>JARCFY010000003.1:153938000-155285000 GCA_029233225.1 Lepidodactylus listeri
CTTGGTCCACAGATCCTGGATCAAGGGCAGAAAGATCCTGGCTCGCGGACGGGTGTCAGTCAAACCAATAGTTGTGGTTAGGCAAGGGGGTGGGTGGGATGGATCTGAGGCAGCTAACGCGCCAAAAAGCTTTCCTCACACAACTAAACAGGATTCACAAGGCGAATTCATGAGTTTTAGGACATCACAGTTATTTGGCTTCCCCAAGCCAAATGCTAAACAAAGCTTTTTTTTTTTTTTAAAGGGAGGAAAAACATGATCTTAAGGGATCCTGGAAACGTTTGTTCTCTCAACCCTCCCTTAAACTTCATTCAGTTAACATAGAATCACAGAATCACACAGAGTCATAAGGGGTCATACAGGCCATCTAGTCTAACCTCCTGCTCAGTGCAGGATCAGCCTAGAGCAGGGGTGGGCAATTGTTTTGGCTCGGGGGCCACTTCGTGGGAGTGGAGGTTAGCGGAGGGCCGCACCTTTTAAAATTATTGCATTCATTACTTAACTTTGCATTTCAGAAAAGGTATAAATTGTATCATAAAAATCAATAAATATAAATTAAATAAAACAGTGGTAGTTTTATTCAATTTATTTATTGTGCTAATTTCATATCGTCTATAGCTGCGAGCACATTTAATTTTAGAATCAGTTTAATGAGACAAATGTACCCTTTCACACTTTTCTACAATTTTTTTGAAATCAGGAGTGAGAGTGCTGGTTGAGATTCTCATCACAGCCTGCAAGGTAATGTCTGTCAAAGAGCATCTATATTTACTCTTGTTAATCTTCATATCTTGGCGGGCCGCAAAAAACTCTGTGGCGGGCCGCATGTGGCCCGCGGGCCGCCATCTGCCCACCCCTGGCCTAGAGCACTGGTTCCCAAAGTGGGCAATACCGCCCCCCCCAATGCTCCCTCTAAGCTGTGGAGTCTTATGAGCAAAAATTCTACTGTGTGAGCTACTGGCATTAAAGTTGTGAGCGAGCGATTTGGCTGCTGCACACATTAGTGTGCTTTGGAAGCCCTCCTTCCTGAGCTAAGTCAAAAATGTGTGAGCCGGAGGCTTAAAAACTGAGAGCTAGCTCATACTAACTCAGCTTCGAGGGAACACTGCCGCCCCATGGGGGGGGGGGGCACTGGAACGATCCAGATGTGCAGTAGGAGCCCTGGGTGCAATTGGGGGGCGTTGAATAAAAATAAGGGGGCGGTAGAAGCATAGAGAAAGAAGAGTCCAGAACCCATCTAAAGCAGCTTTTTCCTGCCTTCTCCTGGTCTTCTCCGGGATCAGGGAGGGAGGGGGAGACGAAGAGGGGTCCCCGCAGGCAATCACAGCCGTGCGGTTGCAAACTGCAAATGCCGGTGCACCCTCGTGAGGCTGGGATTGCTGCTGGCCTCTGGCTTCAGGCCTTCAGCGGCTGCTGCTCTGTGCCTGCCTTGGCCTGCCTGGCTGGATCCTGGTGGACTCTGCCGGCATCTTTGTGCCCACTTTTTGAAGGTAGATTTCCAGGTGGCGCTGAGTAATTTTTTTTCTGAAAAGGGGGCGGCAGGCCAAATAAGTTTGGGAACCTGAGCATCCCTGGCAAGAGTTTGTCCAGACGCTGCTTAAAGATTGCCAGGGCGGGGGAGCTCACCACCTCCCCAGGCAGCCGGTTCCACTGCTGAACAACTCTTATCAAAAAGTTTTTCCTAAGATCCAGCCCGTACCTTCCCGCCCATAATTTACACCCCTTATTTTGAGTCCTCTGCTGCCAACAGGAACAGCTCCCTGCCACCCTCTAAGCCCTTCAAAGACTTCAAGAGACCCCCCCCCCCCAACCTCCTCCTCTCCAGACATGTTCAGAGCCAAGGGCATCACCCATAGAAAAATATTCAAAGACGTCTGGTCAGAAGCATACAGAATAAGCTGAGACGAAGAAGCGTTCTGTTAAACTCTAAAGATTACACGTGGCACTGTGAATTGTGAGCCTAACAGAAAGAGCGGGAGGGGGAGTTCTGATTGGCTGCTTCTGCTCATCTTCCCCTCCCCCCAAATTTCGACTTTAAAAAAAAAATACACACACTAAAAATTGTAATATAAAAGTAGCTTCTAGTTTCTCCATTGCCGCATGGTACGATTTCTGCCTACCGCATGGAGAACACCACCGCGTTTCAGAAACAAATCCAAAGAGATGCAGATCTGGAAGTCTGCATGCGAGAAGCTCCCTCCCTCCCTTCCAGAGAAATCGGACCATCTCCAGATTCCAGCCGAGGTCTACAGCAGGAATGTAAAAAGACCAAAAAAGAAAACCGGGGAGGGGGGAAGAAAACTAGCTTTGCTTAACAGGATTAAGATGAATGCAGTAAATACCCCTTTAATCTCTACCCTGGGGTTAATCTGGATTAAGCTCCCCCCCCCCCCCCCGCCAATCCGGATCGAGCGCTGCTCGCTCACTGCCGTGCCATTCAACTGTGCCGCTGTGATCCCATGCCAGCCACCCCCTCCCCGAAAGGCCGAACCCCACCTCCTGCCCTTGGAGTTCATTCTACCCTTTTGTTAAAGAAGGCGGCTCCTTGGAACTGGGTCTTAAATCAGGGATTTTCTCCCTGTGATCCGTAATCCCTCTTTGAACAGGTACAAATGGTGGTGGAGGCCTGTTTGTTCAAAGGGCACCCTTGAAGGTTTTTATCACGGCCAAGGATGCTCCAGCGTTTCTGTCTGACATGACCCGTCCTCACTGCATTCATCTGTCTTTTCGATAACCACAACACACGCGTCATCCCGGATTAGAAAATGAAGGTGATCTTCAGGGTGCGACCAATCTCAACAGTGGCCTGATGCAATGCAAGTCCTACTAACACCCCTTTAAGGTAGGACTGGCAGAGGGTATTTAAGAACCTCAGAAGAGCCCTGCTGGGTCAGACCAGTGAGGGTCCATCTAGCCCAGCATCCTGTCTCACATAGTGGCCAACCAATTCCTCCAGAGGGCCAACAACTGGGCAGAGAGGCCGAGGCCTTCCCCTCATAAGACCTAAGAAGAGCCCTGCTGGGTCAGACCAGTGAGGGTCCATCTAGCCCAGCATCCTGACTCACATAGTGGCCAACCAATTCCTCCAGAGGGTCAACAACAGGGCAGAGAGGCCGAGGCCTTCCCCTCATAAGACCTAAGAAGAGCCCTGCTGGGTCAGACCAGTGAGGGTCCATCATCTAGCCCAGCATCCTGTCTCACATAGTGGCCAACCAATTCCTCCAGAGGGTCAACAACAGGGCAGAGAGGCTGAGGCCTTCCCCTCATAAGACCTAAGAAGAGCCCTGCTGGGTCAGACCAGTGAGGGTCCATCTAGCCCAGCATCCTGTCTCACATAGTGGCCAACCAATTCCTCCAGAGGGTCAACAACAGGGCAGAGAGGCTGAGGCCTTCCCCTCATAAGACCTAAGAAAAGCCCTGCTGGGTCAGACCAGTGAGGGTCCATCTAGCCCAGCATCCCGTCCCACACAGGGGCCTCAGCCAGTTCCTCCAGAGGGTCAACAACAGGGTATAGAAGCCGAGGCCTTCCCCTAATGTTGTCCCCTGGAACTGGGATTCAGAGGTTAACTGCCACTGAACATGGAGATTCAGCAGCAGCGTGCCCCACTTTCCACCCCAAACTGCTCATTTTCAATTGATTTTAGTTTTGTTCATGGACCCAACCACAAGGAAGACTCGAAAAGAGAAGCAATCTCAGGAGGGGGGGGGGGGAATGAAGGGTTGAGCTCCCCAACCCACTCCGACCTGCCTAAATTGTACTAGTCTCACCAGCGAACCCAGCTGGCAGTGGACCCAATTTTGCACAGTGGTCTGTCGCTGCAGCCACAAATGTCTTGGCCCTCCCTTAGCCAAAATATATTTTACTATTGAGAGTCCATCCTGCATTATTCTATGAGTTCCTGCTCTCGTTGGGCAGGAAGGAAATTCAGAGCAGCAACTCATGCAGAGACACAAGAGGCAGCTTCCCAGGAAGGGGGGTAAGTGCCTTGCACAGTAATGCAGAAGAATGAGTTAATTTAGGGGGCTTCGACTCTGGAAAGCTTACACCCCGAAAATCTTGTTAATCTCTAACGTGCCACTGAACTCAAATCTGTTCTACTGCAGACCAACACGGGTGCCTTCTGAAATGATTTAATGCTATTAGAAGGCCAGGCCAGAACAGGGACACTTGCTGAGATGCAACGGGCAACCTCCTTCCAGGGCAGGGCATTCTCTACATCAAGAGAAAGCTGAAAGATCCAATCATATCCAAAGTCAAACGGCAGAATAACCAGCCTTCAAGAGAGACTGACAGAGACCAAGCAGCAGCTCATGCAGAGATGCGACGAGCAACCTCTTCTGCAAAACAGCGTTCCAGGTTCATCTAATTAACCGCAGCGCTTCCCCACAGCACGCCAACAGTTTCCTCATGGCACGCAGCCCGAAATGGCAGGGTCAGAACACTGGCTTTAGCGTGCCGACCGACCACTGTTTCCCTGCTTGTTTCGATTTTTTTTGTACCTGGTGTGAAAAAAGCTAACCGACACCAGCGCGCCTCCAATCATCACATTTTGTGCCTGGCTCAGGTTCCGTGCCGAAGAGGTGTCTTGTCGCCAATATCAAGAGAACACTTCAGAAAAGGTAAGAGCGCACGGGGAAAGAGGAAGGTGCAATGGCGTGAGAAAAAAAAAAAGTCGCGCGAACTGCTCAGGAACCAGAACGGTGCGAAGAGTCGCCAGCCTCAAAACAACAGGGAGAGAGGAGGAACACACTTCAGGCGCCCGACCACGTGGGCTCCAGAGCACGCCAGCTCCTCGCTAGCCTTCCAGTTGCCTGCCACAAGACGCTTGTTTTGTTCAGCAACACCTGGAAACGGCAATTTCCACAAACGACGATGTCCTAGGGCCCTCTCCAACAGCCAGGAGAGAGCTGTCAAGCATGCGGCATGAAATCAGCAAAACCCGCTGCTGCAAGCTCAGAGCTGCCACCCACCGAGACGGCTCCCCGCTGTGTCTCTGTGTGAGTCACCAGCCTCAAGACTGCCCAGTCAGCCACTGCCACCTCTTCCCATTGGGTGAAAGTCAAACGTTCCGTCAGCCCCAGCAGAGCGATGCCACAAGATCACCCGCTCTCGGAGGAGGCTGCCGACTGCACCTCTGCAGGAGTCACTGCTCTGCCCTCACTTGCTTCCGATCAGCCTCCACTGGAAGCAAAATAATTCCACAGAGACATAGCAGAAAAAGTTCTTAAAGCAAGATTGGCCCAAAACCCACTGGAGAACGAGGGACTAAAAGTTCCATAAAATAACACGCCTGTTTTTTCCTCTGCTTGAGTCTCTTAAAACATCTTTGCCTTCATCTAAGAAGAAAGCGTTGCTCTTTCCTGCAGAAACACAGGGGTGTTCCTCTAAAGGACAAGTAATTCTGCCCAGAACCTAGTTATACCCAAGACAAAAAACAAAGTAACTGGCCAGTTTGGTGTAGTGGTTAGAAGCGTGGACTCTAATCTGGGAGGACCAGGGTTGAGTCCCCACTCCTCCACATGCAGCTGCTGGTGTGACCTTGGGTCAGTCACAAGTTTCCATCTTTTCCATCAACGATGTCCGCAATAACTGATTCCTGTCATGAAAATATTGCATTACGATTGCCGTCACATCAGAATTTATGTACAGCACTTTAGATTTTATGTGTTTTCATTTAAAAAAATTTTTTTTTAATGCAAGCTGCCCTGAGCCTGCCTCAGCAGGGAGGGCAGGGTATAAATCTAATACATAAATAAAGTTCTCTCAAAGCTGTTCTCTCAAGAGCAGTCCTCGAAAGAGCTCTCACAGCCCCACCTACCTCACAGGGTGTCTGTTGTGGGGAGGGGAAGGAAAGGAGACTGTAAGCTGCTCTGAGACTCCTTCGGGTAGCGAAGGGCAGGGTATAAATCCAGTCTCTTCTTCTCTTAGAGATGCCTGCTGCATCTCTGCTCGAGTCATTTCTCCGAGTTCAGGGCTGGAATGTCTCTTGGGGTAATTCCTCCTCTCTTGCACACTCCTACCCTTCTCAAGTGTAAGAGTGAAAATCCAGACAAGGGAGCCAGGATACCAGAAGAGTGGGAAACACCGCCAGGAGGCAAGGCATGGTGGAACAAGGGAGGAGGCCTAGGAGAGAGGGAAGGCTGAATAAACAGAAAGGGCAAGGCCCTCTCAGGCGCTGGGACAAGCGTGGCAGAAGGGCAGGAGACAGCCGCCTCTCTCGCTTCCAAAGGTGCCTCGCCTCAGAACAGGCAGCCATGACTCTGCGTCTGGCAGCCCAGCGGGGGCTCGCTAAATCTCCTGTTTGTGCAGAAACAGCGGAGATTACATTCCTAACCTGTTTCCCCCCTCATGGTGGCGTAAACGGTTTTCCTCCTCAGTTTTCTCCTCGCAACAACCCTGGAAGGTGGCTTAGGCCGAGAACGGCTGCACGGGGCAGAGAGACTGCGCAAAAGGAACTTTCTTTTTCCCTCTCCCAAAATATTAGGACTCGAGGGCACCTAGGAAGTTGATGGGCTCCAGGGGAGACAAAAGGAAGTATTTCTTTTTCCAACGAGTGATTAAAATGTGGAATTCGCGGCCAGAGGACGGGAGCAAGCACAGACGGCTCAAAAGGGGGACTGGACAGATTCATGGAAGATAGATCTATCAGCAGCTACCAGGCATGGTGGCTAAAGGGAACCTCCACATCTAGAGGCAGTCAGCCTCTGAGTCCCCATGTCAGGTGCCAACCATCAGGGGAAGGCCTCGGCCTCTCTGCCCTGTTGTTGGCCCTCCAGAGGAACTGGTAGAGGCCACTGTGTGAGACAGGATGCTGGACTGGGTTGGACCACTGGGTCTGATCCAGCAGGGCTCTTTTCATGTTCTTATGACTGGCCCAAAGTCGGCTAGCAGATTCATGACTGAGCGGGGATTCAAGATAGGTCTACCATATTCCTAGAATGACTCGCCACATGCTATACCGGCACATCTGGCCCACAAAAACACATTGCTGGTGTTTTGACCTGAATGTGGGGTGACAGAGGGGGCGTCACAATTTCCATGTAGGAGAAGCTGTAGAGAGCGGAGGAAAAACGGTGGTCTCTTAGCCGTCTTGCTCTAACTAGAGCATGCTCTGGGGAATGCGCAGAACAGCTCTTGGCACGCGGCAGGCTTTCTGATGTTTCCCCCCACTGAGCATAAAACGGCCCACCATCCACGTGTCGCGGCCCACCAGCTGCTTGACAGCCCCCTCCTGGCTCCGGCATCCCAGGCCAGCAGCAAGCGCCTCGGCAGGTCGCCAACCACAGCTGGCGGGTCATGTTTGGCTCTGCAGGTTCCCCGCTCCCCAGGCCCATCTCGGAAGCAGCTCCCCGGCCACCTGTGACTAACGGCCGCCCTCCTGCCCTCCCCAGCCATGTCACAACGGCCCAATCAGTTCAGCTTCATATGCAACGAGACGCTTCTGCCCGGCAAACAGCAGCCCAACCGTGGACATGTCGGCAGTGGCTTCGACTGCGCATACGTCACTGCATGGAGAGACGGTCACGACTGAGCACGGATTCTCAGTCACCGTGCACACTATGAACGGCTGCAAACATGAGAATAGGCACAACAGGTCGCACACGGCTGGATCGGTGCCCTGTCTATGGGTAGTGGCTTTGCGGGGCGAGGGACAGCTGTAGAGCATGCCAAAGATCCAGAGAAGGAGGAGGAGAAGAGGAAGAAGACGAGGAAGAAGACGAGGAGGAAGACGAGGAGGAGGAGGAGGAGGATATTGGATTTATACCCCCACCTTCACTTGGAGTCTCGGAGCAACTTACAATCTCCTTTCCCTTCCCCTCCCCACAACAGACACCCTTGTGAGGTAGGTGGGGCTGAGAGAGCTGTCCTTGAGAAAATAGCTCCAAGAGAACTTGTGACTGATCCAAGGTCATCTAGCAGCTGCATGTGGAGGCGTGGGGAATCAAACCCGGTGCTCCCAGATTAGAGTCTGTGCTAGAGCCACTACACCAAACCCCGAGCATCTCTTGTTTGAAGGTCTTAAGTAACAGGCAGTGAGTCCCAAAACCCCGCCGAAGACCCCAGACGGCCGCTGCTGGTCCGAGTAGCTGACACTGAGCCAGTCCATGGCTGCCTCGTCTGTTGCGCCAGTTGCGAAAAGCCTGCTGTCCCCGTGTCCTGCGTCAAGCACATTTTCGGCGCACCATGCTGCTGCAGCAGCAGACGCCGAAGTGTTGCGCAAAAGGACAGCCAGACGCGGAGGACGGCAAAAGGAACCCTTGCCTCCGCTCCATGTTCTCTGCCTGCAACAGTCTGCCGGCAAAAGGGGGGGGAAGAGAAGAGAGAAGGCAACGGCTGCCTTTTTCTTCCAGCGACTGTCTTTTCTCCCAGCGCCACTTCCCACTCACCCCAGCGGCACCAACAAAACTGCACACGCCCAGCCAGCCGCCCACGGCCACCTCCCCACCCCGCCCTGCTCTTGTGAAAGGCTGGAGACCGGCTGGGCCTGCCCAGCGCAGAGCTGCAGGAGAAGTGAAGGAGGATGGGGCAAGGATGCTGGGGAATGTTCCAACAACCAGGACGGCGCAGGTGCAGGGAGGAAAGCTCTCGCCCCGAACAGGCTTCAGGCGGCTCTGCTAGATAAGGATTTGGCCCACGTGGCTCCTTTGCCCGAGCAACCAGGGGCAGTGGCTCGGAGGTGGAGCACCTGCTCAGCCCCACAGCAATGGGTCAGCAAAGAGGTAGCTTCAACCCATTTCCCTTCACCATGGAAGTCTTGGGCTGCTCCTGCCCAGATGGCTCTGAGTCACACCAGGCAAACGCCAACGTGTACCCCACAACCGACATCAATGGACACTCCGTCTGGGGCAGTGGTGCTCTGTCTTCTTGGTGCTGGGGGGGGGGCAACAGTGGGAGGGCTTCTGGAGTTCTGGGGGACCTCCTGCCGGCCCCTGGGTTTTGGCCACTGTGTGACACAAGAGTGTTGGACTGGACGGGCCATTGGCCTGATCCAACATGGCTTCTCTTTATGTTCTTATGTCTGAGAGGCAGTGAGGCTCTGTCTTCTTGGTGCTTGGGGGACCACAGTGGGAGGACTTCTGGCTTCGCTGGTGGATCTCCTGATGGCCCCTGGGTTTTGGGCACTGTGTGACACAGAGCGTTGGACTGGACGGGCCATTGGCCCGATCCAACATGGTTTCTCTTATGTTCTTATGACGCATATTATGAGTAGAGAACTTGGTTCACCGGAATGGAAGGAGTGCTGAGGGGAGACCCCCATTCCACCTCCTCCCCACCCACCCTGGATGATAAGGTAGGTATAGCTTGTACTTTTGCCTGCCGAAGACCCCAGATTTAATCCTTGCCAATCATTTGAGGTAGCAATACTGCGTAGGGGAGGGGCCGTGGCTCAGAGGCAAGCAGAAGGTCCCCAGCAGCTCCAGCTAAAAGGATCAAGCAGAATGATGTTAAGCTCAGATGAGTGATGCTGAACACCGCTTTGGGGTCAGAAAGCCCTTTTCCTCCTGGCCAGTTTGACTGGGGATCCTGGAGGCTTTCCCCCCATCTTCTGGGCATGGAGCAGGGGTCACTGGGTGTGTGTGGGGGGGGAGGTATTTGTGAATTTCCTGCATTGTGCAGGTGGTTGGGCTAGATGACCTGGGAGCGGTGTTCCCTCTAAGCTGAGTTAGTGTGAGCCAGCTCACAGTTTTTTAGCCTCCGGCTCACACATTTTTGTCTTAGCTCTGGAAGGATGGCTCCAGAGCAAACTAATTTACGCAGCAGCCAAATCGCTCGCTCACATCTTTCATGCCAGCAGCTCCCAACACTCCACAGCTTAGAAGGCGCACTGCCCTGGAGGTCCCTTCCAACTCTATGAGTCTATGACGATCTGAGACCCTGGAGAGCCACTACAAGACAGAGCGGACAAGACTGACTTTGATAGCCCAGTGGGATAAGGCAGCTTCATACATGCTCATTGGGGGTGGGGGTGGGGGAGCGACAGATCAGTGGTAGAACATCTGCTTGGAGCGCAGAAGGCTGCAGGTTCAATCCCCGGCATCTCCAGTTAGGAGGATCAGATAGCAGCCGGTGATGGAAAAGACATCAACCTGAGACCCCGGAGAGCGGAGAGACAATACTCACCTGGATGGACCAATGGTCTGGTTTGGCAGAAGGCAGCTTCATACGTTCATGCGAATGGAAACCACCTGAAACCTCAGTCAGTCCAAAACATGGCAACCAAATTGTTGTCAGGGCCTGGAGACAGGTTCATATCAGCCCGATGCTAAACGACTCAGCCATTTCCAGGCACAACTCAGAATTCGTAAGGGCCCTTTAAGGCCCCAAATGCCTGGGGACCAGAACATAAGAGAAGCCAATGTTGGACCAGGCCAGTGGCCCCTCCAGTCCAACACTCTGTGTCACACAGCGGCCAAAAACACCAGGTGCCCTCAGGAGGTCCACCAGCGGGTCCAGAACTCCAGAAGCCCTCCCACTACTGTTGCCCCCCCCCCCCAAGCACCAAGAAGACAGAGCATCTCTTGCCCCAGACAGAGGGTTCCTATCTATACCTTGTGGCTAACAGCCATTGATGGACCTCTGCTCCACATGTTTACCCAATCCCCTCTTGAAGATCTCTATGGTTGTAGCCACCACCTTCAGCAGTGAATTCCATGTGTTTAATGACCCTTTGGGTGAAGAAGTACTAGGGCACATGAAGGACTATCTCCCCCCTCCCCAATATTGTCCAACCCGCCAGTTCAGATCTGCCTCCCAAGCCGTCATCAAGAGAAAGCCAGCAGTGATAAGAGTGAGGTCTTTTCAGCTGTGGCCTCTTGCCTGAGAATGGCTCACCTGGCGCCAGCCTTCCATTCCATGATGTGCCAGGCCAAACGATTCTATCTGCCCTGGCTTTTAATTGGAGGGGGGGGAGTTCCATCTTTTCCAGCTGTTTGGATAGTCTACTGCTAGCCACGTAGCCGTTTCCGCAGGTAATCGTTTTAGGATGCGGGATCCCACCTTATGCCGTTTTAGGGGGCCTGTTTCCGCAGCGATCGTTCCTGTGAAGTTTTTATTGATTTTGTGTGTGCTTTTGTTTTCGCCTTCTGAGCCGCGTCAAGCAAGGCTCTGGGGAAGGTGGCACACACGTTTCCTAAATAAACAGCGGCGGAAGGAGGGAAATCTCTGGAAAGGGGCTTCCAAGTCAGGATAGACAGTACTCGTTGAGACGGCCCAATTCAACAAATAAGACAGGCCTAAAGGTGTACCAAGCCCTGACCTGGATGGGCCAGGCTAGCCGGAGCTTGTCAGACCTTGAAAGCCGAGCAGGGTCAGCCCCGGTTGGCACGTGGATAGGAGATCATCAAGGAAGTCCAGGGTTGCTACGCAGAGGCAGGCAATGGAAAACCACCTCTGCTCGTCTCTGCCCTGACCCGGACGGCCCAGGGTAGCCCAATCTCGTCAGACCTTGGAAACTAAGCAGGGTTGGCCCTGGTTAGTACTAGGATAGGAGACCGCCAAGGAAGTCCCGGGTTGCTACGCAGAGGCAGGCAATGGAAAACCACCTCTGCTCGGCTTTTGGCTCGAAAGCCCTACGGGGCCACCATAAGTCATCTGCGACTGAATGGCACTTTCCACCACCACCAAAGAGGCACCAAACCCTTCCTGCAGAGTAAGCATATCTCTCTTTTTTTAAAAAAAAAACTGCCCCCAGTCACCATAGAAGAAACCCTCCTGTTTCTACCAGGTCATTTCCCGAGTCCATCGTGCCCTAACCCGGACGGCCCGGGCTAGCCCGATCTCGTCAGGTCTGGGAAGCTAAGCAGGGTTGGCCCCAACTAGTATTTGGATGGGAGACCCCCAAGGAAGGCCAGGGTTGCTACGCAGAGGCAGGCAATGGCAAACCACCTCCAAACGTCTCTTGCCTTGAAAAACCCACTAGGGGTCGCCAGAAATCAACTGACTTGATGGCACTTTCCACCAGTAGTCCCCAAATGCCTCCATCCGCCATTATTTATCTGATCTCGAGATGGGGCCTCTTTAAGTTATGGCGACTCCTTTCGTTCACAGGGTGTGCCTTTTGGGAACCACAAATGCTGCAGTTCCAGAAAACCTGTCCTGGGGAGTGGCAGGGCTTGCCCAGTGTGAGCATCAAGCACTCTCTCCTGTATGCTCTGAATTCTTGATGTTTGGGGGGGGGGGGGAACAGTGGGAGGGCTTCTAGTGTCCTGGCCCCACTGCTGGACCTCCTGAGGGCACCTGGTATTTTTGGCCATTGTGTGACAGAGTGTTGGACTGGATGGGCCACTGGCCTGATCCAACATTGGCTTCTCTTATGTTCGTATGTTCTCCCATGCAGCGGAGCTCTACAAGGGTAGTTCTTGGTACTTCTTCACCCAACGAGTAATAAAAATGTGGAATTCACTGCCACAGGAAGTGGTGGCAGCTACAGGCACAGGCAGCTTCAAGAGGGGACTGGAGAAACATCTGGAGAAGAGGTCCATCAGTGGGTATTAGCTGCAAGGTATGGATGGAACACTCCGTCTGGGGCAGTGATGCTCTGTCTTCTTGGTGCTTGGGAGGGGCCACAGTGGGGAGGGCTTCTGGAGATCTGGCCCCGCTCGTGGACCTCCTGATGGCACCTGGGTTTTGGCTACTGTGTGACACAGAGAGTGTTGGACTGGATGGGCCATTGGCCCAATCCAACATGGCTTCTCTTATGTTCTCATGACGATTGAGGGGTGACATGACAGAGGTTTACACAATTATGCATGGGACAGAGAAGGCAGAGACAGAAATCCTTTTCTCCCTTTCTCGTAATACAAGAACTCGTGGGCACTCCATGAAATTAATGAGCAGTCGGTTTGGAGCAGATCAAAGAAAGTCCTTCTTCACCCAAAGAGTAATTAACATGTGGAATTCACTGCCACAGGAGGTGGTGGCAGCTACAAGCATAGTCAGCCTCTAGAGGGGACTGGATGAACATCTGGAGCAGAGGTCCATCGGTGGCTATCAGCCACAAGATCTAGATGGAACACGCGGTCTGGGGCAAGTGATGCTCTGCAGTGTTCCCTCTAAGCTGAGTTAGTGTGAGCTAGCTCACAGTTTTTTAGTCTCCGGCTCACAAATTTTTGGCTTAGCTCAGGAAGGATGGCTCCAGAGCAAACTGATCGATGCAGCAGCCAGATCGCTCACTCACAACTTTGATGCCGTTAGCTCACAAAGTAGAATTTTTGCTCACAAGACTCCACGGCTTAGAGGGAACATTGATGCTCTGTATCCTTGGTGCTTGGGGGGGGCCACAGTGGGAGGTCTTCTGTAGTTCTGGCCCGGCTGGTGGGCTTTCATATGGCACCCGGATTTTTGGCCACTGTGCGACACGAAATGTTGGACTGGATGGGCCATTGGCCTGATCCAACATGCCTCCTCTTACGTTCTTACATTCATCCAACCTCATATTGCCAACTCTGACGGGCAGGGCTTTCCAGGTTTACTGGTAAGAAAGCACTTTCTCTAACACCAGGAGATTCATGAATTGGAGATGCCGGAATCTGAACCCAAGACCTTCTGCGCCCAAGAGAGGGGTTCGATTACTAAGCTCCGGACCCTTCCCAGCAGATGAAGGCAAACCTTTGATCCAAACAGCCAGCGCTGTTTACTCTAACTGGTGGCAGCTGTCCAAAGTCTTGAGCGAAGGTCTTTCCCAGACCTTCTGTCAGAGATGTTTTAATTGGAGATGCCAGGGCAAAGGCCCACGAATCGCCAGCCATGGTTTACAGTTGCCAGCGAGCTTCAGCTCTCTCACTTCTTGTTCAGCAAACACAGAGCATCCCTCAGTACCCACTGCAAGAACTTTGAGAGGGGAAGCACAAAAAAATGTGGGGTTACATACATCTTTCTCTCGTGACCAATTCCACGCCTCGAACCCAAGACACCCCAGCTCAAGAGGCCGCCTGGAACCATTTTGAAGGAATATGTGTCTCCATCATATCAGTGGCTGGTTTTTAACTCCCCCCCCCCCCCCCAAAAAAGCTGTCAACTCCTCTGGCAAAACACAGCCGTGCGTTCCCTGCGGGTCGCCAGAATTGAAATTTCTAGTTGCCATTGGTGATCGGTTGGTGGGGCTTTGCGCCAGAGAACCTGAAGAGCTGGGGAGCTTCCCCGGGCAGAGCATGTGCTCTCTACCATAATCTGGGCAAGTGAAACCGCCTTCTGTGGAGGCGGACAACTGGTCTGTCGAGCTCCGTCCCAACTCACCGAGCGGCGGCGGCTTTTCAAGTACCCAGTCAGAATTGCTTGCTCCTTCAGATCCTTTATCTGGAAGATGTCAGGGACTTAAGCAGGGAGTTTTGGCATGCAGGAAACACGAGACAGGCTCTACAAATCAGCCACGCTTCGTCCCTGATATAATACAGGCGCAAGCATACAAAGCTGCTTTACAGGAAGAGTCAGATCGTTGGCCCATAAAGCTCAGTATCACGTGCTCCTAAGGGGTGGGTGATTTAAGAAAGGTATTTCGGAAAGTAAGAGCCCTGCTGGATTACACCAAAGGTCCATCTAATCTGGACCTTTGAGAGCCAATTTGGTGTAGTGGTTAAGTGCGCGGACTCTTATCTGAGAGAACCAGGTTCGATTCCTCGCTCTTCCACATGCGGCTGCTGGATGACCTTGGGCAAGCCACAGTTCTGTCAGAAAAAGAGCAGTTTCCGTCAAAGCTCTCTCAGCCCCACCTACCTCCCAGGGTGTCTGTTGTGGGGAGGGGAAGGGAAAGGAGTTTGTAAGCCGCTCTGAGACTCCTTCAGGTAGTGAAGGGCTGGGTATAAATCCAATCTCTTCTTCTCTTCTAATCCAATTTGAACTAGGCCCAGAGTGGTGCAGTGTTCAAAACGTCAGACTAGAGCCTGGGAGACCCAAGTTCAAATCCCCGTTTCTTCCATGGGAGCTTGCTGGGTGGCCTTGGGTGACGGGAAAGATCTCAAGAGCTGTTGTGGGGATGAAACGGAGGAGACGAGAATGATGTGAGGCGCTTTGGGTCTCCGCAGGGGAGAAATGTGGGGTATAAATAAATAACAATAATAATAATAATCTGAAGCTGCCCCCAACTGTGGATAACCGAATGGCTGCAGAAGACCTACAAGCCGGGCACAGAAGAGTCTTCCTGTTTTGGATTTACTTATTTAGTGCAGTATTATTCTCCCCTAACTCCACGAGACCAGCCTGCTGTACATGGATCTCCCCCTCCTCCATTTTATCCTCACAACAACCCAGTGAGTAGGTTAGGATAAGAACATAACGAGAAGCCAATGCTGGATCAGGCCACTGGCCCATCCAGTCCAACACTCTGTCACACCCTGGCCAAAAACACCAGGTGCCCTCAGGAGGTCCAGCAGTGGGGCCAGGACAAACTAGTATTTGTTAGTTATTTCATTCATTCAAGCCCTCCCACTGTTGCCCCCCTGCCCCAAGCACCAAGAAGACAGAGCATCACTTGCCCCAGACCAAGAGTTCCTATCTATACTTTGTGGCTAAGAGCCACTGATAGACCTCTGTTCCAGATGTTTATCTAATTCCCTCTTGAAGCCGTCTGTGCTTGTAGCTGCCGCCACCTCCTGTGGCAGTGAATTCCACCTGTGAATCACTCATTGGGTGAAGAAGGACTTCCTTTTATCCATTCTAATCCGACTGCTCAGCAATTTCATGGAGTGCCCATGAGTTTTTGTATTGTGAGAAAGGGAGAAAAGGACTTCTTTCTCTACCTGCTCTATCCCATGCATAATCTTGTAAACCTCGATCATGTCACCCCTCAGCTGTCGTTTCTCCACGCTAAAGAGCTAAAGATGAAAGAGAGGTTACCCATATGGGGATTTCAGCCCAGGTTTAATAATATGAACATAGAATTGCCTTGCCGGATCAGACCAGTGAGGGTCCATCTAGTCCAGCATCCTGTCTCACACAGTGGCCTCATCCAGTTCCTCTGGAGAGCCAACAGCAGGGCAGAGAGGCCGAGGCCTTCCCCTCATGAGAACCTCGGAAGAGCCCTGCTGGACCAGACCAGTGAGGGTCCATCTAGTCCAGCATCCTGTCTCACACAGTGGCCTCAACCAGTTCCTCTGGAGAGCCAACAACAGGGCAGAGAGGCTGAGGCCTTCCCCTCATAAGAACGTCAGAAGAGCCCTGCTGGATCTGACCAGTGACGGTCCACCTAGTCCAGCATCACGTCTCACACAGTGGCCTCAACCAGTTCCTCTGGAGGGCTGGGATTCAGAGGTAGACTGCTTCTGGATGTGGAGGTTCCCTTCAGTTACCATGCCTAGTGACTAGCGATGGCCCTCTTCTCCATGAACAAGCACTCCAAGTCCAACACAGACACCATTATACCACACTGACTTGCAGCAACCACACTCTGAACATGGAGATTCCATTCAGCCACTGACGAATCTACCCTCCACTGTGTTTATCTAATCTCCTTTTCAGGCCCTCACTACACCTTGTGGCCCTGAGTTCCACAAGTTAATCATAGCAGAAGTCCTCTCTTTCAGTCCTCCTGCATCTACTGCCAATCAGCTCCACTGCATGTCCCACAAGCCTTTCACAAGTCCCACTAGTAGAAATCCTTTTAACAGGGGACATTTACCCGGGACCTTATGCAGGTAAAACAGATGTTCTACCACTGATATTGACAATCTTCCTGTCCCTTTGGGTTGGCGGCTGTGGGAGACTTTAGATGTCACCGCTTTGGCACGGAGTGCCACCAAGCCAAAGTTCTCACACGTGGTGAGAGCCAGCGCGGCGTGCTGGTTAAGAGTGTCGGCCTAGAATCTGGGAGAACCGCGTTCAAATCCTCCTACTCGTGACGCGGAAGCTCACTGGGTGACTTCCGGCCAGCCAGTCCCACTCACTCAGCCTAAGCCACCTCACAGGGTTGTTGTGAGGACGAAATGGAGGAGAGGAGAACGATGTAAGCCACTTTTGGGTTCCGACCAGGGAGAAAAGCAGGGCACAAATGAATTAAATAAATAAAGTCTGTGAGGAGCACAAGATTCGAATTGGGCAGATGCCAAGCTCTAGGGAAAACCAAACTGCAACCCCTCTCGAGGGTGCAGAAACGAAACACAGAGAATGGCTTCTTTCAGAGTAAGCACACACACACACACCCCGTCTGGAAACCCTACCGGCCTCTGAGACCCTGACATGGCATAAGTAAGAGCTGCCCCCCCCAACACCTGAATCAGCTCATCTGTTGAATCGTTTCA
This sequence comes from Lepidodactylus listeri, assembly GCA_029233225.1. Classification (NCBI taxonomy): domain Eukaryota; kingdom Metazoa; phylum Chordata; class Lepidosauria; order Squamata; family Gekkonidae; genus Lepidodactylus; species Lepidodactylus listeri. The sequence goes on from JARCFY010000003.1 coordinate 153,955,233, forward strand.
AATCAAAAGAGCGCGTTCACGAGGGACGCATAACAATTGCTTCTGCAGTTCTTGAACATCCGCAGCAGAGGCACTCCAAGTCACGTTGCCCGTGGCCAGATGTGAATGGTTTTAAACCCCTTTCTTAAAACTTCCCCCTTCTGGGTCATCTCCCCCCCCCCCCCCGCCCCGAGTTCGAGACAGGCCAGGCCTCAATATTCCTGGCTTGTTTGGAGAGTGAGATGAGGCATGGGTAAGGCTCCGGCCTAGTCCTCGGTTGGATATCTAACCTGTGTCCCTACCGCTTCAGTCCCTACCTGTGTCCCTACCGCTTCACCGGAATTAACGGTCCTCCACATTAAAACGCACCCCGCAACAGAGACAACTAGCCTCTCAAGGCAGAAGGCAAGGCTAGAGCTCTCTTTGTTGACGTACACAAGGAATGCTTTTGTATGGAGAAGCATACCGTCATGACAGCCCCCACTTATAGAATCAAACGGTACAATCCGGAGACAGGTTTGTCATGCTGGTAAAAATTAGACGTTAAGTGTGCCGGCAGTAGAAAGAAAAACAGAACATCCTCATTTCCCCCTTTCTCACCATACAAGAACTCGTGGGCACTCCATGAAATGGCTGAGCAGTCGGGTTAGAACAGATAAAAGGAAGTCCTTCTTCGCCCAAAGAGTGATTAACACGTGGAATTCACTGCCACAGGAGGTGGTGGTGGCTACAAGCATGGATGGCTTCAAGAGGGAATTTGATCAACCTATGGAGCAGAGGTCCATCAGTGGCTGTTAGCCACAAGGTATAGATAGGAACTCTCAGTCTGGGGCCAGTGATGCTCTGTATTCTTGGTGCTTGACGGGGGGGCAACAGTGGGAGGGCTTCTAGTGTCCTCCTGGCCCCTCTGCTGGACCTCCTGAGGGCACCTGGTGTTTTTGGCCACTGTGTGACACAGAGTTTTGGACTGGATGGGCCACTGGCCTGATCCAGCATTGGTTTCTCTTATGTTCTCTCTCTCCCATCCCCCACCAATATTTATTTCACTACTTTCCACGTATAGTCCGCCAGTGATCATTCAGATGAACAACGGCCACTTCTGTCATTGCACATCATGGTACAGAGAAGTGGCCCACGCAGAGCTTCCTAAGCTTTGCCAATAAGTCTACGCAAGTTACTAGTCCTCGGCCTTCTCTCTGAGCATTTCTGAACAGAGACGCCAAGTTCCCCAGGAGAAAATGGCGGCTTGAGAGGGCGGGCTCTATGGCATTAGACCCTGCAGAGGTCCCTCCCCTCTCTTGGCTCCAACCCCCAAAATTCCCAGGCATTTCCTAACCCTGAGCTCCCAATCCTAATGCAAATGCACCTCATCATCAGTCTCTGAGAAGTAGAAGATGATGAGATTGGCTTTATACCCCCCCCCCCTCCACTACCCGAAGGAGCCTCAGAGTGGCTTATAATCCCCTTCCCTTCCCCACAACAGACACCCTGTGAGGGCTCTCTGGAGAACTGCCCTTGAGAGAACAGCTCTGAGAGAACTTGTGACTGACCCAAGGTCGCTCCAGCAGCTGCATGTGGAAGAGAAGAAGAGATTGGATTTATACCCCGCTCTTCATTACCTGAAGGAGTCTCAGAGTGGCTTGCAGTCTCCTTTCCATTAATGCGAAGTGGGTGGGGCTGAGAGAGTTCTGAGAGAACTGCCCATGAGAGAACAGCTCTGAGAGCACTTGTGACTGACCCAAGGTCACACCAGCAGCTGCTTGTGGAAGAGTGGGGAATCAAACCTGGTTCTCCCAGATTAGAGTCTGTGCTCTTAACCATTGCACCAAACTGGCCCGGGTACCACGACTCCCAGGAACACCTCCCTCCCGATCTCAAGCAACACCCACAATCTACCCAGAAGATCCCAAGACACGGGGTTGCTAGAACACATTACAAAACTCCTCACAGGGAGGCGTCATCCGCCCAGGCCTGAATCTTATCTAAATTATCGACCGCAGCAAGCAAATAAACAAAGCTACTTTAGTTTTGCTGGGGGGTTAGGTGGGTAGTTATATAACAGTCATAGTCCACCCCAGCTCCAAGGAGCCGTGTGTAGCCGGCATGGGGGTTTCCCCAGTCTGCCAAATAAGCCTTCGACACTTCCTTATGCGTTAGGCCTGGCTATGTAAACTAGGTTCTGTCATTGATAACAACCGAGAAGAAATTACTTCCCTCCCTGACCACCTGCCGGAGGGGACTCTCATTTGACATAAGCAACCAGGAAGCGGCCGATCAGGAAGGAGATGTGAGCCTGCAATTAACCTGCCTCCCAGGGACAAAAATGGGGTGAGGTCACCATCAAAGGTCAACCAAGCAAACGGCACAAGCATTTGAACCCAGATCTCCACAGCCCGCCCCCCTTCCAGATGCTACAACATGCCAGCTCAAACTATATATGTGTATCTCTCTCTTATATATACTGCTGCCGAGTCACAGCTGATTTATGGTGACCCCATAAGGTTTTCAAGGCAAGAGCCATACAGAGGTGGTTTGCCCTTGCCTGTCTCTGCATAGCAACCCGCATGTTCCTTGGTAGTCTCCCACCCCAGGACTAACCAGGCCTGACTCTGCTCAGCTTCCAAGATTGGATGAGACTGGCCTAGCTTAGGCTATCCTGGTCGGCGCAAAAGGCATACAGAGGTGGTTTCCCCTTCCCTGCCTCTGCATAGCAACCCTGGACTTCCTTGGCGGTCTCCCATCCAAGCACTAACCAGGGCCAGCCCTGCTCAGCTTCTGAGATCTGATGAGACTGGCCTAGCCTGGGCCATCCAGGTTGGCGCAAAAGGGATACAGAGGTGGTTTGCCCTTGCCTGCCTCTGCGTAGAAACCCTGGACTTCTCTGGCGGTCTCCCGTCCAAGCACTAACCAGGGCCAGCCCTGCTCAGCTTCTGAGATCTGATGAGACTGGCCTAGCCTGGGCCATCCAGGTTGGCGCAAAAGGGATACAGAGGTGGTTTGCCCTTGCCTGCCTCTGCGTAGCAACCCTGGACTTCTCTGGCGGTCTCCCGTCCAAGCACTAACCAGGGCCAGCCCTGCTCAGCTTCTGAGATCTGATGAGACTGGCCTAGCCTGGGCCATCCAGGTTGGAGCAAAAGGGATACAGAGGTGGTTTGCCCTTGCCTGCCTCTGCGTAGCAACCCTGGACTTCTCTGGCGGTCTCCCATCCACACACTAACCAGGGCCGGCCCTGCTCAGCTTCTGAGATCTGATGAGAGCAGACCAGCCCAGGCTACCCAAGACAGGTCCAAACGCTATACAAACTGTGAAATCCGTCTCAGATAATTACACCCAGGTCTGCACATTCATTTCAAGAAAAACCCTCTAGCTAGGAATTTCGCAACTTGTGAAACGCCCCTGTTTTCTTCTCCAAACCATCCATGGGGCTAGATCCTAAGAGGATGAAGCCAGCTGCTGGGAGATACTCCTTCCAACCTTGTTATGAGGTCTTGCTTATCTCTCATGCGCTCTCTCTCTCTCTAATTATGTGGGATACGAATTTAATGTCCCTTAATGCAAGGTCTTTTGTTCGCCATTCACTTCTCCCTCGAGAAGGAGCTTTTCAGCCTCTCCTTGGAGGGGAGCTGACTTGTGAGAGGCGGGCGGGCCCTGCTAGGAAGACCCCTGCCCAACTGCCCTCTCTCCCCACCCCCCAAAAGTCATCAGCGCTTCCACTACTCATCAGCAACCCACTCACATCTGCCCTTGTCCAGAAAGAGACGCACACCCGTGTGACACAAGGAAAAGGGACACACACCCTAGGAGCTCTCGGGAAGCGGAAGAGAGAACCGCTGCAGGATGGAGATGGGAGACACACAAACACACACGCTGCGCTCGCCTCAGAACGGGTAAGACGGATCAAGGGGACTGAGCGAGAGCAGGAGGAGGCAGGCTCCGGGCCTAGAGACCACCATCGAGAAGGCTGTAGGGGAAAGGTCAAGGGTCAGAGCTAGAACCAGGCCGCAATATCTAGGGGCAAAAGCACATCCCAGGTTCATCCCAGATATGGAAGACCTCTGCCCGAAATCCTGGAGAGATTCCACCCGTCTGAGTAGGGGGTGTGGCTCAGTGACAGAGCAAATTTAGAGTCCAGGGGGCACCCTGAAGGCCAGCAAAGATTTCTTCAAAATATTTTGTTGGTCTTAGAGGTGCCACTTTGTTGGTCTTAAAGGTGCCACTGGACTCCAAATTTGTTTGTTCTACTGCTTCAGACCAACACGGATGACCACCTGGATCTATCTTCAGTGACAGACAGTCTGTCTTACATGCAGAAGGTCCCAGGTTCAGTCTCCAGCATCTCCAGTTAAGGGCCAGGTGGTTAGCGATGTGAAAGATCTCATCCCGAGACCCTGGAGAGCAGCTACCAGTTTGAATCGGGGCTGTGGCTCTGTGGAGGAGCCTCTGCTTTACACGCAGAAGGTCCTAAGTTTGATCCCTGGCACCTCCAGCTCAAAGGACCCGGCAACAGGCGCCTGGAAATATCTCTGCCTGAAACCCTGGAGAGCTTCTACTGGTCATTAGAGACCATGACTCAGTGGTAGAACATCTGTTTTGCACCCAGAAGGTCCCAGGTTCAATCCCAGCATCTCCCGTTAAAGGATCTCAGACAGCAGACGTTGAGAAAGACCCTGCGGTCCCAGACGCCTTTGTAAGCTGCTTTGCATTTGGAAAGGCCACAGATCTGGGGATCTTGAGAAGGCTAGCAGGGTTACTGGCACCATCAAAACTGAGCTTGGTCGGTCTGCCTTGAGACAAGGCAACTTCCTATATTAATCCCAGGCTGTAGGTTACCCAGGCACCAAAACATTTGGCACGTAAGGATTTTGACCAGTTTGGAACCCCACAGACAATAGACTGCCAATTTAAACCATGGCCTTAAGAAACAGGAAAATTCTTTCTTAAAGCATTGGGGTTTTTTTTTTTTTGCAAAATACACAGATTCCTCTGCGGATTGTTGAAACAGCCAATGAAAAAAAGGGACCAGGAGATGAAACAGAAATGATTGTAGCAGGACAGGTGGATGCCCAACGCTATCTCTGTCTCATGTTGCTCTTCAGGAGCTGGGGAATGTGGGAGATACAGGGCAAAGCTTTGGGGCACGGTCCTGGAGGACTGGGGAGAGGCGATGCGGCATGAAAGACGAAAGCAGGGCACTCCCCCCCAAAAAATCCATGGGAAAGAAGCACCCTCCTTTCCAGCACACATGTGAACGAGGAAAGAATATTCACACACGCAAATTAGCTTTCCGTGGGAAGAGATTCTCGGGTGTCTCTACTGTGTTTCCAAAGAACTGGAAAGGAGTCGGCTGTCTGGAGAAGGGAGCAGGACAGAGAAGGGACTAGGAAGGAGCGACTGCCTTAAGCCTGGTTCCCCAAAGCAGGGTGGCAACATACCGCAGGCAGTGCCACCAGCAGGCAAACAGGTCTCAGGAGTTGCTGAACTCCACAGGGATGGGGGAGGGAAGGCGTCTCGGGGAGGCTTGTTTACGGCTCGTGTAACACCCGGTGACCAGGCCTACGAGGACCAATTCCACTGATAATTTATCCCCAAAATCCCGGCGCATGGGTATGCGCGGCTGCAATTGAGCCAGCACTGCCGCACTGCCTCGCCATAAATATCCCCGACGCGCCGGCAACATGGCTCTGCGGCAGGCACCCCCGCCTCCCGCCACGCCACTTCAGCTCACCACAAAGACCTAGCCCCCCAATGTAGGCCTGGGGAAGGGGGGGGAGAGAACCAAGCCAAAGCCCTCCAAAGTCAAGGGGGCAGTGGGGAGGTTCTCCCCACAAGCTGGCGGAAGCAACAGTTGAGCATCTAGGGCGGGAGGGCAGAAGGAAAGTAGGCACCCGTGGAGGCCAGGCCTGCTCCAGGGTGTTTGGTGCAGAGGTTCGGCTGCATCTTTGCCAAGCCAGGCTTTTCCCTCAACCAGGCCCATTCTCTCCACCATCGCCAAGGAGGCCCCAATGCATTGTGGGTCCAACTCTGCAGAGAAACTCTACCTGCGCCTTTTATGCAGCTCCCTAGCAACCGGCTTCTCGACACCCCCCATTCCCCCCAAACCACCTCTCTCAACCGACACAGCGGAAAAGTCAGGTCCAGGGGAGAAAGCCCGCTTGGCCACAGGAAGGAAGGAAGGAAGGGCGGGGTGGTCCGAGCCAAGGGCCCCGCGCCGGCCGTTCTGCCATTGTGCAGCGCCCGCCAGCACCCGATTCAGAGGCGCAATTTATGAGGCCCGGGCTTCCGCCTCAAAAGACATTCTCAAAGGCGATGGTGCTCCCTCGGCACACAAAAGGGAGTCGAGCGAGGGAACCGACGGAGGGCGTGAGACCCAGACGCGGAAGGACAGGCGGACACACGGGGGGGGGGGGACACGAGGATTTACAGACAGGGCACGCACACCCAGACGCGCAACCTCCCCAGCCTGATCCATCCCCTCCCCACATCAGTTCGCAGCCAAGTCTTGGAGGAAATGGAGGTCCTGCGCATAAGGAGACGCAAAGGGCTACCAAAAGTGGGGGGGAGCCCTTTGGGTGGCCCAGGAGCCGCTCACCACCGGCACAGCACCCACCCAGGCCCAAACCACATCTCCCCTTGCTTCAGCTTTGGGCGCACCACTGCCCCTCTCTCCACGGCCACCCCGGCCTCTCCCTGGCTTGACAGCTGAGCCCCCCCTCCATGGCTCCACCCCACCCCACCGGCAGACCATTAGAGATGCAGCATAGGCCGTTAACTCCCCCATTGATCTCGCTCCCCGTGGCTTTCCTCGGCAGCCATGACAATTTCCAGATTATTACTTAAAACCCCCATTGATTTTTTTATTTTTTTATTTTTGTAAAAGCACGACCATAACCGGAGCGATTCCACCTTTCCTGGCGGCAGGCCAAGATTACCCCGAGAACCTGTGGCACAGGGCACGTTGCAGCCACGGGAGGGAATTCACTCCGGAGCATCCATGCGCCACCCCAAGGGATGCACAGGGGGCGGCGGCGGGCGGGCGGCCGGCATCGCAGGCTGGCTAGAGGAAGATTTCCGAGGAGGGAGAAAGTGGGAGGAAATTGCTCCATGGGGACCCCTCGCTGTAGGCGGAAGGTGGGGAGGGGGGACTTCCCGAGGAAAGGGGAGCCACATTTTGGCCACCAGGCAGAACCCCACTCACAGGCAGAACCCCCTCCCCCCCCAGCAGTTTCATTCAACGGCCTCCCACCGAACAAGGCCCACCTGGTATCCAAACAGACTCCCTTTGCCAAGCGCATAGGAAGGAACAAAATAAGGGACACAAGTCGGTATGCGCCCCCCCCTTTTAAAAACCCCCCCATCCAGCCCACGGAAGATGCTCCAACTGCGGTCTTGACTCATATTAAGCAGGGAGCCGGTGCCAGATTTCCTCTCCCCAGCCTGCCTGTTTACACGGAACCAAATATCAGCGGCACCAGGCCAAATCCCCCACCCCACCACTTTTTGGCGGAGAAGCGGGGTGGCGGTGGTGGCAGTCAGGGTTTCTGAGAAGTCTCCCTCGCCCCTTCCCAGCGGGCATCTTTTCCTTCCAGTTTCCAAACATGCGGGCACACGCAGAGGGGGCGTCTCGGGCACCTCTGCTTGGGGGAGAAAAGGACATCGTTTGGGAGGGAGAGAGGGAGGCTCTTGACAACTCTGGTTCTGACAAACCACCTCCTTCGGCGGAGCGGGCAAAGGAAGCGCCCGGCGTGGTTCCGGGAAGGTTTTCCCCCCAAAGGGCTCCAGAGGGCAGCTGGGACTGGCACCCAGGCCACGGCAAGGCACGCCTGCCTCCAGCTTCCTGCCGCCTCTCTCCTCGGCCGAGCGGTTGGGGAAGCGAAAAGAGCAGGCACCGGCTGGTTCTTCCCCGCCTCGCCCCCTCCCTCCCCAGCCCTGCCGGCGCGATCCGAAAGGGGCACATCTCCCCACCCTGGCGCCGGGCCAGGCCGCGCGGCAAGCAACACCCCCCCCCCACACACACACCTCCGTCTCCCCCAGCGCCAGCCTCCCTTCTCGACACCCCCCGCCGCCGCCGCCGCCGCCGCGGAGCCCAAACCTCGCCCTGGTCCCCGAGGAGACCCGGCGTTGCCTGGGCACGTGCCACCCAGGGCTCCGGGGACGGAGGGTGGGCGCCCGGAGGAGATGCGAACTCCGGCACCTCCAGCGCCCGCCGCCGCCGCCGCCCCCCTCCCCGCGTCTGTGAGTGTGCCAGTCTCGCAGCCCACCCCAGCCACGCAAATATAGGTCATGCCACAAAAGAACGACGACCCCCCCCCCCAGGTCGGGCACCCCCCAGGTCAGGAGTTGGGGGGCGCCGTTCAAGAAAGGGGGGTGGGGGTGGGAAGAGGGTGGAATTGCAGAAAGGGGGAGGAATCCAGATGGGGGGCACCGCGATTGCAGAGGGGGGTGGCAGAGGGCACGTGTGCACGGCGCGACGGCCCACGGGGGGGGGGGGGATGCTCTGCTACGTGACGCCCCCCTCCCCCCAATAAGTCAGGAGAAATTGTCCTTTGTGGACCCGGGGAGTTGTAGGGGGGAGAACCCGACGGCGGCTCAAGCTTCCAAGGACCCGTCTGGGGAAAAAGTGCTCCCCCAAGAGCGGAGGCAGCCCCCCCCCCCCATCGACAGCCCTATGGAGGCCACGATGCCTGGCTTGGGGGAGAGAAGGGGGGCAGAGTTGAAGCGCCGGAGGAGAGACGGGGTCCCAGCCCAGACAGCCGCCAGACGGGGAGGGGAGGGCAGGAGACTCGCCAAAGACGCCCCCCTCCCCCCGCAAAGCCGCTGCGATGCGCGCCCTACAACTCCCGATCCCCACTGCACGCGCCCTGACCCACGAGCGCGCGCGCCCTCTCCCCCCCTTCCAGACACCCCCTTCCCCGGTGAGCGCGCGCCCTCCAGCCGCCTGCCCCTTCTCTCCCCCCCCCCCCCGCTCCCCTCCATGCATCCCGATCTCCCCCCGCCCCTCCACCGGGGCCCGATCCTCCGCGCAGCTCTTTTCTCCTTGACCCGACCCCCCCCCCCTTCCCCGCCGTCTCTCCAGCCCAACTCCCCGGGCTCCGCCGGCCCCTGCCCTCCTCCTCCTCCTCCTCCCCGCCGCCCCCTCCCTCCCCCCCTCCCTCCCTCCCCCCCGGGGCCGGGACTCACTGCGGGTTGGAGCTGTTCCAATGCACCGCGTGCCGGTTGCCGAGGCTGCCGGCGGGGCCGCGGCACAGCAGGAGCAGGAGCGGGAGGAGCGGAGGCAGCAGGAGCGCGGCCATCCCGCCGGCCGGAGCGCAGCGCCGCGCGCGATGGTGGCCAGGAGGAGAGACCCAGAACGGAGAGCCGGGGAGACACAGCGCGAGAGCCGAGGCAGAGCGGAGCCGCCGGAGCCCCCAGTGCCGGAGAGGCTCCTCCTCCGCCGCCTCCCGCCTCGCCCTCCGCCTCCTCGCGCGCCTCCGCCTTCGGCGCCGCCCCCTTGCGCGCTCCGGCGGGGACGCGCGCCCGCCGATTTCCCACGGGCTCCCCGGCGCTGCGCCCTGGCCCGTGCGCCCTGCTCGCCGAAAGGGGCGGGAGGGGAGGGGAGGGGAGGGGAGGGGGGCGTTACACAGGCGGGAGGGGCGTGGTCACTCCTGCTCGGCCCTTCCGCCCCGCCCCCTTGGGTGACCCTCTTCCTCCTCCCAGAGGTGGGGGAAACATCTGGAGGATGCCCAAGACTCCCAAGCCTCCTTCCCTGCTGGGGGCGGGCGGGGGGGGGGGGGGGAGGACTTTTGGAATTCCATAGAATAGTGGAAGCAGAAAAGTCGAGGGCAGGGCATCTGAGCCTGTGCAAAGTGCTTTTACCAAAGCCCTATGATAGCCGAGGATACAAAATTGGAGGGTTGCCAATCTCCAGGTGAGGCCTGGAGATATATCAGAACTACGACTCATCTCCGAATGACAGAAATCAGTTCCCCTGGAGAACATGGCTGTTTTGGAGGGTGTAGCCAATGGCTTCAGTCCCTGTCTCCCCACTCCCCCAAACCCCGCCCTCCCCAGGCTCCACCCTCAAATCTCCAGGAATTTCCTGACCCAAAGTTGGCAACGCTAAAACAGCATGGCGGAGCTGAGCATGGCCACAGAGGCTTTAACTTGGTAAAGAGAAAATATCTAGCCAGCCCCTCGGGCACGTGAGATGGGGAAGGCCCTGCAAGTTACAGGGCAGGAGTTTCCAGGTTAGTCCCCCCCCCCCCGCCTGGGCCCTGATTTCCCCAGGCCAACTCTACCTTCAGACATTAATTACTATCAAGTGGGCAACATCTGGAGGGGAAGTCAGAGTTTCTCTTTCATTCCCCTCTCCTTTGCCCAAAACACAGCTACAAGCAGGTCTCGCCCTGAGGCAGTCCTAGATAATGTGAGCACACAGGAACACGCAATGAAGCTGCCCTGTGCTGAGTCAGACCCTGGGTCCATCAGGGTCAGTATTGTCTACGCTGACTGGCAGCAGCTCTCCAGGGTCTCGGGCAGAGGTCTCACTTCACCTGCTGCCTGGCCCTTCCCACAAAATTAATATAATAATAAATAACAAATAAATGCAGTAGAGATGCTGGGGGCTGAACCTGGACCTTCTGCATGCCAAGCAGATGTCCTGCCACTGAGCCACAGTCCCACCCTCAAATACCTGTAGACCACCCCATAATATTGGTCTGTCAAGGTTAATATTGTCTACTCAGACTGGCAGCAACTCTCCAGGGTCTCAGGCAGAGGTCTTTCCCATCACCTACAGCTTGATCCTTTTCAACTGGAGATGCCGGGGATTGAACCTGGGACCTTCTGCATGCCAAACAGAGGCTCTTAAGCAGAGCTACAGCCCCTACTCAGTCTGACTGTGGCTCTCCAAAGTCTCAGGCGGAGGTCTTTCCCATCACCTACTGCCTGGTCCTTTCAAGTGGAGATGCTGGGGATTGAACCTGGGACCTTCTGCATGCCAAGCGGAGGCTCTTCCACTGAGCCACGGCCCCTCCCTGGAGGAAACCAAACGAGGGAACAATGGAAGACCAGAGGGCCTCTTCTGAGGCTGTACAGGCTGGCGTCCTGTCCTAATGCCAGCTTCCTGTGCCCCCCCCCCCGAGCAGTTTCCAGGTAAGAGGGTGGGGCTCTTTGGCACCGTCTCCAAACAGGAGACGCTGGGTGCCAGCGGCCTGCGATTTAAGCTCCCACACCCCAGTCTCAGCAGGAGGCCAAACCCTGGGAGACCCCTTTGTAGCCTATTCTCAGGGGGCCAGCCTCCCCCACACCTGGAACCCTAGAAGCGCTGAGCCAGGCAGCCGGGCAAGGAGACGTACGCACCCCCCGCCGGAGAGACTCTGCACCAGTCTGGGCCCTGCCCAGACATGCTGGGAGGAGGCAGCTCCGGCGCGTCAGGAATGTTGTCCAAAGCCCGGGGCCAAGGTGTGATCTCTGGCCAGGGTCCAGGCAGGAACTGTGGCCTATTGTCCGCGCTCTTTCCCCTTGGCAAGAGGGCCATCGCCTTTGAGACGTGGAGCAGACCCTGAGAGGGGGGCAACGCAGAGGCTGCGGCTTTCTGGTTACTCGGCCAGTTTTGATGTGGTGGGCGCTGATGCTCCCTCTAAGCTGATGGGGTCTTGTGAGCAAAAATTCTACTTTGTGAGCAATGCTCCCTCTAAGCTGTGAAGTCCTGTGAGCAAAAATTCTGAGCAACTGGCGTTAAAGTTGTGAGCGATTTGGCTGCTGCATAAATTCGTTCGCTCTGGAACCATCCTTCCAGAGCTAAGTCTTTTATGTGTGAGCCGGAGGCTAAAAAAGCTGTGAGCCGGCTCACACTAACTCAGCTTAGAGGGAACACTGTTCGTGAGCTACTGGCATTAAAGCTGGGAGCGAGCGATTTGGCTGCTGCATGAGTCAGTTTGCTCCGGAGCCATCCTCCCTGAGCTAAGGCAAAAATGTGTGAGCCGGGGGCTAAAAAAGCTGTGAGCCGGCTCACACTAACTCAGCTTAGAGGGAACGTGCCCGCTGGCATGATTCTCAGCTTCCCTGTGCCCAGTGTTCGACCAGAGAAAGGGACTTAGAATTTAAAAATTCAGCAGAACAAACAGAAGGAGGTGGGTGTAGGGGGAAAGTGCGTGTGTTCCTTGCATTCCCAAATGACTTAGGGGGCAAAATCTGCTGTGCGGTTTCCTTGGGGCAGGTCCTTTTGAGCACGTGCAGAGTACCACTGCTACTGAGTCGCCTCTGGCATTGTACAGAAAGAGTTTCCAGATCAAAAGGGTGACTTTAGCTCCTTTTAGCCTCACTGCTATGAGCCATGAGAGAGAAATGGAGCTTCCGTGTACAGGGGCAGTACACCTCTGAGTACCAGACGCAGGCAGGGAGCAATGGCAGGGAGGGATTCTTCAGAAATGGCTGGGTATGCTGTTAGACGTGGCCCTAAGGGGCCAGACTCTGATCCAGCCGATTCGTATGCCCCAGCCTCATTTTAGAAATCAGCTGCTTCCTTTCAAAGCACAGATCTCCACAGCTTCGGCTCCGGATCCCAATCCTGGTGCTTAATTTCTAAAAAGTGATGTGTTGTGTTTCAGGCATGGTTGGAAAACGCCTGAGTCAGTAGCTGGCTGAAGCAAAGCGACGAGCGGTGCCTGGACAAGAGACCAGGAATCCAATGGACACTGGCTTCAGTTCTAGGAGATCTTGGCACTGTGGTACATGGGCTGCTAACCTCTAGACTGGACTACTGCAGTGCGCTCTACAGGGTCTGCCCTTGAAGACTATCCAGGAGCTACAGTTGGTACAGAATGTTGTCGCCAAAATGTTGACTGGAGTGGGTTGTAGGGACCACATCAGGAGTCTAGTCCTGTTCCATCTACACTGGCTCCCAACTAGCCTCTGGGCCCAATTCAGCGGGCTGATACTGACTTTTTCAGCCCTTATCTGGCTTGGAGGTCCCATAACCTTAGGGAACCTATCCAACCCCTAGGGTCATCTTTGGAGGAACTGCTTTGGGTGCCACCACAATCTGCCTGGACTTGGCTGGCCCAGGCTAACCCAATCTTGTCAGATCTTGGAAGCTAAGCAGGGCCAGCCCTGGTGAGGACGTGAATGGGAGCCCACCAAGGAAGCCCGGGGTTGTGGCGCAGAGGCAGGCAATGGCAAACCACCTTTGGATGTCTCCTGCCTTAAAAACCCTACGAGGTATGCCAGAAGTCAGCTGCAACTTCAAGGCACACAGTCAGGAAGTAATTGTTCTCCAGGCCAGTTTGGCCAGGGATCCTGGAGGGTTGTTGTTGGTTTTTTGCCCTCTTCTGGGCATAGAGCAGAGCTAGCTCACAGTTTTTTAGCCTCCAGCTCACACATTTTTGTCTTCGCTCAGGAAGAATGGCTCCAGAGCAAACTAATTTATGCAGTCGCTCACAAAGTATAATTTTTGCTCACAAGTCTCCACAGCTTAGAGGGAGCATTGGTCACGAGGTGGGGGGAGAGGTTATTTGTGAGTGGCGACGTGAGAAAGGGCCTTCTAACTTGGGGTCAGTATTCCCTCTAAGCTGAGTTAGCGTGAGTTAGCACACAGTTTTTCAGCCTCCAGCTCACACATTTTTGTCTCAGCTCAGGAAGGAGGGCTCCGGAGCAAACTAATTTAGGCAGCAGCCAAAGCGCTCGCTCACAACTTTAATGCCAGTAGCCCACAAAGTAGAATTTTTGCTCACAAGACTCCCTAGTTTAGAGGGAGCATTGCTTGGAGTGCCTCAACTTTGGAACTCCCTCCCCCATGTAGACTGGTCTGTCACTCTCTATTGTTGTCTTCTGCCAGCGGGTGAAAACTTTTCTGTTTTATTTGGCATCCCCCCCCCCCCCTATTTTTGGCCGCCCTCCCTGCTTGCGTTCTGTGCGTTTTTATGTGTTTCTCTTTTATCAAATTGTTTAAATATTTGATACCCACTTAACGTCTCAAATGCTGTTTTTAGTGTCTTGATGTCGGAACGTTGGAATGTTTGGATGTCTGCTGCCTTGGGGGACCCTATTTGGGCGGAAAGGCAGCATGGAGACGTTTTAAATCAATCGACGAGGGAGGGAAGGTGGGATTTAAGCGCCCTGAACTATCTCTGTGGACCTGAGAGCCTTTAATTTAAAGGCCATGTCCCCTAATCCCTGATGTGTGTGAATTGGCTGTAATTACTCAGGGAAGGAAGAACATAGAAATGTGCAAATGCCGGGGCATGCACAGAAATTCTCTCTCGGAAGAAGCGCGTCTTCGCTGTGGGATAGAGTGACGGGCACTCGTTTAATTGACTTTTTGAATGGATTGTTTATTTATTTATTTACTGTATTCCTAGCCTGCCTTCTGTCACCAGCAGGGATCCAAAGGGGTTTACATCCTCCTCTCCTCTGTTTTACCCTCACAACAACCCTGTGAGGTAGGTTAGGCAGAGAGGGTGTGACTGGCCCATGGGCACCCAGCAAGAATCCCAGGCAGAACTGGGATTCAAACTTGGGTTTCCCAGATCCAAGTCGGACACTTTAACCTCTATACCACACTGGATTTCCATACAATTAGGCAAAACAGAGGACAAGTCCAGCAACACCTATTCACTACAATGACTAAATGGAACCTCCATGATCAGGGGCAGCGTACCTCTGAATACCAGTGCTGGGCGCCAACCACAAAAGGAGGATTTGGCCTCTGTGCCCTGCTTGCAGGTCTTCTGGGAACATCTGGTTGGCCATTGGATGCTGAACAAAACAGGAGCCCTGTGGCAGCTTCACATTTTTTCCAGGATGAGCTTTTGTGAGACAGAGCTCACTTCATCAGATATAATGGGAAGAAAGAAACTCACTTAATTCATTTTTACAAAAAATTAATAGAAGCCGAGGAGGGAAAGTGGGAGGAGTTGAACGGAGAGAGGCCTAGTATGATGCTGGATGCTGGACTACATGGGCCACTGGTCTGATCCAACACAGCTTCTTCCTTTTTAAATTGCTTCACACATCTCAGGGCTATGCACAGGGGTTGCATGGCAGCAACTGGCTGAGAGTTCAAATCCTGCCTTTCCGCACTCCCATCCTATATGATCGTACAAGCCTTGTATAAAGATAAGGAAAATATGAAATGTTCCTTGACCATACGCTTTTTTCCCTAGCCCTATAGATAGGAAATAATGGAAATATATATGGAAATATATTCCGTTGAAGCTTTGATGATCTTACCATATTTTGACATGGCATGTTATTTTTTTTTCAGGTTTATCTATATATCTAATAGCCAAGATGGCCCCTCTGTGCGGATATCTAAATCCACACACTGGGGGCACGTAGGGGGCAAAGAGATTGTCCTGCACACTTGGGGCACTTCCTAGGTGTGCAGAAAAATCTGAAATGTTGAAAAAACTATATGGGGGGGATACTTAAATCCCCCCCAAAATAAAAGAGTTCCCTGCGCATGCCCAGAGAACACACTGGGAACTGTGCCTCGTTGACATTGCTGGGGGGTGGGAGAGAAGGCTTGGTAGGCCAGGTGGGCCGGGCAGCCCCGCCTACCAGGCTCACCTGCGGCCGCTTCCGCCTCCTCCACATGGAGCTCCTGCTGCTTCAGCGGGGGAGCCGCATGGAATACTCCCCCCCCCCCGCGAGTATCGCGGGTCCTCGCTTATTGCGTTCTTATATTATGTACAGTCCTTAAAATGTGTTTTACAAGTGATGTTTTATGCTTCTCACTCTCCTTTTCATCCCCTTTTATTCCATGCCCCCTTTAGATGGTAAAAAAAAAACCAATTAAAAAAATGGAACCTCCAAGTTCAGAGGCAGCCTACCTCTGAATAACAGAGGCTTTGGGTTTCAGGTGAGGTAGCCGTGTTGGTCTGAAGCAGTAGAACAGCGTTTGAGTCCGGTGGCACCTTTAAGACCAACAAAGCTTTATTCTGGGTATAAGCTTTTGTGCGCGTGCGCGCTTCTTCAGATACCATGCGTGCACGCAAAGGCTAATAACCAGAATAAAACTTTGTTGGTCCTAAAGGTGCCACCGGACTCAGACTTTGTCCTGAGGCTTTGGGAGAACAACAGAAAAGGGTTGCCACCTCCTCGCCCTACCTTCTAGAGGTGTTTTAGTGTCCTCTCTAAGCTGTGGGCGTGAGCGCCCGCTCATTAACACAGGAAGCCCTGCTCATTAACACAGGAAGCAGGAGTCTGGAGCTGCGCAGGGTCTGGCACTGCCCATTGCCCATGTTTAAGATCACAGCAGTTATATTCTGCTCAGGATCTGAACTACTCCGCTCAGCAGGGGGAAAGAATTAGAGGGAACACTGGTCCAGCTGTGGGGCAAAAGGTGCTGGACTAGACCGACCACCTTGTCTGATCCAGCAAGGCTCTTCTGGATAGCTAAATGGATCCTCCATGTTCAGGAGCAGTATACCAGAGAAGCTGGAGGGGGCATCAGCAGGGAAGAGCCGTTGCTTTCATGCCCTCATTGTGGGTTTCTTGGAAGCATCCTTCAGAGGCTGGTGTCAAGGAATCACAGAATCATAGAGTCGGAACGGATCTCCTGGGTCATCTCCTCTGGACACGTTCCAGCTTGTCTAGATCCATCAGGGCTCCACCCCACTTGGAACAAGTGGTCTTTTCTTCTGAAAACGCGGCTTCAGGGAGTGCCTTATCCAGTGGGAAGAGTGGGAAATCTTTCACCCTTTCATCCCTGATTGTTTTCGTGCTGGAAAAAGCCACAGCTGTTTTTGTCTCCCACTGGGACAAACATATGGACACCAACAGGCTTTTCTTGTACGGACAAGAGCCTCTACCAAGATCTCACGGCCTGCCGGTCCAAACGGAGCCAGGCCCAGCTTGCTCTCCCTTTCCCGGCGTTCACACACAAACACACAACGAACACACCCACGGGCATGTCGCTCCTCTATAATCTCCCCCTCCCTCTATAATCCCCAGACCTGCCATCCTTCCAATTCCGATGGCACCTGGGCGCTTTCATCCTAGCCAGGTGAGCAGGCGCAGCTCTCTCATTAGAGTTTCCATCTCCTTCCTGGTTGGTGCCAGGAGCTGAAGTCACTGCTAGGAAGGCAACCTTTGGAAAGCATTTCAGAGGAATTAAACCATTCCCACACCCTCTTTTTTATTATCCTCCTCTTGCGGAGCTGGAAGCCTTGTTTACAACGGGTGGGGGACATACGCTGGGTATCACGAGGACTGCAACATTTTCTGCAGAAATATATATCTCCGTCCCCCCCAGCCATACAACGCTTTCCCCTAAAGCCAGTATGGTGCAGTGGTTAGAGCATCAAACTAAGATTAGGGAGACCCACGTTTCAATCCCTGCGGAACCTTGCTGGGCAGCCTTGGATCAGTCTTGTACTCTCAACCTAACCTACCTCACAGGATTGTTGTGAGGGAAAAATGGAGGAGAGGGGACCAATGTCAGCGCTCCAAGGTCTCATGGGGGGGGGGGGAAGTGAGGTGTCAAGGATGTAAATAAATTGGGGTGGTACACCATGCTGGCGTGGTTTGGTGTGGCGGTTAAGAGTGGTGGACTGTAATCTGGAAGAGCCGGGTTTGATTCCCCACTCCTCCACATTCAGCTGCTGGTGTGACCTTGGGCCAGTCACAGTTCTCTCAGAGCTGTTCTCTCAAGAGCAGTTCTCAAAAGAGCTCTCTCAGCCCCACCTACCTCACAGGGTGTCTGTTGTGGGAAGGGAAAGGAGATTGTAAGCTGCTCTGAGACTCTGATTGAAGGGCGGGGTATAAATCCAACTCTTCTCCTCCTGCTCCTTCTCCTTCTCCTTCTTCTCTTCCTCCTCCGTCTTCTTCCCTCCCCCTTGGTAACTGGTAGCCATATGAAATTGAGCTCTCTGCCCCTTCATCTTCACAGGGTTCTGTCCCCTGGTCATACCACGGTGTGACAGCATAAAGTGGCAAAATGACACCAGCAGACAGACAGGACAAAGATTGACAGACTGATGGGATACACAAGCCAAATGAACAGACAAATAGATGCACGGGTAGATGGACGGACGGATTGCAATTTATGGACTGATTTAAAATATCTGCATCCAAAAGAATATTCAAAGTGGCCGAGCAAAACAGCTTAAACAGCCAGGGCACAACAATCAGAAGGCTGAAATAACAAATATAACAGTGCAAATAAAACAGCGGCCCAGCGGTAACCTCAGTGGCTCTCCATTCCTCCCTTCCCAGCCAAGAAAAATGGTTTTCACTGTGTCCCAAAAAAAGAGAGGCGGCTTTCTGGCAAACGTCTCCGGAAACCAGGTGCCTCAGTTTCCTCACTCACACCTCCGGCTGTTTGTGATTCTGCCTAAATCATTATCATTACCGTTATCATTTATAGAACACCCTCGGTGTTGATAACGTTTTATAAAGTAACAGAAGTGGAAATAAAGACAAGAGGAAAAGACAAGATCTCTGCCTCAAGAAATGTACAATCACAGTTTGGACAAGGGGGAAGGCAGGCAGGGAGAGAAGAAAGGGGGGTTTGTGGGCAGAAGAAGAAGAGGAAGAAGAAGAAGAAAAGATTGGATTTACACCCCGCCCTTCACTCACTTGGAATCTCAGAGCGGCTTACAAACTCCTCTCCCTCCCCCTCCCCACAACAGACACCCTGTGAGGTAGGTGGGGCTGGGAGAGCTCTGAGACAACTGTCCTTGAGAGAACAGCTGTGCCAGAACTATGGCTTGCCCAAGGTCATCCAGCAGGTGCAAGTGTTGGCGTGGGGAATCAAACCCAGTTCTCCCAGATTAGAGTCCGCACACTTAACCACTACACCAAACTGGCTCTCAAAAAGTTGGGTTTGAGGAAGGAGAAAGTGGTGGGACCATTTAGATGTTCTTGGGGTGAGTTTCAGATATATGGGACAGTGAAGGAAATGGGGTATAACTGGGAGGTGGAGGGAGAAGGTCAATGACGGAGAATAGGCCTAAAGGCAGATAAGGGTGAAAAGGCACAGGGGTCAGTGAGGGAGACTAGATAGTATGTTATAAGGGGCAGTAAGAGAAAACAAGCAAAATGGGCAGTGAGGAAAACAGGATTAAAGGCAGATAAGGGTGAAAAGGCATAAGGGTCAGTGAGGGAGACAGCATAATAGAATGAGCAAAAAGGGCAGTGAGGGAGAATAGGCATAAGGGCAGTTAAGGAAGAAGAGAAAACAGCAGATTAGGGTGAAAAGGCATAAGGGTCAGTGAGGGAGACAGCATGGTAGAATGAGCAAATGAGGCAGTGAGGGAGAATATGCAATGCATAGGCAGTTAAAGAAGAAGAGAAAATGGGAGAATGGGCATAAAGGCAGATAAGGGTGAAAAGGCAGTGAGGGTTAGTGAGGGAGAATGGACAGCATGGGATAATGAGCATATTGGGCACTGAGGGAGAAAAGGTAACAAGAAATAATAGACATAATGGGCAGTGAGGGAGAACAGGCATGAGGGAAGTGGAAGGAGAATGGGTATAGGGGAAAGTGAAAGAGAAAAACAAGAACTAAGGGCAGTAAGGGAGAATCAGTCTAAGGGTAGTTAAGAAAGAAAACAGGGGAGAAGGGGTGTAATGAATATAGCCAGATGAGGGTGAAAAGGCATAAGGGTCAGTGAGGGCAACTGGGCAGCATGGGAGAATGGGCATAAGGGGCAGTGAGAGAAAACAATAAGCAAAATGGGCAGTGAGGGAGAATGGGCCTAAGGGGAGATAAGGACGAAAAGGCATAAGGGTCAGTGAGGGCGAATGAGCATAATAAGGGGCAGTGAGAGAAAACAATATGCAAAACAAACATTCAGAGAAGGGGCATTAGAGGCAGTGAGAGGCAGTTGCAGTGGTTCTTTCCCCCTCCCCACACTTCTAAATAATTGTGCCCAGGTTATCTGTGCCACACCAGGGATTTGCGCTTTCGTCATGCAGGCGCTCTACCAACAGACCTGGGCAAGTGTTTCCAACACAACTTGCAATGGCCCCTCCAGCCTTCCACCCTTATCCTGCTGTGTTGAGTAAAGCAGAGAGGTGTGGGTGGTTCTCAGGGTTGCCAGATCCAGGCTGGGAAACTCCTGGAGTGTTGGGGGTTGAGCCCTGGGGAGGACAGGGACCTCAGTGGGGTACAGGTCCATGGAGTCCACCCTCCAAAGCAGCCATTTTCTCCAGAGAAACTGATCTCTGTAGTCTGGAGATGAGCTGTAATTCCAGGGGATCCCCAGGTCCCACCTGGAGGTTGGCACCCCCAAGTTAAGTGTTTCTGTGGCATCACCACACAGACCTTGAAAATGTTCTTCCCCTCCCCCCTGCCCTCCTTCAGTGGCACCCCTGGTTTTGACCCACGCCTCAGGGCAAAATGCCCACATTTTTGCCATGCCACTGTTGTGTAAATGGGCAGTGCGGGAGAGATCTGCTGCTACTTGAGGAAAGGCCGCTCGGCCTACCTCAACCTGGAGGGACTCGGTTGCATGTGTGTGTGTGGGGGGGAAGAGTGCTGTTTAGATGTCTGCTAGTGGCCCCAGCTGGGAAAAGGAGAGGGGGGGGTTGTGGGGGAGGGGGCTGGCAAAACAATGAGGGAGACCAAAAAAAGCTTTGATGAATTATTCATCTGAGGAAGTGAAGTGAGGAAAATGTAACATGGAAAACCCAGCTCTGAAGGACCGGGCGGATTGGGGCGGGGGGAGGGCTGAAGGCAGTGGGGGGGGGGGCAGAGGACAAGATGGGAGCTGTGGTCTAGAGAGTCTCTGTGTGAATGCACGCGCATGCGTATGCTGGTTATAGGGATGCCAGGCTCCAGGTGGGACCTGGGGATCAGAGATCAGTTCCCCTGGAGGAAAATGGATCCTTTGGGGGGATAAGGTGGACTCTATGGCATTGTACGCCACTGTCCTCCCCAAATACGTTCCTTCCTAGGTGCCACCCTCAAATCTTCAGGAATTTCTCAACCTGGAGCTGGCAATCCTACCCCCCACCACCACCAGTGGCCAGGAGGGACCGGACAACCCTAATGCTGGAGCCAGTTTGGTGTAGTGGTTAAGTGCGCGGACTCTAATCTGGGAGAACTGGGTTTGATTCCCCACTCCTCCACTTGCAGCTGCTGGTGTGACCTTGGGCAAGCCATAAGTCCTCTCAGAGCTGTTATCTCAAGAGCAGTTCTTGAGAGAGCTCTCTCAGCCCCACCTGCCTCACAGGGTGTCTGTTGTGGGGAGGGGAAGAGAAAGGAGATTGTAAGCCACTCTGAGACTCCTTTGGGTAGTGAAGGGTGGGGTATAAATCCAATCTCCTCCTCCTCTTCTTCTTCATAATGCAGTGCAGTCACCCTCCAAAGCAGCCGTTTCCTCCAGGGGAGCTATTCTCTATAGTGAGGAGATCAGTGCTAATTCTAGGAGATCTCCAGGGCCCACCTGAAGGATAGAAACCTAAACCCTCAAGGCAGTGAGCTTCATCCCAGAATGGGGGGATTTGAACTCATATCCGTCCACCACA
Source organism: Lepidodactylus listeri (assembly GCA_029233225.1). Taxonomy (NCBI): domain Eukaryota; kingdom Metazoa; phylum Chordata; class Lepidosauria; order Squamata; family Gekkonidae; genus Lepidodactylus; species Lepidodactylus listeri. The sequence continues at coordinate 153,976,665 of JARCFY010000003.1, forward strand.
AACCTTCGGGCCATTACAGCTTCCTTTCCAAGAGATGCCTGGAGTTACCCAGTTCCAAACGAAGTGCGGCAAGGGTATCAAAGGGGTGGGGTCTCCTAAGCAAGGGATCCTCCCCACCTAATCATGGGAGGGGGAATGAAGCACCACCCCACGAAGGCCCAGCCTGGGCTAGAAGCCCACATCTGTGATACGGTCCATTTATACCACCCCTCAAACGAAATGGATGTTTCTCTTTCGTGACTCATGAGACGGAATGAATGAGACAGCTGAAGGGAATGTATTATGGGCTCCCAGTGAAACTGGCCTTCGGGTTCCTCTCCCACTTCCCTGCCTTCGCCAGAAGCTGGCATCTCAGCTCAGACTTGGGAGGGGTGCCAACGGCAAGCTGTATGGATTAACCATTAAAGCCCTCCCTCCCTCCTATACCACACTGGGGGGGGGGGGGGGGAGGGCTCGGTAGTGGGCCCAGCCACAAGCCAAATTGCGCAGTCCGACAAACCTGACCCCCGGATTGTTGGAGATGGGCCGGGTGCGAGACTCTCCGAAACCGAGGTTTAATTCCTAAGCAAGAAAGATCATGAGAAGGGGGAGGAGGAAGGGTTGCCTCAGTGCTTAGTTCTTGTGGCCCTTTCTTATATGCCCAGGGAAATGCTGATTCCATTTGAGACATGAGCTGTGCCTAAATTATTGTGGAAAGCAGATTCCATTTTTCAGCCGTGTAACTGAGGAAGGATGCTTTGAAGTGTCCAGCATACCCGGGAAGGACGTTTTCGGCTGCAGAAGTTGCCATGCTCTTTGAGACACCCTCTACCTTCTTTGTGGACTTTTGAGTTCTTTGGGACACTATTATATTTAAAGGATTCAGAGGAGTCGACTGTTGGATTTCATCTTGTCAATTCTATTGTTATACCTACTCTTGTCAATTGTTATTAGTACTTGTGAATTACTTTACTAACTGATTCACTGTAATTATGTCGCAACAGACTGATGTCTACCAGTAACTGGTGGAATTTGTGATTTTTTTTGATGGTCTACCCTTGTGTTTTTTTGTTTTCATTTTGGGGTCAGGAAGCAATTTTTTTCCAGGCCAGTTTGGCCAGGGATCCTGGAGGTTTTTTGTCATCTTCTGAGCGTGGAACAGGGGTCACTGCAGGTGTGGAGGGAGAGGTATTTGTGAATTTCCTGCATTGGGCAGGGGGTTGGACTAGATGACCCTGGAGGTCCCCTCCAACTCTATGATTCTATTATTCTAGGCAGGGCCACGTTCAGACCTGGAATCCCTACTAGGTGTGATTCTTCAGCAGGGGAAAGAAAATGCACTCTGCAGTTGCTCAGAGGCCCTCCTGTTTTAATACTCAGAGGTTACAGGTGGGCTACCTGCACACTGGCCCCGGGGGGCAAAATCTAAAACCAAAAGCCACATCAATCCATCGCTAGGCTCGAGCCCAACAGCATCTTAAGAGACCACCATTTCCACGGTATGAGCTTCCGAGAGTCAAAGCTCCGTTCGTCAGACTCCGCTGGACCTATCAATCCATGGATTGAGACGAAATATCACAAAATAGTAGGCAAGCTTTTGAGTTCCCCGATATGCTTCCCCAGCCTGGCAAGTTAAGGCAGAGGGAGAGAGGGAAAAGCATTTCTTTAAAGGGTAAAAACAACAAGGGAAAGAGAGAGTTGAACCAGGGCCGTCTTGCAGGGTAGCATGGACGGCTTTAAAAGGGAACTGGATAAACATCTGGAGCAGAGGTCCATCAGTGGCTATTAGTCACATGGTATAGATAGGAAGTCTCGGTCTGGGGCAAGTGATGCTCTGTGTTCTTGGTGCTTGACGGGGGTGGGGCCCAACAGTGGGAGGGGCTTCTAGTGTCCTGGCCCCACTGGTGAACCTCCTGAGGGCACCTGGTGTTTTTGGCCACTGTGTGACACAGAGTGTTGGACTGGATGGGCCACTGGCCTGATCCAGCACTGGCTTCTCTTCTGTTCTTATGAAACCCTATGCCACCTTTCTGATGAAACTTATCCTCTCCCGTAGAGATGCCCCATTGGAGAAAGCAAGAAAGCATACAAGTTACCATATAACACCTCTATTCTCTCCAGGGAGCAAATATTTGTCCCCAGGACGGTAAAGGTGAAAGATCTGAAAATGGAAAATGCGGGGGGCATGGCTAATGATAGGGGGAGTTCCGTACACTCGGGGCCACCACCAAGAACACCCTGCTCCAACTGCCAACCAATCTGGTCATCTTCATCAAGAGCACGCAGAACACAACCCCAGATGAAAATCGCAGGAAGGTTGGTCAGGGAGGAGGTGATCTTTGAAGTCCCCCCCCCCCAATCCCAAGACCTTAAGGGCACTAGAGGTCAGCCCAGAGACAAAGAGGCAGCCAGTGAAGCCCTCGGGGGGAAAAGTGGTCACCAGGCATTGCTTCAGCCAGGAACTTTTGCCCTTGCACGTTAGACTAAAAGAGCTTTCCAAATCGTCTTCAAGGGAGGCCCCACGTACAGCGCACAGCAGTAGTCATTACCAGGTTGTGCTTGAATATAGCTAGATGAAATGCATCCCAGTAGTCACTAGGGCAGGTGCTAGTCAGGAGCCTTTGCCGTCACGTGCTGGACTAAAAGACGTTTCCAGAGTGTCTCTTAGGGCAACCCCGCATAGACTTCAAGCCAGTAGTCAGTAACAGGTTGCATTTCAAGGTAGCCGGACAAGTGCATCTCATGCACGGCTGCAGTTGGTGGACAAGTCTAGAAGACTATCTCCCATGACCTCTCGGAGACCTGCCAGTCACACCTTGCCTGCCTAACCTACCTCACAGGGTTGTTGTGAGGACAGACCAGCAGGGGATGGGGGGGAGTATGATTGCCAGATCCAGGTTGGGAAACTCCTGGAGATTTGGGGATGGAGCCTGGGGAGAGCAAGGACCTCAGTCAGGTACAATGCCACAGAGTCCACCCTCTCGAGCATCCATTTTTCTCTAGGGGAACTGATCTCTGTCGTCTGGAGATGACCTGTAATCCCAGGGGATCCCCAGCTCCCACCTGGAGGATGGCATCCCCACCCCACCCTGCATAGCCCCACCTTGAGTTCCATTCCTCAGCCTCACTGCTGCATGACCCAACGTCCGCATAGACAGTAGAGAGACAGGGAGACAGAGTGGCGAAGACAGAAGTAAACACAGACGGATACACCAGGTCAGATAATACAGAGAGACAAGATCAAAGCAAACAAAGGAAAGCAGACGGACAGACCGGTTGGTGGACTGCATGGATATGCAAGGGTTTGGGCCTGCCCGCCTGACTCACGGGACTCTTTAGGGCACTCTTTGACGGGTGGAGTCATAAAGTGTGGTTCCCGTTCATTTCGAGCCACCACAGCTACTGGAATAAGCTGAAAATGGGGCACCCGTACTCATCCCCCTTAAAACAGCCCTTTTGGGGGGGGGGGGACATCTGAACACATACGTGAAGCTGCCTTCATCAGTCCATCAGGGTCAGTATTGCCCACTCAGGCTGGCAGCAACTCTCCAGGGACTCAGGCGGAGGTCAGTTTGGTGTAGTGGTTAGGAGCACAGACTCTAATCTGGGAGAACCAGGTTTGATTCCCCACTCCTCCACTTGCACCTGCTGGATGACCTTGGACAAGCCATAGCTCTGGTACAGCTGTTCTTGAAAAAGAGTACGCTCTTTCAGAGCTCTCTCAGCCCCACCTACGTCACAGGATGCCTGTTGTGGGGAGGGGGAAGGGAAAGGAGTTTGTAAGCCGCTCCGAGACTCCTTTGGGAAGTGAAGGGCGGGGTATAAATCCATTCTCTTCCTCTCTTTAGGATCACCTATGTACTTTTAACTGGAGGTGCTGGGGATTGGACCTGGGGCTTTCTGCATGCCAAGCAGAGGCTCTTCCACTGAGTCATGACCCCACCCCACCTCCAAAAACCTGTAGACTACATCATACTATTGGTCCATCAAGTTCAATATTGTCTACTCAGACTGGCAGCGGCTCTCCAGGCTCTCAGGCGGAAGGCTTTCCCATCACCTACCGTCTTGATCCTTTTCAACTGGAGATGCCGGGGATTGAACCTGGGACCTTCTGTAGGCCAAGCAGAGGTTCCACCACTCTGCCACAGCTGCCCAATCATGGAGGTGTTTCCAAACCATACCGTTCCCGGGGCCGTCGCCAAGTCTCACAAAGAGGAGGAGGAGAAGGAGATTGAGTGGCCAGTTTAGTACAGTGTTTTAAGAGCGGCAGACTCTAATCTGGGAGAACCAGGTTTGATCCCCCACTCCTCCACATGCAGCCCGCTGGTTGACATAGTTCTGTCAGAGCTGTTCTCTCAGGAGCAATCCTCAAGAGAGAGCCCTCAGCCCCACTTGCCTCACAAGGCGACTGTTGTGGGGAGGGGAAGGAGATTGTAAGCCACTCTGAGACTCCTTCGGGTAGTGAAGGGTGGGCTATCCATCCTCCAATCTTCTCCAATCTCCTCCTCCTTCTTGTTTGAATGGGCAATACTGACCTTGATGGGCCGGGGGTCTGATTCAGTATACAGCAGCTGCGTGGGGCAAACAGTGATTCCCTGGAGCCATTTCAGGCTCAAGAATGACCCGGGGGGGGGGGGAGGGGGTTTTGAAGCCTCCTCGCCGCAGTCCCCATCCAAATTGGGCCCATGTGCCCGGGAATCCTCAGCACCAAAGTCCCCGAAGACACCGGCTGACATGACCCAGGAAGAGGCCCAAGAACAGAACGCCCTGGAACACTGTGCTGCGTCATTTGGCCCTGCGTCAATATTGACTGCTCTGACTGGCAGCCGCTCTCCAGGAGAACTCTGGCACACAAAGACAGCTTTCCCCGGCCCTGGCAATCCTTGAATCGGAGATGCCAAAGACTGAACCTGGGATGTGCTGCCGGCAAGGTCGGTGCTCTGCCGCTAAGCCGGAGCTCTTCCCGCAGCTGAAATGCCAACAGAGGCCAGTGCCGGTGCTTGCGGGATGGAAGCTTCACTCCCTTGCAAGCGTAGGGAGGGCTTGTGCACGTCGGTATGAGTGCACAGGGCTGCTCTCCGCTGTTGGCACTGTGTCTTCAGGGTGGAGGGGACCGGGAAGCACATGTGCAGTGGGTCACAGAGCTGCCTCTCCGCTCAGTGTGATCTTGGCCAGCGCTGCAGAGCATTGCAATGGGTGAGGCAGACCTTTCCACCGCGCCGTGGCCTGGCATCTCTTTCGGATCCCCACCGGGGACGAGAATTGGAGGCTCCCTGCCCGCCGAACATCCCCCCCCCCCACCGCCCACAGCAACAGCCGTCAGGAACCATGGCAAGCCAACGGCACAACCAGTGCCGACAATGAGAACGGGCAGTGCCAACTCCGGTGGATGAGTTAGCTGCAAGCGAGTGAGGACGGAGAGGGCGGGTGAAGGAGGGAAGGAAGGGGTTACAGCCGGCAACGGGTGGCAGGGGAAACGAATGCGAGCGCGGCGGCTTTCTGTCTGCCACGCTGTGCCAGCCACCACCTTCTGCCACTCGGTGCCACCCTTTGCGCAGGAGTGGGAATCTCTCCTGAATGTATGGAAATAACTCCCTCGGGACGGCTGATGGGAAACACAAACACCTCCGTGCACTGCACATGCGCCGTGGCGCAAGCTGCACAGATGGGGGGGGGGGGCGCAGGGCCGTTGCTGCACCTGCATGTGGAAATGTACCCTCCCTCGTGCCTCAGACTAAGAATATCACAACACGAGTGTGCGCGCATTCTTGACACGCTCCACCCAAGGAGCTGGCACCCAAGCGAGCGTTTCGCAATGCCGAACCAGCCGGGCCTGGTAGGAGAACGCGCCCATGTCCTTTCCCGTGCTGGGAGTGAACGTCGCTGCTCAGGTTTGGCTCAGCTGAGCATGAGGGGGTGGTTGTTTGTCACTCTTAAGATCTGACTCATTTCCCCAAGCCGGTGGGCAGGTGGCGGCGTTCCCACGTGTTGGCGTTGGGAGTACGCCAGGGAAGACGGCGCCTGCCAACCCAGTGCCACGCTGCCAGCGCTTCGAACTGCCGAGCCAGAAGCCGGAGAGACCATGCTATGGACTAGACCGGGGTCCCCAACAGGGTGCCCTGGGGCACTGGGGTGCCCGCTGACACTTTTGCTTGCGCCCACTAAGTATCTGTAGGAGGTGGGTGGGACCAGTTAGAGCTTTTGCCCAGCGAGGCTTCTGACATCCTACTGGAGATTTCTTAAAATGCTGCTTTGGCAGCAGCTGCCACCGCAGCACAAGGACTGAAGCTGTGTGACCAAAGTTAAAAGGTGGCGCTCGTTTTGTGGCTGGCTCCGCCTACTGCGACAACCATTTTGTGGCAGCCATTTAGTTGCTGCACCCACCATGCTGTGTCAGAATTCCAAATGTGCTACCAGGCTTAAAAAGGTTGCAGACACTTGGATTAGAAGACCAGCACCAGGTTTTGGACGGTCAACCTCAGTCCAAAGATGCTTTGTGGGGGCACAGAGAGTACCGGAGGTCTGGCTTCGAATCCTGCCTCACGAGACATGCTCCCATGGCCTCAGCTATACCAGTTGTAAAATGGAAATATTAATAGCGCATTTTGGTCCAACCTCTCTCTCTCTCTCTCTCTCTCTTTTGGTGTTGTGGTTTGGTGTAGTGGCTAGGAGAGCAGACTCTAAACTGGGAGAACCAGGTTTGATCCCCCCACTCCTCCACATGCAGCTGCTGGCGTGACCTTGGGTCAGTCACAAGTTCTCTCAGAGCTGTTCTCTCACGAGTAGTCCTCGAAGGAGCTCTCTCAGCCCCACCTGCCTCATAGGGTGTCTGTTGTGGGGAGGGGAAGGGAAAGGAGATTGTAAGCAGTTCTGGGAAGGGTGGGGTATAAATCCAATCTCCTCCTCCTCCTCTTCTTCTTCTCCCCTCTCTGCATAACCTATCTCTCAGGGCTGGCCAAAGGATAAAATGGGGTAACCATGAATCATGCCCCAAGCTACTTGGAGAAAGTGGGAGGGCTTTCTGGACCCACTGGTGGACCTCCTGACGGCTCCTGGGTTTTGGCCACTGTGTGACACAGAGTGTTGGACTGGATGGGCCACTGGCCTGATCCAACATGGCTTCTCTTATGTTATGTTCTTGGTGCTTGTGGGTGGGGACAACAGTAGTGGGAGGGCTGCTGGAGTTCTGGCCCCATTGGTGGACCTCCTGACACTCTAGCCACTCAACAGCACTGCTTCTCCCTCTCACAGAATCCAATACTTGCAGTAAGAACCAACCCGCCAATTGTAACACGTGAGCCCGCCCTCTGTCATCTGGCCCCGCTTTCTTAGGTCCATGTCAGCAAAGACAGTCTGAGCTGCTCTGGATGAATTTTCTTTATATCCCACCTTTCTCATCGTTTTCCTCGTTTTTAGCCTCACAACAACCCTGTGAGGTAGGAGAGGCTGAGAGCATGCGATTGGCCCAAGGTCCTCCCATAAGCTCTGGGTTGGGAAATACCTGGAGATTTGAGGGGTGGAGCCTGAGGAGGGCGGGGTTTGGGGAGGGGAGGGTCTTTCAGTGGGGTACAATGCCACAGAGTCTACTTAGGGTTGCCAGGGTCCCCCTGGCCATTGGTGGTAAGTGGAGGGAGTGAGAGTTGCCAGATCCATGCTGGGGAACTCCTGGAGATTTGGGGGGTGGAAACTGTGGAGAAGACAGGGACCTCAGTGGGATAGGATGTCATGGAGTCCACCCTCCAAAGCATCCGTTTTCTCCAGAGGAACTGATCTCTGTAGCCTGGAGATGAGCAATCAGAATCACAGAGTTGGAAGGGCTCTCCAGGGGCATCTAGTCCAACCCCCTGCACAATGCAGGAAATTCACAAATACCGCCCCCCACATACCCCCAGTGACCCCTGTTCCACGTCCAGAATATGACAAAAAAACCTCCAGGATCTCCAGCCAAACTGGCCAGGAGAAAAATTGCTTCCTGATCCCAAAGTGGCAACTGGCATTTCCCTGGGCGTGTAAGGAAGGGCCTCGAGAACTAAGCACTGAGGCAGCCCTGAGTTCTGCCTGAGTTCGCAGAATCAGCATCACAGTCAGATGGCCATCCAGCCTCTGCTTGAAAACCTCCAAAGAAGGAGAGCCCACCACCTCCCGGGGAAGCCTGTTCCTCTGAGGAACCGCTCTAACTGTCAGGAAGTTCTTCCTTATATTTAGCCAAAAACACTTTTGATTTAATTTCAACCCGTTGGTTCTGGTCTGTCCTTCTGGAACAACAGAATCCCCAGGCCCCACCTGGAGGCTGGCATCCCTAAGTCCACTTTCCAAAGCAGCCATTTTCTCCAGGTGAACTGACCTGTCGCCTGGAGAGCAGTCATAATTCCCTGATATAGGGATGCCACCCTCCAGGTGGGACCTGGGGATCCCAGCTCTATGGCATCATACACCACAGTGGTGCCTGCCCTCCCCAGGCCCCACCCCCCAAACCTCTAGTAGTTTCCTAGCCTGGATCTGGCAACCCTGCACCCCCCCCCCCCCATCTGTTGTTACTGGAGGAGTGTACGCTCTCTCCCGCCTTAGACTTCAGAGACAGCACCATCCTCTGCTGGTTGCCAGGGGCGACCTGGCAACTCTAAACCCACAGGTGATCTCTGGCCACTGAGAGCCAGTTTGGTGTAGTGGTTAGGAGTGCGGACTCCAATCTGGAAGAACCGGGTTTGATTCCCCACTCCTCCACAGGCAGCTGCTGGTGTGACCTTGGGTCAGTCACAAGTTCTCTTGGAGCTGTTCTCTCAAGGGCAGTCCTCAAGAGAGCTCTCCCAGCCCCACCTGCCTCACAAGGGGGTCTGATGTGGGGAGGGGGAAGGGAAAGGAGTTTGTAAGCCGCTCTGAGACTTCTGCGGATAAGAGCGGGATATAAATCCAATCTCTTCTTCTTCTTCCCTGGAGGCCGACAACCAGGGTTCCCTCTAAGCTGAGTTAGTGTGAGCCAGCTCACAGTTTTTTAAACCTCGGGCTCACACATTTTTGACGCGGCTCAGGAAGGATGGCTCCAGAACCAACGAGTTTTTGTAGTAGCCAAATCGCTCGCTCCCCACTTTGATGCCGGCAGCTCAGGAAGTCGAATCTTTTGCCCCCAAGACTCCTCAGCTTAAGAGGGAGCCTTGCTGGCCACCCTACCTCCGTCGCAGAAGCAGCCAGGATTCAAAGGCGGGCTTCCCCAGTTCCTAGGCCGACACTCATCTCCGTCTCTGCAGTCTCTTCCTCCCCTGTCCGCCCTGCTCGGTGCCAGGGCGTGTTTGCAAAAGGGAGAGGGAGGAGGCAGGCCGCGGGGGGGGGGGGGGTGCCGGGGTGCCCCGCGGGTGCGCGCACCGCCTCCCCTCCTGCCCTGGTTAATATTTAACCGCGGCTTCCTGTGACAGCAGCAGCAGCTCCTGGCGGACAGGATCGAGAGCGTTCAATAAATCATTGCGCGGGGCGGGCGCGCCGTTGGGGAAGGAGGCGGGCGGGCGGGCGCGCGGGCGGGGGGGGGGGGGTCGTGTGTGTCTTGCAGCTGGAGCGGGCGGGCCGGGGGGGGGCGTGATAATGGAGATTGCTGAGCAGAGAGGGGGGGATAAATTATTCATTAAATAAATAAACATGCGGCGGGCGGGCGGGGGGAGGCCCGGGCGAGAGGCTGGCACGCAATCCGCGCCCGCCGCCTCGCCCTGCCCAGCCCAGTGCAAAAAAAGGGGGGGGGGGAAGCAAGGGGGGGGGGGTCCGGATGCAAGAAAAACAAAGAGGCCCGAGGAGCGGGAAGGTGTGCTGCTACAGCCAGGGATGGCAACTCTGGATTGCAAACAGGGCGCGGGGGCGGCGTTGCCAACCTCCAGGTGGGGCCCGGAATTACAGCTGGCCTCTGGTCATAGGGATGCCAGCCTCCGGGGCGGGGGCGGGGGGGCCGTCTGGAATGACAGCTCGTCTCCAGACGACAGAGATTAGAGCTCCTGGAGAAAATGGTTGCTTTGGAAGGTGGACTGCGTAGAGGAGGAGACGGGATTTATGCCCCACCCTTCACCACCTGAAGGAGTCTCAGAGCGGTTTGCTATCCCTTTCCTTTCCCCTCCCAACAGACACCCCGTGAGGTAGGTGGGGCTGAGAGAGCTCTTTCAGGGATTGGCCCTTGAACAGCTCTGACAGAACTTGTGACTGACCCAAGGTCACCCCAGCAGCTGCATGTGGAGGAGTGGGGAATCAAACCCGGTTCTCCCAGATTAGAATCCATGCTCCTAACCAGATTAGAGTCCATGCTCCTAACCACTACACCAAACTGCGGCATGCGGTCTTTTTAAGGAGGTAGTGAAGGCAGAGATAAGAAATTGGGGGCCCAAGAGGAACAGACAGAGGGAGGGAACATAGAGCTCCCCGCATTTTCTGGAAGGGGGGCTGCCTTTGCCGCTTTCGTGACTGTCACAGAAGACAGAGACAGTGACAGAATCCTTGTGGGTCAGCACAGCAGAGCATACGCTCTTTACGAGTGATGGGTTGTGCCGAGAAGATTCATTCTGGGTCACAGGCGGAGTCGGATGGAATAGAGGGTTTATGGGCCACTGGACCACAGCGCCGCTTGTCTGTCCAAACACCGTTTTACGGCTCCAGCAGATAAAATTCTGGCTGATTTGCGGCTCAGGAAGGCCTACCAAGAGACATTGGACGGGTTTGCCCTGGAACAGCTCTGCTCTCTGAAGCTAGAGGATAACCAAGAGGGCTTCTATGGAGATAGATCAAGACAAGTAGCCGTGTGAGTCTGTCTGTAGCAGTAGAGAAGAGCAAGGGTCCAGCAGCGCCTTCAAAACTAACCAAATATGTGGCTGGGTGCAAGCTTTTGTGAGTCACTGCTCACCAATGCTCCCTCTTAAGCTGGGGAGTCTTGTGTGCAAAAATTCTACTTTGTGAGCCACAGGCATGAAAGTTGTGGGAGAGCGATTTGGCTACTGCATACATTAGTTTGCTCTGGAGCCATCCCTTCCTGAGCGAAGGCAAATGTGTGAACCGAAGGCTAAAAAACGGTGAGCTAGCTCACACTAACTTAGCTTAGAGGGAACACTGCTGCTCACCGAAGCTCCTCCCCTGCCACATATTTTGTTAGTCTTGAAGGCGCTACTGGACTCTTGCTCTTTTCTATTGCAAGAGGGCTTCTGGGCATGTACAGAGGGCACAAGCATTGCCAAAGGGCCCCAAGGTCTTGTGGCTGGGCAGACCATAATCCTTGCAGGCAAAAGCGAGCCCCCATACTTCTTTCCCTCCCTTGAAGGCTACGTTTGACATAGAAAAATAGCAGCTAGTCATTTCTGCCTCCGTCTCTCACCGTTCCCCCACCTCTAGACACCCCCCCCCCCAAGAAGACCGGTATATGGAGGGGTATGATGTACACAGAGGTCCAGACTGAAACTTATTTTCCATTTTGATATTTTTATTTTAATTTCAGACTGTCTTGAAAAGGCTGGAAACTTCCTAGATATTTGGGGGTGGAGCCTGGGGAGGGTAAGGTTTGGTGAGAACAGCTCTGAGAGAACTTGTGACTGACCCAAGGTCACACCAGCAGCCGCATGTGGAGGAGTGGGGAATCAAACCTGGTTCTCCCAGATTAGAGTCCTTGCTCCTAAACAATACACCAAATTGGAACACATGTGAACACATGAAGCCGCCGTATACTGAAACAGACCCTTGGTCCTTCAAAGTCAGTATTGTCTACTCAGCCTGGCAGCAGCTCTCCAGAGTCTCAGGCGGAGGTCTTTCCCATCACCCACGACCCAATCCTTTACAGCTGGAGATGCTGGGGATTGAACCTGGGACCTTCTGCATGCCAAGCAGAGGCACTACCACTGAGCCATGTCCCTTCCCCTCCATTTTCTCCAGGAGAACTGATCTCTGTCCCACCTGGAGAGGGGAAACCCTGTGGACTATTTCTCTACAGGCAAAGGCTTGCCTTTCACCCCACCCCTCCAAGCATTTGTCAGCAAGTGGGAAATCAAATTGGGGGGGGGGGTATGTGCCCTGATCGGAGGGGGGGTCATCCTCCCCCATGCCCACTGGTCCATTTCCTGTTTCCCCCCCCCTTTTTTAGTGACACATCTCCTCATCAAAATTGAATGAGGCCCTCACGGTTCGGTTCGTCGGCTCCAGTCAACGTCTCGTGGTGCGGAGCCTGGCCAACTCCGCTGTGAGTGCCAGAGGCCAGCAGAGGTACCCCGGACAGGGCGAAAGAGACAACAGCCCTGGGTACCTTCCCCAGGCTGGAAGCAGAGAGGCCGGCCAGCCGGTATTTGAGCAGGAAAACAGTGATCAGGGGACGGAGAAGTCAACAGGTCCAGATTCTACTGACCGACATTCCACCCTGAGAACCAGTTTGGTGTAGTGGTTAGGAGCGCAGACTCTAATGTGGGAGAACCGGGTTCGGATTCCCCACTCCCCCACATGAAGCTGCTGGTCAGTCACAAGTTCTCTCAGAGCTGTTCTCTCAAGAGCAGCAGTTTCTCTCAGAGCTCTCTCAGCCCCTCCTGCCTCCCAGGGTGTCTGTTGTGGGGAGGGGAAGGGAAAGGAGATTGTAAACTGCTCTGAGACTCTTTCGGGTAGTGAAGGGCGGGATATAAATCCATTCTCCTCCTCTTCCTCCTCCTCCTCTTCTTCTCTCAGTCAAAGGTTTTGCCTCCGAGGGGCAGTGGCTCAGCGGTAGAGCATCTGCTTGGCATGCAGAGGTAGGGATGCCAGCCTCCAGGTGGGACCTAGGGATCCCCTGGAATCACACCTCATCTCCATTTTACGAGATCAGTTTCCCGGGATACAACGGCAGCTTTGGAGGGTGGACTTTATGGCCTCGTCCCCCACTGAGGTCCCTGTCCTCCGCAAGCTCCACCCGCAAATCTCCAGGAGTTTCCCAACCTGGATTTAGAAACCCTACTCCACCATCCCCTGCCAATGGCCGGTGGGACCTGGAAACTCTATGCAGAAGGTCCCAGGTTCAATCCCCGGCATCTCCATTTAAAAAGGACCAGGCAGCGGGTGATGGGAAAGACCTCCGCCTGAGACCCTGGAGAGCTGCTACCAGTCTGAGTAGACAATACTGGCCTTGATAGACCCAGGGTCTGACTCAGTATAAGGCAGCTTCATGTGTTCATGTGACTCTTCCACCCACCCTTAACTTAGACCCATATATTTGTGCGCTACTGGGAAATAGGGAGCGGAGTGGGGAGCGGCTGGGAGGGAGAGGGAAGTGGAGTGGAAGGAGGATACGGAGAGAAGGTTGCTTTCTGGCTGACCCCTTCCCCATCCCTAGGCTCCCCAACTCAAAGGGGATTATGGAAAGCAGAGGAAGATGCCGGCGGAGGATTAAGCTTCCCTGGGGGCCGGCTGGATTTCAATAGTGAGGGAATTCTCCAGGCTTGCAGCGGGTTGAAAGGGGGGGGGGGTAGAGGCGGTGCAAATCTGCATTTGAATGGGATCCAGCTATTTCCAATTTCAAAAGCGGCACCCAAGGCCCATTTTTTTTGGGGGGGGAGTCTTTGGTAGGGAGGCCAGGTGGGGGGGGGGGAAGAGGGGTAGGAAGGGACCATTTCCCCCCTCCTTGAATCCATATTATATTCATGTACCCAATCGCTGTAGATTTTGAGTGCAAAGCAAAAGGCCCTTCCAGCCAGGAATCCTCAGTAGTCAGAAGAAGAAGAAGAGATTGGATTTATACCCCGCCCTTCACTACCCAAGGGAGTCTCAGAGCAGCTTACAAACTCCATTTCCCTTCCCCTCCCCACATCAGACACCCTGTGCGGCAGGTTGGGACTGAGAGAGCTCTCTCGAGGACTGCTCCTGAGAGAACAGCTCTGAGAGAACTTGTGACCGACCCAAGGTCACACCCGCAGCTGCATGTGGAGGCGTGGGGAATCAAACCCGGTTCTCCCAGATTAGAGTCCCTGCTCCTAACCACTACACCACTCTTTTGAAGACAGTAGGGAGGCAACAGCACTCCCCTTAATAGGAGTACTGTTCGGAGATTTAACTTCTCGAGACCTGTAGGAAGGGGTTGAACCGGGAAGAGTGGAGATAGGGGGACACTGGAGTGAGGATGCATCTGTCTGACCATCTGTCCATCCATCCATCCATCCAGTTTGGTGTAGTGGCAGACTCTAATCAAGAGAACTAGGTTTGATTCTCCACTTCTCCAGCTGGGTGACCTTGGGTCAGTCACAATTTCTTTCAGAGCTGTTCTCTCAAGGGCAGGTCTCTCAGAATTCTCTCAGCCCCACCTGCCTCACAGGGGGTCTGTTGTGGGGAGGGGAAGGGAAGGAGATCGTAAGCTGCTCTGAGACTCGTTCGGTTACTGAAAAGCAGGGTATAAAAATCAACTCTTCTTCTTAAGACAAAAGGTATTCTTCTGTCTGTCTGTCTGTCTGTCTATCCATGTTAGTCTGTTTGTAACCATAGAAAAAGCACCTTAAAGACTAACAAGACATGGTAGGGTCTGAGCTTTTATGAGTCACTGCTCACTTCTTCAAACTTCTTATGAAAGCTCCTACCCTGCCACAAATTTTGTTAGCCTTTATGGTGCTACTTGACTCTTGCTCTTGTCCATCTGTCTGTCTATCTATCAAAAAATATCCAGACAAAATATGGGCAGCAGTTTACCAGGGACCTCTCTCATAAAACATATAGACTGTGCCTAAATTCAGACAGGGGGTGGACACTGAAATGACCCAAGACTGCTTTGCCCCAGAATGAATATTGGATGCTGGAACCGAGTCCTGGAGCCTGTGAAATATTATCCGGAGTTGACATCAGCACACTTGGCCTTAATGGAAACCAGGACTGGATCGCTCTCTGGTCCCCGGAGTCATAAGAACATAAGAGAAGCCCATGTTGGATCAGGCCAGTGGCCCATCCAGTCCAACACTCTGTGTCACTCAGTGGCCAAAAACACCAGGTGCCCTCAGAAGGTCCAACAGCGGGGCCAGGACACTAGACGCCCCTCCCACTGTTGCCCCCCCCCCCCCAAGCACCAAGAATACAGAGCATCACTTGCTCCAGACTGAGAGTTCCTATCTATACCTTGTGGCTAACAGCCACCGATGGACCTCTGCTCCAGATGTTGATCCAGTTCCCTCTTGAAGCTGTCTGTGCATGTAGCCTCCACCACCTCCTAGGTGATTCCCATGCCTTGAGATTTTTAAATATATTTACTTCATTTATATGCTGCCTTTCTCCCCAATGGGGAACCAAAGCAGCTTATATCGTTCCCCTCTCCTCCATTTTATCCTCACTGCAACCCCGAGGTTGGTGAGGCGGAGAGCGACTGGCCCGAGGTCACCCACCAAGCTTCTATGGAAGAGGGAGGGTTCGAACCCAAGCCTCCCGGATCCTACCCTGACACTCTATCCACTACGCCACAATGGATTCTGACAATCCTGGCCTCACTTTGAAATAATACCCCCACCACCAGTGTTCCCTCTAAACCGAGTTAGTGTGAACTAGCTCACAATTTTTTAGCCTCCCGCTCATACATTTTTGTCTTAGCTCAGGAAGGATGGCTCCAGAGCAAACTCATTTATGCAGTAGCCAAATCGCTCACTCACAACTTTAATGCCAGTAGCTCACAAAGTCGAATTTTTGCTCACAAGACTCCACAGCTTAGAGGGAACATTGCCCACCACACACATCCCCATCCTTTGCCTTAACTTCTCATCCCTCCGAAATGGGCCCAGGAAAGCTTCTGTCCCAACAAATGGGCTGGCCTTTCAGGTGCCACAAGAATATTTGTCGTTTGGGCCGCGGCCCCGTGAGATGCCTTTGTTATATTTTTAAGTTTGTTAAACTTAACCTTCTGAGAACCAGTTTGGTGTAGTGGTTAGGAGCACGGACTCTCATCTGGGAGAGCCGGGTTTGATTCCCCACTCCTCCACTTGCACCTGCTGGAGGGACCTTGGGTCAGTCACAAGTTCTCTCAGAGCTGTTCTCTCAAGGGCAGTCCTCGAAAGAGCTCTCTCAGCCCCACCTACCTCACAAAATTGTCTGTTGTGGGGAGGGAACAGGAAAGGAGATGGTAAGCCAATCTGAGACTCCTTCAGGTAGTGATGGGCAGGGTATACATCCAATTTCCTCCTCCTCTTCCTCTTCCTCCTCCTTCTCTTCTTCTTCTTCTTCTTCTCCTTCTCCTTCTCCTTCGTCTTCCCACCTTGTAGCCGTGGCTGGGTTTCTTCCCCTTTTATTTTTTCTTCTGGCCAGAGTATAAACTTGGACAAGAGCGATCTGTAGTGAGCAAATAACCTCCCATCCCTTTGGGGACGGAGTCCGATTGTGTCGAATCGGCAGCTCCTTGGCCGAAACCCTTCTGCTGACGGTCGGCAAGTCGTATTTATTGTATTTATTTACCGCCCGCCTGTCTCGCTGCGGATTTACACGATATAAAAACGATGCAATCAGATAGTGTGTGAGACGTCCAATAAATGATTCAATAGGATTAGGGTTACAAAAATTAGAAAACAATGCAAAACCGAACGAAAAAAGAAAGAGGCGTCTCGGCCATATCGTAAACAACGCTGCAGAAAACGGAATTAGCAACGGAAAGGACAGAGCAGGAAGGGCCAGGTGCCATAAATGATGGGAGAGACTGCAGCCCTCCTGCCGAGTTCAAATCGAGGTGATGACTTTTAAAGCCCTTTTTTGACCTGGAGGGGGCCCAAATATTTGAAGGACTGTCTCCTTCCGTATGTCCCTGTGGGTCACCTATGGTCACCAGGCAGCCGTCTGTCTCCCAAAATGGGGTATATGTAAACGCACCTCACAAGGTTGTTGTGAGAATAAAATGGAGGGGCCGTGGCTCAGTGGCAGAGCATCTTCTTGGCATGCAGAAGGTCCCAGGTTCAATCCCCGGCCTCTCCAGTTAAAAGGACCACTGCCTGAGACCCTGGGGAGCCACAACTAGTCCACGTGGACAGTACTGACCTCAGTGGACCAGTGTTCTAATTCAGCATCAGGCCACTTCGTGGGTTCATGTGTATTCAGTCACTCTGCCACAGGAGGTGGTGGCAGCTCCAAGCATGGATGGCTTCAAGAGGGAACTGGATAAACATCTGGAGCAGAGGTCCATCAGTGGCTGTTAGCCACAAAGTATAGATAGGAACTCTCAGTCTGGGGCAAGTGATGCTCTGTATTCTTGGTGCTTGGGGGGGGGGCAACAGTGGGAGGACTTCTAGTGTCCTGGCCCCACCGGTGGACCTCCGGATGGCACCTGGTGTTTTTGGCCACTGTGTGACACAGAGTGTTGGACTGGATGGGCCACTGGCCTGACCCAACATTGGCTTCTCTTATGTTCTTATGTTCTTAAATGATGTCCTAAGCCACTTTGGGGGCCCCTTGGGGAAATAAATAAATAAACCTACCTCACAGGGTTGTGGTGAGGAGAACATGGTGAAGACCAAAAGAATGTAAGCCATTTTTGGGTCCCTGTTGGGAACAAAAGGGGGGGTATAAATGAATCCATAAAACTCCCTTGCAGGGTTGTGGTGAGGGTATTACACTCAATTTCCTGAGTGTAATAATAAGTAAAATTTGAAGTAATAAATAAAGTTTATCCAGGGTAGCTGGTCAGGGAAGGGTGAGCGTGGCTCAGACTCTAATCTGGGAGAACCGGGTTTGATTCCCCACTTCTCCACATGCAGCCAGCTGGGTGACCTTGGGTCAGTCACAAGTCCTCCCAGAGCTCTTCTCTCAAGGGCAGTTCTCTCCGAGCTCCCTTAGCCCCATGAAGAGATTGGATCTATACCCTGCCCTTCACTACCCAAAGGAGTCTCAGAGCAGCTTACAGACTCCTTTCCCCACAACAGCCAGACACCCTGTGAGGTAGGTGGGGCTGAAAGAGCTCTGACAGAAACTGCTCTTTCCCCCCCCCAAGAACAGCTCTGAGAGAACTTGTGAACGACCCAAGGTCACCCCAGCAGCTGCAAGTGGAGGAGTGGGGAGTCAAACCCGGTTCTCCCAGATTAGAGTCTGTGCACTTAACCGCTACGCCAGACTGGCTCCTACCCTCACAGGGTGTCTGTTGTGGGAAGAGGAGGGGAAGGAGCTGAAGCTTTGAGTGAAGGGCAGGGTATAGCCTTCTCTGGCCTTGGCAGGTGCTAGAGTTGCCAGCTCCAGGTTGGTAAATCCCTGGAGATTTGGGGAAAGGGGGGGGAGACCTCAGTGGAGTAGAATGCCATCGAATCTCTTCTCCAAAAGCAGCCCTTTTTCTCCATCTCCGTTGTCTGGCGATCAGTTGTGATTCTGGGAGATCTCCAGGCCCCACCTGGAGGTTGGCAACCCCAGCTCACGCCTCCCTTTGTCTTTGAGGCTTTTTGGACTTTTTGGACTCCCTTTGTCTTTGAGGCTTTTTGGACTCAGGCCAGCATCTGGCACCAGCCCCTCCACCCACTGCCATCCTCATCAGAGCCACTCTGGGTCTAAACCAACCCCCCCCCCCAAGATCGCCCCGGGAGACCCGAGCCTTCGGACTTAACCCTTTGCAGGCCGAGCCCTTGAGGCAGGGGCAGCTTCCTGGCCAGGCAGCGGCAGGCGCAAGGGATCCAAAGAAATGCCAAGTGAGGTGTGAAGAGAGATGGAGGCACACGGCCCTGCCGAAACCACCAGGCTCTGCAGGGAGCAGGCCGGCGAGACTGCAGCCGGCAGTGTGGAGCCAGTTGGCAGCACTCCCTGCTAGCCAGAGAGAGAGAGAGCTAGAACGGCACGGAGAAGAGGACTTTCTTTGCTGGAACAAAGGGGTTCTGGCTTGCCCCCCCCCTTTGTGCACCCGCTGAAGAACCAAGGTGCTCTCTGTAACGGGGGAGCCCAAGGAAAGGGGCACCGCTCGGCAGGGGAGGCCACCTCAGGCCCGCCTGACGTGAGCGTCTAGCCCAAATTCATGGATTTATTATTTATGCATTGAAAAGACCTGCCTCCCGCCGACTCCATCAGCTATTCCGAGGATGGCTTCGCAACACTCAGCTAAAACAGGGTGGATTTTTTTTAAATACCAATCACAAACCAGGAGCACAAAATATACATATTAAAAGGGCAGTCAAAACAAATCAACACAAAACCCATAGATCTTTCTGTCCAATGCTATTTTATCCTGCCCGTCT
The DNA here is from genome assembly GCA_029233225.1 of Lepidodactylus listeri. NCBI lineage: Eukaryota > Metazoa > Chordata > Lepidosauria > Squamata > Gekkonidae > Lepidodactylus > Lepidodactylus listeri. The sequence goes on from JARCFY010000003.1 coordinate 153,995,774, forward strand.
TAGCTGGCTGCCAACCTGCAGGTGGGGCCTGGGAGCCAGTTTGGCGCAGTGGTTAGGAGCGCGGACTCTACACTGGGAGAACCGGCTTTGATTCCCCACTCCTCTGACATGCAGCTGCTGGGGTGACCTTGGGTAAGTCACAAGTTCTCTCGGAGCTCGCTCAGCCCCACCTGCCTCACAGCGTGTCTGTTGTGGGGAGAAGAAGGGAAGGTGATTGTAAGCCACAAACGTCATGGAGAACTGGAGAAGCCACATATAGAATTTCTTGACTTGTGCATTGTAGCATTGTGAGCTTTGGTTCCAGGAGAAAGAATTTGCCTGAAGAAGAACTCCTCGAAACGTGCACCTTTCGCCTGGGAGGCGTGTTGCATGATGTTTGCTGCATCTCTTTCCTGAAGGCAAGACAGACGCGGCCTTAAACTTGGTCTGTATGTTTGTCTCTGCAACCTTGGACATTCCTTTAAGATTGGATTTTGTTATATTTATTTGTATACTTTATACCATTGTTGCTAGTGCACTAAAATAATCAGGTTACACTAGGGTCTTTACTGCATATTATAAGCACATGATTTAATTAATTAATTAAGTTAGAGTAGCATAACAGAATTGTGCGTTACACAGTGTTTTCCCCACGTTTTACCCCACCTGGAGGTTGACAACTCTATTTCACCCTCTTTCCCCCCCAAGCGAAGATGGCAAATGCCTCTTTAATCCCTTCCCTAGGGGAAACCTCAGTAAAGGGCTCCTTTTATCCCCATCATCAGTTTACTTGCATGCAAATGAAATGAGCAAGAGCACAGCATTGGCTCCACTTTCTGGCTATTCTCCAAGCAACAGGGGCAAAGGGCTCCTTAACCCTTTCCTCCTTAACCGTCTCCTGTCCACAGCTGTGGAAATTTGGGGAGAGTTCTCCTGTTGCACGTTCCAGTCGCTGGCTCTCGTTTCCTAGGGTCTTCTCATCTCACACACGGGTTTGTGTGTGTGTGAAAAACTGAAGGGGAGAAAGGGTAGGGCTCTGCCAAGGCCTCCATTGCCATATCTGCTGGAGAGGAAGAGGTTAAAGGGCCCTTTGCCCACATCTCCAGTAGGAATTTGTCAGCAGGGTGGAGTAAGGGCTGCTTTGCGATTCCGGGTAGCTCTTGCTTAATCCTGTTGCTCAGCCACTGGACCCTCTTAAAAATGAGTTGTGAACTTGGAATTTAGAAAGCGTAGAAGACCGCAGAACAGGGAGGCCAGCCTGGACACCCAAGAATGCCCCCTGCTCTTCTTCCTCCCCCCTCAACATCCTTTCCAGTTTCTTCTTCTTTTTATTCGTATGCTACATACCAAAAATCTGTCTCACTTTCCTGGCAGGTACCTATGAGCTACCAGAAAGGAATCTGAAGAAGCCATTTTCCCTGGCAATGGCTTCCCATCAGGGTTACCAATTCCAGATTGGGAAATACCTGGGTGTCGGGGGGGGGGGGGAGCCTGGGAGGGGGGGGGGGGTTGAGGAGAGGAGGGACCTCAGCGGAGTCTAATGCCACAGAGCCTACCTTCCAAAGCTGCTGTTTGCACCAGGGAAAATGATCTCAGTTGGCCATTCCAGAAGATCTCCTGGCCCCACCTGGAGGCTGGTAACCGTACACCTCCCCAATTTGCCCCAATCGGACTGTTGCTTAGCGGAGAGGAGCAGGATCCATAAAAACCGTTGGCAACCCTGTGCATAATAGAAGGGGAGGATGAGCTAGCCAGCTTTGGAACTGGTCTTTTGCTCACTTAGTGACAACTAGCAGACAGGAACACCACTGTGGCCCAGTCTGCAAATGTACTTTAGCTGGCAACGTTCCCTCTAAGCTGCGGAGTCTTGTGAGCAACCATTCTGCTTTGTGAGCTACTGGCATTAAAGTACTGAGCAAGCAATTTGGCTACTGCATAAATTACTTTGCTCTGGAGCCATCCTTCCTGAGCGAAGACAAAAATGTGTGAGCCGGAGGCTAAAAAACTGTGAGCTAGCTCACACTAACTCAGCTTAGAGGGAACACTGGGACATACAATTGTGTTACGACCTTTCTGATTTTTTGTTCCGCGAGTTGTTTTCTCCATGTCGGGTCAATGTCAGAGTTTCATCGGGGGTTTTTGTGTGCTGTTTTCGGAGTACTTAATGGCGTTTTTATTTTCAAGCCCATTGCAAGCCAGCTTGATTCCATGTGCAAAAGGCTTGACTTGTTATTTTTCGCTGCCATGATCTATGCCCCCTTTGAACATCCTTCTCTGTATCCATGCCCCCTTCTACCTTTTCCATCCCCTCCCCTCTATCCCCTCATCTCTGGCATGGAGAGAGAGAGAGAGAGTTATATCTGTAGTTATATATATAGTGAAGGTAAAGGCTTCCCCTTGCTCGAAAGCCAGTTGAATCCGACTCTAGGGATGCGGTGCTCATCTCCGTTTCCAAGCTGAAGAGCCAGCGCTGTCCGAAGACATTTCCATGGTCATGTGGCCGGCATGACTGGACGCTGAGGCGCATGGAACGCTGTTACCTTCCCACCGAAGCAGTACCTATTTATCTACCTGCAATTTCTCACTTTCAAACTGCTAGGCTGGCAGGAGCTGGGGCCAGAGAGGGGAGCTCACTCCGTCATGCGGCACTCGGGTCTCGAACTGCCGAGCTTCCGGTCTGCAGCTCAGCGTCTTAACCTCTGAGCCACAGTGGCCCCTTCAGTGACAGATATAGTGAGAGAGAGAGAGAGAGAGAGTTATATAGTTATATATAGAGATAATTATAGTTTTATATATATAACGACAGAGTAAAGGTAAAGGTTTCCCTTGCTCGAAAGAGAGTTATATATATAGTTATAATGAAGATTAGCGATAGGGTGTTAAGGTACAGCTAAACGCTATTATTTTTAGATGATCACACATGCGATAGTGCGTTAATGTGTTATTTTAAAGGCATCTGTTCACCCCTCAACAATTTTTATTATTCTTTTTCTGAGTCTGGATTATTTTCATTATTTTCCTGTAAATGCTAAACCAGCCCCCCCAAGTCGTCCCTTTGCTTGCTCTGTGCCGGGGCGTCAATGTTTGCTAATGCTCCCTACCGAGATATGTTCAAAAAGTTCCAAGTTGACTCCCAGTTTGCTAATTTCTTCAGCAGCGCACACAATTTCATGTCCTTCCCCCCCCCCCCCCCCCCCCCGCCATTTCCCACCTTTGGTTTTAGTAATCCCTTTCACCCCAGCTCCTTTTACGGTCCCCTTCGTCTGGTCTGGTATGTAATTTTTAGTAGCCAGCACTGGGGAAATGTTCTTTTCACATTATTTTGCTGTACACACCAGTCTTATTTGTGGGTATTTGTGTTTATTGCCATGGACTTTCATCAGCATGTTTCTCAACCTCCCAGATTACAGCCCGCGCTCCTAACCACTACGCCAAACTACTCCTAACCAATACACCGCTGGCGCTGGTGCAATGACTTCATCTGGGAGTGGCGTCATTGCGAGAGCCAGTTTGGTGTAGTGGTTAAGTGCGCGGACTCTAATTTGGGATTTGATTCCCCACTCCTCCACATGCAGCTGCTGGTGTGACCCTGGGTCAGTCACAAGTTCTCTCAGAGCTGTTCTCTCAAGGGCAGTCCTCGGAAGAGCTCTCTCAGCCCCTCCTACCTCCCTGGGTGTCTGTTGTGGGGAGGGGAAGGGAAAGGAGATTGTGACCCACTCTGAGACTCCTTCGGGTTGTGAAGGGTGGGGTATAAATCCAATCTCCTCCTCCTCCTCCTCTTCTTCCAACATCAGGCCGAGGCTCTAGGTTTTGGGCAAAACTCTATGGTTTTGAGGCCCAAAAAAACATAATTAGTCTTAAGAGGCCACAGACCTACAGAACTGCCAGCAGCCAGGTAGGAACCGAACACCCTGCCTCCGATCCGCTTTGGGACTGAGCCGGCCTAGCACCTGGTTGGAAGGCATAAGAGATGCCAGGCCAGGTGGGCTAAAGCGGCCCAGCGGAGACCCCGGCGTCTGGTCCATTGTTGCTGGCTGTTCGAACATCGCCTCTCCTGCGTTTAAGTGACGCGAATCCAATCAGGGACTGGCAGGCGCCATCAATATCCCTGCCCCGCCAGCATTCATCACAGACTAATTAGCACCGAGCGATCAGGACCCAGACGGAGCTGCTGGCACTTGCCGGGGGGGGGGGGGGGGAGAAAACAGACCTGGATCCCAGGACAACAGTTGGTTCTGCCTACTGGGAACGGCTCCTTGGACGGAGCACCGGCCGGTTGGCTCCAGGGGCCCGCAGTGGCTGGCATTTGGCACGCCAGTCATGGGGAAGGCGGCAGGTGCCAGGAGGTTGGAGGGGATCGTAACAGAAGCACCGGGATGTCATGGCCCAGATCCAGAGGCCCTGGCGGTCGACAAGCTGTTGCATGCTGCTCCGGTCGTGTTCAGCAAAAACCGTGCGCCGCGAACGAAGTCAGAGATGAACGCATGAAGCTGCCCTATGCTGGGTCAGACCTGTGGTATGTCACTGGTAGCAGCTCTCCAGGGACTCAGGCTGAGGCCTTTCACATCACCTCCTCCCTGGTTCTTTCAGCTGGAGATGCCGGGGACTGAACCTTGGGGCCTTCTGCGTGCCAAGCAGAGGCTCTTCCACTGAGCCATGGCTCCGGCTCTGCCTGGCAGCAGCTCTCCAGGGTCTCAGGCAGAGGTCTTTCCCATCACCCACTGCCAGGTCTTTTAAATGGAGATGCCAGGGATTGAACCAAGGATCCCCTACATGCCAAGCAGAGGCTCTGCCACTGAGCCACGGCCCCTCCCCACCGGTGTACCCTTTAAGCTGTGGAGTCTTGTGAGCAAAAATTCTACTTTGTGAACTCCTGGCATTAAAGTTGTGAGCGGGCAATTTGGCTACTGCATAAATTAGTTTGCTCTGGAGCCACCCTTCCTGAGCTAAGGCAAAAAATGTGTGAGTCGGAGGCTAAAAAACTGTGAGCTGGCTCACACTGACTCAACTTAGAGGGAACACTGGTCCCCACCCTTGGTCCATTGAGGTCAAGATCGCCTACTCAGACTGGCAGGGGCTCGCCATGGTCTCAGGCGGAGGTCTTTTCCATCACCTACTCTGGCCCACAGCTGCAGTGGGGCTATTGGGGGCGCCGCCCCTTTTCTTAAAGGGCTAGCCCCACAAGATATTTTTGGATGTTTTTTTTTTTGAAGATTGGGAGGGCCACACACATCCCCCCCCCCCCGCTTCTTCTCAAACCCATTTAAAGAGATCCTTCAAATACTTTTGAGAAGAAGTGGGGGATGATGCGTGCCCCTCTCCCTCACTTCCTGCAAGATTTAAAGGGCCCTCCAGCTGATCGACAGGCCACATGCTCCCCGCTGATCAGCTGGAAGGCCTTTAAATCTTGCAGGAGGGGAGGGAGGGGGTGGCTTGGGGCTTGGGGGCAGATCAGAGCTGACATAAAAATAATGGCAGCCCCACCAGCAAAATTTTTGCCCTGCAAGCTACAAAATCCTGGCTATGAGCCTGGTCCTGTTAGCTGAAGATGCCGGGGATTGAACCTGGGACCTTCCGCATGCCAAACAGAGGCTCTGCCACTGAGCCATAGCCCTGAAGAAGCAGAGGAGGAGGAGGAGGAGATTGGATTTATATCCCACCCTTCACTACCCGAAGGAGTCTCAGAGCAGCTTACAATCTCCTTTCCCTTCCCCTCCCTATAACAGACACCCGGGAAGGTAGGTGGAACTGAGAGAGCTCTTTTGAGGACTGTCCTTGAGAGAACAGCTCTGGAAGAACTGTGAGCGACCCAAGGTTTTGCCAGCAGCTGCATGTGGAGGAGTTGGGAATCAAACCCGGTTCTCCCAGATTAGAGTCCGTGCACCTAACCACGACACCAAACTGGCTCTCTGAAGGTGGAGATTCGTTCCCACACTTATTGAGAAATGGATGAGAACCAGATCCCACCTCTGCTGCTCCCTGCATGTCCGGCGAAGGGGGAAACAGGGAAACAGAAGGCACTTTGAAGGCTGAGGACAACCCAGTTCCTATGCCCAGCAGCTAGGCTTGGAGGTAATCAAGCTCACCCCTCTGCTCTGAAAAATTCCACAGGTGGATCTTTGCCAACCCAGACGGTCATCTGCCAGCTCAGATTGCCCTGGCAAGAATCAGTCCTCTTCCTGATGGTGTGGCGTTACCGACGACCGAAACAAAACTGACACAATTTTAAATGCATTTGTTCCTATTAGTCCCTTGTTCGCCTGAGTCCTCCATCGGTCATCTCCAGCCCTCGTTTCAAATTAGATAGCAGCCTCCCTCTGGGAGGGGAGGCCAGTCTGTTCGTTTTGCTGATGTTATTGTGCAATTGTGCCGGGGATCATACATTAGCTAGAATAATCTGGAGAGCATAAAAAATTTAATTAAGCCCACAACAAAGGAGGGAGGCTGAGGAGGGATTTGAAGGAAAGGAAGGAAATGGCACCAGCTGGCTCCTTTGGTACAGAGTTCCAGTCATAAGGGGCAGTGAGGGAGAATCATTCCGGGTATTACGGGCAGTGAGGGAGTATGACAAGGAGCTCCAGGCATAAGGGGCAGTGAGGGAGAATGTCAGGGAGCTCAAGGCAGAAGAAGTAGTGAGGGAGAATGGCAGGGAGTCCCAGGCATAAGGGGCAATGAGGGAGAATGGCAGACAGTTCTAATAATAAGGGGCAGTGAGGGAGAATGGCAGGCAGTTCCAGGCATAAGGGGCAGTGAGGGAGAATGGCAGGCAGTTCTAATAATAAGGGGCAGTGAGGGAGAATGGCAGGCAGTTCCAGGCATAAGGGGCAGTGAGGGAGAATGGCAGACAGTTCTAATAATAAGGGGCAGTGAGGGAGAATGGCAGGCAGTTCCAGGCATAAGGGGCAGTGAGGGAGAATGGCAGGCAGTTCTAATAATAAGGGGCAGTGAGGGAGAATGGCAGGCAGTTCCAGGCATAAGGGGCAGTGAGGGAGAATGGCAGACAGTTCTAATAATAAGGGGCAGTGAGGGAGAATGGCAGGCAGTTCCGGGCATAAGGGGCAGTGAGGGAGAATGGCAGGCAGTTCCAGGTATAAGGGGCAGTGAGGGAGAATGGCAGACAGTTCTAATAATAAGGGGCAGTGAGGGAGAATGGCAGGCAGTTCCGGGCATAAGGGGCAGTGAGGGAGAATGGCAGGCAGTTCCAGGCATAAGGGGCAGTGAGGGAGAATGGCAGACAGTTCTAATAATAAGGGGCAGTGAGGGAGAATGGCAGGCAGTTCCGGGCATAAGGGGCAGTGAGGGAGAATGGCAGGCAGTTCCAGGTATAAGGGGCAGTGAGGGAGAATGGCAAGGAACTCCAGGCATGAGGGGCAGTGAGGGAGAGTGGCAGGCAGTTCCAGGTATAAGGGGCAGTGAGGGAGAGTGGCAGGCAGTTCCGGGCATAAGGGGCAGTGAGGGAGAATAGCAGGCAGTTCCGGGCATAAGGGGCAGTGAGGGAGAGTGGCAGGCAGTTCCGGGCATAAGGGGCAGTGAGGGAGAATGGCAGGCAGTTCTAGCTGTAAGAGCCAGTGAGGGAGAATGGCAAGGAACTCCAGGCATGAGGGGCAGTGAGGGGAAATGACCATGAAAAAGGCGAGGTCGTGAAATCTTTCAATAATATGAACAAGGAGTTGGCCCTAAAATTGCTCATCCTGAAAAATATAGTCGAGCAAATTCTGCTCCCAAAGCTATGTCCTTGGCCTTCTCAGACCAGAGAGACTGCAAGTCTTTGTGCAGAGCGGCAGTTTTCCTCATAGTCTTACAGCTCAACAACCAACCAGAGAGGAACCCCAAATATTTGTGAATGTATTGTGGACGAAACACGCAGGGGCAGCTCAGTTTGCTCAAGCAGCCAGGGGTCTCAGAACCGCCACAGGAAGGGAGAGCTCCGCTGCTTGCTTGGGTGAGCATGTAGGTCCACTGTGGTCCGTTTCCCAATAGTTTTTGGCTTCTAAATGCAAACTTTCTGGTCCTGCGGGGAGCTCTAGTGATCTTCGGATGTTTACCTGAGCCAGCCCTACATCTGGAAAGATACTCAAATAGGGTTGCCAAGCTCCAGGCACATCCTGGAGATCTCCCAGAATTACAACTGCTCTGCAGAGGACAAGCATCGGTCCCCCTGGAGAAAATGGCTGCTTCGGAGGGCTGATTGTAAGGTATTATACCCTGTATTGAAAGCCAGTTTGGTGTAGTGGTTAGGAGCGCGGACTCTAATCTGGGAGAACCGGGTTTGATTCCCCACTCCTCCTCCACATGCAGCTGCTGGTGTGACCATGGGTCAGTCACAAGTTCTCTCAGAGCTGTTCTCTCAGGAGCAGTCCTCGAATGAGCTCTCTCAGCCCCACCTACCTCAGAGGGTGTCTGTTGTGGGGAGGGGGAGGGGAAGGAGATTGTAAAAGACTCCTTTGGGTAGTGAAGAGTGGGGTATAAATCCAATCTCCTCCTCCTCCTCCTGAGGTCCCTCCCAATGTTCCCCCTAAGCTGAGTTAATGTGAGTTAGCTCACAGTTTTTTAGCCTCAAGCTCACAGATTTTTGTCTTGGTTCAGGAAGGATGGCTCCAGAGCAAACTAATTCATGCAGCAGCCAAATCGCTGGCTCACAACTTTTAATGCCGGTAGCTCACAAAGTAGAATTTTTGCTCACAAGACTCCCCAGCTTAGAGGGACCATTGGTCCCTCCCCTCCAGGGATCTCCTGGAATTTCCCAGTCGGGAGTTGGCAACTCTAATCGCCCCCAGCTGGATTGCATCACAAAGGCCTGGCAAGCCTTCCCAGTCAGGAAGAGGGCTGAATTCTGCATGGGAAGGGCCTCTTGGAATCTCCTGCCCCCAGCCCGTAGAAGCCACTGCTTTGTCCTGACCACTTCCTCCAAGGCGGCTGTGTTCCCGAAGCTTGCCCACACCTTCCGCCCCCCACCTCCAGCTCATTCCAGCTAGCAATTTCTGGGGCTACAGGGAAGGGGGGGGGGCGGCTGGTTTGCTCCCTCGGCAGCCGGCGGCGCCAAGGAGAAAATGAGGCAATAAATAACAGGGGGATGGGAATGGATGAGCGCTTAGCACTGCGCTTTGGTAATGCTGAAATATGGCTCCTCGGAGTTCGCCGGCGTCCATCGCTGAGAAACCCAGGCGCGTGCCCAGGCCCGACTGCTGCAAAAGGGAAAAAGCGAAGTTGCAAGAGAGCAAAGGGTGGGAGGAGGAGGGACGGTGGATCCACTGCGCGCTGGCCGAGGGAGCTCTGAGACAACTGCTCTTGAGAGGACAGCTCTGAGAGAACTGGGACGGGCTCAAGGTCATAGCAGCTGGCGTCACGTGGAGGAGTGGAGAATCGAACCCAGTTCTCCCAGATTACAGTCTGCCGCTCTTAACCACTACACCAGACTGGCCAGTTTGGTGAAGTGGTTAGGAGTACAGACTCTAATCTGTGAGAACCGGGCTTAATTCCCCACTTCCTCCATGCAGCCAGATGGGTGACCTTGGGTCAGTCACAAGTTCTCTCAGAGCTGTTCTCTCAGGAGCAGTCCTCGAAAGAGCTCTCTCTCAGCCCCGTCTACCTCCCAGGGTGTCTGTTGTGGGAAGGAGAAGGGACAGGAGATTGTCAGCCGCTCTGAGACTCCTTCAGGTAGTGAAGGGCGGGGTATAAATCCAGTCTCCTCCTCTTCTTCTTCTTCCTCTTCTTCTTCCATTTCCCCTGGAGGAAATGGGTGCTTTGGAGGTGGGTTCTACGACGTTATAACCCACAGAGGCTCCCCCCCCAAACCCCTGCCCCGAGGTCCACCCCCAAATCTCTGGAAATTTCCCAAGTTGGAGCTGGCGATCATACTGGAGGAGATGAGGTCCATCAATGGCTACTAGCCACGAGGACTAAAGGGAACTTCTACATCTGGAAACCCCGCTGAAAAGGCTCGTGATGTCACTGTGGCTGTATATACAGTCCTCAGAGAGACCACTTTGAGGAAGAGACTCTCTTTACCCCAGGAGCAACTAAATAGTGGAATTCTCTTAACAGTGGAAGTAGTGATGGCCAAGAGCATAGGTGGCTTTAAAAGGGGGTAAGACAGGCTAATGGAAGGAGGCGGAGGAGGAGAAGTTGGATTTATGCCCCGCCCTTCACTAACCAAAGGAGTCTCAGGGCGGCTTACAATTTCCCTTCCCCTCCCCACAACAGACACCCTGTGAAGTAGGCGGGGCTGAGAGAGCTCTTCCAAGGACTGCTCCTGAGAGAACAGCTCAGAGAGAACTTGTGACTGACCCAAGGTCACACCAGCAGCTGCCTGTGGAGGAGTGGGGAATCAAACCCGGTTCTCCACGCTCCTATCCACTACACCAAACTGTGGAGGCACAGTCAGAGGCAGTCAACCTCTGAATCCCAGTGCTAGGAGGTGGCCTTAGGGGAAGGCCTCGGTTTCTGGACCCTGTTTGTTTGGCCCTCCACGCTGGCTGCTGTGTGGCACAGGACGGTGGACTCGAGGGACGACCAGCAGGGTTCTTCTTACATTCTCAGTTCCCGACGCCAAGAACGGGGCCCTTAGGAAGGCTGGCAGCCGTGGAGGACTTGGTTTCTCAACATCAGAAGGCACAGCCTGCAGGGAGAGTGTTACACCGAGGGAAAAAGGCGACTGGCTGAGGGCCCATCAGCCTCGGGGAGGGAATCCAGTCCGTGCCTGCTGGAGGATGCGTCTTCCACTCTTGCCTCCTCCTGGTGGCACTCAGCCTCTTGTCTGAGGATGCTGACGGCGGTGGGATCGCAGCTCTTGGGCAGCCGGCTGAGTACCCTCCAGCTTTCCCCCTGGCAATGCCAAGATGGGTTGCCAACTTTTACCAGCAGCCTTTCCCCCTGAGTTTTCGAATCACAGCTGCAGTCGCAGACAGGAGCAAGTGAGACCCTTCATCTCCCTGCTGGGTTTGGGGAAAGGGGGGGGGGGGCTTCACCTGGCGATTTCAGGGCATTGGCCAGCGCTGTTTTCCCCAGTCACTCGACCATCCTATTGCCATGGGGTAAGCCAAGGGGAGGCACTTGGCACGGCGAGCCCCCAGCGGTGGTTTGTAGCAGAACTTATTGACAGCGTTTGCTCCGATCGTTCTGAAAACGATTTCTCCGTGTCAGGTGTTGACAAGCTGCAGCCGACTTATGGATCCACGCCACGTCTTCAGGGCAAGAGATAAACCGAGGCAGTTGGCCATTGCTTGCCTCTGCTGCCTTTTCCTTGGTGGTTTCCCATCCAAATACCAACCAGGGCCGATCCGGCTTATCTTCCGAAATCTGACAAGATCAGGCTGGCCTCGGCCATCCAGGTTGGGGCTTAAGAATGATAGCTATATTTTATTTGTTTGTTTCTAGCCTGCCTTGAGAGCCGGCTTGGTGTTGTGGTTAAGAGTGGCAGACTCTAATCTGGAGAACTGGGTTTGATTCCCCGCTTCTGCTCCGCATGCAGCCAGCTGGGTGACCTTGGGGCAGTCACAACAGGGTGTCTGTTGTGGGGAGGGGAGGGGAAAGGAGGTTGTCAGCTGCTCTGAGACTCCTTTGGGGAGTGAAGGGAGGGATGCAAATCCATTCTCCTCCTCCTCCTCTTCCTTCTTCCTTGAGACTCAAGGCAGACAACAAAGCATAGATACTCAGTGCAAGACAATATAAGTCATCAACTCGTGGGCACTCCATGAAATAGTTGAGCAGTGGGGTTAGAACAGATAAAAGGAAGTCCTTCTTCACCCAAAGAGTGATTCACACGTGGAATTCACTGCCACAGGAGGGGGGGGCGGCTACAAGCATGGACAGCTTCAAGAGGGAATTAGATAAACATCTGGAGCAGAGGTCCATCAGTGGCTCTTAGCCACAAGGTATAGATAGGAACTCTCAGTCTGGGGCAAGTGATGCTCTGTCTTCTTGGTGCTTTGGGGCGGGGGGACAACAGTGGGAGGGCTTCTAATGTTGCTGGACCTCCTGAGGGCACCTGGTGTTTTTGGCCACTGTGTGACACAGAGTGTTGGACGGGATGGGCCACTGGCCTGATCCAACAGTGGCTTCTCTTATGTTCTTATGTTATGTTCTTATCAAATGAAGAATGAAATAGGGACGGGTGGATGGACAGACAGACAGATCAACCTGTTTGGTGTTGGGGTTACAGCAGGGGCACCCCAACCTTTCTGAGCCTTCTGGGACCTTTGGAATTAGGGAACACCACGGTGGGCCCAGCCACCAAACGGCTGCCACAGGAGGTGGAGTCAGCCAGCCACACAATGACTTCCAAAACTTATCTTCAGTCACACTGCAGACATCCTTGTGCTGTGGTGGCAAAGTAAAGGTAAAGGTTTCCCTTGCTTGAAAGTCAGTCGAATCCAACTCTAGGGGGCGGTGCTCATCTCTGTTTCCAAGCCAAAGAGCCAGTGCTGTCCGAAGACTTCTCCATGGCCAAGTGGCCGGCATGACTAGACGCCAAGGCACACGGAACACTGTTACCTTCCTACCGAAGTGGTCGCTATTTATCGACTTGCAGTTTCTTGCTTTCGAACGCTGTTACCTTCCTACCGAAGCGGTCCCTATTTATCGACTTGCAGTTTCTTGCTTTCGAACTGCTAGGTTGGCAGGAGCTGGGGCCGAGATGGGAGCTCACTCTGTCACGCGGCACTCGGGTCTCGAACTGCCGAATTACCGATCTTCCGGTCTGCAGTTCAGCATCTTAACCACTGAGCTACCGTGGCAGCTGCTGCCAAAGCAACTTTTTAAAAAAATCTGCACTGCCAGTGAAATCTCCAGTGGCCAATCAGAAGACTTGCTGGGCAAGACACCCACCTGGTTCTGTCTGTTGTTTAAAAACTCTTGGCGGGCGCCAGAAAAGTGTCAGTGGGTACGATGGTGCCCGTGGGCACCCTGTTGGAGACCCTTGGGTTCAAGTGTTGGAGTAGGACTCATGAAGCCAAGGTTCAAACCCTCCCTCTCCCATGGAAGCTCACGGGATGAGTCTCTCTCTCAGCCTGACCCACCTCCCAGGGTCGTCGTGAGGACAAAAGGGAGGAAAGGAGATTGGAAAGGGTAGTGGGGGGGGAAGTGGGCTATAAATATCTAAACAGACAGCTCTTATCTGGCGTGTTTTGCAACATGTATCAAAACCTTGCCAAGAACCACTTTCCCCCTGCCACTGCGGCATAGTTTTCTAAATTTACACTCAGTTTGTAACAGATGGCATACTCATACAGCCAATGTGGTCTAGTGGTCAGAACGCTGGACTAAGAGGTTGGAGGTCTGGGTTCAAATCCCTCCACCTACAGAATCAGACACGCCACCACGGCCCCGACCTGGATAGCCCAGGCTAGCCCGATCTCATCAGATCTCAGAAGCTAAGCAGGGTCAACTGTGCTTAGTACTTGGATGGGAGACTTCCTTGGAATAACTTCCAGGCTGGGGAGACAGAGGCAGGCTTTATTCAGCCACCTCTCTGAATATCTCCCAGGCCCCCAGTAGGGGTCAGTCACCAGAGGTCGCCGTGACTTCCAGCTGCGCGCACACTGTTCCTTTCCACACTTGGATCTCTTCCCTGGTTTTGCCGAGCAGAGCCACGTTAGTCTGTCTGTAGCAGCAGAAAAGAGCAAGAGTCCAGGAGCATCTTAAAGACTAACACAATTTGTGGCAGGGGAGGAGCTTTCGTGGGTCACTGCTCACTTCTTCAAATACCCAAAGATATTTTTCAGATACCTGAAGAAGTGAGCAGTGACTCACGAAAGCTCACACCCCACCACGTATTTTTTTTTATTCTTGAAGGTGCTGCTGGACTCTTGCTCTTTTCCAGGGCGCTCTCCTGTATGCTTCTCCAGCAGAAAATGGAAGATTGTCCCAGAAACCCACGCAAGATTTGCAGCTGCCTTTGATCCAGTGGGGAAGACGGCCAGGGAATGCAACGCCCTCCTTCCTTCCTTCCTTCCTTCCTTCCTTCCTTCCTTCCTTTCTCTCTCTCTCTCTCTCTCTCTCCTTTCTTTCTTGCCTTCTGACATACTTTTGGTGATGTCAGGCATATGCAAATCAGTTATGCTAATGAGTTATGCAAATGAGCTCCTGACCCTCTTTTTCTACAAAATGACCCCTGCACACAACTGAATTTCCAAATCCCTGGCTATCACGTTCCCACTTTTAAAAAAAGTTTAGGTGGCCCTGAGGGCACCTGGTGTTTTTGGCGACTGTGTGACACAGAGTGTTGGACTGGAGGGGCCACTGGCCGGATCCAACACGGGCTTCTCTTCTGCTCTTAAATGAAGAGAACGGCTTGCAGCCCTGTAAGAATGTAAGAAAAGCCGTGCTAGATTTGTCAGAGGTCCATTTGGACTGGCATCCCTCTCACCAGGGAGGCTGGCAAGATGCCCCGGAAGGCCCACAGCAGGGACATAAAGGCTAAAGTCTCCCTGTTTTGTTGCCCTCTGGCAATGGGTATTCAGCGATACACTGCCTCTGAACAGGGAGCCATCAGGGATAGTAGTCTTTTACTGGATCTGTCCCCCATGAATGTGTCCCCTCTTTAGGCGATCGAAGTTAGCGGCCATCACGACATCCTGGGGCAGTGATTAATGGCGTTGGGGTTGCAAACCTTCCGGTGGCACCTGGAGATGTCCCGCTATTACCACTGAGCTTTCTGACACGCCCAGGGAAATGCCGATCACCACTTTGGGGTCAGGGAGCCATTTTTCTCCGGGCCAGGTTGGCCCAGGGATCCTGGAGGGTGGGGTTTTTTTTTGCCGTCTTCTGGGCATGGAGAAGGGGTCATTTGGGGGGTGGGGGTGGGGAGAGATATTTGTAAATTTCCTGCATTGTGCAGGGGAGTTGGACTAGATCAGGGGTGGCCAACCTGTGGCTCGGGAGCCACATGCGGCTCTTTCACACATATTGTACGGCTCCTGGCAGGGTGGCTGGGGAAGCAAAGGGGAGGCATGCTTTTTCTCTCTTTCTCCCTTCCTTCCTTCCTTCCTTCCTTCCCTCCTCCCTCCCATCTATTTGCTTTCCTAGTTTCTCTCTCTCTCTCTCTTTCCACTTCTTTAATTCTTTCTTTCCATCTCTCTCTTTCTCTCTCTCTCAATATCATTAGCAAACAAGTAATATCATTATCAATAACCGGTTTTCCTCGTTTTTTTTATTTTTGGCAGTCCCATTTAACGTTAATAAAAAGCAAATTTGCATATTTTTAAAAATAAAAACGTGTGTGTGATATTTGTTCCTGTCTTGCGGCTCTCAGACATCTGACGTTTATTCTATGTGGCTCTTACGTTAAGCAAGGTTGGCCACCCCTGGACTAGATGACCTTGGGCTCGATGGGATTCTGTGCTTCAGACAACTAAGATCAGTTCGCCTGGAGAAAATGGCTGGTTTAGAGGGTGAAATATGGCATTACACACAAAACCCTCCCCAGGCTCTGCCCCCCCCCCCCCGAATCTCCAGGTGTTTCCCAACTCAGAGCTGGCAACCCTAGTAGACGTATACCGTAGGGTTCTCAACTCTAGGTTGGGAAATTCCTGGAGATTTGTGAGTGGAACCTGGGGAGGATGGGATTGGGGAAGGGGAGGGGCTTCAGCAGGGTATAATGCCACCGAGTCCACCCCCCAAAGCAGCCATTTTGGTGTAGTGGTCAGGAGCACAGACCCTAATCTGGGAGAACCGGGTTTGAGTCCCCACTCCTCCATATGCAGCTGCTGGCGTGACCTTGTGTCAGTCACGAGTTCTCTCAGAGCTGTTACCTCAAGGGCAGTCCTCCAGAGAGCTCTCTCAGCCCCACCTACCTCACAGGGTGCCTGTTGTGGGGAGGAGAAGGGAAAGGAGAACCAGGTATGATTCCCCACTCCTCCACTTGCACCTGCTGGATGACCTTGGGCAAGCCATAGTTCTGGCACAGCAATTCCTGAAAAAGAGCAGTTTCTGTCAGAGCTCTCTCAGGCCCACCTACCTCACAGGGTGTCTGTTGTGGGGAGGAGAAGGGAAAGGAGATTGTAAACTGCTCTGAGACTCCTTTGGGTAGTGAAGGGCGGGGTATAAATCCAATCTCCTTCTTCTTCTCTCAGCCCCACCTACCTCACAGGGTGGCTGTTGTGGGGAGGGGAAGGGGGAGGACATTGTAAGCCGCTCTGAGACTCCAAGTGAGTGAAGGGCGGGGTATAAATCCAGTCTCTTCTTCTTCATTTTCTCCAGGGGAATTGCTCCCCGGCATCTGGAGAACATTTATGATTCCAGGGTAACTCCAGGCCCCACCTGGAGATTGACAACCTTGATTATCTGGCTGTCAATCTATTTCATTAGGCTTAAAATCTGGATATGAGAGGAGACATTCCCCTCCCCCCCCCCGTCCACCCCATGCGTAATTTTAGAAACATCTATCATGGCCCCCACTACTCATCCTCTTTTCTCTAAATTAAAAAAGCCAATATTTGACCCCTTTCCTGTAGAAAACGTCTCCCAAGGCCTTGAGATGACTTTTCCTGCACCCGAAACATAGACTTGGAAGCGGACTTGCTCGGGAGCTGGCCATCCGGGTGGGTTTCGACGTCAGCACTTGAGGGGCAGCGCTCCCGAGCTCGGCTGCTGACCGTGCCCCTCAGAGGCCTGTGAATCTGTCACTGGGATGTGTGTCCATCCGCCTCCCCCCTCCCCTCGATCGGCCCCCCTCTAAATTATTCACACCATCGATTCCATTTCTTGCTGCTCCAGCGTCTGGCCTTGCACTTGCTGGGATTGGGGGCTGGGGGGGGGGGATCGTAAAGCAGCAGGGGTTGAGCTTGTCTGTGGGCCCCTAGAGAAGGGAAGAGGGCAGCCAGCCCCACAAGCTGCGGTTGCCGACTTCGACTTCTCCCCCCTTTTTGCCAGCCTGCCAGTCTTGCAATTTTTACAGAGGCTTCAGGCTGCCAACTCCGGATCTGGAGAACCAGTTTGGTGTAGTGGTTAGGAGCGCGGACTCTAATCTGGAAGAACCGGGTTTGATCCCCCACTCCTCCACATGCAGCTGCTGGTGTGACCTTGGGTCAGTCACAAGTTCTCTCGGAGCTGTTCTCTCAAGGGCAGTTCTGGAAAGAGCTCTCTCAGCCCCACCCACCTCACAGGGTGTCTGTTGTGTGGAGGGGAAGCGGAAGGAGATGGTAAGCCACACTGGGAAGTGAAGGTAGTGGGGTATAAATCCTTTGGGAAGTGAAGGGCGGGGTATAAATCCAATCTCTTTGGTATCGTCGTTTAGAGCGCAGACTCTAATCTGGGAGAACCGGGTTTGATTCCCCACTCCTCCACATACAGCTGCTGGTGTGACCTTGGGTCAGTCACAAGTTCTCTCGGAGGTGTTCTCTCAAGAGCAGTTCTCTCTCAGCCCCACCTACCTCACAGGGTGTCTGTTGTGTTGAGGGGAAGTATGAGCCAACTGAGGAGGGGGTAAAAACCCAACTGGCCCTGCGCCTATGTCTTTAACAAAGTTGTACCATGTACCAAACATTCACTAAATATGAAGTATGAGAATTGACTAGTCCAATGTCATGTAGCACATACATTAGGATGATGGTTCTTTCCTTGTGAAAATCTTGTATCTTTGAGTCACTTTCTGCGAAACGTGATATTGTTTGAAATGCCGTACGCTATAGGATATTGGACTTGTCAATTCTAATAACTAATATTTCGTGAATGTTTGGTACGTGGTGTGACTTTGTCGCTTGCCGTCTCTCTGCGCAGCGTTTTCCCGGCTGGGTTCGACTTTCACAGCAGCTTGATCCGAATCAACCAGCGCGTGGAACTTTTCGTGGCCTGTTTTCAGCACGGTCACCCCCACTCTATGCCTGCAGGGCTGCTATTGGAATGCATAGAGCAGGGGTCTCCAACGCGGTGCCCGGGGGTCACCCTGGCATCCACTGGCACCTTTTCTGGCACCCACCATGTGTTTTAAGCAGGGCTTTTTCTTTCTTTTTTTCTTTTGAAAAAGAGGGGCCGGAACTCTCAAGAAGGAGATGAAGTTTTCAGTCTGTATACTGGAAACTCACGAACTTTTAAACATTTTAAAAAGGATTTTGTTGAAGAGGTTCCGGAACTCCATTCCGGGGTGCCCCCCCAGGGAAAAAAAGCCCTGGTTTCAAGAAGTGGGTAGGGACAGGTGGGGCCATGGTGGCTCAGAGGTTAAGACGCTGAGCTGCAGCCCGGCAGGCCTGTAGTTCGGCAGTTCGAGACCCGAGTGTCACGTGACGGAGCCCCAGCTCCTGCCAACCTAGCAGTTCAAAAGCAAGAGATTGCAAGTAGATCAAGAGGTACCGCTTTGGTGGGAAGGTGACAGCATTGCATGCGCTTCGGCATCTAGTCATGCCGGCCACACGGCCACGGAAAAAGTCTTCGGACAGCGCTGGCTCTTCGGCTTGGAAACGGAGATGAGCACCACCCCCTAGTGTCGGATCTGACTGGCTTTCGAGCAAGGGAGACCTTTACCAAGGGCTTTTGACCAGCAAGGCTTCTATTGGAGATTTGGTTGGCTGGCTGTGCAGATTTCTTAAATGTTGCTTTGGCAGCAGCTGCCCCGCCACAGCACAAGGAAACTCTCTGTGTGACTGAAGTTCAGCTGTCAAGCAACCATTTTGTGACTGGCTCCTGGGGATGCCAGCCTCCAAGTGGGACCAGGGGATCTCCAGGAGTCACAGCTCATCTCCTGACTATAGAAAGAAATCAGCTCCCCTGGAGAAAACGGATGCTTTGGAGGGCGGCCTCTAGGGCCTCGTACCCCACGGGGGTCCCTGTCCTCCCCAGGCTCCCTCCCTAAATCTCCTGGAGTTTCCCAACCTGGATCTGGCAACCTTTATCCCCAGTTTGGTGTCGTGGTTAAGAGCGGCAGGGCTCTAATCTGGGGAAACCGGGTTTGATCCCCCACTTCTCCACAAAAATCCAGCTGGAAGACCTTAGGTCAGTCACAAGCTCTCTCAGAGCCGTTCTCTCAAGCACAGTTCTCGGGAGAGCTCTCTCAGCCCCACCTACCTGTGTCTGTTGTGGGGAGGGGAGGGGAAAGGGATCGTAAGTCACTCTGAGACTCCTTTGGGTAGTGAAGGGCGGGGTATAAAACCAGCTCTTCTTCATGGCTCTGTCTCCCGTGGCAGCCATTTTGTGGTAGCCATTTTGTCACTGTGCCCACTGTGCCATGTCAGAATTCCATATTTGCCCACAGGCTCAAAAAGGCTGGGGACTCTGGCACAGAAGCAGGATAACCCACGGGGAGAATTTATCTCTGAAATCTGGCCTCTCTGCAGTCTTTCCCCATCCCTGTCTGTACAACCTGGCGGGGGGAGGGAGGCTGGCAGATCAGCCATTCTGGCGACTGAAGCTTACCAAGGCCCTGCTTCACTGACAAGCTGGGCCAAGTGGGCACCCTGCCCGCTCTGGGTGGCAACCAGAGTTGCCAACTTCCAGGTGGTAGTTAGAGAATTCCTGGGATTACAACTGATCCTCAGGTTACAGAGATCAGTTCACCAGGATCACATACTCCATCATCAAATGTCCTTCTTCACCCAAAGAGTGATTCACACGTGGAATTCACTGCCACAGGAGGTGGTGGCGGCTACAGGCGTGGATGGCTTCAAGAGGGAATTAGATAAACATCTGGAGCAGAGGTCCATTAGTGGCTGTTAGCCACAAGATGGGAAGGTAACAGCGTTCCATGCACCTCGGCGTGTAGTCATGCCGACCAAATACCATGGAAAAAGTCTTCGGACAGCGCTGACTCTTCAGCTTGGAAATGGAGATGAGCACCACCCCCTAGACTGGATTCGACTCTTGATCTGGGGCAAGTGATGCTCTGTCCTCTTGGTGCTTGACGGGGGGGGGGGGGGAAACAGTGGGAGGGCTTCTCGTGTCCTGGCCCTGCTGGTGGGCCACCTGAGGGCACCTGGTGTTTTTGGCCACTGTGTGACACAGAGTGTTGGACTGGATGGGCCACTGGCCTGATCCAACCTTGGCTTCTCTTATGTTCTTATGTGGAGTCTTGTGAGCAAAAATTCTACTTTGTGAGCTACTGGCATTAAAGTTGTGAGCGAGCGATTTGGCTGCTGCATAAATGCTTTATTTACTCATTAGTTTGCTCCGGAGCCCTCCTTCCTGAGCGGAGACAAAAATGTGTGAGCCGGAGGCTAAAGAACTGTGAGCTAGCTCACACTAACTCAGCTTAGAGGGAACACTGTTTGTAGGATGGACTCTCTGACATTATACCCCACTGAAGACCCTCCCCTCCCCAACCCTGCCCTCCCCAGACTCTACCCCCAGAATCTCCAGGTATTTCCCAACTTGGAGCTGGCAACCCTAGACTGGCAACTGAAGAAGAGGAATCTTGTTAGCGGCCGCCTCTGGCCAAGCAGAGGAAAGGGAATTGGATCAACGGAAACGGCAAACGACCAGGGGGTGTAAGGCTAAGGAGTGTGTCCTGAAATTGCGGGGGGGCGGGGGGCATAGAATCCTTGTGGAAAGTCTAGCAGTGGATCGCACAAAGATGCATCGAACACAACACATCTTTCGCTCTGCAAACACTGTGCTACGATTTGCCGTCCGATATGAATACATGAAGCTGCCGTATACTGAATCAGACCCCTGGTCCTTCAGAGTCAGTATTGTCTACTCAGGCTGGCAGCAGCTCTCCAGGGTCTCGGGTGGAGTTCTTTCCCATCAGGGTTGGCTCTATCACTAGGCCAACTAGGCAGCCGCCTAGGGGCGCAGCTGGCAAACGGGGCAGCGGAGAGACTGAGAGAGACTCAAACCAGGAGATAGGGTGCTTTATGCAAACCACGATTTACCGTTATGTCTGAATGCAGCTTTCCATTCAGGCTAAGAACCAAACTTAGGCTTCGGCCAATGCAGATAGACTTGTAGGTGCTGCGGCCAGCTGATATAGGTGGCTGCTGGCGGGGCTGGAGAGCTTGTGAGCCCGGGCAGGCAGGCGGGTACTGGGGCGGGGGGGTGTCCCTTGCCAGCAGGTCTCTGGCGGTGGAAAGGGTGGCTGTGCGGTGGGGGGGCACTACAAGGCAGCCTCACCTTGGGGGGGGGGGGGTGCCACAAGGTAGCCTCGCCTAGTGTGCAAAAAACCTTGGGGCCGGCCCTGTTTCCCATCACCTCTTACCTGGTCCTTTTTAACTGGAGATGCCAGAGATTGAACCCGGGACCTTCGGTATGCCAAGCTGATGCTCTACCATTCATCCACCCCCGACAAAGCTGCTTAATCATGACCCAGATCATTGATGTATCTGGAGAGGAGCTGGGGCTCAGTGGTAGAAAATCGGCTTGACCTGCAGAAGGTCCCAGGTTCGATCGCTGGCATCTCCAGGTAAAAGGATCAAATAGCAGGTGATGCGAAAGACGTCCGCCTGAGACCCTGGAGAGCTGCTGCCAGTCAGAGTAGACAATACTTGAAAGACCAATGGTCTTTTCCTGGGCGTGTAAGAATGGGCCACGAGAACTAAGCACTGAGGCAGCCCCTCGTGCCCTCCCTTCTCAGGATCTGCCCGAGTTCACAGAATCCATATTGCTGTTCGATGGCCATCTAGCCTCTGCTTGAAAACCTCCAAAGAAGAGCTCGCCACCTCCCGAGGAAACCTGTCCCGCTGAGGAACCGCTCTAACTGTTGGGAAGCTCTTCCTAACGTTTCTTGGTTGCTGCCCTCCTTTTGGTTGCCCTGTGCCAACGCAGTATTCAAAGTGCTTCGCAGGCATTCAGCACTATTCGCAACGACCTGACAAGGTAGGCCAGTACCCCATATTGGGGAGGGAGGGGGGAGATCACACAACAGTGAGTTGCCAGCAGCCTCTTGGTGAGTCTCGCTGCACGGCACGTCCTGTCTCATCAGATGTAATTATTCTAGATGCAGTCTCTCCAGAGATGAATCACAAGAACTCTCTGGGATTCTGTCCCCTCTGTACGACTGCCATGCTTTCTGCTGGCGCCGGTCCTGTGCTTTTAATAGGCGCATCATGAGCTGCCATTAGGAGATGATTGGGCTCCTCTGCCTGCCATAGAAAGCTTCCGCTGGCAGATTTCTGCTCAGAGGAGCCACTCTTAAAGGCACAAGAGCAGGCCAAGGCCCCCCCCCCCCCCGCTTCTGTCAGCAACCCCGGCAGCCTCTAGGTGTCCCAACTGGCAGACCACTGGCACTTCTCCTGAAGAGAAGATCCCACAGGTGGGGGTTCCTTCCATCGCTCCAGCCCTGTGCTTGGGGGGGGGGAATTCTCCCTTCTAGACATCCCATGAAGACATCCCAGAAGTCAGCTCCCCTGGAGAAAATGGCGGCTTTGGAGGTGGACTCTATGGCATTGTACCATGCTGAGGCCCCTCCCCTCCTCAAACCCCGCCCTCTCCTGGCTCCACCCCCAAAGTCCCCAGGTATTTTCCAAGCAAGACTTGGCAACCCTAGGCCAGCAGCAGCCACCACACAAGAGCCCAGCAGCAACACCAGCCTTACAAGGGTGCACCGCGGCATTTGCAGTTTGCAAATGCATGGCTGTGATTGGCTGTGGGGACCCCTCTCCCCCTCCCTCTCCCCCCCTGATCCCAGGGAAGTCCAGGAAAAGGCTGCTTTTGATAGGTTCTGGACTCTTCTTTCTTTATGCTTCCACACCCCCCTTATTTTCATTCAACGCCCCCCCCCCAATTGCACCCAAGGCTCCTACTGCACACCTGGATCGTTCCAGCACCCCCCATTGGCCCACTTTGGGAACCAGTGCTTTCGACTGTCAGAGCCTTGGTCTATCAAGGTCAGTATTGCCTGCTCTGACCAGCAGCCGCTCTGCAGGGTCTCAGGCAGGCGGAGGTCCCACAGGTGGCGGTTTCTTTCATCGCTCCAACCCTGCGCTTGGGGGAAAATGGGCAGGGGTGGAATTCTCCCTTCTGGGCATCCCACGAACACATGAAGCTGCCTATACCCTTGGTCCATCAAGATCAGTACTGCCTGCTCTGACCGGCAGCAGCTCTCCAGGGTGTCAGGAAGGCAGAGGTCTTTCACATCAGTTTGGTGTCGTGGTTAGGAGCGCAGACTCTAATCTGGGAGACCTGGGTTTGATTCCCCACTCCTCCACAAGCAGCTACTGGTGTGACCTTGGGTCCGTCACAAGTTCTCTCAGAGCTGTTCTCTCAAGAACCATCCTCGAAAGAGCTCTCTCAGCCCCACCTGCCTCACAGGGTGTCTGTTGTTGGGAGGGGAAGGGAAAGGAGTTTGTAAGCCGATCTGAGACTCCTTTGGGTAGTGAAGGGCAGGGTACTTCATCACTGGCTACCTGATCCTTTCAGCTGGAGATGCCGGGGACCGAACCTGCGTGCCGAGCAGATGCTCTGCTGCTGAGCCACAGTCCCTTCCCTTAGAGGTAGAGGAAGAAGAAGAAGAGAAGAGATTGGATTTATACCCCGCCCTTCACTTGGAGTCTCAGAGCATCTTACAATCTCCTTTCCCTTTCTCTTCCCCTCCCCACAACAGACACCTTGTGAGGAAGGTGGGCCTGAGAGAACTCTTTCCAGAGCTATCCTTGAGAGGACAGCTCTGACAGAACTATGGCTTGCCCAAGGTCATCCAGCAGCAGCAAGTGGAGGAGTGGGGAATCAAACCCGGTTCTCCCAAACTAGAGTCCGCGCACTTAACCACTACACCGAACTGTGGAATCCAGCACCCGCTCAACTGTCAGTCAAAGGCAGGCAGGTCTTCCTGAAAAGCCAGAGGTGGACAGCTCTTTCACAATCTTCTTCTTGGGTAAATAAACCGTTATCATTAAGGCATCACTACATCGTGATAAAGATGCATTTTCTTGATAAGCAGTCAGGAGAGGGGGAATTATATCTTGGAGCAGGAATACCCCTTGTGACAATAGGCATCCAGAAATATTATTCACGGCTGTCAAAGTTAATTGTTGTTTAGTTAGTGGAAAAACTGGTCTTTTCTCGTTTTTCAAAAAAAGAACTGTTAATTTACTGGCAAGATGCAGTGCATATAATGGATTGATTTGCCCCTTGGTGAGTTTTCTTCTCCCCCCCCCCCCCCCCAAAAAAAGTTAAAATCAGGACTTTTAAAAGCAGAGATCTGCAAACCTCCAGCCCTTGAGAGGGCTCTTAGGAATGCAGCAAGCTGAATTATCCGGCATCAGATCACTGATCCATCTAACTCAGTGTGATCTACAACTCCCTGAGGTCTCTAGACTGAAGCAGAAAGAGAGTTCTTGCCCAACACCTGCCCAACACCTGTGATTCTTTAACTGGCACCACAACAGACAGAATCAGGTTGCCAACCTCCAGCGAGGGTCTGGAGTAAAGGTAAAGGTTTCCCTTGCTCGAAAGGCAGTCGAATCCGACTCTAGGGGGCGGTGCTCATCTCCGTTTCCAAGCCGAGGAGCCAGCGCTGTCCGAAGACTCCTCCGTGGTCATGCGGCCGGCGTGACTGAACATCGAGGTGCACAGAACGCTGTTTCCTTCCCACCGAAGTGGTACCTATTTATCTACTTGCAATTTCTTGCTTTTGAACTGCTAGGTTGGCAGGAGATCCCCCCCCCCCCCAAAAAAAATTACAACTGATCTCCAGAAGACAGAGATCAGTTGTCTTGGCTGCTTTACAGGGCGGACTTTAAGACATTGTCCCCTGCTGAGGCCTCGCCCCCTTCCCCAAATCTCGCCCTCAAGGGTGTAGACTTTCCAATTTCGGGGGGGGGGGGGGCTAGGGCTGGGCCAGAGACATCACAGTCCATTGTCTCTGGTGGAGGCTCAGCACCTCCTGGAAAAGTTCAGGGGGGGGGGGCTTCAGCTCCCCAGCCCCCCTGAAGTTGACGCCTATGCCTCCAGCACCAAATTGCCAGGGATTTCCCAACAGGGAGCTGGGGACCCTGATTTACAGCCAATCTCCAAATGACAGAGATCAGTTTTCCTGGAGACAAGGGCTGCTTTGGAAGACGGATTCTATGGCGCAAGACCCAGGTGATGTCCCACCTGCCCCCACCAATGCTCCCTCTAGGCCGTGGAGTCTTGTTGTGAGCAAAAATTCTACTTTGTGAGCTGCTGGCATTAAAGTTGTCAGTGAGCGATCTGGCTGCTGCATAAATTAGTTTGCGCTGGAGCCGCCCTTCCTGAGCGAAGACAAGAATGTGTGAGCCAGAGGCTGAAAAACTGTGAGCTAGCTCACTCTAACTCAGTTTAGAGGGAACACCGGTCCCCACCCCCCCAGGAATGCCAACCTCTGGGTGGGGGCTGGAGGGAGCCCTTGGAATCACACCTGATCTGGAGACAACATAAATCGCTTACTTATTTAATCTTTTATTTATTTGAAAAGTCTATTCCCCTGGGGAAAATGGCTGCTTTGGAAGACAGACTGCATGCCATTGTCCTCGACGGAGGTTCTCCCCCTCCCGGTTACCTCCAATCTCCTAGGATTAGGGTTCCCAACTATGGAGATGGGATATACCTGGAGATTTGGGGGTGGAGCCTGAAGAGGGCGGGGTTTAGAGGGGAGGGACCTCAGCCAAGTAGAATGCCACAGAGTCCACATTCCAAAGCCGCCATTTTCTCCAGGGGAACTGAGCAAGAGTCCCACAACACTTTTCCCATAACGACCAACAAAATTGGTGGCAGGGTATAGGAGCTTTCAGGAGACACCCTGCTCACTTCTTCAGATAGATCAAGATGGGTCACCGTGTTAGTCTGTAGCAGCAGAAAAGAGCAAGAGCCCAGCAGAACCTTAAACACTAACAAAATTTGTGGCAGGGAAGAAGAAGAATGGATTTGCATCCCGCCTTTCACTACCCGAAGGAGTCTCAGAGCGGCATACAATCTCCTTTCTCTTCCCCACAACAGATACCCTGCGAGGTAGGTGGGGCTGAGAGAGCTCTACGAGAACTGCTCCTGAGAGAACAACTCTGAGAGAACTCATGACTGACCCAGGGTCACACCAGCAGCTGCATGTGGAGGAGTGGGGAATGAAACCCGGTTCTGCCAGACTAGAGTCTGCACTCCTAACCACTACACCAAACTGGCTCTCATGAGTCACTGCTCACTTCCCCATAGCCCAATATGGGCTCGATCCATCTCCAGGGGAACCGATCGTCTGGAGATCAGTTGTAATAGCGGGAGATCTCCAGGCCCCACCTGGAAGTTGGCAAACCTACTTCTGCTCCCTGTCCAGATATTTCCATAGCCAGAGATGGCAACCGTCCCTCCCTAAACCTCCAGGAAACGACCAGCCTGGAGTTGGCGACCCTCGATAGGGCTGATTACGGCATCCCCCCCCCCCCCTTCTTCGGCCTCCTGCCAGGAGGGGAGAAGTGGCATCCCCGCAGGCTTCTCCCCCACCTGCGTCACTCTTAAAGGCGCCAGAGCCGCGCTCGGGTCTCGGGCGGTGGAGGAGGCAGGCGGCCGCCCGGCGGGGAAGGGGTTAACCGCCCGCGATCATTTGATCCGAGTAATTATTTTCCCTAATCCCCCGCGCGGCCCGCTCGCTTTGAGGGGCTTATTCACAGATTGTCCCGCTGCCAGCGGGTAATTACCCTGCGATTACTCACCCGGTGACACGGCGGCGATTAAAGCCAATTAAACCGGGGGCGAGGGGTGGGGGGAAGGAAGCGAGGCTTGGAAAAGGTTTCCTCCCCCAGGCGGGCTCGCAGCCCCGTCGAAGAAAAGATGCCTGTTGCAAATTCTCACCCCCATTTTTTTCCCCCCAAAAAGAGGAAATTGCACAAGCTGGGTTGTTTGGGGAGGGGGGGGGGGGGGCTTGGGTTTTTTTGTTTTTTTTTTGGACATGCCTTAATATTTTGGAAGGGGCTGGGAAAATTTTGTCATCTGACTTTTTTTTTTTTTTTTTGGCTCGCTGAGGAAAAGGGAGATGGGTGTGCGCGAATAGCTGGATTCGCACTCGTGCGCCCCTTTCTCTGCTGTCCTAAACAGACTGGCAGAGAGAACAGAACGGAGTTCGAATCCAGTGGCATCTTTTGAGACCAACGAAGTTTAATGCTGGGTATAGGCTTTCGTGTGCATGCCAGATCCCCCATTCGAATCCTGCCTCTGTCTTGAACTCACTGGGTGGAGAAGTAGATCCCTCTTTCCCATTCCTGAAAGGGCAAGTGGAACCTCAAATTCCAGTTCCTGCACCTGTTTCGAAGGAAACAGGAAAGGACTGTGTGGCTCTCAGTGACGGCCCCAGGTTTTTCTGCCCACTAGGCGAGGATACATTCTGGCGCCCCACCCCCACCCAGTGTGGGGCGGGATGGGACAGGGGCGGGCACCGGAGAATGGGCAGCCAGAATGGCACCCTCGTCAAGCCATTGCTCTAGGTGATGGTCTAAAATTTAACAATAACGGGCCGGCCCTGGTGGCTCTCCCTTAAATGCTGTACAGCACCTGGCACAGGGGGGTGGGTATGGAGAGCCAGCCTGGTGCAGTGGTTAGAAGGTTGGACCAGAATCTGGGAGATACATGAACCTTATACCGAATCAGACCCTGGGTCCATCAAAGTCAGTATTGTCTACTCAGACTGGCAGCAGCTCTCCAGGGTCTCGGGCAGAGGTCTTTCCCATCACCTACGGCCAGATCTTTTAACTGGAGATACCGGGGATTGAACCTGTGACCTTCTGCACGCCGAGCAAAGGCTCTTCCACTGAGCCACAGCTTCTCTCCACCCATGGTCCATTAAGGTCAATAATGTCTACTTAGACTGGCAGTGGCTCTCCAGGATCTCAGGCGGAGGTCTTTCCCATCACCTACGGCCTGGTCCTTTCAACTGGAGATGCTGGGGATTGAACCTGTGACCTTCCACATGCCGAGCAAAGACTCTTCCACTGAGCCACAGCTTCTCTCCACCCATGGTCCATTAAGGTCAATAATGTCTACTTAGACTGGCAGCGGCTCTCCAGAGTCTCAGGCCGAGGTCTTTCCCATCACCTACTGCCTGGTCCTTTCAACTGGAGATGCTGGGGATTGAACCTGTGACCTTCTGCGTGCCAAACATTTGCTCTACCACTGAGCCACAGCTCCTAAAGGTTTAAATGCTCACTCAGGCATAGATAGGGCCGCCAACTCAGGGTTGGGAAACACCTGGAGATTCTGGGGGTGGAGCCTGAGGAGGGTGGGGTTTGGGGTGGGGAGGGGAGGGGAGGGGAGGGGCCTCCACAGGGTACAATGCCCTAGAGTCCACCTTCCAAAGCAGCCATTTTCTCCAGGGGAACTGATGTTTGTCGCTTGGAGATTAGTGGGGGATCTCCATCCACCCCCCGGAGGTTGCAAAAGTAGACAGATCACGGGACAGGTTGTCAAACAAAATATACACACCGTGAAAAATGACGAAAATGGCAAATTATATGAACAATTGAATTTATGTAACGCAATTAATATCTCAATTTCTAAGCACCAACAATTCAAGTCTTCTAGTGTCCCTCATAAACTGCTGATGCAGTCACACCCATTCATTCATTCAACAGGCGAATGCCGTATATTCCAACCATCAAATGCCCTTGCTTTGATTTGACCTTGTTGAAAACTGGAAGTGACAAAGGTTGTCACTGTCTTATCTTCTATTCTGTGCTTCCACAAAGCTCGCAAACAGGACTCCAACAGGCCAGCTGTAATGCCTGTTTCACTAGCCACCAGCTTCCTCGTGGGAAATCGTGAAATACAGGCTTCAAAGATTCATCCAATTAAGGGTGGGTGGTCAAGCCCAGGTTTCCACAACAGCAACAATTGCCAAAACTTTTCTGTTGATGCCGCCATTAACCCTTAATCTTAGGAAAAACTTTTTTTTACAGTAGGAGTTGTGCAACAGTGGAACCAGCTGCCTAGGGAGGTGGTGAGCTCCCCCCTAACTGGCAGCCTTCAAGGGATGCTCTAGGCCAGTGGTTCTCAACCTGTGGGTCGGGACCCCTTTTGGGGTCAAATGACCATTTCACAGGGGTCGCCGACTGGTGTCTGAGCCCGCCCTGCCCCTCCCCGCCGGCAGGAAAGGGCCCCGCGCTCAATCGAGTGTGAGGTCTGGCCTCCTGGCTCTTTGCCCTCAAAGGGAGCTTTCCCTTTAAGGGCAAAGAGCAAGAGTTGGTTGGGGCCAGAGCCCCGCCTCCTGCTTCCAGCAGCCCTTCCAGCAGGGGCCACGAGGAGGAAGAAGCCAGCAGGTAAGTCAATGGCTGCTTCCCCCACCCTGCTGCCACCTTTAGGGCGCTCCGCTGTTGCCTTCCCTGGGCTCCACGCTGAAGCACAGAGCCCAGGAAAGGCGGCAAAAGCTGCCCCCCGCCTTCCCTAGGCTCCGCACCGAAGTGCAGAGCCCAGGAAAGGTGGCAAAAGCTGCCCCCCGTCGCCTTCCCTAGGCTCCGCGCCGAAGCGCAGAGCCTAGGAAAGGTGGCAAAAGCTGCCCCCCGTCGCCTTCCCTAGGCTCCGCGCCGAAGCGCAGAGCCTAGGAAAGGTGGCAAAAGCCTCCTTCTGCCGCCTTCCCTGGGCTCTGCGCCAAGGCGCGGAGCCCAGGAAAAGCTGCAAAAGCCCCCCCCCCACCTACCTACCTTCCTTCCCCCATCTCCCCCCACCTTTCTCTCTCTCTCTCTCTCTTCCCCCTTTCTCTCTCCCTTCTCTCCCTTCCACTTTCTCTCTCGTCCCCCTTTCTCTCTCTTTCTCTCTCTTCCCCCTTTCTCTCTCGCTCTCTCTCTCCCCTACCTGCAACAGCCTCTCCCCCCCACCTACCTTCGTTTTTTCATGGCATCTTCTGTTGAAGAAAAGTAAGTCTGAAGCCTGAGTGTTTGTTGTGTCTTGTTGGGACTAGCTTGCAAATATATGTGTGTATAAAATCTGTATTAAAGTTGTTTGGTGCTAACTGCCATGCAAGAGAAAACATCTGAAAAAGTAGCTTCATTGTTGTGTGTGTTGGCAGAATTTTATGGTTGGGGGTCACCACAGCATGAGGAACTGTATTAAAGGGTCGCAGCATTAGAAAGGTTGAGAACCACTGCTCTAGGCTGATCCTGCATTGAGCAGGGGGTTGGACTAGATCAGGGGTGGGCAAACTGTGGCTCCGGAGCCGCATGTGGCTCTTTCACATATATTATGTGGCTCCCGGCAGGGCGGCTGGGGAAGCTAAATATCATTAGCAAACAAATATCATTGGACAAATTAATACCATTATTAATATCTGCTTTTACCTCTGTTGTTATTATTTTTGGCAGTCTCATTTAACGTTAATAAAAAGCAAATTTGATTATTTTCCAATAAAAGCAGGTAATATTTGTTCATGTCCTGTGGCTCTCAAACATCTGATGTTTATTCTATGCGGCTCTTATGTTAAGCAAGTTTGGCCACCCCTGTTCTAGGTGGCTCTTACGCTGAGCAAGTTTGCCCACCCCTGCTCTAGGGTGATCGTGCATTGAGCAGAGGGTGGGACTAGATGACCTGTATGGCCCCTTCCAGCTCTGTGAGTCTAGGATTCTATAGTTCAGATATCATCAATCCTACACTCCCCATATGGTCATGGCCTCTCAGTCTGCCCCATCTACAACACGGAAAGCATCACACTGGCCGACCTTACAAGGCCGTTGTCAGGATCACAAACAAATTGTGTGCGCTTTGAGCCCTGAAAACGTTCTACAGATTCTTAGGATCCTCAGGCCGCCTTCAAGAAAGCTCAGGTAGAAATCCGGACAACAGTGAAATTCTTTTCTCCTTTTCTCACCATACAAGAACTTGTGGGCACTCCAAAAAAATTGCTGAGCAGTCGGGTTAGAAGAGATAAAAGGAAGTCCTTCTTCACCCAAAGAATGATTAACATGTGGAATTTGCTGCCACAGGAGGTGGTGGTGGCTACAAGCATGGACAGCTTCAAGAGGGAATTAGATAAACATCTGGAGCAGAAGTCCATCAGTGGCTTTTAGCCACAAGGTATAGATAGGAAGTCTTGGTCTGGGGCAAGAGATGCTCTGTCTTCTTGGTGCTTGGGGGGGGGGCAACAGTGGGAGGGCTTCTAATGTCTTCCTGGCCCCACTGCTGGACCTCCTGAGGGCACCTGCTAATTTTGTCCACTGTGTGACAGAGTGTTGGACTGGATGGGCCACTGGCCTGATCCAACATTGGCTTCTCTTATGTTCTTAAATGATGTCCTAAGCTACTTTGTGTCCCCCTTAGGGAAAATAAATATATAAACCTACCTCACAGGGTTGTGGTGAGGAGAAAATGGTGAAGACAATAACAATGTAAGCCATTTTGGGGTCTGATATGTACTGGGATTGAATCATCCCTGATAGAATCACCCTGACTGAATCACCCTAGAGACTGGCTGAGCTTAGAGCACAAGAACAATAGTCGACCAGGACTCTGGAGTAAACCAATCAGTAGTACTGTTTTGCAAATAGCCTACCACAGGGAGTGGGTGTATGTGGGGTGGAGTGTTTTGCATGCATATAAGCAGGGCTTTGGCCCTGCTAGTGTTGTCTTCTTCTGGCTTAACTCGGTTAATAAACTATGAGTTGATCACTCTACGTGTCTGAACCCGGTATATTTCAGGGTCCCTGTTGGGGGCAAAAGGAGGGGTATAAATAAATCCACAAAACTCCCTTGCAGGGTTGTGGTGGACCTCCTGATGGCACCTGGTATTTCTGGCCCCAGTGTGACACAGAGTGTTGGACTGGGTGGGCCACTGGCCTGATCCAGCACTGGCTTCACTTCCATTCTTGTGAACCGTGCACGCTTTGAGCCCGGAAAACGCTCTACACATGCTTAGCTTCAAGAAAGCTCAGGTAGAAATCTGGACAACAGTGAAATTGTTCCAGGGAGCTTCAGGTGAAGGGGAGAGGGAGACCCATACATCCCCCTCGATACTGTTCTATGGCTGCCAGTGCAGGGGAAGTTCTGAAGCCAGCGACCCTGGGCATGGGCTGAGGTCCTGCCTTTGAGCCAGACCGGCTCCCTTTACATCCTGTTCCCTCTTCCAGAAGCAGGTATTCCTCCCCCCCCCCCCACCTCCCTGTTGCCTTCCCCGCCCCAGCAAACCTGGCCACTTCACATCTCGCGCCTTCGGGCCTGGCCCTTTGAATGCGGCTCATGCCGGATTCTTCCTCTAGGCCACGTCTGCCCTTTGCTTCCAGTCCGCTTTATCCCTGCTCCCAGCTGGTCAAGGGGAGAGGCGAAGACGCCATTTGGAAGAAAGAGGTGAACAGCCCGAACATGGTGGGGCTTGAAGTCTGAGTTAGAAGCTCAGGCGGGAAGAAAGGCTGAGCGAGAAGATCGGATCCAGGCGGCTGTGCCTCGTTCGAAACAGCTTGAGTTGATGAAGTGGCTGAGCTTTCGTCAATTAGGCAATCCATTAAAATCTTCATCGCTCCACACAGGAACATTAAAAATATTGTTCCAAAAAGAGAGAGCTTCGGAGAAGGTGGGGGGGAGAGGCATATTTAGTTTTTGAAACAGTGCATGCTTTGCGTCGCGGTGAGCTCCATCTTCCAAGAGGCATTCCAGTGTCAGAAGGAAAAGGGAATGCCTCCCAAAAGATTTTGGGTATCCGCTACAGATAGATGAATGGAGTAAAATTTGGAAATCTGTTAAATTGGTAAAGGCGGTATCCTATAAGGAAAATGTATATAAATTATTTTATAGGTGGCATTGGACGCCTGAAAATATCGCTAAGTGTTATAAGAATGATCAAAACAAATGTTGGAAGTGTCAAATTAAAATAGGTACCTTTTTCCATATGTGCTGGCAATGCCACAAAGCAGTAAGATATTGGAGAAAGATTAGAAAACTAATCAGGGAAATAACCCAGATTAAGCTGGTGCTTAAACCGGAAATCTTTCTACTAAACATTTTACCGTCTGACCTAAGCAGAACTGATGTATCACTGATTGTATATTTGTTGACTTCGGCACGAATTCTATGGGCAAAGAACTGGAAATCGGCGGAAGTGCCCAATTTAAAACAAGTGATGGAAAAGTTATTAGAGGTAGCGGAGTTAGATAAGATGGACCAAAGGAACGACGTCTACGATAGAAGCAAAGAACAAGGACATGGACAAATGGTTAAAACTTTATGACTGGATAGAAAAGCAATGAATTTGAGGCTCGAAAAGATATACTTTCTGTTAAAACTTTAAGTTGCGTTATTTTATGGATAAATTTGTAAAAATTAATAAACTGTCTTTAAAAAAAGAAAAGAAAAGGGAATGCCTCTTCTTATAACAGGCCCACATTTAACACAGCAAGCATTCCCACCAAGGAAATGACAAAGAACTGTTCTTCTGCAAATCTGTGAAGATTTTAATGGGTTGGTTAATAGATTAGAACTTCGATGCTTTGTCATCTTTGGGTGAGAGAGGAGGGGGAATGCCTCTTCTTGTACAATGCCCACACTCATCACAGCAGTCGTCATCTCATAGGAGGCATTCCCACCTGTGTGTAAGAGAAGAGGGAATGCCTCATTATGGAATGCCCAGACATACCACAAGAGGCTCCATTCAGAGGAGGCATTCTCTCCGGTGTCCAAGAGACCTGAGAATGCCTCTTCTTAGATGATGCCCACATATATTGCAGCAAGCACCATCTCAGAAGAAGCGTTCCCTCCTGGGCACAAGAGAAGAGGGAATGCCTCTCCAAAAGCCCATCACTCTCAATTTTAAAAACACACTGGAAATACTGAATCTGTTACTTGATTAAATCAGAAATAACTTGTCAATTGAGCCTTTAAAAAAAAAAGATTAATCTAACCAATTAAATTGACTGTCATGGCTAGGCTTGCCAAGTCCAGGCTGGAAAATATCTGGAGGCTTTGGAGGTGGATCCAGAAGAGGGCGGGGTTTGGGGAGGGGAGGGACCCCAGCAGGGTATAATAAGGCCATAGAGTCCACCCTCCAAAGCAGTCATTTTCTCCAGGGGGAACTGATCTCTGTAGTATGGAATTCAGTGAAAATTCCAGATCTCCAGCCCCCACCTGGAGGCTGGCAACCCTAGTCATGGCCCCTAATTCAGATTTTGGTTTTGGGGCCTGGTAAGTCACTCAATAGGTGATCTGTCAGTACAAAATTCCAACAAAGAAGGATGGCGTGTCGTGTCTGATCGTAACATACAAAGATCATACATGTGAATTTCCCCCAGGCATTGGGGTGAGGAGAATTCTAGAAGAATCACTAGGTTAGGTGGAGATAGATCGAGATGGTTGGCCATGTTCGTCTGTCTGTAGCAGTGGGAAAGAGCAAGGGCCCCGCAGCCCCTTAAAAGACTAACAAAATTTGTGGCGAGTAGATGAAGAAGTGAGTGGTGACTCACAAAAGCTCATCCCTTGCCGCAAATGTTGTTTGTCTTTAAGGTGCTCCTGGACACTTGCTCTTTTCTACTGCTAGGTTAGGTGGGAACGCTTTATAAATTCAATTTAGTGGGGATTTGACCAAGGTTTCTAACGGAATGGCCTGGACCACAAAAGTAAGGTCAGATATTTGACATGGCCCATGCTAGCCCGGTCTAATTGGATCTCGGAAGCTAAGCAGGGTCAGCCTTGGTCAGTACTTGGATGGGAGCAGTGTTCCTTCTAAGCTGAGTTAGTGTGAGCTAGCTCATAGTTTTTTAGCCTGCAGCTCACAGATTTTTGTCAGGAAGGATGGCTCCAGAGCGAACTAATCTATACAGCAGCCAAATTGCCCGCTTACAACTTTAATGCCAGTAGGTCACAAAGTAGAGTTTTTGCTCACAAGACTCCACAGCTTAGCGGGAGCATTGGATGGTAGATCCCGTGACAAGGTCCAGGGTCGCTGCACAGAGGCAGGCAGCGGCAGACCACTCCTGAACGTCTCTTGCCTTGTAAACCCCATGAGGTTGCCATAAGTCGGCTGTGACTTGATGGCGCTTTGCACACACCCAGTTTCAGGATAAGCACAAGGAAATATTTCTTCACCCGGTGCATACATCTCTGGAATTCACTGCCACAAGACGCAGTTGGAGGCAGTGGCTTAGACAGCTTTAAACGGGCATTCGACCAATTCATGGAGGAGAGGATCTGAGCAAAGGTCCCTCAAGATCAGCCTCAGGACCAAAGATTCAACCAGTCCCGTTTCCAGTTAGGGTTAGTCAGGGGTCCGTTGGAGTGGGAGCGCACAGGAGCGCAGCTCCGGGAGTGAGGAGCCCAGGGGGCGGGCACCTGACCAAGCCCCGCCCCCTCCTCAGCTTCCCCGAGCAGTGCAGAGGCGCAGCGCCCCGGGGAAAGCCCTGCTAGGGCCTTTATTGTTTTTAATGTTTTGTTTTAATATTGATAATTTTATCATTGTTCCTTTTATGACTGTGTGCTGCTTTTTCAGAGACTTGCACAAGGTGGCATATACATTTTCTAAGTATACCATTTTTTATCTGGGCACATGGCACATAAGTACTGGAGAAATTTCACCAACCCTTCAGCAGCTTCCACCCCATCAGTTTGGTGTAGTGGTCAGGAGTTGGACTCTAATCTGGGAGAACCGGGTTTGATTCCCCACTCCTCCACATGCAGCTGTTGGTGTGACCTTGGGCCAGTCACAAGTTCTCTCATGAGCAGTTCTCAAAAGACCTCTCTCAACCCCACCTACCTCACAGGGTGTCTTGTTGTGGGGAGGGGAAGAGGAAGGGATGGGTGGTGCGCATGTCCTGGGTATCTCAAGTCTACTTGAAACCTGGTGGTTTCAAGGGAGCAGGAAGAGAATGAGGGTGTGTTCTTGACGCTTATTTTTATTGCACAAAGTATTGGATGGGGAAGGGAATGGAGGAAGAGCAGGTCAGTTTCACTCAACTGTGGAGTGGAGCCTGAGGGGTGGGTGTTGCCTTCTGACACACTTCTGGTATGTTAGGGGGTGTGGCATATGCAAATGAGTTATGTTAATTTGCACCTCTTTTTCTACGAAATGACCCCAAGGGTTAGTACAAAGTACTAGGTCCAGAGACGCGTTGCAGTGAAATCAGCTCATAAGTTTATCGATGGTACAAAACACGACTGGAGAATGGGGCTTGGGGGGGGGGGGTCTGCTTAGATGTATGTGTAAACCGCACCCACGGCCTCGCCCAATCTCCCTGATAGGGTTAATTACAGGTGACCCTATGGCATAGGTCCCCTGGCGGATCTTGGGTGGCCGATTGGTCTGACTTGCAATCCGTCCGGGCTATTGTCTCCCGAAGCGAACCGTTTCTCTGACCGCGTGTGCGGTCGCCATTAGGACATGACAGTTAGCCAAAGACTTTGGGGAGCTGTATGAGAGCTGTGCAGGAAAGCAATGGGCATGCTCAGTCTGTCTCCCAGCACCTGGGATCCAAAGGGACACTTGCCGTTACCTATGCCAGCTTGGGAAATTCCTGGAGATGTGGGGACGGTGCTTGGTGCGGGCAGAGTTTGGGGAGGAGAGGGAGTTCAGCAAGGCGGTGATGTCAGAGTCTGTCCTCCAAAGCTGCCATTTCCTCCAGGGGAGCTGATCTCTTATAGTCCGGACATCGGCCCGAATTCTGGGAAGACTCCAGGACCCACCTGGAGGTTGTCAACCATATGCCCCTATTCACTGAAGTCCCATTTAGCTACAGTGTCTCATTTATAATTGTGTGCTGTTTGTGGGAAGAAAAGGGAGAGACGCCATCTCTTAGCCTCTGCCTGGGGGGAGGGGTTTTTTCAAGGGAGCCAGGTAGACAGGCAAACTGTGGGTTTCCTTCCTGTTCACTCTTCTGCCTGTGTCCCTTCAATGTGTAGACGGATACTCTCAGGGAACTGCTTCCTACCTTCGGTTTTCACTGCTCTCTCCCACACACACAAAGAAGGAGTGCATTGCTCTCCATCTCTAGCAACATGGGTGCAACGATGCATGCTCCATCTGCACCCATCCTAGTTAGTTAGAATAGTTAGATCCGATCCTATCTCTCACTGTTACGTCGCAATCGACTCCTGGTGACCCCAGGGCCGCGGGGTTGTCAAGGCAAGAGCAAGGCAGAGGTGGCTGGCAGTTGCCTCCCCCCTGTGTAGCAACCCTGAAAATGGCTGCCATCTTTAGATCTGCTTAGAAATTTACTATGGCTGTTCATGGATCGTATTGTTGTTAAATGTTTTTAATTGTTCTGTGTATTGGATTAATGTGTTGTGACCCACCCTGAGTCTGCTTGCGTGGGAGAGTGGGATATAAAATAGATAGATAGATAGATAGATAGATAGATAGATAGATAGATAGATAGATAGATAGATAGATAGATAGATTAGGAGGAGGAGGAGGAGGAGATTGGATTTATACCCTGCCCTTCACTACCCAAAGAAGTCTCAGAGCAGCGTACAAACTCCTTTCCCTTCCCCTCCCCACAACAGACACTCTGTGAGGCAAGTGGGGCTCAGAGAGCTCTTTTGAGAACTGCTCTTGAGAGAACAGCTCTGAGAGAACCTAAGAGAAGCCAATGTTGGATCAAGCCAATGGCCCATCCAGTCCAACACTCTGTCACACAGCAGCCAAAAACACCAGGTGCCATCAGGAGGTCCGGCAGCAGGGCCAGAACTTGTGACTGACCCAAGGTCACGCCAGCAGCTGCATGCGGAAGAGTGGGGAATCAAACCCGGTTCTCCCAGGTTAGGGTCCGCGCTCTTAACCACTACACCAAACTGGCTCCTGTTTTCCTTGGTGGTCCCTTATCCGAGTACTAACCTTGGCCAGCCCTGCTTAGCTTCCAAGCTCTGATGAGACTGGGCTCGTCTGGGCGATTAGGCTGTTGATAGCCATTAATAAACCCATGGATGGGTGGGTCTGAGGGCCTTCTGGCGGAGAGTTCGACAGGTCCTCTGAAGTCTCAACTCTCCTGCTGAAGTCCTCTTCGGGCTAAAAGCCGTTCTGGGTGGCGTCCCAGTTTCAACTCAGACCGAGCTGCATTGGGGGAGGGGAGAGCCAGGCTCAAAGAGTTCCAAATCTCAGGTTTGGCCGGGGGGGGGGGGGGCGGGGATGAGATATACCAACTTCTGCTGAGTGCGCTTCCCTCTCAGATGATTTCCCGCATCTAACTAAGTAGGACTTCTGCCTACCAAAGCATACCCTGCAATAAACCAGGCCGGCTCTAAAGCTCCAATATGATTTTTGTCTCCCCCTTGGGGGCAATGAAAGGGGTTTATCATGCGAGTGGTGAGCCCCACGGCTGGATGCGGCTGTGGCCGCCGGTGGACGGTTTTGCACGTCCGGCCTGGCGGAGAGGAATTACCGTCCGTCAGGCTTAGCCGGGAGACAGGAGATAGGAGTGGGTCGGGGAGGGCCAGACAGAAACGTGCCGGGGAGAAGGGGCTCTCAGGAGACAGGGAGAGGGTTTGCGGGGCGCTCATACGCTGTCTACCAGACAACATATTTGGTTTACCGGGCTGGGGGGGGGGGGAGCGTAGACTGGCCAAGAACAGTCGGCCAAAACTGAGCAGGCCTCAGGATAAGAGATTCAGCCTGAGACGATCGCTGCACGTTCGGTTCAAAAGCACAACTCGGTGGTTGCTAAGCCCAAGTTTGGAAAATCCAGGCAATTCAGAGAATTTTATGCTGGCCAGGTCTAACTCAGGGATAGGGTTGCCAGCCTCCAGGTGGGGCCTGGGGATCTCCCGCTTTTACAACTGATTCCCAGCTGACAGAGATCAGCTCCCCTGGAGAAAATGGCTGCCTTGGAAGGGTGGACTCTAGGGCATTGTACCATGCTGAGGCCCCTCCCCTCCCCAAACCCCGCCTTCTCCTGGCTCCACCCCCAAAGCCTCCAGGTATTTTCCAACCCGGACTTGGCAACCCTACTCAGGGAATATCTGGGGACTTTGTGGGTGGAGCCAGGAGACTGTGGATGGAGCCAAGAGCCAGGATGTGACATCCCTCGGGGCGAGGGGAGGGAAGAAGCACGACT
Source organism: Lepidodactylus listeri (assembly GCA_029233225.1). Taxonomy (NCBI): domain Eukaryota; kingdom Metazoa; phylum Chordata; class Lepidosauria; order Squamata; family Gekkonidae; genus Lepidodactylus; species Lepidodactylus listeri. Next base: position 154,034,566 of record JARCFY010000003.1, read on the forward strand.
GAACTCCAAAGGGAGTTCTGGCCATCACATTTAAAAGGACCCTGTTCCTTTTAATTGCCTTCCCTCCACTAGAAATAATGGAGGATGGGGGCCAATGCTCCCTCTAAGCTGTGGAGTCTTGTGAGCAAAACTTCTACTTGGTGAGCTGCTGGCATTAAAGTTGTGAGCGAGCGATTCGGCTGCTGCATAAATTAGCTTGCTCTGGAGCCGTCCTTCCTGAGCTGAGACAAAAATGTGTGAGCTGGAGGCTAAAAAAGCTGTGAGCTAGCTCACACTAACTCAGCTTAGAGGGACACACTGCTGGTAACAGGACTAACCACACCACGATATGCCAAAAGCCCCGTTGCTGTGGTGTGACATGGAGTCCTTCCCGCTGTTAAGGATGCCAGCCTCCAGGTGGGACCTGGGGATCCCCTGGAATTACAGCACATTTCCAGACTACAGAGATCAGTTCCCCTGGAGAAAATGGCTGCTTTGGAGGGTGGACTCTAGGGCACTGTGCCCCACTGAGGTCCCTGTCCTGCCCAGGGCTCCGTCCCCAAAACTCCAGGAGTTTCCCGACCTGGATCTCACAACCGGACCCCCCATCCCCCTATCTACTGGCCACCATTTTAGAATCGCCCTCTCCCTGCTGCGACCAGCAAAACAAAGGCCGAGACCTCACTCAAGACGGGAGAAAATCGAGGCGTCGGGTCCTGACCCCCCCTCCCCCAGTCTTTGAACGTGCTGGGAGTGCAGACCTGTACGAAGGCGATTGCGCCATATGAACGTCGCCTGCCCATCGACTCCACCCCGCAAGAAAGCCGGAACGGCTGCCAAAATCTGCTAATTGTAGGTTAATTTGACACGGTACTTAAACTGAGGGGATTTTCCTTTCTTTTTAATTAGAGTGAGTCAGACCTTTGGTCTATCGAGCTCAGTCTTGCCTGTGCCGATCAGCTGTCCGGGGTCTCTGGGGGAGAAAGGTCTTCCCCGCTACCCAAGAATCTTTCTCGCTGCAGATGTTGGGGCTTGAACTCGGGACCCACGACCTGTGATCTGAGCCACAGCCCCTCCTTGGAGCCTCTGAGAACCTGGAACTGTCTTAAGTTTACCTTAAGTGGGGTGGGGTGGGGCATTTAGAAGCTCTGTATTGTCTACTGTTCTAAGTCGCCCGTGAGACACCCCCCCCCCCCAGAGCAGCGACTGAAAAAATCTAATAAATAAAATACTGACTGGCAAGGAGAACTTCCTGACAGTTCGAGCGGTTCCTCAGTGGAACTGGCTTCCTCAGGAGGGGGTGGGCTCTCCGCCTTGGAGGTTTTCAAGCAGAGGCTGGCTGGCCATCTGATAGCGATGCTGATTCTGTGAACTTGGGCAGATCACGAGAAGGGAGGGCAGGGAGGGACGCATCAGTGCTTAGTTCCCGTGGACCTTCTTGGCCCACTCCTCCACTTGCACCTGCTGGATGACCTTGGGCAAGCCATAGCTCTGTACCAGCTGTTCTCTAAAATCCAGGAAACGAAAGATCCTGGGAAAACGAGTATTAAATTCGGGACAAATGCAGACCCGGAGCAACATGTGGGGAACTGTTGCTCTGCCCCAGATTTTAACGGGGAGTGAAGCCGGGGCAACAACTAGTGCGGAATCGGCCAAGGACAGTTGTCTCAGAGCTCTCTCAGCCCCACCTACCTCACAGGGTGTCTGTTGTGGAGAGGGGAAGGGAAAGGAGTTTGTAAGCCGCTCTGAGACTCCAAGTGAGTGAAGGACGGGATATAAATCCAATCTCTTCTTCTTCTTCTTCTTACATGCCCAGGGAAATGCCGATCGCCTCTTCGGGGTCAGGAAACCATTTTTCTCCAGGCCAGTTTGGCTGGAGGTCCTGGAGGCTTTTTGTCATCTTCTGGGTGTGGAGCTGGGGTCACTGGGTGTGTGTGTGGGGGAGGTATTTGTGAATTTCCTGCGTTGTGCAGGGGGTTGGACGAGATGACCCTGGAGGTCCCTTCCAGGATTCTATTATTCTAACACCTTTGAAGTACCTGCAGAGAGGTCTTTCCCACCGCAGAGAAAGACCAGGGTGTGGTGGGGGGAATGATCCTCTCTTCAGATACCTCCAGGGCCCTCACACACTTCCTGCCCCGGGGAGGCGCTTGGACTAGATGGCCTCTGAGTCCCCTTCCAGCTTGAGGGCTCTAGTAGGGTTGCCAATCTCCAGATGGTGGCTGGAGATCTGCTATTACAACTGATCTCCAGGCGACAGATATCAGTTCACTTCCAATGGCCACTTTGTAAGGTGGACTCTAGGGCATTGTACCCCATTAAAGTCCCTCTCCTCCCCAAACTCCACAGTCCCCAGGCTCCACCCCCAAAACCTCCAGTTGTTGTATATTCAGCCTGGGTCATTCCTGAGCGAGTACCTGAGGCTGGCTGAGCTTGTTGCTACCGAACAATAGTTTACCAGGATCCTGGAGTGGACCTGTAAAAAAGTAGTGTTATGTAAATAGCCTATCCTTGGGAGTGGGTATGTGTTTGGGTGTGGCGCTGCGTGCTATATATATAGGGATGTGGCCCTGCAGTTTGTCCTAGTTGGGTTCCTGAAATCACTAAATAAAGTAGAGCGGTTAGCCCCTAACGAATTAGATAAAATATGGATCATAGAGAATGAAAAAATAATTAGAAATGTGTACAGATTGTTAATGGAACAAATAGCACAAGAGGATTCTATAAACAAGGAAATGATGGCCTGGATGAGAGATTTTGGATATACTATACCCACAGATGATTGGAGAAAGGTTTGGAGGGCAATAAGATTGGTGAGATCAGTGTCACACAAAGAAAATATATTCAAGGTTTTCTTCAGATGGTACTGGACGCCAGATAAATTGGCAAAATGTTATAAAAATGAGACCAAAAAATGTTGGAAATGTCACAAAAAGATAGGGACCTGTACATACGAATACAAATGCTATGAACTTAATTATATATATAGTGACGACAGCGCGAATCTTATTGGCAAGACAACGGAAAGTGAAAAATGTACCAACCTACCCAGAAGTTTTGGAAAAACTGTTGGAGACAGCAGAATGTGATAATATGGGACATATATCTCAAAGAAATGAACAAGGAATAATGTACAAAGCCAATGACATTTGGTTAAAATTGTATCGTTGGATGGAAAGAAGTTAATTGTTAAGGCTCAAAATGAGATGGTTTAGTAATATATTGTAGAATGCTATAACTTATAAATGAAAATAAATATGGGGAAAAAATAAATAAAAAATAAAGTAGAGCTGTTCACTGCAATGCCCTGTATTTAACATCAGTAGTACCTTAAAGGGGGCTGCAGTGGCTCAAGTGGTTAAGATGCTGCTTTTGGTCTGCAGTTCAGCAGTTCGAGACCCGAGTGCTGCATGACGGAGTGAGCTCCCGTCTCTGGTCCCAGCTCCTGCAATTTGAAAGCAAGACATTGCAAGTAGATAAATAGGTAACGCTTCAGTGGGAAGGTAACAGCGTTCCGTGTGCCTCGGCACAACAGGGCTTCTGACTGGCTGCTGGAGATTTGAATAGTGGTGCAGATCTTTTAAAAGCTTTGCTTCAGCAGCAGCTGACCCTTAAGCACAAAGGACTTCACCGTGTGACTGCAACCATTTTGTAACCGGCTCCAATACAGCAGCCATTTTATGGCTGTGCTCACCTTGCAGTGTCAGAGGTTCCTAACAAGCTGGTGGGCCTATTTGGGGCTCCACCCCCTTTCTTAAAGGGACAGCCCAAGATTTCCCCTTTTCCCCTTAAAATCCCTTTAAAAAGAAATTTTAAGACAGCGGGGGGGGGGGATTTTCCTACTCACTGAGAACTTCAGTCCCACGAGGGAAAAAAAATTGTCCCACAAACCACAAAATCCTGGCTACAAACCTGGTTCCCAACCTCCATACAGGGCCTGGAGATCTCCTGGAGTTACAACCAGTGCTCCCTCTAAGCTGTGGAGTCTCACGAGCAAAAGTTCTACTTGGTGAGCCACTGGCATTAAAGTTGCAAGCGAGCGATTTGGCTACTGCGTAAATTAGTTCGCTCTGGAGCCATCCTTCCTGAGCTAAGACAAAAAAACTGTGAGCTGGAGGCTAAAAAACTGTGAGCTAGCTCACTCTCTCAGCTTAGAGGGAACATTGGTTACAACTGGTCTCCAGACTACAGAGATTAGTTCCCCTGGAGGAAATGGCAGCATTTGAGGGCAGACTGTGTGTAGGGTCACCAGCCCCCTGGTCCAGGCAGGGGTTGCCCTGCTTTTGTGGGTTCCTCCCAGCCACTGGCCAGCTGGCTGGTGGTGGGAAACTTCGCCTGCAAATGCCCCGAAATGTGGTATGACGATGTCACCCAGAAGTGACATCATCAAGCTGCCAGTGCCACACAGTAACACTCTAGTTTTTGGGCAAAACTCTATGATAAAATCAGGCTCAAACCATAGAGTTTTGCCCAAAAACTAGAGTGCCACCACACATTGTCAGTGGCATGACGACATCACTTCCAGGTGACATCATCACATCATGTGTGCTTCACATATGCGGCAGAAGCTCCTAGAAAGGCCCATAGATGCCCCTGCTGGCAGAAAGGTAGGACCTGGCAACCCTAACTATAGGATACACCATAGGGTTGCCAATCCCCAGTTGTGGGCAGGGGATCCCCTGGGTTGGAGGCCCTCCCCCCGCTTGAGGGTTATCAGAAAGCGGGAGGGGGAGATTGTCTGCTGGATGCCATTATACCCTGTGGCAGGGCTGGACAAACTTGCTCAGCGTAAGAGCCACCTATAGAGACCAGTCCCCATAGGGTATAATGGAGTATCCATCAGTGGGTATCTGGGGCTGGGGGGGAGGCGGTGGCTATTTTTTGAGGTAGTGGCACCAAATTTTCAGCATAGCATCTGGTGCCTCTCCCCAAAACTCCCACCAAGTTTCAAAAAGATTGGACCAGGGGGTCTAATTCTAGGAGCCCCAAAAGAAGGTGCCCCCATCCTCCATTATTTCCAATGGAGGGAAGGCATTTAAAAGGAACGTGGTCCCTTTAAATGTGACGGCCAGAACTCCCTTCTGAGTTCAGTCGTGCTTCTTTCCTCCGCCCTCCCGGAGGCTTCTGGAAAGTCCCCCTCAGGCTTGTCAGTCTCACCCGGCAACCCTAATAGTCACGGAGAAACTGAACTCCTAGAGTGACATCACATCCCAGCTGAGCTCCCTCCCCTGCCTACATTCAACTCTCCCCAGAGATTATTTATTATTTGTAATTATTTATTATATTTATGAATCGCCCCACCTTTGCTACTGCAGGGCTCTTGGCGATGTACCACCACAGATAAAACAAGACAAAATCAGTTAAAAACATTCGTACAGCATTAAAGACAATCAGATGGCAAATAACCAGTCCTCAATTCCAACTCCCACTGCCGGCTACTTCGTGGATGGGGTAACCTTTTCACACACACCCCCAACCCTGCATCAGCTGCCTGAGAGCTTTTAATGGCGAGGATCGAACCCAGGACCCAGGACCGACTGAGCGCAGAGCTGCTGCCAAGCCCTGGCCCCTGGGGCGCCACCGTGTCTTGCTTGTGAGGGTGAGACCTTGTGAGAAAAACTGTGGCGCAGTTTGACAGAGAATAATGGGCTTTCTGTCCCAGCCTGTCTCTCACATTGCCACATCCATCACGAGCTGGCTCCAGCGACGGACCAAGGATTGCCTCATCCATGCTCTGGGACCGCGCTCCCTCACTTCTCCCACGGCGTCTACAGCTGGCAGCATCCTTGCCCTTCGCCTCTCGGAGCCTGCCCTTTGAGGGAGCCGGCTGGGCCCCCAAGGGGTCCGAGAACCCGCTCCTGCCCAGCCTGGCTAAGCCCCGTGTCCACGAAGGTCACCCGTCCCCTCGGCAGCATCCGCGGGCCTCTTGTTCGCCTGCCACTTCCCATCCCGTACCATGTCGGCGGGAGAAAGGCCTCGACACGCGGCATTAAGCAGGCGACAAAGAAGGCTGTTCCGGGGCCGCAGGCAAAGCCCCTCAGGGGGCCGGCGGAAAATGCGCCCCGACAACCATGCCCGGACTTATGCCAGTGCCAAGGTGGGGGTCCCCGGGTCTGAGAAAGCGGTTGGACAGGAGGCCGGAGGGTATAGTCATGGGTGGGGGCGAAGGGGTGGGGGGCGGGGTGGGAACGAGAGCCAAGGAACCAAAACTGTGGGACACATGCGGAGCTGCCCTCTATGGAATCAGACCCTGGGTCCATCAAAGGCAGTCTTGTCCGCTCGGATTGGCAGCGGATCTCCTGGGTCTCAGGCGGAGGTCCTTCCCATCATCCAGTGCAAGGGGCGGCCAACTTTGCTTAAGGTAAGAGCCACACAGGATAAATGCCAGATGTTTGAGAGCTGCAAGACATGAACAAATATCTCACACACGTTTCTATTGGAAAATATGCAGATTTGCTTTTTATTAACATTAAACGAGACGGCCAGATATAAAAACCGAAGAGGTAAAAGCAGATATTGATAATGATATTTATTTGTCCAATGATATTTATTTATCTGCTAATGATATTTATGTGTCTAAGAGAGAGAGAGTGGAAAGAACAAGAGAGAGAGAGAGAGAGAGAGAAACCAAGAAAGCAAATGGGGAAGGGAGGGGGTGGGAGGAAGGAACATAAGAACATAAGAGAAGCCAATGTTGGATCAGGCCAGTGGCCCATCCAGTCCAACACTCTGTCACACAGGGGCCAAAAACACCAGGTACCCTCAGGAGGTCCCGCAGTGGGGCCAGAGAGACAGAAAGAAAGAGAGAGAGCAAATAGATGGGGAGTCTCCTGGGAGCCACACAATATGTGTGAAAGAGCCGTGTGCGGCTCCCGAGCCACAGTTTGGCCACCCCTGATTTAGTGCCTGGTTCTCTTTAACTGGAGATGCCTGGGGTTGAACCTGGGACCTTCTGCATGCAAAGAAGACGCTCTTCCCCTGAGCCACGGGCCCCTCCCCTAACAAAATGCAACCTCTGCTGTTTGGCTGTTTTTGCATGTGAATTCTTGAGAATCTATGAGCACAGCTAAAGACCTGGCCTCTTGCCCTTCCATCTGGTGTGTCCCGGAGGGATGGTCTGACCTCTCAGGACAGGCCACCAGATTCCGTCTGGATGCAAATGAACTTAAGAACCACCTTGCTGGATTAAACCATAGAATCACAGAATCATAGAGTCAGTGTCCTTTTGCTTGGTGTGGTTGCATCCCAGGTAGCCTCACAGTCAGAAGGGGCCCTACAGACCATCCAGTCCAACCTCCCCCCCCCCCAACCTCTAGGATCAGCCTAGAGCACCCCTGACAATGGTTTGTCCAGCCGCTGCTTGAAGACTGCCAGGGAGGGGGAGCTCGCCACCTCCTCCGGCAGCCCATTCCACTGTTGCACAACGCTTGACCGTCAAAAAGTTTTCCTTAAGATCTAGCCAGTACCTTCCTGCCCTTAATTTAAACCTATCCTCTGCTGCCCACAGGAACAGCTCCCTGCCCTCCTCTAAGGGACAGCCCTTCAGATACTTCAAGAGGGCCATCCTGTCCCCCCTCAACCTCCTCCTCTCCAGACTGAACATTCCCAAGTTTGACCAAAAGTCTCTCCAACCCAACACCCAGTTTCCAAAAGCAAGAAGCCGTTGACTCGAGGAGAATCTACAAGTGGGGAACGAGGGCATAAGCTGTTTAATAACTCCCCCCATCTGGTATTCAGAGGTAGACTGCTTTTGCACATGGAATCTCCACTCCAGCTGGTAACAGCTGGAGAGCCTGTGGTTCTGTCTCCTCTCTCCTGCCCACTCCCAACTTATCTGTGCTAGCAACTTTCGTTTGTGGTTGCAAGAAGGAAGCCCAGGGCGACCACACTTTCCTTCTTGGGCACGCACAGATGCATGGCGACACATTCTCCTCCCCCGCCCCCTTGTGGGGGCAGGGAGCCGACAGCCGCTACAGGGAGACGTGGCTGACTCAGCGCCCTGTCCTGACAGCCACATCATGATGGACCTAATTGGCCAGCTCTTTCTAGGTCAAGGCGCTCCGTGGGGAGGGGAGTTGGCTGGGCGCATTTGGCTTCGCCAGGAAGGGCAAGGGTTAAAGATCGAGTGGCAGAGGGCGGGAAGGGGGGGAAGTGACAGGGCCACATAACACAATTTGGAAGGGGCGGGCAGGCCAGGGGGACATAACACAATTCAGAGGGGCGGAAAGCCAGGGGACGTTAATGGCCAAGATGCTGGAGCGGCTCCATAGCCACTCTGGGTGACAGCTGCCCCTCTCACCCCATCTTCCCCCCCCCTCCATCCCCCCCCCCCCAGCCCTGCTTTTTGATCCACATGGGTCTGCGATTTGAGGAAGAGTGTATGAAGGATGAACATCTTCCCCTTCCCACAACGGACACCCTGGGAGGTAGGTGGGGCTGAGAGAACTTGTAACTGACCCAAGGTCACCCAGCTGGCTTCATGTGGAAGAGGTGGGGAACCAAACCTGGTTCTTCAGATTAGAGTCCACCAGTCTTAACCACGGCACCCAACTGGCTCTCTCTCAGGCAGCTAGCTTCCAGGCCCGAGTGGAGATTCGAACCTGGGTCTCCCCGTTCCCAGCCTGCCTCCTCAATCCCTGCACCCCACACTGGCTCTCAAGAACAAACGACTGCAATCCCTGTCCTACTGCATCTTTGCTTCAGAAACCAGTCTGGAAGGCAGGTTGTTGCAGGTGAAAGTGGCAGCACTTGGAGGCTGAGCTTGCCCTGGCAACCGAGGTACAAAGACAGGTGTGTGTTGTGACAGGTATACAAGAGCTGTGGAGGGTTACACGTGGATCCTGACCAACCAGATCCGCTGGGCTCATTTCGTAGCAGGAGCTCCTTTGCATATTAGGCCACACCCCCTGATGTAGCCAATCGTCCAAGAGCTTACAGAGCTCTTCTTACAAGGGCTACTGTAAGCTCTTGGAGGATTGGCTACATCAGGGGTGTGTGGCCTAATATGCAAAGGAGCTCCTGCTACGAAATCATCCACATAAAGTCATTGTGTTCTCCTAGCCGAGAAGACAAGAGTCCCTGGGGAAGACAATAACGCAAGGAAAAGTGGAAGGCCACAGGAAAAGAGGAAGAAATGCTCCCTCTAAGCTGTGGAGTTTTGTGAGCAAAAATTCTACTTGGTGAGCTCCTGGCATATTAAAGTTGTGAGCAGGCAATTTGGCTGCTGCATGGATCAGTTTGCTCTGGAGCCATCCTCCGTGAACTAAGAAAAAAACGTGTGAGCTGGAGGCTAAAAAACCGTGAGCTGGCTCACACTACCTCAGCTTAGAGGGAGCACTGGACCCCAACAGGAGAGGGATGGGCTCCATCAAAGAAGCCACGCCCCTCAGTTTGCAAGACATAAGCACACCGCTTGAAAGCAAATGGTGGGAAGGATCACTGGTTCTTTGAGGAATGTTTTGGAAACCAGGCCACCAGCATCTAAAATACATAGCCAAGTGGTCTACGGAGACTTTCATTGTGACCTCAGAACTTTTTGAGGGCCTTTCACAACATTAGTTTGAAGCACAAGAACTGGGCGAGTGAATAATATCGGAGCTGCCAGGGCAAGAGACAGAAACCATCCCTCTTTCTGGAGGCCATTTACCAAAACGTATTTTGAAAGCCGTGCTTTCAGCATGTTGAGACGGAAGAGACAAAGATACTCCAGACACACAAAAATGAGCACTTTGTTGGATGCGGATGGAATGGAATCGAAGACCTGTTACATTATCTTCATTGCCGCCCATTGTGATAAAGGCCCTGGAGAGAGATTTCTCTGAGAATTTATTAGTGAATTATCAGGCTTTATGGAGGCCCGGGAAAACGTGCTTACCTCCTTTTGGATATAGGCGCGTCCACGTGGAGGGGGCAGCACGGTTTGCCAAAGCAAATCCACAGCTCAAAGAAGTTACCCAATTCAGCACTGCTTCGATTTTTGCACACGACGTGATCGAAAAAAATCAAACCTGCTGTTCTCAGAATGCCCGTTTTCTTTTCTCCAGTCAAATGACCATCTATGCTCGCCTCAGTGTGCAATACAAAATGAAGAAGAGGAAGACGAGGAGGAGGAGGAGATTGGATTTATACCCAACTCTTCCCTCAGAACTGTCCCCCAGAACAGACACCCTGTGAGGTAGGTGGGGCTGAGAGAGCTCTTTCGAGGACTGCTCTTGAGAGAACAGCTCCAAGAGAACTTGTGACTGACCCAAGGTCACACCAGGACCTGCATGGGGAGTGTGGAATCAAACCCAGTTCTCCCAGATTAGAGTCTGCGCTCTTAACCACTACACCAAACCATGTTTGGAGCCCTTTTGCTTCTGCAGAGGGGCCATGCTGTGCATGTCAGCTGACCAGGCAGCCACCCTTGGGGCAGGCTCACAACCGGGACTGCTGGGCTCACATGCACCCTATGAGCATCACAGGGAGGTTAGTTTCGGCCTTGAAATGTGGCTACCTTTTCAAGCGGGCATTCAGCTGCATTTGTCAGTCAAATCGATGGGCTCAAATAACAGTTTCCAGGCAGCCGTAGTAAGATGTGCAAAGGAGTTGTGACCCAATTTAGAACAACTGGGGAAACACACACACACATTTGGGAACCATTTGGGCAGCTGAGTAACACTGAAACAAACCAAAATCCCTTATTCTGGCAAAATATTTTTTTTCTGTCCAGGTGGACAGCAGAGTGGACTTAGAGCCAGCGGTCAGAGCAGAGGTTTCCAACCTTTTTCAGCCCATGGACCCCTTTGGAATTCTGGGGTGGTGGGCACAGTGACAAAATGGCTGCCACAAAAATGGCTGCCGCAGGAGACGGAGCCAGCCACAAAATGGCTGCCACAGCTTACCTTCAATCATACAGTGAATCTCCTCATGCTGTGGTGGCTGCCGCCACCGCTAAAGCAACATCTTTTTTTTACAAATCTGCACAGCCAATCAAATCGCCAATAGCCAATCAGAAGCCCTACTGGGCAAAAGCCCCATTCACTTTCTAAAAGTACTTGGTTGGTGCTAGAAAAGGCAGGGCTATTTTTGGGCAGGAACGCACAGGAACGAAGTTCCAGCTAGCTTCTGAGTTGGCCACGCCTACAGCTGCCTCCCCCCTTTTTAAACTGCCTCCCCCCTCGGGTTCCCAAGGCACCCTGCAGCTGTGGGACGCCTGGGTAAGCTGATCCAGAAGCTGCCTTCCTTCCCTCGGGTTCCCCATGTGCCCCGCAAGTCGTGGGGTACCTGGGGAAGCCGATCCTGGGAAGGACCTGTGCTGTCAGGGGTGTGACCTAATATGCTAATGAGTTTCTGATGTTGGGTGTGGCCTATTATGCTAATGAGTTCCTGCTGGGCTTTTTCTACAAAAGAAGCCCTGAGAAAAGGTGTTGGCCGGCAGCACAGTGCCCACAGGAATCACACTGGGGATTCCAGGGTTAGAGTTCCCAACTAGGATCTCGGAGACTCCAGGTTCAAATCCACGTTCTGTCCTGGAAGTTCACTGGGTGACCTTCAGCCAGTCACATGCTCTCAGCCTAGCCTGCCTTGCAGGGTTATTGTGAGGATAAAATGGAGGAGGGGAGCATGATGTAAACTGCTGTGGGCAGAGTATAAATGAAGGCAATAAAGTTGGAGGAAAAGGGCAAGAGGACAATGGCACCTTTAAGACCAACGGCTGCCCGCCTGTATCTACTGGCAAGGGAATGAGCGTGCCCGAAACATTTGCAATACCATTTAGAGCACGTTTGAGGGCATCATTAAGATGACACTTCTCCTCCCCCCCCGCCCCCCAATTGCTCAAGGGGACTTTTCATAATTTGCTATTTGAGCAGAGCAGCAATTGTATATCACTCGCTCCCGAGATACATTTCTATTCCTCATGCTGCAGACCCGCAGATGTGTAATTGTGTGGCCGTTTTAATGCATTTTTATGTTCTATGTTTTAAACCGTGGCTCTCTTTCAAAGCAGTTTGCAACAACTTGTAGCTCATGCAAATAAAAGCGACACGCTTTCCAATCTTTCGCAGACACAAAGAGGAATGCCACAGTACTCATACTAAGGACCCGTGCCTTAAGTCCCCCCCCCCATTATTATACATCGCTCAAGGCCGCGCCCCATGTGCTGTATGCCGTATTGATTTACTTCACAATAGTCTGTGGCTCCATTGATTTAAGAGCCGAGGAGGAGATTTCGGTAAAGATATCCTCTAAAAACATAAGTCGGCCTTACAACTTGTTATCAGCAGTGCAAAGTACACCTCAGTCGCTGCAGGGTACAAAGCGGCAGGTGAGCGCGCCCCACGGCGCCTTAGTGTCCATGCGCGCGCATTGACCTGCGTGCGCGCCAGAGGCAAAAGGAATCGATTCCCGCATTCAGAGACTTCTACAGAGCTTAGGGAGACAGCTGAGCCCTGAAAAATGACCTCCGCTTGCGGGGTGTGTGTGTGTGTGCAGATACAACAACAGGAACAAAGATGAGAAAAACTAGAGCTGGCTGGGCTAAATAGGGAGAGCTGATTATATCAAACGGAACACAACTTGACCATGAGATGATCTTAGGAACACAGAGCTGGAAGGGACCTCCAGGGTCATCTAATCCAACTCCCTGTGCAACACAGGAAATTCACAACTACCTCCCCTTCCCCACCCCCAGTGACCCCTCTGCTCTATGCCCAGAGGAAGGCAAAAAGTCTCCAGGACCACGGGGCCAATATGGCCTGCAGGAAGATTCCTTCCTGGCCCCAAAGTGGCAACTGGCATTTCCCTGGGCATGTCAGAAAGGGCCGTGAGAACTAAGCACACTGATGCAACCCTGCCTGCCTGCCCTTCTCGTGATCTACCTAAGCTCACAGATTCCGCATTGCTGTCCGATGGCCATCGAGCCCCTGCTTGAAAACCTCCAGAGAAGGAGAGCCCGCCACCTCCCGAGGAAGCCTGTTCCACCGAGGAACCGCTCTAGCTGTCAGGAAGTTCTTCCTAAGGTTTAGTCGAAAACTCTTTTGATTCAATTTCAGTCTGTTGGTTCTGGTCCATCCTATCTATGACAGCCCTTCATATACCAGTCCATCCACTATAGCAGGGGTGGCCAACCTGTGGCTCGGGAGCCACATGCGGCTCTTTCACACATATTATGCGGCTCCTGGCAGGACGGCTGGGGAAGCAAAGGGGAGGCATGCTTTTTCTCTCTTTCTCCCTTCCTTCCTTCCTTCCCTCCTCCCTCCCATCTATTTGCTTTCCTAGTTTCTCTCTCTCTCTTTCTTTCCACTTCTTTAATTCTTTCTTTCCATCTCTCTCTTTTTTTCTCTCTCTCTCAATATCATTAGCAAACAAGTAATATCATTATCAATAACCGGTTTTCCTTGTTTGTTTTTATTTTTGGCAGTCCCATTTAACGTTAATAAAAAGCAAATTTGCATATTTTTAAAAATAAAAACGTGTGTGTGATATTTGTTCCTGTCTTGTGGCTCTCAGACATCTGACGTTTATTCTATGTGGCTCTTACGTTAAGCAAGGTTGGCCACCCCTGCACTATAGGATACCCCTTCTGTACTTGAAGATGGCTATCTAAATCAGGGTGTGTTTTTTTCTGGGGGAACGCGCCGGAACAGAGTCTTGGAACCTCTTTGACAAAATTCTTTTCAAAATGCTTAAAAGTTCGTGAGCTTTCAGTATGCAGCATGAAAACTTCCATTTCCCTCTTGAGAGTTCCAGCCAATGCTCCCTCTAAGCAGGGGCGTAGAGTTTTGGAAATCCCGGGGGGGCGGGGGCTACTTAGCTGGGACGATATTCTTCCCCCCCCTCCGGGAAACCACTCCGCCTCCCCAGGCCCTTCCGAGGCCCACCAGCTGCTGCTGCCGGTGCCTCTCCCCCCCCCCCCCCCGCCACCCCTTCCCTCCCTCTCTCCAGCAGCGGCCGCCGAGCCTTGGAAGGACCTGGGGAGGCGCGGCGGCAGGCGCTCCGTTTTCCCGGGGGTGGCTGAGCCCCCCCCCCCGGGAAATTTCAGGGGTGGCTCAAGCCCTCCAGCCCCCCCGTACTCTATGCCTATGCCTCTAAATTGTGGAGTCTTGTGAGCAAAAATTATATTTTGTGAGCTACTGGCATTAAAGTGAGCAAGTGATTTGGCGACTGAAAGAGCAGTTGTCTCGGAGCTCTCCCTGCCTCACAGGGTGTCTGTTGTGGGGAGGGGAAGGGAAAGGAGTTTGTAAGCCGCTCTGAGACTCCTTTGGGTAGTGAAGGGCGGAGTATAAATCCAATCTCTTCATCTCTTCTGAAGGAGTCTCAGAGCAGTTTACAAACTCCTTTCCCTTTCCCTCCCTGCAATAGACACCCTGCGAGGTAGGTGGGGCTGAGAGAGCTCTGACAGAAACTCCTTCTTTTTAAGAACAGCTGTGCCAGAGCTATGGCTTGCCCAAGGTCATCCAGCAGGGGCAAGTGGAGGAGTGGGGAATCAAACCCGTTTCTACCAGATTAGAGTCTGTGCATTTAACCACTACACCAAACTGGATCTCCGAAGAGGGGCCTGGAGATCTCCCGGAATGACAACTGATCTTCAGACCGCAGAGATGAGCTCCCCCGGATAAAATGGCTGCTTTGGAGGAGAGACTCAATGGCAGAGATGTCAAACTAATTTGTTCCAAGGGCCGGATCTGACATGGTTGGGCCAGGCCACGCGTACCATATAATGTAATGCCAGGTACCAAAGTTGAAAAGGTAAATGTTTCCCTTGCTCAAAAGCCAGTCGGCTCCGACTCTAGGGGGCAGTGCTCATCTCCGTTACCAAGCCAAAGAGCCAGTGCTGTCCAAAGGCTTTTTCCATGGTCACGTGGCCGGCATGACTAAATGCCGAGGCGCACGGAACGCTGTTCCCTTCCCACCAAAGCGGTACCTGTTTATCTACTTGCGGTTTCTTGCTTTCGAACTGCTAGGCTGGCAGGAGCTGGGGCCAGAGACGGGAGCTCACTCCGTCACACGGCACTCGGGTCTCGAACTGCCGAGCTACCGACCTTCCGGCCTGCAGCTCAGCGGCTTAACCTCTGAGCCACCATGGCCCAGAGATACAAACTGTATCAAGAACAGCAGGTGGTAAGCTCCGAGTTGGTGTATCCTCTCTGCAAGGCCTTGTGTGCTGGGGCGGGTTTGCAAAGGAAAACCCACATGGGCAGACTGGAGAGCCAGAGGTTCAGCACTGGGCAGGGGCTCCCACGCTGCTTGATTGCTGCAGAGGAGGTTGTTCCGCCATGCTGAAGCCACAATCGGAGTGGCTCTGCCCACTCCTCCACAGCAGTCTCCTGCTTCCTCCCTTGCACTAGTTGCTCACGGGCTGCATAAAAGCCCTGGGTGGGCCAGTTCCGGCCCCCGGGGCTTACGTTTGACACCCGTGCTCTATGGCATCATACCTACCTGAGTTCCTTCTCTTCCCCAAATCTCACCCTCCCCAGGCTCCACCCCCAAACCTCCAGGAATTCTGCAACGTGGACTTTGCAACCCTACAAAAGGAAAAGCCACAAGCCCAAAGATTGTTTGGAGGCTGAGTGACAGCAGCTGTCCAGGCGGGGTGGCACAAAGCCCAGTTTCTCATTGGCTCTTACACCTGCGATCTAACACAGCAAAGCCCGTTCAGCCATTAGATACCACCAGAGGAGAGGAAAATCAGGACCATGCAGCCTGGGATGGTATTTTGCAGAACAGCTTTGGGCAGGAGCAGTCTATCTGAGTAGTGAAAAATTAAACTTGACCAGGCGCGGGGATAAGTCCAGAGATCTGGAGGGGATCAAATGTTAGAAGCCTGCAGCTGGCATAGAAGTAGAGTTGCCAGGTCCCCCCTGGGCACTGGTGGGGGATGGGGGGGGGTAGGGTTGCCAGATTCAGGTTGGAAAATTCCTGGAGATTTGGGGATTGAGCTTGGGGAGGACAGGGACCTCAGTGGGGCACAGTGCCCTAGAGTCCACCCTCCAAAGCATCCATTTTCTCCAGGGGAACTGATCTCTGTAGTCTGGAGATGAGCTATAAAACCAGGGGATCCCTAGCAATGGTCCCTCTAAGCTGTGGGCAAAAATTCTACTTTGTGAGCTACTGGCATATTAAAGTTGTGAGTGAGCGATTTGGCCATAGATTAGTTTGCTCTGGAGCCATCCTTCCTGAGCTAAGACAAAAATGTGTGAGCCGGAGGCTAAAAAACTGTTGAATTAGCTCACACTAACTCAGCTTAGAGGGAACATTGATCCACAGGTCCCAGGGTTTTTTGCACACTAGGCGAGGCTACCTTGTGGCATCCCCCCAGGTGAGGCTGCCTTGTAGTACCCCCCACCGCAGAGAGACCCACCCACAAGGGACACCCCCCCCCCCCGGCCCCAGTGCCCGCCCGCCTGCCTGGGCTCACGAGCTCTCCAGCTCCGCCAGCAGCCACCTGCACCAGCTGGCCACAGCGCCTACAAGTCTATCTGCGTTGGCCCAAGGCTAAGTTTGGTTCTTAACCTGAATGGAAAGCTGCATTCAGACATAATGGTAAATCATGGTTTGCATAAAGCACACTATCTTCTGGTCTGAGTCTCTCTCAGTCTCTCCGCCGCCCCGTTTGCCAGCTGTGCCCCTAGGCAGTCGCCTAGTTGGCTTAGTGATAGAGCCGGCCCTGCCAGGAGGCTGGCATCCCTAGTTATGTGCTGCCCATTTCTCCTAATCCCTGCCTCCTCTAATACCAGAACAGGCCAGAAAGACGCAGCCGGCACCACTGATTAGAGGATGGTGTAGCAATTAGCCCCAACAAGCCATTCTCAGAAGGGGGTGAACACGGGGCATGCCAGAACACTGCAGACGGGCAAAAAAGATGTGCAGCCAGGCTAATGCCTTAGAAATGTCAGGGTCTCCCAGAGGGCAGAGAAAATGAAGGAGATTAACAGAGCTGTCAGGAGCTGGGTGGGATTGTGTGTTGGGGGACGGGGGCGGGGAGAGAAGCGTCAAGTGCATTTGCTGACACAGATGTGGGTAAACATGGAGAGTTAATGGTACGCCGGGATAAATAAACACAAAGGCATATTCATATTGACATAGATGTGGAAACAGAAGTAACCCTTACCAGGATGCTCACAGCCCTCACCTAAGGTTGGCTGGAATTAAGTGCGGCTGACTTCCAGTGGATGTCCTTCCAAGTAAAGCGCACCTAGGATCACGGGCTAAATAGCAATAAGACAATTCCGCAAGCCGTGTGGACAGAGCTGCTGATTCGGTATGGATGAAAAGAAGGAGTATTTTGTACAATGCACAACCGACCTACGGAACTCACTGCCACAAGAGGCGGAGACCATTTGCAGCTCGAATTTTTTAAAAGAGAGAATCTGAAGCAACTGCATATAGGAGGAGACGCCTCCATGGCCTCTATAGACAAAAGGAAGCTCTGTGCCCAGAGGCAGTGTGCCTGAGTCTCAGAGTATGGGGATGAAGAACGACTCAGGACCTTCAAAGAAGCTTTTGACAGGCCAGTGATGGAAACAGGCCTGCCAAACTCCAGGTGGGGCCCAGAGAAATCCCGAAATTATAACTTATCTCCAGACTACAGAGATGCGTTCCCTTGGAGAAAATGGCTGCTTTGGAGGATGGACCCTATTGCAGGAGTCTCCCAACTTGGGGCCTGTGGCCACCATGGTACCCACCAACACCTTTGTTGGCACCGACCATAAGAAGAGCCCTGCTGGATCAGACTAGTGAGGGTCCATCTAGTCCAGCATCCTGTCTCACATAGTGGCCTCAACCAGTTCCTCTGGAGCGCCAAAAGGAGGGCAGAGAGGCCGAGGCCTTGCCCTGAGGAGAACGTCAGAAGAGCCCTGCTGGATCAGACCAGTGAGGGTCCACCTAGTCCCGCATCCCGTCTCATACAGTGGCCTCAACCAGTTCCTCTGGAGGGCCAACCTCAGGGCAGAGAGGCCGAGGCCTTCCCCTCACAAGAACCTAAGAACAGCCCTGCTGGGTCAAACCAGTGAGGGTCCATCCAGTCCAGCATCCTGTCTCACACAGTGGCCTCAGCCAGTTCCTCTGGAGGGCCAGCAACAGGGCAGAGAGGCCGAGGCCTTCCCCTCATAAGAACGTCAGAAGAGCCCTGCTGGATCAGACCAGTGAGGGTCCATCTAGTCCAGCATCCTGTCTCACACAGTGGCCAGCCAGTTCCTCTGGAGGGCCAGCAACAGGGCAGAGAGGCCGAGGCCTTCCCCTTATAAGAACATCAGAAGAGCCCTGCTGGATCAGACCAGTGAGGGTCCATCTAGTCCAGCATCCTGTCTCACACAGGGGCCTCAGCCAGTTCCTCTGGAGGGCCAGCAACAGGGCAGAGAGGCCGAGGCCTTCCCCCAAGGTTGCCTCCTGGCTCTGGGACTCAAGACGATTAGTGCCTCTGAATGTGGACATTCCCCTCAGTTATCATGGTTAGAAGCCCCTGGTAGACCTCTCCTCCATGAATCTATCTAGTCCCCTTTTAAAGTTGTTTATTCCTGTGGCCGTAAGAACACAAGAAAGGGTTTTTAGAAAGTAGGTGGGGTAGGGTTACCAAGTCCTCCTGGGGGATTGGGGAAAGCCCCACTCGATCGGACCACTCTCCGCCGGCCCAGGCTGGGACGCCAGGGGGGGAACCCCATCCCCAAATTGCTGGGCTGCAGAGTGATGCCCAGCGCAATGATGTCATTGTATCAGGCACATTTCGGGGGGCACATTTCGAATTACAGAGGTCCCACCCCAACGTGCCTGACGCAATGACATCACTTCCACGTGACGTCATCACAGCGCACGCGTGCTCCACACACACGCCAGAAGACTCCCGGACCAGGAAGGACTCCCCCCCCACTAAAAGACCAGTAAGACTTGGCAACCAAGAGGTGGGTCAGGTGTCAAGCAGGGCTTCTGACTGTCCCACTAGAGACCTGATGGGCTGCGCAGATTAAAATAACATTATTTCGGCAGCAGCTGCCACCCCAAAGTTGACTTTATTCTCTCTCAGTCCTCTTGCACAGTCTATTTTTTTAAGTACCCCTCTTCTCCCCTGCACTTGGGATTCTTCTCTGTGTGTGACTCCACCCCCCATGGCAGCCATTTTGTGGCTGTTTCCCCCACCCCCGCGGCAGCCATTTTGTGGTTGTTCCCACCATCCTGTGTCAGGATTCCAAAAGTGCCCACAGCAGGGCAAATTCCAATTCTGAAAACAAAGATTGCCAGCTCTGGGTTGGCAAATACCTGGAGATTTTTTTGTGGGGGGGGGGGGGGTGGACACTGGAATGGATGAGATTTGAGGAGGGGTGGGACCTCAGCAGGATATAATGCCCTAGAGTCTACCCCCCCCCAGCTGCCATTTTCCTCTGGGGCCGTGTTCCCTCTAAGCTGAGTTAGTGTGAGCTAGCCCAGTTTTTTAGCCTCTGGCTCACACATTATTGCCTTAGCTCAGGGAGGACGGCTCCAGAGCAAACTAACTTATGCATCCGCCAAATTGCTCGCTCACAACTTTTATGCCAGTAGCTCACAAAGCAGAATTTTTGCTCACAAGACTCCACTGCTTAGAGGGAGCATTGTCCAGGGGGACTGATCTTGTACGTCTGGAGATTAATTGTATTAGTCAGAGGTCTCCAGGTGGCACCTGGAAGCAGTTGGCAACCCTAGCTTAAAGTCAGGTGTCTTCCTGGGTTCCTCCCAGGATCACGAATGGCTTCAAGGGAGCCAGATCCAGCCTCAAAGGGCCTTTGACAAAGGCAGAACAGCAAGTCTGAACAAAATGGGACAGTTATTGGCTAGGATATGCATCAAGCCTCCACATGCCAAGGCAGTCTATCTCTGAACTCCCTCGGCCAGGGCTGCTGCCTTCCAATCCCTCCCAGAGACACGTAACAGCAGCGGGCCATTTTCGGAACCTAGATCTTGGGCCAGCCAGCCAGACGTGGGGTCTGATCCGGTCCTGGCGGCCCTGGCTCTGCCGGTGCCCCCCCCCCCCCCCACTTCCCCTGTCTCGTTTCCCAATTCTGGGCCAGACCTCTCCCCAGGGTGACATTAGGAGGAAGCCCCGCGGCTGAGAGAAAGAAAAGGCAAGACAGGAGGGGAGGAGGAGGAGGATCCTGGTGCGTAATTTACCTCTGATAGATTCAATTTGGGCAGCCGCAGGCTGCGGGGCGAGCAGGCATCCTCCCGGTCCGGGGGCCGAGGAATTCGATTTGCAAGGAGCCGCCGTCAATTAGGTTTTATTGAGGCCATTTCTCATCCACAGCCGATGAGGGAGGAAGGAGGAAAGGAAGGAAGGAAAGAAAGGAGATCTGTTCCCCCCACTTCTCCAGTCAAGGCTCTTGTGTGCTTTGCTTGGCAGGCAGAAATGCTACCGGGGAAGCGGGGTCTGGAGTGGCGCAGGCAGCTGGGAAGGTAGAGGACCCTCCGCAGGGGACAGAGCCACACTATGCATCGCCAGGCCAGGGGAAGCTGCACCGGCTGGATTCCGGCCTGACATAGTTACCGTGGGGGGTGGGGTTGAGCTAGGCTTGCCATCTCGGGGTTGGGAAGTATTTTATTCATTTATATTTCATCAGACTTCTATCCCGCCCTCCCCACAATGTAGGCCCAGGGTGGGTAACAACATCTATGCATCTGCGATTAATGCAGATTTATAATATTACAAAAATATTACAAAAACAAATACCTGGAGATTGGGGGGGGGAGCCTGGGGAGGGACCTCAGTAGGCTATAAGGCCATAGAGTCCACCCTCCAATGCAGCCATTTTCCCCAGGGGAACTGATCTCAGTCCTCTGGAGACCAGTTGTAATAGCAGGGAATCTCCAGGTGCCACCTGGAGACTGGCAACCCTAGGCTGAGCTGGAACAATCAAGGTTCAAACGCCCACTCATCTCTGACACCCACTGGGTGACCTCGGGCTACTTGCACTTGTTCGCCCAGACCTAGAAGAAGAGACTGGATTTATACCCTGCCCTTCACTACCTGAAGGAGTCTCAGAGCGGCTTACAATCTCCTTTCCCTTCCCCTCCCCACAACAGACACCCTGCAAGGTAGGTGGGGCTGAGAGAGCTCTTGAGATAACTGCTCTTGAGAGAACAGCTCTGAACAAACTTGGGACTGACCCAAGGTCACACCAGCAACTGCATGTGGAGGAGCGGGGAATCAAACCCGGTTCTCCCAGATTAGAGTCTGCGCTCCTAACCACTACACCAAACTGGCTCTCTACTTCGCAGGGCTGTTGTGAAGGTTAAATGGAGGAGACCCATAAATGCGCCACTCCACTCAAGTCGGATAAAGCCTTTGGAAGGTGCCACCCTCCAAATGGGTGAGATCAACAGCTGCCCAAGCGTCCTCTGACGGCACCCGCTGTGTGGAATTCGAAAGCTGGTGTGTCACTGGGTTGGTCCTAATAAAAAGTATTATGGGGCTTTTGTCCCTGCCTGAAAGTCAGGAAGATTCCCACACTCCTAAAATCTTTCTGCAGAAGGTTTTTTGTTTTTTTAAAGGAACAGCTTGGAAGGGGCTTTTTAGAAAACGAACAGGGCCATCGCGGGCATCTATGAAATGTGGTGTCGTTTCCACTGCTTCATTCATTTTATGCATGAGACGGTGGCCCTGTTTATCTTAATTTTGTAATCCAATTTTCATTATGCACTACACTTTTTTAAATGCCTCATTCTCTGGTTTTGAAATCCAGTTTTTATTGCATTGTTGGTTGGTTGCACTAGACTGCTCTTACTGCATTGTTTGGCATTGCGCAATCAGTCCGGTCTCAGCCAGAAAGGGTCATAAGAACATCGGAAGAGCCCTGCTGGATCAGACCAGCAAGGGTCCCTCTAGTCCAGCATCCTGTCTCACACAGAGGCCTCAGCCAGTTCCTCTGGAGGGCCAACAACAGGGCAGAGAGAAGAAGATGAGAAGAAGAGATTGGATTTATACCCCGCCCTTCACTCACTTGAGTCTCAGAGCGGCTTACAAACTCCTTTCCTTTCCCCTCCCCACAACAGACACAGGTAGGTGGGGCTGAGAGAGCTCTGAGACAACTGTCCTTGAGAGAACAGCTGGTACAGAGCTATGGCTTGCCCAAGGTCGTCCAGCAGGTGCAAGTGGAGGAGTGGGGAATCAAACCTGGTTCTCCCAGATTAGAGTCCGCACACTTAACCACTACACCAAACTGGCTAGGGTCCACCTAGTCCAGCATCCTGTCTCACACAGGGGCCTCAGCCAGTTCCTCTGGCGGTCCAACAACAGAGCAGAGAGGCTGAGGCCTTCCTCTGATGTTGCCTCCTGGCTCTGGGTTTCGGAGGCTGACTCCTTCTGAACGTGGAGGTTCCCTTTCATCACCATGACTAGTGGCTGCAGATAGGCCTCTCCTCCCTGGATCCGTCTAATCCTCTTTTGAAGCAGTCTATGCCCGTGCCCATCATTACATCCTCTGGCAGCAAAGTCCACATTTTAACCCCTTGCTGTATAGAGCAGTAGTAGTTCTTGTCCATCCTGAATCTACTGCCCATCAGCTTCATCGAATGTGGCCTACAAATTAAATAAACCATCCCTTCCAAGTAAACCTTTAATGTTGACAGCTGTGGGGTGAATTAAAGCCCAATGCACCGTTCTCTTCAGACCCACCTGGATATTATGGGATTTGCTAGAAACCAGCCACTCGCTGCCCCTCAAAGTGATAGGTAGGTCCAAGGACATGGGTTTTAATTTCCTATAGAGGAGAGTGCCCTTTAAGGCTTACGGTGTTTTGCTGGTGCTTTCTTTGACAAATACATTACATTGAGCTTAAAGAACAGGCCACCCCTGCAAGGCAGCACACTCTCTATGGTTGCCATCTTCCAGGTGGGGCCTGGACAGAATGAGAACTGATCTCCAGACGACAGAGATCAGTTGCCCCGGAGAAAATGGCTGCTTTGGAGGACGCACTCGATGGCATTATAATCCCAGTGAGGTTCCTTCCTTTACCATGCCCCAGCCTCTCCAGGCTTCCCCGCCCCCAAATCTCCAGGAATTTCTCAGTCTGAAGTTGGTAACCCTATCTCTACCCAATGGCAGAAATGCCCAGAGACCCCCAAATTCAGTTTACGCTGCCTTCCCCCCAAGCCTGTCTCCCATTTCGAAAAGTCTGATCTCTCCCTCTCCGCTACTTCCATTGAGTCCTAGGCGTGTGTGTGTGTGTCTCATTTTGAAAAGTGTGTAGACTCCCAGCAATCAGGAGTCCAGCTATGCGTCTCACCAGCACCTACCGGCCCTTTAACTAGCACTCCTCCAACACAAAAAGGCAAGTCATTATTGACTAGGGTTTCTAACCTCCAGGTGGGGCCTGAGATCTCCTGGGTTTACAGCCGATTTCCGGACTAGAAGAAGAGCTTGGGTTTATATCCCGCCCTTCACTACCCGAAGGAGTCTCAGAGTGGTTTACAATCTCCTTTCCCTACCCTTCCCCACCACAGACACCCTGTTTGGTGGGCGGGGCTGAGAGCTCTTTCAAGGACTGCTCGTGAGAGAACAGCTCTGACAGAACTTGTGACTGGCCCAAGATCACACCAGCAGCTACATGTGGAGGAGTAGGGAATCAAACCCAGTTCTCCCAGATTAGAGTCCGTGCTCCTAGCCACTACACCAAACTGGCTCTCTGAAAGAGTTGTGATCGACTAAGGTCACCCAGCTGGCTGCATGTGGAGGAGAGGGAATCAAACCGGTTCTCCCAGATTAGAGTCCGCGCACTTAACCATTACACCATACTGGCTCTCCACTAGAGAGATCAATTTCCCTGGAGAAAATGGCAGCTTCGGAGGGTGGATTCTACGGCATCCTATCCCTGATGACCACCCTCCCGTCCCCCAACCTCACCCTTTATAGGCTCCACCCCCCAAATCTCCAGGAATTTCCCAACCCAGAGCAGTCAACGGGCCCCCAGTGGTTTTGTGAGCTGCACTCCCAGTTCGGAGGTTTGGAAGAGACGTGACCAGCAAAGCTTGGTGATGCACCAGCGTGTGGGATTGTCAATTTTTAAAACAAACAAAAAAATTAATTAAGTTGCTAGCTAAATACAAAGGATTCTGTTTGACTGAACTGGATTCGGGGGTCACCCCGGGGCTAAGACACCACCCCCCACTTTAACCATCCAGCCCAGAGCAGAAGGTCAGATGGAAAGGGCTACCTACCATCACAGAGACCCTGTAGGGTTTTCAGGGCAAGAGACGTTTCAGAGGTGGGTTTGCCATTGCCTGCCTCTGCGTCACGACTCTGGTATTTCTTGGTGGTCTCCCAGCCAAATACCAGCCAGGGCCATCCAGGTCACAGCGAAAAAGTAGGTTAGTGCTTGGCCGAGTTTTATTATTTATTTGTACCCCACCTCTCTCCCCAAGGGGGACCCAAAGCAGTCCTCTCCTCCATTTTAGCCTCACAACAACCCTATGAGGTAGGTGAGGCTGAGAGCCTGTGACTGGCCCAAGGTCACCCATTGAGCTTATGCCCTGACCTGGATAGTCCAGGCTGGCCTGATCCTGTCAGATATTGAAAACTAAGCAGGGTTGGACCTGGCTAGTATTTGGAAGGGCGACCTCCAAGGAATGCCAGGGTTGTGACGCAGAGGCAGGCAATGGCAAACCACCTCTGAAATGTCTCTTGGGCTGCAGTCACACACGCTAAATAACCCACTTTCAGTGCACTTCCCAACTGGATTTTACTGTGTGAACTGGCAAACTCCAGTTGGAAAGTACATTGAGAGTGGATTGAAAGTGGATTATTTAGTCTGTGTGACCGCAGTCTTGCCTTGAAAACCAGTCTAGCTCGCCACCTAGTGGTGCCTAACGCTAAAAGAACTAGAACTTCTGTCTGCCAGACAATCTTAGGATCCCCTGGCTATTCTACACACAATGCCACACAGTAATTGCCCTGACCTGGATAGCTCAGGCTAGCCTGATCTCGTCAGAGCTCCGAAGCTAAGCAGGGTCGGCCTTGACTGGTATTTGGATGGGCGACCTTCAAGGAATACCAGGGTCGTAACACAGAGGCAGGCAATGGCAAACCGCCTGTGAAACGTCTCTTGCCTTAAAAACAAGTCTACCTCACCACGTAGTGGCGAATAACGCTAAAAGAACTATAACTTCTGACCTGGATAGCCCAAACTAGCCCAATCTTAGAAGCTACGCAGGGTCCGCCCCAGTAAGTCTTTGGATGGGAGACCTCCAAGGAATACCAGGGTCAGGACATGGAGGCAGGCAATGGCAGATCATCTCTGAACATCAAAACCGTCTGGTCCTTCCAGGGCCAAAAGAGGCTCAGTTGGCGGTGACAAGGGCCAGGGCCTTTTCTGCGGTGGCCCCGCACTGGTGGAATGAGCTCCTGGATAACATCAGGGCCCCACGGAATCTTTTACAATTCCGCAGGGCCTGCAAGACGGAGCTCTTCCACCAGGCGTTTAAGTAGTGGTCGCCCAACACTTCCATCTTGGCCCGACTATTCGATCCGATCATTAGTTCTTACCCGCCAGCTGACTATTCAATCCGATCATTCGTTCTTATCCGCCAGCCGACTATTTGATCCGATCATTTGACCTTACCCGCCAGCCTATTGTGACCGTCCATAAGGATTACATCTAGATACTGCTATGACATATTGAGCTGAAGATACGCTATCTGTATAGTGTTAGCTGTTTTATATGTTTTAATGTTTTTAAGATA
The DNA here is from genome assembly GCA_029233225.1 of Lepidodactylus listeri. Lineage (NCBI taxonomy): Eukaryota > Metazoa > Chordata > Lepidosauria > Squamata > Gekkonidae > Lepidodactylus > Lepidodactylus listeri. The sequence continues at coordinate 154,060,225 of JARCFY010000003.1, forward strand.
TTATCTGCTCTATGTATTTGTTGTGAGCCGCCCTGAGTCGCCCACGGCGGGGAGGGTGGGATATAAATCTCAATCAATCAATCAATTCCTTGAAAACCCTGCGGGGCTCACCATAAATCAGCTGTGATTCAAAGGCACCTTCCATCACCATCAACCAATGCTCCCTCTAAGCTGTGGCGCCTTATGAGCAAAAACCCTACTTTGTGAGCTACTGGCACGAAAGTTGCAAGCCAGCGATTTGGCTGCTCCAGGAATTAGTTTGGCCTGGAGCCATCCCTCCTGAGCGAAGACAAAAAATATGTGAGCCGGAGGCTAAAAAACTGAGCTAGCTCACGCTACCTCAGCTTAGAGGGAACACTCCCATCAACCACGGGCATATAGTGCCTTTCTCTCTCCATTACTAACCCCAGTCCCACATTTGGGATTCGAAGACAGGAATTCCCAGGGCGCAGGTGCCGCTTCCAGCCAGACGTCGCTGAATTCCTGAAAACAAGGAAGGGCAATCGATGGGATATTTCCCTCCCGTTTAAAAAAACAGTACGAAAACAGACCTGTGGATTGCTTCCCTCCCCTCTTTTAAACCTCAGGGCAGTTTGCACAAAAGGCTTTTATTTTGCGGCGGTGGTTCTCTTCCAGTTCCGATGGCGGATTTCACTCGGCAGCCAGCAATCTTGTTTAGGAGCTCTGGAGGGGAGGGGAGGGTGGAGGAGAAAGGTGCGCGGCTAGGCCTGCGTCAGACTCCCTGCGCAGCTTGCAGGCAAAACCATAAAAACCCCCCTCGGACGTGACACGATCGCTGCAGAGAAAGGCGGCTGCTGCGGCTGCAGCGCCAGATCAGAGCACCAGGGAGACGGCGGCGCTGGAGAGATTAGAGCCTGTTTGCATCTCTCTGTGCAAACACATGGCGGGGAAGGCCATGAGGCAGGGAGGCCCCCCTCCCCGGGTCCGCACACATGGCAAACGCGCAGCTGATGGTTTTCAGGCGCTGTGCGCGCCCGCTGGCTCCAAAGGGGGTGCGTGTGCGGATGACCACGAGGCCCCGCCAGACCAGCAAGAGGCCTGCAGCACCAACATGCAGCTGCAGTTTTCCAGGGGGGTGGGGCCTGTGGCTCAGTGGTAGAGCATCTGCTTGGCATGCAGAAGGCCCCAGGTTCAGTCCCCGGCATCGCCAGTTAAAAGATCTGGCCGTAAGTGATGGGAAAGACCTTCTAACTGTCAGTGCGGAGGTTATGGCTCAGTGGTAGAGCATCTGCCTGATGTGCAGAGGGACCCAGGTTCAATCCCCGGCATCTCCAGTTAAAAGGACCAGGCAGTAGATGATGGGAGACCTCCGCCTGAGAACCCTGGAGAGCCGCTGCCAATCAGAGAAGACAATATTGACCTTGATGGACCAATAGTATGATGTGGTCTATGGGTGTTTTGGGATGGGGCCATGGCTCCGTGGAAGAGCCTCTGCTTGGCATGCAGAAGGCCCCAGGTTCAATTCCCAGAATCTCCAATTAAAAGGACCGAGCAGTAGGTGATAGGAAAGACCTCTGCCTGAGACCCTGGAGAGCCACTGCCAGTCTGAGTAGACAATATTGACTTTGATGGACCCAGGGTCTGATTCAGTATAAGGCAGCTTCCTGCGTTCTTCACACCTGACTCTCCAGAAGGATCCACTGGTTGTGCGGCCAAAGGCTGACACTAAAGGTACCTCTCCAGAGGAGACTGGCTCTTGCTTGGATTGCTCCCCCAACACTGTGGAATTCACTGATGGAAAGCCAACGTGGTGTAGTTATTAGAGTGTAGGACTAGGATCTGAGAGACCCAGGTTTGAATCCCCACTTGTGACATGGACGCTTGCTGGGTGACCTTGGGCCAGTCACACGCTCTCCACCTAACCTACCTCACAGGGTTGTTATGAGGATAAAATGAAAGAAATGATTGGATTTATACCCTGCCTTTCACTTGGGAGTCCACAATCTCCTTTCCCTTCCCCTCCCCACAACAGGCACCCTGTGAGGCAGGTGGGACTGAGAGAGCTCTTGAGAGAACTGCTCCTGAGAGAACAGCTCTGAGAGAACTTGTGACTGACCCAAGGTCAAGCTAGCAGTTGCATGTGGAGGAGTGGGGAATCAAATCCGGCTCTCCCGGATTAGAGTCCGCTCTCCTAACCACTACACCAAACTGGCAAGGAGAACGATGTAAGCCACTTCAGGTCCCCATCAGGGAGAAAGTTGGGGCATAAACGAATTACATAAATTATAAGCAGGGAGTTTCCGAATTCATGGAGCATTGGGGCTATCTGTGGCCACTAGTCCTGGCGACTCAAGGGAACCTCCATACCCAGAGGCAGTCTACCTCTGTATACCAGTGCTAGGAGGCAGCCTCAAGAGATGGTCTCTATGCCATTTCTTGGCTCTCCGTGGCAATCGGTTGGCCGCTGTGTGAAACAGGATGCCGGCCTCGCCAGACCACTGGTCGGATCCAGATGGACTCTCCCCACATTTGTAGTTTATCATTTTGCAAACATAACATCGCCAGATATTCCAGCCTCTTGACCTGAAATTTCAGCATCTCAGGCCCTTCTGCAGACCTCCGGGCCTACAGAATTAAATGCCGCCTCATCCAATAATTAATTATACCAATTAATGTGACGGAATCCAGCTTGATTCTCCATGGGAAAGGTGGACTGTAAATAACGAAGATCGTCAGCTGCGCTCAGGAGATCTGAACATCCATTCTTTGCTCTCCCATCATGCTCCTGGTGCTACCTTGTGCCCCTCCTGCCCTAAGCCCTTTCCCTGGACTGTGGGCACCACCTCTTACATCCCAGGCTCTTCCTCCAGCTACTGGGCCGTGCCATCCAAACCCCAACTAAGCCACACAGTGCAGAGGCAGCATAAACCCCCCAAAAGGTCAAGATGGGGAAGCCGTGCCAGTCTGACCGTGGCAGCAGGAAAGAGCAAGAGTCCAGCAGCACCTCAAAGACTAACAGAATTTGTGTCAGGGTATAAGTTTTCGTGAGTCACTGCTCACTTCTGAAGAACCAAGAATCCAGGAGCACCCTGAAAGACTAACCAAATACATGGCAGGGGAGGAGCTTTCGTGAGTCATGGCTCACTTCTTCCAATAGTTCAAGATGGGGAGTCGTGTTAGTCTGTCTGTAGCCGTAGAAAAGAGCGAGAGTCCAGCAGCGCCTTCAAGACTAACAGAATTTGTGGCAGGGGAGGCGCTTTCGTGAGTCACCACTCACTTCTTTCGAGCAGTATCTGAAGAAGCGCGCAGTGACTCATGAAAGCTCATCCCCACCACAAATTTTGTTCACCTAAGGCACTCCTGGACTCTTGCTCTTTTCTAGAGCCCCAAAAAGGGAACGAGAGGCCGTGTGGTACAGTGGCTAGAGTGCCAGATTTGAATTTGTGAGATTTTGCTTGAGTGCTGCCATGCTGTAAAGTTCACGGGGTTAGCCTTCTCTTTCCACTGACCCTACCTCACAGGGCTGTTGTGAGGACAGTTTTACTCACTTAGGTATTTATACCCCTTTCCTCCCCGATGGCCACCCACAGCAGTTTACACCCATCCTTTTCCATGCCTCCATTTTATCCTCACATGACCTCGTGAGCTCAGTCAGGCTGAGGCCAATCGGCCATTGGTCACGCAGGGAACTTCTATGGCAGAATGGAGAATCAAACCTGTATTTCCCAGATCCTAGTCTGGCCCGCTAACCCCGATACCGGGGAAAGAGAGAACCATGTATGTCAAGCTGAGATCTGTCTGAAGATGCCCGGCAGAGTTAAAGCCTGATTTATGGTTGAACTGCACGACCGGGGAGCTAACAAGAAAAAGGGAAAGGACGAAGTTTGAGTTCAGTGGCAGTGTTAAGACCCACAAAGTTTAATTCTGGGTATAAGCTTTCATGTGCACGCACACTTCTTTCATGCCTGCACACAGAAGCTTATACCCAGAATGAAAACTTTGTTGTCCTTAAAGGTGCCACTGGACTCAAACTTTGTTCTGTTTGGTGTAGTGGGGAAGAGTGCCAACTCTAATCTGGGAGAACCGGGTTTGATTCCATCCTCCACATGCAGCCAGCTGGGTGACCTTGGATCAGTCACAGTTCCCTCAGAGCTGTTCTCTCAAGGGCAGTGCTCTCAGTCCCACCTACCTCACAGGGTGCCTGTTGTGGGGAGAGCAAGGGAAGGAGATTGTAAGCCGCTCTGAGACTGTGAGTGAAGGGCGGGGTATAAATCCAACTCTTCTTCTTCTTCCTCCCCCCAACACAGCTACCCACCTGACCCCATCTTTAAGAAAAAGGGAGAGAAAGGGAACCTGAAGGGGCTTTCCAGTAGCTTCCACTCCCTTTATTCTGCCCAGAATGAAGTTACGCTGTGGACTCTGGAACTTTATATAGGCAATAGTGGCACCGGATTGGCTGCCCTGGATCAGATACCTACTAACTGGAGGATTCTGGTCCTTGACGCCATTGTTTTGTCTGGGACACTGTAGTTCCTTTGGCTGACCAGCAGGGGCTGAAGTGTTGGGTCCCTCAGCCAGGACAGTGGCAGGGAAGCCATTTTCAACCTGTGGGCACTTTTGGAATTCTGGGACAGGACACAAAATGGCTGCCAGAGGAGGAAGAGACACAGACACAGAGGAAGCCCAAGTTCGGGGGGACAAGAGGAGTAATTTTTGAAAACGTACTAAGAGGAGAGAGAGAGAGAACAAAATAAACACTGGGGTGGCAACTGCCACAGAGACGTTTTAATCTGCCCAACCAATCCGATCTCCAGTGGCCAGTCTGAAGCCTTGCTGGGCAAGGACCCCACCCACTTCACAAAAAACATTTGGTGGGCGCCCGGAAAGGTCTTGGTGGGGTGCGATGGTGCCCACGGGCACCAAGTTGGGGACTCCTGTTCTAGTCCTCGACAGGCAAGGCTGCCAATTCTTTTAGCGGCTCAACGTGCCGAGTAGCTGTCGAGCGGGCAGGAATTAACAGGCGACAAACCCTTCTCACCCTACTATGGTGTGTGTGTGTGTGTGTGGGGGAGAACCTCATCCGTTTTCTGCTCCTGGAACAGACACAAGTGTTTTGCTGATAAGCTGGCAACCCTGGCACCAGGGAACATTGAGCACTCACGGGCAATACGCGACCCGATGTGCCAGTCACATTCCAGAAAGAAGAATGAAAGCAAGTTCTTTTGGGGGAGTTTTTCTGGGGGCACAAATTGGGATTTAACTGGACCCTGTCGGAAAAAACAGGGTTTCCTCCTGGTTCATGGACTCCCTGACCTCATCCTAGATGCAATTATCTAGAAGTCAGTCCGGTGCGCTTTGAACGCCAATTAAGTGGGCAGAAGATTTCGCTTCCCTGTGTTCCAAGTGCTTGCAAGCAACCCAGTGAAGTCGTCAGCGGTATAATTGCAAATGGGAGGGCGTGGAGAGCTGGACGTGGGCCTACCACCTTGTACAGCCTGTCTCTGCCACAAGAGCCAGTGCGATGTAGTGGCTAGAGAGCTACCCAGCCTCTGCTTCGAAACCTCTGAAGAAGGGGAGCCTAACACCTCGCAAACGGGCTTCCTCGAAGGCAGAGGGCTCTCTTTGGAGGTTTTGAAGCAGAGGTTAGATGGCCATCTGACAGCAATGTCGATTCTGTGAATTTAGACGGACTGTGAGAGGGAGGGCAGAAAGGGAAGAGCCAGCGCTCAGTTCTCATGGCCCTTTCTGACATGCCCAAGGTAATCCCAATAGTCACTTTGGGATCAAGAAGGAATTTTCCTGCAGGACAAGGATCCTGGAGGTTCTTGGCTCAGGGATCCTGGAGGTTGTTTGGTGTAATGGTTAGGAGTGTGGACTCTAATCTGGGAGAACCTGGTTCGATTCCCCACTCCTCCAAATGCAGCCAGCTGGGTGACCTTGGGTCAGTCACAAGTTCTCTCAGAGCTTCTTTCTTTCTTTCTTTCTTTCTTTCTTTCTTTCTTTCTTTCTTTCTTTCTTTCTTTCTTTCTTTCTTTGAATTTATATCCCGCCTAGCCAGCACAAAGTGGTTCTCTCAAGAACAGTCCTCAAAAGAGCCCTCTCAGCCCCACCTGCCTCACAGGGTGTCCGTTGTGGGGCGGGGAAGGGAAAGGAGATTGTAAACCCCTGAGACTCCTTTGGGTAGTGAAGGGCGGGGTATAAATCCAATCCCTTCTTCATGCTTTCCTCTGGAGCCGGGGTTGGGGGGGGGAGTGGTGGGGGAAGGTAGCTGTGAATTTCTTGCATTCTGCAGGGGGTCAGGCTGGAAGACCCTTGGGGACCCCTTCCAGCTTTATATTTCTATGAGTGATGGACTAGGATTTGGGAAACGCAGGTTCGAATCCCCACTCTGCCATGGGAGCTTGCTGGACGACGTGGGGACAGTCACACGGTCTCAGCCTAGCCTAATCCGCAGGGTTGTTGTGAGGATAACACAGAGGAGAGGAGAACGATGCGTGCCACTGTGGGTCCAGCTGGGAAGACAAGAGGGATATAAAGAAATAAAACCCTGCAAGGGAGCCGAGCCGCTCTTGGTTCCCCCTTGGATTACCTGTTGCTCACGGAACATCTGCTGGCCCAAAGGCTCCTGTTGCAACTTCCCTAAGGAGGGAGGGAAGCTGGGCGGGGGGGGGGGGGGGGGGGCGCGCACAGCGAGTTGCGGCTGGCCCCGGCAAGGCCACAGCGTCTGGCTGCCGCTTGGAGCGGGATCAGAGGAAACCGAGCTGCTTTTTGTACATAAAGGGCCGTGAAATCAACAAGCCGTAGCAGGCCTGGCTGCTTTCGCTACACTACCATAACCCTCTCCCCCGTCTATGCCCCCGGAGCACGGATTAGACGCTTAGACAGCCACGCTCGGCTGAAGGCGCAACTGATCGTGTGTGTGTGTGGGGGGGGAGAGAGCATAGCTGGGCCCAGGCGGGCTCCATCACCACATCTAGGGGCAAAGAGGAATGACAGCCGGGAAAGGGTCAACCTGAGACACTGGGGCAAGTTCCTTAAAGTAGGCACCCCCCAAAATACACACACAAACACACCCATGCCCATTAGCACAGCACAGCATCTAGCAGGAAGGATCCCTGCGTATACCGCAATGCACGGGATATGTGCCAGAGCATGGCTCGTACAGGAAAAAGGAAATCCCCCCCCTGCACAAGTCCCATTGAACTGAATGGGAGGCGCACAGCTTATGGCAGGCACTAGCGCCCACTAGAGGGGAAGACGGTTCTTGCTCCCATTCAGTTCTGCTGATGCGCCTTCCGAGAAGCTCGCTTTATGGAGAGCCGATGCTCTAATCAGGGGTGGGCAATAAAAAACCGGATGTACGCTCCCCCCCCCCCATGCGCTCCCCTTCCTTCCCCTCCATGCGCTCGTGCATATGCACTTCGGAAGGAGGCGCCAGGCGGTCCGGCACAGCCCCCCCCCGCCCCCCGGCTGATTTGCAAGGTTCTGCTGGCTTGTACCAAAGGCAACTGCCTGGTTTTACAACCGGCACTAATTCTCCTGCTTTGATTTGTGGCCTGGGTTCTAATTGCCTCGTTTAGGCGCAGGGATGGCACAGGGGCCGTTAACGTCAGCCAGAGATATACCCGGCTGCGCCGACAGTTCCGGGGGATAAATCCACCGAATGCGTATGCGTGGCGGTGGCGGGGTGGCTCACGGTTGTCTGCGGCGAAAGCGGCAGACTGCGGCTGGCGGCTCACCACGGCGCATGCGAGTCTCGTGCGTGGGCGCAGTCACCTCCAGCCGAGAATCGTCGGAGACAAAGCCGCTTGACAATCGGTGGCGGTTAAATATTAGGGGAGAGCTCCCTGACAAAAGGAAGCCGTTCGACGATATTCTATTTTGAGCGCTTCTTGGGGAAGGGGTAGAATTCACCTGCGTCGCAGAGGGCGGAGAGACACGCATGGTCCGTGCTGTGCGCCGTGCTGCCTTGAAATGCATGCGCGGTCTTCTGCTACGAGATAAAGAAATCAAACGAAAGCACCGGGCTCAGCAGTCCTCAGGCTGCGTGACAAAAAGAAACATGAAATCTGCAGAACCATACACTTTTGCAAACCTGAGTTATCCTTTTGCTGATTCCGCATAATTTATTCTGGGCTCGATCGTCGCCGAGAACGTCCTCGGCCACTGGAAATCTGAATTCTGCAACCCCCACCTTAGGTTTCTGAGGTTACACAGGCTTTGCAGGAAATCACTTTGCAGTTCTTGAGGACTAGAAGCATGCCGTATCTAGCAACCCCTACTGGCTCTTAAGATTTCAGCAGGCATTGCTGGATTACTTTCCAGGCGATCTTGGCAACGGTGAAGGGTGCAACAAAGGCCCGCAGCGTCTCAGCCTGTCCAGCTTCCACACCTGATGCCAATTTTTCCACATACCCCCTCACACATTACAGTCTGCAGTCTGATCCACCTTCCTCTCTGTCCCGGTTGAGAGACACCCCCCCACCCCACTGTGCCACCGGCCCAGACTTATTGCTTCAATTTCATAGTCTTGCTGTAAAAATGTCGTCCCCCCCCCTCGCGCCTCCAACGGACCCCTCGCCGGGCAAGGCAGTGAGGGGAGGCGAAAGCCCGGTTTGCCACGGCAGCGTCTGCGCTAATTGCCGGCAGGCGATCCGTAATTAAAACTTCCATTGTGACATTTCCTGACATCTCGATATCAAATGCTGCAATTAACCCTCCCCGGCTGGAAGGTCGCTTTGCTGAGGAGGGGCGGCGGCGGGTGGGACGGGAGACAAGAAAGACTGGAGCTGTGAGCCGCCAGGGGCTGCCCCCCTCCTTTACTCCATACCCATCCACGCCTGGCATCTGATGACAGCGTCCCCAAGCACTTGTGGTGGCTCACAATGCCAATGGAAGCGGGCACAAGAGCGTCCCCCAAATTGCTGGAGGGATAGCACTCGGGCACCAGTTCCACCTCCCTCTATGCCCAATCCAGTGGGGGAGGAGGGAAGACGGGGATCAAATGCTGTCCCCCCCGTCCAATGGGAAAGCAGCTAAGACACTGGCCAGAAAAGATCCCGGAGCGTGATAGTGGTAAAGAAGAGGAGGAAAATGAGGAGCAGCCATTACCGGCACTGGGGGGCTTGAAGACCAGCTACTGCAGGAGCAACAGGTAAGAGTAAGTGCCCAATCAGTACAGGCCGGCCAGTCGGCTTGCTCAGGTGTGCCCAGTTACTGAGACATGAAAACGGCAGGTCTCAGACACCCCCTACCCCGAAAACGCAGAATTCAACCGTGTGTATTTGCAGCTGCAGTTCCTGGGCTCCCCCCCCCCCCCCCTTCCAACCTGCAGCTGCTGGAGAATTTCCCCGCAGCTGCCAAGGCACCCATCGGCAATAGAGCTCCTTCCCCCAACACACTCGAATTCCACCCCTCCCCGTCACTTCTGTTCCCAGCTCTGCCTTTCAAAACCCGGGGCGGGGGCGTGGCGGGGAGAGAAAAGCAGGAGGCGGAATTTCTGAAATGGTTTCATCGTTTGGCTCAGTCACTGACAATTAAAAAGAAAAAAAAAAAGACGCAACAAAGAAGTCGGAACCAGGATGAGTCGGCGACGCCAAATGGCATCTTCACGGAAGACAAAGCATCGGCGTCATATCAAGGGGGACAGGGCTGGGGCGGGGGGAGGTCGTTCTCGCCGAGAACAGAGAGAGGCGGAGGGGCTGGCAATGTCCACAGTTTTTTTTGGGGGGGGGGGCGGGAGAGGCCGAGCCCCAGAGGGATGTTACGCCAGGGCAACCAACACGAAAGTTCCCCCTCTTTTACAGCGGCAGAGTCGAAACGTCGGGGGCAACGAAAGGAGGAGGCATCGTCCTCGTCTTTGGTCAAATGAGTCCGGGGACAGTCCTCCGACCACGGGCCGCGCCTCAGAGGGGACTGCCCCTCCCCCCCACAACTCCGATGTGAAATTTTTAGGGGAAGCTGGCTCTGCATGCTGACATCATCGCCGACGGCGGGCGGGTGGGAGGGAAAAAAGTATCTTCGCTCCGGCATCCGTTGGAATCCGGACAGAGAGGGGATCCTAAAAGAAGAGACAGGGAGTCTCGATTAAGTATCGGAGGCCGTTCTCCCGTTTACTTATTTATTGACGAGCATAAAAGCTGCACATACCAGGTCATTAAAAGCTGCATTAAGAGTCATTAAATCACAGCCAAAAGCAATGGGGGGAAACAGTTTAAGCACTGGGAGACACAGCAATAAAGTACGTCATTTTTTAAAAAAAGAACAGCAGCGAAATTTCATTATGTTCTTCCTGCGGTTCTTGGAAGACTGAGATGGAGGGAATCGGGGGATTATCAGAGCCAGGGTTCCATCGCCGACCAAATCTATTCGTTTCGTACCCCCCAGCCTTCCGCCACGGAGTTTAGGGCAGCGGGTGTGACTCTCTTGCCTATGTTTTTATATTCGCAACAACCCTGAAGGTAGGATAGACCAAGAGAGGCGGTGGCGGAAAGTGCCGTCAAGTCACAGCTGACTTTGGGTGACCCTGTGGGGTTTTCAAGGCAAGAGATGTTCAGAGATGGTTTATTGTTGCCTGCCTCTGCACCGTGACCCTGGTATTCCTTGGATGTCTCCCATCCAAGGGCGAACCAGGGCGAATCCTGCTTAGCTTCCAAGATCTGATGAGATCGGGCTAGCCCGGGCTACCCAGGCTGGGGCCTACGGAGGACAACTGACCTAATGCCCCCCACAGTGAGACAGAGGGGACCAGGCAGACTGGGGTGCAAATCCAGTCCAGCATCCTGAGGGTCCATCCAGTCCAGCATCCTGTCTTGCACAGTGGCCTCACCCAGTTCCTCTGGAGGGCCAACAGCAGGGCAGATAGGCCGAGGCCTTCCCCTCATAAGGACATCAGAAGAGCCCTGCTGGATCAGACCAGTGAGGGTCCATCCAGTCCAGCCTCCTGTCTTGCACAGTGGCCTTAACCAGTTCCTCTGGAGGGCCAGCAACAGGGCAGTGAGGCCGAGGCCTTCCCCTCATAAGAACCTCAGAAGAGCCCTGCTGGGTCAGACCAGTGAGGGTCCATCTAGTCCAGCATCCCGTCTCACACAGTGGCCTCAACCAGTTCCTCTGGAGGGCCAACAACAGGGCAGAGAGGCCGAGGCCTTCCCCTCAGAAGAACATCAGAAGAGCCCTGCTGGGTCAGACCAGTGAGGGTCCACCTAGTCCAGCATCCTGTCTCCCACAGTGGCCTCAGCCAGCTCCTCTGGAGGGCCAGCAACAGGGCAGAGAGGCCAAGGCCTTCTCCTGATGCTACCTCTTAGCACTGACATTCAGAGGCTGACTGCTTCTGGAAATGGAGGTTCCCTTTAGTCCCCATGGCTAGTAACCACTGAGAGACCTCTCCTCCACAAGACGGATATCCCTGGGGCCGGGGACCACCAGAAGATGCTGGTTTTGCAGACTGTAGTGTCCTACGGGGATTATAAGGGGAAAGGTGGTCTCAAAGATATGCAGGGCTTTGGAGGTAAGTGCCACCACCTTGAAACGGATCCGGTAAATAAATGGGTTCCTTGATCTGAATGTGCCAGGCTAGAAGAAGAAAATATTTGATTTATACCCCGCCCTTCACTCACTTGGGAGTCTCAGAGCGGCTTACAAACTCCTTTCCCTTCCCCTCCCCACAACAGACACCCTGTGAGGAGGGTGGGGCTGAGAGAGCTCTGAGAGAACTGTCCTTGAGAGAACAGCTGGTACAGAGCTGTGGCTTGCCCAAGGTCATCCAACAGGTGCAAGTGGAGGAGTGGGGAATCAAACCCGGTTCTCCCAGATTAGAGTCCGCGCACTTTCCCCTGTCCTGAGGTAGCTCCAGTTGCCTGGGTGGTCAGGAGCTCAGCTCAGCGCTGCGGAGTGGTCCGGGAGAGCCAGTCTGGTGTAGTGGTTAAGTGCGCGGACTCTAATCTGGGAGAACCGGGTTTGATTCCCCACTCCTCCACTTGCACCTGGCTGGATGACCTTGGGCAAGCCGTAGCTCTGTACCAGCTGTTCCCTCAAGGACAGCTTGGGAAAGAGTTCTCTCAGCCCCACCTACCTCACAGGGTGTCTGTTGTGGGGAGGGGAAGGGAAAGGAGTTTGTAAGCCACTCTGAGACTCTTAAGTGAGTGAAGGGCGGGATATAAATCCAATCTCTTCTTCTCTCTTCTTCTTCTTCTTCACTTAACCATTACATCAAACTGGCTAGCCCGATCTCATCAGATCTCGGAAGCTAAGCAGGGTCAGCCCTGGTTAAGTATTTGGATGGGAGACCACCAAGGAAGTCCAGAGTCACTACACAGAAGCAGGCAACGGCAAGCCATCCCTTTTCGTCTCTTGCCTTGAAAACCCAGTGATGGCTAAGTCAGCTGAGACTCGATGGCACTTTCCCACCACCAAGCCACGTGCAACACCTTGGGCCAGTCCCATGCTCCCAGCCTAACCTACCGCACAGGGTTGTTGTGAGGATCAAACGGAGGAGAGGCAAAGGATGCAAGCCCTTTTGGGTCCCCGTTGGGGAGAAAGGCGGGATACCCATTAAGTAAATAAAAGACAAGCAAGTGTTCCACTTTGGCCATCTGACAGCGCTGATGATTCTGTGAACTTGGGTAGATCACGAGAAGGGAGGGCAGGAAGGGTCGCCTCAGTGCTCAGTTCTCGTGGCCCCTTTCTGACACGCCCAGGGAAATGCTGATCGCCACTTTGGGGCCAGGAAGCCACTTTTTCTCCAGGCCAGATTGGCCCGGAGATCCAGGAGGGTTTGGGGGATTTTTTGCCATCTTCTGGGCATAAGAGCAGAGGTCACCAGTGGGGAGGTATTTATGAATTCCCTGCATTGTGCCGGGGGTTGGACTAGATGACCCTGGAGGCCCCTTCCAACTCTATGATTCCATGATTCTCCCCAGTACAGGACTTCTTCCCCACTTTATTCCCCCACCTGCTTTCCTAAAGGCATTCCTTCCTTCCTTCCTCCATTTGCACCCAACCCTAACTTACCTGCCAGCTGAAGTCTCCCTCTTGCACTCGGAAGTCCTGAACAGTGACGGAGGCAGGCGATTTCCCCTGTCCTGAGGTAGCTCCAGTTGCCTGGGTGGTCAGGAGCTCAGCTCAGCGCTGCGGAGTGGTCCCGGAACAGCTTGGGGAAGGCCTCTTCCGGCTTCTAAAGTGCCAAGTGAGAAATCCAGCGTCCTCGCGACTGGGGGAGGGACGGGGTGGAGGGAGTGTGCGGCCATCGTGCCCCCCAGCCTGGCCTGGACTCTCAGCGAAGGAGCCCAGCCGGCCCTCCCTGGGGTCAGAGCCCCAGGAAGGGGACGAGGGCAAGCCCGAGGCAGAGATGGCCAGGCCAGGAGGGGGCTGAACTGCGTCCGGGTGCTACAGCGGCATCTGCGGAGAGGAAAAGGAGGGGCAGTTGGCACTCGAAGTGGACGGTCGGCAGGGAGACACACAGAGAGAGAGAATCGGGGTTCATGCTCCAAATTCCAACCCGCCCCAAACTGGATTCACCCCAGAATCCTGGGAGCTTTACAGGAGCTGTTCCTCATCGGGACAGGCGAGAACAGAACCCACGCTGTGCCTCCCTCCACCCCCCCCCCCGAACTTCCTCACTGGCGCTCTCTGACGGGGGCTTAAGTTACGTTTCTGCGAGCTGCTCCCAGTCGCACTTGAAGAAAAGCGGTATTTATGAGCGGGTTAAATAAATATGAAACAGGCCTTTTTATAGAAAACCCCCCAATCCATCAAGGCATACATTCAGCCCGGCCCCCCGCCCTGCTCTGCTTCAGCCGCTAGCCTCTGCTCCCTCCCGCATCCAACTCAAACAAGATTTTTAAAGCCCTCCGTGGCTCTGCTCCAGCGCCAGCCCCCTTTCGTTCCCCTCCTCCGGCCCTACCATGCCAAAGTCCAAGCGACTTTCCCCCTTCGCTGCCCCTTAATGCCTGGCGCCAGTGTTCCCGCTAAGCTGAGCCAATCCTACAGGAAATCAACCCTGACTGTTCCCTGGAAGGCCAGGTACTGAAGCTGAAGCTCAAATACTTTGGCCACCAAAGGAGAAGGGAGTGAGTGCTTTGGCTACTGCATGAATTAGTTTGCTCTGGAGCCCTCCCTTCCTGAGCGAAGACAAAAAAATGTGTGAGCCGGAGGCTAAAAAACAGTGAGCCAGCTCACACTAACTCAGCTTAGAGGGAACACTAGTAGCGACATGCCTACGTTACTGCCCACATGACCCTGAAGTGACGTCCTCAGGTCAGGGATGCTGGGGCGACACTCTGGTATTAGGGAAAGAACCCTATGATAGAAGCCAAATTTATCATAGAGCTTTTGCCCAAATACCAGAGCGTCGCCCCAACATGTCCGAGATGATGTCACTTCCGAGTCATATGGGTAGTGACGTAGGCACATCTCTCCACATTGTCTGGGCCTCCCCCCTGCTCCCAGGAAGTCTCCCCCCATCCCCTGCCGGTTGCCAGGAAGTACCTGGCAAACCCAGTTGGCTGGCCCTTGGCCCTCTCCCCAATACCGTCTACCGTTCTGCCCCGCCAAATACTCACCCTCTGAGCCACCCCTCCCGCGTGGCTGAGACTTGGGACCTTCCGTCACTGGTTCTACAGCTAGAAAACAAAACAGAGCAGCTCAGTGTAGAAGGCACCAATAGGTTCGCCCAGTCCTGCTCTGTCCGCCTTGCCTCCCCCCCACACACATCTGACCCCCTGAGGTATGAACAGGCTGCCTCCGCATTCACAGCCCGGGGGTTCTGCTCTCTCAATCGGGCTTGTCTGAGGTGCTTAATTTGAAGCAGAACCCACGGCTCGAGCTCCAGAATCGGTTTTTCATGGCCAAGTTCATTTCAGAGATACTTGTTGTGACCATCTGCAAACCTTCTGGAAGGCTCTTTCAGTGCGAACTTTTCTCCCCCAGGAACACCCTCGTCCCCCTGCCGCAGGCTCCCTGCATGTTGCAAAGGATTCTGGGAACAGTTCTGAACAGGGTACTGCTTCATGTCGGGCACTGGCCAACCCCGTTAGGCCTCACCTCACGTGAACAGACAGCATGTGCTAGATCGTTAAGAAAATCCATTAGTGGGCTGGGCAAGACTGTCATGTCTTAGGGATGAGCTAACATCGTTCTCCTCGCCTCCATTTTATCCTCACAACAGCCAGTGGGATGCAGCGGCAAAAAAGGCTAATGCGATCTTGGGGTGTATCAACAGAAGCGTAACATCCACATTGCGAGATGTCACAGTGACGCTGTACACTGCACTGGTCAGGCTGCACCTGGAATATTGTGTGCAGTTCTGGAGGCCGCACTTCAAAAAGGATGTGGACAGAATGGAATGGGTGCAGAGGGGAGCAATGAGGATGATCCGGGCCCCTGTGAGGAACATCTGAGGGATTTGGGCATGTTCCATCAGGAGAAGATGAGGCGGTAGTGGGGGGACATGATGGCTCTCTTGAAGTATTTGAAGGGCTGTCCCTTAGAGGAGGGCAGGGAGCTGTTCCTGCTGGCAGCAGAGGAGAGGACTCGCAAGAATGGGAAGGTACCGGCTGGATTTCAGGGAAAACTTTTTGACAGTCAGAGTTGTGCAACAGTGGAATGGGCTGCCTAGGGAGGTGGTGAGCTCCCCCTCACTGGCAGTCTTCAAGCAGCAGCCAGACAAACACTTGTCAGGGAACCTGCATTGGGCAGAGGGTTGGACTAGGTGGCCTCTATGGCCCCTTCCAGCTCTGTGATTCAACGATTCCTGTCAGGAAGGTGAGGCCGAGACTACATAACTGGCCCAAGATCACCCAGTGAGTTTCCATGGCAGAGTGGGAATTCGAATCCGGGTCTCCCAGATCCTACTCTGAAACTCTAACCACTAGACCATGCTGGCTCTAGGGACCTTCTGCATACAAAGCCCCGGGGGCGCTGTTCTCAGCCTTACAACTCCTGGCCCAGCACACTTTCCTCTGTCCGGGTCCAGTTTTCCTTCTCTTCTCTTTAAAATACCTCAATCGGGATGTGATCAAATGGACTGCACTCCTTCAGATTCTAAAGGGCGTGGGGTGGAAAGCATATTTCTAAATACGCACTTATGTTTTAAAAAGGGCCCTGCAAGCAGAAAGCCAGGATGGCACACAGAGGGCGGAGCTAGAATCGCTTTCCCTGAGGTGCTAGCTT
Organism: Lepidodactylus listeri; assembly: GCA_029233225.1. Taxonomy (NCBI): domain Eukaryota; kingdom Metazoa; phylum Chordata; class Lepidosauria; order Squamata; family Gekkonidae; genus Lepidodactylus; species Lepidodactylus listeri. The sequence goes on from JARCFY010000003.1 coordinate 154,076,353, forward strand.
TTTACATGAAGAAGGCATTTCTTTTTATGCAGTGAGCAGACCAAAGGGGCACAGTCTGCAGACCTGGTCTTAGCCAATAAGAACGCAACAGGTGTTGGGGGAACACCGCCTGTGGTACAGCTGCCTGCAATAGGAAAGAGACTTGGGCAGGGTGAGCTATGAAGCAGAACTTCCAAGTGTCTTTGAAAGTGCATGTGTCTGAAAGAAAACAGCATCATAAGATCATGAGACGAGCCCTTCTGGATCAGATCAGTGATCCATCTAGTCCAACATCTTGTTTCGCACAGCAGCCAACCAGTTCCTCTGGAGAGCCAACCACAGGGCAGAGAGGCCAAGGCCTTCCCCTCATAAGAGCACAAGAAGAGCCCTGCTGGATCAGACCAGTGAGGGTCCACCTAGTCCAGCATCCTGTCTCACACAGTGGCCCCAACCAGTTCCTCTGGAGGGCCAACAGCAGGGCAGAGAGGCCGAGGCCTTCCCCTCATGAGAACATCAAAAGAGCCCTGCTGGATCAGACCAGTGAGGGTCCATCTAGTCCAGCATCCTGTCTCTCACAGTGGCCTCAGCCAGTTCCTCTGGAGGGCCAACAACAGGGCAGAGAGGCTGAGGCCTTCCCCTCATAAGAACCTCAGAAGAGCCCTGCTGGATCAGACCAGTGAGGGTCCCTCTAGTCCAGCATCCTGTCTCACACGGTGGCCTCAACCAGTTCCTCTGGAGGGCCAGCAACAGGGCAGAGAGGTTGAGGCCTTCCCCTCATAAGAACATCAGAAGAGCCCTGCTGGATCAGACCAGTGAGGGTCCACCTAGTCCAGCATCCTGTCTCACACAGTGGCCTCAACCAGGTCCTCTGGAGGGCCAACAACAGGGCAGAGAGGCCGAGGCCTTCCCCTCATAAGAACCTCAGAAGAGCCCTGCTGGGTCAGACCAGCGAGGGTCTCTCTAGTCCAGCATCCTGTCTCACACAGTGTCCTCAAGCAGTTCCTCTGGAGGGCCAGCAACAGGGCAGAGAGGCTGAGGCCTCCCCTAATGCAGCAGCTAATACCCAATCATATAAACAGGGAAATCTGTGGATTAGGGTTTAGAGGCTTATCCAGATTCCTCCTCCTGAAAACAAATGGACTTACTGGTCACTTTGCAGCAAACGGAGACTCGTAGTTTCATGCAACGTCCCGGGCTCTCTGCAGAGGGGATAGCTGGGAGGGAAGAAGGGGAGAGCTGAGTGTGAGAAGGAGAATGCAGAATCCATTTCTTTATTAACTTCATTTATGCACTTACGTCATTTTCCTTTCCTCCATTTTATCCTCACAACAACCCTGCAAAGTAGGGGAGGCTGAGAGTGCATGACCTACCCAGTGAGATTACCCCGACTATCCACAGCAAATTTGAACTGAGTCCTAAATCAGAGTCTGTCGCTCTAACCACTACAGAACACTGTCTTTCTCAACCAGGGGTCCTGTAACCTGTTTAAGCGTACAGGCCCCTTTGTGACTTTGACACAGTGTGGTGGGCGCAGCCACAAAATGGCTGCTGCAGGAGGAGGAAGAGGCAGCCAAAAAACGGTTGCCACAGCTTACCTTCAGTCACATAGTGAAAATCTGCCCAGCCAATCAGATCTCCAGTAGTCAATCAGAAGCCCTGCTGGGCAAAACTCCCACCTGGCTCCTCCCACTGTCTCAAAACACCTGGCAGCCACCCCCCCCCCCACCCCCCCACCCCGCACCCTGCTGGGGACGCCTGCTCTAAATAGAAACACCTGCCCACACATTTATGAATAAAGTGCCTAGAAAGGTAAATGGATAAAAGAGCAAAACAGAAGTCCAGGATCTGAGGCCAAATTAGACACGCCCCAGAAGATCCATGGTTGGGATGTTGAGCTTAGAAGACTTAAAGAATGCAGGGATAGCAAGGGGAGCGGATGTCCCAAGGGGGACACCTTCCTGAAGTTGAAGGATGGCACACCTCCTGGATTTCCACCTCTGATGAAGTTTTCAAAGCTCTGCTTGGGATTAAAACTATTTGCAGATACGAAAAGCCTCCCAGTATAAGTCACTGGCTGGCCAAGAATGCGGGGGGGGGGGGGGCACTTTGATGGGGACCCATCAAGAAAGTCCGGAGGAACGGCAACCCAGCTCTATCTCTTGCCTTGCAAACCCCACAAGGGGTCACCTGCAACTTGACAGCAAAAAAAAAAAATTACATTAAATTACTATTACTATTATTATTTCTCATAATCATGTTAATTGAAATCAATATGCTTTTTAGTCAACTGTCAACAGGAAGTATTTTTTTCCTTTTAGATATCATTAATACCAGAGCTTTTCTTAAAGATGTCAGGAAGAAGAGGAAGAGACAGAAGAGGAGGAGGAAGAAGATGAAGACAAAGAAGAAGAGGAGGAAGAAGAAAAGGAGGAGGAGGAAGAAGAGGAGGAAGAAGAAGAGGAGGAGGAGGAAGAAGAAGACAAAGAAGAAGAGGAGGAGGAGGAAGAAGAAGACAACGAAGAAGAGGAGGAGGAGGAAGAAGAGGAAGACAAAGAAGAAGAGGAGGAGGAAGACAAAGAAGAAGAGGAGGAGGAGGAAGAAGAAGAGGAGGAGAAGGAGGAAGAAGAAGAGGAGGAGGAGGAGGAAGAAGATGAAGACAAAGAGAAGGAGGAGGAGGAAGAACAAGAAGAGGAGGAGAAGAAGGAAGAAGAGGAGGAGGAGGAAGAGAAAGAAGATGAGAAGGAGGAGGATTGAGGAGGAGGAGGAAGAAGAGGAGGCAACAACGGAACAGCAAGAATGCTCGGAACAGCAAGAATCCTGTGAAGATACATCTGCAGTTCCCAAGAACTTGGCTAGATCTCGAACTGCAGAACAGCATCCACCAGTCAAGTATCTGACTGTGACAATTAGTAATAATAACAGTGATGATAACGATGATGATATCTTCAAGGAAAGTACATCCCATTGCAAGGTAACGAATAGATTTATTTCAATTAACTCAGAACTATCTGAATGAATAATGCAACCATACCCATATTAATATGTATCAGCTGGGCTCCGACAGAGGTACTTTTTCTTTAAGGTATTGTTTAGTCCAATTATCGTTCCAGAGGCTAGCTGTGTCGGTCTGTAGCGGAACACCAAGATTCGAGTCCGGCAGCCCCTCCGAAACCTACACGATTTCAGGGAAATGAACTTTTGAGAGTCTGATGAAGGGGATTCGAGCTCTCGAAAGTTCGTACCTTGAAAATCTTGTGGGTCTTAAAGGTGCTCCCGGACTCGAATCTATTTAATATGATTATCACTGATCCGTTTGAGAAAAGATACCGCACTGAGTTGCAGCCACTAAGTGTATTCAGTTCAGCTACGTTGAGACCCAAGGTGGACTCCTGCAGTGAAATCCTAAACAGAGTTACACCCTTCTCAGTATGTTGAAATCAATGGGTTTAGAAGGGTGCGGCCCTACTTCGAATGAAACCGTCAGTCTGCTAACTATTCCTCTACCGGCAGCGGCTCGACTCACAAATATAGTAGTAGTCACGTCCAGGCTGGAACTCAAAACCCAGTGAGAAGGGGGTGAACCGCTGGATCTTCTCCGAGAAGCGGACGGGTCCGTAGAGGGCATAGGGGCGGTTGCACTCCCAACGTTTGAAGGCTCCCGGCGTCTCGTAGCAGCCCCGGTAACCCTCGCCATCAACCATGAGAAGAGTAAAGGTCTCGGGGTCGCCGGACGCCAAGGTCTGATCGTAGTGCGGGCAGTAAATATCCAGATAGTCGTTGATGGAGACTTGAACGGCATAGTCTTCGTCGACGAATCTGCCATTACGAAAGAACCAGATGGGTCAATATCGAGTTTCCTTTCCACAGAAGAGGTGTGGGGGGGAACGGACATGCATAATCTGGATTAAATGTGGTGGCATTTAAGAGTGGAAATTAGTTTCCTCAGGTCGGTGGCAAAGAAAAGGACACGGAGAGGAGGAAATCTCATAAACCAGAGAGGTGTTTTTTAAAAAATAAATTTTATTTGCATTTATATTATTATTATTATTATTATTATTATTATTATTTATTGCATTTCTATCCCGCCTTTCCAGCGAACTGGCTCAATACAATAATTGATACTGGTCAGGTTACTTATACGATGACGATCTTTAACAAACAGAAGTGGAAAAGATTAAAAAAAATAAAGCTATATTAACCCATACAGAAAGAAAATAGATTACTAAGTGTAGATATATTAACCAACTGGTTTTCAAAAAATTGCAATATCGGTAATCCTGTACGTTGTCTTGTAGCCCTAATATCATCTCTATGTTTTCCAAAACTGGCCTCCATCTTACATAGTAGTTTGATGGGCCTAAACTTGGATCTTGACTTGCTAATGAATCCGAGATTTTATCCACGAGGAAATGATCCCATACCTTAAAAAGCCACTTATTAATGGAAGGAGCTCCAGGAGCTTTCCAGCAAGAAGCTATAGTAGTTTTAGCGGCCGTTAAAAGAACCATAACCAATTCCTTGCTAGACTTCGGAATCTGTACATCTTGCCAAAGATTTAATAAAATTAACTCTGGTGTACGAGGAGTATTATAGCCTGTAAAAAGCTGAATCTCTGATATAACTGCTTTCCAAAACGCTTTAATCACACCACACTCCCACCAACAATGAAAAAAAGTGCCTATTGCCTCACATTGTTTCCAAGAAGAAAAATGTTTATTCATACAATTTAGCCTTCTTGGAGTAATATACCAACGTGCTAAAATCTTGTAGTTCTGTTCTTGCAGATTTAGTACTACAAGCATAAGAAGACCATATGGAGTCCCAAAGTGACAACCTGTAACGTTAAGGCACTGTCAGATTGCCAAGAATCGTTATCTAATAATATTTTATATATCAAAGAAATAAGCCCTTTCTGTCCCCATTTTTCCTCTACAATAAGCCTTTCTAGAGGCTTCTGAGGCTTCTGCAATGATTCTACCATTGACGAAGAACGTAATAGATGTCGCACTCGGTTATATTCAAACCAAGGTATTTCGGATTTTGCTTTAAGTTCTATATCGTGTTCAGACAGCATCCACCCATTTTTAGTTATGTCCAGAAGTCTAGTCGATTTAGCGATTCTCCGTAAACCATAAGTATTTTGATGTAATGCAGGGGAAAACCATTTTTGACCCAAAAAGGTAGAGGAGACTGAGAACTTAGAAACTAAACTATGTCTTCTGCTATCCCATGTCTTCATAAGAGAGTCTATAAACAAAACATCTGACTTTTTTTACGTTCCTGTCTATCTGTCCATATAAATTCCAGCTAGCTTTTTGGGTAAAAATAGGACTCTTCAATTGCTACCCATTCAATGGTTTGAGAATTGCCTAAAATGCGAAGTAGTGTAGATAATTTTACAGCTTCATAGTATAATCTTAGATCTGGAACAGCAAGACCCCCGCTTACACGGGGTCTACATAAAGTAAAAAAAATGAATCCTCTTGCATTTTCCCCCCGTATAAATTTCATCCAAGAACTCTGCCATTTTCGTAGACTAGAATTAGGGATCCATAATGGCAAGGCCCGAAGTAAATATAATAGTTTAGGAAGCAGAGAGGATTTCAAAATATTAATTTTCTCCAACCAAGATAGATTTCTGATGTCCCACTGAATACACAATCTATGGAGTTCTTGTATAGTCTCAAGATAGTTAATCCTAAATATATCTTGAAAGTTTAAAGGAATTTTAATACCTAAATGAATCCAAAAATTAGTCAGCCAGTGGTAGGAATAATGTTTTTGGAGATGTTTCCTTGTGTTTTCAGAGACATTAACAGGGTGTAAAGTTGTTTTAGTTCACACAAAGCCCAGCCTGTAACGCAAATTCATGTAGTACCTGCTCCAATACAGGTATGGAGTGAACAGGTTTAGAAATATATAAAACAAAATCATCCGCAAAGGAGCTAAGTTTATAGGTTTTGTGGTTAATTGTGACTCCCTGTACTGCATCTAAATTACGAATTCTATTAGCTAAAGGTTCTATGACAATAGCAAAAAGGAGGGGCGACAAAGGGCACCCCTGCCTAGTGCCACGAGACAGAACAAAATCCTGGGAACAAAATCCATTAACTGAAATTTGAGTAGAGGGGGAAGTATAAATTGCCTCAATCATCTTTTGAAAATGTTAAGGCAAACTCCATATTTGCTATAGCCATTTTTAAAAAATTGGGTTCTACCTGATCAAAGGCTTTTTCAATATCCAAAGCAAGAATACAGATATCAAACAAATCGTTTTTACCAAGGCTTTTTTTGTAGAAAAAGCCCAGCAGGAACTCGTTAGCATAAAAGGCCACACCCAACAGCAGAAATTCATTAGCATATCAGGCCACACCCCCGACAGCACAGCTCCCTCCCGGGATCGGCTTCCCCAGGTGCCCTGTGGCTTGCAAGGCTCATGCAGAACCCAAGGGAAGGAAGGCAGTTTCTGGATTGGCTTCCCCAGACGCCCCATGGCTTGCGAGATGCCTGGGGAACCGGGGGGGGGGGGGAGGCTGTAGGCGTGGCCAACTCAGAAGCCAGCCGGAACTCCGTTCCTGTGCGTTCCTGCCCAAAAACAGCCCTGGTTTTCACTATATTGAATTATATCAAGAGTTTTCCTAACATTATCAGTTATATCCCGTTTAGGGATAAAACCAGATTGGTTCATATGAATATACTCGCCTATAAATGAATTAAGCCTAGTAGTCATTATAGTAGTAAATATCTTGTAATCCCTGTTCAACAGAGAGATTGGCCTATATGATTTCGTAGAAGATGGATCCTTATCCTTTTTTTAAAAGAACTATACTTTTAGCCTCGTCCCATGATTTGGGTTTAATTTCAGATTCTAATAGTGAGTTACAGAGGCAAGTAAACGGCTTTAACAAAATAGATTTGAATTTTTTATAAAATTCTGCTGGCAGGCCATCCCTGCCAGGTGTTTTGTTTAGTTTCAAATGAGTGATAGCCTTATCTACTTCTTGTTCAGTGATTGGGGACTCCATTATATCCCTATGAACATCTGTAATTTGGGTAACCAACTTGTTCTGTTCTAAGTAAGAATCAGTTCTTACTTAATTACAATTCAAAGGGTTTTCTGAACTATAAAAAGTCTTATAACATTACATTATATTATAAGCCAGAGAGGTTGACAGATAAGATCTGTAGCTGTCAGAGGGCCCAGCTCTAGGGAAGAGTAGAGCTCAGGGTCTGCAATATGGCATCATTCACAGGGCCTACCCGACACCTTTTCTGGTCACCCACCAAGTGTTATTAGAATGTGGGCGGGGCCAGGTGGGGCTCTTGCCTCGCAGGGCTTCTGATTGGAGTTTGGAGATTTGATTGGCAGTGCAGTTTTCTTAAAAAAAAAAAACACACACACATTGCTATGGGAACAGCTGCCGCCACAGAGCAAGGATCTTCACTGTGTGACCAAAGGCAAACCATGGCAGCCATTTTGTGGCTGGCTCCACCTTTTGTGGTGGCCATTTTGTGTCAGAATTGTAAAGGTGCCCACAGGCCAAAAAAGGTACAGGAGTCCCCGTATAACTCCTTGAAGAGGCTCTTCCTCAACAGAGATGGAGATGCTGGACTCGGGAGGGGGGGTTGGGAGGGAGAGAGTCCCATTTTCTGATAGCACTCCCTCCTAATACACTGCCCTCGTTCTGTTTCTATGCAGGCTTACGCCAGAGTCAAACACACAACAGGACCGAGATCCATCCCTGTTCTTTCTAAGTAAACTTGAGATTTTGTAAAGAAAGAAGAAAGAGGGGGAAACCCAGAATAATTTTGTATAGACAGCTTCAAGAGGGGATTAGGTAAACATCTGGAGCAGAGGTCCATCAGTGGGTCTTAGCCACAAGGTATAGATGGAACACTCTGTCTGGGGCAAGTGACGCTCTGTATCCTCAGTGCTGGGGGAAGCAGGGGAAGAAGAAATAGAAGAAGAAGAAGAAGTGGAAGAAGAAGAAGAATAGGAGGAGGACGAGGAGGAAGAAGAAGAAACAACCCTGCCCTTCACTTGGAGTCTCAGATCAGCTTACAATCTCCTTCCCTTCCCCTCCCCACAACAAACTCCCTGTGGGGGGGGGGGGCAGAGAGAGCTCTTTGAGAACTACTCTTGTGAGAACAGCTCTGAGAGAGCTGTGGCCTGCCCAAGGTCACTCAGCAGCTGCATGTGGAGGAGTGGGGAATCAGACCCGGTTCTCCCAGATCAGAGTTCGCGTGCCTTAACCACTACACCAAACTGACTCTCAGGATTGCTTCTGGAGTTCTGGCCCCACTGATGGACCTCCTGAGGACACCCTGATTTTGGTCACTGTGTGACACAGAGCGTTGGACTGGATGGGCCACTGGCCTGGTCCAACATTGGCTTCTTACTTGTGTTCTTAATTTAATAGGGCCTGTGCATGATCCTTATCCTCAAGATGGAAGGGAACGTTGAGGGTCGCTGAACACCCGCAAAAGAGGTGGGGAGGAAACCAGGAGGGGAAATTCCTTGTAACACCCTGGATTTGGATCACGGGGGAAATTGCTCCAAGGATTCCTTCCCCTCCTGCGACTCCTCAGAGACAGACACCCAAACCCAACTTGTTCCCACTATTCTCAAGTTTAGAAAACTGTCCTGGACATGTTTCCTAACAGATGGATTCCAAAGCCTGTGCGGAACACTCTGGACCAGGGTAAATGGATACAGCCAGCAGCAAAGAGCCTGCCATCGAATAAGGGAGGTACGCCATGGAGGAGAGATACGTTATGGTTGTATTTTTGTGTCTCGGTTCATCCGTGAGTTCCTGGAAGGGGTAAATTTGATTCAGGGCCCCAGATCCCCTTGCGATCTCTCAAAAGCTTGGCCTTTGCATCTGTCCTCTGATATGTTTTCCCTAGCAGTACAAGGTTTTCTCATTTTAGCGTCACAACAACCCTGCAAGGTAGGGCTGGGCTGAGAGAGGCTGACTACTCCACAGTTGCCCAGGAAGCTTCATGGCCAAGTGGGCACTAGAACCCAAGTCTCCTCAGTCAAGCATGCTAACCACTACACTTACTCCCCCCCCACCCCCGGTCTCATTTTGAATACATTATTTTGTCATTTACCCTTGCCTTTCCCAACGTTCGAAGGACAGAAGCACACTTTTCCCTAAACTAAAATTTAAAAGTTGATGATGAAGAAGAGGAGATTGGATTTATACCTTGCCCTTCACCTGGAGTCTCAGAGTGGCTTACACATTCCTTTCCCTTCCCCTCCCCACAACAGGCACCCTGTGAGGTAGGTGGGGCTCTTTCCAGAACTGCCCTCTCAAGGACAGCTCTTGTCAGAACTATGGCTTGCCCAAAGCCATCCAGCAGCTGTAAGTGGAGGAGTGAGGAATCAAACCCGATTCTCCCAGATTAGAGTCCGCGCACTTAACTACTACACCAAACTGGCTCAAAGATGCTTCTCTTTGCACCAGAAAACTGGAAGGACGAAAGCCCAGAGCTGAGACTCGCACAGAGATATAACAGGCAGCCTCCTCTGAAAGCATATCGCATGGCTGCATTTCTGTAACTGGAATGATGGGATGGTCCAGTCAAGCAAAATAGCGCCGTTCTCCCACCATGAGGGCTGACTGGTAAATGGAATGGTCAGGGCAGTGACTCACACAGAGATGCAACAGGTGAAGCTCTCTATGTGGGTGGGACCCTTTAGGCTGGGAGCCTTTAATTATTTCATTACGTTCTTTCTCACGGTGCGCGACTGGTTTTCTCACAGCACACTAATGCGCCCAGCCCAGAGCTTGGAAATTATGGGTTTATCCTGTTTAAAGCTCCTAATATTCTCACTGGCCTTCCCGATACGTTTTTATAACCCCAGATCGCTTTGAGGTCCTTTCTCGCCAACAGAAAGCCAGCCGGTACATCCCAGAAAGAAGACGTTAACAAATAACATCGGCCCCCATCAAATGCAGACGTCGGTTCTCAAGTCTCTTTCTTCAGCGCTATCCGAAGTCCAAGCTTTGAGGCCCACAGAAAGGTCCAGCACCCCCTGAACGAGACGGGGGGGGGGGACACGACGGGCCCCTGCAGCTTCCCACCCACAGCTCAGGTCCAGCTGTTGAGTGCCGCCAAATCAGCAGACGTCAGCTCCGATTAATTCAAGTGGCTGGAAGCAAAAAGGGTCAGGGGGAGCCCCCTGGGGTTATGGGCCGCCAGCCCAGCCTGAAGACAAAAGCCACCACGCCTGAAGGCACCGCCTGCCCCCCCCAACTGGTGTGATGCATCGGCGGGGAATGTGGCCACCAGCAACCGGGCATCCTGAAATCTCTGCACGAAGCACAGCCAGCGCACCGTGGCCGGAGAGCGGGATCCAGGGAGCTCACAAGCCAGGAAAGTTCCACAGGAGAGGATCTCAAGTCCTTCCTTTCCCGATGACCGGGAAGGAGAGTCTTTAGGGTGGCCAGCTCCAGACTGGGAAATATCTGGAACTTTTGGGGATGGAGCCTGGGGAGGGACCTCAGCAGGGTACAATGCCATAGACGCCACCGTTTTCTCCAGGGGAACTGGTCTCTGTTGTCTGGGGATTGGGTGTCATTCTGGGAGATCTCCAGGTTTCACCTGGCGGTTGACAACCCTAGCACCTCAAGCTCTGCCCTGAAGTTCCGAGGGAACCACAGTGGCAAGATTCGAATTCATGGCAGGATCCAGAGCCTGGGTCCTAAAGAGACTCAGTCTATGCAGCGATTCTCTGTCCAAACCGCTGGATGACCATTCAGGACCTCCTGAGGGCACCTGGTGTTTTTGGCCACTGTGTGACCCAGAGTGTTGGGCTGGATGGGCCACTGGCCTGATCCAACATTGGCTTCTCTTCTGTTCTTATGTAGGAGGCTGCTTGACTCCAATAGGCCAAAACAGGTCATGTGACACTCCCTCACCCCATATAAACTTCCAGGTCAGCTCAGTTATTGTCCCATGTGACTGAGCACGTTCCACCGTAGCTACAGTCCTCGGTGCGGTGTAGTGGTTAGATCGCTGGACTTGGGTCTAGGAGAACCAGGTTCAAATCCCCACCCTGCCCTGGAGCCTAACCTACCTCACAGGGTTGTTGTGAGGATAAAATAGAGGGAAATTATGCCCCTGTTGGGGAGGAAGATGGGGTATAAAGGAAATAAGGAAGTAAGATCTGTTTCAACAGCTATTCTGCTGTACGCCCTTCCCTCAACAGGAACTCGATCTGACACAAAAGGCCATCTAGCCTAATGGCTTCCCTGCTGTGTTCCACTCTAGATGCACCTCAGCATGAGGACCACCAATGGCAGACGAAAAGTCTTTGAGACACACAGAGCTCTGCTCGACGGGCGCATCCCAGACCATAACCCTGTGAGAAAAGTGGTCAGGCGCGGCATGCAGCAGGGCAATCCCAGAGCTTAGACTGCCAGCGGAGTTGAAGTAGGGCAAGAAGAAAAGGACGAGAGGATTGGCTCCAGATCTGGGTGGGACGTTTGGCAATCGGATCCCCAGCAGGGCCCTTCCCAGACACGATAGAGCCAATGCCCCCTCTAAGCTGTGGAGTCTCGTGAGCAAAAGTTCTACTTTGTGAGCGACCGGCATTGAAGTTGTGAGCGAGCGATTCGGCCTACTGCATGAATTCGTCTGCGCTGAAGCCATCCTTCCTGAGCTAAGGCAAAAATGCGTGAGCCGGAGGCTAAAAAGACTGTGGGCCAGCTCACACTAACTCAGCTTAGAGGGGAAACTGGATGGAGCACCCACAGAGAGGGCAGGCGAGCAAGCTGCCATCCCTGGCTGCCAACAGCGCCTCTGGACAAACAACAGTGCCACCCTAGGTGGAGTTACACTCTCTAAGTCCTTGGACGGGTATTACACTGCTTAGAGTGGCACTAGGGTCCCTGTGGCAGAAAAGGGCTTCTTTCTCCCTCCAAAGAGGGTGGCATGGATACCAAGGGATAGAGGAGGGTGGGCAGGCCAACTCTTCCCTGTAGGGCCTGAAGCCATCATTCTCACCAACTAAAGAGAGGGCAAGCCACACAGTGGTGGTTCCTCCCAAGGCTGCTGACGACTCTACTCCAAAGCCGGAGAGACTTTCCCCATTGTTCATGCTATCTCAAGATTTACTGGCTGAATTTAGTAACTCAGGCGCTTTCACACACTAAATAACGCACTTTCAGTCAGCTTCCACTGCGCTTTGCAACTGGATTTGACAGTGTGAAATGGCAAGAATCCACTTGCAAACGGTCGCAGAAGTGGATTGAAAGGGCATCGTTTAGCATGTGTGGAAGTGCCAGGATACTCCTTTGCTTTCAATCGCCATCCCAAGGTTCTCCGGACAACGACTGAAGCCTGATTTAAAAATGCAGTGGCAAAAGACGGGGAAGAGGCAGGAGAAGGGACTGTATCATACTGGAGATTAGGCCAGCTCACATCGCCAAATGCCCTCCAGCTAACGGGAAAGTCTCCTCACAAGCAGAGAACTAGCTGAACAGGGATCAGGGTCGACACAACTGATTTCCCCCAATGCAATACTTTTTGAAAACCATTTTGGGGGGAGCATTCCAGGATGGGACACCTCGCCAGAATGGGGTGGCAGACTGTCAAGGCAGCAGAACAGATCGTATTGTTTCAAGCCACAGAGTCGGACAGCGGTGCAGAAATCACACTCCTGAAAGCCCCCCCTGTGTGAAAGATTCCTTCCAAGCAGAACCACAGCACAGCACAGAAAGGGCTGGCTAGAAAGTCTCTTTAATGTGCCAGGGTCTTTTTTTTTAAAAAAAAAACTTGCCTGAACTGTTGTAGATAGATCAAGACGGGGAGCCATGTTAGTCTGTCTGTAGCAGCAGAAAAGAGCAAGAGTCCAGCAGCACCTTCAAGACAATTTTTGCTAATTGTGGCAAGGTAGGAGCTTTCGTGAGTCACTGATCACTTCTTCAGATACCAGAAATGAAGAAGTGCGCAGTGACTCACGAAAGCTCATCCCCTGCCGCAAATCTAGTTAGTCTTTAAGCTGCTACTGGACTCTTGCTCTTTTCTACTGCTACAGAACTGTTGTGTGTATGTTTTTAACAGTAGGAACATTAACAATGGCAGATACCCCCCACACACTGAATTCCGGAAGTGGCCAGTCCCCTTGAACCCCTGAGGATTCCCGCCATTCTGTCTAGACCAAGCCTGTCCCCATCTCAGGCAGATACCTAAAGCAAAATTACAACACAAACTTGTTTCCAGGCCTTGACAGAAGTTTCAGAAATGCACTCTCTGTTCACCCCATGTGACAGGAAAACCAGACAACCCTTTGGGCAAATAAAACCCGCAAATGCAGCTGGGCACCCACAGAAACGCACAGGGGTTTTGGGGCAAACCAGCCGACGTGGAATCTGACAGTGGTGGGAAGTTTCAAAGTTCGGCGCCCACCGTCTCTCAGGAGTGAAGTCACCAAAATTTGGGAAGACTAACAAGAGTTTCAGCACCTGAAACCAGGAGATGTCTGAGGAAGAAGAAGAGTTGGTTTTATACCCCGCTCTTCACTACCCAAACACAATTCAGAGTGGCTTACAATCGCCTTCTGTTCCTCTCCCCACAACAGACACCCTGTGAGGTAGGTGGGGCTGAGAGAGCTCTAGAGAACTGCTGCTCTTGAAAACAGCTCTGAGAGAACTGTTACTGGCCCAAGGTCACCCAGCTGGTTTCATGTGGAGCATTGGGGAATCAAAACCAGCTCTCCAGATTAGAGCCCGCTACTTTTAACCATTACACCAAGCTGGCTCTCCCTCTGTGACCCTCTGCAACTTCATGATTGCCCTTTTTACCCAGCAGACCCATAGTTCTACATCTGCCCAGCATCCTACTGACATTGTGGAGTCCAGAGGGAGAAGAGGCAGGCAGGTGTCCTTCCATCACGCCTGGACCCAGCCCTTCCTTCAGGAACTCCTTTCATGGCACCTTGTTTATTATATCAGATTTGCCGTACATCGCTTTGGGGAGCTAACTGTCGGCCGAGGAGCCAGGCAGAAAAAGAGACGTACAATAAACAGATCATTAAATGATCTCTCTCTCTCTCTGCCAGCTGGGGATAACACGTTTGACAGAGAGGGTTTTGGCCCATGGCAGCTTCTGCCACAACAAATCTGTTTGCCCCAAAGGTGCCACCAGACTCTTGGCTGTTTCGGCTGCCGCAGAGGCACATGGCGTCGGCTCACTGTCTGGAACCAGCATCCACAGAGCGAGAGAGGGGTTGCAGGAGGGAGCCGTATCACATCCTACACGGAGAACCAGGAATTGGATCACAGTGCAGGAAGGACCGCATGTGTCATCTTAAGTCACTTAGAAACGTCAAGACCCCTCAATAATGAAAACAGAGGACGTTCGGGATTCTTTCTTTCGGAGGCCCCTATCTGGGCGATGAATTTCTCCTTCTCTTTTTTCCCCCCTTAAAAGGTTATGTTCATCGGTCTGACCTTCAGAAAATTGAACTTCTGTTAGCAAATTCCAACGAAGGGGATGACTCCAAGTAGCAACCTTTGCTCTTGCACAGGCCGGAGCCTGCCGTAAATTTCTGCAAACACACAGCTATCGATTGTCATTTGGATTGATCTGTTTGGTAACGTTATTACATTTGACATTGGGGCTGGGGTTTTTTTTCTTCCTTTCTCTCCCCCTGCCCCCTTTTCTACAGGGATGGTTTTATTTTTATTTATGACTGCCATTTTGGGTTTGTAACAGGTTGAATTTTAACGTCCTGCTGTAAAGGCGCACTCTGCTGCGATGGCCTCCAACTGAAACCGATAAACAGACCCGAAACTAATAAATCTCAATCAGAAAACACAAGAAGGTCTAATATGATCATATTACAGTAGAAGAAGAAAAAAATTAAGTGCTTGTCAATCATCCCACGGCTCTTGAACTGATTGGTCAAAATACAGGAAGGGTGTTGTTTTGTTGCACAATCGGGTAGAAGGTCTTTCGCTTTACCATCCCCATTAATAAAAGTGGATTTTCCTATTCACCTATGGCGAATCATGATCAGCTGCTGGCTCCCAAATTACTTTTTTGGATTCAAATGGTACTTCCTTCACTAACTCAGTTGTTGAGGTACCACAATACAATTTTTATTTACACCCTGCTCTTCTCAGCAATGGAGACCCAAAGGGGTTTATACCATCATTTTCCTTCCCCCCCTCTTATGCTCACAACAACCCTATGAGGTAGGTTAGGCTGAAATGACTGGCTCAAGACCACTCAGTGAGAGTGGGACTTTGAACCTGGGTCTCCCAAATTCTTGTCTGACCCTCTTAACTACTAAACCACATCAGCTTACATCAGTATGCAGGAGTAAGCTAGTGAATTTTTTCCTCGACTAATACCTTCAGTGGTTGGTCCTGGTTAGTATTTGGACAGGAAACCACCAAGGAATTCCAGGATTGCTATGCAGAGGCAGGCAACGGCAAATAGGGTTGCCAATCCCCAGTTGGGAGCAGGGGTTCCCCTGGTTTGGAGCCCCTCCCCCCGCTTCAGGGCTGTCAGAAAGTGGGGGGGAGGGAATGGCCGCTGGGTGCTCCATTAAACTCTATGGAAACCGGTCCCCATAGGGTATAATGAAGAATCGATCGGTGGGTATCAGGGGCTCTGGGGGGCTGTTTTTTAAGGTAGAGGCACCACATTTTCAGCATAGCTGGTGGTGCCTCTCCTGAGAAAAAACAACACCTAAGTTTCAAAAAGGTTGGACCAGGGGGTCCAATTCTATGAGCCCCCATCCTCCATTATTTCCAATGGAGGGAAAGCATTTAAAAGGAATGCAGCCCCTTTAAATGGGATGGCCAGAACTCCCTTCTGGCTTCTTGGCCTCACCTGGAAACCCTTGGCACCTGGCTCCACCCCCAAAGTCCCCAGATAGTTCCCGAGCTGAACGTGGCAACCCTAACGCCAAACCACCTCTGCTAGTCTCTCCCCTTGAAAACCCTACGGGGTGGCCGTAGTCGGCTGTGGCTTGACGGCACTTGACGCCCGCAATACCTTTGGTGGAATGACTGGCAAGGGGTAGAGGAATAAAGAAGGGGAAGAGGGAAAACAACATTAAAAGGGGACAGGAATTTCCCCAAAGAGATCTGATCAGAATCCCTGCTGTCAGCTGTGAGGGGTGGAGGGAGAGGTGTACTCCCCGGCCGACCTGAAAATTTAGGTTTGGTGCTAGGAGAACTGGGCGAGAGGAGGCACGTGGATCCACACACAGAGACGCTGTACGCCGGTTGCGCAAGAACCGGACTGAGCGGAAAGGCCGACTGCAGAGAGTCTTCAAGGTAAGGCCTGCCCCTTACACCTCACCAGCCAGGAACGCAATCGATGACCTATTTTAGAGTGTCGTGAAGATCGATCCGATTAGACACTGCTTCCTGTCCTGAGGCAGAGGAAGGGATTACGGGCCAAATTGGTGGTGACGTGGGAGACTCGTGGAGTGTCTCCCAATGATTTGTCTTTCTACTGCAGCGTAAGCGGACGGGGATCTCAACTGGTTCAGAGCAATGGGGGCAAGGGCGAAAAGCAGGGTTGCCAACCGCCAGGTGGGAGCTGGAGATCACCTGGAATTACAACTGATCTCCAGACTACAGAGATCACTCCCCTCCTGGAGGAAATGGCTTCTTTGGAGGGTGGACTCTATGCCTCCGCCTCCAAATCTCCAGGAATTTCCCAACCCACAGTTGGCAACCCTGTCACCAAGGCCACCTGCCTTTAAAAAAAAACCCTCAAGTTTGGTTTCTCTACAGAGATGGATGGACTCAGAAAAACCTTAAAAGTGGATCAGACAGATCCATCAGTCTATCAGAAGCTACTAACCATGTTGACTTAAGCAAATATCCGCATCCAGAAGCAGTTAGCTTCTGAATACCAGTGCCAGGAGGCAACATCAGGGAAAGGCCTCGGCCTCTATGCCTTGTTGTTGGCCCTCCAGAGGATGCTGGACTAGGTGGACCCTCACTGGTCTGACCCAGCAGGACTCTTCTTGTGCTCTTATGAGGGGAAGGCCTTGGCCTCTCTGCCCTGTGGTTGGCCCTCCGGAGGAACTGGTTGAGGCCACTGTGTGAGACAGGATGCTGGACTAGATGGACCCTCACTGGTCTGATCCAGCAGGGCTCTTCTGATGTCCTTACGAGGGGAAGGCCTCAGCCTCTCTGCCCTGTGGTTGGCCCTCCAGAGGAACTGGTTGAGGCCACTGTGTGAGGCAGGATGCTGGACTAGGTGGACCCTCACTGGTCTGACCCAGCAGGGCTCTTCTGGTGTTCTTATGAGGGGAAGGCCTTGGCCTCTCTGCCCTGTTATTGGCCCTCCAGAGGAACTGGTTGAGGCCACTGTGTGAGATGGGATGCTGGACTAGATGGACCGCTGGTCTGATCCAGCAGGGCTCTTCTGATGTTCTTAAATGCAACTGGAGGATCCCATTTCGATGAGGAAAACTGTGCCTAAAAATGGCTTACGCATTGGGTTGCCAGCACTGAGCTGGGAAATAACTGGCGATTTGGGGGCGGAGCCTGAGGATGGTGGGGTTTGGGGAAGTGAGAAACCTTCAGTGGTGTACAATGCCATAAAGTCCACTCTCCAAAGCAGCCATTTCCTCCAGGGGAACTGGTATCTGCCACCTGCAGATCAACTGTCGTCTCAAGAGATCTCCTGCTACCACCTGGGGGCTGGCAACCCTCATAATGCACCGCCACAACTGCTGGTGGTCACATTCAGTGCCCCTTGCAGCCGCATTAGTAAAACCAAAAAGGTTCAGGGGACCCTCTTTGCCTTTTCCACGCCTCCTTCAAGCGAGCGAGACAACTAAGCAAGCAGGGTCCGGGGAGGACAAACTTTACACAGTCAAATATTGATAGACCAAAGTGAGATCTGAAAGTCAACACGCCTTGTTTTGAAAAGATTAGGCAGGAAGGTAAAGTAAGAGCACTCTCAGACATTTGAAAGAGAGCTGGGCGAGCGAGAATGGCATCTCTCGGTCCTCTGCAACTCCGTGAGCTGCTCTCCCTCGGCCTGCCTGATCCGACGCGTGTTTGCTCCGGGGATTAACTGCACATTACGTCTTCTTCAGGGATGTGGAGAGGCGAGGTAGAGAGGAACGTTTTCAAGCACCACACTTCCCAAGCGTGCCCGAGGCTAATTCAGATGACGATGTGCGGAGTGGGGGAGCCGTGTGGCATCTTCCCACACTGAAATGACCCCAGAGGGGGACACCGTTTGCCCTATTTCATGTGTAGGCCATCAGTATACATACAGCCCCCAACGCGGCACGCAATAGCCCCCAATCATTGTGTTATGTTTTGAGTTTCTTTCTGTGCAGTTCAGTTTAGCCATGGGTTCATAATTCCCTCGTTCCAATTGGCTGCACAATAAAGACCAACCGTTGGTCCTGAAGCCGCCCCAGAGATCCAATCATAGAGCCCGGCTTAGGTCCAACAGGACTTGGCGTATATCGTTACACTGTGTTTAGTTCACTGTTGGGAACGTGTAAGTTTGTGTGCCGCTCTGCTGGAGCTGTCTTCAGCTGAGTGATGTTCAGAGTAAAAGCCTTGTTATGATTCATCGTGTCCTGACTCTCAATACTTAAAACATTGTTCCCTCTCAGCAGAGTTAGCGTGAGCTAGCTCACACCTTTTAGCCTCCAGCTCACACATAGTTGTCTTCGCTCAGGAAGGATGGCCCCAGAACAAACGAACGTATGCAGGAGCCCAATCGCTCGCTCCCCACTTTAATGCCAGGAGCTCCTAAAGTAGAATTTTTGCTCAGAAGACCCCACATCTTAGAGGAAGCACGGGCGACAACCGTGTCGCCAACTCCAGGTTGGGGAATTTCTGGACATTTGGGCGTGGAGAAGGAAAAGAAGAAGAGTTCGTTTCCTTCACTAACCATTGGGAATCTCGGAGTGGCTCGGAGCCGCGAGAGCTCTGAGAGAACTGCTCTTGAGAGAACAGCTCTGAAAATGCCGTGACTGACCCAAGGACACCCAGCTTGCTTCATGTGAGCTGCCAGCTTCCAGGTGGCACTTGGCGATCTCTTGCTATTACAGTTGATCTCCAGACGACAGAGTTCAGTTCCCCAGGAAAAAATGGCTGCGTCGTAGGGTGGCATTATACCTTGCTGACGTCCCTCCCCTCCCCAGGCTCCAACCCCAAAATCTCCAGGTAACTCTCAGCCCAGAGCTGGCAACCCTAGCAGGGTGTGGTTTGAGAAGGAGAGGGACCTCGGCAAGATATAACACAAGAGTCCACCTTCCGAAGGAACTCTTTTCTCAAGGAGAACTGATCTCTGTAGTTGGGAGATCAGTTATAATTCTGGGAGATCTCCAGGCCAGAGCCAGTTTGGTGTAGTGGTTAAGTGCACGGACTCTAATCTGGGAGAACCGGGTTTGGTTCCCCACTCCTCCACTTGCACCTCCTGGATGACCTTGGGCAAGCCATAGTTCTGATAAGAGCTGTCCTTGAATAAGAGCAGTTTCTGTCAGAGCTCTCTCAGCCCCACCTACCTCCCAGGGTGTCTGTTGTGAGGAGGGGAAGGGAAAGGAGTTTGTAAGCCGCTCTGAGACTCCCTAGGGTAATGAAAGGCGGGGTATAAATCTCTTCTCCTCTTCTACTTGCAGGGTAATAGCCCTAAGCTCCAATGGAACAGGCACAAATCCTTCCCTCAGTGCACTGAAGTTTTGTGCTAGCTAGGCGGGATACAACGAAGAAGAAGAAGAGATTAGATTTATACCCTGCCCTTCACTCACTCGGAGTCTCAGAGCGGCTTACGAACTCCTTTCCCTTCCCCTCCCCACAACAGACTCCCTGTGAGGTAGGTGGGGCTGGGAGAGCTCTTTCCCAAGCTGTCCTTGAGAGGACAGCTGGTACAGAGCTATGGCTTGCCCAAGGTCATCCAGCCAGGTGCAAGTGGAGGAGTGGGGAATCAAACCCGGTTCTCCCAGATTAGAGTCCGCGCACTTAACCACTACACCAAACAAAATCCAAATAAATAAATAAATAAATAAATAAATAAATAAATAAATAAATAAATAAATAAATAAATAAATAAAGTTGCCAACCTCCAGGTGGCAGCGGGAGACCTCCCGCTATTACAACTGGTCACCAGGTGACAGAGAACATTTGCCCTGGGGAAAACGGTTGCTTTGGAAGGCGGACTTTATGGCATTATGCCCCAATGAAGTCCCCCCCCCTCCCCAAACCCCCCCCTTCTCCGGCTCCATCCCCAAAATCTCCAGGTATTTTCCAATCTGGAGCTGGCAACCCTAGCCACAGTCCCAATATGAACTGGGCCCATATAGTCCTGGGAAGAATGGGGACGTCAGAACACGTCTCTCCACTCTCTTTTACAGAATCATAGAGGGTTTTTTTTTTAATAGAATCACAGAGTTGGAAGGGACCTCCAGGGTCATCTAGTCCAGCCCCCTGCACAATGAAGGGAATTCACAAATATCTCCCCCTCACTCCCAGTGACCCCTGCTCCATGCCCAGAAGATGACAAAAAAAAACCCTCCAGTATCCCCAGCCAAACTGGCCTGGAGAAAGATTGCTTCCTGACCCCAAAGTCGCAATCAGCATTTCCCCGGGCTCAACCCAGGGATATCCATGGGCCAAACGTAATATGCAGCCTCCAAGTTAAGTCCCTGTGATTTCAAGCGTGCTGACTCCACGTCCCCAAGCCCAGGATTATTTATCTGTTTAAAAGACATCAATGCTGCCTTTCCACCCGCTCAGGGTCCCCAGGGCGGCATGCATGAAAATGCTCGAACAATTAAAAACAACATTTGAAATTATGAAACGATTCAGTAAAAAGAGATCAACAGTACAGCACCAGAATCAGGGAGGAGGGCCAAGGAACCGTTCCTGGGTGGTATGCCAAACGAAACAAACAAAAAGGATTACGGCTCTGAGTACGCAGCAACTTAGTTTATTTATGTGACCTGAAGAGAAACCAGGGGATAGTTGTTTATTTAACGTATACTTTGTCAGTTCGGTGCAGTGGTTAGGAGCGCGGACTCTAATCTGGGAGAACCGGGTTTGATTCCCCACTCCTCTGCATGCAGCAGCTGGCGTGACCTCGGGTCAGTCACGAGTTCTCTCAGAGCTGTTCTCTCAAGGGCAGTCCTCGGGAGAGCTCTCTCAGCCCCACCCACCTCTCCCAGGGTGTCTTGTCTGGGGAGGGGAAGGGAAAGGAGTTTGTAAGCCGTTCTGAGACTACTTTGGGTAGTGAAGGGCGGGATACAAATCCAGTCTCCTTTTCTTCTAAGTGGTGACCTATCACCAAATTCGGGGCTGGACGCGGGAGCCCATTGCTGGTTGCCAACTCAAGGGCTGGGCAGGTCACAGAAGGAAGGCTGGAGGTTTCTCGGAATCACGACTGAGCTTCAGATTACAGAGATCAGTTCCTCTGGAGAAAAATGGCTGCTTTGGAGGGTGGACTCTATGGCATTATATGCTGAGGTCCCCCCCCTTTCCCAAACCCCGCCCTCCCCAGGCTCCACCTCCCAAATTCTCCAGGAATTCCCCAACACAGAGGTGGCAACCCTGCGCAGGAAAAAAATGGAAAAGCATTTGTCCTGGAAGGATGGGGGCTTAAAAGGGGGAAGAATGGGCAGTTGCAGCATTGCAGGTTTCTCTCTCTCCCCCTCTATCCCACAGCACAGATCCTGCAGCCCACCTCCAGACTGGGAAGTAACTGGAGATTATTGGGGTGCCGCCTGAGTAGGGCAGGGTTTGGGAAGCAGAGGGACTTCATACAGGGGTGCCAACCTCCAGATGGGACCCGGGGATCCCCTGGAATTACAGCATTTTTCCAGACTACAGAAATCAGTCCCCCTGGAGCAAATGGCTGCTTTGCAGGGTGGTCTCTATGGCACTGTATTCTGCCGAGGCCTCCGTCCTCCTCAGCCTCCATCCCCAAATCTCCGGGAGTTTCCCAACCTGGATCTGGCAGCCCTAGACTTCAGTGGGGCAGAATGCCCTGGAGTCCACCTTCCCAAGCAGCCGTTTTCTCCGGGTGAACCCATCTCTGTCGCCTGGAGATCTGTTGCAACAGCGGGAGATCGCCAGCCCACCCCCTGGAGGTTGGCAAACCGATCCCGCACCCAGCCCAAGACGCAGCCCGGTGGCGGCCCTCGCTCTCGGCCTCCCTTGTCTCACTGGCGGCTTTGGAGGAAAAAATATCCCTCCTCTGGGGGAGTACACAAGAGGCTCCGCCAGCTGCTAGTCATTAGAATTAAATTTATGGTTCTCTCAATTGACCTTGATGGAGGACCCACAGCCTCAGCACCAGGAAGACGCGGGAGAGGGTTTGTGGCACGATGACAGAGATGCCAGCCCCCCTCCCCATTGCCACTGGTGGGGGGGGGTAGGTTGCCAGCTCCAGGTTGAGAAATTCCTGGAGATTTGGAGATGGAGCCTGGGGAGTGGAAGAGATTGGATTTATACCCCACCACTCACTAGCCGAAGGAGTCTCCGAGCAGCTTACAATCTCCTTCCCTTCCTCTCCCCACAACAGACACCCTGTGAGGAAGGTGGGGATGAGAGAGCTCTGAGGGAACTGCCCGTGAGAGAACAGCTCTGAGAGAACTTGCGACTGACCCAAGGCCACACCAGCAGCTGCATGTGGAGGCGTGCAGAATCAGACCCAGTTCTCCCAGATTAGAGTCTGCGCTCCCAACCGCTACGCCAAACTGGCTCTCGGTGGGGTACAGTGGTCTAGAGCAGGGGTGTCAAACATGCGGCCCGGGGGCCGGATCAGGCCTGCGGAGGGCTTCTATCAGGCCCACACCGGACCTGGCCATCTCCTGCTTCCAGTTCTGTTGCTGCTGCTGCATCATAGCTTGCTTCACCAGACTCTCTCAATCGCTCAGCCATTTCATGTTTTCCCCCTGGGTCCTAGACTCAGAAGTCTGAGCATGAGCTTTCTGTGTTGAATGTCAATAAATCAAAAGTAGGTTTGCAGCTTACAGTTACACACGCTGAACAGCATACTCAAGGTTGCAACAGCACAGACGTTTTGGTGCAATAATGCAGAGCAAGAGGCGTCAGTTACCAGATACTGTTAAATAAACAAAATATCGCAAGGGGGCTGATGTTTTAAGCATGCTTGTATTTTAAGTAAAAAGAAATTCTTCGTGTTTGTGTCCTTTATAAAAGTTTATATCTCCGCTACCTGGCATTACATTTTATGACACAGAGGGTCTGGCCCGACAAGGTCTCATTTACGTCAGATCCAGCCCTCATTAAAAATGAGTTCGACACCCCTGCTCTATAGTCCACCCTCCGAAGCATCCATGTTCTCCAGGGGAACTGATCTCTGCCTGTCATCTGGAGATGAGCTGTAATTCCAGGAGAAACCCTGGCCACACCCAGAGGCTGGGATCTCTAGACGGAGCCCCTGCTTGGCACCCAGCAGGTCCCAGGGTCAGTCCCTGGATTTTTTTTAGTTAAAGGATCTACCCTAGCAAATATTGAAAAAGCTTTATTCCGGCCTGAGCCCCTGCTGGACGAAGCCAACGAGACCCAACCAATCCTCAGTGGCCTGAGGGTCTCTGAAGGACTGCCTGTTTGCACAAAAACTAACCCCGCTTACCAAGATCATCCAAGAAGGACCTGCCCTATAGGAGGCCATGTGGCTGGTTAAGGGTGACAGAGCTTTCCATGTGGTGGCACCCCAATTACGCCACGAGTCCCTGCCGGGAGTGGCCTTCTGCCTACTTGCTAGTCTTTTTCAGGCACCAAGGGGAAAAGCTGTCCTCATCCCCCAAGCTTCCGAAAGGACACAATTAATGAACCCATTCATGGTTTTAAAGCTTGTTCATAATGCCGACGCGGCTTTTATTGTTGGCTTAATCCAATTGATTTTTGTATCTCACATAGTTTTTCTTTTCTTTTCTTTTCTTTGAATACAGGCCATCTTCAAGCCCGCTCCTGAAATGCAGGGTATTAATCTCTTAAACAAATATTTTTATCCCGGCTTTGCTTCATTTAAGAAGCCAGATGGATCAGAGCAAAAGATCAAATCTCGTCTAACAACTTGTTCCTTGAAGTTCCGGGAAGCCCAGACGAACGTACACGAAGGAAGCCGCTCTCCCATGCTATCAGCCCAGAGGAAGGGACGTTCAAAGGTACACTGCGTTTGAACATGGAGGTTCCATTTAGCTATCACATGACCCTAACTAAGGGATCAGGCCGAGAGAAACGGTAGATTTAAAGACAGGATTTGATGGGAGAAATGGAGCCACATTTTAGCTTCCAGACTCTGTAGAACTGAGCCTTCCCTATAACCTCTTACCCCGAAGTCCCGGATAACTTGGGGCTAGTGGTAGCTGCTTTCCGCACATGCTCAGAGGACAACATTCTTGAGCCTGCATTCCGCCACGAGGCCCTGCCATCAAACCCAGTTACTAGGGCTGGGTTTTGGCTGGGAATAAGAGCGCTGATAGTTATTAACCTGACTTGGGAAATAAAAAGGTTTTCAACGATTAAAACAAAAAAGCCCAACCCACAATGACTAAACCAGTGAGGCAGTCAGCAGCAAGATTAAGCGCGGAGCCAAGATTTGCAGATTTTTGCAAGACGGTACAAAGTCCAAAAGCAGGTAAATAAAATAAAGGCTCTGTTTAAAGGGCTGCGAGAACTTCTTTTGCAAAAGAAGCTCTGCTGTGTGCCCAAATTCTAGCAGCCACCCGCGGCAAGACAGCCAGCCACCCAGCGTAAGGCCAGTCTTTGTGTGCGGTCCCAGCAACAGCAGAAGAGTACTTTGGTTTGCCGTCACATCAAGCAAGCAGCACTTTCTCACTGGCGTTCCCCCCCTCCAAGCGCTGTGATTGGTTGCTCCCAATTTCACGCAAACCGCAGTTTCTGCCATAACATCCAAATCAGCAAACCCTAGCTCGCGCTTCCCCTGTTTAAGCAAAACGGATATTAAAAGGGCAGTTTGCAACCCCGGCTTGGGAGACGAAGTACACGGAGCTCAGATCTGCTGACTTGAATGTTATGACAAGTGAGGATTCGTGGCAAAGCAGAAGCTACTAGCTTGTTGCGGCTGGGGAACAAACACCAAATATGTTCGTGGAGCACCCTCAGGAGGAGGAGGAGGAGAAAATGGATTTATACCCCACCACTCACTAGCCGAAGGAGTCTCCGAGCAGCTTACAATCTCCTTCCCTTCCTCTCCCCACAACAGACACCCTGGGAGGCAGGTGGGGCTGAGAGAGCTCTGAGGGAACTGCCCTTGAGAGAACAGCTTGGAGAGAACTTGTGACTGACCCAAGGTCACACCAGCAGCTGCATGTGGAGAAGTGGGGAATCAAACCCGGTTCTCCCAGATTAGAGTCTGTGGTCCTAACCACGACACCAAACTGGCTCTCTGGTGGAGATCAGTGGGCCGCAGGCAGAGGGGAGGCAGGGCAAATCTATGCTGTTCAACATCTATATGCGCCCTCTTGCCCGGAGGCACAGACTGGGTTGTCATCAGTATGCAGATGACACCCAGCTGTATCTGTTGTTGGGTGGCCAGTCTGGAGCTACCCCAGAGGACCTGGAGCAGGCGCTTCAGGACGTGGCAGGCTGGCTTAGGCTGAGCCGACTGAAATTGAATCCAACAAAGACGGAGGTCCTGTGCCTGAGTCGGAGCGGTTCAGGGGTGGGGACCCCATTACCGGCCTTCGGGGGGGCTCCATTGGTGCCAGCCCCGAGGGTTCGGAGTCTGGGGGTGCTCCTGGATGCCTCCTTGACTATGGAGGCCCAGGTGGCGGCCACTGCCAAGGCAGCCTTCTACCATCTGAGGCTGATTAGGCAGTTGGTTCCCTTCCTTGAACGCAATGACCTGGCTACAGTGATCCACGCAATGGTCACCTCGAGACTTGATTATTGTAACGCTCTCTACATGGGGCTGCCCTTGTCCCAGCTCCGGCGGCTGCAGCTAGTGCAGAATGCCGCGGCCAGGCTGCTGATGGGCCTCTCTGTGAGGGACCATGTCCAGCCTGTGCTGAGGGCACTGTACTGGCTGCCTATAGCGTACCGGATCCGGTTCAAGGTGCTGGTTTTAACCTTTAAAGCCCTTTATGGCCAGGGGCCTGCCTACCTAAGGGACCGCCTTTCCCTATATATACCCCAGAGAGCACTACGGTCAGGCACGCAACATCGCCTGACCCTTCCTGGACCAAGAGAGGCCAGGCTGGCTACCACTCGGAACAGAGCCTTCTCAGTGGCGGCCCCCTACTGGTGGAATGAGCTCCCGGAAGACATCAGGGCCCTGCGGGACCTTATGCAGTTCCGCAGGGCCTGCAAGATGGAGCTCTTCCGCCAGGCTTTTGGGGCCGCCGCTGGGGGAAATGGCCATTGAGAGATGGCCAGGGAAGCACATAGGCCCGGAACAACAGTTAGTGGTAGCCTCCTGGCCGGGGAAAGCTGTTGTTGCCCTGGTGTTAGTAGTTAGATCGCCAATGACTATATTTGCAATTTGCCGCCAATTGAAACTGTGATTGAAACTGTATTGTATTTTAATGTATTAATTTATATTATTTATACTGTTTTTAATGTTGTGAGCCGCCTAGAGCCGCTATGTTGGTCAGGCGGGATATAAATCTAAATAAATAAATGAATGAATGAATAGACTGAAACAGGCCTGTAGCTACAGTGGGGCTTTTGGGGGCTCTGCCCCCTTCCTTAAAGGCACGCCCCCCCACAAGGATTTCTCATGTAAATGCTTTTTTCAATCATTTTTAAACATTTGTTTAAAGGTGTGCACTCCTTTAAGCAGAGTGGGGTCCTGCAGTTGACTAATTCCCGCACTTAGCAAGCGGGTTGGAGTAGGTGACCTCCAGGATCCCTTCTAACTCGGTGTCAAGAAGCTGGGTCTCCTTTAAGAGAGTTTTTCTGCCAGAGTGTTCGCTTTCTTGACTACAGAAGTCATCCCCTGCCGGCTTGTTCTCAGGATTGTTGCTTAGGCCAGCAGAAGTGATTAACTTGCAGCAGCTGAGAACTGTCATCTAAAGTGGTCGACAGCTTGCAATCTAGAGATCTATCCTGGTCGCAGCGTTCTATTGGCTAAGTGGCTTTTCTTTCTGCCCTGAGAACTTCAGCCCCACCAGGGAAAAAAAACCTGCCCCACAAGCCACAAAATCGTGGCTACAGGCCTGGCCTGAAACTACTTGGCAGTCCTCCAGAGCAGAAACTGTGAGCTAGAGTGTCCTTTCCAGAGACAGCATCCTCCATTGCAGGGGTCCCCGACGTGGTGCCCTTGGGCACCATAGCGTCCGCTGACACCTTTCCGGGAGCCCGCCAGGTGTTTTTGGCAAACGAATGGAGCCAGGCGGGGCTTCTGCTCAACAAAGCTTCTGAGTGACCCTGGGGGACTAATCGGCTATGGACGTTTTTAAAAACATTACTTTGGTGGCAGCTGCCACTGCAGCATAAGGATCTTTGCTCCGTGGCGGAAGGTAAGCAGTGGCAGCCATTTTGTGACTGCGCCCACCAGTGTTCCCTCTGAATCGGCGTGAGCAAGCTCACCATTTTTTAGCCTCCAGCTCACCAGACTCCACAGCTTAGAGGGAGCACTGCCGCCCACCAGACTGTGTCAGAATCCCGCCGGCACAACCCTGCTCCACATCTTCTCAGAATGAGCACAAAGACCCATAAGGCAGCTCCAGACTGTCTTTTCGGCACAGAGATAAAAGGTTATGCGAATGATACATAAGGGAAGCTTGCCCATAATAAACCCCTGGAGGAAGATTTTTAAGGGCGTACGGCAGGGGGTGTCAAACTCATTTGTCACGAGGGCCGGATCTGACATAATTGTCACTTTGTCGGGCTGGGCCACGTGTGCCATAAACATAATGCCAAGTACGGGAGATATAAGCTGTACCGAGGACAGCAGCCTGGTAAGCTACGAGTTGGCGTGTCCTCACCACAAGGCCTCGTGGGCTGGGAAGGGGGTGCAAAGGAAATCCCATATGGCGGACTGGAGAGGCAACAGTGCAGATCTAGGCAGAGGCCCCCACTTCAGACAAGGCTGTTCTACCATGCTAAAGCTACAACTGGAGTGGTTCTGCCCACCCCCCCTCCCCTCCAGCAGTCTCCTGTTCCTTGCCTTGTACTAGTTGCTCACTGGCTGCATAGGAGCCCTTGGATGGGCCAGTTCTGGCCCCTGGGCCTTATGTTTGACACCCATGATGTATAGCCTGCAGGTTTTCTGTTGTGCCAGAAGGTCGGGCCAGAACCAACGGGTTGAAATTAAACCAGAAGAGTTTTCGTCTAAACCTTAGGAAGAGCTTGATGAACGTCAGGGCAGTTCCTCAGAGGCTTCCTTGGGAGTTGGTGGGCTCTCCTTCTCCGAGGGGTTTTAAGCAGAGGTCAGAGGACCATCTGACTGCGATGCCGGTTCTGTGAACTTAGGCAGATCTTGAGAGGGAGGGCAGGGAGGGTTGCCTCAGTGCTTAGTCCTCGTGGCCCTTTCTGACACGCCCCGGGAAATGCCAGTTTGGCTGGAGATCCTGGAGGGTTTTTTGTCATCATCTGGGCATGGAGTGGGGGTCACTGAGGGTGTGGGGGGAGGTATTTGTGAATGTCCTGCATTGTGCAGGGAGCTGGACCCTGGAGCAATGCTCCCTCTATGCTGTGGAGTCTTGTGAGCAAAAATTCTACCTTGTAAGCTCCTGGCATTAAAGTTGTGAGCGAGCGATTTGGCTGCTGCATAAATGAGTATGCTTTGGAGCCATCCTTCTTGAGCCGAGACAAAAATGTGTGCGAGCCAGAGGCTAAAAAACTATGAGCTAGCTCACACTAGCTCAGCTTAGAGGTGCCTTCCAACTCTATGATTCTAAGTATCTATGTGCCATCGAGTCGTAGCTGACTCTTGGCGAACCCGTAGGGTTTTGAAAGTAGGAGAAATTCAGAGGTGGTTTTGCTGCTGCCAAGCAATCCTGGGAGTCCTTGGAAGTCTCCCATCCAAGTACTGACCAGGACTGACCCTGCTTAGCTTTCAAGATCTGTTGAGATCAAGCTAGCCTGGACTATCCAGGTCTGGGCATCTATAGGAGGGGGGTAATTTGGGGTTTTCTTACGTATGTTTCAACTGGTGCTGGCTTTAAATTCTGCAGGTTTTAACTGCGATTTGTTAGCAACCTTGAGTTACACGGAAAGGCAGGGCATAAACATTTTAATGCACGAGACTGAGAGCATAATATACCAGCGGCATAAAAATAAATGGAGTTTCCTCGAGCTGATCTGAATTGGAGCTTGGGGGTGGGAAGAGCTGGAAGAGTGTCTCAAAGCCAGTTCCCCTAACATGAATCTGCCTTCCAAAGTACAGTTTTATATCCTACGTATTCAACAATATATGTTCCTTACATAGATAATTTTAATACTGTTCTCAGTCACGGATGCTTACGTATTTAGGATTTGGAGTCCTTCATTCACTACCTGCAAATGCCAGAGTAACCCAACTACATACAGCCAGGCTGGTTATTTCAATATTATTAGTATTATTTAAAGTTAATTCCCATCTTTTACTTGCACTTCAAAAGCAGTTTGAACTAAATAGGCTGCCGACTGCGGCCTCACGATCCTGATCCCATGCGCGTTTACGCAGAAGTAAGCCTCGGGCACGCACACAAAAGCTTATATACCCAGAATTATATTTTTGTTCGTCTTAAAGGTGCCCCTGGACTCCAACTTTGCTCAGAAGTAAGTGTCACTGTATTCAAAGGGGCTTACTCCAAAGCAAGCAACCCCACCAAAATAAAACAAACAGATTGCTCTTGAGTAGGATTATGTCTTCACAAAGGCAAAATTTAGAAATGACAACAACTGGAATCTGGGCAAGCAAGTGCCACGTCTTAGTTAGTGAATTCCTGCCGGGGGGGGGGGCAGAATCAGTTTTCTTTCCTCGTTTTTGGATTCATAACAGCATAAGGAAAGCTCTGTTGGATCCAGCCAAAGGGCGAAGGAGAGGAGGAGGAGATTGGATTTATACCCCGGCCCTTCACTACTTGAAGGAGTCTCAGAGCAGCTTACAGTCTCCTTTCCCTTCCCCTCCACCCAACAGACAAACTGTGAGGTTGGCAGGGCTGAGAGAGCTTTTTCGAGGACTGTTCCTGAGAGAAAAGCTCTGAAAGAACTTGTGACTGACCCAAGGTCACCCAGCTGGCTTTATGTGGCGGAGTGGGGCATCAAACCCGGTTCTCCCAGATTAGAGTCCACGCTCCTAACCACTACACCAACCTGGCTCTCCTAACCACTACACCAAGCTTGCAGCCAGATTTTATTTATCTATATATTAATCCCCAGAGGGTTTTTTTCTGTGTGGATACTTATATCTGCCAAAAGAGAGCTCACTCTTCCCCAACAGTTTTTCCTACATAGTCAGGCCCCTTCCTCGGTCTGCAGAAAAATCCGAAAAGTTAAAAAAAAAACTTCAGGAACCACTGAATTCCCCCCAGTACCTTTTGAGATGGCATCAGCTCCAGGCATCAACTTTGAGGAGATTAGAATGTTCGGGGGGGGGGGGGTGTTCCTAACTGTTTCTGTTAGTAAAAGACAAGGTTTTTACTGGCAGCAGTCTAGGGTTGCCAAGTGCCCCCCTGGCCACCGGATCCAGATCCAGGCTGGGAAACTTCTGGAGATTTGGGGGTGGAGCCTGGGGAAGACAGGGGCCTCAGTGAGGTACAATGCCATAAACTCCACACTCCAAAGCATCCTTTTTCTCCATGGAAAGTTATCTCTGTAGTCTGGAGATGAGCAGTAATTCCAGGGGATTCCCAGGTCCCACCTGGAGGCTGGCATCCCTGTACAGCACCAGCTGTGTGACTTGATACCACCTGATTTGCATGACTTAATTAGGCCCAGCTGCTTTGCTACTGTTCATCAGCAGCCACCCTATGAAAGCCAATGTGATGAAACAGTTCGAGCTTCAGATTGGGATCTGCAAGACCCAGGTTCAGATCCCCATCTTGCGGTGGAAGCTGACTGGGAGATTTTGGACGAGTCACATACCTTCAGCCTAACCAACCTCACAGGGTTGTTGTGCAGATAACGAGGAGGAAATAATAATGTAAGCTGCTTTAGTCCCCACTGTGGAGAAAAACTGTAATTTTCCTAGGTAAAAACTGCAAGGGAGGGGGGTGGAGATGGAAAGCTGAAGACAGAGAATGGTAGGTTGGCTGTTGGTTGGGGAGGAAATAGGGTTGCCAACTCCAGGTTGGGAAATTCCTGGACATTTGTGAGGTGGAGCCTGGGGAGGGTGGGATTTGAGGAGGGACTACAGACCAGTATAATGCCACAGACTCCACCCTCCAAACTAGCCATTTCCTTCACTTGAACTACCATTGCCAGCCTCCAGACAAGGAGAGCACCCAAAATTACAACTGTTGTCCAGGTGACAGAGATCAGTTTCCCTGGATAAAATGTCTGCGTTGGAGGGTTGAGTCTACGACATTGTACCCTGCTGAGGCTGCTTGCCTCCCCAAGCCTCACTGTCCCAAGGCTCCACCCCCAAATCTCCAGGAATTTCCCAACCTAGAGCTGACAGCCCTAAGGTGAATTGATCTCTGCAGCTGGGAGATCCACTGTGATTCCCGCTGCTGCTGTGGGGGGAGAGGAAGCAGGCAGGAGGCTGGGAGAGTGATGGGGGCAGAAAGAGTGGTGGAGTGGGGGGGGGGCAGAAACACAAAGAGAATGATGACGGGTCAGAAAGAGAGAGGAAGTAACCTACATGGAGGAGGGAGAGTAAGAAAGGGGGGGCAGAAGGGGGAAAGAGTGTGAGAGAGGTCAGGGGAGAAGGGAGGAAGCAAAGGTGTGAGGAATGGGATAGCCATAGGGTCTCCACTTGTGTCATTTATCATTGGCCTTTGCAGGGGTCATTTCGTAGAAAAAGAGATGCAGGAGCTCATTAGCATAACTCATTTGCATATGCCACACCCCCTAACATACCGGAAGTGTGTCAGAAGGCAACACCCACCCCTCAGGCTCCACTCCACAGGTGAGTGAAACTGACCTGCTCTTCCTCCATTCCCTTCCCCATCCAATACTTTGGGCAATAAAAATAAGCGTAAAGAACATACCCTCATTTTCTTCCTGCTCCCTTGAAACCACCAGGGTTCAAGTAGACTTGAGATACCCAGGACATGTGCACCGCCCATCCCTTTCCCTTCCCCTCCCCCCAACAAGACACCCTGTGAGGTAGGTGGGGCTGAGAGAGGTCTTTTGAGAACTGCTCATGAGAGAACAGCTCTGAGAGAACTTATGACTGGCCCAAGGTCACACCAGCAGCTGCATGTGGAGGAGTGGGGAATCAAACCCGGTTCTCCCAGATTAGAGTCCAACTCCTGACCACTACACCAAACTGATGGGGTGGAAGCTGCTGAAGGGTTGGTGAAATTCCTCCAGTACTTATGTGCCATGTGCCCAGATAAAAAATGGTATACTTAGAAAATTTATATGCCACCTTGAGCAAGTCTCTGGAAAAGCAGCACACAGTCATAAAAGGAACAATGATAAAATTATCAATATTAAAACAAAACATTAAAAACAATAAAGACCCTAGCAGGGCTTTCCCCGAGACGCTGCACCTCTGCACTGCTCGGGGAAGCCGAGGAGAGGGCGGGGCTTGGTCATGTGCCCGCCCCCTGGGCTCCTCACTCCCGGAGCTGCGCTCCTGTGTGCTCCTGTTCCAACAGACCCCTGGGCCTTTGTCACGGAGATTCCATGCGGACTACACAAATACCTGGAGATTTAGGGGGTGGAGCCTGGGGAGGGCGGAGTTTGGGGAGGGGCGGGACCTCAGCAGAGTACAATGCCATCGAGTCCACCCTCCAAAGCAGCCATTTTCCTCAAGGGGGACTGATCTCTGTAGTCCCGTGATCAATTCTGACAGCGGGAAATCTCCAGGCCCCTCCAGCAGGGCATAATACCATACAGCCAATGCTCCAAAGCCGCCGCTCTCTTCAGGGGAGCCGATCTTTGTAGCCTGAAGAGCATTCATAATTTCGGCAGGCTTCCAGGCCCCAACCCTATCCATACAAAAATCTGGCGTGTCAGGGAGAAGCTAGAATGCTTTCCCTTGAAACACTAGTTCTCTACGCACAGGGACAATTCACACAGGTGGAGGGGCCCTGAATCTCATACGTCCCCAATGCTCCCTCTAAGCTGTGGAGCCTTGTGAGCAAAGATTCGACCTTGTGAGCTGCCGGCATTAAAGTTGTGAGCGAGCGATTTGGCTGCTGCATAAATCCGTTTGCTCTGGAGCCATCCCTTCCTGAGCGAAGACAAAAATGTGTGAGCCGGAGGTTAAAAAACTGGGAGCTAACTCACACTCACTCAGCTTAGAGGGAACACTGACCTACTATCGAATAGGGATGCCAGCCTCCAGGTGGGACCTGGTGATCCCCCAGAATCACAGCTCATCTGTAGACTACAGAGATCAGTTCCCCCGGAGAAAAATAACTGCTTTGGAGGGTGGACTCTACGGCACTGTACCCCACTGAGGTCCTTGCCCTCCCCAGGCTCCCCCCCAAATCTCCAGGAGTTTCCCAGCCTGGATCTGGCAACCCTACCCCCGTCATCCCCCACCGGTGGACGGGGGTCCCTGGCAACCCTACATGGCCCAAAACTGATGGTGAAAGCGAGAGGCCCAAAGGAAGTCTGAGGAAAGAGAGTGGATCTGGTTCCCGCAGTCAGAGCGGTCTGGCACGACGAGAAACTCTCTCGCCCACCCAAGCCAGGCCTTCCTACGTATGCTGCCACCCTTCCCTGGGATTTATAGCGCTCCTTGGGCCTCCGCCAGCTCCCTTTATGGCACTCCCTGAACGCTGCTTTGGCTAGGCCCAAGCGCCAGCAGACCCAACGGCTCCCACGCTGAGCGCAGCAAAAAAACCCAGGCTGGAATCCCCCCCCCCTCCCCGTTTCCCTTCTTCCTTCCCTCCCAGACTCGCACCAACTCTCGCTCTCCCCCCTCCTGCCCGGGTGGGCCGGCTGGGGAGGAAAAGAGGCTAAGATTACAGAAACAAAGAATTCAGATTAATCTGAATTCCAGAATCTCTCCCCCTCTGACGAACACGCACGCACACCTGGGCATCTCTCTCGACACAGTGCCCCAAGTGAACGGAGGGTTGTGCCAACGCACTGGTGGGCACCCACAAAGGGGTTTAATATGTGCAGGCAGGTGGGGGGAGGCTCATCAGAACTGAACTCCAGTTTTTTAACTGGACTCCGAAGAGAAACACCCTGAACGAATAAGAGAAATAAGTCAACTGCCCAGTACATCTTTAATCCGCTCTGTTAATCCGTTACATTTTTGGCCCTGAACTGGCCAGTTACAGACTCCACCTCTGAACAAAATGACAGCCAATTCAAGGTCAAAAATGTAGCGGATTAACATCTTCCAAGGGAGTTTGGCACGACTCTCCTCCCCCATTTTTTTCCCTCACAACAATCCTGTGAGGTAGATTGGGCCGAGCGAGAGTGTCTGTGCCAAGATCTCCCAGTGAATTTCATAACAGAGCAACAATCTGAACTTGGGTCTCCCCGGTAGAGATATGTAAGCCCGGAGGGAAACAGGTTTTTCCCATGACTTCAATGTTTCTGGAGATTTTCCCCTCTCTTCTCCCAGGTCCTAGCTGGACTCCACCTGAGCCTGCTGTGTGGGGAGGGTGGGAGGCAACTGCAATAAAATAAAAAAAAATAAAGAAGAACAGAAGTGCCCCTGTGCAAGTGCCGAGTGCGTCTGCAAATAAACAAATCTGTCTCACTTTGCATCAGAAATAATAATTCTGGAGGGGCGGCCGCATTATTCTGCTGTGGAATTCAATAGGAGCTCGGTGGCATTTTAAAGACTAACAAAATGTGTTCCATCATAAGCTTTGGTGAGTCAGCACCGGGCGCATCAGCTACTTTGGCGTCTAAGCAGCTGAGGCCCTGAGCCCTGACTCACAAATGCTGCCGCCCGGAATAAATGTTAGTCTTTGCAAATGCTATGGGACTCCTGTTTAGTTATGCAACATGGAGCCGAGGAATGCTCCTTCGCATCAGCAGGGGAGGGGTGTGTGGGTCACACAATGGGTACAGGATCATATTCTCTGGTTCCTGCAGTCTCGCTGCTGCCCTACGCTCAGAACGAAGGCTGGCAGATCTTATTTTTGTATTTAAAAAACTTCTGTCTATCCCGGCCTTATCTCCTTGGGAGTCAAGGCTGGGAACAATGCGGCAACATAGCGTCAAGGCCATAAACAATAATCCAGTTAACAAAGTTAAAACAGATGAAGGCACGCAATTTACCAAGCTGAAAGCTCGCAAGATTAAAACACAAAAGAGCACTTTAAGGCACCGGATCAGCTAACTCAAAGCCAAAGCCCAGAAGACAATTCACCCTCCACCCAGCGCCCTAGGGAAGAAGACTGCCTTACACTACGCGCCTTCGGAAAGGGTCCTCCTCGAACTCAGGCAGGCCGCACCAAAGGATCGGGCCCACCACACAAAAAGGCCCATGACCTCACTGTGGCCGTACAGGCAGTCCTAAGGGATGGCACATGAAGTAGGAAGTTGCCTTTACTCAGTTACTAAATCGTGGGATTTGCTGCCAGTGGATGTAGTGATAGCCACAAGTGTGAAAGAGTTAGATGCAAGCCCAGGAGCACCTAGAGAACATCAAAAGAACCCTGCTGGATCAGACCAGTGAGGGTCCATCTAGTCCAGCTTCCTGTCTCACAAAATGGCCTCAACCAGTTCCTCTGGAGGGCCAACCACAGGGCAGAGAGGCCGAGGCCTTTCCCTCATAAGAACATAGGAAGGGCCCTGCTGGGTCAGACCAGTGAGGGTCCATCTAGTCCAGCTTCCTGTCTCACACAGTGGCCTCAACCAGTTCCTCTGGAGGGCCAACAACTGGGCAGAGAGGCCGAGGCCTTCCCCTCATAAGAACATCAGAAGAGCCCTGCTGGATCAGACCAGTGAGGGTCCATCTAGTCCGACATCCTGTCTCACACAGTGGCCTCAACCAGTCCCTCTGGAGGGCCAACCTCAGGGCAGAGAGGCCGAGGCCTTCCCCTCATAAGAACATCAGAAGAGCCCTGCTGGATCAGACCAGTGAGGGTCCATCTAGTCCAGCATCCTGTCTCACACAGTGGCCTCAGCCAGTTCCTCTGGAGGAACAACAGGACATAGAGGCTGAAGCTTTCTCCTCATAAGAACATCCGAAGAGTCCTAATGGATCAGACCAGTAGTCCATCTTATCCAGCATCCCATCTTGCACAGTGGCCCCAACCAGTTCCCCTGGAGGGCCAACCACAGGGCACAGAGGCCGAGGTCCTCCCCTCATAAGAGCATAAGAAGAGCCCTGCTGGATCAGATTGGTGGTTCAGCTATTCCAGCATTCTACTTCACACAGTGGCCAAGCAGTTCCTCTGGAAGTTTGGCAACAGGGCACAGAGGCCAAGGCCTTCCCCTGATGTTGCCTCCTGGCACCGGGATTCAGAGGTTGACTGATTTGGGGGGCACAAGCTTTTTGAGAGTCAACTGGTTCCTGCAGTCAGAGTGGCCTGGCACGACGAGAAACTCTCTCGCCCACCTAAGCCAGGCCTTCCTAGAGCACAGATGGCTCTAAAAGGGGATTAGACAGACGTATGGAGAAGAGGCCTATCAGTAGCTAACAGCCACAGTGATTAAAGGGAACCTCCATTTCCAGGGTAGTCAGTGTCTGAATGTCAGTGCTGGAGGGCAGCATCATGAGAAGGCCTCGGCTGCTATGTCTGGTTCGCTGGCTCTTCAGGGCAACTGGCCGACGCTGTGCGAGACCCAACACTGGACTAAACAAACCACTGGTCTGTTTAGCGTTACCAATTCCATGTTGGGAATTTCCTGGAGATTCAGGGGTGGGGGGAGCTTGGGGAAGCTATAATGCAACAGAATCCACCCTTCAAAGCAACCATTTTCTCCTGGGGAAATTCTCTTTCTCGTCTGGAGATAAGTTATCATTCCAGGAGATCTTCAAACGCTGGAAACTCTAGGTTTGATCCAGCAGGTCTCTTCTTATGTTCTTACGCCTAAATGACTTAGCCAGCGCAAGAGACTATACTGGGAGATGCTGTCTGAAAACTCCGAAGACCATTATCATAATGCCCCTGTATAAATCGGTGGTGCGACCTCATTTGGAGTACTGTGTACAGTTCTGGTTGCCACACCTCAAAAAAGATATTATAGCCTTGGAAAAAGTGCAGAAAAGGGCAACTAGAATGATAAAAGGGTTGGAACACTTTCCCTATGAAGAAAGGTTGAAGCGCTTGGGGCTCTTTAGCTTGGAGAAACGATGGCTGAGGGGGTGACATGATCGAGGTTTATAAGATTATGCATCGGATAGAGCAAGTAGAGAAAGAAGTCCTTTTCTCCCTTTCTCACAATACAAGAACTTGTGGGCACTCCATGAAATTGCTGAGTAGTCGGGTTAGAACAGATAAAAGGAAGGACTTCTTCACCCAAAGAGTGATTAACATGTGGAATTCACTGCCACAGGAGGTGGTGGCGGCTACAAGCATGGACGGCTTCAAGAGGGAATTAGATAAACATATGGAGCAAAGGTCCATCAGTGGCTATTAGCCACAAGGTCTAGATAGGAACTCTCAGTCTGGGGCAAGAGATGCTCTGTCTTCTTGGTGCTTGGGGGGGGGGGGCAACAGTGGGAGGGCTTCTAGTGTCCTGGCCCCATTGCTGAATCTCCTGAGGGCACCTGGTGTTTTTGGCCACTGTGTGACAGAGTGTTGGACTGGATGGGCCACTGGCCTGATCCAACAGTGGCTTCTCTTATGTTCTTATTGGCTGGGAAGGGCCTTACTTTAAAGGCCTGTTGTGTGGACGGCAAGATTATTTGCGTGCCGCAGCTCTGAATGCCAGAAGAGCTATCTAAACACGACGTATTCTTATGACCCCGCACAGCAAGTTCTCCAGACAGACGTGGGCCCGAGTGACCCTTTGGAGAGGAATTAAGCACAGCATGCCCAAAGGATTCGCTCCGAAACATGTAATGATCCCACCACGTTTCCAGCCAACCAGTAGCAGCAGCTAAGCTACTTTTGAGGGGCTTTGGGAGAAAGGCCAGTACATCCCTCCGAAACATGATCTGCCCCAGAAAGAATTCCATTTGGCCAGGAAGATTATCACTTTGCAAAAACTTAAAGAGCGAAAAGAATTTAGCACTCCGGAAGCCCGGTCTCTCGAGGCAATCTCTATAAGAAATCGACTCTCGATCCCAACCATAAACCTCTGGCTGCTCCATGTGTTAAATTAAATCGCTATGTTAAGTTGTTATCACCAAAGACAGCTGGGAGGAATGGCCGGTTGTGTACTATTTTGCTTTTTTTTTTTTTTTTGCATATCAGTGTGACAATCTGCATGTCTCACACACACACACACACCCTTTTCCTTCTGCCCGAAAATCCACTTTGGCTTCCATAAATCTGTCTGTCTTTAAGTTGCCACAGGACTCTCGTTTTCCAGAGAGGGACAATCGCTAAACATAATTCAATGTTTATTCAGGGAGATGTCTCATTGTGTAATGGGTCTTTCCCTCAAACATTATAGACGCCTGCCTCCTTCTTTCAATAAACGTGTGTGTTTGGTTTTCTTGAAAACACGCATGCCCCCACACACACACACAGAAATGTCTGCATAAAGAGAAAAAGGAGATTTTGTTCACTGGACTTTCATTATTTGTTTCCCCTCTAGGAAAAGCACAGTTCTGGTGGTGGTACTTTCCGGGGGAGGCATCACTCTGGCCCTCTCTGCGGGTGTCCCTATACCCCAGTTGTGTCTGGGTAGAGTGGACTCCCCCGCCTTCGAGGCCCACCTTCCCTGCCTTAAAGAACTGGTGCCAAGGAAATGGCAAGCCTGGCACAAAAGGAAACGTTGGACAGGGAAGTCCCTGAAAAGCTGCCCTTCCCGAGCAGACTCGGGTCCGGGAAAAGAGTACCTGGTAGTTCCTCAGAAGTCCACAGGGTACACATATGACCCACATCTGCAGGCACAAAGGGAGGTGCGGAGGAGGGCAAGCAGCAGCACGCCACCCAAGCCTGCCAGAGCTGCGGGCACAAGACAGGGCATGGCTCTTTTTTGGAGCGTTTGTGGACGGGAAGGCCAAGGCAACCAAGCTCAAGAGGGCATGGCGGGGGGGGGGGGGGGGGATCGATGCCAACCAGAGTTGCCACTACTGAGGTGGAAGCGAAAGCCTGGTCAATTTAAGCAGGCCCGAGGTTCTGCCAAGCAGCCAAGGTACCGCTCTTAGTGGCTGACTGGGGGGGGGGGTGCATGTAGAGGGCATCCCCCCCCCCAAAAAAAGGTACAGACGCCGGGTTTTAATGGGGGAAAGGGGGGGCACCTGGGACAAAGGAGATGCTGAGCGCGCAACATGGAGCCCGGCTGGGAAGGGGGAGGGAGGGAGGGAGGGAGGGAGAGAAGGGAAGAGGCGACCCCCCCCCCCTTTCCTCCCGCTCGGCTGCCCTAACCAGATTTCAGCAGCGGCGGGGGGGGGGGGGCTGCTTCGAAGCAAAGAGTAAGATCGGGATGCGGGGAGAGGCTTATTGGGGGTGGGGGAAACCAAAAGGGGGTCTCCTCTCGGTCCGGCCCCTCCCCTCGAACAAAGAGAGACCCGCGGCGAGGCCGTCCAACAACCCGCGCGCAGAGATCCGAGGGAAAGTCTTGGGGACGCGGGGTGTGTGTGGGTGTGGGGGGGGGGGAAGACACCCAGTGGAGGGAGGGGAAAGGATGGCGCGGGAGAGGCCGGCCCCCCAGGGGCGCAGGGGCCTGGAGGTGGAACAGGCAAGCGCGTCCCCCCAAAGAGGAAAAGGCAAGGCGCGGGAGCCGGGCGCACAAGAGGGGCCCGGAGCGAGGGATTCCCAAGAGATCTGCCCGGATCTCCCCCCAAAGGACCAGATCCTTCCCCCCGCCCCCGTACCTGTGGTTGCTGGTGTTCCAGTAGACGCTGTGGCGGAGGCCGCGCACCTGCCTCCCGACCAGGGCCCCCCAGAGCATCAGCAGCCCCCCGAGGAGCGCCCCAGCCGGGCGCATCGCTCCGCCGCCGCCTCCCTCCACGAAGCCCCGCCGGAGGACTGCCTCGGCCGGCCGCGCCACCAAGCCGAACTGGCGAACTCGGGCCGGCCCGGGGGGACCAGCAGAGGGGGAAAGTGGCCCGCCGGCCACGCCCCCGACTCGAACTTTGGACCAATCGGCGGGCGCCGCCGCGCGAAAGGAGCCGGAAAGTTTGGCCTTAACCCTTGGAGGCCCGCGGGGCTGCCCGGCGGTCTGTCCCGGCTCCTTCGTCCCTCGGCCCCGGGAAGGAAGCCGGGAGGCCAACTTTTCCCTCCGGCCCCTGCTCCTGTGCCTTCCACCATGCTGGAAAGGCTGGAGAAATTCTTGTCCTGTTATAATGTAGTCATCCTTTTTTGGGGTTGGGGATTTTAAGTGGTTCTACGTCGCCTAGAGCCTTACACCCTTACTTCGTGGGGAATAGGCGATTTATAAATCGAAATAATAATAATAATAATAATAATCTGCTGTTGAAGACACAAGACCACCGCTGCAGATGGGAGGGAAGGGGCGGAAGAATTCTTGGTCAGTTGGCAACCGTGGAAACCCAACCAGGGAGTCAGAGGAGGCGAAGGCCGAGAGCCTTCATCTTCCTCACTTCGTTGCTGACATTTCCAGAGGACCCGGGCTAATAAGCCCCTCGCGTCTCCAGAACGTTCCCGAAATTCGCCCGGCCTTATCCTGAACACAACATACTGAAGCATTTAGCATGATTAATGTTTTGTTTCTCTTTTACAGGCCAAGCCTCTGAGCAATAATAAAGTCCGGGGTTGTTTTTTTTCCTCCCCAGAAATGAATGTCTCTCTTGTTTTCCCTTCCTTGGCTCACGTCGTCGATGAAGCCGCTCCATCTTCTGTACCTGGGGTGGGGGCCGCTCACGTCTCTCCGTAATGCTTTTTTAAAAGGATTTTTTTTTAAAAAAATCAAGACCCTCTGTGGTCCACCGCGCTATTTTTGCTTGCGTTTCCTGGTCCAGAGCGTAGGAGCTCTAGGGCCTAACGCACCGCCGACATCAGAACTGGGCCTGGCTGGATCGGGCTAAGACCTTGTGGGAATCCCAGCAGCCAACGGGTCAGGGCCAGCCTTTGAAACGCCACTTATTAAATGTTTTAAAGCCCCGCCCCTTTTCCAAGGCGCTTCCCCACTACGGTTGCCATCCTCCAGGGGGAGCCTGGAGCTCTTCCAGAACAACAAGTGATCTTCAGACTGCAGAGATCAGTTCCCCTGGAGGAAATGGGTGCTTCGGAGAAGAAGAAGAAGAAGAAGATATTGGATTTCTACCCCGCCCTTCACTACCCAAGGGAGTCTCAGAGCAACTTACAAACTCCTTTCCC
The DNA here is from genome assembly GCA_029233225.1 of Lepidodactylus listeri. Classification (NCBI taxonomy): domain Eukaryota; kingdom Metazoa; phylum Chordata; class Lepidosauria; order Squamata; family Gekkonidae; genus Lepidodactylus; species Lepidodactylus listeri. Next base: position 154,117,745 of record JARCFY010000003.1, read on the forward strand.
TTCCCCTCTCCACAACAGACACCCTGTGAGGTAGGTGGGGCTGAGAGAGCTCTCTGGCGAAATGCCCTTGAGAGAACAGCTGGTACAGAGCTGTGACTGACCCAAGGTCATCCAGCAGCTGCAAGTGGAGGAGTGGGGAATCAAACCCGGTTCTCCCAGATAAGAGTCCGCGCACTTAACCACTACACCAAACTGGCTGTAGGGCATCATCCCCCCTGCTGAGCTGCCTCCCTCCCCAAACTCCATCTTCCGCACGTTCTACCCCCAAATCTCCAGGGAATTCCCCAAGATGGAATTGGAAAAATCCCTACTCACAACAACCCTGTGATGTAGGTTAGGCTGAGAGAAAGTGAGTGGCCCACAGTTCACAGAGAGATAGGGTTGCAAGTCTCCCCTGGCCACCCGGATGGGGGTTGTCGGGGTGCCAGATCCGGGTGGGGAAACTCCTGGAGATTTGGGGGTGGAGCCTGGGGAGGGGAGGGACCTCCGCAGAGTATAAATGCCATGGAGTCCACCCTCCAAAGTGGCCATTTTCTCCCAGGGGAACTGATCTCTGTGATCTACAGATGAACTGTAATTCCGGGGGATCCCCAGGTCCCACCTGGAGGCTGGCATCGCTACAGTGAACTCCCATGGCTGAGGGAAGATTTGATCTCTGAGCCCTTCTCTGGTCCTCTGACCATTGTACCACACTGATGCTCATTTCACCCATGGCTAATGCTCCCTCTAAGCTGTGGAGTCCTGTGAGCAAAAATTCTGTGAGTCACTGGTGTTAAGGTTGTGATTGTGCAAATTGGCCACTGCATACATTAGTTTGCTCTGGAGCCATCCTTCCTGAGCTAAGACAAAAAGGTGTCAGCCAGAGGCTAAAAAGCTGTGAGTTAGCTCACACTAACTCATCTTAGAGGGAACACTGCCCTGCAGATCTGGCCACCCATGTGCCAGCTTGGCGTGGTAGTTAAGAGCGTGCACTCTGATCTGGGAGAACCGGGTTTGATTCCCCACTCCTCCGCATGCAGCCAGCTGGGTGACCATGGGTCAGTCACAAGTTCTCTCAGAGCTGCTCTCTCAAGAGTAGTCCTCGAAAGAGCTCTCTCAGCTGCACCTTCCTCACAGAGTGTCTGTTGTGGGGAGGGGGAGGGAAAGGAGATTGTGAGCCGCTCTGAGACTCTCGTCCTCTTTTTCTTCTTTCTTCTCCTCTTCCTCCTCCTCCTCCTCCTCCTCTTCTTCTTTCTCCTCCTCCTCTTCTTCTTCTTCATTGACAGCTATGCAAGTGGAGCTTCCACAGAGGTGAAGATCCCTGCTACGGCGCAGTAGATCAGCTCTCTCCTCATCAGATCTCCAGAGAGAGATCCAGCAGCCCACAATGCTTCATGTCCAGCCAACTCACAGCCGGCACGAATGGCTGGCAGAAGGTCCATCTCACTATTTCGGTCCCAGCCCCCACCCAGGTATGATGCAGTAAATGAGTTAGGCTTCAAGTTGCCACAGGTCTCTTCTTTAGCTTTAGCTCTCCAGTAGACTCCAGTGTGGTGGTGTCCCACTGAAATGTCTGGCCCTCTCCTGAAAAAGCCAGGGCTTTCTTTATGAACCATATTTTTATCCCATAGAACAGGGGTGGGCAAATTGCAGCCCGGGGGCCACATGCAGCCCGCCACAGACTTTTTGCGGCCTGCCAAGACAGTCGGCCACGGGAAAATGTTCTCTATATTTGGGTCTACATATATTTGTGAGCAAAGTTTTTCTTGCATGAAGATCAACAAGAGTAATATAGATGCTCTTTGACAGACATTAACTTGCAGGCTGAGATGAGAATCTCAACAAGCCATCTCACTCCTGATTTCAAAAAAATTGTTGAAAAGTGTGATAGGCTACATTTGTCTCATTAAACTGATTCTAAAATTAAATGTGCTTGTAGCTATAGATGATATGAAATCAGCACAATAAATAAATTGAATAAAATACCACTATTTTATTTAATTTATATGTATTGATTTTTATGATACAATTTATACCTTTTCTGAAATGCAAAGTTAACTAATGAATGCAATCATTTTAAAAGGTGCGGCCCTCCGCTAACCTCCGCTCCCACAAAGTGGCCCCCGAGCCAAAACAATTGCCCACCTCTGCCATAGAACAAAGTCTGAGTCCAACCAAGTTTAATTCTGGGTATAAGCTTTCGTGTGCACACGCACTTCTTCACACAGAAACTTATACTCAGAATTAAACTTTAATGGTCTTCAAGGTGCCCCTAGATTCAAACTTTGTTCTCATATCTGTTTGTTAACTCTATTTTTTTCTACGCTAATATTCTGCTGTTCACTGGTCTTACCAACTGTTTCATTCCAATCTTAGCTATACTTATTGTCCTGTTACTTATAGAATCACAGAACCGCAGAGTCGGAAGGGGCCCTACAGGCCATCTAGTCTCACCCCCTGCTCAATGCAGGATCAGCCTAGAGCATCCCTGACAAGTTCCTCTTTTTGAACTGTTGGAGTCGATGTCTTCTGGAAGCTCATTCCCCCCCCCTTTACACTATGAAGCAAATGGCCCATTGGGACGGACTGAGCACTTTGGAGGGTTTCGGACTTTGTGAGCCATATAGAAGAAGAAGAAGAGATTGGATTTGTACCCCGCCCTTCACTACCCAAAGGAGTTCAGAGCGGCTTTACAATCTCCTTTCCCTTCCCCTCCCCACAACAGACACCCTGTGATGTAGGTGGGGCTGAGAGAGCTCTGACAGAAACTGCTCTTTTTCAAGGACAGCTGTGCCAGAACTACGGCTTGCCCAAGGTCATCCTGCAGGTGCAAGTGGAGGAGTCGGGAATCAAACCCGATTCTCCCAGATTAGAGTCCGTGCTCCTAACCATTACACCAGACTGGCTCTTATGTTAGGACTTACCTTAGATCATTCGTGCCCTGGTTACAAATTGTGTATTGTGTGAATAATTTTGCTGAGGATTTGGAAATTGTATTAATGGTTTATCTATATGTCTATACATGAATTGTTTGCTTATTATTATTACTTATTGGTTTTTGGAATTGGTAGTGATGCCACACACAGTTAATTTCTTTGCGTTCACGAATCTGTGGACTTAGGCAGATCACGAGAGGGCAAACAGGAAGGGATGGGCTCTCGTGGCCGTTTCTTACACGCCCAGGGAAATCCCAGTTGTCCAGATGGCCACTTTGGGATCAGGAAGGAATTCTCCTTCAGGCCAGATTGGTCCAGGGATCCTGGAGGGTTTTTTGTCATCTTCTGGGCATGGAACAGATGTCACTAGGGGTGGGGGAGGTAGTTGTGAATTTCCTGCACTGTGTAGGGGGTTGGACTAGATGACCCTGGAGGTCCCTTCCAACTCTGGCTTCTATATTTTAAGCTCTTTAGCTTTTTTTAAAAAAAGACATGTGTGGGGGGGGGCAAGGGAATTTAGCTGAGTTTTTATAAAAAATATATCTGGTGTGCTATATCTCTTCCCCAATTAACTGATAAGATTGATGGGAAATTGATTCAGGATAGATAAACAGAGCTACTTTTTAATCTGGAAGATCTTTTATTGTTATTAATTAATCTACAATTATACAATTACCAACTGGATGACTCTCGACATGGCTGGGGGGGAAATAACAAAAATTATAGTCGATGCAACCAAGGGAAAATATTTCAACATCTCATTTCTTACTAAATCGCTTGGTTTAATTTGGTTCCAGGATTTATTGAATGGAACCCACATTTCAGGGAACGGACTTATGGAAGAAGAAGAAGTAGAGGAGGAGGAAGAGGAGGAGGAGGAGACTGGATTTATACCCTGCCCTTCACTACCCGAAGGAGTCGGAAACTGGACAGACACATGACAAGGAGAGCCAGTTTGGAGTAGTAGTTAGGAGTGCGGACTCTAATCTAGGAGGACTGGGTTTGATTCCCCACTCCTCCACTTGCAGCTGCTGGTGTGTGACCTTGGGTCAGTCATATTCTCTCAGAGCTGTTCTCTCAAGGGCAGTCCTTGAAAGAGCTCTCTCAGCCTCACCTACCTCACGGGGTGTCTGTTGTGGGGAGGGGGAGGGAAAGGAGATTGTGAGCCGCTCTGAGACTCCTTTGGATAGTGAAGGGTGGGGTATATATCCAATCTCCTCCTCCTCCTTCTCCTCCTGGCTGACCCTGCATTGAGCAGGGGGTGGGACTAGATGGCCTGTATGGCCTCTTCCAACTCCCTGATTGTATGATTCTATGACAAGAGAGGCTTTTGGATGGAACCTCCACAGACAGAGGCAGTATACCTCTAAATGACAGTTGCCGGAGGGACAAAAGTGACAGAGAGCTATTGACTTTGTTTCTTGCCTGTGGTTGGACGCTGTGGGAAACAGACCAGCGGATCCAGTTTTTCTTCTGTTCTTAAACCATCCTGACAGCAGTGGAACATACACATAAAGGGAAAATATCCCCCTCCCGTTCTTCAACTGGGTAGGGGGGCAGCTCAGTTCATTCTTCCACTGTCAGGCCAGCGCTTAGCCCTTTTTAATTTTTATTTCTTCGCTTCATTTATACCCCAACTTTCTCCCCTAATGTTGAACCAAAGCAGCTCACGTCATTCTCCTCTCCCATGTTTTCTCCTCACAACAACCCTGTGAGGTAGGATAGACCGAGAGAGAGTAACTGGCTCCAGGTCACCCAGCAAGTTTCCACGGCATGAGTGGGGATTCGAACTAAAGTCTCCCAGATCCTAATCTGATACTCTTAACTGGAATGCCACACTGGCTCTCAAAATCCCAACCTTGTGTTCTGACCAGCGTTCCCTCTAAGCTGAGTTTAGTGTGAGCTAGCTCACAGTTTTTTAGCCTCCGGCTCACACACATTTTTGCCTTAGCCCAGGAAGGATGGCTCCAGAGCAAACCGATTTATGCAGCAGCCAAATTGCTCACTCACCACTTTCATGCCAGTAGTTCACAAAGTAGAATCTTTGCTCACAGGACTCCACAGCTTAGAGGGAGCATTGGTTCTGACCGCTCTGAAATCCAGCAGAGGAAAACCCAGATTTCACATTCAGAGCACAAATGCTCCGATTAGAGGGAACCGACACTGTTTTCAGTGGACATATTTCATTCTTTTAGAACTCTCCTTTCCAGCCTGCGGGCCTGAGCTTTCAAAGCTCAACGATAAAAACAAAAAACATTTGTGATCCTAGAGAAGGGTGTCAGAAGAGCCCTGTGGAAACAGACCACTGGTGGTCCATCTAGTCCAGGGGTGGCCAAACTTGTGTAATGCAAGCGCCACACAGAATAAAAGTCAGATGTTTGAGAGCCGCCAGACAGGAACAAATATGACACAGACATTTGTATTGAAAAATACGCAAATTGGCTTTTTATTCACATTGAATGAGACTGCCAAAATAAAAACAAAAGGGATAAAAACAGATATTGGTAATATTTGTTTGCTAATGATATTTGTTTGTCTAAGAGAGAGAGGAGAGAGAGAGAGGTGGAAAGAAAGAATGAAAGAGGTGGAGAGAGAGAGAGAGAGAGAGAGCAAATAGATGGGGGAGGAAGAGGTGGAAAGAAAGCAACTTCAACTTTAAATGTGTCCTCCAAGCCCCCATGTGCTGACTGGCTTGGAGAAGGGATTTAAAGAGACAAATGCCTTCTCCAAGCCAGCCAGCGGTGGCGGAAGGGGGGGTTACCTTTAAGGATGCCTTTTAAAGTTAAAGTTGCTTTCTTTCTCTGCTCCCCTCCACCTCAAGCCTACCCAGGGAGGGGAACACTGGCTGGGGAAGGGAAGACCAATCAGGGAGGCATGCTCATCTCGGGGGTGATGCTCATCTCTGTTTACAAGCTGAAGAGCCACTGCTGTCCGAAGACGTTTCCGTGGTCATGTGGCCGGCGTGACTAAATGCCGAGGCACACAGAACGCTGTTCCCTTCCCACCGAAGCAGTAACTATTTATCTTCTTGCAATTTCTTGCTTTCAAACTGCTAGCTTGGCAGGAGCTAGGGCCAGAGACGGGAGCTCACTACGTCATGCGGCACTCGGGTCTCGAACTCTCGAGCTACGGATCTCCCAGTCTGCAGCTCAGCATCTTAACCACAGTCCAATGAATCCACCTTCAGAAATAGTCCAAGTCAAACATTCCTCAAACAGTGAAAAGTCCAAATACAGATGTTTACGATTCCTCTTCAAGAAACTCATCTCGCGGCTTGTGTATCAGCTTGTGTATCCACTTCATGGCCCTGCCAGCTTCAAGTCGCCATTATCATCTTGCTCCCTCAAACGTGGAACACCAAAACCGCCCAGCTCCAGTACTGAATAACGCACAGCCTCTTTTTCATTCTTAATGTACCTACGACCAATTACTGCGATGGATCTCCCCCCTAGAAACTGGCAGCCCCATCCTTAAGTTCATCCTCATAAGAACCCTGCAAGGTAGGCCAGCCCCTGAGATCATGACTGGCCCAAGGGACCTAGTGAAGTTCAAGGCCAAGTGGGGATTTGAACCCAACTCTTACCAAGCCTCACCCAAAGTTCTAAGCCTTACGCCTTGTTGGCTCTCCTCGAGAGGGGGCTGGGCTCATCTTGCCCCTCCCATTTCCTCCTCAAAGCCCCACCTAATCTTTGTGGCATTGGTTACTCAGCGCCGAAGGAAGAGCGCTCGGCCCACGTCCCAAGGCCGTGAGCCCCACTCTGCACCATCTAATTCTGTGCATGGAAAACAGACCAAAGCCTGGTGATCCACAGGTCAGATGAAACCCCAGATTGTTGGAGGGCGGAGGGAGAACGCTGTCGAAACAGGTCCAGTGGAAATCCCAATTAATTAAACCTGAATCAACAAAGAACTTGGACGCTGGGGGAAAAAACAGATGAAAGCAGAACTGGTAGGGAGAGATTCCTGCGGAGAGCTCGCTCCTTCCCTGTCCTCCCCGACCGCAGTACAATGCACAATACTAAATCAGACTCTCACCATGTGGGAAGGCTTCCCTTGTGACAGTGCCTTGATGTGGACGGATCATCATCAGCCCATGTACAGCATTATGCACAAAGAATGCACATCTAATTTTGCCATGTTAGAGTGCTATTAACGAGGGGTTGCCAGCTCCATGCTTGGGAACAGCTGCAGATTTTGGGGGTGGAGCCTGAGTAGGGTGGAGTTTGGGGAGGGGAGGGACTTAAATAGGGTATAATGCCATAGAGTCCACCTTCCAGAGTGACTGTTTCCTCCAGGGGAACCGTTTCCTCCTCTGTTGCCTGGAAATCAATTGTCGTCTCAGGAGATCTCCAGCCACCACCGGGAGGCTGGCAACCATACTATTAACACAGATCAGCTTTATGACTCACATAGCGAAGTGTGTATATCCCAGGTCAATGCACATGGCAAACTAGCTAGGAATGTGGGTTTTTAAAAAAAACCACCACCACCACAACCACCCCATAATCTGTGAAGAACCCCGCTAGATGGTCTCTAGAGATCTTGCTGCTAGAATATCTATTGAATGTCGTAAGAACAAACTAAAACGACCAGACTGAGGCTATCGTACTTTGGTCACATCATGAAAAGAGTCACTGGAAAAGAGTAATGCTGGAGAAAATTTCAGATTGAATACTAATGTTGGAAAATCCAGAATACCCAGGGCTTTTTTTGTAGAGAAAGCCCAGCAGGAACTCAGTAGCATAATGAGAGGTGAAAATATAATAAATAAATACATAACAGGCCACACCCAACAGCAGAAATGCATTCGCATATTAGGACACACCCCTGACAGCGCAGCTTGAGGGGCACATGGGGAACCCTCCCTGGATTGGATTGGTTTCCCCCAGGCACCCCCCGGCTTGTGAGGCACCTGGGGAACCTGAGGGGGGGAGGCTGTAGGCGTGGCCAACTCGGAAGCCAGCCGGAACTCCGTTCCTGTGCGTTCCTGCCCCAAAAATAGCCCTGGGAATACCAATCTATGTTTTGGGGGAAATGGTTCCAGTTTGGTGTAGTAGCTAGAAGTGCAGACTCTAATCTGGGAGAGCAGGGTTTGATTCCCCACTCCTCCACATGCAGCTGCTGGTGTGACCTTGGGTCAGTGATAAATTCTTTCAGAGCCATTCTCTCACAAGCAGTTCTCCAAAGAGCTCTCTCAGCCCCACCTACCTCACAGGATGTCTGTTGTGTGGAGGGGAAGGGAAAGGGAGATTGTAAGCCACCCTGAGACTCGGAGTGAAGGGTGGGGTAGAAATGCAATGTCTTCTTCTCTTCTGGAAGACCAAAAGGGAAAAGGGGTGATCCCTACTAAATATAGAAAGTTGGCATTATATTAGAGCCAAGAATGTATAGGAACGAACGTCCTATCACTCATGTTCGAAGCTGAATTAAATTCAAGCTCATTGTTACAGCATTACGTATTAAGTAAAATTCAAATATATATATTTTTTAAGTCAGTAATGCTAGGAAAACCTAGAGGCAGCAGGAAAAGAGGAAGAGAAAAGATTGGACTTATACCCCGCCCTTCACTACCCAAAGGAGTCTCAGAGCGGCTTACAAACTCCTTTCTCTTCCCCTCCCCACAACAGACACCCTGTGAGGTAGGTGGGGCTGAGAGAGCTCTCTCAAAGACAGCTCTTGAGAGAACAGCTCAGAGAAAACTTGTGAGTGACCCAAGGTCACACCAGCGGCTGCACATGGAGGAGTGGGGAATCAAACCCGGTTCTCCCAGATTAGAGTCCGTGCGCAACCACTACACCAAACTGACCCAACCTAAGATGGATCGACTCCATCAAGGAATCCACAGCCCTCCGTCTGCAAGGCCTGAGCAAAGTTTTTGTTCATAGGATATTTTTGGATGCCACTAATTCGTAGGGACGCCATAATTCAGAAGCAACTCGATGGCATGTAACACGCATGAGTACACAGGAACAAGCTGGGAGTTTGCAAGGGATGAGGGCGGGTACAATATGGAAATCCCACCCTCCCCAAATCTTCCTTTCTCCAAGATTACTGAAGCTGGTTGGGGCCAGAGCAGACAGCATCTCCCTCTCTTTTCAACAAACTCCCAACATTCAGCACCTCCCGAGTCATGCTCACTCCTCACTGAAAAAGACACACACATACCCCTTTAAAAAATTATTTTGGTCAATCCACAAAGTTACCTTTTCCTGCATTTCTGGGATTCCCCACCCCCTCCACGCATGGACTTTATGTGTGGTGGCCCCATTTGGCTGCTTATAGTATCCCTCACAGGGGGGCAGCCGGTTTAATCTTCACTTCAGTGGTGATGAAATAGTATTTTATTTAATTTATTTATTTTTGGGATTTATACCCCGCCCTCCCCACCTTACGGCTGGCTCAGGGCGGCTACCAACAAATTGTTACACATTAAAACCATTAAAGCATAAAGACTTACAATTCACAACAAATCACACAGCAAGATGGCATACTTCGACAGCTAAATCTGAACGGCGTCACAGATGGTCGCCCGTTCTAGTCAGTGCTGACTGGTCTAGGTTGGCAGGTTCCAATAGTGGGGCCAGGCTGTAAGATTGAGGCGGCCCCTACTTGAAAGCCTGGCGGAAGAGCTCCATCTTGCAGGCCCTAAGGAACTGTAAAAGGTCCCACAGGGCCCTGATGTTGTCTGGGAGCTCATTCCACATGCGGGGCTGCCACCAAAAAAGCTCTGGCCTTCATAACCGCCAACCGGGCCTCCCTCGGCCCTGGGACAGCCAGGCGATTTTGGGACCCCGACCTAAACGCTCGCTGGGGTACATAAGGGGAGAGACAGTCCCTCAGGTAGATAGGTCCCTGGCCATATAGGGCTTTATAGGTAAGTACCAGCACCTTGAACCTTATCCGATATGCTATAGGCAGCCGGTGCAGTGCTTGTAAGGCGGGCTGAATGTGCTCCCGCATAGGCAGGCCCATCAGTAGCCTCGCCTCCGCATTCTGCACCAGCTGCAGCTTCCAGATTTGGGACAAGGGCAGCTCCATGTAGAGAGCGTTACAGTAATCCAGTCTTGAGGTGACCAGAGCATGGATCATCGTAGCCAGTTCGTTGCATTCAAGGAAGGGAACCAACTGCTTGATCAGCCGCAGATGGTAGAAGGCCGACCTTGCAGTGGCTGCTACCTGGGCCTCCATCGTTAACGAGGGGTCCAGGAGCACTCCCAAACTCCTAACCTCCGGGGCTGGCACCAACGGCGCCCCATCGAAGGTCGGGAGAGGGATCCCCATCCTTGGTCCACTCTGACTCAGGCACAGGACCTCCGTCTTTGTCGGATTCAATTTCAATCGACTCTGCCTAAGCCAACCAGCCACAGCTTTCAGTGCCAGGTCCAGATCACCCGGACTAGAGTCTGACTGGCCGCCCAACAACAGATAGAGCTGGGTATCATCCGCATACTGATGACAACCCAGCCCATGCCTCCGGGCAATCTGGGCGAGGGGGCGCATGTAGATGTTAAACAACATTGGGGAAAGTACTGCTCCCTGTGGCGCTCCGCAGGTCAGCGGGTGTCTTCGGGAGAGCTGTCCCCCAACCGCCACCCCCTGTCCCCGATCTTGGAGAAATGAGGAGAGCTACTGTAAGGCCAACCCCTGAATCCCAATGTTGGCGAGGCGGTGGGCTAGTAATTGATGGTCAACCGTGCCGAACGCCGCCGACAGGTCTAACAGCATCAGTACCGCTGTACCGCCCTGATCCAGATGCCTCCGGAGGTCGTCTATGAGGGGGACCGGCACCGTCTCTGTCCCGTGGCCAGGGTGAAACCCAGACTGGAAGGGATCTAATATGGAGGCGTCATCCCAAAAGCCCTGCAATTGGTCCGCCCCCACCTTCTCGATCAATTCACCCAAATAAAGTAGATTAGAAACCGGTAGTTGGCTCATTCGGCCGGATCCAATGATGGCTTTTTCAAGAGGGGGTGTACAGCAGCTTCCTTTAGGGCACTAGGGAACACCCCCTTTGCAAGGGATGTGTTGATAACTTCCCTCAGCGCCCCTCGTACCCCCTAACGGCTTGCGACCATAGTCGTAATCCAGTCCACCATTCCTTTGAATAGTATTCTGAATGCCAAAGCAACAACAGAGGGGGGGGTCTACAGTTGCCAGCCTCCAGATGGGGACTGGAGATCTTCTGGAATTACAACAGACCTCCAGACTGCAATAATAAGTCCCCCTGGAGAGAACGGATGCTTTGGAGGGTGGATTCTATGCTGTTCTTTTTTTAAATTTACTTAATTTCTACCCCACCTCTCTCCCCAGTAGGGACCCAAAGGAGCTCACATCATTTTCCTCTCCTGTTTCATCCTCATAACAACCCTGTGAGGGAGGTTAGGCTGAGACAGAGTGACTGGCCCAAAGTCACCCAGAAAGCTTTCATGGCAGAGTGGGGATAGGAACCGGGTTTGAGATTTGAACATTATCTCCTAATGAGGTCCCTCCCATCCCCAGACCCTGCCCTCCCCAGAGGTGTCAAACTGGAGAGTCAGTTTGGTGTAGTGGTTAAGTGCGCGGACTCTAATCTGGGACAACCGGGTTTGATTCCCCACTCCTCCACTTGCACCTGCTGGATGACCATGGGCAAGCCATAGCTCTGGACCAGCTGTTCCCTCAAGGACAGCTTGGGAAAGAGCTCTCTCAGCCCCACCTACCTCACAGGGTGTCTGTTGTGGGGGGGGGGGGGGAAGGGAAAAGGAGTTTGTAAGCCGCTCTGAAACTCCCTTGGGGAGTGGAGGGCGGGGTATAAATCCAATCTCTTCTTCTTCTTCTTCTTTGTTACGAGGCCAGATCTGACATAAAACTCACTTTGTCGGGTTGGGCCATTTGAGCCATAAAATGTAACACCAAGTACCGGAGATATAAACTTTATAAAGGATGCAGGCAAACCCAAATAACAATATTTTTTCCTCAAAATACAAAGAGAAGCGATTGATTCCTAAAGCAATTGATTTACTGGGGAACCCACAAAAGCCCCAATAAATGTATTTAATGATATGCAAGACCAGTTTTTCCCCTAAGGGATACCATAAAAGGGGGAGTACCTTACATTTCCATACATACCAGTTGCTTGCAATACCCCCTCTAAGTTGTGGGGTCTTGTGAGCAAAAATCCTGCTTTGGGAGCTCCTGGCTTTAAAGTTGTGAGCCAGCGATTTGGCCACTGCATAAATTAGTCTGCTCTGGAGCCATCCTCCCTGAGCTGAGACAAAAATGTGTGAGCCAGAGGCTAAAAAACTGTGAGCTGGCTCACACTAACTCAGCTTAGAGGGAACACTGGTTGCTTGTGCTCTGGGTAAGAGCTCTGGGTAAGAGCTCTGGATGGGCCGCTTCCGGCCCCTGGGCCTCATGTTTGACACCCTTGCTCTAGCCCCGAAATCTCCAGGTATTTCCCAACACAGACTTGGCAACCCTGCTTTGGGTCTCTGTGCCCCTGCCGTGTTTGACACCCTTGCTCTAGCCCCGAAATCTCCAGATATTTCCCAACACATATTTCTCCATATGTGCCCCAGCGAGCACTCCAATCTGGATCCCAAAACTGGCTGGCCCTCCCAGGGCCGAAGGAGGCGTGGTTGGCGGTTACTAGGGCCAGGGCCTTCTCTGTGGCGGCCCCGCACTGGTGGAATGAGCTCCCAGATAACATCAGGGCCCTGCGGGACTTGTTGCAGTTCCGTAGGGCCTGTAAGACGGAGCTCTTCCACCAGGCATTCAGGTAGTGGCCGCCCAATGTTGTCAATCTTGGCCCTGGCCCAGCTATTCGATCTCATCCGTCAACCTATAAGGATTTTATCTGGGCTCTGCCAAGATATACTGAGCCGTAGCTATGCCGTCAATAGATAAGTGTTTTATACATTTTAACTGTTGTATGAATTTTGTATGATATTTTATTGTGAGCCGCCCTGAGCCGCCGTTTGACGGGGAGGGCGGGATATAAATCCCAGAAATAAATAAATAAAATAAACACAGACTTGGCAACCCTGTTTTGGGTCTCTGTGCCCCTGCCGTGGGTCACCTTGGGGTTCCTACCTGGATGCTGGATGGAGGGACCCATAATCGGATGCAGCAGGCATCTTCTTGTGTTCCTATAAGACTTGGTTCACTCTTTGCAGCAGACGCAAAAAAAAAAAAAAAAGGAGAAAAGCGCAGCCGGTCTAGGCAGGCCTTGGAAGGAAGGTCTCAGCTGTCAGGGCCTGTCGGGGAAAGATTTGGGTCTTTGCAGGGATGAGAAAGGTTACAAACTCAGTTAAGTGGAGGGAAGCCAGGATGAATACAAATCCTTCTCCTGTCAAGAGGTGTTCTGCAACAGAATTTGGGGAGAGCCCCGGACCGAGTTTGTGGTTGTTTTTCTGAAATGCCGCGGCACGAGTTGACAAAGCGTTTCTGGCGGCCGGTGAATCACCCCCGTTGCTCAGTGCATCACTCCTTGATGTAGGTCAAAGAAGCCAAACGGAAGGGCAGGATCCGACCGCAGGTCTAGTCTGCTCGAGCACCCGGTCTCCAAGAGCAACCAGTGAGATGCTGCCGACACAGAAGCCTCAGCTCTCCCATGCTGTTTTGCCCCACCACGACAGGCGATCGGAGGTAGACTGCTTCCAGATAGAGTTGCCATCTCTGGGCTGGAGGATACCTGGAGATTTGGGGGGTGGGTGGGTTTGGGGGAGGGGAGGGACCTCAGTGGGGCAGAATGCCACTGAGACCACCCTCCAAAGCTGCCATTTCCTCCAGGGGACCTGGAGATTGGCTGCAATCCTGGAAGATAAACAGGTTGCTTACCTGCAACTGATGATCTTCGCGTGGTCACCTGTGCATTCACACCTCTGGGGTATAGTGCGCCTGCACCGACCCCGATGGGTACTATCGGAGATTGGTACAATCTTCAGGCCCCACCTGGAGGCTGGCAACCCTAAATTCATGGTTCAAGAAGAGAAGAAGAAGAAGAGAAGAGACTGGATTTATACCCTACCCTTCACTACCCAAGGGAGTCTCAGAGCGGCTTACAATCTCCTTTCCCTTCCATTCCCCACAACAGACACCCTGTCAGGTAGGTGGGGCGGAGAGAGCTCCCTTGAGAACTGGCCGTGAGAGAACAGCTCTGAGAGAACTTGTGACTGACCCAAGGTCGCCCCAGCAGATTAGAGTCCGCACTCCTAGCCACGACACCAAACTGGCCCTGCTGAACACAAGCCCTGCTGGAGCCGACTGAGAGAGCCCAGCTGCTCCAGCAATCACAGCACAGATGCTTCCAGGAGCGGTGCCAGCTCTGGGTTGGGTTGGGAAATACCTAGAGATTTGGGGGGGGGTGGAACCTGGGGAGGGGGGGGGTTGGGGAGGGGAGGGCACAATGCTGCTGAGTCCACCCTCCAAAGCAGCCGTTTTCTCCAGGGGAACTGGCCTTGGCCATCTGGAGATCAATTAGAATAGCAGGGGATCTCCAGGTGCCACCTGGAGGTTGGCTACCCTAGCTTCCAGGAAAGCTAACAAACTGGACAGGAAGACCGCTGGGTGGTTCTCTATCCCCAAACTGATAGAGACTAGTAAGACCTGTGTTCTGCTGCCCATTCAGCTTCTTGAGTGGCCTGGGGCCGGCCTGGCTTACCTCACAGGATTGTTGTGCAGATAAAATGGGGAAAGGCAAACCCAAGAGGCCACGCAAGCTCCTTGGGGAAGGGGGGAGATAAAATGGTGGTGCAGACTGTGTATCTTTTGGGATCACTTTCCTCTAGAAGGAGGAGGAGGAGGAGGAGGAGGAAGAGATTGGATGTATCCCTCCCCTTCACTGCCCGAAGGCATCTCAGAGCGGCTTCCAATCTCCTTTCATTGCCGGTGCAGCCATTGTTAAGAAGCCGAATTCCAGCAAGAGACATTTGCCTGTCAAGCGAACAGAAGCCCTGACAGGGAAACAGAGGGACTGGCAATTCGAATGACGCCATCGGCATTTGGCAGACTGCTTGGGAAAGACATCTGGCTGTCTCCCTCTCTCTCTCCTGCCGTCACACAGACCGGGCGACAGGAGAGATTGGAAGGAAGGCCGCAATGTTCAACGGATCAAGGCGTTCCAATTGGCTAAAGAATCGGCCCCCCATCGGTCAGGGCGGTAGTCTTCAAAATGCTGGTGCTGGGTTCGAGTGCCGGTAAACCCCACCAAGAGGTGACCTGTTAGAAAAGGGAAAGGACCCTTTTCTCACCCTGGAGGGAACACGTCTTCTAAAGAGACCATTGTTTGGATTATATTTGTTTTAAACGTTTATTAGTTGTCTTTCTTAGCCAGTTTGGTGTCGTGGTTAGGAGCGCAGACTCTAATCTGGGAGAACCGGGTTTGATTCCCCACTCCTCCACATGCAGCTGCTGGTGTGGCCTTGGGTCAGTTGCAAGTTCTCTCAGAGCTGTTATCTTACGAGCTCTTCTGGAAAGAGCTCTCTCAGCCCCAACTGCCTCCCAGGGTGTCTGTTGTGGGGAGGGGAAGGGAAAGGAGCTTGTAAGCCCCTCTGAGACTTCTTCAGGTAGTGAAGGGCGGGGTATAAATCCAATCTCCTCCTCCTCTTCTTTCTTACAGAACTCAAAGCAACCTACAATAGAAACAGAACATAAAACATAATGCAGGTCCATCACCTACAGAGAAAGAGTGCAGCTATCTTTGAAAAGACCGGTTTGGGGAGAATTGACTTGGGAGCGTGATCTAGGGTTGCCATTCTCAAGGTACTACCTGGAGATCCCCCACTATTATAATTCGTGTCCAGACGACCAAGATCAGTTCCCCTGGAGAAAATGGCGGCTTTGGAGGGTGGAGTCAAGGGCATTATACCCTGGTGAAGTCCCCCCCCGCCCAAACCCCGCCCTCCACAGGCTCCACCCCCCAAATCTCCTGGTATTTCCCAACCCAGAGCTGTCAATCCAAGTTTGATCCTCTACAGAGTTACTCCATTACAAGCACATTGGTTTTAATCGGCTTAGACGGGAGTAACTATGCATCCGATTGCAAAGTAAAACCTGTCCATTGATAACTAATTCTTTACCTGGGCAACAGGTCGAGCAGCTCTGTAGCTTTCTGTTGAATGCTCGTTCTCTCAGTGAACTACGCTACAATAGAAGAATGTGCAAAGTTTAAAGCAGACTCTCATAGGGTTGCCGACTCAGGATTTGGAAATACCTGGAGATCTGAGGGTAGAGAGGGTGGGCACTGGGGATTGAAGGGACCTCACTGCAGTATGATGCCATACAGTCCATCTTCCTCTTTCCCGGGAAAAGAGGAAGTCCCAGCAGGAAATGGATCGGCTCCGTCAAGGAAGCCACAGGGGCCCTCCCTTTGCAAGATCTGAGCAAGGCTGTTGATGGTAGGACATTTTGGAAGTCACTCATCCACCTCCTGAAGCAGCCGTTTTCTCCAGGATAAGCGGAATCAATATTTTACACAAGCAAATAAATAAGCTATGCAGTAGGGACGCCAGCCTCCATGCGGGACCTGGGGGTCCTCTGGAGTCACAGCTCATCTCCAGTTGACCAAGATCTGCTCCCCCTGGAGAAAATGGCTGCTTCGGAGGGTGGACTCTACGGCATTGGACCCCACTGAGGTCCCTGTCCTCTCCAGGCTCTGTTTCCAGATCTCCAGGAGTTTCCCAGTCTGCATCTGGTAACCCTAACCCCCCCACTCCCCACTTGTGGTCAAGGGGCACCTGGAAAAACTCTGGAGATAAATTGTAATTCTAGGGGGATGTCCAGACCCCACCTGGTGGCTAGCAACCTTAGACACTCGCTAACAAGGGCCAGTTTGGTGTCGTGGTTAAGTGCGCGGACTCTAATCTGGGAGAACCGGGTTTGATTCCCCACTCCTCCACTTGCACCTGGCTGGATGACCTTGGGCAAGCCATAGCTCTGTACCAGCTGTTCTCTCAAGGTGGGTATGGGGAGGGAAAGAGAGTGGTGTGTCCATGGCAACAGTACCTTCTTTCTCCCACAAAAGACTGTGTAAGGGTGCACCAAGAAGCAGCAGCTGATCTATAATTTCCCTGGATTGCATTTGGGGTTAAGAGCAGTTATTTCCAGAGAACCCACTTTCTATCAGCATTCACACATCTAGGGATGGGCACCAACCAAACCGCGAAGTAAAATTGGTCACAAATTTTGCCTTGTTCGTCATTCGCAAACTGAACATTCGTGGTGAGTCTACTGTCATGAACTTCCACGAACTTTTAAAGCAGTTCCTGGCTAGAGCAGAAAACAGTGGTTTAAAGGGACTCCGAGTCCCTTTAAACCCTTGCTTTCTGTTTCCCACGAGAGTCACAAAAACCGCTGAGTGGCAGGGAGCAGCTTGTTCCCTACCATTCAGCTGTTTCAGTCTGTCTCGTGCAGTCCCTTTAAAATGTAAAGGGAGTGCATAAGAAAGCCCATTTAAAGGGACTGTGGTTCCTTTCAATGGGGTTTGCAGGGCCACGAACTGGTTTCGTTCACAAATGAACCTCCCAGTACAGTTTGTGGTTTGGCCACAAACTGACATGAACTGCATCCAGCTCAGGGATGGTGGATTTAACTACCATCTCTACTGCTATGTTTCCATATGCCAATTGTGGTTCTCTAGCTTCCATTTTGTGGCTATCCTCCCAATTTTTGCCCACTTGCTGTCTCCTGGGGCCCCTTTGTTCAATGGCTCCAACCTTGTGGAATGGGCTCCCCTAACAGGGCACCGTCCATCCTGAGAATGGTTTCACTTTAGAATTGTAAACTGCTTTGACTCACCAGGGAAAGGCAGGGTATAAATATTTTAATGTGAATAAAGATTAAAATTACATGCATTCATGCTGACCCAGATCCCCCTCCAGACGTTCTGGAGACCTGTCTCCTAGGTCTGTGTGTGGAGTGAGCCAGTTGAAGCAACAATGTGCTGTATGAAAAGTATTCTGTATGTGCTCGAAGTCACTGTGTGATTTTATTGCATAGCCCAGAGTCTGGTACTAAAAACCAGTTGGGGCTATTGTGACAGCCAGTGGGATACTTTGCCTAATGTACTTATCAGATTCAGGTGGGAAGCCATGTTTTTCGGTAGCAGCAGAACTAAGTTTGAGTCCAGTGGCACCTTTAAGGCAGTATGGTATAGCAGTTGGAGCGTCCAATCTGGGAGACCCAGGTTCAAATCCCACTATGCTCTGGAAGCTTGCTCAGTAACCATGCACCAGTTCCACACTTTCTGCAGAAAGAAGACGGAGGAGGAGGACAGAAGAAGCAGAAGCTGAAGAAGCAAAAGAAGCAGAAGCAGCAAAAGCAGAAGCAGAAGAAACAGAATCAGAAGAACCAGAAGCAGCAAAAGCAGAAGCAGAAGAAACAAAAGCAGAAGAAACATAAGCAGAAGAAACATAAGCAGAAGCAGAAGAAGCAGAAGCAGCAGAAGCAGAAGAAGCAGAAGAAGCAGAGGCAGCAAAAGCAGAAGAAGTAGAAGCAGAAGAAACAGAAGCAGAAGAAGCAGAAGAAGCAAAAGAAGCAGAAGCAGCAGAAGCAGCAAAAGCAGAAGAAGTAGAAGCAGAAGAAACAGAAGCAGAAGAAGCAGAAGCAGCAGAAGCAGAAGAGACTGGACTTATACCCCGCCCTTCACCACCCAAAGGAGTCTCAGAGCGGCTTACACTCTCCTTTCCCTTCCCCTCCCCACAACAGACACCCTGCGAGGTAGGTGGGGCCGAGAGAGCTCTTTTGAGGACTGCCCCTGAGAAAACAGCTCTGAAAGAACTTATGACTGACCCAAGGTCACACCAGCAGCTGCATGTGGAGGAGCGGGGAATCAAATCCGATTCTTCGAGATTAGAGTCCGCGCTCCTAACCACCACACCAAACCACTACACCAGAAGAAGAATTGGATTTATACACCACCCTTCACTATCCAAAGGAATGTCCAAGTGTCTTACAATCTCCTTTCCCTTCCCCTCCCCACTATAGACACCCTGTGAGGTCGGTGGGGCTGAGAGAGCTCTGAGAGAACTGCTTGTGAGAGAATAGCTCTGATCGAACTTGTGACTGACCCAATGTCACGCCTGCAGCTGCATGTGGAGGAGTGGGGAATCAAACCCGGTTCTCCCAGATTAGAGTCCACGCTCTTACAGGATTGTTGTGAAGATGGAACAGACGACAGGAAAACAATGTCAGACACTTCGGGTTTCCATTGGGAAGAAAGCCAGGAATAAAACAAATTGTTTGGCTCCAGGGTGATGGATTGAGACCCTCCGCCATCTCTTTTTCTCTGACTAACCTACCACACAGGGTTGGGGTGAATGTGGAGTGTTAACCAGATTTCATCAAGGCACCATCAGTTAGAAGAATCTCAGGTTTCAAGACGCTTCCTCGCTGCTTGGGATTAAGCAGCAAATATCTGTTTTCTGCATGACCGAGGAAAATTTGATATGTTACCGTTAACACTGAAGCCTGTCTCGGGGTCGATTGCATACAAAGAGTGTAAAACTGGTGTGGAAAATGCCATAAATGAAACCAATGGGAGGGAGTGAAATGAAAATACTCAATGACAGCACAACAAGATAGGAGAAAGGGCAGATTTCAGACACCTCCAGTTGGGAGGATTTAGTGGAGGGGGGGCACCCTTGCATTTAACACCTTGAGCACCCTGGAAGTGCAGCAGGCTATAAATGTGATAGATGGGCAAAGACTGCGCGCGGGGGGGCGGGGGGGACGACACTAAAGCTCAAGGGCTTGGCAAGCAGAAGGTGCTGGGTTCAATCCCCGGCATCCCCAGCTGAAGGAACTTGATGAAAAGGTTAAACCTGTCTCTGCCTGACATCCTAGACCAAACATCCCAGCTGCTAGTTTGATATAGTGGTTAAGGGCGCGGACTCTAATCTGGGAGAGCTGGGTTTGATTCCCCACTCCTCCACCTGCAGCTGCTGGTGTGACCTTGGGCCAGTCACAAGTTCTCTCAGAGCTGTTCTCTCAAGGGCAGGCCTTGAAAGAGCTCTCTCAGTCCCATCTGCCTCACAGGATGTCTGTTGTGGGGAAGGCAAGGGAAAGGAATTGTAAGCCACTCTGAGACTCCTTTGGGTAGTGAAGGGCGGGGTATAAATCCAATCTCTTCTTCTTCTTTTTCTCCTTCTTCTAACACCTTTCCCAGTGCCCACCAAGAATTTTAAGAAAGTGGGTGGGGCCAAGTGTGACTTCTCCTCAGAAAGCTTTCTGATTGGCCACTGAAGATTTGATTGGCTGTGTGGATTTTTAAAAACACTGCTTTGGCAGCAGCTGCCACCACAGCAAAAGGATCTTCATTGTGTGACTGAATGTAAGCTGCGGCAGCCATTTTGTGGCTGGCTCTGCCTCCTTCGGCAGCCATTTTGTGGCAGCCATTTTACGCCTGCGCCGCACCACTGCGTGTCAGGATTTCAATGGTGCCCACAGGCTAACAAATGTCGGGGGGGCCCTCCCCTACAGCAGAAAAAGAGAAGAGATTGGATTTATACCCCGCCCTTCACTGGGAGTCTCAGAGCGATTTACAAACTCCTTTCTCTTCCATCCCCACAACAGACACCCTGTGAGGCAGGTGGGGCTGAGAGAGCTCTGAGAGAGCTGCTCTTTCAAGAACAGCTCTGACAGAACTATGGCTTGCTTAAGGTCATCCAGCAGCTGCAAGTGGAGGAGTGGGGAACCAAACCCGGTTGTCCCAGATTAGAGTCCGTGCACTTAACCACTACACCAAACTGGCTCTCAGAGAGCAGCTGCCAGTCCGAGCAGGCATCACAGAACTAGATGGATCGTGGGTCTGACTCCGCAGGCAGCAGCTTCTTACGACTGAGGTAAGAGAGATCCTCGGCAGTGAGAGATCCACACAGCTCGGCAAAGATGAAGGGGCAGCAGGTTCCAGGGAGGCAGGCCTGATCTCTGCCCGTCCTCCGGGCATTCTTCGTTCCCCAGGTCTGTGAACAGCACACCCTCAAAAGCCTGAAAATAAAGTTGTCACTCCTACACACAGGCCAGCCCACCACTGCAACGCCCCCGAGCCCAAGGTGGGCCCAAGTCCACACCACCTTCCCTGGCCTGCTTGCCTGCCTGCCTGCCCCAGCCGCCTCATTCCCAGCCAGTTTGCACACGGAGGGCAATGCCCGGGCGGCCGGGGCTCCTGTCGAGAGTCACGTACTTGAAGAAATTACAGGGTGCGAAGGCCCATAAACCGTGGATCCGCGTGGCTGGGCAGCACAAGGGAACCTTTGTTCTCACGGAGAGGGAGGGGGGCAGGTGGAGGGGCCGTGGGAGATCCTTGGCCCCTCCTGCCAAGATGTGGGGCAAGGGGCAGAGGGGCGATGCCCAGCCCGGAGTATCAGCATTTCGCCGGAGCTCCAGTTGGGAGTCGACGGAGGACGAACAGCACAATCAGGCGAGGATTCGTTCTCCACTTTGATGGGAGACCCCCAAGGAAGTCCAGGGTGGCTACGCAGAGGCAGGCAATGGCAAACCGCCTCTATTTCTCTCTGTCCCGACCGGGATGGCCCAGGCTAGCCTCATCTCATCACATCTTGGAAGCTAAACAGGGTCAGCCCTGGTTAATACTTGGATGGGAGACCACCAAAGGGCATCTGCGGTTGCTATGCAGAGGCAGGCGATGGCACACCACCTCTGCTCCCCTCTTGCCTGGAACACCCCATGGTTGGGGTCACCATGAGCCAGTTGCAACTCGACCGTACACTGATCTTCTTTCTTCCCAAATGGGGACCCAAAACAGCCTATGTCCTTATTCTCCCATCCTCCATTTTATCCCCATTGAACCTGTCAGGTAAGTTAGGCTGATTTTACATCTGACTTCCCCGCTGGAATCATTCTAGTTCCAAAAAAACCTGCCCATACCTCTGTGAAGTGTGAAACCGTGCTGCCACTGAAATGTCCATATCTACTAATTGCCCTCCTGTGGTCAAGCTGGTATTATACCGCTTTATTCTGCTTTAAACAATTGTGTTTTCTTAGTGCACTTAAACCCCCTGGAGTGAAATTTCACACCACTGTGAAATCAGCACAGGAAAAGACAGCAGTCAAACTACTTTAGAGGGGAGGTGTAAAATCAGCCTTAGACTGAGAGAGAGAGTAGCTGGCCGAAAGTCACCCAGAGAGCTACAACAGCAGAGTGAAGAGTGACCCGGGTTTCCAAAATACTAGTTCGCTACTCTAACCAGCTCTCTTCCTCCAGGCGGGAACCTAGGGATAAGACCACATCACACAAAGCTTCCGGGTTTGTTCTGAATATCCCTCATTTTGGGCTTTCGCTTCTCCCCAAGGAGAAATGAAACCAGGGGTCCGTTGTCCATTTCCTGAAAAAATATAAACAGTTCGCCAGGCCGCTGGCAGTTCAGTTGCATATACATGGCATACCAAAAGCACACCACTGATGACATTAAAAGATACTGTGGAAAACAAAGAAAAGACCACCACAGCGGTGGAATCTGCACAGTGAAGTACACACACGTCGAGAAATCAGAATGAAAATGAGGGAAGACCGAAGCCAAAGACAAAAACGACAATTCGCAGAACCGAAAAGGATCTAAAATGGCCGTCGCAGCTCATCCTGACAGGAACGGTTGGTTGTTGCCTCAGGAGAACCTTGGCAGCGAGCACGGACACAAGGCCACATTGCAAAATTTCAATCTGTTCAAAACTTTTAACCTCCTTCCCCCCCAAAAAGTCCTTACATGTTTCAGGCATGGGGAGGGGGGGACTTTGAAATCCCCTCCACAGTGAGCAAAATTTAAAAAGGGGGCAGCTGAGGCACAGATGAAGCGTGTGAGGTGCAGACGCAGCACGAAATGTTGCCGACCCCGCCACCAGTCTTCTTAGGATCCCTCAAAATCTGTTAGATGTGTTGCCCAAGAACAGAAGTTGGAGCCCTCTAATTTTTATCCCTTCACCACTCGGTGCCGTAGGCAAAGACTAAACTCTGCCCTAGTCCGCAAGCCCTTTCTTCCATCTGTTTGAAGTAGGGAAATTAAAAAATTTGGGCCCTGAGACACGAATGGTGAGAATTTCGCATCCCTCACGCGGGGGAACCGGCCTGCCTTTCTGCCGAACAAAGCGTGTAACTTCAAAGTCGGGAGCCTGTTCGGGCGGCTAACAGAAATTGTTCCAATAAAGAACGGCATTTTCCACCTATTGTATGAAACCTCTTGGACCCAAGCAGACAGAAATATTGTGCGTTAACACACAGTGGGGATGGTAACTCGTGCTGGGGCGCCACCTAGTGCCTCCATAAAGGAACAACCAGTCACGGCTTCAAAGCTTGGAGATTGAACTATCAAGAGGCATCAAGATACAACCCAGGATCGGACATTTAGAATCTCTGCCACAGCATCCCTCACAAAGATGAACGACAAGCTATCAGAGATGTTATCCTCAATGACACTGAAGCACATCTGGCCACCAACAATTGTTATTGATTTGGAGACAGCTTCCATCTTCGCTTCCGCCTTGAATAGATGAAGCCGGCTTAATACCGCGTCAGCTCATCAATCTTTGAGCTCAGCCTCTGACTGGCAGCTGTTGTTTTAGGGGAAGCTCAGGCAGGGAAGGGGATTTCCTGCTGCAGGGGACTCTTGAGCTGGAGAAGCTGGGGATGTCAGACCACTCTTGGAAACCACCAGAAACTCTATGGTTTTACAATAGTTTCCGGTGATTCCTAGAGTGACAAGTCCGGGACCTTCCGCACACATCAGCAGCTACTGAAACAGCAATTAACTAACAACAGCAGCAAACAATTAAGACCATAAAATGGCCATGAGAAAAACAATGGAGAGGGGAATAAACTAATTAATTAAAGATCGGCTGAATTTTTGAAAAACCTAAGCCTTATCCAGTCACCAGGAGATGCCCACAAAGGGTTCTGTTTACTTATTCAATTCATTTATAAACCACCTTTCTTGAGGCAGATCGTTCTATCAATTCACAGCCAACTTATGGCGACCCAGTAGTGCTTTCAAGGCCAGAGACGATTGGAGGTGGTTTGCCATCGCCTGCCTCTGCTTGGTAACCCTGGACTTCCTTGGTGGTCTCCCATCCAAGTACTAACCCGGGCCGACCCTGCTTAGCTTTGGTGATGGAAAGCGCCATCAAGTCGCAGTGACTTATGGAGACCCCAAGGAGTTTTCAAGGCAAGAGACTGTTCACGGGTGGTTAGCCATTGCCCGCCTCCACGTCATGACCCTGGACTTCCTTGGTGGTCTCCCATCCTAACACTAACCAGGGCTGACTCTGCCTAGCTTCTGAGATCTGATAAGATCAGGCTAGCCGAGCAATCAAAGCCAGGGCAGATGACCCAATTAAATACAATGCTATAAGGAACAGAGCAGAGCAAGGGGAGGGGATTCAAAGGCCAGAGGCCACCACTGGGAAGACCCTGCTTTCTCCTGGTCCCCTGTCTCAGCCCTGAAGGCGGGGGGACACTAAGAGAGGGTCAAAGAGGATGATGCCAGCACCCAGGTAAGACTGTAAGACAGTAGGTGGCCACGAAGTATCCAGGTCCTCGGTCGTGGCTCTCTAGTCTCAAGCAGAGAAAAGATCCTTCTTCACCTCTGCGGCTCAAGATCCCTTAAAAGGAGATGACAGGGACTGAATCCGGCAGTGCCAGTTTGGTGTAGTGGCTAGGAGCGCGACCTCTAATCTGGGAGAATCAGGTTTGATTCCCCACTCCTCCACACGCAGCTGCTGGTGTGACCTTGGCTCAATCACAAGTTCTCTCAGAGCTGTTCTCTCACAAGCAATCCACGAGAGAGCTCTCTCAGCCACATGTACCTCACAAGGTGTCTGTTATGGGGAGGGGAAGAGAAAGGAGTTTGTAAGCTGCTCTGAGACTCCTTTGAGTACTGAAGGGTGGGGAATAAATACGATCTCTTCATCTTCTTCTTTTCATCCAGGCTGTACCACTGAGCCACAATTTCTCCTGATCTCCCACAGTCATCTGCCACGGCTCCTTCCCATCCTCACCCCAACTGTCTATGGAGGCAGAAGCAGGGAAACCCACACCCTCTGCCGTCTAGAATCATTACACTGGTTTCTTAGTTTCCTGGCTCGACAAGCTGAGGGTTTTTGACATTTAACAGCATAAACAGTTGGGTCCAAGTTTCCCGATTCAGCACCTTCTCCTATCAGCACCCACCCGCTTTTTAAGATCTGCCTTGCTCATAATACCATCTTTGGCGAATGCAGGATTAGCATCTGCCCCGAGACAGACAAGTCGCAGTGGCTTCCTTAAGACTGCGGAACTCCCTCCTGACTCACTGAGAGCCAACATGGTATTTTGGTTTGAGTGTTGCGCTAGGAGCTGGGAGAGCCGCGTTCAAATCCCCATTCTGCTGTGGAAGCTCACTGGATGAGTGAGCCAGTCTGGTGTAGTGGTTAAGAGCGCGGACTCTAATCTGGGAGAACCGGGTTTGATTCCCCACTCCTCCACATGCAGCTGCTGGTGTGACCTTGGGTCAGTCACAAGTTCTTTCAAAGCTGTTCTCTCACACGCAGTTCTTGAGAGAGCTCTCTCAGCCCCACCTGCCTCAGAGGGTGTCTGTTGTGGGGAGGGGAAG
The DNA here is from genome assembly GCA_029233225.1 of Lepidodactylus listeri. NCBI lineage: Eukaryota > Metazoa > Chordata > Lepidosauria > Squamata > Gekkonidae > Lepidodactylus > Lepidodactylus listeri. The sequence continues at coordinate 154,143,237 of JARCFY010000003.1, forward strand.
GGAAAGGAGATTGTACGCTGCTCTGAGACTTCTTCGGGTAGTGAAGGGCGGGGTATAAATCCAATCTCTTCTTCTGGTTATGAGCCAGTCATATTGTCTTAGCCAACCTACTTCACAGGGCTGTTGTGAAGATAAAACGAGGCAAGAATGATGGAAGCCACTTTGAGACACCATCAGGGAGAAAGATGGGAGTGCAAAGAAATGGTTGGGGTGTCCCCCTGCCCCCTTCATTTCCCTAGGGCAGGGGTGGGCAATCGTTTTGGCTCGGGGGCCACTTTGTGGGAGCGGAGGTTAGCGGAGGGCCGCACCTTTTTAAATGATTGCCTTCATTCGTTAACTTTGCATTTCAGAAAAGGTATAAATTGTATTATAAAAACCAACAAATATAAATTAAATAAAATAGTGGTAGTTTTATTCGATTTATTTATTGTGCTAATTTCATATCGTCTATAGCTGCAAGCCACATTTAATTTTAGAATCAGTTTAATGAGAGAAATGTACCCTATCACACTTTTCTACAATTTTTTTGAAATCAGGAGATTGCTTGTTGAGAAACCACGTGGCCGACTGTCTTGGCGGGCCGCAAAAAGCTCTGTGGCGGGCCGCATGTGGCCCCCGGGCCGCAATTTGCCCACCCTACCCTAGGGCAAGGGGGAAACAATCCTTTTTTTCCTGGTTTTCGGGATCTGTTTTTTAAAAACAGCTGTTTTTTAAAAAAGTTGTTCACAAAAGGCTTAAGACAAATAATTCTGCTCTGTTCCACACAAGGCTTTGTAAAAAACAGAAAGTCCCTTGCTTTTACGGTCGGGATTCTTTTCTTTCATATTATGTTGCAAGTCACTCCGAAAACAGTTGAAGTCGACGAGTGGCGTCAGAACTTGGCAAAACCAAAGAAAGTGTACCCGGTGTGATTACACAGCGATGCCAAGGTATTGCAGGTACGTCAGGGGCAGGAAGAGTCTGTCTGAGACGGGCGGTTTCTTCATCCGCCGCTCCCACAGGAAAGAGGCAGCTGAGGAGAATTCCACTCGGTCTTCTGAAGTTCCCACCCCACCACCAATGTTGGCCCGGATTAGTCCACGTCAGCTTGTTCGCCTCCACCACGCAGCTACGGGATGGCCGTGTCACCAGCGCCTTACGCCACAAGCCAAAACTCACATCCCTTCAGTTAAGACCAACCAAAACAGCATAACAAGATTCCACACGCTTGCAGTCGTCCAGAACTCTTCCTCAGGTGCAAAGAGTTCTGAAGAATGCAAAAGCTGGTATTGCGCTGTGCTATCCAGGTTGGTCTTCTAGGTGTGGTATGGATTCCTGTTTGGGGATTCTGCTACAGACCTGCACCGCCACCCACTTTTTAAAGTCTATTTACACCAGAAATCCACTGTTTGCTTCACAAATCGACACTCTTCCGAAGCACATTAACCCCATAGAACCACAGAGTTGGAAGGGGCCATACGGGCCGTCTAGTCCGACCCCCTGCTCAGTGTGGGATCAGCCGAGAGCACCCCTGTACAGCCACTGCTTCAAGACCCCCAGGGAAGGCAGTGTTCCCTCTAAGCTAAGTTAGTGTGAGTTAGCTCAGTTTTTTAGCCTCCAGCTCACACATTCTTGTTTTAGCTCAGGGAGGACGGCTCCAGAGCAAATTCATTTATGCAGCAGCCAGATCGTTCACTCACAACTTTAATGCCAGTAGCTCACCAAGTTGAGTTTTTGCTCACATCACAGCTTAGAGAGCGCATAGGTGAGGGGGCGCTCACCACCTCCATAGGCAGCTGATGCTGAACTACTCTTACTGTCAAAGAGTTTCTCCTCAGATCCAGCCGGTACCTTCCCGCCCTTAATTTAAACCCATTCTTGCGAGTCCTCTCCTCTGCTGCCCATAGGAACAGCTCCCTGCCCTCCTCTAAGCGACAGCCCTCCAAATTCTTCAAGAGAGCCATCCTGTCCCACCTCAACCTCCTCTTCTCCAGACTGAACATTCCCAAGTCCCTCAGCCTTTCCTCGCAGGGTTTCTTGGTCTCCAGGCCCCCGATCATCCTCGTTGCTCCCCTCTGCACCTGCTCCATTCTGTCCACATCCTTTTTGAAATAAGGCCTCCAGAACTGCACATAATCCTCCAGGTGCAGCCTGAACAATGCACTGTACAGCAGGACTAGGACATCTTGTGATTTGGATGTTATGACTCTGTAGATAAACCCCAAGATCGCATTAGCCTTTTTTGTCGCCGCATCACACTGGCTGCTTACGGTCCACCTGCACCCCAAGATCTTGTTCACACACACTGCTGCCCAGAAGTGTACCCCCCAGCCGGTATGCGAGTTCCTCATTTTTCTTACCTAGATGTAGAACTTGGCACTTATCCTTGTTAAGTTGCATCTTGCTCACATCCGCCCAACTTTCTAGCCTGTTCAGATCTTGTTGAATTCTATATCTTTTGGTGTGTTCGCTGCTCCTCCCAGTTTGGTGTAATCTGCAAATTTAATGAGTAGCCCCTCCACACCTTCATCCAGATCATTTATAAAAATACTGAAAAGTACTGGGCCCAGAACCAAGCCCCGTGGCACCCCACTTGACACCTCCAGTTTGGTATAGTGGTTAAGTGTGCGGACTCTAATCTGGGAGAACCAAGTTTGATTCCCCACTCCTCCACTAGCAGCTGATGGATGACTTTGGGCAAGCTATAGTTCTGTCAGAGCTGTTCTCTCAAGGGCAGTTCTGGAAAGCGCTCTCTCAGCCCCACCTACCTCACAGGGGAAGGGAAAGGAGTTTGTAAGCTGCTCTGAGACTCCGAGGGAAGGGCTGGGTATAAATCCAATCTCTTCTTCCCCCTCCACTCAGATGAAATGCCATCGACAACTACTGTCTGAGTGCAGCTCTCCAACCAGTTCCCTATCCACCAAACTATCCTACAGTCCAGTCCACAGTCCTCTAGTTTACCCAACAGAATATCACGAGGGAACCATCCCTCATCCTTTAAGGGAAGAGGCTGTGGTTCAGTGGTACAGCATCTGCTCGGCATGCAGAAGGTCCCCGGTTCAATCCCCTGGTATCTCCAGTTTAAAGGATCAGGTAGGAGGTGATGTGAAAGACCTCAGCCCGAGACCCTGGAGAGCCGCTGCCAGTCTGAGTAGATGGACCAAGGGTCTGATTGAGTATAAGGCAGCCTCACGTCTGTTCGTGCCCGTGAGAAGGGACTCTAGAATTCAGTTGTCTTATTTCTGCTGCAGATGACCAAGGTCACTACACCACCCCTGGAAATTATCTGGGGATTCTTCCATTGGAACAACACCCTGCTGTCTCCTTGAATAAGGAATTCCAGGGTGTATCAGTCACACCCGTGGGGACATTACCCAACCAGTTGCATGACGCTGGGGTGGAACCCCAGGGAACTCTTTCAGTGATCCCCTGCAGTCAAGCCGGTACTAGGAGGGGGGAAGCTGGAGCCCTCTGCCAACTTATTCATCTCTTTCCAATTCACCTCCGTGACACTGGGCCCCAAGGCAGGAATAGGGTGTGTGTATGGGAGGGAGGCTAGAGATCTCCTGGAATTAAAACAGAGATTGTTTCTCCTGGAGAAAACAGCTGCTTTGGAGGGTGGACTCTTACTGTGTTATACCCTGCGGAGGTCAACACCATCCCCAAACCCTGGCTTTCTTGGGTTCCCCCCTCGTATCTCCAGGAAATTCCCAATGTGAAGTAGGTAACCCAAGTCAACAGTTCTTGTGCAAACAGAAAGCTATGCCTTGTTTGATGGCCCTCCAGAGGAACTTGTTGGCCTCTGTGTGAGATGGGATGCTGGACTAGAGGGACCCTCACTGGTCTGATCCAGCAGAGCTCTTCTGATGTTCTTCTGAGGGGAAGGCCTCGGCCTCTCTGCCCTGTTGTTGGCCCTCCAGAGGAACTGGTTGGGGCCACTGTGTGAGACAGCATGCTGGACTAGATGGACTCTCACTGGTCTGATCCATTAGGGAACTTCTGGTGCTCTTAAGAGGGGAAGGCCTCAGCCTCTCTGCCCTGTTGTTGGCCCTCCTGAGGAACTGGTTGGGGCCACTGTGTGCGACAGGATGATGGACTAATTGGACACCTGGTCTGATCCAGCAGGGCTCTTCTTAGGTTCTTATGAGGGGAAGGCCTCGGCCTCTCTGCCCTGTGGTTGGCCCTCCAGAGGAACTGGTTGGGGCCACTGTGTGGGATGGGATGCTGGACTAGATGGACCCTCACTGGTCTGATCCAGCAGGGCTCTTCTGATGTTCTTATGAGGGGAAGGCCTCGGCCTCTCTGCCCTGTTGTTGGCCCTTCAGAGGAACTGGTTGAGGCCACTGTGTGAGACAGGATGCTGGACTGGATGGACCCTCACTGGTCTGACCCAGCAGGGCTCTTCTGATGTCCTTATGAGGGGAAGGCCTCAGCCTCTCTGCCCTGTTGCTGGCCCTTCAGAGGAACTGGTTGGGGCCACTGTGTGAGACAAGATGCTGGACTAGATGGACCCTCACTGGTCTGATCCAGCAGGGCTCTTCTGATGTTCTTATGAGGGGAAGGCCTCGGCCTCTCTGCCCTGTTGTTGGCCCTTCAGAGGAACTGGTTGAGGCCACTGTGATAGACAGGATGCTGGACGAGATGGACCAATGGTCTGATCCAGCAGGGCGCTTACATTCTAGTAACTTCAAACAGCTCAAACATACAGGGCAGGAATTTTGCACCCTGCATACATGATCAGCAGCAACATTGAATCTCTTCCTGGAGAACACTGGCCCAAACTTCCAGCACCAAGTGAGACCTCTCTTCTGCAAAGGCAACACAGAAAACTTGGGGGGGGGGCGACAGGGGGTCTTGCCCCATTCTGTACCAGAATTCTTTCTCATCCAGGTTTTCCTGGTGATCAGTCCTCACCCGGAGAAATAGTGCCGGAATAAAGAGGTGTTAAAAAGGGGAGGGGAAAACCCACTAAAAATATAAGAGTAATCCAGTCTGCTTTTATTGAAATGGCTGCAGATTATTAAGAAGAAAGCTACCCTTTACTTTAAAGTTCGGGCACATTCCTGTTTAGGATTGAAGCGGGCAGGGCTCCGTTAGGGAATGCCGGCCCTTGAACTCGCACTCAGATCCCAGTAAAGGCACACACCGATGCAGACATTCACTCACTCACTCTCTCTCTCTCACGCGCAGCTTTATCGAGGGATCATGCCCCCCTGTTCCCAGTGCAAAGACTTCCCCTCTTCCCCGCAGTTCCTCGCTCCCAAATTCTGAAACCACAGCAGGGCGGAGGCTCTCAGCCAAACGGCGGCGCTCGGGCCGAGTCTGTGGCATGATTTCCTCAGTGCTGTGGAAGGAGCCGCTTCAATCCTCGCTGAGGACGCCGACAGGCCTCTGCCGAGCCCACTGCTGAAGCCACGACAGCAAGCCACCAAGCACAAGCTAGTGTCGGGAGTCTTCTGAGGGAGTCTTCCGCGGCCCATCGTGGCTCGAGGGGGCAGGCAAGCCCAGACAGTGTCATGGCCTCAGGGCTGCGGGGGCCGGCTTAGACTTCTTGGACGTGCGCTGGGAGACCAGCCGACGTGGGGGGAGGAAGAGGCGGCGGCGGCCTGTGTGAAGAAGAAGAGAGGAGGAGACGGTGTTACCCAAGAGGGCTGAACGTGCTGGGATACGCCTGGGGCCTTTCTTGCTTGAAGAGAAGCCAAAAAAGCCAAAGAATTCAGAGGGGTATAGAACATTTGGACCCACCAGCTTTTACCACAGAGGCTCCAACACAGTGTCCATGGGCACCATGGTACATTAACATCTTTGCTGCCGCCCATGAGTTGGGCCAGGTGGAGCTCTTGCCCAACAGAGCTCCCGACAGGCTGGGCAGATTATATTAAGATTGATTCAGCCGTAGGGCCATCAGTGTCGGTTTTACTCTCCCTTACTCCTGTTTTCTGGTGAATTTGTTATATTTCCCCACCCCTGCATTTGGTCTTCCTGCGTGTGGCTGGCTCAGCCTCCCGCAGCAGCCATTTTGTGGCTGGCCCTGCTTCCCGAGGCGGCCACAGGCTCAAAAAGACTAGAAGAAGAAAAAGAAGAGTTGGCTTTTATACCCCGCCCTTCACTACCCAGTTTGGTGTAGTGGTTAAGTGCGCGGACTCTAATCTGGGAGAACCAGGTTTGATTCCCCACTCCTCCACTTGCACCTGGCTGGATGACCTTGGGCAAGCCATAGCTCTGTACCAGCTGTTCCCTCAAGGACAGCTTGGGAAAGAGCTCTCTCAGCCCCACCTACCTCACAGGGTGTCTGTTTTGGGGAGGGGAGGGGAAAGGAGTTTGTAAGCCGCTCTGAGACTCCAAGTGAGTGAAGGGCAGGGTATAAATCTAATCTCTTCTTCTTCTTCTTCTACCCAAAGGAATCTCAGAGTGGCTTACAATTGCCTTCCTTTCCCCTCCCCACAGTAGACACCCTGTGGGGTAGGTGGGGCTGAGGGAGCTCTAAGGGAACAGCTCTGAAAGAACTTGTGACTGACCCAAGGTCACCAAGCCGGCTGCATGTGGAAGAGTGGGGAGTCAAACCCGGTACTCTGGACCAGAGACTGCCATTCTTAACCACTACATAAAACGGGCTCTACCACCTCTTTGGTCTTCCTGCCCCACAGGTTCTCAGTTTACTTAGATCTCTCACTGGCTCACTCTTTCAGAATCACGTATGCACACCCTCCCTATTTTCTGGTCACCAAGAGTATGACCTTTTCCTTCAGGTCCTGTTAATCTTTGTCCCCCTTTTCCCAGCACCTTGCTTATTGCACGGGTCCCCGAACTCTTTGAGTCTGTGGACACCTTTGGGACTTTGAGAGTGGGTAGCAAGCGTCACCTCAAAATGGCTGCTGCAGAAGCCAATTGTGATACTGCTTCGCAAAAAAAGAAGAAGAGACTGGATTTATACCCCGCCCTTCACTACCCAGAGGAGTCTCAGAGTGGCTTACAATCTCCTGTCCCTTCCCCTCCCCACAACAGACACCCTGTGAGGTAAGTGGGGCCGAGAGAGCGCTTTCAAGGGCTGCCCTTGAGAGAACAGCTCTGAGAGAACTTGTTATTGACCCAAGGTCACACCAGCAGCTGCAGGTGGAGGAGTGGGGAATCAAACCCGGTTCTCCCAGATTAGAGTCCACGCTCTTAACCACTACACCAGACTGGCACAAAACAGAACAAAACGCAAGGGGAATAAAAAGAAATGAAGAAAAGCCTGAGGGAAGGGAAGGAGAAAGAGAAGGCGGAATGGAAAGAAGGGAAAAGGGAACCACACGCGGATTAAGGAAAGCACACACGCTTCCCGGTCTTCCTGATCGTATAGAGAGGCTGCAGCTGTCATTGCAGCAGAAATCCCTTCCATTTGATCAAGGGCCGCCAATAACAAGCCCCACCCCACAAAGGCTCCCCCCCACTAGGGGTTGCCAGGGCTCTACTGGGGGTGGGAGGGTCCCCTGCAATGGGGACCCTCCCTGGAACCAATCAGCCGGATGGCGGGGGTGGGACTCACTGGCAGCAAAAGAAAACCTAAGTTGGTGTTGCTGGCAATGCAGGGCAATGCAGGCAATGCAGGGGTGAACACCAGAAGTGATGTCATCGTGTTGCTGGTGACACGGGGACGCTCTGGTACAGGGGCAAAAAACTCTATGGTAGAAACGACTTCTCGCATCATTGTTGTCCCAACGCCAAAGTGTCCCTGTGTTACCGGTGAGGCCGTTGGTAAGTCTCCACCCCATCCCAGTTGCCTGGTAACCATCCCCACCATCCAGTTTTTGAAAAGCACAGCAGGTGCAGGGGAAGCAGTGACGAGAGGTGGGGCCATGGCTCAGTGGCAGAGCACCTGCTTGGCAGGAAGAAGGTCCCAGGTTCAATCCCCGGCATTTTCACTACGAGGTCGTAGGGGATGTGAAAGACCTTCCTCTGCCTGAGACCCTGGAGAGCTGCTGCCAGTTTGAGTAGACATGACTGACTTTGAAGGACTGATGGTCTGTATTCCGTGTAAGGCCTGTGGCCTACCATGGCGCCCGTGAGTGCCACGCTGGAAAACCCTGTCCTATGGTGTGTCTTCCGCTTTAGCTACTCTGCCCTTGGGGCTCCAAGCCTTTAGTACCCCCAGACTTCCAAGTCCCCTACGCCAGGACCCCTGCCCTCCCTTTCCTGGCTTCACCTGATTTCCCCCCCTCCCAAATTGTTCTGTTCTTCTCTGCCAAGCTGAACTTCTACACTCCTCACCTTGATAGCATCCAAAACTAGACTACTGTAACATGCGCTACCTGGGGCTGCCCCTGAACACAACCCAGAAGCTTCTGTTAGAAGAAGAAGAAGAAGAGATTGGATTTATATCCCGCCCTTCACTCACTTAAGAGTCTCAGAGCGGCTTACAAACTCCTTTTCCCTTCCCCTCCCCACAACAGGCACCCTGTGAGGTAGGTGGGGCTGAGAGAGCTCCTTCCCAAGCTGTCCTTGAGAGAACAGCTGGTACAGAGCTATGGCTTGCCCAAGGTCATCCAGCCAGGTGCCAGTGGAGGAGTGGGGAATCAAACCCGGTTCTCCCAGATTAGAGTCCGTGCACTTAACCACTACACCAAACTGGCTCTCTACCATGTAAACAACATATCCTGGCTTAGATGCTCTGCAGACACAGCACGGATTCTACTTTGCTCCCAAGCTCAGTCCTAGTTGCTGGTTCTTGCCTGTAAAGATCTTGATCTGGAAGACCACCTGTCTTTCTACCAACTGGACTTCTTACCACAGTCTTTCCTTCGGCCCCTCTCCCCGCATTCAGCCTCTGTCCATTCTCAAGCCTTTTTTTGACTGATGCCTTTATACCAGGCCCATAGCCAGGATTTGGTGGCTTGTGGGGCAACATTTTTCTGTTGGGGCTGGAGTTCTCAGTGCAGAAAGAAAAGCTGTTTAACCAACAGAAGGCTGTTACTACCAGGATAGAGCTCTAAACTGCAAACTGTCAACCACTGTAGATGACCGTTCTCAGCCGCTGCAAGTTAATCACATCTCCCAGCTGAAGCAGCAGTTCTGATAACAAGCTGGCAGGTGGGGGGTGATGACTTCTGTGGAGAAGAAAGCTAACACTCAGGCAGAAAAACTCTCTTTAAGGAGACCAGTTTCTTGACACAGAGTTAGAAGAAGGAATCCTGGAGGTCACCTATTCCAACCCCCTTGCTGAGTGAGATAATTAGTCAACTACGGCACTTCAGTCTGCTTAAAGAAGTGTGCACCTTTTAAAAAATGTTTTAAAATGACTGGAAAATGCATTTACTGGAGGAATTCTTATGGGGCTGTGCCTTTAAGCAAGGGAGCAGAGCTCCCCCAAGCCCCACCGTAGCTATGGGCCTGCCTCATACTGTGGGACAGACTGTGTGAGGTGGCTTAGAAAGCACCAACTTGGAAGGACACCTGCTTCCATTTTCAGCAGGCTCTCTCACGTGGGGCGTTCGTCTTTATTTATATCACTTATGGGTCCCAAAGCTTCTTTCCAGTCTCCTTTCCTCCATTTTATCCTCACAACAACCCTGTGAGGGAGGCGGAGAGTGTGTGACTGGCCCAGGCAGACCGGGGATTCAAACACGGATCCCCCAGCTCACTAGTTTGACATTCTTATCAAGTGTACCACACTGGCTCCCTTAAACTGGGGATTAACTGAATTGTGGTTCTTTTGTTCAAATTTTTTCGGACAGACCAACAGTCTGTTCCTAAACTGCTGGGCCTTTTTGTTTTTTGGAGCTCTGGAAATGTGGCCTTGTCGTCTCCACATCCTGTGTTAATTGCGTCTCGTGGCCTTGGCACGGTGTTTCGTAAGATGCCTCTGGGCCAGACAGGAAAGATGGAATATAAATCTTCCCATGAAAGAAATAAGAGCAGAAAGAACATGCCGCTGGCCCTTAACCGGAACCCCAAAAAGTCGAGAACACGATCCCAGGAATACCCTTTTATTAGGACCGACACAGCAGCCTATTCACAGCGTACAAGCGCAGAACTCTTCAGCCGGCCAGATGTCACAAATTTTTCTAAAGAGGGGGACGCAGCAGATTGCTCGGGTCACGGTTTTGAATTCAGACCATGATTTGAAATCATTCTGATTTAAAAATCCATGACTTTAAATGCAGGTCATGATTTTAAATCCAATAAACACGGTAGTAACCAGTCCTTTCAATGTCCCTGCTTTCCTTCTTAAATCAAGGGCATTGAGAGGACGATCTATGGAGTTTAATTGATTTATTCTTACCTCTTGCTTTTATGGCTTTCGGCCTGCTGTGGAATGGAAGCTATTTCTTCTCTGCCTACCTTTTTTGTTTTTACCATCAAGTAATAGCTGTCTTGGGCCACGGTGGCTCCGTGGTTAAGATGCTGAACTGCAGACCGGAAGGTCTGTAGCTTGGCAGTTCAAGACCCAAGTGCCGTGTGACCGAGTGAGCTCCCGTCTCTGATCCCAGCTCCTGACAACCTAGCAGTTCGAAAGCAAGAAATTGCAAGTAGATAAATAGGTACCGCTTCCATGGGAAGGTAACAGCGTTCTGTGCGCCTCGGCATCTAGTCATGCTGGGCACATGACCACGGAAACATCTTCGGACAGCGCTGGCTCTTCGGCTTTAAAACGGAGATGAGCACCACCCCCTAGAGTCGGAGTTGACTGGTTTTTGAGCAAGGGAAACCTTTACCTTTACTAATAGCTGACTTACGGTGAGCTCATTCGGTTTTCAAGGCAAGAGGAAGAAGAGATTGGATGTATACCCTGCCCTTCACTCAGAGTCTTGGAGTGCCTTACGATCTCCTTTCCCTTCCCCTCTCCACAACAGACACCCTGTGAAGTAGGTGGGGCTGAGAGAGCTCTTCCGAGGACTGCTCTTGAGAGAACAGCTCTGAGAGAACTTGTGACTGACCCAAGGTCACACCAGCAGCTGCATGTGGAGGAGTGGGGAATCAAACCCGGGTCTCCCAGATTAGAGTCCGCGCACCTAACCACTACACCAAACTGGCTCTCAAGAGACAAGCAGAGGTGGTTTGTCATTGTTTGCGTAGTGACCCTGGACTTCCTTTGGTGTTCTCTCATCCAAGAATGAACCAGGGCCGACCCGGCTTCCAATCATATCCAAGCTATGAAGAGATCAGGCTAGATATGGCTGTAAATAACTTGTGTCCTTAACCAATAGACTGCATTCAAAATACCAAGAAAAACTAAAATGTTCAGCCCACTAAAGGATTGTGTTACAGAATTACAGTAATAAAAGGAACAAAATCTTTTTTTCCTGCTGCTGAAATGATCAATGGGAAATGTGTGTGTGTGTGTGTGTGTGTGTGTGTATAGCAAAGCTCAAAAAAACTGACTATCAAGATACTGATAAATAACACCTGGCAATTTACTAAATTGTTCAAATTAAGCAAAAAATAGTCTGGTTAGAAAGACAGCAAGACAACAAAAGCTTATTTTTGTACAAAGCTGAAAATCTCTTCTGGATTTTGGAAGAGAAAGATGACTAGATACTGATATACATTATTTTAAAAAATGTTAGTAGTACTGAATGGTCAGTCGTCTTCGTTAAGTATGCCAGGCAGGACCTCAGACTGTAGCTTGTTTTGACTCCTTATTCAACTACTTTGCTGTGCTTTTTAAATTTAAAAGTCAAATGAGAACACCACCACTCCACGCTCTTCTATTTTGAGAAGTTGGGATGTTTATGAACATTCCATGTCGCCACAGCATAGAGAAATACCTGCTGTCGCATCGGGCTCTGCTTACTTTTCCCCTATAAAAATGCTAGGTTCCTCCAAATTAAGCAAGGGAAACTCAAGAGGTTGCCATCAACCAAGGCCGTTCATATGAGGAGCAAAAGCTGCTTTGTGACTGAACTCGCCAGTGACCGCAGCACGGGGAGGGGTATGTTCAGGGCCGATTTTGACCGTCGCGCAGTGCTATCGCATTTCCTTCTCCGACAGTAATCAATAGAAGCCACTCGGCTTTAATGGGATCAAACAAACACAGCCAATTAACTTCCAATGGTCCCTAAGGGAAGGGGCTATAGCTCGGCGGTGGGGCAAGCCTTTTTCATGCCGGAGGTCCCGGGTTCGAATCCTGGCCGCTCCCAGCCCAAGGATCACGGACAAGAGGGAGGGACCGCAGTCTGAGATCTTGGAGGTTGTGCTAATATACGCACAAAGCTGCTTTGTACTGAATCAGACCCTTGGTCCATCAAAGTCAGTGCTGTCTTCTCAGACTGGCAGCGGCTCTCCAGGGTCTCAGGCCGAGGTCTTTCCCATCACCTACCGCCTGGTCCTTTAGCTGGAGATGCTGGGGATCGAACTGGGGACCTTCTGCACACAAAGCAGAGGCTCTTTTTGTTGTTGAGTTGCATAGTCGAGCCCAACTCTTCGCGACCCCATGGACCACATCACGCCAGGGCGTCCTGTCTTCCTCCATCCTCTGGAGTCTGCTCAATTTCACGTTCGTTGCATCGCTAACGCTGTCTAACCATCTCATCCTGTGCCGTCCCCTTCTTCTTTGACCTTCAGTCTTCCCCAGCATTAGGGTCTTCTCCAGGGAATGCTCCCTTCTCATTGGGTGGCCAAAATATTTGAGCTTCAGCTTCAGGATCTGGCCTTCCAGGGAAGTGTCAGGGTTGATTTCTTTTAGGATTGACTGATTTGATCTCCTTGCAGTCCAACGGACTCTCAAGAGTCTTCTCCCGCACCGTAATTCGAAAGCACCTATCCTTCGGCGCTCGGCCTTCCTTATGGTCCAACTCTCACAGCCATACGTTACTAACTGGGAATACCATCGCTCCGATTATACGGACTTTTGTTGGCAGGGTGATGTCTCCACTTTTTATCATGCTGTCTAGGTTTGCCATAGCGACCACTCAGCCACGGCCCCTCTCCAGGGTCTCAGGCGGAGGTCTTTCCCATCACCTCCTGCCTGGTCCTTTTTAACTGGAGATGCCGGGGATTGAACCTGGGGCCTTCTGCATTCCAAGCAGAGGCTTCACCAGAGAGCCACAGCCCCTCCCCATGTAAGCAGCCCAACTAATTCTCTGACATGGTGGAAGATGAGATTCATGGGTTTTCCTCCATCCTGGGAAAGGCGCCTGTCACCTCGCACTTAACAGGCCAGCGTGACCAAGAGATGTGGCCCAAGTTGACAGTCTTCGAGAAACCAGACAGGTAAATAATGTGACTGACCGCGGCAGAGATCCAGGAGAGAAAACCGATTTTGCTCAACCGCTTGGGGCTTCTGCTACCGCCGCTGCATGCATATGCATGCGCTTCCATGGCGCGGCAGTCTGGGATCCTAGCAGGACGCAGTCAATCACCAACATTTATATGTAAATAAGTGGCCGACAAAACAGAGATAATTTTAAGCCTATTTAGCTAAACGCTTTGGGCTTCTTGCCTCTCGCCAGCCGGCGCGGCTGGGTTTCGTACCACGCTGGGTGCCGGAGACGCTACCTGCTAGAGACGTGCAAAGCGTTTCTGAAAAGGGCCCGATGCACAGGTTAGGTCTGGTGCTCCAACCTGGGAGGAGGAAGAAGCCGCTGTAGAGTCTGCTTTGGAGGTACCCCTGTGCACGTTCCGGTTGGCTTAGGGGAGGTGGGCGGTGCCAACAAAGGACAGGGACTTCCCTGCGGCGGCACCCTATCTGTGGAACTCTGCTACCACCCGCCTGGCACTTGATTACATTTTAGGCACCAGATTTAAAAATCAGTCGTTTTCTTTAAAATTCACCCAATCAGAAGGCTCTGGTTAGACCTCACCTAGAGTACTGTGTTCAGTTTCGAGCACCACCATTTAAGAAGGATACAGACCACCTGGAACGTGTCCAGAGGGGGGCAACGAAGATGGTGAAGGGTCTGAAGACCAAGTCCTATGAGGAGAGGCTGAAGGAGCTGGGTGTGTTTAGCTTGGAGAGGAGATGACCGAGAGGGGATATGAGAACCATCTTCGAGTACTTGAAGGGCTGTCATAGAGAGGATGGTGATGTGGAGTTGTTTTCTGTTGCCCCAGAAGGTCGGACCAGAAACAATGTTTTCGATTAAACATTAGGAAGAACTTCCTGACAGTTCAACCGGTTCCTCAGTGGGACAGGCTTCCTCGGGAGGTGGTGGGCTCTCCTTCTCTGGAGGTTTCCAAGCAGAGGCCCGATGGCCACCTGACAGCAATGCTCATTCTGTGAACTCGGGCAGATCCTGAGAGGGAGGGCAGGAAGGGTTGCACCAGTGCTTAGTTCCCGTGGCCCTTTCTGACACGCCCAGGGAAGTCCCAGTTGCCACTTTGGGGTCAAGAAGGAATTGTTCTCCAGGCCAGTTTGGCCCAGAGATCCTGGAGGTTTTTTGTCATCTTCTGGGCATGGAACAGTGGACCCTGCAGGTGTGGTGTGGCTAGATGGCCATCTGACAGCCATGCGGATTCTGTGAACTTTGGCAGATCATGAGAAGAGAGGGCAGGGAGGGCCGCCTCAGTGCTTAGTTCTCGTGGCCCTTTCTGACACCCCCAGGGGGATGCCGGTCGCCACGATGGGGTCAGGAAGCCATTTCCCTCCAGACCAGTTTGCCCGGGGATCCTGGAGGCTTTTTGTCATCTTCTGGGCACGGAGCAGGGGTCCCTGGGGGTGTGGAGGGGGAGATATCTGTGGATTCCCTGCATTGTGCAGGGGAGTTGGACTAGATGACCCTGGAGATCCCTTCCAACTCTATGATTGGGCGTTTGTCATCGATGGGGGCCACCAGAGGGAGGGGGGCTGCCAGACGCCCCTCCCCTACACTCATCTTCCCCTGAAACGGAGAGCCTTCTCTCCAAGGCAGATCTGTATGGGATCGCAATGTCACTCACATTGCATTTTTCATCCCCGCGAGCCCCTCTGGGAGCCGGTTTTAGGCTGAGCAGCTGGATTTTAAAAAGCGTAATAAATCGGGCCACTTGGCGTTCCTTTCAAGCGAACCGGCCACCGTTTCGGACTCCGCCGCTTTGATCCGACGAACAGCTTGATCCACTGCAAACGTATTTATACCACCTCGCTTTCTACTCCTCGCCTTCCAAAAAGCTGTCTGAGCTTTTCGGCTCTCAAACCGGAAGTTCTACTGGTGTGGCGGCCGCTGTTTGGCTGTTTGCGAGGCCTGAGCACTGCGCCTTTCTTTAAACTGTGCAGTACTTTTTTTTTAAAGAAATGATTAATGTGCGCTCTTTTTATGGGCACATTTTATCCATTTACTTTGAGCACCTTGGCTATGAGTTGGGAGGGTCAGCGGCTCAGTGGAAGAGCCTCTGCTTGGTGGGCAGAAGGTCCCAGGTTCAATCCCCGGCATCTCCAGTTAAAAGGACCAGGCAGAAGGTGATGGGAAAGACCTCCGCCCGAGGCCCTGGAGAGCCATGGGAAGGGGCTGTGGCTCAGTGGCAGAGCCTCTGCTTGGCATGCAGAAGGTCCCCGGTTCAGTCCCCGGCATCTCCAGTTAAAAGGACCAGGCAGGAAGTGATGGGAAAGACCTCAGTCCGAGGCCCTGGAGAGCTGCTGCCAGTCTGAGTAGACAATACTGGCCTTGATGGACCAAGGTTCTGATTCAGTTGAAGGCAGCTTCCTGTGTGGTACAGCAACCATTTGGATAAATACACCCTTCCCCCAAATTTGCATTTCTAGTGCCTGAGGACTGAATAGATTCCTCCAATAGATAATGGAGTGTTTCCATAAAAGGATAGGTTGCAATCAACATCTCAACTAAAATGCCCAGGAGCTGGATGCTCAGGCTTATGCAGACAGAAGAGTGGTGCAGCGGAAGTGTGCTCGGCCCACGATCCAAAGGTTGACGGATCAAGACCGTCCCCTGCTAATTGGAGCCGGGAGACCCAGGTTCGAATCCCAACTCTGCCACGGAAGCTCCCCGGGTGGCCTCGAACCCGTCGCACCCTCTCAGCCTAGCCTACCTGACAAGGCCGTTGTGAGGGTGAAATGGAAGAAAGGAGGATAATGAAAGGCACAGTGGCTCCCCGGAGGGAGAAAGGTGGGATGCTCCCGGCACCACACCACACCGGCTCTCCATTTATCGGCTTCATTTTATTTATTTATTTATTAAATTTATACCTTGCCCTACCCCCCCAAAATGGGCTCAGGGCAGCTCACAACATACAATCAACAAGCAATAGAAACAGCAAAACAATAGAATCATAGAGTGGGAAGGGACCTCCGGGGTCATCTCGTCCAAACGCCCTGCACAAAACCCAGGAAATTCACAAATACCTCCCTCCCACACATCCCCAGTGACCCCAGCTCCACGCCCAGAAGAGGGCAAAAAGCCTCCAGGACCTCCAGCCAAACTGGCCTGGAGAAAAATGGCTTCCTGACCCCAAAGTGGCGATCAGCATTTCCCTGGACAAGTATGAAACGGCCACGAGAACTAAGCACTGAGGCCACCCTTCCTGCCCTCCCTCTCGTGATCTGCCCAAGTTCACAGAATCAGCATTGCTGTCAGGTGGCCATCAAGCCTCTGCTTGAAAACCTCCAAAGAAGGAGCGCCTGCCACCTCCCGAGGAAGCCAGTTCCCCTGAGGAACCGCTCTGTCAGGAAGTTCTTCCTAACGTTTAGCTGAAAACTCTTGATTTAATTTCAACCTGTTGGTTCTGGTCCGACCTTCTTGGGCAACAGAAAACAACCCCGCACTGTCCTCTATATGAATAGCTATAGCAGATCAAACCAAACTCATGCCTTATGAAATAATTACTGGCGTTTCCTAGGGTAATTATTTCATAAGGCACGAGTTTGGTTTGATCTGCTACTGCTGTTTATAGCTTTACTGTTTTAATTGCTTTGTTGATTTTAATGCTGTGAGCCATCCTGAGCCCATATGGGGGGCGGTGGTATAAATTTAAATAAATAAATAAATAAAACGAAGCCGATAAACTGAGCGCCGGGGTGGTGTGGTGCCTGGAGTGACGGACTGAAATCTGGGAGACCCGGGTTTGATTCCTCACTCCGCCACAGAAGCCTGCTGGATGACCTTGAGCCAGTCACACACACACTCCGCCTACCTCACCCTCTCAGGGTTGTTGTGAGGGGGGGGGGGGGAGGAGGAAAGAATGATCGCCACTGGGCAGAAACGCAGAGTGGAAATGAAGCGAAACAGAATGAATCATTCTCCTGTCATTTCACGGAAAAGTCCAAGGTCACATTTTCGTGCAGCATTCCAGGGACTGATGCTCTTCTTCGCCGGTCTTTGTGGCTGGCAAAGATTTCCGCTTTGGAAGGCAGCTGTGTCCCTCGTGCCAGGGAGACAGAACAGGACTCGCTATGGACTCAGCCAGACGTGAGGAAAGGAGCTCGTCACCGGCCCTGGGGGGGCATAGCTGCGAATCCAGCCGCTTCCTCGCCCGCGCATCTTTGGCAGATGGCCGCCTCCAGAAGGCCTCAATGTACAGCAGAGCCCTGGAGCATGAAACAAAATGTCCCCTGCCTGGGCTGGCGAGCACCATCAGGATTTGGAGACAGAGGTGCCCCGGCCTCTGGTGAGAAAACAGTTACGGACCTTCGTGGCCACAAGGAGAAGCGTGACCAGATATCCAAGGTTTTCTTTCCGATGCCCGCAAACCCTCTGCTTTGGAACTATTACTGGCTTCATTGATACCCCACTTTTCTCTCCAGAACACCAAATGCCTTACAACATCACTCTCCTCTCCTGAGAACATAAGAGAAGCCATACTGGATCAGGCCAATGGCCATCCAGCCCAACACTCTGTGTTTGGTGCTGATGAGGAAGGACACCTTGAAAGGTTAAACAGGTTGTTTAGAGAGGAAGAAGAGGAGGAGGAGGAGGAGGAAGGGGAGAGAGAAAGAGAGAAGCTCCCGAGAGCCCCCAAGCCACAGGCTCTACAGTGTAGTGGTTAAGAGCGCGGACTCTAATCTGGGAGAAACGGGTTTGATTCCCCGCTTCTCCACATGCAGCTGCTGGTGTGACCCTGGGTCAGTCACAAGTTCTCCCAGAGCTGTTCTTTCAGGGGCAGTTCTTGGGAAAGTTCTCCCAGCCCCACCTGCCTCACAGGGTGTCTGTTGTGGGGAGGGGAAAGGGAAGGAGATTGTAAGCTGCTCTGAGACTCCTTCGGGTAGTGAAGGGTGGGGTCTAAATTCAATTTCCACCTCCCCTCCCCCTCACCGTGGCCAAAACCCAGGGGCCATCAGGAGGTCCACCAGCGGGGCCAGAACTCCAGAAGCCCTCCCATTCTGGCCCCCCAAAAGCACCAAGAATTCAGAGCATCACTGCTTCAAACAGTCTTCCATCTAGACCTTGTGGCTAAGAGCCACTCATAGACCTCTGCTCCAGATGCTTATCCAATCCCCCCTTGAAGCTATCTATGCTTGAAGCCGCCACCACTTCCTGGGGCAGTGAGTTCCACATGTTAATGACTCTCCTCCGTTTCATCCTCACAACAGCCCTGTAAGGTAGGTGAGGATCCTGATTAAGAGTGCTGTGTCAGGCTGCCACTTCATTCATTCATCCGATTTATAACCCGCCCTTCCCTGTAAACAGCACTTAGGCGGGGGGGGGGGGGGGGGGACACACACAACATTTCCAGAAATACACAACAATTTAAAATGGAACTAAGACTAAACAAACTTAACAATGCAGCTGACAATTACAAATCACAATTTCAGATGGTGCCAGCAAACATACAGTTCAGTAGCCATTTCCCAGTGAGGAAGAAGGAAGAAAGGAAGGAGCCAGGCTAGCTGGGGAAAAAACTGTCGCTGTCCTCAAGCGCAAGCCTGGTGGAACATCTCGGCCTTACACACCCTGCGGAACGGAGTTAGGGTCATCTAGTCCAAGCACAATGCAGGAAATCAAACCCAACGAAAGCTTATACCCCCCCCCCCACTTTGTTGGATTCAAACTTTGTTCTGCTTGTCTGTCGAGTCATCTCCGATCAAGTCATTTCTCAACTCCTCTGACCTGACCCCTTTAACTGGAGATGGTGGGGATAGAACCTGGGACCTTCTGCATGCCAGGCAGAGGCTCTGCCACTGAGCCACATCCTCTCCCCATGAAGCCACATCCCCTCTCCAGGGTCTCAGGCGGAGGTCTTTCACATCCCCTACTGCCTGGTCCTTTCAACAAGGAGATACCGGGGACTGAACCTGGGACCTCCTGCATGCCAAGCAGAGGCTCTGCCACTGAGCCACTGCCCTCCACTTAACAAGCACGTATGAAGCTGCCTTGACCCACTCGCCTATCAAAGCCAGCCTTGTCTACTGTCTTGTGGTGGCTCACTAGAGTCTCAGACAGCGATCTTTCACATCGGTCTACTTGATCCACCGAGCTGGAGATGCTGGGGATTGAACCTGGGACCTTCTGCATGCCAAGGAGATGTCCTGCCACTGAGCCACGGCACCACCACTATGCAGCCCCCCTCAATAGGCTCTCATAGTGCTGTCTGTTCTGTTATCCCCATGTCCTTAGAGCCAGTTTGGTGTAGTGGTTAGAAGTCCAGACTCTAATCTTGGAGAACCGGGTTTGATTCCCCACTCCTCCACATGCAGCTGCTGGTGTGACCCTGGGTCAGTCAGAAGTTCTTTCAGAGCTGTTCTCTCAGGAGCAGTCCTCGAGAGAGCTCTCTCAGCCCCACCTAACTCACAGGGTGCCTGTTGTGGGGAGGGGAAGGGGAAGGGGGATTGTAAGCTGCTCTGAGACTCTTTTGGGTACTGAAGGTCAGGGTGTCAATCCAATCTCCTCCTCTTCTTCAGGTGGGTAAAACGAGCGGCAGCTCAAGACCCTTGAACTGGAGATGCCCAGGACTGAACCTGGGAACTTTGGTGTGCAAAGCAGGTGCTCTGTTAATTAAGCCACACCCCTCTCAAAGTGGGCTATCCCCTACGCAAACACCCCCCCCCCCCGACTTCCACCATCTGGAAAAGTAACAGTCAGGAGGCCCACCCCACCCCTTCCCCCTTCACTCACCTGGCCGGCAGCATCAGGGCCTGAGGATCGTAGGTAGGCACGGCAGATGGCTCTGTCCGGGGTGGGTCGGAAGGCAGCGGTTTCCGGGGAGGCGGGGGCTTGGCAGGACCAGGGGGCTGCGTGGTAAACAAAGGAGGCGTGAGTCCCTTGGCAGAATCCGGTGGCCGTAACCTATGCTCAAACACCTCCATGGTCCGGCAGGGACCGGAGACTCTGTCTCGCACCTCTCTTGGCCTCCGTATGCCCCCCCCCCAAGGCCCGTAGCCGGGGTTTTGTGGCTTGTGGGGCACCTTTTTTTCTGGTGGGGCTGAAGTTCTCAATGCAGAAAGAAAGGTCATTTCGCCAACAGGAAGCTGTGACCAGGATAGATCTCTGAATTGCAAGCTGTCAACCACTTTGGATGACAGCTCTCAGCTGCTGCAAGTTAACCACTTCTGCCAGCCTAGGCAACAGTGCTGATAACGAGCCGGCAGGTGGGGGTGATGACTTCTAAAGCTAACTCTTAGGCAGAAAAACTCTCTTAAAGGAAACCAGTTTCTTGACACAGTTAGGAGGGATCCTAGAGGTCACCTACTCCAACCCCCTTGCTCAGTGCAGGAATCAGTCAACTGCAGCACCCCACTCTGCTTAAAGGAGCACAGGCCTTTAAAAAAAATGCTTGTGGGGCTGTGCCTTTAAGGAAGGGGGCAAACCCCCTTAAAGTCCCACCATAGCTGCGGGCCTGTGCCTCTCCCTCTTGAAAGAACTGCCAAAGCGCCCCCTCCCTCCGGTCCCCAAACAGCGCCACAAACAATACGATGTTAGTGCCTGTTACCTGTGCGGCTTTGGGAATAGGGTCAGCAGGCAGCGGGCGTGTAGGAGGCGCTGGCCTGTCCATTGCCACAGCCTGGGCGGAAAAAGGAGAGGGGCAGAGAAAACATGCTGGGGTACAGACAGTGTGCATGGGGGGGGGGGTCCAAAAGCCACGGGGGGGGGGGACCTGGTTTGCCAAGGTCTACCACCTGGTAAATCTAAGCTCGACTGTCCCCTAGTGGGGGAAAAGTAGGCTGGATGTTGAAACAAGGTCTGCAGGTTCAAATTGCCTTGGGGTGACACACAGATGTATAGCTCAGTGGCAGAACTCCTGCTTGGTGTGTGGGAAGACCCCAGTTTGATCCCTGGCTTCTCCAAATCCCCTGTGGCAGACGACAAGGGGGGACTGCGCTCGCAAGGAGATCTTAGAAAGCTGCTGCCCTCTCCAGAGCCGACAATAATCAGACTTGGAAAAATACAGCTCTGCTGGTCCAGGATAGGGCAGCAGAGGGGCCGAACTCAGCCCTGGCAGATCTGATTCATGGGAAACGGCAGAGCTTCCGCTGGGGTGGAACTGCCAAGGCTTCAGGGTTAGTGTCGAGATGGGAGACCACTAAGGAAGTCCAGGGTCACCTCTTGGCATGAAGACCTGAGAGGATGTCCCTAAGTCAGCTGTGGCTCCATGGCGCTTTCCACCTTCACCTGCAGGGGGCAGCAGCCATAACGTCTGGCATTCCATCCACAGCTGGGAAGGAGCTCGCTGGTTTTTCGGGGGGCATTCCGACCCTGCCGCTACTACCTGAGCCGGGATTGGCCTCAGGAAAGGCGGGATAAAACGCCCCCGATCGCGGCGCAAGGCAGAGTGGCAGGGCACTCACAAGTCGACTCGGCTAATATGGCATGAGAGCGCCTTTCCAGACTGTACTAATTACCGAGTCTGGGGGAAAGATGGGGAGACCGGACCCCTAAGCCTCCCACCCTGTAAGAATACACAGAGAGTCAGGGGCATGCAGAGGTGTTAAGGAGAGAGGCGCAGCCACCCCGACCCTCCCTGCTCCCTCCCCGACACCAGTTTGTTACCTGTTGACCCTTGGGGATCGGGTCAGGAGGAAGTGGCTTGGATGGAGGATCGGGCCGCGCGTCGCCAGGGGGGGCGGGCTGCAGAAAGGGGGAAAGAGGAGCCACAAGGAGAGAGAGAGAGAGAGAGAGACGGGTGGGCAGAGGGAGTTAGAGGCCTGCGGCGTGCCTGGCTAGACATGCAGGGGATCATGTGCATTCCATGCAACGTGCATCCGGCAGGAGGAAGAGCGAGAGAGAAATGGAGAGACCCGCCCGAGTTTCACCCCCATTCTGGGATGACCTCCGAGCCCTGGGTCAATTCCAGTACCGATTTCACTGGCAGGGAACGTGAGGTGCTGTTCTTATGAAAGGAGGGCTCCCTAACATGTGCAAAGTGCTGCTTCACTTCCTCTGACTCTACAGTGTTCCCCCTAAGCTGAGTTAGTGTGAGCTAGCTCACAGTTTTTTAGCCTCCGGTTCATACCTTCTTGTCTTCACTCAGGAAGGAGGGCTCCAGAGCAAACTCATTGATGCAGCAGCCCAATCGCAGGCTCACAGCTTTAATGCCAGGAGCTCACAAAGTAGAATTTTTGCTCACAAGACTCCACCGCTTAGAGGGAGCATTGGCACAGCCACCCTCTATGGATCGGGGAATTGGGGAGGAAAGGACTGCCAGACCAAGGAGAGCAATTTGCAAGATTTAATACCCACTTCGATGAAATGAGGCAGCAACAGGCATCATCAGGGTTGCCAGGCTCCAGATGGGGCCTGGAGATCTCCCAGCGTTAAAATTGCTCCCCAGATGAAAGAGATCCATTCCCCTGGAGAAAACAGCTGCTTTGGAAGGTGGACTCTATGGCATTATAACCTTGATGAAGTCCTTCCACATACCCCCAAACCCCACTTTCCTCAGGTTCCACCCCCAAAATCTCCAGGTATTTCCCCACCTGGAGATGGCAACCCTAAGCAACACAGACAGTTATAGAATCATAAGAGTTGAACAGACTTCCAGGGTCATCTACTCCAACCCCCTGCACAATGCAGGAAATTCACAAATACCTCCCCCTCTCCACACCCAGTGACCCCCTGCTCTATGCCCAGAAGATAACAAAAAACCTCCAGGATCCCCGGCCAAACTGGCCTGGAGAAAAATGGCTTCCAGACCCCAAAGTGGCGTTCGGCATTTCCCTGGGTGTGTAAGAAAGGGCCACGAGAACTAAGCACTGAGGCAGCCCTTCCTGCCCTCCCTCTCAGGATCTACCTAAGTTCAGAGTATATATTCTGCACGTCTGAAAGCTTTGAATAAGTCATAGAAACGTAGAGTCGGAAGGGACCTCCAGGGGCATCTAGTCCAACCCCCTGCACAAAGCAGGAAGTTCACAAACACCTCCGCCCCACACACACCCTCAGTGCCCCCAGCTCCACACCCAGAAGATGAAACAGTTGAAAGCTGGCCTTGTAAAGCTCTTGAGATATGAGTGCTTGTAAAAGATATTTGCTTCAAAGCACACTTCTAGCCCCTGTGACCTCAGGGAGGGGGGAAAAAGGTGAAAAAGGGCTGAGTGATAATTGGGGAAATTTCAGCAGGTTGGTCCAATAAACTCCCAGTAGTTTCATTTAGAAGAAGAAGAAGAAGAAGAGGAGGAGACTGGATTTATACCCCGCCCTTCACTCACTTGGAGTCTCAGAGCGGCTTACAAACTCCTTTCCCTTCCCCTCCCCACAACAGACACCCTGTGAGGTAGGTGGGGCTGAGAGAACTCTTTCCCAAGCTGTCCTTGAGAGAACAGCTGGTACAGAGTTATGGCTTGCCCAAGGTCATCCAGCCAGATGCAAGTGGAGGAGTGGGGAATCAAACCCGGTTCTCCCAGATTAGAGTCCGCGCACTTAACCACTACACCAAACTGGGGTATAAATTTAGGTATTTATACCCCACTTTTCTTCCCAACGGGGGAACCCAAAGTGTCTTCCGACATCATTCTCCCCTCCTGTATTTTATCCTCTCAACAACCGCCCTGTGAGGTAGGCTAGGCTGGCCCAAGGTCACCCGGCGAGCTTCCGTGGTAGAGCAGGGATTCAGACCTGGGTCTCCTAGATCCAAGTCTGACACACTGACCGTGGCTACATCATACTGGCCAGTAGGGATGCCAGCCTCCAGGTGGGACCTGGGGATCCCCCGGAATTACAGCTCGTCTCCAGACAACAGAGACCAGTTCCCCTGGAGAAAATGGCTGCTTTGGAGGGTGGACTCTCTGGCATTGTACCCCACTGAGGTCCCTGTCCTCCCCAGGCTCCATCCCCAAATCTCCAGGAGTTTCCCCACCTGGAGCTGGCAACCTGACCCCGACCCATCCCCTGCCAGTGCCCGGGGGGGGGGGACATAGAAACCCTACTGGCCACAGCCCAGAACATGGGGGCCAATGAGGGCTTCTTAATGCTCAAAGCGACCATATGGGCAAACCTGCCTTTTCAAGAATGCCATTTCCCTGGCCAGAAAACCCCTTTTCTAGAAAAGCCTGAGGCTTGGAATGGGGCCCGTGGAACAATTCAATATCCTTATTACATTCCAGCCAACAGAGAGGCATAAATTTTGTGCGACGTGCAAGGGAAACCAGGAAGGAGAGGGGACAGGATTAAATGCATTCCCATTTTCTGATCTTTCCTTGCTCCAAATCACTCTGTAAACCAAATGATCTCCGGGCAGGGTTTAGGGGGGCGATCCAGAACGGGGAAATGGTATGCCGGCACCCCTTTTTCTCTGTCCCGGATCTCTCACCACCATAGGGAAGGGACTTCCCCCTGACCTAAAAGGACACCCCGACTGTTACATGCACCCGCATACAAATATGACATTTGGGTCTAATTCTAAAACCAGAAACAGGATTAATATTCAGTGCAGCGTTTCGGTTCTCGGG
Organism: Lepidodactylus listeri; assembly: GCA_029233225.1. Lineage (NCBI taxonomy): Eukaryota > Metazoa > Chordata > Lepidosauria > Squamata > Gekkonidae > Lepidodactylus > Lepidodactylus listeri. The sequence goes on from JARCFY010000003.1 coordinate 154,167,943, forward strand.
GCATGATCTGGCTTTTCAGGAGGCAGCAGAAGCTGCAGTAGCATACTCCAGACACTTGAGGGCGCAGTTGGGACTGGTCCGTCACCAACTCTGACCTCCGAGCAATGCTCCCTCTAAGCTGTGAAGTCTTGTGAGCAAAAGTTCTACTTTGTGAGCTACTGGCATTAAAATTGTGAGCGAGCTATTTGGCTACTGCATGCATTAGTTTGCTCTGGAGCCACCCAAGTGCCATCTTACGTGAGAGATTCCCTCCAGTGTGTGAAAGACAAGGAAAATGCCTCTCCTGATGTGGTATTAGAAAAAGCATTCCCTCTTGTGTACGTGAGATCTGGAAGACCTCTTCTAGGACACTGTCAGAAGAGGCATGCCCTGCTGTGCAAAAAGGAATGGGAACACCTCTTCTAACATGGCATGTACTGCCACATTAGTGCAGAGTGTAAGTGAGGGGGGGCGGGAGTAAACCTTTCTCCTTCAGAATGATTGGAGTTTTTTTTAATATAGAACAAAGTCTAAGTCCAGTGGCACCTTTAAGACCCTCAAAGTTTCATTCTGGGTATAAGTTTTCATGTGGATGCACGCTTCTTCAGGGAAGAGGAGGAAAAGGAGGAGGTGGAGGAGGAGGAGTTGATTTTTATACCCCGCTCTCACTACCGGAAAGAGTCTCTCAGAGTGGCTTACAATGGCCTTCCCCTTCCTCTCCCTGCAACAGACACCCTGTGAGGTAAGTGGGGCTGAGAGAGCTCTGAGAGAACTGTGACTGACCCAAGGTCACCCAGCAGCTACATGTAGAGGAGCGGGGACTCAAACCCAGTTCTCCAGATCAGAGTCCACTATTCTTAACCACTGCACCAAGCTGGCTCCCAGAAATTAAATTTTGTTGGTCTTAAAGGTGCCACTGGACTCAAAACTTTGTTCTGTTGCTTCAGACCAACACAGCTATACCCACCCGAGTCTGTTCTTCATATAGTTTCAGAGAATCTCTGGTTGAACAGCTAAGTTTGAGTCCAGTGGCAACTTAGAAACTGACAAGGTTTTTGGGATATGAGCTTTTGAGAGTCAAAACTCTCTTCCTAAGACACTGGTTGGAACTTGCTCTAGGGGCGCCAACTTCCAGGGGACACTTGGAGACCTCCTGCTATTATTATTGATCTCCAGATGACCGAGATCAGTACCCCAGGAGAAGATGGCTGCTTCGGAGGGGGGAACGCTCCGGCATTATCCCTTGCTGAGGTCCCTCCCCTCCTCAGGCTCCACCTCCAAAATCTCCAGGTGTTTCCCAACCAGAGCTGGCAACCCGAGTCCACCAACACACACTGGGGCTCCCACACTGAGCTTCACTCCTTAAAAGACGGGATGTGGCAGAGCGTCGCCCTCGCCTCCAACTCATATCTGATGGAGGAAGCTTTGATGCTTGAAACCTCATACCCCCCTCAACCTTGCCGGTCTCTACTGTGCTGCTGGACTCGAATCGAGCTGGGTTTTTTTATATATGCAAACTGAATTAATTGATTAACAACTACATTGCAAGTCAAGCAAGAGTTCTTTAATCGGATACCAATTGTCCCCGAAACACTCAAAATCAATTGAAGCCTCTCTTGCTATGCAGAGAGTGCCGTTCAAATCAATACTTAATAACCAGAGACCGCCAACACAGGCCAAGGATCCCACACAGAGCTTTATTCTTCAAAAGACGGGACGTGGCAGGGCTTAACCCTGCCTGGGGTGTGCTGGGACTCTAGCCCCAGATGCACGAGGGACGGTTGCGATTGTCAAGTGTGGCAGAAAACTATGCACATGCTCCAGAGAACAATTCTGTTGTTCCCAGTATCTCAGGGTCAAGGTTCAGAGGTTGGCCCGGATAAAATCCTACACTCGGCTCTCAAAATCTCTCTCCAGATGTGACCAGTGCTCCATATTTCAGACAGTCCCCTATCTAGAATGTGTATTATTGTTGAAAGTTTTGATCTGACAATCGTAACAGTTGGAAGGGACCTCCCGGGTCGTCTAGTCCAACCCCCTGCACAATGCAGGGAATTCAGAAATACCTCCCCCTCCACACACACCCAATGACCCCTGCTCCATGCCCAGAAGATGACAAAAAAATCTCCAGGATCCCTGGCCAAACTGGCCTGGAGGAAAATTGCTTCTGGACCCCGAAGTGGCAATCAGCATTTCCCTTGGTGTGCAAGGAAGGGCCACGATAACAAAGCACTGAGGCAACCCTTCCCGCCCGCCCTCTCATGATCTACCCAAGTTCACAGAATCAGCATTGCTGTCAGGTGGCCATCGAGCCTCTGCTTAAAAACCTCCAAAGAAGGAGAGCCCATCACCTCCCGAGGAAGCCCGTTCCGCTGAGGAACCGCTCTAACTGTCAGGAAGTTCCTCCTCACGTTTAGCTGAAAACTCTTCTGGTTTAATTTCAACCCGTTGGTTCTGGTCCGACCTTCTGGGGCAACAGGAATAGTGAGCAAAGATACCCAGCTCTCCTTTCCCTCCACTTCATATTTAGAGCCAGAATTTCTCAGCATATGTTTTGTAAGGCAGGGTTGCCGACTGAGCAAAGAGAACCTGTCCTGCTCTTGTGTATTTTATCAGTGCCTCGGCCTGCAAAACACCAACCGGCTAAGTTTTTCACAGCCCGGAGTCTAAGATCTGCTAGAGCCAGTTCAAACCACTTTTAGGGGCACTGGAAAAGGAAGGAAGTAAAGAAGTTGGGAACTCTGCCAGGTTTGGCTGGCGCAAGTTGAGCCAGTATGGGTTGTGACCAAGTGGGGACATCAGCCTGGGCCTCCCCAGTCCAATGCCAGACCACCCTATGCTTCCATTTGTGCAATGAATTAAACCACTTAGAGCACAAAGTTTGAGTCCAGTGACACCCTTAAGACCAACAAAGTTTAACTCTGGGTATAAATTTTGTGTGTATGTACATGGAAGCTTATATTCAGAATTAAACTGTGTTGGTCTTGAAGGTGCCACTGGACTCAAACTTTGTTCTGTTGCTGCAGACCAACACGGCTGCCCACCTGAATCTTAGACCAGTCACGTTAGGCCTAAAATGCTACAAGGGAAAAGTGTAATCTACCTGTCGTGGGTCAGCCAGGGCTCAGCAACAGAAAGGACTTCTCAGAAGGAGAGGAGCCCCACGTAGCCAGCCTTGAGTTACCAGGAGAAGCTGACCAGCAGGAAAATGAGTTGCAGGCTTGTCAGGAGTCACAGCCAACAGCATAGCCACCAGCACCCTCTAGCCCTGATTCAGCAGGTGAGCCTCAGCTGGTTGTTCCCAGCCCACCAGTATCACCCACACCCTTAGAGTGCCGCAGACAGAGGCTGAGAGCAGAGCTACAGACAAGACGGCAAAGTGCACACTTCCTGGCCTGACGCCAGCTTCTTGCTGATAACAAGGATGAGTAGTTGCAGGACTGCTTCTCAGCAGCTGGCTGCAAGCATGACCTTAGGCATGGGGCTATAAAAACCAGTCAAGAGAGCCTGTTAGGCGTGGATGCAACTCATACTGCCTTGCCTGGCTTCTGGACACCTGGCCCTGGAGTGAACGACTCTGCCTTGCCTGACTTCTGGCACCTAATACTCGAAGCCTGCAAGCCAGTATGCTACTGCTTGCAGTGGGCTAAATATTGGTTTCCCAACCCTCTCCACAGATCTTCCTCCACCAGGCCCCTTCACCGCTGGTTTCCCATGGCAACAGCCTCACGATACCCATAAAAGAGGGCAACAGGGGTTAAGCTGGCCAGCAATAAAAAGCCATGCCCCCAATCATCCATAATAACAGTCCCTAAACCCCAACTTCCCTTCAGCAACATGAATTCACTGGACCACTCCCCTACAGCCAGCCACGGAAACACCTCTAAGCCCCGCCCCATCACCAATAGCAACACCTCAGGATACAAGCCCCACCCCCAGGTCAGTAAAGCCGAAGACAAACATATGCACCCCTACTCACACAAGTGCTTAAAAATCGTTATAATAGATTACTTCTGTAAGTGTGTGTGTATAACTAAACAACTGTGGTTCTTTTTATAAACATATACACACACAAATACACACTTACAGAAGAAAATGATGATAAATAACTATAATATAGTTGGCCCTTTTGTATATAGCAATAACCACACAACAAGGTATTGTTCATTAGATTCCTACTGCACTCCCCAGGTATGCAGAAAAACATGGCTTTGTACGCTAGCCAAAAGAAAAAGCACACCCACCCATTCCCCACAAGCTGTCAGGCCTCCTGCTCCAAACAGTTGTGGGAGAAATTAAAAACAAAACAAAAACAAAGCCTGTTACTTCCAGGGAAAACCTAAATGTGTTGCAGGGTAGTGCTAGGAATTGCCCAAGACTCTATGGTTTCACCACAGAGTTTCAAACAGTTCCTAGAGCTCTCCTACATCACTTCGAGGTGTCCCTTGGAAGTGATGTAGTGGCACAGATGACGTCACTGCCTCTCCATGTCCCCACCCCGACTCTTCTGTCGGAGAAGGACTGAGCAGGCTCCAAGAGGGACAGGAAGGTGAGAGCAGCTGACAGTCCATTAAAAGATTTATATACCCCGACAGAAGAAGACTTGAAATACAAACTTTTGGAAATTGCAGAAATGGACAGGCTAAGTGTGATATGTTGTAATAAATCTGAGGATAAATTCTGGAAAAACTGGGATAAAGTTTATAACTGGATAAATCTTAATTTTTTAAATAGGGCTCAGAATAAATAATAATGAGCCATTTGTATTTGTATTTGTATGATTAGCTATTTTCTTGTATTGATGGCTCCACCATGTTTGTAATTATAGAAATGGAAAATTAATAAAATATTTTTAAAAAAAGAAAGATGGGAGGAAGGAGCCTATTTAAACCCCTGAGATCTTCAAAAATCCTAGAGGGGGAGATTTGGGATGGGGGGATTTCCAAATTGCCCCCCCCCCCACAAATCCTTATGCGCTCCCCCCACTTGTCATCACTGTAATAAATACTCATAATAATTTGATGTGCACCACTGGGGATTCGAGCCGGCAAACTCCAAATGAGAAGGAAAACTGGAAGCCAACTTGAGAATCTGGGGGTTAACGGGAAAGAAGTCATTTAAGTGACATGTTGTCGTTTATCCGATATTTTGTAACCATTTCGGTTTTCAAGAAGCGCAGGCTCACCGCTGAAAAACAAAACATGTTTCGGGGGACAAAGTGGGGGTTAAGAAAATTTTGAATTCCCAAACTTCAAAAATTTATCACTCCTGAGTTCAGGAAAACCGCCGCCGAAAAGTTTTTCGGACTCATCTTCAAATAACCTCTTCTAGCCAGTGGCACATGCTCCCGGCGCTGCTTCTGCTATCAGACCCGAGACTGGACTGGGGGGTGGGGAAACATTCTCACCCTCCACTTACCTTAGTGCTCGGCATTAGCTGAAGTTCAGTGCTCTGCCTCCACTGGGGTGGTTGGGGCCGCTCCGGGGGGGCCCGGCTGTAACTTCGGGGTTCTGGCTGGGTGATCCTGGCAGGAAAAACAGGTCAAGGGGGCGATTCCGGTTATCACAAAGAGTCCACTCAAAACAGCTTTCGCGAGATGACTCCCCCCCCCCCCCCAAAAAATTTGGAAAGCTGGTCACCAATCAGTATGAATCACATAAGACACCCACCGCCACCAGAACTGCCACGAAAGTGGAGAGCTTTAGGAGGACACAGAAGGACAGAAGGGGGTGGGGGTGCAGTCCTGAACATCCCACAACGCTGCCTCCTTCAGGTTAGAAAGGACAGAAATGGGGCAAGCCTCACAGCTTCGAAGCTCAGCATAACCGGAGTCGCCCAGCGTCCGCCAAAGCCTGCTCAGTACTCCGGATCAGGCCACAGAAAAAGCCCATCTCCTGTTAGCTAGTGGGACTGTGTGTCTCGTGGAAGAGGCCGCCTGAAACTTGGTAGCCCGATTGCAAGCCCGATCACAATCCAGACTGTGTTTTTCAACCAGTTTGCTGGATATCCCTCCTTGGTTTCGAGCGGAGCCCCCCGAATCTTTGAGGGCCAGCACCAAATTTTGAAGTGGGATGATTATGTATTTATTTTTACTTTACTGTCACCCCGCCTGTCTCCCCAGCGGGGAACCAAAGCGGCTTACATCATTCTCCTCTCATCCATTTTATCTTCGCCGCAACTTTGTGAGGGAGGTTAAGCCGGAGTGTGTGGCTGGCCCCATGGTTACCATGCCAAACTGGGTCTTCCGGATCTTAGTCTGACGCTCTAACCCAGGGGTTTCCAACGTAGTGCCCGTGGGCACCATGATGCCCGCCAAATGTTTTTAGGAAGTGGGTGGAGCTTCTGCCCAGCCAGACTTCTGATTGGTCACTGGAGATTTGATTGGCTGTGCAGATTTTTAAAAGCATTGCTTCGGCATTTGCTGCCACCACAGCGTGAGGATCTGCAAATGTTTGACTTGAGGCAAGTTTTGGTAGCCATTTTGTGGCTGGAACCCGCCTCCTTTGGCAGCCATTTTGTGGCCATGCCCACTATGCCATGTCAGAATTCCAAAGCTGTCTGCAGGCTCAAAGAGGTTGGAGATTCCCTGCTTTAACTAGTATGCAACATTAGGTGACGCGGCAACCTGCTAGAGACGGCGGGCTGGAAGCAGGCCTAGGAGTTGCAAACGTTCCTCCCAATAATGAAGGATCCGCCTGGCCTCCACCTGCATGCTGCGCCCAGAAACCGTGTGCAAAATAAAAATAAAAAGCAAACTGGGGCAGAGGGCAAAGAAGTGGCTGTCATCTGAAAAACAGTGGCCTGGCAAGAACTTCCGATTGCTTCGCTGAGGAACCACCACCGTATTGTGGCAATGAGTTCCACAAGTTCGAAGAGAGTCATTTGGGGAAGCACTTCCATTCGTCAGTCCGATTCACAGCCCACTGATGAAAGGGCTCTGGGTTTGTTAGAAAGGCCCCTGCTGGTATGTTCAGAAGGTCCCAGGTTCAGTCCCTGGCACCTCCAGTGAAAAGGACCTCAGGTGACAGTAAAAACTCTTCCTGTGCCTGAGACACAGCCTAAAACACATTTCATAATTCAGGGAAGAGACCACTTTCAGGTGCTGCAGCTCACTGGCAGAAGAGCAAGTGTTTTGCACATAGGAGGCTTCTGATGCAGGCCCATAGCTACAGTGGGGTATCCAGGGGCCAGGCCCCCTGCCCCCCACTTTTCACTGAGCTGGATGGACAGCACTGTTTCAGGCTGTATGGCAGGAGGGCTCAACCCTCTGCAATGCCTCTCCCTTGGCAGCTTGCATGAGAGACTGGGGCTTCTATGGGGCACTCCTAGGCTTGGGGTTGTGTGTGGGGGTGCCCCCAACTTATTTAAAGGCCCCCCCCCCCCCCCCGAATAAAAAAAAAATCCTGGCTACAGGCCTGCTCTGGTTCCATCTTGGATAGAAGATCATGGAAAAGGCCCTTCTGTGTTTGGGAGTCTGATGAGTCAAAGCCAGTCGCAGACAACAGTTATCACAACGGACCAAATACCAGATTTGGTACAACGCAACCAGGGCTCATTTCGTAGCAGGAGCTCCTTTGCATATTAGGCCACACACGCCGGATGTAGCCAATCCTTCAAGAGCTTACAGTAGCCCCTGTAAGAAGAGCTCAGTAAGCTCTTGGAGGATTGGCTACCTCAGGGGTGTGTGGTCTAATATGCGAAGGAGCTCCTGCTACGAAATGAGCCCTGAACGCAACTGTGTAAGTTTGCATGTAGCCCTGAATTCTGGTGCTTTGGGAGAGAACTCACGAAAACATACAAACTGCCTTCTTTGTACAGCCCAGGGTCCTCAGCCTTTTTGAGCCCGCGGGCCCCTTTGGAATTCTGAAACGGCATGGTGAGCACAGGCAAAAAATGGCTGCCTCAGGAGGCGGAGCCAACCTCTCAATGGCTGCCGCAGCTTACCTCCAGTCGTGTGGTGAAGACCCTCCCTGCTATGGTAACAGCGGCTCCCAAAGCAATAAAAAAAATCTGCACCGCCAATCAAATCTCCAGCAGCCAATCAGAAGCTTTGGCTGGCAAAAGACCCACCTGGCCCCACCCACTTTCTAAAAACACTTTGGGGGGGGGGTCCCAGAGGAGGTGTCCGCGGGCACACCACAGGCACCCTGTTGGGGAATCTCTGGCACAGCCCCTACAAAATAATTTGCCTATCCCCAGTCCGAGCGCCAGTCCATTTTGCCTGAGACTGTTGAGTCAGACTGGCAGAGGCTCTCCAGAGACTCGGGCCCTGGGTTTCTGCTTGCCAGGAATCGACACGCCAGGCCGTCAGCACACGAGATGCCGCTGCCGAGAAGCGCCCCCCCCCCCACGAGGAGGGAACACTTTATCCCCAAACGGCAAATTGCTCCACCTTCTGTTCCTTGGCTTGTTCCAAATTCTTTGGAAGCAGAACAGATTGTGAGCGAAGATTGGAATACGCTCCAAGTGCACATTTTTAAGCATCTTGGAATCAAGAGTCTCCCCCACCCCACTTTGGCCTGGAGTATGCACAGCCTGACTCGACAGACAGTGGATTCTACCCAAGAGGGAGAAGGAGTGGAAACAGATTTGTGCTGGTGAAAGACACGGTCCTCAGCTTGGCCCCGTAGCAGCTACCAGGCTGAACCCAGATCGAGCCAGTACCCCTCAGCCCGAAAAAAGCAGAGACAGCCCTCCACCCCCCAAAGAGGCCACCGACACAAAAGGGATCCGACAAACGTTGAGCCATTCTGGTGGCAGCTACGTTACCCTCTCTGTTCAGGTGGGTGGAGGAATCGCACCCGGGACTCTGCCTCCGCACTGCAGGGCAAGGGGAGCGGAGTTAGCATTGTTCGGCCATGCGGGAGGGGACCGGTTCAAGGGTACCACCGACTAGTTTTATCGGCAGCCTGCTCCGGCCGGGGGGGGGGGGGGGGAGGCTGGTTCACAAGTGACGTTTCGACACGATGGGGAAACTGAGGGAAGATTACAGCCGGAGAGGCAGAGAGCCGGAGATTCCCTGCCTTGGAAAGGGGGGGGGGGCCTGAGTTGGCAAGTCTCAGAGAATGACCGGAGGAGGCCGAGGATGAGGTGATAGCTCTAAGGCAAGGTCATTCAAGCTGTGGGGCGGAGGCAGCCATTTTGAAAGAGGGCACTGAAGGAGACGAGGGCCGGCCGAAGATGGGGCCCCACTTACCTGTACTGGCAGCTCGTGCCCTTGCTAAACTGGCAGAGGCGTTTGTGCAGGCCGACACGCTTGGCGCAATAGAGCCCGAGGATTAATAGCAGGACGAGGAGGAGGCTGCTGAGGACCAGGGCCGTCGAGGTGGCGCTGCCTGCCAGAAAGGGGGAGAAAATACGAGCGTTGTTTGAAGCCAGAGAGAGAGAGTTTGTCCCCAGCGTGGTACGCCAGGCGGTGCGTTCTCCGAGGACGCGGGCTCCTCCATCCCCACCACAAAGGCGCATTGTTCCGAGCGTGAAAAATGTCTCGCCTCGGCGTGTGGGATCGTTTGTTTTCATCAGCGGTTCTGCTTTTTCACCGCCCGATTTTACAGTTTTAAGAAATATTCTCAAGCGGCGATGGTCTCTGCACGCCCCTGGGAAGAAAAACGTTCTTCTGAAAGGCGAGCAAATCGATTTTGGGGAGTAACGAACCAGCCACAGCCTGCGTTTTGAACATCCCACCAAATGGCACTGGGGTTAAGGGCCTGAAGATCCGCGAAGGGCGCTCCTTTTCGCTGGTACATTTGGCCTTTCTGTGATCCTAGGCTGGCTGCAGTACCTCCGCCCATGCTCAGGAGTCCTCTTCTTCAACTGCCATGTGCTCCAGGCTCAACCCCAACAGCGGAGTGGAGCCACAGCAGGGCACGAGACTGAAGCTCAATCCTGGTTGTGTGCCGAAGTCACACAAATGCAGGCGGGACCGTGGCATGCAGAAGGTCCCCGGTTCAATCCCTGGCACCTCCAAGTTAATACGACTAGGCAGTAGGTGATGGGAAAGACCTCTGCCTGAAATCCTGGAGAGGGGCTCTAGCTCAGTGGAAGAGCCTCTGCTTGGCATGCAGAAGGTCCCCAGTTCAATCCCCGGCATCTCCAGCTAAATTTATTTATTTATTTATTCATTTCGACTTGAATCCTGCCTAGCCAGCACAGGCCATAAAAAGGACGAGGCTGTAGATGATGGGAAAGACCTCTGCCGGAGACCCTGGAGAGCCATGAGGAGGGGCTGTAGCTCAGTGGCACAGCCCCAACTTTGCATGCAGAAGGTCCCAGGTTCAATCTCTGGCATCTCCAGTTAAAGAGAACCAGGTAGTAGGTGATGGGAAAGACCTCTGCCTGAGATCCTGGAGAGCTGCTGCCAGTCTGAGTAGACAATTCTGACCTCAATGGACCCAGGGTCTGATTCACTATAAGGCAGCAACCTCCAAAGGAAGTTTTGAAAACTAGTAAAGGGCCAAAAGATAAAAACATCCATGGGTATAGGCAAAAGTACCCATGTTTATTTCAAAAACATATAAAAACCTTGGACGGGCCCCAAATAAAGCCTCATAAAATAACCAAAGGAGCCAGTTTGGTGTAGTGGTTAAGTGCGCGGACTCTAATCTGGGAGAACTGGGTTTGATTCCCCACTCCTCCACTTGCACCTGCTGGATGACCTTGGGTAAGCCATAGTTCTGCCAGAGCTGTTCTTGAAAAAGAGCAGTTTCTGTCAGAGCTCTCTCAGCCCCACCGACCTCACAGGGTGTCTGTTGTGGGGAGGGGAAGGGAAAGGAGATTGCAAACCACTCTGAGACTCCCTTGAGCAGTGAAGGGCGGGGTATAAATCCAATCTCTTCTTCTCTTCTTCATATATACTACCTGATGCGTTTTGGCTCACAAGAGCCTTCTTCAGAGGTCAAATAGTACAGAATACAACATGCAACAAAGCCCCGCTTACACTTGTAAGGCAGTAAAGAATCGATATAGGGCCAAAAATGGAATGGTCCAATCTGGAATTGAATGACACATACAAAGTTTTTTGTTTGTGGGGCCACAAAGGTATCCGGCCTTGTGTCAGAAGCAACTGCACACTTTGGAGACAGTAATAGCACCACTATGTACTTTCCAGGTCGGGTCCTAAGTGTCCAAGTAAAATCGCCTTATCAGGGCCAATGTAACATCAATATGGAAGGTACATAGTGGTGCTATTTTATATTACTATTTTATATTACTATCACAATATTACTATTACCACCGCTCTTGTGGGCCAAAACACGTCAGGTCGTTTATGGTTCTTCTTGAACACTTTGATTATTTTATGAGGCTTCGCTTGAGCCCCTACAAGGCTTGTATATGTTTCTGAAATAAACACAGGTACTTTTGTCCATACCTATTCATGTTTTTAACTTTCGGCCCTTTACTAGTTTTCAAAACTTCCTTTGGAGGTTTAATCTCGGCTGGTTTAGTTTCGGGAGCCAGTCTGGTGTAGTGGTTAAGTGCGCGGACTCTAATCTGGGAGAACCGGGTTTGATTCCCCACTCCTCCACTTGCACCTGGCTGGGTGACCTTGGGCAAGCAGTAGCTCTGTACCAGCTGTTCCCTCAAGGACAGCTTGGGAAAGAGCTCTCTCAGCCCCACCTACCTCACAGGCAGTGTTCCCTCTAAGCTGAGTCAGTGTGAGCTAGCTCACAGTTTCTTAGCCTCTGGCACGCACATTTTTGTCTTAGCTCAGGAAGGACGGCTCCAGAGCCAACTGATTTCTGCAGTAGCCAAACTGCTCGTTCACAGCTTTAATGCCAGTAGCTCACAGAGTAGAATTTTTATTTACAAGACTCCACATCTTAGAGGGAACATTGCTCACAGGGTGTCTGTTGTGGGGAGGGGAAGGGAAAGGAGTTTGTAAGCCGCTCTGAGACTCCAAGTGAGTGAAGGGCGGGATATAAATCTAATCTCTTCTTCTTCTTCTTCTCTTCCCCCCCCTGGTTTCACTTCCCTGAGGTCAGTCGCTCCCTGCTGTGGCCACTCAGCACTGGTATTCTGGGGTATACGGCCTCTAAATATGGAGGCTCTACAGCTGATAGCGACCCCCTCCTCCACAAACTTGACACTGTGGGAAAGTGGGAATGGAAAACAAACGGCCAACCTACGACTGTTCCAAGATCGGCTCAGAACTACTCTTCTTCTTTCCCTCCTCCCCATACCAAGAGGAACTCAGTGTTCTTAATGTGTGGGAGGATGTCTGCGCGTATTAAGAAACTGAACCGTCAAACAAAGCAACCAAAAGCCCACCTAGAAACAAGATCTAAATATTCTTAGTCTTCCCCCCCCCCTCAAATCTGTTCTGTTCTTTCCCCACCCACGCCTCCTCTTTAGGGGTCCACTTGTTTTATGGAGGTTGGGGGTTTTTTGAACTCAAAAGGCGTTGATTTTGTTTTGAATGAAAAGCGGATCGCTCGGGGGACTTGGGTCGCACGGCGGGATACAAATCCGCCACATAACACTACTAACTGAATAAAAGAAGGAGGGCTTGGAGAAGTGGGGGGGGGGGGGGGGAAGGATGATCGCGTAGAGCAGGGTTACGGGGGGGGACGACCCGGTGTGCCTTTGAACGGTTCATCAGCCGCCCACCTCTCTGGGGCAGAACATGACAGGGGTTTATAATATTGTACACAGGGCGGAGAGAATCGACAAAGAGAACTTTTTCTCCCCCTCCCCAAAGCCTAGAACTCGAGGGCATCCAGTGACGCTGATGGGCAGTAGGTTCAGGAAGGGGAAAAGGAAATACTACTTAACACAGAGAGTGATTAAAATGCGGGATTTGCTGCCAGAGGATGTAGTGAGGATGGCCACAGGAATAAACAGCTTTAAAAGAGGATTAGATAGATTCACGGAGGAAAAGTCTATCAAAGGCTGAGGGGTGGTTGAGGGGAACCTCCACATTCAGAGGCACTAATCCTCTGAATCCCAGTGCCAGGAGGCAATGTCAAGGGAAGGCCTTGGCCTCTCTGCCCTGTTGCTGGCCCTCCAGAGGAACTGGTTGAGGCCTCTGTGTGAGACGGGATGCTGGACTAGATGGACCCTCACTGGTCTGATCCAGCAGGGCTCTTCTGATGTTCGTATGAGGGGAAGGCCTCGGCCTCTCTGCCCTGTTGTTGGCCCTCCAGAGGAACTGGTTGAGGCCTCTGTGTGAGACGGGATGCTGGACTAGATGGACCCTCACTGGTCTGATCCAGCAGGGCTCTTCTGATGTTCGTATGAGGGGAAGGCCTCGGCCTCTCTGCCCTGTTGTTGGCCCTCCAGAGGAACTGGTTGAGGCCTCTGTGTGAGACGGGATGCTGGACTAGATGGACCCTCACTGGTCTGATCCAGCAGGGCTCTTCTGATGTTCGTATGAGGGGAAGGCCTCGGCCTCTCTGCCCTGTTGTTGGCCCTCCAGAGGAACTGGTTGAGGCCTCTGTGTGAGACGGGATGCTGGACTAGATGGACCCTCACTGGTCTGATCCAGCAGGGCTCTTCTGATGTTCGTATGAGGGGAAGGCCTCGGCCTCTCTGCCCTGTTGTTGGCCCTCCAGAGGAACTGGTTGAGGCCTCTGTGTGAGACGGGATGCTGGACTAGATGGACCCTCACTGGTCTGATCCAGCAGGGCTCTTCTGATGTTCGTATGAGGGGAAGGCCTCGGCCTCTCTGCCCTGTTGTTGGCCCTCCAGAGGAACTGGTTGAGGCCTCTGTGTGAGACGGGATGCTGGACTAGATGGACCCTCACTGGTCTGATCCAGCAGGGCTCTTCTGATGTTCGTATGAGGGGAAGGCCTCGGCCTCTCTGCCCTGTTGTTGGCCCTCCAGAGGAACTGGTTGAGGCCTCTGTGTGAGACGGGATGCTGGACTAGATGGACCCTCACTGGTCTGATCCAGCAGGGCTCTTCTGATGTTCGTATGAGGGGAAGGCCTCGGCCTCTCTGCCCTGTTGTTGGCCCTCCAGAGGAACTGGTTGAGGCCTCTGTGTGAGACGGGATGCTGGACTAGATGGACCCTCACTGGTCTGATCCAGCAGGGCTCTTCTGATGTTCGTATGAGGGGAAGGCCTCGGCCTCTCTGCCCTGTTGTTGGCCCTCCAGAGGAACTGGTTGAGGCCTCTGTGTGAGACGGGATGCTGGACTAGATGGACCCTCACTGGTCTGATCCAGCAGGGCTCTTCTGATGTTCGTATGAGGGGAAGGCCTCGGCCTCTCTGCCCTGTTGTTGGCCCTCCAGAGGAACTGGTTGAGGCCTCTGTGTGAGACGGGATGCTGGACTAGATGGACCCTCACTGGTCTGATCCAGCAGGGCTCTTCTGATGTTCGTATGAGGGGAAGGCCTCGGCCTCTCTGCCCTGTTGCTGGCTCTCCAGAGGAACTGGTTGAGGCCTCTGTGTGAGACGGGATGCTGGACTAGATGGACCCTCACTGGTCTGACCCAGCAGGGCTCTTCTGATGTTCTTATGAGGGGAAGGCCTCGGCCTCTCTGCCCTGTTGTTGGCCCTCCAGAGGAACTGGTTGAGGCCTCTGTGTGAGACGGGATGCTGGACTAGATGGACCCTCACTGGTCTGATCCAGCAGGGCTCTTCTGATGTTCGTATGAGGGGAAGGCCTCGGCCTCTCTGCCCTGTTGCTGGCCCTCCAGAGGAACTGGTTGAGGCCTCTGTGTGAGACGGGATGCTGGACTAGATGGACCCTCACTGGTCTGATCCAGCAGGGCTCTTCTGATGTTCGTATGAGGGGAAGGCCTCGGCCTCTCTGCCCTGTTGCTGGCCCTCCAGAGGAACTGGTTGAGGCCTCTGTGTGAGACGGGATGCTGGACTAGATGGACCCTCACTGGTCTGACCCAGCAGGGCTCTTCTGATGTTCTTATGAGGGGAAGGCCTCGGCCTCTCTGCCCTGTTGTTGGCCCTCCAGAGGAACTGGTTGAGGCCTCTGTGTGAGACGGGATGCTGGACTAGATGGACCCTCACTGGTCTGATCCAGCAGGGCTCTTCTGATGTTCGTATGAGGGGAAGGCCTCGGCCTCTCTGCCCTGTTGTTGGCCCTCCAGAGGAAGTGGCAGAGGCCACTGTGTGAGACGGGATGCTGGACTAGATGGACCCTCACTGGTCTGATCCAGCAGGGCTCTTCTGATGTTCGTATGAGGGGAAGGCCTCGGCCTCTCTGCCCTGTTGTTGGCCCTCCAGAGGAACTGGTTGAGGCCTCTGTGTGAGACGGGATGCTGGACTAGATGGACCCTCACTGGTCTGATCCAGCAGGGCTCTTCTGATGTTCGTATGAGGGGAAGGCCTCGGCCTCTCTGCCCTGTTGCTGGCCCTCCAGAGGAACTGGTTGAGGCCTCTGTGTGAGACGGGATGCTGGACTAGATGGACCCTCACTGGTCTGACCCAGCAGGGCTCTTCTGATGTTCTTATGAGGGGAAGGCCTCGGCCTCTCTGCCCTGTTGTTGGCCCTCCAGAGGAACTGGTTGAGGCCTCTGTGTGAGACGGGATGCTGGACTAGATGGACCCTCACTGGTCTGACCCAGCAGGGCTCTTCTGATGTTCTTATGAGGGGAAGGCCTCGGCCTCTCTGCCCTGTTGTTGGCCCTCCAGAGGAACTGGTTGAGGCCTCTGTGTGAGACGGGATGCTGGACTAGATGGACCCTCACTGGTCTGACCCAGCAGGGCTCTTCTGATGTTCTTATGAGGGGAAGGCCTCGGCCTCTCTGCCCTGTTGTTGGCCCTCCAGAGGAACTGGTTGAGGCCTCTGTGTGAGACGGGATGCTGGACTAGATGGACCCTCACTGGTCTGACCCAGCAGGGCTCTTCTGATGTTCTTATGAGGGGAAGGCCTCGGCCTCTCTGCCCTGTTGTTGGCCCTCCAGAGGAACTGGTTGAGGCCTCTGTGTGAGACGGGATGCTGGACTAGATGGACCCTCACTGGTCTGACCCAGCAGGGCTCTTCTGATGTTCTTATGAGGGGAAGGCCTCGGCCTCTCTGCCCTGTTGTTGGCCCTCCAGAGGAACTGGTTGAGGCCTCTGTGTGAGACGGGATGCTGGACTAGATGGACCCTCACTGGTCTGACCCAGCAGGGCTCTTCTGATGTTCTTATGAGGGGAAGGCCTCGGCCTCTCTGCCCTGTTGTTGGCCCTCCAGAGGAACTGGTTGAGGCCTCTGTGTGAGACGGGATGCTGGACTAGATGGACCCTCACTGGTCTGACCCAGCAGGGCTCTTCTGATGTTCTTATGAGGGGAAGGCCTCGGCCTCTCTGCCCTGTTGTTGGCCCTCCAGAGGAACTGGTTGAGGCCTCTGTGTGAGACGGGATGCTGGACTAGATGGACCCTCACTGGTCTGACCCAGCAGGGCTCTTCTGATGTTCTTATGAGGGGAAGGCCTCGGCCTCTCTGCCCTGTTGCTGGCCCTCCAGAGGAACTGGTTGAGGCCTCTGTGTGAGACGGGATGCTGGACTAGATGGACCCTCACTGGTCTGACCCAGCAGGGCTCTTCTGATGTTCGTATGAGGGGAAGGCCTCGGCCTCTCTGCCCTGTTGTTGGCCCTCCAGAGGAACTGGTTGAGGCCTCTGTGTGAGACGGGATGCTGGACTAGATGGACCCTCACTGGTCTGATCCAGCAGGGCTCTTCTGATGTTCGTATGAGGGGAAGGCCTCGGCCTCTCTGCCCTGTTGTTGGCCCTCCAGAGGAACTGGTTGAGGCCTCTGTGTGAGACGGGATGCTGGACTAGATGGACCCTCACTGGTCTGATCCAGCAGGGCTCTTCTGATGTTCGTATGAGGGGAAGGCCTCGGCCTCTCTGCCCTGTTGTTGGCCCTCCAGAGGAACTGGTTGAGGCCTCTGTGTGAGACGGGATGCTGGACTAGATGGACCCTCACTGGTCTGATCCAGCAGGGCTCTTCTGATGTTCGTATGAGGGGAAGGCCTCGGCCTCTCTGCCCTGTTGCTGGCCCTCCAGAGGAACTGGTTGAGGCCTCTGTGTGAGACGGGATGCTGGACTAGATGGACCCTCACTGGTCTGACCCAGCAGGGCTCTTCTGATGTTCTTATGAGGGGAAGGCCTCGGCCTCTCTGCCCTGTTGTTGGCCCTCCAGAGGAACTGGTTGAGGCCTCTGTGTGAGACGGGATGCTGGACTAGATGGACCCTCACTGGTCTGATCCAGCAGGGCTCTTCTGATGTTCGTATGAGGGGAAGGCCTCGGCCTCTCTGCCCTGTTGCTGGCCCTCCAGAGGAACTGGTTGAGGCCTCTGTGTGAGACGGGATGCTGGACTAGATGGACCCTCACTGGTCTGATCCAGCAGGGCTCTTCTGATGTTCGTATGAGGGGAAGGCCTCGGCCTCTCTGCCCTGTTGCTGGCCCTCCAGAGGAACTGGTTGAGGCCTCTGTGTGAGACGGGATGCTGGACTAGATGGACCCTCACTGGTCTGACCCAGCAGGGCTCTTCTGATGTTCTTATGAGGGGAAGGCCTCGGCCTCTCTGCCCTGTTGTTGGCCCTCCAGAGGAACTGGTTGAGGCCTCTGTGTGAGACGGGATGCTGGACTAGATGGACCCTCACTGGTCTGATCCAGCAGGGCTCTTCTGATGTTCGTATGAGGGGAAGGCCTCGGCCTCTCTGCCCTGTTGTTGGCCCTCCAGAGGAAGTGGCAGAGGCCACTGTGTGAGACGGGATGCTGGACTAGATGGACCCTCACTGGTCTGATCCAGCAGGGCTCTTCTGATGTTCGTATGAGGGGAAGGCCTCGGCCTCTCTGCCCTGTTGTTGGCCCTCCAGAGGAACTGGTTGAGGCCTCTGTGTGAGACGGGATGCTGGACTAGATGGACCCTCACTGGTCTGATCCAGCAGGGCTCTTCTGATGTTCGTATGAGGGGAAGGCCTCGGCCTCTCTGCCCTGTTGCTGGCCCTCCAGAGGAACTGGTTGAGGCCTCTGTGTGAGACGGGATGCTGGACTAGATGGACCCTCACTGGTCTGACCCAGCAGGGCTCTTCTGATGTTCTTATGAGGGGAAGGCCTCGGCCTCTCTGCCCTGTTGTTGGCCCTCCAGAGGAACTGGTTGAGGCCTCTGTGTGAGACGGGATGCTGGACTAGATGGACCCTCACTGGTCTGACCCAGCAGGGCTCTTCTGATGTTCTTATGAGGGGAAGGCCTCGGCCTCTCTGCCCTGTTGTTGGCCCTCCAGAGGAACTGGTTGAGGCCTCTGTGTGAGACGGGATGCTGGACTAGATGGACCCTCACTGGTCTGACCCAGCAGGGCTCTTCTGATGTTCTTATGAGGGGAAGGCCTCGGCCTCTCTGCCCTGTTGTTGGCCCTCCAGAGGAACTGGTTGAGGCCTCTGTGTGAGACGGGATGCTGGACTAGATGGACCCTCACTGGTCTGACCCAGCAGGGCTCTTCTGATGTTCTTATGAGGGGAAGGCCTCGGCCTCTCTGCCCTGTTGTTGGCCCTCCAGAGGAACTGGTTGAGGCCTCTGTGTGAGACGGGATGCTGGACTAGATGGACCCTCACTGGTCTGACCCAGCAGGGCTCTTCTGATGTTCTTATGAGGGGAAGGCCTCGGCCTCTCTGCCCTGTTGTTGGCCCTCCAGAGGAACTGGTTGAGGCCTCTGTGTGAGACGGGATGCTGGACTAGATGGACCCTCACTGGTCTGACCCAGCAGGGCTCTTCTGATGTTCTTATGAGGGGAAGGCCTCGGCCTCTCTGCCCTGTTGTTGGCCCTCCAGAGGAACTGGTTGAGGCCTCTGTGTGAGACGGGATGCTGGACTAGATGGACCCTCACTGGTCTGACCCAGCAGGGCTCTTCTGATGTTCTTATGAGGGGAAGGCCTCGGCCTCTCTGCCCTGTTGTTGGCCCTCCAGAGGAACTGGTTGAGGCCTCTGTGTGAGACGGGATGCTGGACTAGATGGACCCTCACTGGTCTGACCCAGCAGGGCTCTTCTGATGTTCTTATGAGGGGAAGGCCTCGGCCTCTCTGCCCTGTTGCTGGCCCTCCAGAGGAACTGGTTGAGGCCTCTGTGTGAGACGGGATGCTGGACTAGATGGACCCTCACTGGTCTGACCCAGCAGGGCTCTTCTGATGTTCTTATGAGGGGAAGGCCTCGGCCTCTCTGCCCTGTTGTTGGCCCTCCAGAGGAACTGGTTGAGGCCTCTGTGTGAGACGGGATGCTGGACTAGATGGACCCTCACTGGTCTGATCCAGCAGGGCTCTTCTGATGTTCGTATGAGGGGAAGGCCTCGGCCTCTCTGCTCTGTTGTTGGCCCTCCAGAGGAAGTGGCAGAGGCCACTGTGTGAGACAGGATGCTGGACTAGATGGACCCTCACTGGTCTGATTCCCTACTCCTCCACATGCAGCTGCTGGTATGACCCTGGATTGGTCACAAGTTCTTTCAGAGCTGTCCTCTCAGGAGCAGTCCTCGAAAGAGCTCTCTCAGCCCCACCTACCTCACAGGCAGTGTTTCCCTTTAAGCTGAGTTAATGTGAGCTAGCTCACCGTTTTTTAGCCTCCAGCTCACACATTTTGGTCTTAGCTCCAAAAGGATGTGGCTCCAGAGCAAACTAATTGATGCAGTCGCCAAATTGCCCATCTCACAACTTTAATGCCAGGAGCTCATAAAATAGAATTTTTGCTCATAAGACTCTACGGCTTAGAGGGCGCATTGATTCCACCTCTCCCTCTCTCCTGATTTACCTCGCTCCACAGCAGGCGAGCCACTGTCGATGCTGCCCCCTCGCCCGCTGCTCCGGCAGTCTGGGGGTGCCCAACCCGGCTGGCAGTGGCAGTTGCCTTTGTTGTTACACACCTGTCGGAGAGAAGAGAAAATGCAGATTCAGTTACCTGGCAGGACTGGCCCAAACTCCTATGGCAGAAGAGCTAACCCCAAAGCCAGCTTTGAATATGCAGGCGAGAGGGAAAGAACGTGCATGCACAACCACAGTTATGCGTACGCGCTGAAGAAGGGACGACCAGTCACAGGACGTTGCTTTCAGACAATCTCTGCTTCTCTAGAACTGGGAACAGAACACGGGGCCAGACAAATTTTGAGTCCAGTGGCAGCTTCAAGACCGACGAAAGCTGATTCAAGGGATGAGCTTTCGTGTGCAGGCACACTCCATCAATGCACACGGAAACTCCTAACTTGAATAAACTTTTGTTGGTCTTGAAGGTGCCACTGGACTCCAAATTTGTTCCACTGCTTCAGAACCGCATGGCTGCCCACCCCGGTCTACTGGGCTAGAAAGATCTTGGCCTGATCCAGGAAAAGAGTTGTTACACTTCAATGACTGGCCTTCCCTCTTCTTCCCCCTTCGTTTCCCACAAGTTGCTAGTCCTTGTAGTATCAAATGAACACTAGAAATGGCAAAGGAAGGTTTAGGCCCTGGCCTAGAAAAAATTGCTGAACTACTTTCACTACATTGTTTTCTGTGAAGGAGGAGGAGGAGGAGGAAATTGGATTCATACCCCACCCTTCACTCAGAGCAGCTTACAAACTCCTTTCCCTTTCCCTCCCCACAACTTCCCCTGTGAGGCAGGTGGGGCTGAGAGAGGTCTGACAGAAACTGTTCTTGAGAGAGCAGCTCTGACAGAACGATGGCTTGCCCAAGGCTGTCTAGCAGCTGCAAGTGGAGGAGTGGGGAATCAAACCCGGTTCTCCCAGATTAGAGTCCGCGCGCTTAACCACTACAGCAAACTGGCTCTCGCAGGTCCACGTTTGCACGATTTAACGTACCATGTCATATACTTCATGTTTTGTTTCAGAGTCCTAGTCCTATTATGTTGCTTATTAGATACTTCAGTCTACTGACTGCATCGACTTACACTATGTAATCCACTTTTCGGGGGCGGTATTTGTGTGTGTGTGTGTGTGTCCATACCTGGAAGTCATTTATTTATTTATACGTTCTATTTGTATCCCGCTCTCCCCCACTATTGTGGGGCTCAGAGCGGGTCACAACATGTAATAAACAAATCATAACTTAGGCCGATTTCACACTAGTGTTTGCCCCAGGTTTGCCCTCATGCTTGCACCGGAGCTTCTGGTCAATTTCACACCAGTTGCTCCGGGCTCATGTTTGCTCTGGAGTATCGCCCTGCTGTTCCGGAGTTTCCCTGGAGCAAACAAATCCTGTTTTTAGAGGATTTTCCTGTTTGCTCCGGGGGAGAACCCAAAATGAAAACACGCTCACTCACCCGCCTTTCATCAGGGCCGCCCCATTGTGGGAGTTTCTAAATTTTTGGGGAGAAAACCCTTCATCACGCTATATCAAAAGGGCTGTGGTTCCAAGTGGGAAAATGAAGAAAATACTCCGGAGGAAACTGGAAGGGAAAATTCCAGAGAGAACAAGAGGCAGCTGGCCAGTGTGAAATCGGCCATAGTTTAACCATACCAATTTTAAAATTTCAGACATTTACAATCAGATGGCACGTAATAATGCCAGTACACTCTCCCAGGGGAGGAAAAGGCAGGACAATCCGTATAGGTGGGAATTCTCCTCACCTCACCCGCGTGCTCGGCGGCACATTTGTTGCCCCTTTCCTGCCTCCAAATGAGGCGCTCTTTTCCTCTCAGTGGTGAAGAGAGCCCAGTCAGGAGAGAACGCACTCACTACCCACGATGCAAAGGGAGAGAGAGAGAGAGAGACCGAGCGAGAGAGAGTTGTAGCTCATGGTTTTTGTTACGCTGCTGAAAGAAACTGTCCCCCAAACACAACAAGCGTGGCAACTTGTAGTACTTTAACCAACAAATGCCCATTTCTCCCTCGCACGTTTTAAAAGTCAAGCTGGTCCTCGCTGCGTTTGTAGAGTCATGGCAGCCTCTGGCGGCTACTACTCAGGCACGGAGGGCATTTAGAGAAGTGGCTTGATTGCCTGTCTCTGCCTCCGGGCCCTGGTATTCCTTGGAGGTCTCCCATCCAAATCCTTGCCTGGGTCGGCCCCGTTTAGCTGTTCCGAGATCTGACGACACTGGGCTTGCCTGGGCTATCCAGGTCAGAACCGAGTTTGATTCCCCACTCCTCCACATGAAGCCAGCTGGGTGACCCTGGGACAGTCGCAAGTTCTCTCAGAGCTGTTCTCTCAGGAGCAGTCCTCAAAAGCGCGCTCTCAGCCCCGCCCGCCTCACAGGGTGTCTGTTGTGGAGAGGGGAAGGGAAGGAGACCGCAAGCCGCTCTGAAACCCCTTCGGGTCGTGAAGGGCAGGGTATAAATCCAATCTCTCTTCTTCTCGAAACCAGAAGGCAACACCAAGCCCCAAATCTTTCCCCTCCTCGGCTAAGAGCCCTCGTTCCCGACACTCACCCCGTGCCCATTGCAAAGGCACACTGGAAACTTCAGCGCGGGGAGATCCTGGCACCGCTGGTCGATGCAGAACTGAAAACAGAGAAAGGGGAGATTTAGAGGGAAGGGGCTGCCACAGGAAACACCGGGCTTGGCGCTGCGAGCGACCCCACGATGCGCCTTCCGACACTCCCCCCCCCCCCGCCCCCAACACCACTCACCTTGTCCAGCCCACAAGCGGTGCCCGGTAACACCATGGCTAGGTCCAGAATGTCGTCCACAGGAGACGGAGTGTTATGCGGGCAGGCGGACGGCACCCCGATCTTGTTTTCTTTTGTAAGGTTGGCGCTGCCCCCTTGGCACTGCAACCGTCCACACTGGGCATTCCTACCAGAAAGGAGAGCGGCCATTATGCTGAAGGCTGGCCTTCAATTTCACATCTCCGAGTATTTAAAAAAAAACCCTCCTCCAATTATTTCCTCTCTATCGATTTCCTTACTTTCTCCATTCGACACAGGGCAGGTCTGTTGGAGAGCCGCTGCCAGTCAGGGGAGACTACACTGACCTTGAGGGACCACAGTTCTCGCTCAGGCGAAGGCCTAAGCAGACGTACATCTATTACCCTGTCTGGGGCAGAGATGCTTGGAGGGGGGGCAACCGTGGGAAGGCTTCTGGAGTTCTGGCCCACAGTGGCCAAAACCCAGGAGGAGCCATCTGGAGGTTCACCAGCAGGGCCAGAACTCCAGAAGCCTTCCCACTCTTCCCTCCCAAGAACCAAGAACATAAAGAGAAGCCATGCTGGATGAGGCCTGTCACCCATCCAGTCCAGCACTCTGTGTCACACAGCGGCCAAAACCCAGACGCCATCAGAAAAGCCACCAGTGGGGCCAGAACTTCAGAAGCCCTCCCACTGGTGCCCCCCCAAGCACCAAGAATACAGTGCATCACTTGCCCCAGATCAAGAGTTCCTAGCCTTGTGGCTAAGAGCCACTGATGGACCTCTGCTCCATGTTTCTCCAGTCCCCTCTTGAAGCTGTCTATGCTTGTGGCCACCACCAATTCTTGCGGCAGCGAATTCCACGTGTTCAGAACTCTTTGGGTGAAGGAAGGCTTCCTTTTATCTGATCATTAATTTCACTGGGTTCTTGTATTGTGAGAAAGGGAGAAACGGACTTCTTTCTCTACCTTCTCTATCCCATGCACAATGCTGTCAACCTCTGTCACGACCCCTCTCAGTCATCGTTTCTCCAAGTGGAAGAGCCCTCGCCTCTTCAGCCTTTCCTCATAGGGAAGATGTTCCATCCCCTTATTTGCGTTGCCCTTTTCTGCACCTTTTCCAATGCTATAATGCCTGAAAAAAGATATGATAGCATTGGAAGAGGTAGAGGAAAGGGTAATTAAAATGATTAAGGGGCTGGAACACCTTCCCTATGAAGAAAAGTTAAAAGAGGTTAGGGCTCTTGAGTTTGGCGGTCTCCCATCCAAGGACTAACCCGGGCTGGCCCTGCTTAGCTTCCGAGATCTGACAAGACTGGGCCAATCTGGCCCATCCAGATCATGGTAAATAATCAATATATTGTAGCATAACACAGCAGTTTAACCTATGAGCAGTAATACTGAAAGGTCCCCAGTTCAAATCTCATCTCTGCCATGAACTCAATGAAGCACCTCTGGCAAGCTGGGGAATCGCAGCCTCCCGATCTGATAAAAGACAGGCCCGCCTTACAAGAGTGTTGTTGCGAAAGCTGCGATAAAGGATGTGCGGCACTTTGAACACACTTTATATAAACGCTCACCATTAAACTAGCGGTGGTGCAAAGGGAAGTCAAGTCGCAGCAGACTTATGGCGGCCCTGTAGGGTTTTGAAGGCGAGAGACGCACAGAGGTGGTTTGCGGTTGCCTGCCTCTGCGTAGCAACCCTGGGCTTCCTTGACAGTCTCCCATCCAAGGACTAACCAGGGCCGACCCTGCTCAGCTTCCGAGATCTGACCAGACAGACTACAGACTGGGCTAGCCTGGGCCAGCCAGATGTGGACAACCATTAATTGTTGTTATAATATTATAATAAATAATAAATATAATAAATAAATATAATAAAGGTTGTTATGAATAATCAACTGCAACACAGAAGCATATCAGCTAGATGAGAAGAAGAGGGAGAAGAAGAAGAGCAGGAGACTGGATGTATACCCTGCACCGTCACTACCCGAAGGAGTCTCAGAGAGGCTTTCCCTTCCGCTCCCCACAACAGACACCCTGGGAGGTAGGTGGGGCTGAGAGAGCTCTCTTGAGAGAACAGCTCTGAGAGAACTTGTGACTGACCCAAGGTCACACCAGCAGCTGCATGTGAAGGAGTGGGGAAGAAGAAGAAGAGAAGAAGAGACTGGATTTATACCCCCGCCCTTCACTGGGAGTCTCAGAGCAGTTTACAAACTCCTTTCCCTTCCCCTCCCCACAACAGACACCCTGTGAGGTAGGTGGGGCTGAGAGAGCTCTTGCGAGGACTGCTCTTGAGAGAACAGCTCTGACAGATGACTCAAGGTCACTCCAGCAGCTGCACGTGGAGGACTGCGGAATCAAACTTGGTTCTCCCAGATTGGAGTCCGCGCTCCCAACCACTCCACCAAAGCACTTGCAGTCTAATTGGGTGAGAGTTCTCATTTCTGAACACAATGAACGCGCCCCGTTTCTGGAAGCACTTATCCTCCACAGTCCGCCCATCCCAGATGTGCCATAAAACGATTCTTGTGACATTACAGCTCTATTAAACCGTTCAGTGACGGGGGTTGAGAAAGGTTCCCCCCTCCCAACAGAAAGCTATTTTCATCCTAGGCGGCTCCTAATCAGATCACGATTGCTACACCGCTCTTTCGGATAAAAACAGCACATTATCGAAATATTCTCTTCCACATAAACATATAATTTTGATCTTGAGAGAAGGGGTTTAAATTATCCGTTTATTCCTTGTGTGTGTGTTTTTAAATTAAAAAAGAACAAAAGCATACCCGTTTTGCATAAATATACGCTCTGTTTAGACAATGACAAATCATGGTTTGTCATTATGAGAATGATGCCTGGAAGCTAGGGTTGCCGACCTCCAGGTAGGGCCTGGAGATCCCCAAGAATGACAGCTAATCTCCAGACAACAGAGACGAGTTCCCCTGGAGAAAATGGCTGTTTCGGAGGGTGGACTCTGTATGGCATTATGCCCCAAAAGGCCGTGGCTCCCGTCCCCTGTTGCTGGCCCTCGAGAGGAACTGGTTGAGGCCACTGTGGGAGACGGGATGCTGGACTAGATGGACCCTCACTGGTCTGACCCAGCAGGACTCTTCTGACGTTCTTATGAGGGGAAGGCCTCGGCCTCTCTGCCCTGTTGTTGGCCCTCCAGAGGAACTGGTTGAGGCCACTGTGGGAGACGGGATGCTGGACTGGATGGACCCTCACTGGTCTGACCCAGCAGGACTCTTCTGGTGTTCTTATGAGGGGAAGGCCTCGGCCTCTCTGCCCTGTTGTTGGCCCTCCAGAGGAACTGGTTGAGGCCACTGTGGGAGACGGGATGCTGGACTAGATGGACCCTCACTGGTCTGACCCAGCAGGACTCTTCTGGTGTTCTTATGAGGGGAAGGCCTCGGCCTCTCTGCCCTGTGGTTGGCCCTTCAGAGGAACTGGCAGAGGCCACTGTGGGAGACGGGATGCTGGACTGGATGGACCCTCACTGGTCTGACCCAACAGGGCTCTTCTGGTGTTCTTATGAGGGGAAGGCCTCGGCCTCTCTGCCCTGTTGCTGGCCCTCCAGAGGAACTGGTTGAGGCCGCTGTGTGAGAGAGGATGCTGGACGAGAGGAACCCTCACTGGTCTGACCCAGCAGGGTTCTTCTGAAGTTCTTCTGAGGGAAGGCCTCGGGGGGGGGGGGACAGCACTCACCTCTGGGCACAAGGAACGTAGGATCCGTTGGGAAGCTGCCCACAGTGGCCCTCTGGATCACCCCTGCTGTTCAGAGAAGCCATGCACGCCTCGGAGAGAGGAACCGAACCTGCCGGGAGACACATAGAAGTTCAGGATGCGCTGGTGGAAAACCAGGCAAGAAGGTGAAGCAGACGTAGACGCTTCCCTTCCCAGACCTGTTCTTGCCCCACCCTGCCCCGTAAATCCACTCTACGAAGACACCCTTCGACCTCCACTCACCTGTGCCCCACAGTTCCTGGCACTGAGCCAAGTAGGCGGGGCAGGCCCCTCCATAGCAAATGGCTCTGCCTTCCGCGCAGGGCGTCCCATCCTGTTTGTGGACATTGGTGGGGCAGCGCGGGGAGACACTGTCGCAGAATTCGGGAAGATCGCATTCGTTCTGCACCCCGCGGCAGACAAAACCGGCCCCTCGCAGCTATAGGAGGAGATGGAAGGGGGGACACTGCTGTCAACGGGAACAGGCAGCGGATGCGAGACAGTGCGGTGTGGTGTTCAGAGTCACACCAAACTGCAGGCTCATGGGCGTGTACCTTAACATGAGCAAAATATATTCCATGAGATGGCTGCAAATATGCACAGACCCTTCTCTGGATTTGCCTACAAAAAATGTAATGGTGCTCAACAGAACTTATATTACATACGATCCTTGTTCTTTGTTTCAATATAAGTACTACAAAGGGCCGCGGTGGCTCAGTGGTTAAGATGCTGAGCTGCAGACTGGAAGATCGGCAGTTCGTGAGCCAAGTGCCGCGTGACAGAGTGAGTTCCCGTCTCTGGCCCCAGCTCCTGCCAACCTAGCAGTTCGAAAGCAAGAAACTGCAAGTAGATAAAGAGGTACCACTTCGGTGGGAAGGTGACAGCGTTCCGTGCGGCTCAGCGTTGTCATGCCGGTCTCATGACCACAGAAAAAGTCTCCGGACAGCGCTGGCTCTTTGGCTGGAAAACGGAAATGAGCACCGCCCCCTAGAGTCGGATTTGACTGGCTTTTGAGCAAGGGAAACCTTTACCTTTTAAAGTACTACAGAAGACAAAATTGTCTACTTCTTACAATAAGCAATAACCTAAAGAAGAGCCTGTCCATATTTGTAGCCATCTCATGGTATATACTTTGTTCATATTAGGTAGTGGTTAGAGTGCCAGGCTGGGAACCTGGGAAACTCAGGTTCGAATCCCTGCTCTAACCTCCAAAGAAAGTTTAGAAAATCAGTTAAGGGACAAAAGTTAAAAGCATTGATAGGTATAGACAAAAGTAAACATGGTTATTTCAAAAACATATAAAAACCTTGGAGGGGCCCAAAGAAAGCCTCGTAAAATAATCAAAGTGACAAATGCTCAAAAGGAACCATATATGACCTGATGCATTTCAGCCCACAACAGTCTTCTCCAGAGATCGAATAGTACAGAATGCAACATGCAACAAAACCCCTCCTACACTTGTAAGGCAGTAAACAATCAATTTAGGACCGAAAATGGAATGCTGTGTGGAGAAATCAAAAAATGTATTTGATTAATATTAGATCACCCAACTAAAAAATCCCATCCAATATTAAAAATGCCTATTTTACTGTACCCTAATTTAATAGAGGTTAAGACACAGAGCTGCAGACCGGAAGGTCGGTAGCTCGGCAGTTCGAGTGCCGCGTGACGGAGTGAGCTCCCGTCTCTGGCCCCAGCTCCTGCCAACCTAGCAGTTCGAAAGCAAGAAATTGAAAGTAGATAAATAAGTGCTACTTTGGTGCGAAGGAGACAGGGTTCCGTGTGCCTCGGCATCTAGTCATGCCGGCCACGTGACCACGGAAACATCTTTGGACAGCGCTGGCTCTTCAGCTTAGAAACGGAGAAGAGCACTGCCTCCTAGAGTCAGATTCAACTGGCTTTTGAGCAAGGGAAACTCTACCTTTACCTTTAATTTAATATACTTACTTCCAGTCTGGAATTGAAGGACACATGCCTATTTATGTTTTTAACTTTTGTCCCTTAACTAGCTTTCCAAACTTCCTTTGGAGGTTAGAGCAGGGATTTGAACCTGAGTTTTTGCTCGGTTGGTTTAGTTTTTCTTCCCCTGTCTGCGGGTGTCAAACCCCTGCTCTGCCATGGAAGCTCACTGGGTGACCTTGGGCCAGTCACACACCTACCTCAGAGGGCTGTTGTGAGGATAAAATGGCAGAGAGGAGAACGATGGGAGGCAATCTGGGTCCACATTGGGGAGAGAGCTGGGGTATAAATGAAGCACGCAAAGGAAAAAGGAGGAGGAGGAGGAAATTGGATTTATACCCCGCCCTTCACTTGGAGTCTCAGAGCGGCTTCCAATCTCCTTTCCCTCCCCCTCCCCACAACAGACACCCTGTGAGGTAGGTGGGGCTGAGACAGCTCTCTCAAGAACTGCTTTTGAGAGACCAGCTCTGAAAGAACTTATGACTGACCCATGGTCAGACCAGCAGCTGCAAGTCCTTCACCCACAGAGTGATTAACACGTGATTATTAGAGTGATTATCCTTAGTGTGTGTGTGTGGGGGGAAGAGTGGGAGGGCTTCTGAAGTTCTGGCCCCACTGCTGGACCTCCTGAGGGCACCTGGAGTTTTTGGCCACTGTGTGACAGAGTGTTGGACTGGATGGGCCGCTGGCCACTGGCCTGATCCAACACTGGCTTCTCTTATGTTCTTATGTTCTTATCAACAATATTTTTTTATTCAGAATACAAACATGCTTAAAACATCAACACCCTTACAGTATTTCCTGACAGTATCTCCCCGATATCCACGCTCCCACATCCACCGCCTGTTACACATCAGCACCGAGAGAGTATACAGGGAGATGATGGACAGCCTCGGCCATCTGGCAATAGAGGTTCACAGGCAGTGTGTCCCTCGAAGCTGAGTTAGCGTGAGCTAGCTCACCGTTTTTTAGCCTCCAGCTCACACATTTTTGTCTCAGCTCAGGAGGGATGGCTCCAGAGCAAACTAATGTATGCAGTAGCCAAATTGCTCATTCACAACTTTAATGCCAGTAGCTCACCAAGTAGAATTTTTGCTCACAAAACTCCACAGCTTAGAGGGAGCATTGCTCACAGGCCGGATTAAGAGCCCTGGATGGGCCAGTTCTAGCCTGTGAGCCATACGTTTGACACCCCTGATCTATGGCAAAGGTTTGCCCCACCTTTGCTGCGGCGAGTTACCTTGCATTCATGGCAACAGGCTCCCCCAGTGGCACACTGCGCTCCGGGCATCAGCTGGCACGTGCTTGAGTTACAACACGGATCTGCACACTCCTGAAGGAAAAGGAAGAGAGAAAGAGAGAGGGGTTACTGATTCTGTGAACTCCAGCAAGAGGCTAGGCTGCTTCGGTTCGTCATTCGGCCTAATGTGAAAGAGATACCAGGTTGCAGTAAGATGAGCAAAGGGGAGGCAGGCTTTCACCAAGCACAAACGGGCATGCTTGCTCTTCCTTCTTCAAGCATTGCCTTTCCACGCAGTCAAGCACTTCACTCCTGTGTTGGCTAGGGCAAGCGTTTTTCAAATTGTCTGCTTGTACCATGTGCAAATCAGGGGCGTCAAGTTTTCAAAATCCCCGGGGGGGGGGGGGCGGGAGCTCTTCCATGCGCGTGCGCCGGGACCATGTTCCCGTCGCTGCCTCCCCTCCCCGCCGGTCTGACCTCTCCTGCTTCCATCCCTCCCTCCATCTGTCCAGGGGCCAGCTGGGCATTTGCTTAGTTGGCCCCTGGATGGACGGACGGAGGGAGGGGCGGAGTGGCCAGGCCATGGGGAGGGGGAGAGGCGGCGGACCTAGGAAGGGCCCGGGGAGGCGCGGCGGAGGGCACACCGTTTTCCAGGGGGGGCTCAGTCCCCCCCAGGAAATTTCGGGGGTGGCTCAAGCCCTCGAGCCCCCCTGTAGTTGACGCCTATGGTGCAAATGATCCCTATGTTTCCATTAGCAGTGTGTGCTCAGTATATATTGAGTCAAATAAATACTCGAAAAACACCTTATCCGTATTTTACGGTGCATTTATTCAGCCAAATCAGATTAAAGATTCAGCTACCGAAACAGCTGTGCCCAATCAAAAGCTGATATTATTCGGATTCTATTCCGGCGCTGGTGAGTCATGCCACTGCAGTGGCGCAACCCCACAAGTGAACTCAGAAGGCGTTTAAAGTTTAAATGCCTTCTGAGAAAGGAATGGGGATGAACCTGGAAAATTTAGCCATTTAAACCAGACAGCGAGGCGGGCTAGCCTGTCTGCTGTTAGGCTGACATGGCTGGAAGCCATTCCACCAATCCCTTTCACTCCCCCGCCCTTGAAGTGGGGGGCGAAGCGAAAAGGATCAATGAACTGGAATTCAATATCGATATTTTTGGGATCCAGTAGACCCGAACCAGAAAAATACCATTTTTTTTTTGCACACTCTTAGTTTCCATCATGGAACCCTTGCACCTTGGGTTCTAAAAGGAGGCTCAAGAGAGCGAGCGGTCAGTTCACAAGAAAGGCTGGCCTTTGCCCGGGAGAGTGGGACAGTCGAAGGGCCCCTTGTAACAAAAGGAGTTCTGCCACATAAGGACATAATAGAAGAGAAGTCCCGTTGGATCAAGCCAATAGCCCCTCCAGTCCGTCTCACACAGTGGCCAAAACCCAGGGGTCATCAGGAGGTCCACCAGCAGGGCCAGAACTCCAGGAGCCCTCCTACTCTGGCTCCCCAAGCACCAAGAAGACAGAGCATCACTGCCCCAGACAGAGTGTTCCCTCTATAGCAGGGGTGGCCAGACTTGCTCAGCCTAAGAGCCACACAGAATAAACGACAGTTGTTTGAGAGCTGCAAGACATGAAGAAATATCACACACGTGTTTTCATTGGGAAAATATGCAGATTTGCTTTTTATTAACCGTAAGTGAGACTGCAAAAAATAAAAAACAAAAGGGGGAAAATAGATATTCATAATGATATTTATTTGTCCAATGATATTTGTTTGCTAATGATATTTATTTGTCTGAGGGGGGGAGGGGGG
Source organism: Lepidodactylus listeri (assembly GCA_029233225.1). Lineage (NCBI taxonomy): Eukaryota > Metazoa > Chordata > Lepidosauria > Squamata > Gekkonidae > Lepidodactylus > Lepidodactylus listeri. The sequence goes on from JARCFY010000003.1 coordinate 154,199,155, forward strand.
GAGGGAGGGAGGGAGGAAGGAAGGAAGGAAGGAAGGAAGGATGGAGGGGGAAGGTGGAAAGAAGGCAACTTACTTTAAATATATCCTCCAAGTCCCCCCCCCCCCGCTGGCTTGGCAATGGGATTTAAAGAGACAAATGCACTCTCCAAGCCAGCGGGGGGGGGGGGGGGGGGAGAGCGATGAGAACTCATTTAAAGTTAGAGTTGTTTTCCTCCTCTGCTCCCCCCCCACCTCAAGCCTACCCAGGGAGGGGAACACTGGCTAGGGAAGGGAAGACCTATCGGGGAGGCATGCCTCTCCTTCGCTTCCCCAGCCGCCCTGCCGGGAGCCTCAGTATGTGTGAAGGAGCTGCATGTTTGGCCGCTCTTGAGCTGCAGTTTGGCCGCCCCTGCTCGCAGTGAATTCCACGCGCTCGCGATCCTTCGGGTGAAGGAGGACTTCCTCAGCAAGGCTGCCCATGGCAGGACATTTTTGGATGTCATTCATTCATAGGGCCACTGCAGTCGGGAAGCAACTTGACGGAACTTAACACCCCCTCCCACGTATGACGTCCCCCCCAAATGGAACATTTTTATTTTTGTCAGCTATTTGTCATATCTTCCCCCACTTGGCGATTTCAACCATGATTTCAAAATCTATTTGTTCCGCTGCCCCTCTTTCTCAAACACAGACACCGCCCCCCCCCCCCCCCGAGCTTCCCCAAGGAATCCTAGTTTTCTCACCCAACAAAAACCGTTCGAACACTGACAGCTTTGGAGACACTGACCTGCACCCCGCTTCAAAGGGAAGTCACGCCAACACCGTCCTTAGCTAACCCATGTGCACGACGTTGGCGCACAGGCAAAGGTGCACGAGGAAAGGGGTGGGGGAGATTTCTTCCTACCTCCCGGAGACCGCAGTCGCACCCTTCCCCTGATTCCACAAGGTGGTTCCCGCAGCGGGGCTTGATCAGGCGGGCCGGCTCGGGCACGTCCTGGAGGCACCACACCCGGCTGCTTTGGAGGATCTCTTGGAGCTGCCGGTGGCTGCAATGGCTAAAACTCAACCCAGGCATCACCCTGTAGAAGAGGAGAGAGGAATTCAGAGCTCGGGCGCCTTCCCCGTTCACAGGATTCGAACCCAGTACACGCGGACACACTCACCCCGGTGGCTCCATGATGCAGCTGCGGCCAGGGGGGAGGTTGGGGCTGGACCCATCGCACCCGCAACCGGCACCGTCGTGACTGAGTCCCAGGTTATGGCCTAGTTGGTGGGAGAGGGTGGAGGCCATGACCAGCGGGCTGACAGAGTGGTCCTGAAAGACGAAAGAACAGGGATGGGGAACAGAAAGGAAAGAACAACACCTTTCCCTTAAAAGAGAAGGAGGAGGAGAAGAGATTGGATTTATACCCCACCCTTCACTACCCAAAGGAGTCTCAGAGGGGCTTACAATCTCCTCCCCCTCCCCATAACAGACACCCTGTGAAGTAGGTGGGGCTGAGAGAGCTCTTTTGAGAACTGCTCATGAGAGAACTTGTGACTGACCCAAGGTAACACCAGCTGGCTTTATGTGGAGGAGTGGGGAATCAAACCTGGTTCTCCCAGATTAGAGTCCATGCTCTTAACCACTACACCAAAATGGCTCTCTAGATGCATGAAGGAGGAAATAACTATGGTTCTGTTAAGAGTAATTGTACAAGTTTTGGTCACCATCTTTGAAGAGGCATTCCCAGTGTCACTCTTCTAGGAGGGAATGCCTCTTCTAACAGGATGTCATGGAATATACCTGCCTTGCAGAATGCAACGTATTAGAAGAGGAATTTTCTCTCTTTCCGAAGTAAACATCTCTACGAAGATGGTATTAGGAGGCATGCATGTATCCCAGCAGACATTAGTTTTGGTCACCATCTTAGGAGAGGCATTCCCAATGTCACTTTTCCAGGAGGGAATGCCTCTTCCAACAGGATGTCACCGTATATACCTGCCTTGCAGAATGCACCATGTTAGAAGAGGAATTTTCTCTCTCTCCAAAGCAAACACCTCTACTAAGACGGTACTAGAGCGCATGCACGCCTGTATCCCAGCAGACATTGCCTCACAGGAGGTATTCCCCTGTACATCTCAGAAGGGAATGCCTCTGCTAAGATGACATCGTGGTTTGCGATTGTGAGCTGCAGCAAATGCTGTGCTCCGAGAGCCCCTCCCTTCTCATTCCTTCTAAAACAGAAACACAGAGCTGGAAGGGGTCCCAAGGGGCATCTAGTCCAACCCCCTGGACCATGCAGAAAATTCAGAGTGACTCCTTCAGAGCGGCCCTGCACACCACGGTGTCATTTTAGCAGAGGCATTCCCTTCTGAAATACACAGACTGCCCCAGTGACCTCTGCCTATGCTCAGAGGAAGGCAAAAATCCTCCAGGGTCCCTGGGTCAACTGAGCCAGGAGGAAAACTCCTTCCTGACTCCAGTGTGGCAATTGGCAAATACAAGGGAACATCTCTTCGAAGACCAAATGGGCTACCTGTAGTTTTTACAACTTCCTGCATTAAAAATAATAAGCTTTTAAAGAAATCTGCTGATTCATGAACTGGGAACACCATTTTTGGCTATCTCCCCCCCCCCCCCAAAATTAGGTCATTCATTCATAGACCTTTACTGGCATATCATCAGTCGTAAGGTGTATAAAACACTGTACTGTAAAATTAAAACCTAAGATTCCATCTAACTTAAGTACAATCAGAGCAGCACCGTCTAAAATTTTGTACCGTAAGAGCTTCTGTAAGAAATCTGGCAACGTCATTGGAGATCTCAGGGAACGAATCATTCAAGGGAAGTCGACATTTTGACTTATTACTCAAATAACTTTTAGGATGAAGCCAAGTTGGAAGGAATTTTCCACAAGGTAGGTCATACCGGGGGGGGGGGAATTAGGTCAAAACTGTTTAAACACTGCTTTCCCATCTCAATGCCTGTTATTTATTTAAATACTTATACCCTGCTTACCTCCCCAGTGGGAATGTAAAGCAGCTCACAGCATTGTTTGCCTTCCTCTATTTTACCCGCACAACAACCCTGTGAGGTAGGTTAGTTTAAGAGCCCGCGATTGGCTCAAATTCACCCAGCAAGCTTCCAGGGCAGAGTGGGGATTTGAATCTGGATCTCCCAGCTCTTAGTGCGACATGCTAACTGCCACATCATGCTGGCTCTCATTGTATTCTCTGGATAAGCTTCCCATCAACCCTGTGAGGCAGGCCAGTGTCGCTATCAGATGAGGGGCAGGGTCGAGGAGGAGAGAAAGCAGCTTGTTGAAGGCTGCTGGCTGAGTTCACGACAAAGGCGAGATCCAAATCAGGGACAGACAGATTTTTGGACACAACACCAATTTTCTGGGAAACAGTGAGCATGAGCATGGGCGTCAACTACGGGGGGGCTCGAGGGCTCGAGCCTCCCCCGAAATTTCCCGGGGGGGCTCAGCCATCCCCGGCAAAATGGAGATCTTGCCAGTGGCCAGTCAGCTGGCCAGCTGGCCGTCGCCGCCTCTCCTTCCCCCCCACCCCCGGCCTGCCCTCCTGCCTCCCTGGGGCGGGGGGGGGGGAGAGGCGGCGGGGACATGGTCCCGCGCTTCATGCAGGCGGCAGTCAGCCGGCCAGCTGGCTGCCGCCGCCACAACTGCGCGGGTCTGTCTTCCTGGGGCCGGGGGGGGGGGAAGGAGCGGCGGGGACATGCTCCCGCACGCGCACGAGAGAGCCCCCCCACCCCGGGGATTTAGAAAGTCTACGCCCCTGAGCATGAGTACTCACCATGTTGAGCCCCCCTGATCGCTTGGAGCAGATGGAAGCGTGAGTGGATGCCCCGGTTGCGCCACCAGTTAACGGGGTGCCCCTGAGAAGATGAAAGGAGACAAAGTGAGTGAGAAGAACTTACACAACACACAACAGCAAAAGAAAAAGCTAGATTCAAGCCCAGTAGCACCTCAGAGACAATCAAGACTGGAGTGAAGGTCTTGAGAGTCCAAACTCCTTTCCTCAGATATGAGTTGGAATGGAGATCCTGGAGTTTTTATTAGGGATGGGCACGAATTGGGAAAAGGTGGTTCGGTTTGTGACTTGCCTCCCTGCCGCGCAGCAATTTTTCAAGTTGTCTTCTGCAGTCCCTTTAAAGTTTAAAGGGATTGCACAAGATAACCTGAAAGAGCTCAGCAGCACCTCCCCGCTGCTCAGCTGTTTCTGCGGGGAGCAGAAAGCAGGGGTTTAAAGGGGCTCAGAGTCCCTTTAAACCCTTGCTTTCTGCTCCATCCCCGAACCATCACAAACTGCTTTCGTTCACGGAAGTTCGTGAGGCTAGACCTGTCACGAATTTCCATTTGCGAACCACAAAGTGGGCAAAATCTGCAACGAATCTTTGTTTCTGATTCTTTGCTTCTGTGCCCATCCCTAGTCCTTATACCCCAGCCAGAAGGTGGGGGGAAGTTGCAAAGGAAAACTCAAGATGGAGGCAGTAGAAAGTGCCCTCAAGCTACAGCTGAAGGTACAATGAGCATATGAATGGTTAACAATTGGATGCGAATCCAGCTGTTCTACTGCAGACCAAAGCCACGGGGAGGGGGGGGGGGGACGACTTAACCCAGTTAAATTGAATCAAGAACCAAAAAGCATTCCTTTTTTGGTCCAGTGCTGATATATTCTTTGCCAGTTCTTTGTAACATGAGCCTATTTGTACCTCAAATTGGCTGACCTCTGAAGAAGGCCTTCTTGGGTCAAAACATGTTCAGTCACAATAATTGGTCCTTGTTATGTTATTTGTACTTTGAAACGAGGCTATCGTTGGGCCCTTATAGGTTTTTTTTAACTTTTCTCAAAATAAATACATGTATTTTTTTTACTTATAACAAGTATATATGAGGTTTAAACTAGGCCCTCTACGAGGTCTCTTTCTTACCTTTTTTGTTCCAGTTTGGTGTAGCGGTTAAGTGCGCGGACTCTAATCTGGGAGAACGGGGTTTGATTCCCCACTCCTCCAGTTGCACCTGCCGGATGACCTTGGGCAAGCCATAGCTCTGTACCAGCTGTTCTCTCAAGGACAGCTTGGGAAAGAGCTCTCTCAGCCCCACCTACCTCACAGGGTGTCTGTTGTGGGGAGGGGGAGGCAAAGGAGTTTGTAAGCCGCTCTGAGATTTCGAGTGAGTGAAGGGCGGGATATAAATCCAACCTTTTCGTCGTCGTCTTCCTGATTCTACCGCAGACCAATACAATTATTCTCTGAAACTAATGGCAAAAGAAGTAACTACGGTTTTGCTGAGTGGGCACAGGCTGGTACCCAAAAGGGGGCACCCCCTAAGATCCCATGCTGCTCCTCTTCTGACCACAAAGCATCTCTTCCCCTGCACAAGGGGGCTGCATAGAAACAAATCAAGAGTCTTCTAAACACCCAGGGTCTGCACAGGAATCTTAAAAGAGGACTGCGTATGCTCCAGGGAGCCTGGAGTGTTCAGCATGGCTGAGAGATGTAAAGAAAACAGGAGGGGAAAAGTTCACTCCTCAGTAGGCTTGTCAGATGCCAGCTTACGGTGGGAAAACTCCCAGCAATTTTGGCCCCGGCCCGCTGGTGTTTAGCTGGTCACTGGGTGGAAACGGGCCAGCCAAATGAAGGGGGGGGGGGGGGGGAAGCAGCCATTGTTGCTGCTGCATGATGAGGCCAGTTCTCGGTGCGCTGGAAGTGACATCATCACTCAGCGACAATGATTGCTGCCCTCCTGCAGTTGTTGCCGAGTGATGGCGCCACTTCCAGCACGACCCAAAATTGCTGGAAGGAACATCATCACACAGCCAACAAGGATCACTGCCTCCCTGCAACGCCTCCCTGCAACACCTCCCTCCATCACCTGGTGGTTGCCAAGGCCTTGGCTGGTGAACTCTACTCCTCAGGTCCCCAACAAGGATGAAGAAGAGGAGGTTGGATTTATACCCCCCACCCTTCACTCTGAGTCTCCGAGCAGCTTACAGTCTCCTTCCCTTCCTCTCCCCACAACAGACACCCTGGGAGGTAGGTGGGGCCGAGAGAGCTCTCCTGAAAACTGATCTTGAGAGAACAGCTCCGAGAGAACTTGTGACTGACCCAAGGTCACCCAGTTGGCTGCATGTGGAGGAGTGGGGAATCAAACCCAGTTCTCCCAAATAAAGCGTCCACACGCTCCTAATCATTACACCAAAGTATGTGTTGATTCCTCCACACCTCCAACGTGCATAATGCCCCATGTTCCCTCCACCATAAGAATCCCAAAACAACATAAGAACAGGCGTGCTGGGTCAGACCCAAAGCCCATTGAGCTGGGCGCCAAGTTCCCCACAGCAGCTACTTAGATGCTTCCAGGAAGGCTGTAAGCGGGACAACTACTACCCCAGAGCAACTGGTACTCAGAGGTACACAGCCTCTGCACATGGAGGTTCTGTGTGGCCATGAAAACCCCTAGTCATTCAACAAACCTCACTTCCTTCATACTTCCCCTAGCCAGTTACCATCTCGTCAAAGACAACAGGGATCCCTTAGCATACAATGGTAAAGGTAAAGGTTTGCCTTGCTCAAAAGCCAGTTGAATCCAACTCTAGGGTTGCAGTGCTCATCTCTGTTTCCAAGCCGAAGAGCCAGCGCTGTCTGAAGATTTCTCCGTGGTCATGTGGCCCGGCATGACTAGATGCCGAGGCGCACAGAACGCTGTTACCTTCCCACCGAAGCGGTACCTATTTATCTACTTGCAATTTCTTGCTTCTGAACTGCTAGGTTGGCAGGGGCTGGGGCCGGAGACGGGAGCTCACTCCATCATGCGGCACTCGGGTCTCGAACTGCCGAACTACCGACCTTCCGGTCTGCAGTTCAGTGTCTTAATCACTGAGCCACCGCAGCCCCTATACAAGTACAGCCACTAATAACACCCACCAAAGGAAGACCATCAACAATTCACAGTTATACATGATCAAAATTGTATATTACATTCATTAAAGTACAAGGATGGGTTAGTGGTCATAACCCAATAGAATGGATTAATATCCTGCCCTTCACTTACTTGGAGTCTTAGAGCGGCTTACAAACACCTTTCCCTTCCCCTCCCCACAACAGACACCCTGTGAGGCAGGTGGGGCTGAGAGAGCTCTGAGACAACTGTCCTTGAGAGAACAGCTCTGGCAGAAGTACAGCTTGGCCAGGGTCATCCAGCAGCTGCATGTGGAGGCGTGGGGAATCAAACCCGGTTCTCCCAGATTAGAGTCTGTGCACTTAAGCACTACACCAAACCATCTCTCAGCAGCTGTATGTCTCTCCCAGGTGTAAATCAAGACGTTTCAGTGGTCTTCAACAGCAGCTCGTAAAACAGAACCCGGTTTCCAAAATAACATAGGCTCAGCTCAGCAATTTCAGTGGAAACCTGTGGTTCTCTGTCCATGTATGGCATTACAGAGGAGATTCTATTGGTTGCTGAACAAGTTCTCCTTGTAAATAATGCCTAATTGTTATGAGCAATCTGTTGGATATCTGTTTATACAATCTCCTCCTCTTCTTCTTCCCCCCACAGTGGGCGTCTTCTACCGCAGTTACTTTCTGTTTGGAGGTCTATGGACACTATGTGTGGAATTACAGAGGAGCCTACTGTTAGTTTTTGAACCAATTCTTTTTGTAAATAGTTACTGTCCTGTGGCAGTGAGTTCCAAAAGTTAATTACTCACCGTGTGTGTCCTTCCAAGACCCCACTTCCCCCTTCGGAAGCAAAGAGTCAGACCGCCGCGGGTTTCGGCCATGTGAGTGTCTCCTCACCCCTCCCGCTCCACCAACAACCCCACGGGGCTCTTTTCGGTCAGTTCCTCTCACTGTCCCCCTTACGTGATAAGCTGGGCGCTGTCGTGCGGGACCTCCGGCAGGAGCACCTGCTGCCTCCAGCGCAGAAAGCGCTCCAGCACAGCGTGAGGAGGCCCTTCCATCGACACCTGGTCTTGCTTGTTCCAGACTTCATAGCCCACGAGCGCCACCCGCAGGCCCAACGGACGGTAAAACTGAGCGAGGTTGATTTAAAGGGGGAGACAGAGAGAGAGAGGTCAGGCTTAGAAAGGGTTAAAAGGTGGAATGATCCTCCAAAGGGATCAGTCGAGGATGGACAAGTGGGCATCAACGTGGCAAATGGGGCTCAACATGGCCACGTGCAAAGTGATGCACACTGGAGCCAAAAATCCTAACTATAAATACACGTTGATGGGGTCTGAACTGGTGGAGACTGACCAAGAGAGAGATCTTGGAGTCGTAGTAGATAACTCAGTGAAACTGTCGAGACAGTGTGCGACTGCAGTGAAAAAGGCCAACGCTATGCTGGGGGTTATTAGGAAGGGAACTGAAAACAAATCAGCCAGTATCATAATGCCCCTGTATAAATCGATGGTGCGACCGCATTTGGAGTACTGTGTACAGTTCTGGTTGCCACACCTCAAAAAGGATATAGCATTGGAAAAAGTGCAGAAAAGGGCAACTAGAATGATAAAAGGGTCGGAACACTTTCCCTATGAAGAAAGGTTGAAGCGCTTGGGGCTCTTTAGCTTGGAGAAACGATGGCTGAGGGGTGACATGATTGAGGTTTATAAGATTATGCATGGGACAGAGCAGGCAGAGAAAGAAGTCCTTTTCTCCCTTTCTCACCATACAAGAACTCATGGGCACTCCATGAAATTGCTGAGCAGTCGGGTGAGAAGTGATTAACACACGGAATTCACTGCCACAGGAGGTGGTGGCGGCTAAAAGCATGGACGGCTTCAAGAGGGAACTGGGTAGACATCTGGAGCAGAGGTCCATCAGCTGCTATTAGCCACAAGGTCTAGATGGAACGCTCTGTCTGGGGCAAGTGATGCTCTGTGTTCTTGGGGGATGTGTGACAGTGGGAGGGCTTCTGGAGTTCTGGCCCCACTGGTGGACCTCCTGAGGGCACCTGGGTTTTGGGCCACTGTGTGACACAGAGTGTTGGACTGGATGGGCCACTGGCCTGATCCAACATGGCTTCTCTTATGTTCTTATGTCTGGGGCAGTGATGCTCTGTCTTCTTGGTGCTTGGGGGGGGCAAAAGTGGGAGGGCTTCTAGTGTCCTCCTGGCCCCACTGCTGGACCTCCTGAGGGCACCTGGTGTTTTTGGCCACTGTGTGAGACAAGAGTGTTTTTGACTGGATGGGCCACTGGCCTGATCCAACATTGGCTTCTCTTATGTCATTTCAATCATGCAGTGCATGCACGAGAGATCATATTGGGAGAATCATTGCCCTTAAAACAGAAAGGGCAGGTTCACGGGCCCTTTTTATCCTTGCTGCATATTTTGCACTCAGTTCATGCAGCCCCTTTCCTTCACTCCACCCCAGGCATCGCATTCTAGGGTTGCCAGTCTCCAGAGATCTACCAGGTGACAGAGACCAGTTCCCCGCCGGGAGAAAATGGCTCCTTTGGATGATGGACTCTATGGCATTATACCCTGCTGAGCAATGCTCCCTCTAAGCCGTGGAGTCTTGTGAGCAAACATTCTACTTTGTGAGCCACTGGCATTAAAGTTGACAGTGAGCGATTTGGCTACGGCGTAAATTAGTTTGCTCTGGAGCCACCTTTTCTGAGCAAAGACAAAAATGTGGGAGCCGGAGGCTAAAAAACTGCCAGCTAGCTCACAAACTCAGCTTAGAGGGAACACTGCTGCCGAGGTCTCTCCTCTCCCCAAACCCCGCCTTCCCCAGGCTCCACCCCCAAATCTCCAGGTATTTCCCAAGCCAGAGATGTCAACCCTATCCCATCCCCTTGAACACAAGAAATTGCCTTATACTGAATCAGACCATCGGTCCATCAAGGTCAGTATTGTCTACTCTGACTGGCAGCGGCTTTCCAGGGTCTCAGGCAGGGGTCTTTCCCATCACCTCCTACCCGGTCCTTTTAACTGGAGATGCCAGGGATTGAACCGGGGACCTTCTGGATGCCAAGCAGAGGCTCTGCCACTGAGCCACGGCCCCTCCCCGTGGCTCTCCAGGGTCTCAGGCAGAGGTCTTTCACGTCACCTACTGCCTGGTCCTTTTAACTGGAGATGCTGGGGATTGAACCTGGGACCTTCTGCATGCCAGGCAGAGGCTCTTCCACTGAGCCACGGCCCCTACTCAATATGACTGCAGATCTCCAGGGTCTTAGGCGGAGGTCTTTCCCATCACCTATGGCCAGATCTTTTAACAGGAGATGCCGGAGATTGAACCAGGAACCTTCTGCATGCCGGGCAGATGCTCTGCCACTGAGCCACAGCCCATAAACTCGCTCTACAGCTTTTTCTTAAGGCCTGGTGATGCCACAGGATGAGACACAGATAAGCTCCCACCGAGAACCATTTTGGCCCACCTAATCCATTTATTTAAACCCTTTATACGCTGCCTTCCCACTCAACTTCGGACCCCTAAGGTGGCAACAATGAAAACCGTTTTCAGAAGCTTTTCAAAACACATTATTATAATACTAATTAAAATCCATAATTAAAAGACATAAAAACAACAGTTTGCTATAGACATCCCTGGTCTTGCACTGTTTACTTGAAAATATCCCTCCCTGTGAACTAGGATTGCCAAGACAGGCTTTAGAAATTCCTGGAGATTTTAGGGGTGGAGCCTGGGGAGGGCGGGGTTTGGAGAAGGGTGGGGCCTCAGTGGGGTATAAAGCCACAGAGACCAGCCTCCAAAACAGCCATTCGGGAGTGCTGTGGCTCAGTTTGAGAGCCAGTTTGGTGTAGTGGTTAGGAGTGCAGATTCTAATCTGGGAGAGCTGGGTTTGATTCCCCACTCCTCCACATGCAGCTGCTGGTGTGGCCTTGGGTCAGTTACAAGTTATTTCAGAGCTGTTCTCTCATAGCAGGCCTCTAGAGAGGTCTCTCAGCCCCACCTGCCTCACAGGGTGTCTGTTCTGGGAAGAGGAAGGGAAGGGGATTGTAAGCCGATCTGAGACTCCTTCAGGTAGTGAAGGGCGGGGTATAAATCCAATCTCTTCTTCATCTGCTTGGCATGCAGAAGGTCCCAGGTTCAATCCCCAGCATCTCTAGTTCCAAGGACCAGGCAGCCGGTGATGTGAAAGACCTCCACCTGAGACCCTGGAGCCACGGGGAGGGGCCGTGGCTCAGTGGAAGAGCCTCTGCTTAGCATCCAGAAGGTCCCCAGTTCAATCCTCAGCATCTCCATTTAAAAGGACCAAGGGGTAGGTGATGCGAAACACCTCCACCTGAGAGGAGCTGCTCTGCTTTGAGTGCTGAAGATCCCGGGTTCAATCCCCAGCATCTCCAGTTGAAAGGACCAGGCAGCAGAGCCATTGCTGGTCTAAGCAGGGGCTCTGGCTCAGTGGCAGAGCTTTTGCTTGGCATGCAGAAGGTCCCAGGTTCAATCCCCGGCATCTCTTGTTAGAAACGACCAGGCAGTAGGTGATGTGAAAGACCTCTGCCTGAGACCCTGGAGAGCTGCTGCCAGTCCGAGTAGACAATACTGGTGGACCGACAAGGTCTGATTCAGTATAAGGCTGGTTCTTGTGTTTTCCAGAGGAACTGATCTTTGGAGTTCAGTTGTCATTTGGGAGATCTCCAGGTTCCAGCTGGCAGTTGGCAACGCGACTGTAACCTCCTCTCCTCCAGCTCTGCCACCCTGGAACCTCCTGCTCCCTTGGCCAGCTCTACCCATCCTCCCCTCGTCACTCTCTTCCGCTGGAAGCCGCCACTCAATCCCGCCCCCCTTCCAAACACCCAACCCAAGCCCACTTCGTCTGAGAAACTTTCCATTTAACCCCCCTGGTCTTCCTCCCCTAGAGAAATCCAGACAGGTGAGGCTGTATCTGCGTAGCTTCAGTCTATCCCTTTCTCACCTCCACAGCCCGTTTCGATGTTCACTGCAAGCTCCCTGGGGCAGGGACCTGGCTCTTTTGCTTTCAGCGCTCAGCATCTGCCCTGGCTGGAATGGCCCAGGTGAGCCCGATCTCGTCAGATCTCGGAAGCTAAGCAGGGTCGGCTGTGGTTAGCATTTGGTTGGGAGACCACCGAGGAAGTCCAGGGTCAGAACACAGTTAGGCAGTGGCAAGCCTACCTCTCTTGCTTAGAAAACCAGAAAACCTAAACATCTTTAATGCTCTTATAAACAAGGGTCCGTTGGAATGGGAGCGCACAGGAGCGCAGCTCCGGGAGTGAGGAGCCCAGGTGCGGGCACATGACCAAGCCCCGCCCCCTCCTCGGCTTCCCCGAGCAGTGCAGAGGCGCAGCGCCCCGGGGAAAGCCCTGCTAGGGTCTTTATTGATTTTAATGTTTTGTTTTAATAGTGATAATTTTTTCATTGTTCCTTTTATGACTGTGGGCTGCTTTTCCAGAGACTTGCTCAAGGTGGCCTATAAATTTTCTAAGTATACCATTTTTTATCTGGGCACATGGCACGTAAGTACTGGAGAAATTTCACCAACCCTTCAGCAGCTTCCACCCCATCAGTTTGGTGTAGTGGTCAGGAGCTGGACTCTAATCTGGGAGAACCGGGTTTGATTCCCCACTCCTCCACATGCAGCTGCTGGTGTGACCTTGGGCCAGTCACAAGTTCTCTCAGAGCTGTTCTCTCATGAGCAGTTCTCAAAAGACCTCTCTCAGCCCCACCTACCTCACAGGGTGTCTTGTTGTGGGGAGGGGAAGGGGAAGGGGAAGGGGAAGGGATGGGTGGTGCACATGTCCTGGGTATCTCAAGTCTACTGGTGGTTTCAAGGAAGAGAATGAGGGTGTGTTCTTTACGCTTATTTTTATTGCACAAAATATTGGATGGGGAAGGGAATGGAGGAAGAGCAGGTCAGTTTCACTCACCTGTGGAGTGGAGCTTGAGGGGTGGGTGTTGCCTTCTGACACACTTCTGGTATGTTAGGGGGTGTGGCACATGCAAATGAGTTATGCAAATGAGTTGTGCTAATGAGCTCCTGCACTTCTTTTTCTACGAAATGACCCCTGCTTATAAATATTGTTGTGTGGCCTCATCATTTCTTAATGGGTATTGTGTAATTTTTAGGAATTATATTTAAGAGAAGAGATTGGATTTCTACCCCACCCTTCACTACCCCAAGGGAGTCTCAGAACGGCTTACAAACTCTTCCCCTCCCCTCCCCACAACAGACACCCTGGGAGGTAGATGGGGCTGAGAGAGCTCTGACAGAAACTGCTCTTTTTCAAGAACAGCTATGCCAGAGCTATGGCTTGTCCAAGGTCATCCAGCAGGTGCAGGTGCAGGTGGAGGAGTGAGGAAGCAAACCCGGTTCTCCCAGATTAGAGTCCGCGCACTTAACCACTACACCAAACTGGCTCTCACTTAACCACGACACCAAAATGGATATTTAAGCACTAATATCAAAGTTATGTTTTGTTGCAAATGGACTATGTCAATCCTGTCGTTGACTGATGTTAGGTTAAATGGAAAAGAAATAAAAACCTTTAAATAATTTCTTTTAAAGAAAACTACGGGGTGGCCGTGAGCTGCCGCTTGACGGCAGAAAAAATGCCCCCCAAAACAGAGCAATGACGGAACTCTATGAACAGGCTAATCGCTGAAATCTTTTGTCCGCTGCCCAAATCTGCAAAACTGGCTACGTACCCCGTCCATATAGCTGGCGATCTCCAGCATCCGTAACTGGATCTGGTCAAGGTTGAAATTCAGCTGGAACTGGAACGAGAGAATTGATGCTGATGTCATTTTGGACAGAGAGAGAGGAGGACATCGGAAGAAGACTTTCCCAGCCCTGCGTGAGGCCTTCTGGCTCTCTTTTCAATTCAGCCGAGGAAATCCCTGCAGGATCAGACCTCAGCCCGAGCAGAACCTGCTGGGGGCCTACAAGGGGAGAGTCTTCTTGTGTTCTTTGACACCAGGGAACTGGCATGAAGGTCCTCGTGACTCATCAAAGGTAACAACCATGGATAAAGCTGTATTAATGCTTTAGCACAGGGGTCCCCAACACTTTTGAGCCTGCGGACCCCTCTGGAGTTCAGACTCCAGGTGGTGCTTGGAGAGGGTCAACAGTGGGAGGGGGCTTCTGGAGTTCTGGCCCCGCTGGTGGACTTCCTGATGATCCCTGGGTTTTGGCCACTGTGTGACACAGAGTGTTGGTCTGGATGGGCCATTGGCCTGATCCAGCGTGGCTTCTCTTACATTCTTAAGAGCAGAGGTCCATCAGTGGCTATTACCCGCACGGTATAGAGGGAATACTCTATCTGGGGCAGTGATGCTCTGTATTCTTGGTGCTTGTGGGGCAACAGCGGGAGGACTTCTGGAAGTCTGGCCCCGCTGTTGGACCTCCTGATGGCACCTGGGTTTTGTCCGCTGTGTGACACAGAGTGTTGGACTGGATGGGCCATTGGCCTGATCCAACACTGGCTTCTCTTATGTTATGCTCTTGGTGCTTGGAGGGAGCAACAGAGGGAGGGTTTCTGGAGTTCTGGCCCTGCTGGTGCACCTCCTGGAGGCACCTGGGTTTTGGCCACTGTGCGAGAGTTGGACTGGATGGGCCACTGGCCTGATCCAACATGACCTCTCTTATGTTCTTATGGTGGGTTTCTGATTGGCCATTGGAGATTTGATAGGCTGTGCTGATTTTTAACCACATTCCTTTGGCATCAGCTGCCACCTCAGCACAAGGGTCTTCACTGTGGGATGGAAAGCAAGCTACGGTGGCCAATTTGGGGCTCTTCCCGCCGGCTGAGGCAGCCATTTTTGGCTGAGCCCACCAAAATCTATGTCAGAATTCAAAAGGTGCCTGCAGGTTCAAAAAGGCTGAGGACCACTGGTGCAGCAACTAATGTCAGATGGGGTAGGGTGCTCACAGGGGCATCTCACCTCGGCACGGTCGGCCACCATCACCAGTTCTACGTATCCGTGTTCAGGTTCCACCTGCCGTTTACCCTGGAAGATGGGAGAAAACATTTTGTTGGATGTCACAGGAGATATCTGTGTACATGAGAGTCCTTGAGCAAGCGGAAGCACTAAAATGCCCTGGTAGCATCTAGATTGGACTACTGCAATGTGCTCTATGTAGGGCTGCCCTTGAAGACTGTCCAGAATGTGGAGTGCAACGGGTAGCAAGGACCACATAATTCCAGCCTTGTTCCCTCCATACTTGCTCCCAGTTTGCTCTCAGGCCCAATTCAAAGTGCTGGTATTGACCTTTTAAAGCACTATACGGCTTGAGGCCAGCATACTCTAAGGATTCCCAGCTCCCATGTGAAGGGCCCTCCCCAGAGGCCCTTCACTAGGTACTCTTGCCACATGACCACAGAATCAATCACAGAATCATAGGGTTGGAAGGGTCCTCCAGGGTCAACTAGTCCAACCCCCTGCACAATGCAGGAATTCACAAATACCTCCCCCACGCCCCCAGTGACCCCTGCTCCATGCCCAGAAGATGACAAAAAACCTCTCTAGGATCCCCGGCCAAACTGGCCTGGAGAAAAATTGCTTCCTGACCTCAAAGTGGTGATCAGCATTTCCCTGGGTGTGTCAGAAAGGGCCACAAGAACTAAGCACTGATGCAACCCTTCCTGCCCTCCCTCTCATGATCTGCCTGAGTTCATAGAATCAGCACTGTTGTCAGATGGCCATTGAGCCTCTGCTTGAAATCCTCCAAAGAAGGCGAGTCCACCACCTCCTGAGGAAGCCTGTTCCACTGAGGAACCGCTCTAACTGTCAGGAAGCTCTTCCTAATGTCTAGCTGAAAACTCTTCTGATTTCATTTCAACCCGTTGGTTCTGGTCCAGCCTTCTGGGGCAACAGAAAACAACTCCACACCATCCTCTATAAGACAGCCCTTCAAGTACTTGGAGATGAGGAGAGGGAGATTGGATTTATACCCCACCCTTCACTCGGAGTCTTAGAGCGGCTTACATTCTCCTTTCCCTTCCCCTCACCACAACAGACACCCAGTGAGGCAGGTGGGGCTGAGAGAGTTCTGACAGAAACTGCTCTTTTTCAAGGACAGCTCTGAGGGAACTATGGCTTGCCCAAAGTCACTCCAGCAGCTGCATGTGGAGGAGAGGGGAATCAAACCCGGTTCTCCCAGATTACAGTCCGTGCACTTAAACCACTACACCAGGATGGTTATCATACTACCCCTCAGTCATCTCCTCTCCAGGTAAACAGACCCAGCTCCTTCAGCCTCTCCTCATGAGACCCGGACTCCAGACCCCTCCACACCTAGACAGGTGGCAACCCGAGAACCCACCATCTGACGTATGCTGCCAAAATTATGGAATCCCCCCCCCCACACCCCGGATGTTTGTCTTCTGCCAGCGGGGGAAGACTTTTCTGTCTTACCCAACTGATCCTCACCGACCCCTCCTTCTTGTGAAGTCTTTCCATTGTCGATTTTATTGTTATTGCTCGCCTTGAAGGCCCAAACCGGGTGGAAAGTTGGCAAACGTACATTTGAAAACGTTCCATAAAATGACTCCATGGCTGTCTGCTTGAGCTAGGCAGTGGCAAGTTTGCCCCCACTGCTTCCCCTGCATTTGCAAGACACCACACAAGCAATTTCTTTCTAATCTGGTTCCAAAAGCAAATGGAATGAAACCGTGCCAACCATCTCACGCGCATGCCCCTTCTCTATCAGCACACAGTCATTCTGCTGCTAGAGGGACTCCTGAAACCCACTTTCCTTTCCCCTCGTGCACTGCTGCACCCAGCCCATGGTCAGGCACCAGAGAAGCAACAAAAGCCAGCACAGCAGCAGAGAAAACCCGATTTATAAGAATCCAGAAGATGGGATTCAGATGTTCAACTCCCCTTCCCCAAGCCGGCACGCTGAAAGCAGTATAGTCGATAGGGATGCCAGCCTCCAGGTGGGACCTGGGGATCCCCTGGAATTGCAGCTCATCTCCGGGCTACAGAGATCAGTTCCCCTGGAGAAAATGGATGCCTTGGAGAGTGGACTCTATGGCATTGCACTCTACTGAGGGCCCTGTCCTCCCAGGCTCCACCTCCCAAATCTCCAGGAATTTCGCCACCTGGATCTGGCAACCATACCCCCACCCAGGGGGCACCTGGCAACCCTAACAGTCTGTGGGGTTTCCCTTGGCCCGCTGATGGTAGGAGACCTTCAGGTAACTGCAGCTCTTGACCGCCAATGCTTGCCTGACTGATGGGCAAAAACTGGGGCGAAATGATGGCATGCAATCATTAAAAACAAAAATAAGGCCTTGTCTACTTACAGGAAGTTCTGACCACAGAGGTCCCGGTGTTTCCTAGAGCTACCTGGAAGTTGACAATGGTCGCTCTAGGAACCACCAGAAACTCTATGGTCAGAACTTCCTGTAAGCAGACAAGGCCTTGTTTCCTGTAAGCAGACAAGACTAGGGTTGCCAAGTCCTAGCATAGCTGCAGTGGGGGGAGTCCTGGCTGTCTCTGGGAGTTCATTGGAACATAGAGTTTTCCCTCGAATGATAGAGCGTCCCCCCGCAACGTGCCCAACGCGATGACATCACCCGGACCCCAGGCACGTCTCCGTGATCCCAACAATTTGGAGGTGGGGTTCCCCCAGCAGCCAAATCTGGCCTATCGAGCAGGGATTTCCCTGCCCCCCCGGGGGGACCTGGCAACCCTAGACGAGACCTTATTTTTCATTTTAAATTTTTCTCCTGGGATTCTGCCTCCCTCCGGTCTAGGTCAATTGAGGCCAGACCATCCTACCGTTGCACATTCAGAATTACAGGAATCGTGGTGCAGAAGCTGAGGGTGAGGAGCGAGAAAGTGGTCATGCCTACCCTACGTAGCAGAGGTTGCTCCGGCGGTGGATGAAGATGTCCATGGGACAGAGAAACGGGCCTGCATTCTCCTGTGCCGTGCCTGACCGCATGAAGTCTGTAGGCTCTGTGATCCGTCACGTTCCCCCTGACACGAGACTCGAGGCTGTAGCTTCGGTCCCTGGACATGACCAGGAGACCACTGGAAAAGGAAGCTACATTAGAGAACGTAAGAACATAAGAAGAGCCATGTTGGATCAGACCAATGGCTCATCCAGTCCAACACTCTGTGTCACACAGGGGCCAAAAACTCAGGGGCCACAAGGTCCACCAGCGGGGGCAGAATTCCAGAAGCCCTCCCACGTTTGCCCCTCCCCCAAACACCAAGAACATAACACAAGAGAAGCCATGTTGGATCAGGCCACTGGCCCCTCCAGTCCGACACTCTTGTGTCACACCGTGGCCAAAAACACCAGGTGCCCTCAGGAGGTCCACCAGCAGGGCCAGAACTCCAGAAGCCCTCCCACTGTTGACCCCTTCCCCAGCACCAAGAACACATGAGAAGCCATGTTGGATCAGGCCAATGGCCCATCCAATCCAACACTCTATGTCACCCAGTGGCCCAAACTCAGGAGCCATCAGGAGGTCCACCAGCAGGGCCAGAACTCCAGAAGCCCTCCCACATTTGCCCCCCAAGCACTAAGAATACAGAGCATCACTGCCCCAGGCAGAGTCTTCCCTCTATCCCTTGCGGCTGACAGCCACTGATGGACCTCTGATCTAGATGTTTCCCCAATCCCCTCTCGAAGCTGCCTGTGTTTGTAGCTACCACCACTTCCTATGGCAGCGAGTTCCACTTCTCGGTTAGAGAAGCAGCCTTCTCATAGGAACGCATATAGAAAGGGTGAGCAGGAGGCAAATCCTGTTCCCCTCAGGAGATTGGTGGCTAATTTTGGATGGGACTCTGGCAAAGAATGTGAGGCCTTAGCCTAAGCCACCGTGACACCCCTTCTCCACTCTCACAGAGTGCCTGCCATGCCCCACGACCTCCCTCTTCCTCAGGTTCAGGGTTACACGTAGGTCAGACCCTCAGACTCTCTACCTTTCTCTCCTAAACTACAGAGAGAGCCCTAACCACTTCACATCTCAGGTCCTCTCTGTCACAGAGTTCCCTTTAATACCAGTGCTAACACACTTCACTCTGTCACTGGGGTCGGGGGCTCATACCCCGTTCTACTCCCATGCTGTCAACATTTATCCGAAACACATACAGAGTAAGATCTTTTCTCCACCCATTCCTCAAATAATCTATTAGTTTCACCATTACTGCATACCCATTACTGCATACTTCACCATTACCCAAACACTTTAAAAAGGAACTAATATTTGACAGACCAAGAGAGAGGTCTCGGAGCCGTAGGGGATAACTCACTGAAAATGTCGAGACTGTGTGCTACTGCAGTGAAAAAGGCCAGTGCTATGCTGGGGGTTATTAGGAAGGGAACTGAAAACAGATCAGCCAGTATCATGATGCCCCTGTGTAAATCGATGGTGCGACCTCATTTGGAGTACTGTGTACAATTCTGGTCGCCACACCTCAAAAAGGATATTATAGCATTGGAAAAAGTGCAGAGGAGAGCAACTAGAATGATAAAAGGGTCGGAACACTTTCCCTATGAAGAAAGGTTGAAGCGCTTGGGGCTCTGTAGCTTAGAGAAACGATGGCTGAGGGGTGACATGATCGAGGTTTATGAGTATGCATGGGATAGAGCAGGTAGAGAAAGAGGTCCTTTTCTCCCTTTCTCACAATACAAGAACTCGTGGGCACTCCATGAAATTGCTGATCAGTCAGGTTAGAACAGATAAAAGGAAGTACTTCTTCACCCAAAGAGTGATTAACACGTGGAATTCACTGCCACAGGATGTGGTGGCGGCTACAAGCATGGACGGCTTCAAGAAGGAATTGGATAAAAACATGGAGCTGAGGTCCATCAGTGGCTATTAGCCGCAAGGTATCGATAAGAACTCTGGGGCAAGTGATACATTGTATTCCTGGTGCTTGGGGGGGGGGGGCGACAGTGGGAGGGCTTCTAGTGTCCTGGCCCCACTGCTGGACCTCCTGAGGGCACCTGGTATTTTTGGCCACTGTGTGACACAGAGTGATGGACTGGATGGGCCACTGGCCTGATCCAACATTGGCTTCTCTTATGTTCTTATGACTCAATAACTACCCATGGTCACTTTACGGTATGGTAGGGTAGAAAATGGAATGCTGGTATCTTAACTGGTGGCAGCAAACTGCAAAATGCAGTAACGGACGCCCTGAGCATCACAGTGCAAATATAACATTTTGATCATTGTCTAGAAGCCCCCCAAGTTCTTTTCTCCTTCTCCTTCCCTCTTTGTTCTGGCTCCCATTCTTACCTTAGACCTGAGCAAATGCAGACATTGGCCCCGGAGTCAGGAAATCCCTGGATACTACCCCGGTAACAGCAGTTCCCCTGCAAAAGAGAGAAGCAGGAAGTATAAACCACAGGCTCTGCCCCCCCACGTTTACATGCACAGTCTGAGGCACATCTGCAATGTCCAACACTGAAATAATTTTAAAAGAACGGCAAGACAAGAAAAACTGGGGTGGCAGGAAGGTTATGCTGTAGCTAGGTTAGAAAGACTAAGGCCTTTTGGAGTGCTTTAGCTCATGGGCGTCAACTACGGGGGGGCTCGAGGGCTCGAGCCTCCCCCGAAATTTCCCGGGGGGGGCTCAGCCACCCCCGGCAAAATGCTCGCCCAGCAGCCGACCGTCGCCACCTCTCCTTCCCCCCCACCCCCGGCCTGCCCTCCTGCCTCCCTGGGGCGGGGGGGAGAGAGGCGGCGGGGACATCGTTGCGCGCTTCGCGCGGGCGGCAGTCAGCCGGCCAGCTGGCTGCCGCCGCCGCCGCGGGTCTGCCTCCCCGGGCCGGGGGGGGGGGGAGGGACGGAGCGGCAGGGACAAAGGCGCGCACAGGCGCGCTTCGCTCGGGCGGCAGTCAGCTGGCCAGCTGGCTGCTGCCGCCGCAGGTCTGCCTCCCTGGGCGGGGGGGGGGAAGAGCGCCAGGGACATGGTCCCATGCGCGCGCGCTTTGCGCGCGCGCACAGGAGAGCCACTGCCCCCCCCGGGGATTTAGAAAGTCGACGCCCCTGCTTTAGCTTAGTGGGGGAAATCAGATACGCAGCATCAGTATATGTAGTTCTCAATGCGGGGAAACCTGTGGATACTTAAATCCAGATACTAGAGCCATGAACAGACAAGGCAGATTTTTCTACAATCCCCCCAAAACTCTCAGGTTTGCAGAAGAATCTGAAATCTATCTATATAACACATTTGGGGAGCTTAAAATCTCCCAAATTAGTAGAAGAGAATAAGGTCATCTGCAATGGCCATTGTGGGGTTGCTAGGCGACGACAACAGTATAACCAGCCCTCAAGCCTCAGTTTCTGTCAGTAAAAGGCAAAGGGGGAGGGCCCTTTTCAGGGCTGTTTGAGGAACGACTCATCAGGGCCAGGCCTGGCAGCAACCACCGGGCGACCTGATATGACCTGCATGACTGAATTAGGACAGGCTGTTTCCTACTGTTCAAAAGCAGACACTTCACAAAAGCGAGTGTGGTGCAGTGGTTAGAATTTCAGACAAGGATCCGGGAGGCCCGAGTTCAAATCCCAACTCCGCTGCGGAAGCTCACTGGATGGCATTGTGCCAATTACAAGTGCACAGCCTCCTTACTCACAGTTTTGTTGTAAGGGGAAAAAATGGAGAGGCGAATGATGTAAGCTATACTGGATCCCCATTGTGGAGGTGGTGGTGGTGGAGCAGGAGGAGGAGATTGGATTTACTACCCAAAAGAGTCTCAGAGTGACTTACAATCTCCTTTCCCTTCTTCTCCCCACAGATGCCCTGTGAGGTAGGTGGAGCTGAGAGAGCTCTTTCAGGGACTGCTCCTGAGAGAACCGCTCTGCAAGAACTTGTTACTGACCCAATGTCACACCAGCAGCTGCATGTGGAGGAGTGGGGAATCAAACCTGGTTCTCCCAGGGTGCGATCACACGGACGTTTATTGCGGGCCTCGTGGCTGTTCCCCATCGCAATTAAAGGGGCTGACTAGACGGGCCGCATCTGTCTCCCGTCTCGAAGCCGCCGCCCCCCCCCCCGCACTCGAGCCTGCTTTTCCAACCACCAGGAAAAACAAGTACCTATCGCGCTTGAAAGAGCAGCGCGGGAGAACCCGGGTTTAAATGCCCGTGTGATCGCACCCCCAGATTAAAGTCCGCACTCTTAACCACTACACCAAATGGGCTCTCTGGCTATAGATGAAGTAAATGCATAATAAACCTAGCTGAAGAAGGGGGAGCAGACAAAAGGAAGGCCAGTGGGTGGGTGGATGGGAAGGAGACAAGGAATCAGGGAACAGTTGCCAGAAGGAAGTGAGGAAACAGGGGAGGGGGCACAAGTAAAAGTGAGGTGCCCCCTGCAAGTCCTTGCAGGTTCCCCACCATGTAACTGCACCCAGCACTGCAGAACTGGGCCATAGTTTTCCCAGATAAAAACTACTCAGGGGAGGAACGGAGGGAAAGATGGGAGGAGGCAGATAAAATAGGCTGGCTAGTGGGTGGGAAGGACAGAAGGAAGCAGAGAAAGGGGAGAGGCTATAGGAGCTTTCAGGGCAACAGGAAATAGTGAGGGAGGGGAAAATGAGAGGCCCCCAACTACTCCTCGCGGGTCCCCAGTTGTATAGTTAGAAAGTTACGCACGGGAAATGGCTCCCTTCCCTTTTGTATACTAAACCCCCAAAACAATGTACTTTAAAAAAAAAAAAAAGCCAAATTGAGCCCCCATCCATACACTTTAAACACTAATTGAGGCAACACACTTTCTTTCTGAATATAATTTACTGATTAACCCTGATTTTTAATTATTATTCTGTAGTGGCAGCTGCGACCATTGTTCTAGTGTTCCCTGGCTTCTGTCTGTTTTATGTAAAGCGCACCAATTTGTTTGGCCCTTTGTCTGTAACGTTTTAGGCCTTTTGTTAAATGGAATTTGTGATTAACATGTCTTTAAACATGGACTTCCGGCAAGACTTGCGACCATGGCGGACGCGCTCCTCCGCATCTGCGGGGAGCGCGATCCATACCCGGCGGGAAGAAGGGGCTTCGGACTGGTGCCGAGCCCCCAGAGACCCTAGTGAAGGGGCTCTGCCTGGGGTGGCACGAAGGGGATCTCTCCCTACGGTGGCGATCGAGGGATCGAGGTCCCCTTTCATCACCCCCATAGGTTCCCCCGTCCGTGGGAGCCGTATGGCTAAAAGCGCAAAACCGAGAAGCAGCAGAGAGTGCGAAGCTTTGAAGCTGGAACTTATAGTTACGCACGGAGAAAACGTGAGTCTGAAGTAAAAATAAACAGAACACAGCGGGAAAGGCGGGTGGATCAAACCCCCCCCTCTCGAGACTGGCGTACTTACGGGACTCTTTACGTGGCGTTACTGCATGAAAAAACGTACGTTCGGTTTGCTAGATGGCGGCATCGCTCTTTAGAGGATATGAACTTTAAAAAGATATAAGTGCAGTCGTAGAATTTGCTTCTTTCGTCCATCTTATCTAACTATCAACAAAGAAGCGCAGCCTCAACAATGGCGGGGAAACCGAAACCTTCCCCCAAACTAGGAAGTACAGCTCCGAGTTCAAAGGTTGATACCACAGAGATGAGCACTGTGTTCTCCTCGTTATTGCGACCTCTAGTGGACCAAATGACAGCTCTCAACGTCAAGATGGACAAGATGCAGCTGGACCTGAAGGAGTCGAATAAAACTACAGAGAAGCTGCAGCGAGAACTTCTGGAAGTTAAGACTTCAGTAAAAAATCATGATTCAAGGCTACAAAAAGCGGAGAAAGAAAAGGCCTTCCACTCTGATCAGCTTTTGAAACTACAGATGGAAAGATCGAATTTTTTCCTAAGACTTCAGAATGTACCAGAGGATAAAGGAGAAGACCTTAAAAATCTGTTAAGTGAAGCGCCTGAACCAGTGATGGGCTTAAAAGCAGCAGAAATAAAAAGCGATATGGATATGGTTTACAGAACCTATCCAGACTATACTAAAAAGAAAAGCCTGCCTGGTGAGATTCAGATAAGGTTCTCCAAAAAGTCAACAAGAGATGTGGTGCTTAGGACCACAAATAAAGCGGTTCTGAAGATCAAAGGAAAAGAAATTAAAGTGATGAAAGATATCCCATTTGAAATAAGGAAAAGAAGGAAAGCCTATGGAAAACTGACATCTTGGCTTCAGTCTGAATCTATTATCTACAGATGGAATGTTCCGGAAGGACTGAGCTTCAGCATCAAAGACAAAAAATATAAGATTGACTCTGTTCAACAGGCAAAACGTTTTTTGGAAAAAAGCAAAGAAAAGAGAAAAGAGAGAGACTCAGATGGTTTGCTGGCATCGCAAGAAAGTATGTATGGATTTGATAGCTCAAAGAGCGAAGAGGAAATTTCTGACTCGGAAAAAGGAGCAGCAGCTCCAAAGGTACAAGAAGAGACTGTTAAGACAAGAAGAGGACGAAAGAAGAAATAAGGGCTGAAATGTTTTTTGAAATCGCACTTATATATTATATATAATTTGTATAATTAAGCATTCCTTTAAAAGAACATGTCTGTCAAACAGCTTTTTTATTTTTCATATATCATCAGTAACAATTTTAATTGAATATTAACCAAGGTTTAAAATGCTTCATATGTATTAATGGTAAGGTAATATTAAGCAAATGTTAAAGCACACTCTGTATAAGGTAAATGTAGCTTAGAAAAGTAGCGATGTAGTAGTAGAAATAGATAAAATCAATAAAAAAAACAAAAAAAAACATGTCTTTAAACATGAAGGGTTTTTTAAATAAAAATTATGCACCGTATGGAGAAAAGGTAACCCTATTCTTTATGGTGCTAGTAGCCGGGGACCACCAATGGAACTGACAGAAAGCCTTCCTTCACACAATGCATAATTAGCACATGGAACGTACTGCCACAAGAAGTGGCCACAACCACAGGCTTAAGATAGCTCTCAAAAGTTCTGCTCCCCTCTGCTCCAGAGATTCGTCCAAATACCTATTTTGAAGCTATTAGCCAAAATGGCCCCACAAATCCTCCATGTTCAGAGGCAGTCTACCTCTAATTATCAGATTATAGGGTTGCCAGCTCCAGGTTGGGAAATACCTGGAGATATGGGGGGTAGAGAGTCTGAGCACGGCAGGGTCTGGGGCATAATGCCATAGAGTCCAGCTTCCAAAGTGGCCATTTTCTCCAGGTGAACTCCAGGAGCTCTCCAGCCACCACCTGGAGGTTGGCAACCTTATCAGATTATTATTTTATCATTTATAAATTAGAATTTTTAATAAACAATTTTATTTTAAAAAATAGAAAAAAAATATACATACAAAATTGGGGGGTTCCATTGACATCATTATTTTGTCCATTAAGTTACCTTAATACCTTAATCTAATTGTATTTTCATTTTTTCTGCCATGCATTTTTATGTAAATCTTTGCTTATAGTTAAAAATATAGATTTTTAAACCAGCCTCCCCCATACTTGGGGCTCGGGGCGGTGCGCAACATGAGGAGACATTCAAATCAGGCTTAAAACAAATTAAAAACAGTAAAACAGATTCAATAACCATTCCAGACAGTGCTAGGATGGGCCAGAATTACAGTTCTTGCCCCATAGGGGAAAGGCGAGGAGGGGCCAGGCTGAGTAAAAAATCGTTGCTGTCCTCAACCAAAAGCCTGGCGCAACATCTCTGAGGCAGAAGAAGAAGAAGAAGAGATTAGATTTATATCCCGCCCTTCACCCACTTGGAGTCTCAGAGCGCCTTACAAACTCCTTTCCTCTCCCCTCCCCACAACAGGCACCCTGTGAGGTAGGTGGGGCTGAGAGAGCTCTGAGACAACTGTCCTTGAGAGAACAGCTGGGACAGAGCTATGGCTTGCCCAAGGTCATCCAGCAGGTGCAAGTGGAGGAGTGGGGAATCAGATCCGGTTCTCCCAGATTAGAGTCCATGCACTTAACCACTACACCAAACTGGCTCTCAGAGAGTTCCACCAGGTCGGAGCCGAGACTGAAAAGGCCCTGGCTCTGGTAGAAGACAGCTGGATATTTTTCGGACCAGGGATCACCAGCAGATTTTTCTCTGCTGAGTGTAACGCATATCGGGAAGCCTATAGAGAAAGCCTTGAATAGACCCTGGGGAGAAACAGAGGTCTGAGGGGTGGCACAGATTCTAGAAGAGAGAACAAGGGGAGAAAAGAAAAGATTGGATTTATACCCCTCCCTTCACTTGGAGTCTCAGAGCAGCTTACAATCTCCTTTCCCTTCCTCTCCCTACAACAGAGACCCTGTGAGGCAGGTGAGGCTGAGAGAGTTCTGAGGGAACTGGGCCTGGCCTGAGGTCACCCAGCAGGCCTCATGTGTCTCAGAGCGGATTACAATCGCCTTCCCTTCCTCTCTCCACAACAGGCACCTTGTGAGGCAGGTGGGACTGTGAGAGCTGCTCTTGAGAGAACAGCTCTGAGAGAACTGTGGCT
Source organism: Lepidodactylus listeri (assembly GCA_029233225.1). NCBI lineage: Eukaryota > Metazoa > Chordata > Lepidosauria > Squamata > Gekkonidae > Lepidodactylus > Lepidodactylus listeri. The sequence goes on from JARCFY010000003.1 coordinate 154,225,503, forward strand.
TGCCTGATCATCCAGCAGCTGCATGTGGAGGAGTGGGGAATCAAGCCCGGTTCTCCCAGATTAGAGTCCGCTGCTCTTAACTACTACACCAAACTGGCTCTGGAAAAGTGGAGGGGGGGGGGACAGGATGGCTCTCTTGAAGTATTTGGAGGGCTGTCACTTATAGGAGGGCAGGGAGCTGTTCCTGTTGGCAGCAGAGGACAGGACTTGCGAGAATGGGTTCAAATTATGGGCGGGAAGGTACTGGCTGGATCGTCGGAAAAACTTTTTGACAGAGTTGTGCAACAGTGGAACCAGCTGCTTTGGGAGGTGGTGAGCTCCCCCTCACTGGCGGTCTTGAAGCAGCGGCTGGACAAACACTTGTCAGGGATGCTCTAGGCCAGAGGTGGGCAATTGTTTTGGCTCAGGGGCCACTTTGTGGGAGCGAAGGTTAGCGGAGGGCCGCACCTTTTAAAATGATTGCATTCATTGGTTAACTCTGCATTTCAGAAAAGGTATAAATTGTATAATAAAAATCAATAAATATAAATTAAATAAAATTGTGGTAGTTTTATTCAATTTATTTATTGTTCTAATTTCATATCATCTATAGCTGCAAGCACGTTTAATTTTAGAATCAGTTTAATTAGACAAATGTACCCTATCACACTTTTCTACAATTTTTTTTGAAATCAGATTGCTTGTTGAGATTCTCATCACAGCCTGCAAGTTAATGTCTGTCAAAGAACATCTATATTTACTCTTGTTAATCTTCATGTCTTGGCAGGCCGCAAAAAACTCAGTGGCGGGCCGCATGTGGCCCGCGGGCCGCAATTTGCCCACCCCTGCTCTAGGCTGATCCTGCATTGAGCAGGGGGTTGGACTAGATGGCCTGCATGGCCCCTTCCAACTCTGTGATTCTATGATTTTATTTAGGCTTCTATTTAGGTTTAGGCCTGTCTCTGACCAAGGGAGCGCTGCCTCTCGAAAGCTGATACCTTGAAAACCTTTTGGGTCTCTAAGGTGCTACGAGACTCGAAACTAACTATTTAGGATATTTCTATGACGCCTCTTCAGAGCCCTCCTCGGAGCGGCTTGCAATTAAAAAAACAGGGCTTGAACAAGCACAAGGGGAGAATTCCATTCCCAGGAAACACAGCCAACACGAAGGACAGAAGATAATAGCAGGTACTGCGAGAGCCCATTTTCCCTAATTGCTCTGAAGGGCCTTCCAAAGTGCTCGACTCCTTTTATATATTCAGACAATGCACAAGCGGCTCTTTAGCACAATTCTCGGAACGACGCACGGAGGGGGGACAGAAAGAGCCGCCCCCCATCTGCGGAAACAATGTCAGCAGACATCCCATAAGCTCAAACCAGAAGCACCTCAGTGGAGGAAAGCACCTTCGAGTCACAGCTGACTCATGGCGACCCCATGAGGTTTTCAAGACAAGAGATCAACCGAGGTGGTTTTGCCACTGCCTGCCTCTGTGTAGCAACCCTGGGCTTCCTGGGAGGTCTCCCATCCAAGTACTGACCAGGGCCGACCCTGCTCAGCTTCTGAGATCTGATGAGATCCAGGTCAAGGCAAGAGACGTTCAGAGGTGGTTTGCCCTTGCCTGCCTCTGCAAAGCAACCCTGGACTTCTTCAGTGGCCTCCTATCCAAGTATTTATTTATTTATTTATTGGGATTTATATCCCACCTAGCCAGCATTATTCTGGCTCTAGGCAGCTCACAATAATAAAACACAGGCAATTACTATAAAATCGCGGCATAAATAACCGCAGCAGCAAACAAATATTTCACAGAAATGTCATGCATTCATTGGCAGCCATCATTACATTCCAGAGCAGATACAGCAATTTCCGAACCCTTGGCCAGGAGCTTACACCAGGTGATTTATCATGGTGTTATCCCGTGGCCCTCCACACCCAGCGGCGACTCCTAATTGAAAGCCTGGCGGAAGAGCTCCGCTTTACAGGCCCTGCGGAACGGCAGAAGGTCCCGCAGGGCCCTTATGTCATCCGGGAGCTCGTTCCACCGGTGGGGAGCCACCACTGAGAAGGCCCTGGTCCTGGTGGTTGTCAGCCTGGCCTCTCTAGGGCCAGGAAGGGTCAGGCAATGTTGGGTGCCCGACCGCAGTGCTCTCTGGGGTATATACGGGGAAAGGCGGTCCCTTAGGTAGGAAGGCCCCTGACCATACAGGGCTTTAAAGGTGAAAACCAGCACCTTGAACCGGATCCGGTACGCTATAGGCAGCCAGTGCAACACCCTCAGCACAGGCTGGATGTGGTCCAGAAACTTTTAACAAATTAAATAAATATCTGATTATCCATGTAAAGACTGCTACTAGAATTCTTTATGGAAAGAACTGGAAAGGAGAAGAGATTCCCGCTAAGGAGGAAATAATATATAAACTATTGGAGACTGCAGAAATGGACAATTTAACACTGAAATTAGCAGATAAAGGAGAGGAAATTTTTGAAAATAACTGGTTAAGGTTTTATAAATGGTTGGAAGAATATTTTTAAAAATGAACTACTGTAACTTTAACTGTATGGTCCTGTAAAACTGAGATAAGCTAATTTGGTGAATTAGATATTGATTCTAGTACAAATATTAATATAGATATGCAGGGATCATTTCGTAAAAAAAGAGGTGCAGGAGCTCATTAGCATACCTATTAGCATAACTCATTAGCATAAGTGGCCAAATGTCAGTTTCAGCCCTATTATACCCTATGGGCCATTGAAGTCAATGGCAAAACTCATAGGGTATATGAGGGGCTGGAGGAGAGGGGGTTTGAGGGAGAGGCTCCAAACTTGCAGGGTAGCTTCTGGGACCTCTCCCTGAAATACCCACCAAGTTTCAAGAAGGTTGGACAACGGGGTCCAATTCTACGGGTCCTCAAACAGGCTGCCCCCATTCCCTCCATTGTTCTCTATGGTGGGAAAAAACGTTACTTCTCCCCCACCATAGAGAACAATAGAGGGAGTGGGGGCAACCTGTTTGGAGGCCTGTAGAACTGGACCCCCTGGTCCAATCTTCTTGAAACTTGGTGGGTATTTGGGGGAGAGGTTCCAAAAGCTACCCTGCAAGTTTGGAGCCTCTCCCTCAAACCCCTTCCCCCACAGCCGCTTTTAAAGCCACTGCCGAATTTCGGCGGCAATTTGGCGGCGGGCTGAATCAGATCAGAGAATCTGATTCCGCCCATGGCTGACCTACTGCCCATTCCTGAGCTGGTGGAGCAATGCTCCGCCTCGCTCCGGCCCCAAAGGACCCCTGTAGATATGGATAGTACCGACACCATATCTGTTAGTATATTTTTATCTTTGTATGTTTTTCCCTCTTTCTTTCTTTCTTTCTTTCTTTCTTTTTCTTTCTTTCTTTCTTTCTTTTTCTTTTGTGGAAACTTAATTAAAAAATTTAAAAAAAAATAGAATTCTTTCCCACCACTGAAGTCAAACATGTTGCCGGCTCAATGGTGCTTTTGATATTTAACAACACCCTGATGAGACTGGGCTAGTCTGGGACAGCCAGGCCAAGGCAAGAGATGTTCAGAGGTGGTTTGCCACTGCCTGCCTCTGCGCAGCAACCCTGGGCTTCCCCGGCGGTCTCCCATCCAAGTACTGACCAGGGCTGGCCCAGCTTAGCTTTGCCCTCCATAGACAAAAGCCTTTCTGAAAGGTCACAGGCCCTGGATCCAAGGCGCCATCGGGCAGGGACTGCTAACATAACAAACGGTGCAGTCGTCCAGAGATTCTCAGGGCTTGAAATCTTACGGAGTGGGGAGCCAGTGTGGTACAGAGGTGAAGAGTGTCAGATTAGGGTCTGGGGGACCCGGCTTCGAATCCCCATTTGTACCCCGGAAGCTCGCTGGGTGCCCTTGGGTTGGTCACTCTCTCCCAGCTTAGCCTCCCTCACAGGGTTGTGGTGAGGATAAAAGGGAGGAGAGGAGAAGAATGGAAGCCTCCTTGGGTCCCCATTAGGGAGAAAGGCAGAGAACAAACAAAGCAAATAAATGAATGAATAAATTGGGAAGAAGATGAGAAGAAGATGTGAAGAAGTGGAGGAGGAGGAGGACATTGGATTTATACCCCACCCTTCACTCAGAGTCTCAGAGCAGCTTACAAACTCCTTTCCTCTCCCCTCCCCACAACAGACAGCCTGTGAGGTAGGTGAGGCTGAGAGAGTTCTTTCAAGGACTGATCTTGACAGAACAGCTCTGAGAGAACTTGTGACTGACCCAAGGTCACACCAGTAGCTGCAAGTGGAGGAGTGGAGAATCAAACCCGGTTCTCCCAGATTAGAGTCTGTGCTCTTAACCACTACACCAAATTACTGAGCTGATTAGCAAATAAATAAATAAACTGGGAAGAAGATGCTCCATCAAACAACCAGGGCCCAGATTCTAAAGGGTTTTGTAATAGAGTTTCAGCAGATATCCACAATAAGGTAATCAAGTTAGAATTATCCCATATTGTTTTCCCTGCTATGTCCCTGCCCGGGAACTCAGATCACAGGGAGAGGCCCTCCTGAATGTCCCGTCAAATCAAAGGTGCTCGTTTGGTGGGAACACGAGACAGGGCCTTTCCAGTGGCAGCCCCTCGGTGACGGAACAACCTCCCCAGGAAGGTGCTCCTGGCACCCCCCTCCAAACTTTTAAGAGGCAGTGGAAGACTAAATAAAAGTTGCATTTAATTAACATCAAATAAATAAAGCAGTCCAAAACTGTGATTTTACAATTTTGGCTTTAGGTTTTAAAATGTTTCTGTGTATTTGATTAATATTGTAAGTCGCAGTGAGCACTGCTGGAAGCCGGGCAGCTAATCAATATTTTAAACAAATACATTTTGGAGGGGGAGATATTTTACTCTAGGCAGAAAGCATTCAAGGGGGCTTTCTCAAGGGGAGTGGCACTCTGGGCACAACCCAGCAACGTCTGCGGCATGGCCACACCCTAGCTGGCACAAGCAGACAGGCACGGAAGGAGCCTCCTGCCTAAAATCTCCATTGGGAGGTGCCTGGCACCCACCCGGAAGCACAAATGCCTACCTCTGGGCTGATCTGATGCATCGCCTTCGTTCCATTGGGAAGATAATATGCCAGTCCCCAGGAACCTGCCAGCAGCTCCCTGCCAGAGGAAGACACAATCAGCACGGGTGGAGTTTCCGCTCAGAAAAGGTGACCGTGATCAGGTGCCGAACATTGACATGGGCAGGCATTCTTGGTTTCACTACGATGCTGAAGGTTGGTGGTGGAAAGTGCCATCAAGTCACAGCGGCAAGAGACATTCAGAGGTGGTTTGCCCTTGCCTGTGTATGCGTAGCGACCCTGGACTCCCTTGGTGGTCTCCCTTCCAAGTACTAACCAGGGCTGACCCTGTTTAGCTTCCAGGAGCCCTCTCCAGCATCCTGCCTCACACAGTGGCCTCAGCCAGTTCCTCTGGAGGGTCAACAAAAGGGCAGAGAGGCCGAGGACTTCCCCTCATGAGAACCTCGGAAGAGCCCTGCTGGACCAGACCAGTGAGGGTCCATCTAGTCTGGCATCCTGTCTCACACAGTGGCCTCAGCCAGTTCCTCTGGAGGGCCAACAACAGGGCAGAGAGGCCGAGGCCTTCCCCTCATAAGAACCTCAGAAGAGCCCTGTTGGATCAGACCAGTGAGGGTCCATCTAGTCCAGCATCCTGTCTCACACAGTGGCCTCAACCAGTTCCTCTGGAGGGCCAACACCAGGGCAGAGAGGCTGAGGCCTTCCCCTCATAAGAACCTCAGAAGAGCCCTGTTGGATCAGACCAGTGAGGGTCCATCTAGTCCAGCATCCTGTCTCACACAGTGGCCTCAACCAGTTCCTCTGGAGGGCCAACACCAGGGCAGAGAGGCTGAGGCCTTCCCCTCATAAGAACATCAGAAGAGCCCTGCTGGGTCAGACCAGTGAGGGTCCATCTAGTCCAGCATCCCGTCTCACACAGTGGCCTCAACCAGTTCCTCTGGAGGGCCAACAGCAGGGCAGAGAGGCCGAGGCCTTCCCCTCATAAGAACATCAGAAGAGCCCTGCTGGGTCAGACCAGTGAGGGTCCATCTAGTCCAGCATCCTGTCTCACACAGTGGCCTCAACCAGTTCCTCTGGAGGGCCAACAACAGGGCAGAGAGGCTGAGGCCTTCCCCTCATAAGAACATCAGAAGAGCCCTGCTGGGTCAGACCAGTGAGGGTCCATCTAGTCCAGCATCCCGTCTCACACTGTGGCCTCAACCAGTTCCTCTGGAGGGCCAACACCAGGGCAGAGAGGCTGAGGCCTTCCCCTCATAAGAACATCAGAAGAGCCCTGCTGGGTCAGACCAGTGAGGGTCCATCTAGTCCAGCATCCTGTCTCACACAGTGGCCTCAACCAGTTCCTCTGGAGGGCCAACAACAGGGCAGAGAGGCTGAGGCCTTCCCCTCATAAGAACATCAGAAGAGCCCTGCTGGGTCAGACCAGTGAGGGTCCATCTAGTCTGGCATCCTGTCTCAGACAGTGGCCCCAGACAGTTCCTATGGAGGGCCAACAATAGAGCACCGAGGCCGCGGCCTTCCCCAGACCCGCTGGATCAGACCAGTGAGGCTCCATCTACCCAGCATGCAGACTCACACAGTGGCCTCAACCAGTTCCTCTGGAGGACTAACGGACAGGGGTCCGAGGCCGAGGCCTTCCCCTAACGGTGTCTCCTGGCTCTGGAATTTAGAGAATTAGTGCCGCTGAATGTGGAGGTTCCCCTCAGTCACCATGGCTAGTAGCCATTGATAGAGTTCTCTTCCATGAATCTATCTCATCCCCTTTTAAAAGCTGTTCATTCCTGTGGCCATCACTACACCCTCTGGCAGCGAATTCCACATTTTAATCACTCTGTCTGTAAAGAAGTATTTCTGCCTGTCTGTCCCTAATCTCCTCCTCCTCAGCTTCACTGGATGCCCTCAAGAGGTGTTTTAATAAACAGATGTGCAGTCTGTCAGCTGGAGCACCACAATCGCTGCAGCACTGCAGCACTACCACTGCAGCACTGCACTTATCAGATCTATGCTGCTGGGCTCTATATTCCTAGGCCTTTCCAGTGGGTGCAGCGAGATCCCAACCCACTGCTAAGTTTGAACATCGCAAAGGTTCCAATCTCCAACTTCCTAGGGGGCCCCATTCTGGGCCAGTGTATTCAACCTAATAAAAAACAAATGGAAATACTTCTTTAGACAGAGAATGATTGAAATGTGGAATTTGCTGCCAGAGGAGGTTGTGATGGCCACAGGCATAGACAGTTTTAAAAGGGGATTAGATAGATTCATGGAGGATAAGTCTATCAATGGCTACTAGCTATGGTGGCTGAGGGGAAGCTCCACATTCAGAGGCACTAAGGCTCTGAATCCCAGAGCCAGGAGGAAACATCAGCCTCTCTGCCCTGTCATTGGCTGTCCAGAGGAACTGGCTGAGGCCTCTGTGTGAGACAGGATGCTGGACAAGATGGACCCTCACTGGTCTGATCCAGCAGGGCTCTTCTGATGTTCTTATGAGGGGAAGGCCTCGGCCTCTCTGCCCTGTGGTTGGCCCTCCAGAGGAACTGGCTGAGGCTACTGTGTGAGACAGGATGCTGGACTAGGTGGACCCTCACTGGTCTGACCCAGCAGGGCTCTTCTTACGTTCTTATGAGGGGAAGGCCTCAGCCTCTCTGCCCTGTTGCTGGCTCTCCAGAGGAACTGGTTGAGGCCACTGTGTGAGACAGGATGCTGGACTAGGTGGACCCTCACTGGTCTGACCCAGCAGGGCTCTCCTTAGGTTCTTATGAGGGGAAGGCCTCGGCCTCTCTGCCCTGTTGCGGGTCCTCCAGAGGAACTGGCTGAGGCCCTTGTGTGAGACAAGATGCTGGACTAGATGGACCCTCACTGGTCTGACCCAGCAAGGCTCTTATTATGTCCTTATGAGGGGAAGGCCTCGGCCTCTCTGCCCTTTTGTTGGCCCTCCAGAGGAACTGGATGAGGCCACTGTGTGAGACGGGATGCTGGACTGGATGGACCCTCACTGGTCTGATCCAGCAGGGCTCTTCTTATGTTCTCCTCAGGGGAAGGCCTCGGCCTCTCTGCCCTGTCGTTGGCCCTCCAGAGGAACTGGTTGGGGCCACTGTGTGAGAGACAGGATTCTGGACTAGATGGACCCCTGGTCTGATCCAGCAGGGCTCTTCTGATGTTCTTAACCTAGAGAATCATCATAATGCCAGCTCATGGAGCCATCTCTCTTCCTGCTTTCTCAGGAATTTTACATTAGCGCCTGCTGAACATCAAATCCCGGGGGCCTAATTATTGCTGATAAAACAGCTCCGAGAATGAACTTATAATGGAGCCTTCACATTAAGAGACAGACTACCGCTGCGTACCAGTGGCTGGGGAGGAGGCATCCTGCCCTAACTCTCCATTTCCCAGGGGCTGGACCACCATTAGAACCAGAATGCTGGACAAGATGGACCCCGGTCCAAGACAAGAGGCCGATTTCTCACGAGCAGCTGTGCCACAGTAACTCTTCCATTTGCCCCGGTTGCATTGGTCGATTTCACACTCTTCACCACACAGTCACATTTTGACCCGCAGCTCTCCCTGATTCCTCCTGCGTCTTCTCAATCTTCAAAAAACAGGATCGAAAAGAAATGGGGGGGGGATTGGGGGGAGCTTTGGGTCAAAGTGCAGCCCAGCGGCGAATAGTGTGAAATTGAACAATGCAACCAGGGCAAACGGAAGAGCGACCGCGGCACAGCTGCTCGTAGGAAATTGGTCAGAGTGTTTCTTCCTATACGGCTATGAGTAGCTACCACCCATGATGCCTTGCAGAACCTCCATGTTCAGAGGCAGTCCACCCCCAGAAGTGTGCGTACACGTGAACACTGACACCCAGAATAAAACTTCGTTGGTCTTAAAGGTGCCACTGGACTCAAAAACTTTGATCTCATCCATCCCTAGAGAACAGCTGGAGACTGACAATAAGGTAGGGAGAACAGCTGCCTTCCTGCTTCCTGGAGGCACCACAGGCAAAACAGGATGTTGGAAAAGGTGGTACTTTTGGTCCGATCCGGCAGAGTTTGACTCACAAGCCCTCCCCCCCCCCGACCCACCAGTTCAACGAGCCCCACGTCCAACTCACCGGTTCCGTTCCAGATCCACAAGAAAGTGATCTCCTTCCACCTCCAGCGCGATCTGCAGGTGAGCCGGGAATCCGTTCTGCCCCTGCCAATCAGAGAGCATTCTTTATTTACATTATTCATAGTCCACCTTTCTCAGAGGGGGAGGGAGAAGAGGAGGAAGAAGGAGAAGGAGGAGGAGACGGAGACGGAGACGGAGAAGAGCAGGAAAAGGAGGAGGAGACTGGATTTCTACCCCCCCTTCACTACCCAAGGGAGCCTCAGAGCGGTTTACAATCTCCTTTCCCGTCCCCTCCCCACAACAGACACCCCGTGAGGCAGGTGGGGCTGAGAGGGCTCTATGGAGGACTGCCCTTGAGAGAACAGCTCTGAAAGAACTTGTGACTGACCCAAGGTCACACCAGCAGCTGCATGTGGAGGAGTGGGGAATCAAACCCGGTTCTCCCAGGTTAGAGCCCGCGCTCTTAACCACTACACCAAACCGAAGGACGGGTCCCTTTCCTAAAAGAACCGAAGAGCCAGCGGTCCTAGAAAGCACACAATGGCTTGGGAGGGGACCACCGGAGACCCCCCCCCTCCACCCCTGCTGAGCGTGCACGTGCGACTTCGGTCCGGGCTGCGTCCGAAAGCGAGCCACGCGGCAGGGTCACGTCAAGGGCAGGGCAGGGCTCTTTCACCCCCTTGCTGGCAGGAAAAGCCTCTCCCCAATTAGCTCATGGTCCAGCAGGGGCAAAGCTGTTGCGTGGAGGTGTCTGCTTCTCTCCCACCCGCCCACCCCACCCGGCATTTCCTGCCCAGCAGTAATAGAAGGAAATGCCTGGGAGACTCCCTACATCCGTGGGCCGGGCACCCGGCGGGTGAAGGCAGGGGAAACGAGAGGAGATGAGCTCATCCAAGCCGGCTCGTCTTGAGCTTACGGCCGGGCAGCTGTGGGGCTCCCCTTTCCGAGCGTCTCGGTTTCTTCCTGCGGATTCCGTTTCTTTAAAATATTAATGCCTCCCCAGCTCTCAACCTGGTGATCCATTTCGGGAGGGCAAAGAAGACTTCCCCATTCCCAGCCCAGAGAGAAGCACTGACAAGCAACGAAGCGGCAAACGCTAATTAGCCAAACGGCAAAGCGGCTGGCAGGGAAAGCTGCCGTGCAGTGCGGTGGTTAGAGGGCCGGACAAGGACCAGGGAGATCCAGGTTCGAATCCCTGCCTGGTGTGAAGCTGAATGGGTGACCTGGGACCAGTGTTCCTTCTAAGCTGAGTTAGTGTGAGCTAGCTCACAGTTTTTTAGCCTCCGGCTCACACATTTTTGTCTCCACTCAGGAAGGATGGCCCCAGAGCAAACTGATTTAGGCAGCGGCCAGATCGCCCGCTCACAACTTTTAATGCTGGTAGCTCACAAAGTAGAATTTTTGCTCACAGGACTCCATGGCTTAGGGGGGGCGTTGATTAGGACCCCTCCTGCTCTCTCAGCCAAGCCTCCCTCGCTAGGTCGTTGAAAAGACAAAACAGTGGCAGAGAGAACCTGGAGGAAAGGCGGTGGGAAATGTAGCCAGCAGAATGACAAAGACTGTCCGCTGGTCTGTCACGGTCAGAATTGTCGAGCCCTGACGTGGATAGCCCAGGCAAGCCTGATCTTGGCAGATCTCGGAAGCTCAGCAGGGCCGACCCTGGCAAGTACTTGGAAGGGAGACCTCCAAGGAATACCAGGGCCAGGACGCAGAGGCAGGCAATAGCAAGTCACCTCTCTGAAACATCCAAGCCCCGCTAGGGGTCATCAGAAGTCATCATGACTTCCAGGCACTCTCGCTCTCGCTCTCACACACACACTTATGTTCCCTGTAAGCTGAGTTAGTGTGAGCTAGCTCACAGTTTTCTAGCCTCCGGCTCACACATTTTTGTCTTCGCTCAGGAAGGGGGGCTCCAGAGCAGATTAATTTATGCAGCAGCCAAACGGCTCGCTCACTTTAATGCCAGTAGTTCACAAAGTAGAATTTTTGCTCACAAGACTCCACAGCTAAGAGGGAGCATTAGTAACCCCCCCCCCCAAAAAAGGTCAGTATTGTCTACTCAGGCTGGCAGCAGCTCTCCAAGGTCTCAGCTCTCCAATGTCAGAATCTGCTGATTCAGACAAGGATTTCTGGGGCTTTCTGCTATGCTTTCTATTGCTATGTGCTGTGTATTGTAACCTGTATCTGCACCCATTATGTATTCATGCCTATTGCTTCTAGTTGCCCCTATGCCCACCATGTAACCATATCTTTGGCCAGTATGAATGTATGCTATGTGACCCCAGGTTTATGACTCTGACCAGGCCTGGTCTGTGTAACTGTTTGCCCGGGAGAGTGACAACTTCAAAGCATGGGAACAACGGGCCTCTCACCCTCCTGCCTCCGCATTCCTTTCATCCCGGCTGGGAAGACAAGGGGAGGACAGAGACCATTTCTTATCAACGTGCGAAAGCCTTGAGGGAAGCATTTGTTATGTGAAGATGGTTACATCTAAGGGGTCTGGTTTGGGAAGGGAAATTTACTGCTTCACACCTAGCTTTCTTTCCTGTGGGAAGCAAACGGCCAGAGACCCCTTTTGCCCGCCGTTTTTCCCCTTTGCTGATTGGTTACCTATGGGCAATTCGAATTGCACTGAAGGGTATAATAGACCTGCTTCTGTCATATGCATTATCTCTGACAATAATACGAGGACCTGTACCAATGTAGAGATTGGAAATAAAGAACTGTGTTTCGTCAACAAAGATCTGATCCTTGACTACTTTGCGCAGAAGTCTCACATCCAAATTCTTTCCCATCACCTCCTGCCTGGTCCTTTTAACTGAGATGGCGGGGATTGAACCTGGGACCTTCTGTCTGCTGAGCAGATGCTCTACCCCTGTGCTGCTGACCCTACTCTATCTGGCAGCTGCTCCCCCAAGCCTGTCTTTCACATCACCTCCTGTCCAGTCCTTTCGACTGGAGATGCCGGGGACTGAACCTGGGACCTTCGGCATGCCCAGCGGAAGCTCTGCCACTGAGCCACGGCCTCACCTGAAATCAAACGTATGCACCAGCTGCCATATACCGGAAGCTGCCTTGTACGAAGACGAACCACTGGACTCATGAGGTCAGAATCGTCCACTTTGACTGGCAGCAGCTCTCCAAGGTTTCAAGCCGTGATCCTTGTTGGCACCTGCTAACCGGGGGCCTCTTTCCTGGAGGTGCCGCGGACTGAAGGTGGATAGGCTGGGCTCAACAACTCCTAGCTTTGGCCCTCCCTGCTCGCCCATGCAAGTACAAAGGGGCAGTGCACTCGGTCAGTGTACTGGCAATGGCTCTCCAGGGTCTTTGGCAAAGATATTATGTATGGGACAGAGAAGGAAGAGCTTTTCTCCCACTCTCACAATTCAAGAATCGTGGGCACTCCGTGAAACTGATGAGCATTAGGTTTTGAACAGATGAAAGGAAGTACTTCTTCACCCAAAGGGTGATGAACAGGTGCAATTCACTGCCACAGGAAGTGGTGGCGGCTACAAGCATGGACAGCTTCCAGAGGGGACTGAAGAAACATCTGGAGCAGAGGTCCATTAGTGACTGTTGGCCACAAGGTGTAGATAGGAACTCTCAGTCTGGGACAAGTGATGCTCTGTATTCTTGGTGCTCGACCGGGGGCAACAGTGGGAGGGCTTCCTGCTCCCACTGCTGGACCTTCTGAGGGCACCTGGTGTTTTTGGCCACTGTGTGACAGAGTGTTGGACTGGATGGGCTTGTGATCCTGATTATAAGAACGTAAGAGAAGCCGATGCTGGATCAGGCCAGTGGCCCATCCAGCCCAACACTCTGGGTCACGCAGTGGCCAAAAATACCAGGTGCCATCAGGAGGTCCAGCAGTGGGGCCAGGACACCAGAAGCCCTCCCACTGTGCCCCCCCAGCACCAAGAAGACATCACTTGCCCCAGATTGAGAGTTCCGATGGACCTCTGCTTCAGCATGGCTTCTCTTAGCCAGTTTGGTGTAGTGGTTAAGCGCGCGGGCTCTAATCTGGGAGACCCGGGTTTGATTCCCCACTCCTCCACTTGCACCTGCCGGATGACCTTGGGCAAGCCATAGCTCTGTACCAGCTGTTCTCTCAAGGACAGTTGTCTCAGAGCTCTCTCAGCCCCATAGGGTGTCTGTTGTGGGGAGGGGAGGGGAGGGGAAAGGAGTTTGTAAGCCGCTCTGATGAGACTCCTTTGAGAAGTGAAGGGCGGGGCATAAATCCAATCTCCTCTTCTTCTTCTTCTGTTGTTACAGAGCCAGGGATTGAACCAGGGACCTTCTGCACACAACACAAGCACTCTATCACCAAACTATGAGTCCGCCCAAGAATCAGCGGGGCGGGGGGGAACAGCAGAGTCCCTGGCAGACATGCAATGGCTCCGATGGAGAAGCAGACAGAGTGTCTTACCAGGGCTGCCTTCTCCAAGCTGAGAGCCCGGTCGCCCTGCAGGATCTTCGGTGCGATGGGCCAGTGGCAGGTCCGCTCATCCCACGGTCGCCAGGCCCTGCCATCTGCAACCAAACACAAGCAAAAGAGGTGTCGTCTCTCCGTTCCTTCTTTTACCAGCTTCTTGTACGGCTGTGTCCAAATCAGCCCTGGGAAGAGTCAAGCGAAGCCGAAATTCGGCAGAAAGAAAGCCTCAAAAATCTGCCTCCCAAATAAATTATGCAAGCAAAACAAACTTGCCATGTGGTCCCCACACCCAAAACGCTAGCAACTTGGTTATTATGATGTTGGGGCGGGGCTCCTTTCTTGTCTTTTTTGCAGATGTGGAATTTGGCATTAAGAACACGATTCAGATTCCCGGGACGCCCTATTTCAGTATGAAAAGGCAAGTTCCGACGCTCTGACGATTCTTAAACAGCTCTCTCTAGTTCTTTAAGGGCTAGACCGTTCTGCTTTTTGCTGCAGAACAAATTCAGAGTCCAGTGGCACCTTTAAGACCAACAAAGGTTTACACAAGGTATGAGCTTTCGTGTGCAAGGCACGCTTTATCAAATACACTAGAATGGAAGGTAAAGTTCAAACTTATAGACCGAGGCTGAACAGCAAATTAACACGCAACATGAAGATGTTTTAAGATATGCAAAAACAAAACTAGGTAACAAGCTAAGTTTATAAGGTCAACAGTTGTTTTGATTTAATTAAGGGGGGGGGGAAGGACAGCAAAGCAATAAATATGCCAAAACAGGGGATAAATGTGTAAAGATAGTGTGGGAAGTAAACTGAGACTCTCAGTTCATTGTGTTTTGCTGGCCACGGGGTTTTCGCACCAGTGTTGGATTTACCACTGTGGCACAATGTCGACTGACGTTTTCAGCTGTTTCAAATGGGCACCGTAGTGCCAGCTGACATCTTTTCTGGTGCCCGCCAAGTGTTTTTAGAGCCAGTTTGGTGTAGTGGTTAAGTGTGTGGACTCTAATCTGGGAGAACCAGGTTTGATTCCCCATTCCTCCACTTGCAGCTGCTGGATAACCTTGGGCAAGCCATAGTTCTGTCAGAGCTGTTCTTGAAAAGAGCAGTTTCTGTCAGAGCTCTCTCAGCCCCACCTACCTCACAGGGTGTCTGTTGTGGGGAGGGGAAGGGAAAGGAGTTCGTAAACCGCTCCAAGACTTTGAGCGGAGGGCGGGGTATAAATCCAATCTCTCTTCTTCTTCTTTTTAGAAAGTGGATGGGGTCAGGGGGTGCTTTTGCCCTGCAAGGTTTCTGATTGGCAGTGCCGACTTTTAAAAACACGGCTTTGGCAGCAGCTGCCAACACAGCACAAGTATTTTCACTGTGTGACTAAAGCTCAGCTCGGAAAATCATTCTGCAGCTAGCTCCACCTCCTGCGGCTGCCATTTTGTGGCCATGCCCACCATGCTGTGTTAGAATTCCAAAGGTGCCCACAGGCTCCAAAAAGGTTGGGGATCCCAGTTTTAAACAGTGGTTTTGGGGGGTAGAGGAAAAGGCGCCGGTACTTATATATGAGGTTCCACAAATTCCCACCAATTTCTCACTTCAGGGCTTAGGAGAGCCCTCCCCAAAAAGGTATTACCACCAAAAAAAAGAGACTCTGGTTTTAAAACAGAGGCATCTAGCCTTTATGGATGACAAGCAATAGACTTGAGAGTGCATAAGCCATACCTGGGGAAATCTCACAAAGAGAAGAGAAGTGCTGGACTTCAGGGGGATACAGGAACACCTGAAGCTGCCTTATACTGAACCAGACCATCAGTCCATCAAGGCCAGTATTGTCTACTCAGATCGGCAGCGGCTCGCCAGGGTCTCAGACAGTGGTCTTTCCCATCACCTCCTGCCTGGTCCTTTCAAATGGTGATGCCCAGGAATCAACTTAGGACCTTCTGCATGCCAAGCAGATGCTCTGCCCACGACCCACGACCTATCAAAAGGGTGAAGATCTGCACCAGCTTGTTTGGGTGCTGCAGAGGATTCTGGGAGTTGTCTGGAGTTGTCCATATTCTGCTCACAAGTGGTTTGCTGAATTCGGCCTGAGAAGCACTGCACTAGACAGAAGAATCGGTTTGGACTGGGCCATAGAGATGTGGGTCTATGTGGGTCAGGACACAGCAAAGGGGGGGGGGGGGACGACTTGCAAGCATCCCCCACCACATTCAGTCCAAGCATACCTCTCCTTTGCAGGGCTGAGAAGAAAAGAACAACTCTGTGTGTTTGTAGCAGAAGCAGGTGATAAGAAATGGTGCTGACTGGCTAGCACCTGTGCCATCACAAACCCAAGCACACACACACACACACAAAGAGACACCCTCCCAGTTTGGTGTAGTGGTTAAGTGCGTGGATTCTGGAAGAACCGTGTTTGATTCCCCACTCTTCCACTTGCACCTGCTGGATGACCTTGGGCAAGCCATAGTTCTGGCACAGCTGTTCTTGAAAAAGAGCAGTTTCTGTCAGAGCTCTCTCAGCCCCCATCTACCTCCCAGGGTGTCTGTTGTGGGGAGGGGAGGGGAAGGGAAAGGAGATTGTAAGCCACTCTGAGATTCCTTCGGGTAGTGAAGGGCAGGGTATAAATCCAATCTCTTCTCTTCTTCTCCATCTCCAGAGCAGTTAGGCAACTGCTTTCAAACACATTTTAATAAGAGTGCTGAAAACTTACCCCAGATTTAGAAATGTCTTAAAAACGAAGAGATGTGTAGCACTTTCAGAAGCTCCAAAAGGCCGGCAGCCTATTTGAATCAGGGAAGGAGATCAACTGGTGGCTGAACCACTCCCTGCTGTCATTTCAGCTGTGAAGCTGGGAGGAAGCCAGGTTTTCACTGGAAGTGAAGAGGCCTCCCCTAATCCACTTATCTGTATTCACCCCAGGTAGAAATCCCTTTCTTGGCAGAGAATTCACCCTTCTGCTAGAATGTCAGAGTCGTGTGGAGGGAGACCAAAGGTCTAGCTAGATCCAGAAGTTCCTGGCTTCTCAGAGTGGCCAATCCAGATGTCCCCAAGAAGCGCAGATGGAGAGCAATAGACTTCCCCTGTGGAAAAGGCTGTGGCTTAGTAAAACAGCCTCTGCTCAGCATGCAGACAGTCCCAGGTTCAATCCCCAGCCCCTCCAGTTAAAGAAAGGACAAGGCAGTAGGTGATGGGAAAGACCTCTGCCTGAGACCCTGGAGAGCCAATGCCAGTCTGAGCAGATAATACTTTGACGAACCAAAGTTCTGATTCAGTACAGACAGCTCCATGTGTTCATGTATACAGGGATTATTAGAAAGGGTTCGAGAATAAAATGGCCAATATTCTAACGTCCCTGCATAGATCTATGGTGCGGCCTGAATCTGGAACACTGTTCTGGTCATCATCTCTCCAAAAAGGACACTGCAAAGCTGGAAAAAGTACAGAGGAGGGCGACCAAAAGAGTACAGAGGAGGTGCGTGACAGATGAGGGGGCTGGAGCACGTTCCCTGTGAGGAAAGGCTGAAGAGTCTGGGACTTTTCCGTTTAGAAAATGACTAAGGATGACTAAGGAGGGACATGATATAGGTTGATACAATTATGCATGGAGTGGAGAGAGTTGACAAAGAGAACTCCCCGCCCCCCACAATACTAGAACTCGAGGGCATCCCGTGAAGCTGATGGGCAGTAGGTTCAGGACAAACAAAAGAAAATACTCCTTTAGGCAGTGAGTGATTAAGATGTGGAGCTTGCTGCTAGAAGATGTTGTGATGGCCACAGGAACAAAAACTTTAAAAGGGGATTAGATAGACTCAAGGAGAATAGGTCCATCATTGGCTAGTAGCCACGGTGAGTTAGGGGAACCTCCAATTCAGAGGCATTAATACTCTGAATCCCAGAGCCAGGAGGCAACATCAGGGGAAGGCCTCGGCCTCTCTGCCCTGTGGTTGGCCCTCCAAAGGAACTGGTTGAGGCCACTGTATGAGACGGGATGCTGGGCTAGATGGACTCTCACTGGTCTGATCCAGCAGGGCTCTTCTGATGTCCTTATGAGGGGAAGGCCTCGGCCTCTCTGCCCTGTTGTTGGCTCTCCAGAGGAACTGGCTGAGGCCACTGTGTGAGACAGGTTGCTGGACTAGATGGACCCTCACTGGTCTGACCCAGCAGGGCTCTTCTGATGTTCTTGTGAGGGGAAGGCCTTGGCCTCTCTGCCCTGTTGTTGGCCCTCCAGAGGAACTGGCTGAGGCGACTGTGTGAGACAGGTTGCTGGACTAGATGGACCCTCACTGGTCTGACCCAGCAGGGCTCTTCTGATGTTCTTGTGAGGGGAAGGCCTCGGCCTCTCTGCCCTGTTGCTGGCCCTCCAGAGGAACTGGCTGAGGCCACTGTGTGAGACAGGTTGCTGGACTAGATGGACCCTCACTGGTCTCACCCAGCAGGGCTCTTCTGATGTTCTTGTGAGGGGAAGGCCTCGGCCTCTCTGCCCTGTTGCTGGCCCTCCAGAGGAACTGGCTGAGGCCACTGTGTGAGACAGGTTGCTGGACTAGATGGACCCTCACTGGTCTGACCCAGCAGGGCTCTTCTGATGTTCTTGTGAGGGGAAGGCCTCGGCCTCTCTGCCCTGTTGCTGGCCCTCCAGAGGAACTGGCTGAGGCCACTGTGTGAGACAGGTTGCTGGACTAGATGGACCCTCACTGGTCTGACCCAGCAGGGCTCTTCTGATGTTCTTATCAGGGGAAGGCCTCGGCCTCTCTGCCCTGTTGCTGGCCCTCCAGAGGAACTGGCTGAGGCCACTGTGTGAGACAGGTTGCTGGACTAGATGGACCCTCACTGGTCTGACCCAGCAGGGCTCTTCTGATGTTCTTATGAGGGGAAGGCCTTGGCCTCTCTGCCCTGTTGTTGGCCCTCCAGAGGAACTGGTTGAGGCCACTGTGTGAGACGGGATGCTGGACTAGAGGGACCCTCACTGGTCTGATCCAGCAGGGCTCTTCTTAGGTTCTTATGCTCTTATTCATGACTTCTCCTCTGCATATCGGCTTTTCCTCCACAATGACTTTGTTGAGTTCCCTTCAAAAGCTGCTGAAATCAGCATCTATCTGCATAAACTGTGAATCTCATAAATGGTGCATTATGGGAAGAAGCAACGTGTCTCTTTTCTGAGCCTCAGTTCCCCCAGGGTGCAAAGTGGACATGATAGTAGTCTATTGCACTACTGAGGAGAATTCCATGTGGGTGGCATATGAGAAAGCGATGCAGAAACATTTTCTTGATATGAAGGGGCCGCACGCTTCCCTATCCAGGACCCAGGCAGGACACACACTGACAGTTCCCCACCTGTGTGCACAGGAGACTAAGGTATCACATTACATGTTGTGTACTTGTACACAAAATTAGCCTGCGGAGTTCACTGCCACAAGGATGGCTATCATTGCAATAAATCAAACAAGATCGCAGCGAAGGAGAAGCTTCCCAATGGCTAATGGAGGGGAACAGAACCTCCACATTCAGAGGCAGTTTACCTCTGAGTAACAGATGCTGGAATGGGGGGGGGCTGCTGCCCCATGGGCTCCCCAGAATAATAGAATTATAGAGTAGGAAGGGACCTCCAGGGTCATCTAGTCCAACCCCCTGAACAAGGCAGGAAATTCACAAATACCTCCCCCTCCACACACCCCAGTGACCACTGTTCCATGCCCAGAAGATGGCAAAAAACCCTCCAGGATCTCCGGCCAAACTGACCGGGAGAAAAATTGCTTCCTGGCCCCAAAGTAGTCACTTTGCCAACTGCTGTGGGATACAGGACGTTGAAGGGGCTTTGGGATTCATTCAGCAATGTTCTTGGTTGATGCCACTCACTCTGGCTTTTCTGGTGAGGCAAAAAGGGGGGGGGAGTGCCTTTTTGGCACATGCAGAGTTCTGGCTGTAACAAGAGGATGGTTATTTAGTTGGGGGCAGTGTTACCTCTAAGCTGAGTTACTGTGAGCTAGCTCACAGTTTTTTAGCCTCCGGCTCACACATTGTTGTCTGAGCTCAGGAAGGGATGGCTCCAGAGCAAAACAAATTTACACAGTAGCCAAATCACCAGCTCACAACTTTAATGCTGGTAGCTCACAAAGTAGAATTTTTTGCTCACAGGACTCCACAGCTTAGAGGGAGCATTGGTGGTAGTGGGGGATCTCAATTATTCCAGATCAATTCATTCAGAGTTGCAACCATCGGTTAACATGCTGGTGACTATCGCAGCTTCTTGGAAGTCATCTAACCCTCTGGACATACCAATGTGGAGAAATACATGCAGGGACCACTTTGTGATGGACAAGATTGCAGATACCCCTGAAGAAAGATTTCACAAGACTGCAAGCACAAACTCAACATTTGTCCAGACATGGTTCCCTCTGATCCAATATATGGCAGAAAACAATATTATACTCTCCAACCCACACCATATACAATGGCTTCACTTTTAAGCAAACCTCCTGGTCTGAGCACTTGTTACTTAATTACACCACTACATAATTTCATCAATAATAGGATTTCTAAATAAGATCATCTATAGTTAAGTATCTTGTTAAGAGCATGCGTGTATTTGTATTATAACTTTGTACGACGCAAGTTTCCGCTTCATGTTTATACAGTTTACATTTTCTTCAATAAAAAATTTGAAAACTCAAAAAACAAAGGACAAAAAACGGAGCCTCCATGTCCAGATGCAGTCTACCTTTGAATGCCACTAACTGGACAGAAGGCGGCCTGCTATCTTCACGCCCTGCCTGTGGACTTCCTCTCTGGGCTGATCCTGCACACAGTCGGAAACACATTCCACGGCATGTTGCTTTTTCAGGCAAGGAAGAAAGGACTTCCCCCATTTGTGGCTTTCTGCTGAAGGGCTGCACTGGGGCACGCACGGAGCCGTGACGGAACGAACGCCTAAAAGGCTTAGCGGCTTAAACGGCAGGGGCCTTTTCTACATTGGAAAGGCAGGCCACTCGGGACAGATCGGCACACCAAGCTTTGCCGGCACAGGTGGGCATGTCTGTTTGGTATACCGCATGAGCAAAGCCCTTTCTCTGTGAAACACACACGCACTCCCTTCTTGAGCCGCAACCAGCTTTGAAGCGGCCCCGGGAGAGGAAGTGAGCCAAGTTTAGAAACGCTTCAAGGGGAGCAGCAAACAATGATACAAGGTCCTTGCCAGCCCCAGAAGAAGTTTGACGTTCACCCCGGATGGTTTTTACATGCCAAATTATGCACAAAACTGGAGGGTCAAAATTGGAGCTCCCAAGGTGGCTTTGGGCCGGACTTAGCAACTGGGGGGGGGGGGAGTCAATCTACACCAGGACTGCAGCACTAGGAAAGGCTTAACTCTACCCCAGCACTTTTTCTCCAATCATAATGGCCCCCAGAGTTGCCAGTTTGGTGTAGTGGTTAAGTGCACGGACTCTAATCTGGGAGAACCGGGTTTGATTCCCCACTCCTCCACTCGCACCTGCTGGATGACCTTGGGCAAGCCGTAGCTCTGTACCAGCTGTTCTCTCAAGGACAGTTGTCTCAGAGCTCTCTCAGCCCCACCTACCTCACAGGGTGTCTGTTGTGGGGAGGGGAAGGGAAAGGAGTTTGTAAGCCACTCTGAAACTCCCTTGGGTAGTGAAGGGCGCGATATAAATCCAATCTCCTCTTCTTCTTTAAGCCCTTGTAGGTGGGGAAAAAGACAGGCACAGGATCGAAGCCTGTCCTGTTCCCTACTAAGGTTAGGGGGGATTTCCAATCAGTGAAACTCGAAAAAGCTAAACCATCCCCTTCCATGTTCCACAGCCCCGATCCACGTCAGCGGTTCACCATACAGCTGCTGCATTTCAAGCACAAACAGTATGCCTGGAGTTCCCAGCACAGAACTCCCATGGAATATTCACCCATATTTTGGGTGCAGGTAAGAACACATTTCAGATTCAGTTCTGTGCAGACAGGAAGCTAGGGACCAGGAACCGGCTTCATCCCCACCCCATTCTAGCAACTGCAGACAGAACCTAGGAATCCTGGGAGATCCCGTTACACAGGCGGGTTACCCCAGACAGCCACCTTGTCAGTCGAAAGAATTGGAAATAGGAAGCGAATGAGTTTAGCACAAATCTGACATCAATAATCACAAGACTGAGAAACCTAGGAGGATAGAGATGTAAAATTTCCGGAAATTCTGAAGCTCGGAAAACACCCCCCCCCCCCCCCCCAGTTTTTTTCAGGAAAAAATGGAAATTTTCAGAAAAATTGAAAAAATGCTACATTAGCACTCCTTTTTTCTTTTCCGGATTGAAAGTCATTCTGTTACTTTAGGAACATAAAATAGGACTATGGACAATTTTACTTGGCATGAAATTATCACAACTAGCATATTAAAATACAGTGTATCCAAACAATTATTGCAATCAGAATTTACTTTTATAATAATATTTATTTGTAATTGTAACAAATGGAGCAACAATCTCCTGAACTGTTTACTAGTTTATGTGGAACGGACAAAAAAACCTCCACAAAACAATTCTTAAAAATTCAAGAAGTAACAATTATTCATATTTCCTCTCCACAGTATTAAATACAATTTTTTTAAAAAAACATTCTCATAAAAAGAATTGAAGAGGGGGGAGTGTATAGAAGGGAGTGTGGGACTCAGTTTCAATTAATGGGCATGAAATTTAATCAGAATCATTTTCTGAGCTGTAATTATCATATCAGTTTCAGTCTCTGCTTCTGCAGCTACTCTGTTGTGTCTGTCATTATCAGTTATTATGGACCTCTAAAAACTATACTTTCAGGCCCTTTTTGTTGCTCTGCATTTTCCTCCAATGCTTTGAGGCCTAGTGAAGCCTGAGTGCCACTATACCCACCCACATGCAAAAACAAAACTGAACCCGTTTTCTTTTCTTGTGACAATAGCATTGGAGAGTTCAGTTTGTAACTTAGGACTTGCTTGTCCTCAGTGCACAGAAATCAGATTAATCTGATACCATACATACTTTTTTAGAAATGATTTGGAAAATAATTGAACACCTTGTCTTAAAATATTTTATTCATCATGTTAAAATAAAACGTTCCATAATCAAAAATTTGTCTTTTCTTTTTTCAATTTTTCAGAAAAAAACAAAAAAAGGTTTCAGGGAAAAAGCTGTTTTTTTCCCGAATTTTCCCGGCTTTCATATCTCTAAGGAGAACACTTCAGCCTTCCAGGACATTCAATGGGTGACCTCAAAGTAGCTATTTTATTGCAAAGGAAGTTCAGGAACAGACTGGAAAAGGAAATTGCTGAATTACAAGTTATTACAATACTCAGAACAAAAAAACCCAGGAGTTAACAGGGATATTGGTTTCTTATCTCACTATATAAGCTAAACTCATTCAGTCCTTACAGTCCCTGGTATTCTCACCAAGAAGGGCAATACATCCTCTTTATTTTAGTGAATTTCTAATTAGGAATAGTAGGTTGGAATTGTGATTGTAATGTAATACAATGAATATTGGAATGTATTTCTCTGATCTGGTGACAGAGGAGACATAAAATTGCACAACCATTCACCCCGCCTAAAAGAAAAGTATGCTGCTACCTCCATGCTTGAGAGAAGATGAATGGAGTGTAACAACAGGGTCTCATTTATTTACTCTTAGCATTCCACAATTAAGGAGGATATACTTACACATCAGTCTCCTATTTTGACAGATTTATTTGCTCGACTGTGTTTCCCCCCCATAATTAAATCCAAACAAATGGTGACCATATAAACTTAGCTTATTATTCCAGTTCGGTCTTTGCATCTGTTAAAACATCTTCATTATGTTGTACGCTAATTCGCTGTTCACCATCTGCCTATATGTCTGGACTGTTAACTTCCACTTCAATGTATCTGAGGAAGAGTGCATGCACACAAAAGCTTACACCGATTGGTCTTATAGGTGCCACTGGACTCAAAACTTTGTTCTACTACATCGTCCCCTGTTGAGTGGAACCTCAAAGAGGATCGTCAAGAGAGGTTTCCATCAGGGCTGTGACACTGGATTCATCCTTGCCCCGCTCAAATGGAAGGGACTGACCATTTGGGCCCCAGTCCTAACTGGAAGCAGTCCATACCTGCTCTCAAGAGGAACGAGTGCATTTTCCAAACGCTCATTTGCAGCATTCATACATGATGCTATTAATCAGGCAAATACTGAAGGCTGCAATCCCACACAGTTCCCTTGTCAGCCCGCTGAATTCACGGGGACGGACCTCCCAGTAAACATTTGGGGCTTTTGACTGGCCAGTGGAAATTCAGGGACTGATATGAGAGGGAACAGGGAGAAAGTGTCTGCTGAGATTTATTGAGCAATACAACCCCTGCATCCAGAAACCCCCTCAGAATGGTCAGGTAGATTCTCTCTGCCCTTTACTCAGGTGCAAAAAAACAAAACCCCACCCTGCACATGCTCAGCAGCACATTCATCTCTTCTGACATCATACAGTACAGAGTCGATCCCTGCCACTGGAAACCAGTGCCAGGACTCCACCTTGGCACCAATCAAGTTTTCTGCTCCCTTGCCAATGCTTACTTAAGAGTCCACAGGAGCACATGAGTCAGACCCTCAGCCCATGAAGGTCAGCCTTGTCTACTCGGACTGGCAGTGGCTCTCCAGGGTCTCAGGCGGAGGTCTTCCACATCGTCTTTTAACGGGAGATGCCAGAGACTGAACCTGGGTCGTTCTGCACGCCAAGCGGCGGCTTTTCTACTGAGCCACGGCTCTTACTCTGACTGTCAACACCTCTCCAGGGTTTCAGGCAGACGTCTTTCCCATCACCTACTGCCTGCTCTTTTCAACTGGAGCTGCCGGGGATTCAAACTACATGTCGAGCGGATGCTCTACCACTGAGCCGCGGCCCCTCCCGTAGATTCCGTAAAGACAGCCCGGCGTGGTGGGTTACAATAATGCACTAGGTCCTGGGTTCAAATTCATACCCTGTCCTGAACATCCCCGGGCCAGCCTAACCTACCTCGCAGGGCGGTTGTGAAGATAAAGCAGCGAGGGAGAGATGCCAACTCGAGCTCCTCGGAGAAAGGCGGAAGGGCCAACCGACCACCGCGCACACTCCCCAACCTGCCCGCGTCCCCTCCCCCGAAGTAACGTGGGAACCAAAGAACACGCATGTCCCTTTTCCAAAAAGCCCCGAGGCCGGGCGCACGGACTCACCCGCGGCTTGGGCTCCTCTGCGGACCCTTCCGCGCTCCTTCTCCCCGGCGTTGTCTCCGGACGCGAAGCAAGCGAGGAGGACGCCGAGCCCCCAAAGCAGCCGCATGCCTCCCCCGGGCGCTGCGGAAGGCGCTGCGCCTTGGCGCGCCGCCGGCTCCGGAGAGGTGGCGGCGTCCTTGCCGGGGCGTCCGCAGCAGGGGAGGGCTCTGGGACTCGGAGCCGCCTGGCGCCGAAGGAGCGGCAGCAGCAGCAGCGGCGACAGCAGCGAGGGCGGCCGCCGAAGCCCGGCCTAAATCCCTCCCCCGAGCCGGGGCCAAGAAGAGGCGGCCCCACTGCTCGCCCCCGCTCCGCTCCAGCCCGGCCCACCCGCCGCCGCCCTGCCTTCTCCGCCTCCTCCTCCGGCCCGCCTCGCATTGCAGCGCAGCAAGCAGCTGCCTCGGGCCCGCCCGGGAACGGGAACTTCCTGCCCGGCCGACCTTCCTCCAGCCTCCGCCCGCCGGAGCCGTGCCAAGTCCCGCCCGGAGAAGCCGCCCCCCGAGCGCACTCGGCCGCCCTGCCCTGCCCTGCCCTGCCCGCGGCTGCCAGCTCCCGGCCTCGCCCAAGCAGGGGAACCCGCGGCGGGGGAACGAACCAGGCGCCGCCCCTGCTCCGCCCAGCCCCGAAGAAGCGAAGCCCGAGCGGAGTCGCTTCCGAAAGGCCCTGCCCTGCTGGGGCGCCGGGATTTCTCTGCGCGGGGGGAGCGGGAGGCGTGGATTTTTGGCTTGCTCCCAAAATGCGGGGGGGGGGGTGGACGGGGGGGACGAGAGTTCACCTGCTCGGATCTGAAGCAGTGTCCCCTCTAAGCTGAGTTACGTGTGAGCTAGCTCACCGTTTTTTAGCCTCCGGCTCACACGTTGTTGTCTTCATAGTTCAGGAAGGATGGCTCCGGAGCAAACTCATTTCTGTAGTAGCTAAATCGCTCGCTCACCACTTTAATGCCAGTGGCTCACAAAGTATAATTTTTGCTCACAGGACTCCACAGCTTAGAGGGAGCATTGGTCTGAAGTCAAGCCAGCTTTTGGCCTACTCCATTACAGTGAACCCGCTAGACCAGATTCGAGGTTCTGCCCCGCTCCTCCCATGACCCTGCGAGGCCCCGCCCTTGGCCTTCTGCGCCTGCAGTTTTTAAAATTATGCTTAGCCTTTTCTGTAGCACATTTTGCATCCGAAGCTACAATTTTCCCTCTAAGCTGAGTTAGTGTGAGGGAGCTCACAGATGTTTAGCCTCCGGCTCACAGGTTGTTGTCCTAGCTCAGGAAGGATGGCTCCAAAGCAAACTAATTTATGCAGTAGCCAAATGGCTCACTCACCACTTTAATGCCAGTGGCTCACAAAGTAGAATTTTTGCTCACAAGACTCCACAGCTTAGAGGGAGCGTTTTTAACTCCCATAGTCTTTAACAGGGTTGAAGAACAAGAAATTGGATTTATGCCCCACCCTTCACTACCTGAAGGAGTCCCAGAGCAGCAATCTCCTTTCTCCCCCCCCCCCCCCCAGCAACAGGAACTGTGAGCCAGGTGTGCTGAGAGAGCTCTTTCGAGGACTGCTTGTGAGAGAACAGCTCTGAGAGAACTTGTGACTGACCCAAGGTCACACCAGCAGCTGCTTGTGTAGGTGTGGAGAATCAAACCTAGTTCTCCCAGATTAGAGTCTGTACTCCTAAACAGTACACTAAACTGGCTCTCTAGGGTGTGCCAGCCAGGGAAAGGTACCTTCTTAGAGTTCCAGGCCAGGTGAGCCCCTGATGGGATCACCTCGATGTTCCCTGGTGAAGCTGGTCTGGCACACGGCACTATGCAGGGTACAGTAGCCTTGTGTTCACTGCAGGATGCGATGGCTTTCATTGACTGACTGATATCTTGCTTTTCTTCCCAACAGGGATCCAAAGTAGCTTACATCACTCTCCTCCGTTTTATCCTCACAACCCTGTGAGGTAGGTTGGGCTGAGTAATGCTCCCTTTAAGCTGTGGAGTCCTGTGAGCAAAAATTCTACTTTGTGAGCTACCCGCATTAAAGTTGTGAGCAGGTGATTTGGCTACTGCATAAATAGGTTGGCTCTGGAGCTATCCTTCCTGAGGTAAGACAAAAATGTGTGAGCTGGAGGCTAAAAAATTGTGAGCTAGCTCACACTAACTCAGCTTAGAGGGAACACTGGCTGAGAGTATGTGATTGGCCCAAGGACACCCAGCAAGCTTCTGTGGCAGAGTGGGGATCTGAACCTGGGTGTCCTTGTCTGACACTTTTAACCACTACACTACACTGGCTTTTCCAGTCTGAGTTTTGCTGAATCTTGCCCAGTCTAAGAAGTAAATCATCACTTTTCCTAGAGAACAGGCAGTATTACGCTCAGGGATTACGGCCATTAAATCATGCTAATTAAATCATGAAACCATTACTTCATTAACTAATTACATCATGACCATTTGGCCCCTCTTTGGACCTGCGTGGCTGGTGGCATCCTTTAAATGACTGACAGTGGCTAGACTGCATCACCTGCTTTTTGTGCCTGAACAGCCAGTGTCAGCTGTTTGGTAAAAGATTGCAAGGAATGATTATCTGGGTTCACAGGCAGACAAAGTGCATTGAGACATCTAAGTCATAAGTCTCAACTCAAAAGTCTCACACTTCCCCCCCCCCCCCAATTTTATTTTGTGGCTTTTAAAAAATCAGAGGTAGTGGTAGGCAGAGCTGGCAGCGTGACTATCTAGTTATGTGGGGAAACTGCTGTAAAAAGCACAAACATTTACATTTATTCAGCTCCCCTCTTGCAACTCGCAAGCAGGATGTGAGCGGAACCAGCTGGTATTCAAACAGTAATGCTCAAGTATTATTAGCCTACACAAAGTGAAACCAGGGGACGTAGAATGAGGTAATTTTGCATAGTATAGCAGTCCATTTTGTGAATTTGTGGGAAAGTTAAATTTTTTATTCTGAATTCAGCTAAATTTTAAAAAGACTCTGTGCTGAGAATTATTAGGAAAGGGACTGAGAATAAAATGGCCAATATTGTAATGCTCCTGTATGGATCTATGGTGTGGCCCCGTTTGGAACACTGTATACAGTTCTGGTCACCGTATCTCCAAAAGGACATTGCAGAGCTGGACAAAGTACAGAGGAGGGTGACCAAGGTGATTAGAGGGGTTGGAGCACCTTCCCTAGGAGGAAAGGCTGAAGAGCCTGGGACTTTTCCATTTAGAAAAGAGACGACTAAGGAGGGGGGGAGGGCATGACGGTTTATAAAATTATGCTTCTGGTAGAGAGAGTGGACAAAGCAAACCTTTTTTCTTTCTCCCAAAATTCCAGAACTCGAGAGCATCCAATTAAGCTGATGGACAGTAGATTCAAGATGGACAATAGGAAATACTTCATTATACAACGAGTGATTAAAATGTGGAATTCACTGCCAGAGGATAGTAGTCACAGTTTTAAAAGGGGATTAGACAGTGAGGCCAATTAGGGGCTACTATCCATAGTGTCTAAAGGGAACCTCCATGTTCAGTGGCAGTCAACCTCTGAATCCCAGTGGCAGGAGCAGGGGTCATTTCATAGAAAAAGAGGTGCAGGAGCTCATTAGCATAACTCATTACTATAACTTATTTGCATATGCCACACCTCCTGACATCACCGGAAGTGGGTCAGAAGGCAATACCCACCGCTCAGGCTCCACCCCAAAAATCTCCAGGTATTTTCCTACTCAGAGCTAGCGAGCCAACTTTACACTTTGACTAAAGACACTTCAGGTTTCCTTTGCTCTTGCAGGGAAGCTACCCTACAACAAGCATAAAAATACAGATCAAGTGAGTATGCTTTTGCATTTTTTCCACAGTGCATCACCATATGTGCCCACTCCTGGGCTTGTTACTCCCGGAATGGCATTCCTGCACGTTCCTGCTCAAAATGACCCCTGGCCAGGAGGCAACATCAGGGGAAGGCCTCGGCCTCTGTGTCCTGTTGTTGGCCCTCCGGAGGAACTGGTTGAGGCCACTGTGTGAGACGGGATGCTGGACTAGATGGACTGCTGGTCTGATCCAGCAGGGCTCTTCTGATGTTCTCATGAGGGGAAGGCTCTCTGCCCTGTTGTTGGCCCTCCAGAGGAACTGGTTGAGGCCATTGTGTGAGAAGGGATGCTGGACTAGATGGAACCTCACTGGTCTGATCCAACAGGGCTCTTCTGACGTTCTTATGAGGGGAAGGCCTTGGCCTCTCTGCCCTGTTGTTGGCCCTCATGAGGAACTGGCTGGCCATTGTGTGAGACAGGATGCTGGACTAGAGGGACCCTCACTGGTCTGACCCAGCAGGGCTCTTCTGATGCTCTTCTCAGGGGAAGGCTTCGGCCTCTCTGCCCTGTTGTTGGCCCTCCAGAAGAACTGGCTGAGGCCAGTGTGTGAGACAGGATGCTGGACTAGAGGGACCCTCACTGGTCTGACCCAGCTGTGTTCTTCTGACGTTTGTATGAGGGGAAGGCCTCGGTCTCTCTGCCCTGTGGCTGGCCCTCCAGAGGAACTGGTTAGGGCCACTGTATGAGAGAAAGGATGCTGCACTAGATGGACCCTCACTGGTCTGAACCAGGAGGGCTCTTCTGGCATTCTTAACAGGGGAAGGCCTCGGCCTCTCTGCCCTGTGGTTGGCCCTCCAGAGGAACTGGTTGAGGCCACTGTGTGAGATGGGATTCTGGACTAGATGGACCCTCACTGGCCTGATCCAGCAGGGCTCTTCTTGTGTTGAATGTTACTCCATCTAGCACAGTGTTGTCTTCTCTGACTGGCAGTGACTCTTTCACATTACTTGAGCTTCTAAGTGAAGATGCTGGGGACTGAACATAAGAACTTCTGCAGGCAAAACGGGAGCTCACTCAGCTCCTGAGCTGCAGCCTGTCTAAACGCAGAAAAATCATCAAAGAAAAAACAAAAAACCAAATTCCAAAAACCAAACTATAACTGCCAAGCTATTTAAACAAGCGCAGCTGCAACTAAAACAGCAGAAACCATTAAAATGGCAACAAAGCAAAGAACTCGCCCATTAATAGCTCAGAAGAGTAACACTGTTCGGACTCGGTGCCCTAAAAGGAAAGTTGGTGCCATGCAAGTGTCTCTGGGGAGGGTATTCTACCAGCAGGAGGCCACCCAAAAAAGGCCCTGTTTGGGGGGTGGGTTTGCCATTGCCTAACTTCAGATAGCAGGAAGGGGCCTCATGAAAAAAGACGTCAGATTCCAGTGGGATCAGGTGATGCATCAGAGAACTTGATGCCAAGGCATAAAAGGCTTCAGGGATTGAGGATTATACGCATGGTGTTCGGGTTAGAATCCTGGATGTGAAAACAGGAGTTCAAATTTTCTATCCACAGCCTAACTGGTCTTATGCTCTTATATGTTGTTAGCCGCCTTGAGCCGGTTGAAAAACTGGCAAGGCGGGATATAAATGAAACAAACAAACAAATAAATAAATAACTACCTGTGAGAATAAGAGTGTTGCCCTAGGACAGGGGTCCCCAAAGTGGCGCCCACCGACACCTTTCCTGGCACCCAAGCGTTCTAGAAATTGGGTGGGGCCAGATGCGGTTTCTGCCCAGCAAGGCTTCTGATTGGCCACTGGGGATTAGTTTGGCTGTGCCATGTTTTTCAAAACGTGGCTTGGACACCAGCTGCCACCGCAGCACCAAGGATCTTTAGTGTGCGAGTGAAGGCAAGCTGTGGCATCTATTCTGTGGCCAGCTCTGCCTCCTGCGGCAGCCATTGCATTGTGGCCATCTTGTGGCTGAGTCCACCATGCTGTGTCAGACTTCCAAAGGGGCTTGCAGGCTGAAAAGGCTTGGAGACCCCTGCCCTCGGATCTGGGAAACCCAGGTTCAAATCCCCACTCCGCCATGGAAGTGTGCCGGGTGACCTTGGGCCAGTCCAGGCCCGTAGCCAGGATTTTGTGGCTGGTTGTGCAAAATTTCTTTTTCTGGTGGGGCTGCAATTCTCAGTGCAGAAAGAAAAGCCATATAGCCAGTAGAAAGTTGTTACCAGGCTAGATCTCTAAATTGCAGGCTGTCAACCACTTTAGATGACAGTTCTCAGCTGCTGCAAGTTAATCACTTCTGCCAGCCTAAGCAACAGTTCTGATAACAAGCTGGCAGGTGGGGGGGGGGTGATGACTTCTGTAGTCAAGAAAGCTAACACTTAGGCACAAAAACTCTCTTAAAGGGGACCAGTTCCTTGACACAGAGTTAGAAGGGATCCTAGAGGTCACCTACTCCAACCCCCTTGCTCAGTGAAGGAATTAGTGAATTACAGCACCCCACTCTGCTTACAAGAACACATGTCTTTTAAAAAAAAGTTTTAAAATGATTGCAAAAAGCATTTACAGGAGAAATTCTTGGGCGCCAGCTGCGCTTTTAAAAAAAGGGGGCCGAGCCCCCAAAAGCCCCACCATAGCTATGGGCTTGGGCCAGTCTCACACTTTCAGCTTTGAGTGGTTTGGGTGAGAATAAAAGGAAAGGAGAACAATGTAAACCACTTTGGATCCCCATTGGGGAGAAAGGCAGGGTAGAAATGAAGTGAATAACGTTTTTAAAAGTAACGTTCAGTACCTTTACTCCCCCCCCCCCCCCCCACTGTGTAAGTCAAGAAGACTAGAAGATCAGAAGGAACCAAATCAGTGATTTAATGATGGGATACACAGCGGGCACCCCACCCCACCGTTCAGTCGGCATAGCCCATCTCCCCCTCACTGGTGCTGTCGCTGGAGATCACATCGTCCCGGCAACATGCAAAGCAGACCTCGCCTATGTCTTTCCAGCACAGTCGGCAGTAGACAGTGCTGCAGTCGGGGCCCGCGCAGAGGAGTGAGTTGTGGGTTTCAGGCAAGCCGCAGAGGATGCAACGCCGGCGGAGGAAACGCTGCAGGAACGGGAACCAGTGGCCGAGCCGGTCCAGGAGGGGCTTTTGCTGCAAGAAGAAGGGAGGGGCCCCTCAGTGCCAGCCAGAGAGGGGGCAGCTGAGGGGTAGGAGTCCCCATCTGCTGATGCTGAAGTCTGTCTTCACGACCGTGTCCTACGAAATCCCGTGGTCAGGCATGAAACTCAAATTGCGCACAAGTGTATATCGCAAGGAGATTTTATTTATTTATTATTGTTTATTACTTGTATTTCTACCCCGCCTTGCCGGACAAGCTGGCTCCAGGCGGCTGTAAATGGAGGGCCATCGAAGGGGGGCCAGGAAGCAGCCGGGGGGGCCCTGTAGGCTTCGTGCCTGGACACAGCTACAGCCAAGAGCCCCCTCCTTCCAGTTTCTACCTTCCACTGCAGAGGCCAGGAAGCATCCAGGCACCCCTCCATCCGTCCTGCCTGGACACAGCTCCAACCAAGAGCCCCTTGCTCCTGTTTCTAGCTTCCACTGCAGAGGCCGGGAAGCAGCCAGACAGCCCCCTATCCACTGTGCCCGGACACAGCTCCAGCCAAGTGTCAGTTGACACTGTCACGATCCAGGGCGGGAGTTGGGATTCACTGGGCAAGGGCGAGCCAGCTCCCCCCCCCCCCCCTACGGAATGTGCTCCTCTTCCCGGCTTCTGCCGCTGCAACGCTATGTTATCTCTGTCCTTGAGTTGCCCGCTACTTCACATAGACTTGTTTTGAATCACATATTGTTTCCTACAGGTGCAAACCGACTTTCCTTTCCCGCTTTTAGCCTGGGAATAAAACAAAGTAACCGTTCTAAGTGCCTTTTCCCCATGCCACTGATTGGGGATTTTATGTATGACAGTATGATTTGATTTTCCTATAATTGAGCTAACACACTTCCTCCACTCCATTACTAACTCGACACGTGTACCCCAAAGATCGCCCTCCAATAAAGAAGATCTTGTTTAAGAACCTTTTGTTTGGTGTGGATGCATCCGGGGTAGCCTCACGGAGAGTTAGTAATCCTCTTTCTCTCTGGGGACGCCCGCCGTTCCTGGCAATGTCGGAAGACGGCGGAGAACCCCCTGCAACCTTGGGGGACACAGGGATCCTGGTGTCAATGCAGGAAGAACCCGTGCTCCCGCGCACCACCCTGTGGGTGGACTGCTACCCTAGGGGTTCCAGGTACTCATGGACTCAGTTTGGAACCGAAACAGTTGAGGCCTGGACCCTCTACAGACGAGGAATGTCCTTGGGCCTGGAGATCGGCCGCGAACCAGAGGAAGGACCGAGATACTGCACCTCCAGTCGGCAAAAGCAAACCGAGTTTGGGGACGTGTGGTCCCACTTTGACCGTCGCATGGAGGCGATGGAAACTCTGCTGCTACGAGAGATGACAACCCTACTGGAAGGATTACTGGGGATGATCCAACGGGTCATAGATACTCAGCTATGGGGTGGAGCGGCAGCAGGGGCTGGTGGGCAGCCTCCTCCAGCCCAAATCCCCATGGGGCCAGCTATCCCAGCAGGGCTGCCGGTGCCTGGACCCCCTCCACTGGTACTGGCAGGGCCACTCGTTCCAGTAGACCGAAGACCTGTTCCGTAAGAACTCCTGGCTGCTACGTTCGATGGGATCCTACTAAATTGCAGTTCTTCATCATCAAGGCGGGGAGATTTGTACAGACCTGGGGTCATCTCTCCCCAAACGAAGGTGATAGAGTGGGATATATCGGATCCCGTCTATGAGAGGAAGCAGCCGATTGGTACGTGAGTCTCCACAACCCTCCGGGACCCGAGCTAGACTGCGTGGAAGACTTCATGTGGGCCTTGCAAAGGCAATACGAAGACCCAATGGGAGAGGAGAAAGCCCGGAACCAGATGTGGAGGCTCACCCAAGGGCGGAGCTCGGTCCGTGAGTACACTGCAGCATTTAAACAGATAGCTGCGAAAAGACGAGGTTGGCCCGAAGAAGTTCTTATAGAGAACTACCGCCAAGGGTTGAACCTGGACTTGTACGAGACTGTACTACGAAATGTCAAGCCGACCACCCTGGCAGCCTGGATACAAGCTGCGGAAGAGGCTGACTCCCGGTTCACCTTGATAAAAATGTGCACTGTCACGGAAGGTCCTAAGGGATCAGGGCCCTCCGCGCATAAACCATAGATGAAACCCCCATTGAAAAATATTTGGAATCTGCGACTGAAGGGGTTATGTATGTGGTGCGGTGAAGCGGGGCACCGCGCCTCCTCCTGTCCCACAGCGGCCCCAACAACACTCCTCCCGGGTCCCACCTCCACCCCTCTGCCCCTGAAAGCAATTGCGGGGCCAAAGCCACGAGCACTGCAACTGGATGCCCCACCCAAAGGCAAAAAAGTCGCTATCGTCAAGCTACCATCACTGGTGGGAAATGAGAAGGACCTGTGCTGAAGGGCGTTAAGCAACAGGTCCCCATCCCTCCTGCACCAAAAGTGGTGAGCGCTCCTGCCCCTCTCTTATACGCAGTAGTTACAATTATCACCCCCCAAACCGGGACTCACGTTAAGGTGCGGGCATTGATAGACTCTGGGTGTGCGAGAGACTTGATCAGTCCAATGGTAGTAGATGGACTTGGGGCGGGGGTGAATTCTTTGGAGGAACCATTATGGTTCACGCAAATGGATGAGTCAGAAATGCGAGAACCCTGCCTTTTCGAAACTCAGCCAGTGATTCTGGGAGTGGGGGAGCACTGGGAAGAGAGAGCGTTTGTCATTACTCCACACGCCCAATTTCCCATGGTGTTGGGGAGCCCATGGTTGAGTGGCCGTGATCCGTACATCCTGTGGAGCAAAGGAAGGATTTGGTGGGTGGCCCCAGCATGTCGACAACACACTTGGAAAGAGGCTTGGGGAATCGAGCCCTCCAAAGTGCAAGTCTGTGTAGCCGCAGAGGAACTATTACAAATACCTACTGCATATTGGGATCTAGCGGAGGTGTTCAGTGAAACGGAAGCAGACGAGCTACCCCCCCCATCGTAACACTGACTGCGCCATCGAATTGCTGCCTGGAGTTAAACTGCCCAAAGGCAAGCTATATTCAATGAGCCCCTCTGAGAAATTGGAGTTGCGTAATTTTATTGACAAAAACTTACAATGAGGTTTCATTCGTCCGGCGCAATGCCCTTTTGCTGCCCCTGTACTATTTCAAAAGAAAAAGGACTGAGGCCTACAATTGTGCATGGATTACTGAGGCTTAAACGCCGTCTCTGCCTCAAACGCCTACCCCTTGCCTCTCATCAAAGACTTGTTGACAGAGGCCGCCAAAGGGAAAATCTTCTCGAAACTAGACCTTAGAAATGCCTACTTCTGAGTACACATCAGAGAAGGGGAGGAGTATAAAACTGCTTTTAACACTCCCCTTGGACAAGTCGAATACCTAGTGATGCCATTTGGACTTCAAGGCAGTCCGGGAGTTTTCATGAACCTTATAAATGAAGTGTTGCACAAGCACCTTTTAAAAGGGGGTTTATGCTATTTAGACGACATTTTACTGTATTCCCCTGATGAGGACTCTCACATCCAACTAGTACAAGAGGTACTAACCACTCTAAAGGACAATAAACTATATGCTAAGCTTTCAAAGGGTGGCTTCCATAAAACCGAAATTGACTTTTTGGGCTACCGTATCTCACCCCGAGACTTAGAGATGGACCCTGCAAAAAAAAAAAAAAAAGGTCAGGGATTGGGGGATACCTCGAACCCGGCACCAATTACAGAGTTTTCTCGGATTCGCCAATTTTTATCATTCATTCATCAATAACTTCGCAGAGGTCAGCCTACCTCTCACTGAACTCTTAAAGACCAAGGGGAGGGGGGAGGACGCGGCTAAACCAGGAGCAAAATTGGATTGGCGCCCCAAATGTCAAGCCGCATTTGACCAATTCAAAACGCTATTCACGTCTGAACCCATCCTGGCACACCCCGATGAAAACAAAAGTTTTGTAGTGCAAGTTGATGCTTTGGATGTAGCAATGGGGGGGCCATTTTACAACAGGGGCCGGATGGGAAATTGCACCCGCTAGCTTATGTCTCCAAAAAGTTCGGGGACACCGAGAAAAACTGGACAGTGTGGGACAAACTACTACTCACTACGTTGAGGCACTGGCTTGAAGGGGCGAGAGTTCCATTCGAGGTGTGGACTGATCATAAAAACATCAAAGCCCTCAGAACTCAACGCATCCTGAACGCCAAGCAATTACGTTGAGCCGATTGCTTCTTGAAATTTAATTTCACTTTATGCCACGTCCCAGGGAAGTCCAACTCATTAGCAGATGCTTTATTGTGGCTTCCCCAATATGACTGTAAAAAAGACCAAGTAATTGACTCTATGTTCACACCGGAACAACTGGGGGGGTTAGTCATGATGACCCGCAGCCAAACTTCAGGAGACAACACTGAAAAAAACAGATTGGGTCACCAAGTGCACCAATGCTTATGACTCATCTGAACTTTCAGAATTACCAGAATGGACCAGATTGGGTGCTGGTACCATAATGATAAATTGATTGTACCCAAGACATTTAGGGGGGAGGTGATGCACTCAGCCCATGAGGCAAAATTATCAGGACATTTTGGCTATTTGAAAACTCTAAACCTGCTGCAGAGGCAATTTTGGTGGCCTCGCATGCGGCAGGATGTCTCTGATTATGTGTCCACTTGCCAGACCTATGTCATGTGCAAGAAACCGGGGGGGGGGGATCGTCACGTCTATTACAGCCACTGGAGACCCCAACCCGACCCTGGGAGGCAATTTCCATGGACTTTATCACCGACTTACCCCCGAGTAAAGGGAAAACTGTCATTTGGGTTGTTGTGGACCTATTCTCAAAGCAAGCCCATTTTATCCCATTTAAACACCTCCCGACCGCCAAAACCATGGCTAAGAGCTTCATGGCTAATGTCGTACGCCTACATGGCATCCCTAAGACAGTAGTCTCCGACAGAGGGTCTCAGTTCGTTGCCAACTTCTGGCGGGAGCTCATGGAGATCCTAGAGATACAACCTGCTTTGAGCAGCGCTTATCATCCAGAAACTGATGGACAAACCAAAAGGGTTAATCAAGTATTAGAGCAATTTCTTCGGCGCTACACTAACTACCAACAGGATGACTGAGTGGATCTACTCCCTTTTGCTGAATATAGGTATAATAACACTGTACATTCCCCCACAGGTGTTTCACCTTTCATGGCCACAGGGAGATATGAAGGAGTCCCTCTCCCAACCCTAGAGGCCACTGCCCCAAACCTTAGCCACCTAGCCAATTGGTGGAACTCGCTCAGGGACTCTTGGCCACTAATAGCTAAAACTTTGGAAACTGCCAAGCAGAACTATAAAAACTATGCAGACAAACACAGAGGAACAGGCTGGGACTTAGAAGTGGGGGAGTCGGTCTACTTATCCACAAAAAAATCAAAGGACCACAGCCTAGTCGAAAATTGGGTTGGAAATACGTGGCGTCATTCAAAGTTCTTAGGAAAATAAATTAGGTTACATTTGAACTAGACTTGTCTAAATCCTTAAGAAATGTCCACCCTATTTTCCATTTCAGACTCCTGAAGAAGGACCCTGGATCGAATTCGTGGAGACTTCGACGTCCAACTCCTCCTCGTGTGATGGGGGGGGGGGTGAGCCCCATTATGAAGTAGACCAGATACTCGA
Source organism: Lepidodactylus listeri (assembly GCA_029233225.1). NCBI lineage: Eukaryota > Metazoa > Chordata > Lepidosauria > Squamata > Gekkonidae > Lepidodactylus > Lepidodactylus listeri. The sequence continues at coordinate 154,262,877 of JARCFY010000003.1, forward strand.
CTCCAGACTTAAGAGGGGTCACCTTTTCTATCTCATTAGCTGGGAAGATTTCGGCCCTGAGCATAATGAATGGGTCAACTCTATGCACGTTAACGCTTCTGCAAGAATCCGTGCCTTCCATGAGCTGTACCCACTGAAACCTGGGGGTTAAGGGTTTTTTTCGAGAGGGCAGTGTGTCAGATTCACTGGTCAAGGGCGAGCCAGCTCCCTCCCCCCCTACGGAATGTGCCATACCAAGAGCCCCTCTGTCCACCATCCAGTGGAGGTAGCCAGGAAGTAGCTAGGTACCCATCTATCCATCCTGCCCGGACTCCTAAGAAGATATAAATCATTTCCAATTGTAAATCCAGCCTTCTGGGGCATGTTTTCTTCGGAAGACTTTCCGTGCCTTCACCAGGCTGAGCCATTAAGTCCTTTGTATCCCCCCAGCTTTGATCGCGTTTCCTGGAGAAGACATCTCAAAGGGAAAGAGGTTGTCTTAATCCGGTACTTAAACAGTCCAGAAACTCACCTGCAAAGAGAGGTGACAGTCCCTGTGTGTGTGTGAAGTGGCGCTAAGTTGCTTCTGAATGAATGATCTCCAAAATCTCCTCTCGTTAAGAGCCTTGCCCGGGTCTTGCGAACTGATGGAGTCCAGCCATCCATCTCGTCCACAGACCCCTTGGCAACCGCTGAGGTCTCCTTATAGACACACCTTTAAAGGGTGTTTCGGAGGGCCTGGAGGGTCTTATGGCAACCCTGTAGGGTGCTCAAGGTGAGAGTTGCCTGCCTCAGTGTAGCAGCCCTGGGCTTCCTGGCTGGTCTCCCATTCAAGTACCAACCAGGGCCGACCCTGCTTAGCTTCCGAGATCGGATGAGATCAGGTTAGAAGAAGAAGAGTTTAGGGTTGCCAAACCCCCTAACGGGCGGAGTTTCCCCGATTTTGGGGGGGGCAATCTGCCGCCGACCAACTGGCCAGCAGGGGGAGACCCACCACTGAAAAGCCCCACTGCGCCCAGTGTGCCCAGCACGATGACATCATTCAGAGGTGATGTCATCGCACCAGGCATGCTACACAGGGGACACTCTAGCATTTGGCTAAAAACTCTATGGTGACTGTTTAGTTTCTAGCCAAAGGCTAGAGCGTCCCCTGTACAATGTGCCCAACCCAATGACATCACTTACAGGTGACGTCACTGCGGCACATGTGCAAAGCGTGCGCACCAGTGGACCCTGGGACGGAGCCAGGAGCCTCCTGCCGGCAGACGGGTAAGACCTGGCAACCCTCGAAGACCTGATTTTTATACCCCCGCCCTTCACTACCCGAAAGAGTCTCAGAGCGGCTTACAATCTCCCTTCCCTTTCCCACCCCACAACAGACACTCAGTGGGGCTGAGAGAGAACTCTTTCGAGGACTGCCCTTGAGAGAACCGCTCAGAAAGAACTTGCAACTGACCCAAGGTCACCCAGCTCGATGTATGTGGAGGAGTGGGGAATCAAACCCGGTCCTCCCGATTAGAGTCTTGCACTCTTACCCACTACACCAAGCTGGGCCATCTTGGTTAGGGGCCTTGGGGCATAGCCATCAACTCACAGCTGACTTGCGGCAGCCCTGCCAGTCTTCAAGGCAAGAGACGAACAGGTGGTTTGCCATCGCCTGCCTCTGCATAGTCATGAGCCCGGACTTCCTTGGTGGTCTCCCACCCAAGTGCTAACCAGGACTGACCCTGCTTAGCTTCCGAGATCTGTCGCGATCAGGCCAGCTTGGGCCGTCCAGTATAGGGCGAGAAGAGCTTAACTCAGCAGAAGAGCAGCTGCTTTGAAAGGGCCGGAACAAAGAGCTGGTCAAGCCCCCTGGGGCAATCGAGCCCTTCTAAAGTGCTGGGCTCGGCTGGCAATGTAGTAAACAGTCCCTGTGGGAAGGGAGGGTCCGAGGCGGCTTTGTGGAGCCAACAGGAAGCCCTGCCCAGGGGTCTGTGCGCGGCCACGGGGTGGGGAGCCAGGATGCAGTAAACAGAAATGGGCAGGAAACCGGGCCGAGCCTCCTTGCAAAAATGCCACAGGTTTGCAAGCGGCCATGGTGTAAGACCGGTGCACAAGAAGCCCTGTGGGGAAAAGCCACGTGGAGATGTGCAAGTTTTCCCCTGGGAGGGCAAGAAGAGCGCAACCTCCGCAGACGTCGGCACTCAGGGAGCAGGGATCCTGAAGGTGCCGGATCATGTCACACAAACGTGTGAACATGCAATTGGGATATCTGGTTAATATAGCAGAGTTTTGCTCAACCGTAGGAGCGCGATACGGTGTGCAGCATACAAGTCTCCCAAGCAGTATATGGCAGGAAAGATAAACTTAGGTTGTGATCACACGCACAATTAACCCCAACATAGGTGTGAATGCCGGGTGGATTTAAAGGAGCGTGATCACACAACAACATCTGGGAAGCGCCCCGCAGCCATTGGCAACCTGTCTTGCTCCACCACACAAGCAGAGTTAAAAGACACCTCAGAAAGTCCGGAAGCAAATGGGTTGCTACAGCCACGGGTGGACTTTCCCGCATCTGATCGCTCCAGCGCGCTCTCATGGCGTCAGGAAGGTCTGATCAGGCCGTCCAAACTCCATGCCGTTTTTTGCCCTTCTCAGTATGCGCATCACCGCACACTCCATAGGGAGCTCTCAGGGCGGAGGTGCGAATCATCGATCCCTCATTTAAGTGCATCGGAGACAAATGGCAAAAAACCCAAAACCCTGACTCACCCACGGTTGCGTCTGATCACGCAGTGGCGGGCTGTGCCTGCAGCTTCAAAAGACTGTGTGATCACGCAACTGCGGGTCAACTTACGCCAGAGGAAACAGTTTCTCTTCCACACACACCCACCCCACTTTATCTCACGCGTGTGACCTCAACCTAAGATTTATTCAAGTAGACCCAGTTCACACTCAGGAGGGAGATGAAAGGACAGAGAGAAACCTAATCTAAAGAGGACTTTTCGCTATCAAAAATGAGGGCATTGTTTCTACAGGAGAGACCTGCAGAAGGAAGAGGAGGAGAAGGGGAAGGAGGAGATTGGATTTACACCCTGCCCTTCACTACCCAAAGGAGTCTCCGAGCAGCTTACAATCTCCTTTCCCTCCCCCTCCCCACAACAGCCACCCTGTGAGGCAGGTGGGGCTGAGAGAGCTCTCTCAAGGACTGCTCCTGAGAGAACAGCTCTTGAAAGAATTTGTGACTGACCCAAGGTCACACCATGTGTCAGAGACGTGTCTCCATGGTAGGGTTGCCAGACCCTAGTGTGGGCAGGGGTCTCCCAGTTGCAGGCGCTCCCCCCCCCCACAAATCACCCCCTCTTTTTGGCAGCAACCCAGAAATAATCACGACGTCCCTATAAAAACCAGAAGTGACGTAGGCATCTTTTTTGGGGGGTGGACGCTCTGGTTTTGGGGCGAAACTCTATGATTAGAAGCAAAATCTACCATAGAGTTTTGCCCCAAAACCAGAATGCCACCCCTGACATCCCTGCCGTGCCCACATCGCCTCTGGTTTAGATAGGCACATTGCAATGCTCCTCCCCACTTCTGGAAAGCCTCTCCCAGCTGGCATGACAACGTGGCAACCGTACTCCATGGAAGGCCATGTAAAGCGAGTGAGAGGACAAAGGGAGAGAGGAGGACTTGGAGGGCAGCTCCCAGGTTAAGACGAAGAGAGGCATCCCATTCAAGGAGAGAACCCCTTTAACAGCCTTCGAGTGATGGAGCGCCCCCCCCCCCCCCCCAGTCCAGGCATGCTGAGTCGCTCATTCCAACACTATTGTCTGCTCCAACTAGATGCTGAACCGCAGACCGGAAGGTCGGTAGTTCAGCAGTTCTAGACCCGAGTGCCGCATGACGGACTGAGCTCCTGCCACTGGCCCCAGCTCCTGCCAACCTAGCAGTTCGAAAGCAAGAAATTGCAAGTAGATAAATAGGTTCTGCTTCGGTGGGAAGGTAACAGTGTTCTGTGCAGCTCGGCGTCTAGTCATGCCGGCCACATGACCACGGAAAAAGTCTTCGGACAGCGCTGGCTCTTCGGCTTGGAAACGGAGACGAGCAGCGCATCCCTAGAGTCAGATTCGACTGGCTTTCGAGCAAGGGAAAGCCTTTACCTTGACCTTACTGCCTGGTTCTTTAAGCTGGAGATGGCCAGGGAACGGAATCAGGGCCATTCCACCTGCCAAGCGGAGGCTCTGCCACTGAGCCACGGCTCTCCTGTGCAATGCGACTCACCAGCCTTTTGTGCCGCCGGGCCCTCTGGATGATGCGCTTCCGCTGCACCCTAGTGAAGGCCACCCGCTGCCTCAGCATCTCATTGTAGAGGAAGAGGATGCGCTTCTTCTCCCGCTGCAAAACAGGGGGGGGGGGCTGGTTGGGAGACTGTTAGGCCGTTTTTCCCTGAGCCCGGATCGGCCACCGCCAGTGTTCCCTCTAAGCTGAGTTACTGTGAGCTACTGTGTGATTGATGAGTCAATCCATCACCTATTGGGTCTTCCTAAAATTAAGAACATAAGAGAAGCAAAATGTTGGATCAGGCCAGCGGCCCATCCAGTCCAACACTCTGTGTCACACAGTGGCCAAAAATACCAGGTGCCCTCAGGAGGTCCAGCAGTGGGGCCAGGACACTAGAAGCCATCCCACTGTTGCCCCCCCCCCAAGCACCAAGAATATAGGGCATCACTGCCCCAGACATAGGGTATCATATACCTCTTGACTAATAGCCACTGATGGGCCTCTGCTCCATATAAGAACATAAGAGAAGCCATGATGGATCAGGCCAGTGGCCCATCCAATCCAACACTATCTGTCACACTGGGGCCATAACCAAAGTGCCATCAGGAGGTCCACCAGTGCGGCCAGAACTCCAGAAGGCCCTCCCACTATTGTTGCCCCCCCCCCCAAGCACCAAGAATCCAGAGCATCCCTGCCCCAGACAGAGTGTTCCATCTAGACCTTGTGGCTCATAGCCGCTGAAATAGAAAGGCCTGACCCAGAAGCAGAGGCTGACCCATTTCAGGGATCCCCCAGTGATCAGGAGAACCAGGTTTCTGCTGTTGGCTGGGCGTCCTGACCTTGGGGAAATAGAAAGTGGCGATGACCCTCCGGAGGCGGTAGACGTACACCTGGACCAGGCACAGCAGGAACAAGGCGCCCATGGGGATGCCACAGGCCCCGTACTGTGATCGGGACATCCCTCGAGGTTCGGGCAAACACTCTGCAGGAGGCAGATGGGAAAAGAAGCGGGCAGTGAGTTGGGAGTCCCAGCATTCGGGGGGGGGGGGGGGGGATGAAGCAGCCAAGCTATGACCAGAACCAGTCTAAGGTTTTTTGACACCCTGGACAAACTAGGACTTTGACGCTCCAGGGAGCCCCCGGAGATCTCCCGGAAACACAACTGATCTACAGACAACAGAAATCAGTTCCCCTGGAGAAAATGGCCGCTTTGGAAGGTGGATTCTCTGGCCTTTATGGCCCAGCGAGGCCCCTCCCTTCCTCAAACCTTGCCCTCCCTGGGCCTCATCCCCAAAATCTGGTATTTCCTAACATGGAGCTGGCAGTCCCCCCTTCGAAAAAGAGAAAAGCGAGGAGTCTAAAAGAAATGTTTTGCTTACTGGCCGTTCAGAATGAACCATGCAAAGGCAAAAACAAGCGCTACAAGAACCCTCCGTGCGCCATCGTACCTGCTATAGAAGGCCAGCATCAACTAAGATACAGAAAATCTAGGAGCCAGTTCATGCCAGTTCAAACCAGTAGAAGACCTCCTCTCACTTTTTGGCCCCCTTTGAAATCTGGTGGCCTAAGCAATGCTCCCTCTAAACTGCGGAGTCTTGCGAGCAAAAATTTAACTTTGTGAGCTACCGGCGTTAACGTTGTGAGCGAGCGATTTGGCTACTGCATAAATTAGTTTGCTTTGGAGCCATCCTTCCTGAGCTAAGACAAAAGTGTGTGAGCCAGAGGCTAAAAAACTGTGAGCTAGCTCACACTAACTCAGCTGAGAGGGAACCCTGGCCCTAAGCGATGGTCTAGTTTGCCTAATGGTTGATAAATAGATTCCCTGGTCTGTGACGACGTGGGCAGTATCTGAAGAAGGGACCAGTGACTCACAAAAGCTCTTTCCCTACTGCGTATTTGGTTAGTCTTGAAGGTGCCACTGGACTCTTGCTCTTTTCTGCTGCTCCAGATAGACTAACGCAGCTCCCCATCTTGGTCTATCCCCATGGAAGGCACTACATTTAGCCATACAGAATGGAAATTCATCAAGTTATCTGAAGAAGTGAGCCCTGACTCACGAAAGCTCCTCCCCTGCCACATATTTTGTTTGTCTTTAAGGGGCTAGAGGACTCTCGCTCTTTTCTCCCTCTGCAGACAGACTAACACGGCTACCCATCTTGATCTATTCGCTAGTATGGTAAGCCAGTAATCTGTATTCTGTTGTAGCAGGGCGCACAAAAGGCTGGACGCAGCAGAGCACCTTTTTGTTCTGAGTATGCTAGCCAGTCAGAGAGTTACACAGAGCCACTTGTCAGTTTCAAGCTAATAAGAGTTCTTTATTTAGGGAACTCCATTCTAGACAGTAAAGATGAGAGACAGTGATAGGATTGAGCTGTTCTAACTACCTAGGATGGATGCAGATGCAGAGTTCCTCCCATGGTACACTCATGGTGCCAAAGATGGAGAGCAAAGTACCTCCTTTGTGTGTGTGATGGATGGATGGATGGATGGATGGATGGAAGGAAGGAAGGAAGGGAGGGAGGGAGGAAGGAAGGAAGGAAGGAAGGAAAGGAATGGAGGGAGGGAGGAGAGGGAGGAAGGAAGGAAGGAAAGGGAGAGAGGGAGGGAAGGAGGAAAGGGAGGGAGGGGAGGGAGGGAAAAAGGAAGGAAAGGGAGGGAGGGAGGAAAGGGAGGGAGGGAGGAAAGGGAATTTCCTTGAGAGTTATCAGTCTACACATCAAAGGGACAGAGGCAGAAAGGTAAACAGGAAGGAAACCCACAGTTTGTCTGTCTACCTGTCTGACTCTCTTGTCGCACCCCCTTGGAGGCTGAGGCTAAGAGACAGTGTCTGGTCCTTCTCTTCCAACAGTGGTCAGGCCAGGCCTGGCAATGGCTGTACATGGGGACAGAGTGCCAAGAAGAGGGAGCAGAGGCACGCCACGTTCTGTGGTTCTCAGGCACCCCATGATCCAACGAGCCTTGGTACGAGCGAGCTACTTCATGCCCTTGTCCAAGCATCTGGGCCCCGACTCCGTCTGTTACCACTGGCCCGGAAATCTCTGGCCACCTCAGGCCATTACAGTGTAGGGCCTGCTTCAAGTCTAAGGCAATTTGAGGAGCATGAACAGAGTTATGAAAAAGGCCATTCCTGTAATCAGGGGAAAGACACTAGGGTTGCCAATCCCCAGGTGGGATTCTGGCGATCTCCCAGAATTACAACCGATCTCCTCTCTACAGAGATCAGTTCCCCTGGAGAAAATAGGGTAGATTCTAATTTGGTGCAGTGGTTCGGAGAGCGGACTCTAATCTGGGAGAACCCAGTTTGATTCCCCACTCCTCCACCTGCAGCTGCTGGTGTGACCTTGGGTCAGTCACAAGTTCTCTCAGAGCTGTTCTCTCAAGGGCAGTCATTGAGAGAGCTCTCTCAGCCCCACCTGCTTCAGAGGGCGTCTGTTGTGGGGAGGGGAATAGAAAGGAGATTGTAAGGTGCTCTGAGACTCCTTTGGGTAGTGAAGGGTGGGGTATAGATCTTCTTCATTACATCCTAATGCGTCCCCTCCCCTCACCCTCCCCTCCCTAAACTCCATCCCCAACCCTCCAGAGATTCCCCCAATCCAGAGTCAGGGACCCTAATTCAGTCCCTGAGTGCCCCCTGATTCCAAGAGAGCTGGAGCAGTGGGGAGAAAAACAGTCCCTCAGGATCGCAGAGTTCATCCATCGGGGAGCCACCTCCCGGCCTGCCCCTCCCAACTTACGCACATTGGTGGCCTCCATCGCCATCTCCGAGGAGGTATTTAAGGCCCCGATGGTGCTCCGGAGGAGTCGCGCCATCATCGTGTCCCCGCCAATGTTCACTTCCAGGTGGTGGCTGCCTGCAGAGAGGGCGGGGGGGGGGTCAACACCGGAAAGAACCCCCTCCCCCCCAAAAAAAACTTGTCACATCGTCCACGTGGCTCAACTGAATTATTCCACAGGGGCCTTTCTGCACAGGCTGTAGGGCTGCCCTTTACCAAACAGTTCACAAATATACTTGGACAAATGACTGAGGGCTTGTGGTCTATACCGCTGTGTATGGTAGAGATGCCAGCCTCCAGGTGGGACCTGGGGATCCTCTGGAATTATGTTTTCTCTCGAGACTACAGAGATTAGGACCCCTGGAGAAAATGGATGCTTTGGAGGGTGAACACTATGGCACTGTACCCCAGTGAGGTGCCTGTCCTCCACAGGCCCCACCCCCAAATCTCCAGGAATTTCCATACCTGGAGCTGGCGATCCTACCCTTCACATTTGGGGGCAATGCCCCCCACAGATGAACGCTCCCTGCTCAGAAATCTGGGGGGGGGGGGGGGGTTTAAAAATCAAAAAGAAAATTTAATGCAAGATGCATGTGGGTGTTCCAAAATGACCCCAGGGACAGTCAGGGAAGCCTCACACTCATTTTTCCACTTTCCCAGGCCAGAAAATAAATAGTTTTTTAAAAATGCAATGCAATGCAATAAAATAAAATAAAATAAAATAAAATTGCAAAATGCAAAAGAGAGTCAGAGATTCCTCCCCACTCCCCGGCTTACACAGAAAAGCAGGATCGAATCTCTCCAATCGAAAGGACTGGAGGACTAGAGGAGGACTAGAGGTGGCAGTGGAGCCAGAGCTGCTGCTTCTCCTGCTGCCCCATGCACAGAAGCATTGTGTCCAGATCACGGGAGGTGGTAGTTCCGCTATATTCTGCTACGGTCAGGCCTCCCCTGGAGTACTGTATCCAGTTTTGGGCACCACATTTCAGGAAGGATGTTGACGAGCTCAAGCGAGGGCAACCAGGGTGGTGAGGGGGTTGGAATCCAAGTCTGATGAGGAAAGGCTGAAAGAGTTGGGTATGTTTAGCCTGGGAAAGTGAAGGCTTAGAGGGGACATGATTGCAGGCTTCAAATATTTGAAGGGCTGTCATGTAGAAGATGGGGCAGATCTATTCTCTCTTGCTCTGGATTGCAAGGCTAGATGTAACGGGTGGAAATTACAAGGGAGTCGATAATACCGGCTGAATATCAGGAGTAACTTCCTAACTGGAGGAATGGTTAAGCAGTGGAACAGACTGCCTTGGGAGGTGGTGGATGCTCCTTCACTGGACGTTTTCAAGTGGAGGCTGGACAACCATCTTTTGGGTATGTTGTAGGGCTATCTTTTGGCTGTGCTCCTACAGAGGGCAGGGGGTTGGACTAGATGACCTGCAAGGTCCCTTCCAACTCTAACACTCTGACCGATTTCCCACGAGGCGCTGCTCCAGCATCGTTCTTTCCTTTGCCCCGATTGCGTGCTTGAATTTCCCACTATTTGCCCCGCACTGCATTTTGACCCACGGCTTCACCCAAATTCAAAAAACAGAATCACTGAAGCCACGGGGGAATTCAAGTGAAGCCGCGGGTCAAAATGCGGCGTGGGGCAAATAGAAGAAGAAGAAGAAGAAGAAGAGATTGGATTTATATCCCGCCCTTCACTCACTTGTAGTCTCAGAGCGGCTGACAACTGCCTTTTCCCTTCCCCTCCCCACAACAGACACCCTGTGAGGTAGGTGGGGCTGAGAGAGCTCTGGGACTACTGTCCTTGAGAGAACAGCTGGGACAGAGCTATGGCTTGCCCAAGGTCATCCAGCAGGTGCAAGCGGAGGAATGGGGAATCAAACCCGGTTCTCCCAGATTAGAGTCCGCGCACTTAACCACTGCACCAAACTGGCTCTCCAGTAGTGGGAAATTCAAGCACGCAATCAGAGCAAAGAGAAGAATGATGCCGGAGCAGCGCCTTCTGGGAAATCGGTCTCTATGATTCTGTGCCCCACCAACCAACATTTTCTGGCTATGCCCCTGCCTATATCAACAAGCCAAAACACTTCTTCAGGCAACAGGAGCTGACTTGCTGAGCTGATGTTTGGCAAAGTCTTTTTACACAGCGGTGTGTTTGTGTATTCAGCCCTTACGCTGTGTTTCCCATTGATTTCATTTTGTATAACCCACCTTGGAGACTGGCAACCCTACCCCAAACAGGAATGTCTGGGTTAAATCAGGCCAACTGCCAACCAAATCAGGATCATAGCAGCGTGTGGACGAGATTGGAGAGCTGGAGCAGTGCCTAGAAAGAGCGTGACCTGCGCACCTTCTTGATCTCTGGCTGTGGTTCAAGGGACAGAAGCTGTGCGGAATGGGGCGGGGGCCGGCCTCCCTTCCGGGGCGGGAGAGCAGAGCCCGGTGCCAGGGGTCGCGCACTTACTGCGGAAAGAGTACTCCACAAAGGAATGGTGTCGGATGGCGCTGAATATGTTGTACAGCAAGTAGTCGAGGCAGAAAGCCAGGAGCAGGAAGATCAGGGATGGCAGGCAGCCCAGCAGCTCCGACATCTGGAAAGAGGCAGGGTGGGAAAGCGTGGGGCGGGACTGATAGGGAAAAAGGCAAACTCTGCAGGGGCCTCTGTTAGGAGAAGGACTGGAAAGTGGGTGGTACAGAGCAGTTCAGGGACTGAGCTTGGAGGTACCAAGTGCCGGATGCGAATCATCCCTCCTTTTGTTTAGAGGAGGGGCCGGTGAGCTGCGACCTGCAAAGAGATCTACGGTTGTCAACTTCCATCTGGGGCCTGGGGGTCTGCCAGGATCACAGCTGATCTCTGGATGGTAGAGATCAGTTCCCTTGGAGCAAATGGCTGCTTCACAGGGTGGAATCTATGGCATTATATCCTGATGTGGCCCCACCCCACAACCCCCCCTCCCCAGGCTTAACTCCCCCTCCCCAAATCTCCAGGAATTTCCAAAGCTGGAGTTGGCGACTCCAACAGAGATCCCATCTGCCTTGCCTCAAACTGACTGAGGTAAAAGGGGGAGAGGAAAGTCACAATTCAGTAGAAACAGAACAAAACCCCAAAGGAAAACTGCATAGAGAGCGCTAGTATGGAGTCTAATAGTGAAAAAGAAATGCTAGCAAGAACAATCGTACAATTTTATATCAAGTAGTGAAAAGCTAAGCCATACAAAATGAAGATTTATACAACTAGTGAATACAGATAAGGTAAAGTTAACGAAGGTTTCCGGAGTAAGTCTTCGTTTCGTGGAGAAAACTTCATCCGAACCAGGTTTTCAGTCCTTAAATATAATATTAATAAAATTATATGGCAAATGTAGGCAAGTACCAAAGCAATAATCTTTATTATTTTATCTTTATAATGAAGGAACACTATAACTGCATGGGAGATGGGATTTGGGTAACTGTAGCTTGTCATACAGAAGGGAGAGACGCTGCTCCTTCTGAAATTCCCCCCTTTGGGGGAGGGGCAAATAGTAAAGATCTTGGGTGAATAATTGTTTAATAGAAAAAATAGTTTTTTAAAGTTGGGAATATGAGTAAGACAGCTAAGAAAAACACTCCCCCAAAATCTGCCGCATCATCACCTATTCCACAGATGAAGGTCCTTTCTGCATTTGCCGCCCATTCCAGATTTTCTCAGTGTTTGAGTGAAGAAGAAGAAGAGATTGGATTTATACCCCGTCCTTCACTTCCCAAGGGAGTCCCAGAGCGGCTTACAAACTCCTTTCCCTTCCCCTCCCCACAACAGACACCCTGTGAGGTGGGTGGGGCTGAGAGAGCTCTGAGACAACTGTCCTTGAGAGAACAGCTGTGCCAGAGCTATGGCTTGCCCAAGGTCATCCAGCAGGTGCAAGTGGAGGAGTGGGGAATCAAACCTGGCTCTCCCAGATTAGAGTCCGCGCACTTAACCCCTACACCAAACTGGCTTTCTCCAAACTGGACAGAGTGGAGGCAATATAAGTCCACAGCAAAACAGCATCCAAATAACCCAGGGAAACAGCAGGTTGAAACTGGGCTGACCACTGAAGGGAGGGAATGTAATGCAGAATGGGGGGGAAATTGAATAAAAAGAAGATTGTAACCTGATTTTAGTGCAGAATAGGGGGTGGGGGGGACCTGGATTTAAAAGGATGTGGAATTCGATTTTAGTGCGGAATTGCTTGGAGGACACTGCAGTGAACATGGATTAAAAAGAGAGTTTAGAAAAAGCCTAAATCACTGGGAATGATGCTGGAATCTTTGAAAGACCTTAAAAATGATATGCAAGCTATTTCCCAAACTAGCCTGAGCCAAACCCAGGATGACGTGAAATCCCCCCCCCCCCCCCCCTTCGGCATGCTGATGAAAGGCCTTGCCCCCCAGCTCCAACTTCCCCCCCAGCTTTGTAGGTCTCTGCCTGCACATCCCATCCACTCACCACGTTCTTGGTCTCAGCCGGCTGGAACATGAGATGGTAAGGATCGATATAGCTAGGAAGCTCGGCACGGCGCAAAGGAAGGAGAAACCGTTTCTTCTGGAAAATTCCAGGAAAAAGACGGGAAATGGGAGAGAGAGAGAGAGAGCAGTCGATGGGAGTGGCAGATAGACTTGCTATTCTCCAGGTGGCCGTACAAAAAACCAACCCTGAGGCTGTAGCACAGTGTAAAGAAATACAAATGGATCTGTAAAGTCCTAAAGACAGTCTTATGGAACATTTGGAGTATAAACAGCTAACATCTCAGCTAACATCTAGTTGTTGTTGTTCAGTTGCACAGTCGAGTCCAACTCTTTGCGACCCCAAGGCCCTCCTGTCTTCTGTCGTGTATGGGAGTTTGCTTAATGTCATGTTTGTTGCATCGATGACGCTGTCTAACCATCTCATCCTGTGCCGTCCCCTTCTTCTTTGACCTTCAGTCTTTCCCAGCATCAGGGTCTTCTCCAGGGAGTGCTCCCTTCTCACTTGGTGGCCAAAGTATTGGAGCTTCAGCTTCAGGATCTGGCCTTCCAGGGAACAGTCAGGGTTGAGTTCTTTTAGGACTGACTGATTTGATCTCCTTGCAGTCCAAGGGAATCGCAAGAGTCTTCTCCAGCACCATAATTCAAACGCATCTATTCTTTGGCGTTTGGCCTTCCTTGTGGTCCAACTCTTGCAGCCATACATCACTACTGGGAATGCCATGGCTTTGACCATACGGACTTTTGTTGGCAAAGTGACATCTCTACTTTTTGTTACACTGTCTAGGTTTGCCATCGCCTTTCTTCCAAGGAGCAGGCGTCTTTTAATTTCCTGGCTGCAGTCACCATCGGCAGTGATCTTGGATCCCAGGAACATGAAGTCTGCCACTGCTTCCATGACTTCCCCTTCTGTTTGCCAAGGAGTGCTGGGGCCGGATGCCATGATCTTAGTTTTTTTGACGTTGAGTTTCAAGCCAACTTTTGTGCTCTCCTCTTTCATTTTTAGCAAGAGGCTCTTGAGGTCCTCTTCACTTTCTGCCATCAGAATGGTATCGTCTGCATATCTGAAGTTATTGATGTTTTTCCCAGCAATCTTAATTCCGGCTTGTGCTTCATCTAGGCCGGCATTTCGCATCACACACTCTGCATATAAATTAAATAAGCAAGGTGACAATATACATCCTTGTCGTACTCCTTTTCCTATGCTAAACCAATCGGTTGTTCCATATCCGGTTCTAACTGTTGCTTCTTGATCCTTATACAGGTTTCTCAAGAGACATGTGAGGTTTCTCAAGAGACATCTAGTACAGGGGTGGGCAATTGTTTTGGCTTGGGGGCCACTTTGTGGGAGCGGAGGTTAGCAGAGGGCTGCACCTTTTAAAATGATTGCAGTTTCAGGGCGGGGAGGAGGGGAATAAGCCCCAATGAGACACACACAGGGGATCATAGGGACACAGAGAGAGGAAGACACACACACAGACGGACAGAGACAGACAGACAGAGACAGAGACAGAGAGACACACGGGGAACATAGGGAGAGAGAGAGGAAGACACACACAGAGACAGACAGACAGAGAGAGACAGACAGACAGACAGACAGAGAGACACACACGGGGAACATAGGGAGAGAGAGAGAGAGGAAGACACACACACAGAGGGACAGAGAGAGAGAGAGAGACAAAGGGTCACAGAGGGATACAGAGACACACACACAAGCAGAGGGACACAGAGAGAGTCAGAGAGAGAGAGAGACAGGGACAGACAGAGAGATTGCTGAAAGCAGCTGCCTGCCTGCTGCACCTCCGTGCAACCCGGGGAAGGCGAGGGTGGGAGTGTGCAGGGCTTCCCCGGAGTACTGCGCTTTGGCGCGGCCCAGGGAAGGCGAGGGTGGGGGTGGGCAGGGCCTCCCCGGAGCGCTGCGGCCCCGGGAAGAGGAGGATGGGGGAGGGGAGGTAACTTACCTTCCTTCTTCTGCCTCCTCATCACCCAACAGGGCTGCTGGGAGCAGGGGGTGGGGCTTGGTAATGTACCCACCCCCTGGACACTTCACTCCCGGAGCGCCGCTTCTCTGCGCTCCGGGCCCAACGGAGGCCTGACTGAAACCACGTGGCCAACTGTCTTGGTGGGCCGCAAAAAACTCTGTGGCGGGCCGCATGTGGCCCGTGGGCTGCAATTTGCCCACCCCAGCTCTAGTACATTCATACAAATTTGATATGGTCCACACACAGGACTCCTTAAATAAATCCCAACTTCCCAAAATTTCAAATACAATGCAGTACACAGAATACAGCCAAGCTCTTTCCCAGACTTCAAATACAATGCATATACAGCCAGGTTCTTTTCCTGTACAGCCAAAGTCTTCTCTAGCGTGGTCACCATCTTCATTGTTCAGAAGCCTGCATTCCAAGTCAACTAGAAGTTCTGTAGACGGCTATGCATCAGTCAATAGGAGGTTTTGCGAATTTGGCAGGTTCTTCTGGAAAGTGGCTTGAAGAAAGGGAAACTGAAATAAAGAGAACCTGGGCATTCATCGCCGCTGACCAGTCGAGTCTTAGCTGAGATGTTATCTGTTTTATACTACAAATGTTCAATAAGACTATCTTTAGGACTTGCGAACCAAGAGGGTCAAGCTAACAAAAGAATTATTATAAAAAATGTAAACATTTATTAGGGTGTACGCATAAATAAAACATAATAAAATTAAAAGAGAAAGTCCAAATATCAGACAATTAAAACTTGGTTCATTAGGAAATGATTACAGTCAGGGCTATTTTTGGGCAGGAACGCACAGGAACGGAGTTCCGGCTGGCTTCCGAGTTGGCCACGCCTACAGCCTCCCCCCCCCCCCCGGGTTTTCCAGGCTGCAGGGCATCTGGGGAAGCCAATCCAATCCAGGGAGGGAAGGCAGTTTAAACTGCCTCCCCTCCTCGGGTTCCCCATATGCCCTGCAAGACACAGGGCACCTGGGGAAGCCGATCCTGGGAGGGAGCTGTGCTGTCAGGGGTGTGGCCTAATATGCTAATGAGTTTCTGCTGTTGGGTGTGGCCTATTATGCTAATGAGTTCCTGCTGGGCTTTTTCTACCAAAAAAGCCCTGATTACAGTACATATCAAACTGACGGATAAAACCTTTGACCTAAGGACCATACGTGTTTCGGCCCCTATGGGCCTTCCTCAGTGGTCAATATTCCTTATTATACAATGACACACATCCAAAAATACATGCGTTCAGAATTTTGTCACTTGACTATTACACTTGATGGAGGTGACACACATCCTGACAAACGGGACATTTGATACCACATTAATTTGGAGAATTCGCACAGCTACCACAGGCTCATTTTACTAGTTGTAGCAAATAGCATTTAAGAAAGCAACACCTGGTCTCTTTCATATATATATATATATATATATAAGACATTCTGAACGCATGTATTTTTGGGTGTGTGTCATTGTATAATAAGGAATACTGACCACTGAGAAAGGCCCATAGGGGCCGAAACGCGTATGGTCCTTAGGTCAAAAGTTTTATCCATCAGTTTGATATGTACTATAATCAGTTCCTAACGAACCAAGCTTTAGTTGTCTAATATTTGGACTGTCTCTTTAAAATTATTATGTTTTATTTATGCGTACACCCTAATAAATGTTTACATTTTTTATAATAATTCTTTTGTTAGCTTGACCCTCTTGGTTTGCAGCTATTTTTTGGGTTGGGTTCCCCCCCCCCCCCTTTTCTGCTTTTTATCTTTAGGATTTACAGATCCATTTGTATTTCTTTACACAGTGCTACAGCCTCAGGGTTGTGTTTTTGTACTAAAACTTGCTTTCACTGTGTCGCCGTTATATTTATACACTCTCCAGGTGGTAGCTGGAGATCTAGAATTACAAGTAATCCCCAGGTGGCAGAAAGCAGTCCCCCTGGAGAAAAATGGCTGCTTTGGAAGCTAGACTCCATGGCACTATACCCTATTGAACTCCCGGTCTTTCTCAGGTTCCACCCCCCAAATCTCCAGGTATTTCCCAGCCTGGAGCTGGCAACCCAGACCGACCCTGATCGGCTGAACTGTTCTCAGAGCATAGTAGGCACAAGGTCAGTCTCAGTTTCCCCAGAAAATCTATCCCCCTACCAGGAAAGATGGGGGAGATCCACCTCAAATAATGGGGGCCCTAGATTCCTTCTTCCTCCCGGTGGACATCTGCTGTCTCAGGTGCTCTGGGACTGGACCCTGCCCTGCCGTCACTGACCGCTCTTACCTGCTTCCGACGCCGGGCGTCAATCTGCCGGAAATAGCGGGTGATGTAGATGTTGTCGAAGCGGACATCTTGGTTGTAACTATTTGTGTAGGACTGTGCCCTTGGGAAAGAGGTTTGGGGTGGGGGGGACACAAGGACAGGTCAGCACTAGGCTGTGCTGGGGGTGGGATGCCACTCCAGCCCTGTCTGTCCGAATCCCACCTACTGATCCCACCAAACCCCTCCCACTAACCCCACCCATCACTTGCTAGTGTTATAGCAACCTAAGACTCTTAGGCTCCACCCAGACTTGACTGACACTATTCCCTTCCATTCGGCTCTGCTCCTGACCCACCTGAGACTATTCCCTCCTGCTAGGCTCCGCCCTGACTTGACTGACACTATTCTCTTCCATTCAGCTCTTCCCCCAACCTGCCTGAGACTGTCCCCTCCTGCTAGGCTCCACCCAGACTTGACTGAAACTATTCCCTTCCATTCAGCTCTTCCCGACCCGCCTGAGACTATTCCCTCCTACCAGGCTCCACTCAGACTTGACTGACACTATTCCCTTCCAATTGGCTCTGCCCCTGACCCGCCTGAGACTATTCGCTCCTACTAGGCTCCGTCCAGACTTGACTGACACTATTCCCTGCCATGGGACTCCGTCCCCATTCACTGGGCTCCTCCCAATCTTCTTGGTGCCTCCCCTTATCTCCAAGGCTCCTCCCCCTCTAGTCTCTGATGGTTCGGCCACCCTAGATTGGACGGCCAGCTCCCCTCAGCCCTTGAGATCATTTAAACTGGAGGGGCCATGGACTGAACCTTCAGTAGAGGTGTCCATCTCTGGTAGGGTTGCCAACTTCCAGGTAGTGGCTGGAGATCTCCTGCTATTACAATTGATCTCCAGGCAACAGAGATAAATTGACCTAGAGAAAATGGCTGCTTTGGAAGGTGGATTCTAGGGCAGTATACCCCATTGAAGTCCCTCCCCTCCCTAAACTCCACCCTCCTCAGGTTCCACCCCCCAAATATCCAGGTATTTCCCAACCTGGAGCTGGCAACCCTATCTCCAGGTGGTGGCTGGAGATCTCCTGAGATTATAACTGATCTCCAGGGGACCGAGATCAGTTCACCTGGAGAACATGGCCACTTTGGAAGGTAGACTCTATGGCATAGGAGGAGGAGGAGGAAGACGAGGTGGAGGAGGAGGAGGAGGAGGAGGAGGAGGAGAATGGATTTCTACCTCGCCCTTCGCTACCGGAAGGAGTCTCAGAGTGGCTTACAATCTCCTTCCCTTCCCCTCCCCACAACAGACACCCTTGTGAGGTAGGTGGGGCTGAGAGCTCTTTTGAGGACTGCTCCTGAGAGAACAGCTCCAAGAGAACTTGTGACTCACCCAAGATCACACCAGCAGCTGCATGTGGAGGAGTGGGGAATAAAACCCGGTTCTCCCAGATCAGAGTCCGGGCTCATCATCACTATACCAAACTGGCTTTCTGAAGTCCCTCCCTCCCCAAACCCTGCCCTCCAATCTCCCGGAATTTCCCAACTTGGACCTGACAGCCCTAACGTTTGGCACGCCAAGCCCCTGCTGTGCCGCTCAGCTAGGAGCCTTCCTCATTCAGGCCCCGCTTCCCATGCTCTACTTGTGCTCACGAGGCAAAAATGATGATGAAGGTGCAGGAGAGCAAGACGCGGAGCACGGACATGGAGGTGCTGATACGGCCGCCCTGCAGGGCCACCTGTTCGTTGACCTCATCCACCAGGTGTTGGTGGGAGATGTTGGCGCCCACAAGCATCGCCTGCTGTTCTTCCTGAGGGAGGGAGGAGACAGAGACAGAAGGAGGAGTTCTATTCCTCACCACTGTGACCCGGGGCACACGGTTCAGCCACTGGGCTGGCAAAGGACCCCACGCACCTTGACAACCAAGTCAGCGGAGAAGTCCTGGTTTAAGTTGTCGACGGAGCCATTGACGCGGTCGTAGGTCTGGCCAAAGTTCCCATCCACGGGAATCTTGTCATGGCACCAAGCATTCATAACTGGCAAAGAGGAAAAAGAGGAAGGGGGAGGGGGTCCGAAGCAGTGTTCCCTCTAAGCGGAGCTAGTGTGAGCTAGCTCACAGGTTTTTCGCCTCCGGCTCACACACTTTTGTCTTCGCTGAGGGAGGATGGCTCCAAAGCAAACTAATTCATGCAGCAGCCAAATCGCTCGCTCACATCTTTCATGCCGGTAGCGCACAAAGCGGAATTTTTGCTCACAGGACTCCACAGCTTAAAGGAAGCGTTGAAGGCCTCATTCTCATGGAGGTTGTAGAAACCTGTGCCTGAGCTCCAAGATTTTAAATTGCAGGTAGGGTACCACGTGGAGGGGCTGTAGGACCAAATCTCCAGGACTTTCCCAACCGGGATCTGGCAACCCTATTCCCCCATCCCCCCCACTGGTGGCCAGGGAGGACCCGGCAAGTGCAATCCCCAACTCCCTCGCCATTTTCCTTAGATGAAACAGCCCTTGGGGGGGGGGGCAGGGGGAGTTATTAGCCTCATTTTGGAGCTGCACGTATATCCCAGCACTCAAAGCCACTTGGTGCAGGAGCAGAGACATCCCCGGCCTTAGTGACCTACGAAGCTATCCACCACCACCCCCTTTGCTCAGTAACGAGCCACGTGAGGGGCATGAAACCAGCCCTGTGGGTCCCTGCTGGGAGAACAACAGCTTCTTGGCAGCAACTCACTTTTGGCCAGGTGGCAAAGGAAGCTGAACTTCATGGGGATGCAGAGCAGGTGGCTGATGACAGGCACCGCGATCTTCTCCAGGCAGGCCTTGTACTTGGCCTCGAACCAGGCCTGGCAGCGCTTGATGGACTGGTCTATGATGTCTGGAGGAGAGAGGAGTCCCCGCTTTAACAAAGCTCGGCGAGTCCGGCTCCTGGGACGGGGGCTAGCCTGTCGGCTTGGCCTAAAGGGGGCTTGCCCAGAGCCCGTGGAATTGGCATGGGTCTTAAGAACACGAGAGAAGCCAATGTTGGATCAGGCCAGTGGCCCATCCAGTCCAACGCTCAGTGTCACACAGCGGCCAAAACCCAGGTGCCATCAGCAGGTCCACCAACGAGGCCAGGACTCCAGAAGCCCTCCTACAGGACTCCAGAAGCCCTCCTCCAACAGTTGCCCCCACAAAAAACACCAAGCATACAGAGCATCACTGCCCCAGACAGAGTGTTCCATCGGTACCTGGAGCAAGAGATCAAAACCTGAGTTTTGGCCCCTGTGTGACACAGAAGGTGCATTCAGATGGCATGCTTGTGGCGGTTTAAATGGCCCCCGCTCTGTTGCGGGTTTTTTTACTCTGGACAATCGCAATCACATGAGAGCGTGTGTCGGGTTTTTTTTGTTTTTTTTTCTCAGTTTGCATGTGTGCGTAACTGCTCATCTGTAGAATTTAAAAAACCTTTATCCTCGCGCATGTGCAAAACCACTAGGGCGAATCACGGCTTTCATCTGATAGTCCCACAGAGCACCATGATTTCACCGCTGTGACAGAAGACTTCCCTTTAAACTTTTTGCCCCAAACTGGCCTCTTCGGGATCCCAAACTCAAAACGAGTGCCCATTTAAATATCGGTTTTATCAATGTGAGAGCGGAGCTCGGCTTATGCGCATATCGCCAACGCACAAAAAAATGGCAGGTGAAAAGTGGAAGCCTTGGGCTTCCGAGCGGGGAGGGGGTTTAAACCTCCGGAAGTGGCTTGACACCGGAGGAGCGACCACACTGTGAAAACCACGGCTTTAAACGGGAGAGCTGAGAAAACACCACTCGAGACCTGGTAACAAAATACTCCAGTTTAAACCGGGGGTTGAGCGGGAAACCAACAGCTGGGGATGGGAGGCAGATGTTGCTGTCTGAACGCGCACATAAAATCCGTTATTGAAGAGTGACGAAACCGGATCAAATCTCATGTCTGAACACATCCGGAGTCTCTTGTGTTCTTATGACATCATTGCTTTCTTTCGGTATCTGAAGGGCTGTCACTTAGAGGAGGGCAGGAAGCCGTTCCTGTTGGTAGCAGAGGAGAGGACTCACGAGAATGGGTTTACATTAAGGGCGGGAAGGTACCAGGAAAACTTTTTTGACAGTCAAGAGTTGTTCAGCAGTGGAATCAGCTGCCTGCGGAGGTGTTGAGCTCCCCCCTCCCTGGCAGTCTTCAAGCAGCAGCTGGACAAACCTTTGTCAGGGATGCTCTAGGCCAGTGGTGGCAAACCTATGGCACGCGTGCCAGAGGCGTCACTCAGAGCCCTCTCTGTGGGCACGCACGCAGTTTGGGCACTCAGTCTCTAAAAGGAAAAAGACGACACAGACTCGAGGCTGGGCTGCTCTCAAACTTACAAAGTATGAGCCAAGGTTAGACACATTATCAGCATGCATACAACAGCAAAAACCACATTAATTGTTCAAAAGCAGGCCGAATGCAAACTTTTACCTTTCAATAAAAAGTTGTTTGTATAATTAAAAGCTCAGTTCTTGTGTTTTTCTTTTAAGACAAAAGATGTTAATGAGTTCTTTTTTCTAAACTAAAACCTCAGTATTCAGGTTAAATTGTCGTGCTGGCACTTTGCGATAAATAAGAGGGTTTTGGGTTGCAGTTTGGGCACTTGGTCTCTAAAAGGTTCGCCATCACTGCTCTAGGCTGATCCTGCACTGAGCAGGGGGTTGGGCTAAATGGCCTGTATGGCCCCTTCCAACTCTGTGAGTCTATGATTCTAACTTGCTCCTTGGAGCAGTTGGGCTTGTGTAACACTGGTGGGCAAAGTGGGATTCCTTGGAGAGTAACTGCAAGCTGGTGCAACTGAGCAGGTGAAGATGCTGTTCCAGCGGCACCTGAGAGCTCTTGCACAAAAAAGGGGACCCCTTCTCTGGGAGCAACCCAGGCAAGCTGTTTTGAAGAAGCCAAATGGCTGGGGGGGGGGGGCGGGAAGAGTGAAAATCTCCTTCCCCGAATGCATGGATCCAAATGCTTCAAAAGGGCAACCGAGGACAAGGCTGTTTGGTTGTCATGGCTGGCAGGGGTGCAAGATAAAACCCTGAATCAAAACTATATTTGGAGTGAGAGAGAGAGAGAGAGAAAAACAAAGAGAGATAGAGACAGACAGACAGAGATCTCAGAGAGGTGGAAAGATTTGAACAGAGAAGGTTTGGGTCTAAATTCTCCTTAATGTAGCCATTTCCCAATAGACAGACAGACAGATTTATTTGTGGGCACTCCATGAAATTGCTGAGCAGTCGGGTTAGAACGGATAAAAGGAAGTCCTTCTTCATCCAAAAAGTGATTAAACATGTGGAATTCACTGCCACAGGAGGGGGCGGCGGCTACAAGCATGGACAGCTTCAAGAAGGAATTAGATATAAACATATGGAGCAGAAGTCCATCAGTGGCTATTAGCCACAAAGTATAGATAAGAACTCTCAGACTGGGGCAAGTGATGCTCTGTCTTCTTGGTGCTTGGGGGGGGGGGGGCAACAGTGGGAGGGCTTCTAGTGTCCTGGCCCCACTGGTGGACCTCCTGAGGGCACCTGGTGTTTTTGGCCACTGTGTGACAGAGTGTTGGACTGGATGGGCCACTGGCCTGATCCAACATTGACTTCTCTTATGTTCGTATGTTCTTATGTTCAGACTATAAGTAAGGAGAAATAAACAGTTGTGGGGTTTAGGTCAGCAGAGCCAAAATAACTAACCTTCTTTCATGCTGGGCCCTCATGTCTGATGGTGTACCCCACTTTCCCCCCAGAGGACAACCTTCCCACCCCCACTCACATGAGCAGCGCATCTGGGTTTTCTTCTCGTAGAGTTCCTGCGTAGAAGAAGGCGAGCGTTTCTCACTCTCCTCCCTCTCCGAGCGCACGTTGTACCCAGACTCGCTGGCCACCTGCTCGTTCAGGGCTGAGAAGGAGCGCGATACTTGTTGGGTTTCACTCCTCAGGGTCTTCCCACTTCTCTGTCACAGAAATAACGCTGGCCTGAGAGTCGTCGAGGGAAGCCCAGCGGCATATGGAAGGACAGGACAATACAGGCCCAAGTGGGATGCAGTGGCAGAAAAGAGCAAGAGTCCCATCGCGCCTTCAAGACTTAACAAAATTTGTGGCAGGGGATGAACTTCTCACTTCTGCCGAAGTCACTCCTCACTTCTGCCGAAAGCTAACCCCCTGCCACAAATTCTGTTAGTCTTTAAGGTGCTGCTGGACTCTTGCTCTTTTCGAATGCTAAAAGGTGAAGGTAAAGGTTTCCCTTGCTCGAAAGCCAGTCGAATCTGACTCTAGGGGGCGATGCTCATCTCCGTTTCCAAGCCGAAGAGCCAGCACTTTCCAAAGATGTTCCCGTGGTCATGTGGCTGGCATGACTGAACACCAAGGCACACGGAACGCTGTTACCTTCCCACCGAAGCGGCCAGTACCTGTTTATCTACTTGCAATTTCTTGCTTCCGAACTATTAGGTTGGCAGGAGCTGGGTCAGAGATGGGAGCTCACTCCATCATGTGGCACTGGGGTCTCGAACTGCCAAACTACAGACCTTCCAGTCTGCAGCTCAGCATCTTAACCTCTGAGCTACCTACTGCTACAGGCAGACTAACACAGCTACCCGTCTTGATCTCTTTCTGTGGGGGGGTGGCAGAGGTGTCAAAACTCAGTTGTTACAAGGGCCGGATCTGACATAAACGTCACTTTGTCAGGCTGAGCCATGTGAGCCATAAAATGTAATGCCAGGTACCAGAGGTATTTTATTGTGGACACTGACCCATAGCCCTCCTCAGTAGGGGTCGGGGTCAAATTGACCCTCCTCACCCCTTACAGTTGCCAACTCTGGGTTGGGCAATCCCTGGCGATCTGGGGGAGAGTCTGTGTTTGGGGAAAGGAGGGACCTCAGCAGGGGATATAAAACCCTAATAGAGGCCCTTCCGGTCCACATTTAGCTTGGTTCCCCCCAGTTGTTCGCCGGCTGGATAAGAGCCCTGGATGGGCCTGTTCCAGCTCCCAGGCCATATGTTTGGCATGTCTGGGTTTGAGCGTCAGACCCAGGTTTGAAGAAGAAGAAACTGGATTTATATCCCACCCTTCACTCACCTGGAGTCTCAGAGCGGCTTACAAACTCCTTTCCCTTCCCCTCCCCACAACAGACACCCTGTGTGGTAGGGGGGGCTGAGAGAGCTCTGAGACAACTGTCCTTGAGAGAACAGCTGGTACAGAGCTATGGCTTGCCCAAGGTCATCCAGCCAGGTGCAAGTGGAAGAGTGGGGAATCAAACCCGGTTCTCCCAGATTAGAGTCCGCGCACTTAACCACTACACCAAACTGGCTCTCAAACAACTGGTTTGAATCCCCACTTGCTCATGGAAGCGTGCTGGGTGGCCTTTGGCCAGTCACACACGCTCAGCCAAACTTCCCTCACAGGGTTGATCAGAGGCCAGCAAGAGAGCCAAACTGAAGCAAGATTTATTTTATTGATTGATTCAGTTTATACACTGCCCTCCCCTCCAAGGCAGGCTCAGAGTCAGAGTTAACTTCTAGAGAGTCAGAGTTAACTTCAAGAGCTTTGGGGGCTCCACCATTGAGACAGCAGCCTGAAGAAGTCAGAGGGAACGGATGGCAAACTAGGTGATCCGTAATCAGTCCATTTGTGAAGCTTTAAAAGGGGATTCAATAGATTCGTGGAGAACAGGTCTATCAGTGGCTACTAGCCATGGTGACTAAAGGGAACCTCCATGTTCAGAGGCACTAAAACTTTGAATATCCAGGCTAGGAGGCAACATCAGGGGAAGGCCTTGGCCTCTTTGCCCTGTTGCTGGCCCTCCAGAGGAACTGGTTGAGGCCACTGTGTGAGATGGGATGCTGGACTGGATGGACCCTCACTGGTCTGATCCAGCAGGGCTCTTCTTGTGTTCTCCTCAGGGGAAAGCCTCAGTCAGTATGCTCTGTTACTGGCCCTCCAGAGGAACTGGCTGAGGCCTCTGTGTGAGACAGGATGCTGGCCTAGATGGACCCTCACTGGTCTGATCCAGCAGGGCTCTTCTTATGTTCTCAGGGGAAGGCCTCGGCCTCTCTGCCCTGTTGCTGGCCCTCCAGAGGAACTGGCTGAGGCCACTGTGTGAGACAGGATGCTGGACTAGATGGACCCTCACTGGTCTGACCCAGTAGGGCTCTTCTTAGGTGCTTATGAGGGGAAGGCCTCGGCCTCTCTGCCCTGTTCTTGGCCCTCCAGAGGAACTGGTCGAGGCCACTGTGTGAGACAGGATGCTGGACTAGATGGACCCTCACTGGTCTGATCCACCAGGGCTCTTCTGATGTTCTTAATCTTGATTTCCCAGTATTTACATTGTCTCTTAGGCCTTTTTTTAAAAATGTGCATTGCGTTCTAATTTTGTAATCGACCTTGTGTCTCTGTGAGAAAGGCAGACTATCAATACAATTAAATTAAAATCTTCGGTAGGAGAACAGAAGGACGCCGACCAGTCCCAGATGTCCCTGTGCCGAATGCCCCAAAGACCTTCAACGGGACAGGCCCCTCAGTCTGGTGACTGCCGCTTGAACTCGTTCCCTTCCCCGTGGAGCTCTGTGCTTGACACGCATTTCCACCAGACTCACCACCATGTCCGTCAGGACCTTGCGCAGGGGGTTCATCGATACCTTCCAGGAGCGCTTGGCGTTTTCGATCTGCAGCTCCACCGTGCAGCTGACGGACCGTACCACTTCACCCAGGTTGTGCCGGATGTTGGTCACAGGGCCTGCCGGGAGCGGAGAGGGGAGCAGTTTCTGTCGGAGAGACGAAGGCCCCTCCCTCTGCACTGGCGCTGCCACCCTCCAAGTGGTGGGGCATATAACAACCCAATCAAAAACTGTAACACTGTACCTCAAAATACTTGACACTTGGTTCCAAACATTCTTATATTACCCGTGTAGTGCTCTAAATACCATTCAGATCCATTCCAAAGACACCAACATAAATAGTCAAATATAGTTCGACAAATCCCTATATAGATGGCTGTATGCAGTCAAGGGAAATATGTAGAGCCTCATGCTCCATCTGGGCAACTGTGTTTTTGTGGACATCTAGCAACTGTTACTCCTCTTAGTTGTGTGAACATTTATTAACTGTTTTGTCGAACTGTATTTGACTATTCACATTGGTGTCTTTGGAATGGATCTGAATGGTATTTAGAGTAAAGGTAAAAGGTAAAGGTTTCCCTTGCTCGAAAGCCAGTTGAATATAACTCTAGGGATGCGGTGCTCATCTCCGTTTCCAAGCCGAAGAGCCAGCGCTGTCTGAAGACTTTTCCCATGGTCATGAGGCCAGCATGACTGGACGCTGAGGCACACAGAATGCTGTGACCTTCCCACTGCAGCAGTACCTGTTTATCTACTTGCAATTTCTTGCTTTCAAACTGCTAGGTTGGCAGGAGCTGGGGCCAGAGACGGGAGCTCACTCCGTCACGCGGCACTCAGGTCTCGAACTGCTGAACTAGCGACCTTCTGGTCTGCGGTTCAGCGTCTTAACCACTTGAGCCACTGCAGCCCCTGGTATTAAGAGTACTACACTCTTAATATAAGAATGTTTTGAACCAAGTGTCAAGTATTTAGGGGTACAGCGTTACAGTTTTTGACTGTGTTGTTATATGCACAACCCTCTTTGCTGTACTTCCATTTATTTATTCTAGCTTCCAGGTGGTGGCTAGAGATCTCCCGGTATTACAAGTCATCTCCAAACATAGGGTTGCCAGGTCTGAGTTGGAAAATACCTGGAGAATTTGGGGGTGGAGCCAGGAGAGGGCGGGGTTTGGGGAGGGGAGGGGCCTCAGCATGGTACAATGCCATAGAGTCCACCCTCCAAAGCAGCCATTTTCTCCAGGGGAGCTGATCTCTGTCAGCTGGGGATCTGTTGTAAAAGCGGGAGATCTCCAGGCCCCACCTGGAGTCTGGCAACCCTGAGACAACAGAGGTCAGTTTCCCCTAGATAAAATGGCTGCTTTGGAAGGTGGACTCTATGGCATCATGCCCTGCCTAGGTCCCTCCCCTCCTCGAAGCCTGCGGGGGGGGCACTAAAGTCACAGTTTGCTTCACATAGTTAATTAAGGGCTGTCAAGTCGAATCTGACTGATGCTAACCCCTCGTGAGGTCTTCAAGGCAAGAGACAAACAGAGGTGATTTGCCATTGCCTGCCTCTGTGTAGCGACTCTGGACTCCTTCGCTGGTTTTCCATCCAAGTACCAACTGTGGCCGACCCTGTTTAGCTTCCAGGCTCTGACAATCTTAGCCTAGTCTGGGCTGTTCAGGCTGCTAGTGGGCCTGGAGTACCAAAAATCCTTGGACTGGCCCTACTCATCAGGAGAACAAGATTTCTATCCTGTTAGAAGCCAGTGATTATAAAGCATACAGATCCCAGCACAGAATGTGGACTTTGCTGCCAGAGTGTGTAGCGATGGCCACAGGAATAAACAGCTATAAAGGGGATTAGATAGATTCACGGAGGATTAGTCTATCAATGGCTACTAGCCATGGGGGCTGAGGGGAACCTCCACATTCAGAGGCACTAAGGCTCTGAATCCCAGAGCCAGGAAGCAACATCAGGGGAAGGCCTCGACCTCTCTGCCCTGTTGTTGGCCCTCCAGAGGAACTGGTTGAGGCCACTGTGTGAGAGAGGATGTTGAACTAGATGGACTATTAGTCTAATCCATCAGGGCTCTTCTTACATTCTTAATTTGGAACCTAGCTTCCTGGGACTCTCATGGCTCATTTAAAACCTCAGATTTCTAGTCCTTTCGACTTTGAGGATGAACCTGAAAGTGTTTTGGTGACGCCTGCTGCAGTTATCAAGACCAAAGAGGCTGCTGTGCTGTGGCAAATTTCTTGAGGCTGGGGACTTCTGTGCCTTGTACAGACCTTCCTTGAAATCAACGGCACAACAGAAGGACCTTTGCATAGGTTGTTGAAATTGCACTTTTTGTAACATGCAAGGTTTGTTTTGGGGGAGAATGCAGGCATGCTACTAGGGGGGCACGGTGAAAGGATTATACCCTGGGGTCTAAATGGGCGCTGTAAAAATTAGGGAGAAAGAAGGTCATCCTCTGGAATGGGTGTTTTCTCATACCATCATAGATGCTGGCCAGCACGTAGGTGAGCACATAGAGCCGTCCCTCTTTGCCCATGAACTTGGGTATCACAAGGAGGCTGGTGCAGCGGAAATGCGGGGAGGTGCCCCATCCCAGAGCACCCACACCTAGAAGGAGGAGGAAATCAGAACTGGGGACGGGCTACTGGGCCTCTGCTCCCTTCCTTCACCAGCCTCCCTTTGGGGTTTTTTTTTAGCCTACTGCCAACTCCTCCTGGGGCCTCCCCCATCCCTACCTCCTCTCTTGACCCAGTTCTCACCCGCCATGCCATACATCAGCTGGATTTTGCGGTCCTCGGTGATGCTCATGGGGAAAATCAGGATCCAGGAGAGGACTGGAAACCAAAAACCAGAATGCATATGCAGTTTGACTGCTATATCTATACCTCACTATTCATAGCAACGTATGAAGGTGGCTCACACCAAATCAAACCACAAACCAATTTACTTCATTGCTGTGTACCATAACAGGAAGTGGCTGTCAGGCAGAGAACGGTTGTTCTTTCCATATGCGTGGTGCCGAAGCAGTGGAGATGCCAGGGATTGAACCAGGGACCTTCTTCATACAGGGCAGATGCTCTACCATTGCTCTGTGCCCTCCCTCTAGGAGGCATCTGTTGGTCCTGGTACATAGAAGCATCCTTGAGAGCAACTGACTTAAGTTCATGAGACCTTGCCCGATATGTAAGAAACTGAATTATATTAGCCTATCAGGAAATGGAATGAGACTTCCTATAGTCTCCTTTTTCCTGAGGAAGGACCAGAAGTCTGAAACACTGAATACTACCTGGGGAGAGTGTTGGAAAATTATTTTGTATATTTGTACTCTTGGATATTTTCTCTTTATGGAATTTGTTGACTCCTGTATTCTCCCATGATAGATCATGAATAGAGTTATTTCACATTAGATAAATTGTTCACTGTATTGTAGTCTCCTTTTGTGTAACTTTGAGGGATATTCAGCTCACAGTTGTTTTCTGTGGGGTTTTTTTTTTTTGCTTTCCTTACTGTGTACTGTACTGTTTGTTTTTGCTTGTTTTTTTTCTCCCTCTAGGGTTGCCAGATCCCTCCTAGTAGCTGGTGGGGGACTTACTGGGAGCGGGAAGAAGTGTGCACGCACATGAAAGCTTATCCCATGAATAAAACTTGGTTGGTCTTAAAAGTGCCACTGGACTCAAACTTTGTTCTAAATTATAAGCAGCCATGGAATGGAAAGGCTGGAATCTCGTCGTTTCAGTGCATGGGCTACTGTGGTGGTTTCTACACTGATTAAATGATAAACCAGCCCGCGGGAACCCGGGAGGCCAGTAGGATGCAAGGAACAAATCCCTGGTTACAAAATCAGCAGTAACTCAACCAGAAAAATCAGTAAAAAACAGCCATGCAAAAGCAGCAATAAATGCAAGGAATGAGAGAGAGAGAGAGAGAGAGAGAATTACTAGACTTCTAGACTTCCTTTCAGCCACAAACAGTTCCTGCCATGGTTTTTTAAACCACCAAAATAAATTCACAGTAGAAACAATTCAAATCTAAAAAATATTCCTTCCTCGCTTGCCCTTGGTCTTTTCAGACTTCAAGCACAGATTTGCCTTCTCTGTTTCCAAGACCTTGGTTAATGCCCAAGGACCACGGACACTTTCATTATCATTTTTCACTAGGGCTAAATTGAAACACCACCGTCATCTGCCCTGGACCCCTTTTCAGCGCAGGGTCTTCCACTGGGTCACAGCACCACCCAGATCTGGCCCGCGTTCTCCTCCCTGCCACTCCAGCGCAATGTCGACTCACCCAAAGCAAATAAGCTTCCGAGTCCAGCACCCAGGAAGAACTTGGAGAGTCTGAATTCCTCCGGCTGGCTCCAGAGGTAACGGGTGCAGAAGTGAGGCAAAAGGAGCCCGAGGAAGTGTTTGAGAGCTGTGAAGAGACAAAAAGCTTAACAACATTGTTACCTCTCTGAACCGCATAAGAAGAGCCCTGCTGGCTCAGACCATGGTCCATCTAGTCCGGCATCCTGGAGGGCCAACGAACAGAGCCTCCCCCTGATGCTACTTCCTAGCCCTGGATTTCAGAGGCTCCGCCTGACGGCCTCTGAAAATGGAGGCTCCTTTTAGTTGCCTTAGTTAGCCGCCCCCGATGGATCTCTCCTCCATGAAGCTAATTCTCTCTTAAAGCTGTCTATGCTTCTGACCATGACTGCATCAACCGGCAGGAAACAGTTAATTATGAGTAAAGAAGTAAATCCCTCCCATACGCTGTTGGCCCTTTCTCGAAGAAGAAGAAGATGATATTGGATTTATACCCCGCCCTTCACTTGGAGTCTCAGAGTGGCTTACAAACTCCTTTCCCTTCCCCTCCCCACAACAGACACCCTGGGAGGTAGGTGGGGCTGAGAGAGCTCTGACAGAAACTGCTCTTTTTCAAGAACAGCTGGTCCAGAGCTATGGCTTGCCCAAGGTCATCCAGCAGGTGCAAGTGGAGGAGTGGGGAATCAAACCCGGTTCTCCCAGATTAGAGTCCGCACACTTAATCACTACGCTCTTCACTGTGCACTTAACCACTACACCACCAGCCTCCGGATGGAAACTTGGGATCCACCGGAATGACAGCTCATCCCCAGACTACAGAGGTCAGTTCCCCTGGAGAAAGTGGATGCTTTGGAGAGTGGACTTCAGGTCCTTGTACCCCACCGAGGTCCCTGTTCTCCCCAGGCTCCATCCCCAAATCTCCAGGAGTAACCCTACCCCCCCATCCCCCACTAGTGGCCAAGGGGGACCTGGTAACCTTGTTTCTCCCATGTAGGGTTGCCATCCTCCAGGTGGTATCTGGAGATCTCCCACTGTTACAATAAGGATTGCCAGGTCTTACCTGGCTGCCAGTGGGGTGCGTGTCCCTCTGTCTCCGGGATCTCTTCAGTGCACCTGCTTTGCCCTGGAAGAGCCCCGTTCATGCCAAGGTGCTTGGCACAATGATGTCACCCGGAAGTGATGTCATCGCACAGGGCATATGGGCATGCTTTCTTTTGAGGAAAACTCTGTGGTAACCATAGAGTTTTTTCTTGAATGACAGTGTGCCCCCCCCCCCCCCCGCAATGTGCCCTGTGTGATGACATCACATCCAGGTGACATCACCACGCTGAGCACATTGGCATGAATGGGGCACTTTGGGGGCGGCCCCCCTGAAAGTGGGCAAACCCCCACCCCCATCGGGGGAATGACAACCCTAGTTACAACTGATCTTTAAACAATAACCAACATCAGTTCCCCTAGAGAAAATGGTCGCTTTGTGGGGTGGACTCTATAACATGATATCCTGACAAGGTCTCTTCCTTCCCCAACCCTCCCAAGTCTCCCCCACCCCCAATCTCCAACTATTTCCCAACCCAGAGCTGACAACCCTGTCCAACCCACAGAGTTTGATCTCCCTTTGAAGCTTAGATGGAAAGGTGAGACTCACAAGTATTGGGGGGCTTTCGCCAGCGGCCCTTCCTGACGCTTTGATACTTCCCTTTGGAGACGTGGCGCCCCATTTCCCCCTGGTACTTTGAACGCCAGAGTGAGTCCTGGTTCAGAACCGGGCTTTATTGGCCTAGTTCTCGCTGAGGTCGTAAACTAGTGACAAGACTGTACCACCTCAGGGGGGCAGCGCACCCGATTGCATGCTCCTCCATACAAACCAGTTCCCTGCACTTACAAAACTATTTCATCAGGGAGAAGTGTACTCACTTTGCATTGTCGCTGAGGTGCTCGTTTTCTACATGGCCGGATTTTCTTGCATGGAGATTCCCCCCCCTCCCCCCATATGAGCCCTCACCTGCAATCTGAAGTGGTACAGCCTCAGGATAGTATGCCTACCTCACAGTGACATCTGTGACTCTGTGACATCACAATCCACATTCTACAGCACGGGTCCCCCCATCTTTTTGAGCCTGTGGGCACTTTTGGAACTCTGACACTGGATGGCGGGTGCAGTCACAAAATGGCTGCCACAAGAGACGGGGCCAACTTCAACATGGCCGCCACAAGAGGCGGAGCCAGCCACAAAATCGGAGGGCGTGAGGTCATGTGCCACTCTACTAGTAACTCTTCAACGTTTCAGGCAGAAACTCTGTTCAACAGGATGCCTTTTAAAATGAACACATTGTTTAAAAATACTTTCTTGCATACACACAGCTTATAGAATCATGGAATCTTAGAGTTGGGAAGGGACCTCCAGGGTCATCTCATCCAACCCCCTGCACAATGCAGGAAAACCACAGATACCTCCCCCTCCATACCCACAGTGACCCCTGTTTCATGCCCAGAATATGACCAACCCCCCCCCCCCCCCCCGGTATCTCCAGCCAAAGTGGCCTGGAGAAAAATGGCTTCCTGACCCCAAAATGGCGACCAGCATTTTCCTGGGCATGTAAAAAAGGGCCACAAGAACTAAGCCCTGAGGCAACCCTTCCTGCCCTCCCTCTCGTGATCTGCCTGAGTTCACAGAATCAGCATCGCTGTCAGATGGCCACCTAGCCTCTGCTTGAAAACCTCCAAAGTGGGAGAGCCCACCGCCTCCCGAGGAAGCCTATTCCACTGAACTGCCAGGAAGTTCTTCCTCATGTTTAGCCGAAAACTCTTCAGTCATATCGTGAAGATCCTCATGCTGTTGTGGCAGCTGTTGCCAAAGCAACTTTTTAAAAAGGTGCACAGCCCATCAGATCTCCCATGGCCAATCAGAAGCCTGGCTTGGCAACACCCCTACCTGGCCCGCCCTCTTTATTCAAGATGGAACTGCAACCACTTAACAAGGTCCAGGTTCAGAGGTTAAGGCGCTGAGTTGCCAGTGGAAGTTCAGTAGTTCGAGACCCGAGTGCCGCGTGACGGAGTGAGCTCCTGTCACTGGCCCCAGCTCCTCCCAACCAAGCAGTTCGAAAGCAAGAAATTGCAAGTAGATAAATAGGTACCGCTTTGGTGGGAAGGTAACAGCATTCCATGTGCCTTGGCGTCTAGTCATGCTGGCCATGTGACCACGGAAACATCTTCAGACAGCGCTGGCTCTTCAGCTGGGAAACGGAGATGAGCACCGCCCCCTAGAATCAGATTCAACTGGCTTTCAAGCAAGGGAAACCTTTACCTTTTAAAACATTTCATGTTACTGCGTTCTTCCACACGGTTGTATGCTTCAGCTTAAATATTTTACTATGCGGTCATTTTGGATCTCATTAAGGTATATCGTTTTCAGCGTTCGGGTTTTCTTTTAAAATGTGCAAACCGTTTGGAATTGTCTGTGTATTTCATAGCTGTTACAGTTCCGTCTTGGATAAAGTTTTGGTGAAACGAGGTGATACAACACCAGTTCGCCCCGTCAGCTGGAACAAGGCTTGCAGAGCTGCTATAGGAACAGAACTTTCAGTCTTCAGGAACATTCTACTCACCTGAAGTACCATTGGTGGTGCATGGAGAGGACTTTTGAATTTGCAATTTACATTTGAATCCTTTGTTCTGTGACTCATGAACTGGGATCCTTCTCTATTGCACAGTTCATTCGTATGGATTTCAAGATCTGAATTGCAGTTGTTCTGTACGTTTGCTACTGCTGATTATGTCAATAATCTGTGAGTATCATATTTAGTGTCTTTGGGTATTTCTGGAGGTTTGTTTAGACGGAGGATTTTGCCTTTCTTTTTGTATCCACCTGGAGGCTGGCAAACCTAACCAAGTGGTACGAAAAAGAAGTTTAACAAGAAAGAGACCTGGATCAAGGGCTGTGACATATTGTTCACCTTCTCTCAGAATTTGTTCTCTTCCAGTTTGGCTCGGAGAACGCAGTTTGGATTCAGTTCAAGGAAGCAAAAGTCCGTTCGAGTCGATTGAATGGTCACTGCACTGATGCTAAGAAGCAACCTTTTTTCTTTCTTCTTTTGGCCCCCTAAAATATCAAAACACACTTTAAAAATGAAATGTATTCTAATAGGTCAAGGCCAATTCCTCGTTTGGTCTATTGACTTCCAATCTCAACACAATCAGCTTGCGACATATCATCAGAGAACCAGAAAGATTCTGGCGGGTCAAAGTCGGATAGAATCTGGGTGTGGCTGAGGGTGGGGCTGTGTCAGAATCTGGGCGGGGCTTAGCAACAGCTGGATTTTACTGGCTTTTGAAATCCCCAGTTCTAAAAGAACATGGCATTTGAGTGAGGAAACAGAGACTGGCAAAAAACCCTCTTTCCTGCACCTCCCACAATTCCCCCACACTCTGTGGGTTTTGGGGGTGGGGGTCTCTGTTTAGCCGTTGGGCAAACCAGCATTTCAGAACTCCAGGAGCCAGGAGCCATCCTTGATTCTGAACACGAGCTCTTTCATGCAGCCCCTGTGCTGTTTTGGGGGGCAGAGGCCACGGAGCCCGTTCTGAACAGCCATAGCCATGGGCTTTCTGTCCAGTTTCTCCATGCTGTGGGAACATGTGGGGAGGAAGAGAAGGAAAAAGGAGACGCAGGGCCCTCGGCTGTCTGAAGACACCATGGGACGCGCGATGGTACGCAGCGTGGGCGGCTTTGCCCTAGGGATGACCATCGCCACGCTCTACGCTGGGCTGGTCATTTTTGTCCAGGGCTACAACCTCTGGTACTGTCTGGTGTCCACCATCAGCCTGGCAGTCGGCCTCAGCATGGGCATGGCCTTCTCGTATAAAGTGAGGGTGACCGTCTTGCTCGTGCTGCCCCAGATGTTCTCAAGTAAGTACCGCTCAAGATCACGGGCTCTGGGTGTCAAAATGCCAGGAGAGGCAGAGTAGGGGCTGGACTAGAGCAGGATTTTAATTCCACACACACACACACACAGACACCCCGGGGCTTTGAAGTCCCCAAGACGTAGCCACTCAACAGATCACAGCTTTTACTTATGGCGACACCCAGCAAGGGGCTTTCCAAGCGTGTGAGAAGCGGAAGTGGTTTGCCATTGCCTTCCTCGGCACAACCTTCCTTGATGGTCTCCCATCCACATACCCTAGAGCTGCCAACCTCCAGGTGGTGGCTGGAGATCTCCTGGGATTACAACTGATCCCCAGGTGTCAGAGATCAGTTCACCTGGAGGAAATGGCCCCTTTGGAAGTTGGACTCTATGGCATTATCCCCCACTGAAGACCCTCCCCTCCCTAAACCCTGCCCTTCTCAGGGTCCACCCCCAAAATCTCCAGGTATTTCCCAATCTAGAACTGGCAATTTAGGCTGTCCCTGCTTAGCTTCTAAGATCTGACAAGATCTGTCTATCTGATAAGATCTGTCAAACAAGAACAAGTGTTTACGTCAGTATGGGACAAACTTTATGTTTGGTACGATAACCGTATTAGAAAATAAGGCTGTATATTCGTGAAAGTTTATGTACATTATTTGTATTATCGGTATATCGTCCTTTGTAATGTATAGGAATACGCTTGGTATTTTTGTTTACATACGAATAAAAATAAGAAATTATTATTAAAAAAAGAAAGAAAGATCTGTCTCTATAGAAGTGATGTCGACTTACGGCAACCCCAGCAAGGGCCTTCCAAGGCAAGCAAGAAGCAGAGGTGGTCTGCCATGGCCTTCCTCTGCAGAGCCTTCCTTGGTCGTCTCCCTTCCAAGTACTGACCCTGCTTAGCTTCTGAGCTCTGACGAGATCTGCCTGTATAGAAGTGCTGTCAACTTACAGCACCCCCAGCAAGGGGCTTCCAAGGCAAGGGAGAAGCTGGCGTCCCCACGCACCTCTGTCTGTCCCTTGCAGGAGAGAGCAAAACCATCCTGCTGCTCTTGGCCTTCGGCCTGGCCATGCAGGGCCCCTTCGCCAACATCGTGCGGAACTTCACGCGATCTGCCGAGGCCGTGTCGTGCGGCGCTGAGCTCGCCCTGAACCAGACCGCGGAGATGCTGCAGCGAGCCCGTCAGCCCCTGCTCAGTGAGGGAGACTGTTTTTACTTAATTACTTTTTGCTTCGTTTATGTAAGAAGATAAGAGAAGACAATGCTGGATCAGGCCAGTGGCCCATCCAGTCCAACACTCTGGGTCACACAGTGGCCAAAAACACCAGGTGCCCTCAGGAGGTCCAGCAGTGGGGCCAGAACTCCCGAAGCCCTCCCACTGTTGCCCCCCCCCCAAAAGCACCCAGAATACAGAGCATCACTTGCCCCAGACTGAGAGATCCTATCTATACTTTGTGGCTAAAAGCCACTGATGGACCTCTGGATGTTTATCTAATTCCCTCTTGAAGCCATCCATGCTTGTAGCCGCCACCCCCTCCTGTGGCAGTGAATTCCACGTGTGAATCACTCTTTGGGTGAAGAAGGACTTCCTTTTACACCTCACCTTTCTCCTCCATGGGGACCCAAA
The DNA here is from genome assembly GCA_029233225.1 of Lepidodactylus listeri. Taxonomy (NCBI): domain Eukaryota; kingdom Metazoa; phylum Chordata; class Lepidosauria; order Squamata; family Gekkonidae; genus Lepidodactylus; species Lepidodactylus listeri. The sequence goes on from JARCFY010000003.1 coordinate 154,299,095, forward strand.
GTGGCTTACTTCATTCTCCTTGCCTCCATTTTATCCTCACAACAACCCTGTGAGGGAGGCTAGGCTGAGAAGGTGTGACTCAGCCAAGGTTGCCCAGTGAGCTCCCACAGCACAGGCATATGTTCATTCTTCATTTGCTTCATTTATACCCCGCTTTTCTGCCCAACGGGAACCCAAAGCAGCGTGTATCGTTCCCCTTTTCTCCATTTCATCCTCACAACAACCCTGTGAAGGAGGCTAGGCCGAACGTGTGACCAGCCCAAAGTCGCCCAGTAAACTTCTGTGGCAGAATGAAGACTTGAACTGGGGTCTCCCAGATCACATACGCATGACATATGAATGATAGAATCATAGAGCTGGAAGGGACCTCCAGGGTCATCTAGTCCAACCCCCTGCACAATGCAGGAAATTCACAAATACCTCCCCCCCCCTACACCCCCGGTGACCCCTGCTCCATGCCCAGAAGATAGCAAAAAAAATCCAGGATCTCCAGGCCAGTCTGGCCTAGAAAACAATTGCTTCCTGACCCCATCGTGGCGGCCGGCATCCCCCTGGGCATGTGAGAAAGGGCCACGAGAACTAAGCACTGAGGCAGCCCTTCCTGCCCTTCCTCTCATATATCTGCCCGAATTCACAGAATCAGCATTGCTGTCCGATGGCCATCTAGCCTCAGGAGAAGGAGAGCCCACCACCTCCCAAGGAAGCCTGTTCCACCGAGGAACCACTCGAACTGTTAGGAAGTCCTTCCTAATGTTTAGCCGAAAACTCTTCTGACTTAATTTCAACCCTTTGTTTCTGGACCGACCTTCTGGGGCAACGGAAAACAACTCCGCTCCATCCGCTATAGGGCAGCCCTTCAAGTACTTGAAGATAATGATCATATCCCTTCTCAGTTTTCTCCCTTCCAGGCTAAACATCCCCAGCTCCTTCAACCTTTCCTCCTAGGACTCAGTCTCCAGACCTCCTTCGTTGCCCTCCTCTGGACACGTTCCAGCTGCCTGATACTGCACTGCACTGCCTGATACTGCACCCAACCCCTGGTCCATCAGGGTCAGCATTGTCTACTCCTGGAGGGGTTTTGCCTTCCTCTGGGCATAGAGCAGGGATCACTGGGGAGTGGGGGCGGGGTGAGAGGCAGTTGTGAATTCCCTGCCTTATGCAGCGGGTTGGACTAGATGACCTTTGAGGTCCCTTCCAGTTCTATGTTTCTGTGTTTCTAGGTTTCTGGTTCTAGGTGCTAATAGTTCTGGTTCTAATTGCAAATTTAAAAAAAAATAGGACAGGGAAAGAAAGTGATTGCTGTCTTAGAGGCCAGGCTGGAAGATCCGTGAGGAGACCTCAAGCACACTTTGAAATGGTTAAACAGCAGCCATTAAAAAAAACAGAACCTCCTTCATGCCACAGGCCTAACCTTGAAATAGGATCTCCTGCAACTGCTCTCTAATCATTTTAAAGACCATTCTGGTAACCCATCCATGGATATTCGAGTATCAGGCACTGAGCCAGAAAGGAAGCCCGAGCCCCCAAATAGCAGATATGAGACTGCAGGGATGTGGTTACTCCATGGTGATTGAAAAAAGACTCTGCGCATGCCCAGTGGTCCCTTTTTATGCTACTTTGCCTTCCTGTATGCTTTAGTTTGGCCGTGGAACTGAAAACAAGTTCCTAGTCCCTATTAAAACCCAGGTTCCCATTACCCTCTGCCCCATGTTTCTGTCCAGCTGCGTTACAGAAAATCAAGGATATCGCCAAGAAGGCCAAAGTGGTTGGTGACCGTGTCCGAAAGCTTTTCCGGTCTGTCATGGACTCTGTGCGGCACGTTGGTAAGTTGGGGGGGGGGGGGGGAGAATGGCAGAACCCCCCCCCCCCATACCCTCTAAAACAACAACAGTAATAATGATTTGTGGGTGTGTGTACAAAATGCAGGGAGTTGTGATGTGATAAACCGCCCGACGTTTGTTTCTGTTCAAATCAGGGTTACCACATTTTGAAAAGCAAAACAGAGGACGTATTTCCCGGTGGACTACTTCGAACAAGTGAAAACCCCCATTTTAAAAACTCCTCCTATTTAAGCGGTGATAATTGCTAACTAGGAATATTTCTAGCCTTCCAACCCCGAAAGAGGGCATTTTCATCAGTTTTTTTTTTTTTTTAAAGACCCCAAAAGAGGACGGACGCCAAAAAAAGAGGATATATACCGACCCAAGTTCAAATATCACCTTCTGGTATTTCCTCGTTCTTTTTACAGAATCTTTTGACAGTGGGAATTCACTTGCTATGTGAAGAGATTTCAGGAACAGCCCCCTTCCCCCAAGGAAACTAGAAGCTGTGGAGAGAACTAATAAAAGCAAGGAGATTGATCCAACCATCTTCCAAGTCGCCTTCCTTCAGGAGGGATGGCATTAGCCACTGGCCAAGAGGGGCAGCTTCTCTGGGGAAGGGTCTTGCTGGAAGAGGTCTTGAACACCCACAGCCTCACCCCATAGGAAAGGGGGGAAAGAGGAAAAAGAGCAGGGACCTTTTGCAGGTCCCCTCTGGCCACCGGCGAGGGAATGGGGGGTAGGGTTACCAGATCCAGGTTAGGAAACCCCTGGAGATTTGGGGGTGGAACCTGGGGAGGGCAGGGACCTCAGTGGGGGTACAAGGCCACAGAGTCCACCCCCTCCAAAGCCTCCATTTTCTCCAGGGGAACTGACCTCTGCAGTCTGGAGATGAGCTGTAGTTCTGGGAGATCCCCAGGTCCCACCTGGAGGCTGGCATCCCTAGCTGCCAGTCATGCCTGTCCCATCTGTGGCTCAGGCATCCTGTTTGCAGCAGGAGCTGTCTGGGGGGCCGGGGGGCATAAGGTTGCCAGCTCCAGGGTGGAAAATTCCTGGAGATTTGGAGTTGGATCCTCGGGAGGACAGGGACACAATCCTTTCCTCCAACTTAAGCAGCTCTTTCTCCAACGGAAGGATCCAACACATCATTTGGGTTGAATCGCAGGGGGTGAGTCCCATCTTGGACCAATAGGAGCTGAGTTGTTGGGAAAGGGCCACCATGGGCGTGGCTTAGGGACAGAGTCTCCACTTGGAATTCAGGAGGCCTCAGGTTCAACCCCTGGCATCTCCAGTAAGGTCTGGCTCATAGGTGATGTGAGAGCCACTGCCAGGCTGAATAGACAAGGGTCTGGTCCAGTATAAGGCTGCTTCATGCGTACGCTTGTCACCTGCACAGGTGAGGCTGCCTTATAGCAAATCAGACCATTGGTCTATCAAGTGTAGTCAACTCAGGCTGGCAGCATCTCTCCAGGGTCTCAGGTTCAAGGTCTTTCCCATCACCTCCTGCCTGGTCCTTTCAACCGGAGATGCCGGGGATCGAACCTGGGACCTTCTGCACGCCAAGCAGAGGCTCTGCCACTGAGCCACAGCAGCTACTCAGACTGGCAGCATCTCTCCAGGGTCTCAGGCAGAGGGTCTTTCCTATCACCTAGTCCACTCCCCAGTCCTTTTGGGATGCCGAGGATTGAACCTGGGACCTTGTGTGTGCCAAGTAGCAAAGAAGAAGAGTTGGTTTTTCTCTACCCTACAGAAGGAGTGTCAAAGTGGCTTACAATCAGCTTTCCTTCCTCTCCCCACCACAGGCACCTTGCAAGACAGGTGGAGCGGAGAGAGTCCTGAGAGAAACTGGGACTGGCCCACGGCCACCCAACAGGCCTCCTGTGTCTCAGAGTGGCTTACAGTCGCCTTCCCTTCACCTCCCCACAATAGGCACCTTGTGAGGTGGGGGGGGGGGGTCTTTTAAATATACTCAAAGGGAAAATATAAAATATACTTGAGCACTTTGCAGGCCTGTGGTCCTGAGACCCAGCAGTGGGCAACAGGAAGTTGGTTGTCGGGGGCACTCGAGCTGATTCCCCCTGACTTGTAGGCATGCCAGCCTCCTGGTGGGACCTGCAGATCCCCTGGAATTACAGCTTGGCATGCAGAAGGTCCCAGGTTCCATCCCCAGAACCTCCAGTTAAAAGATCTGGCCGTAGGTGATGGGAAAGCCCTCCGCCTGAGACCCCGGAGAGCCGCTGCCAGCCTGAGTAGACAATACTGACTTTGATGGACCAAGCGTCTGATTCCAAATAAGGCAACTGCATGTGTCTAGGGTGAGTTTTAGTGGAGGGGCCGTGGCTCAGTGGCAGAGCCTCTGCTTGGCATGCAGAAGGTCCCAGGTTCAATCCCCGGCATCTCCAGTTGAAAAGGACCAGGCCGTGGGTGATGGGAAAGACCTCTGCCTGAGACCCTGGAGAGCTGCAGCTAACCTCAGTAGGGGCTGTGGCTCAGTGGCAGAGCCTCTGCTTGGCATGCGGAAGGTCCCAGATTCAATCCCTGGCGTCTCCAGTTAAAAAGGACCAGGCAGTGGGTGATGGGAAAGACCTCCGCCTGAGACCCTGGAGAGCCGCTGCCAGTCTGAGTAGGCAATACTAATCTGGATGGGCCAATGTTCTGATTCATTATAAGGCAGCTTCATATGTTCATGCATTTTATTTATTCCATTTGCATGTCTACAGCTCATCTCCAGACAACAGAGATCAGCTCCCCTGGAGAACATGGCTGCTTTGGAGGGTGGACTATGTGGCATTGTACCCCACTGAGGTCCCTTCCCTCCCCAAATCCCACCCTCCTCAGGCTCCACCCACAAATCTCCAGGAGTTTCCCAGCCTGGATTTGGCAGCCCTACCCTCCCACCCCCTGTCGGTGACTGGGGGGGAATGACCTGGAAACTGTACTGCCTTGGCACTCCTCCTCCTTCCTTTTCCTGCCCTGCAGCTCACTGCCTCCGGAACGTGTGGTACTGGCTGCTGAACCTGGGCGAGGTGTGCAACCGGGAACTGGGCACCCCCTACCGCAAGTGCGTCCAACTCTTTGACAACGCCAAGGACGAATGCGAACGGGCCATCCCCGCCCTTTACCTCCTCTGCTACATTGTGCTGCTCTTCAAGCCCCTCTGCGGCCTGGCAAATGGTGAGTGTAACTTCCAGACCTGTTTTGTGGTCCGTCCCGTGGCTAGGCGTGACCTCTGACCTCGGCTGCTAGGCCAACGCTTATCGTGATCCCCCTGACAAGCATGACATCCACGCCCCTAACATTTTAGGGTGCTTTCACACAAATTAAATAATGCACTTTCTTTCTTTTTTAAATATGTGCATGTATGTGTGCGCACTAGCACTCGTGTGTGCAAATGTGGGCACACCTGGAAGTTGTGGCGACCTCTGGTGACTGACCCCTACTGGGGCCCTGGAGGATATTCAGAGAGGGGGCTGAGTAAAGCTTGCCCCCGCCTCCCGACTGCTGGTATTCCAAGGAGGTCTCCCATCCAAGTACTTGCCAGAGTCGACTCTGCTTAGCTTCCGAGATCTGACAAGATCGAGCTTACCTGGGCTATCGAGGTCAGGACTAAATAATGCACTTTCAAACCACTTTCAATGCACTTTGCAACTGGATTTTAGGCCTATTACACACAGGTGTTTTCCCTTGCTTTTGCATGCATGTCCATCAGGTTTTCTTTGGTGTTCTGCATTGATTTTCCTCCCTTTAGTATTCAGTTCGCTTTCTGGTCGCTGTTTCTCCAGGTTTTCTGAGAGTGCGTGGCTCATTATGCATGCACATCTTACTGCAGATTTTCAGAGCAGTAAGCTTTTAATCTTGACTTCAGATTCTGTGCCCGCCTTATGCACCATTCTTTTTCCTCTGGTGTATTTATTCTGCAGCTACAATTTTAAAAACCCACACTTTTCTAAATGGGGATGGAATGTCACTCATGACGTGTGGGGGGTGGCATCCAAAGTTTTAAAAGAATTTCACAATTGCCCTATCTCAGCTGCACAGTAGCATCCAGCAAGCGCCTTCCATTTAAATCTCCGTGGTTCAGGTTTTACGCATGCATTTTAGTGTTAGTTTGTTGAATGAAAGGGAACAGAAGGGAAGTCAGGCAAAGGGAGGAAACCTGATGTTGAAACTGACAAGGCTTTTTTTTTTTGAAACTGACAAACAGCTGCAAAGCCCCATTTTCCATATTGCCAAGCACTACAGGATTCTCTGCTGTGTTATTGGCCACTGTGAAAAATGGGTGTCACATGATCTCATAATATGAGGGAACATGTTGAGTGTACAGAATGCACAATGGAACTCACTGACACTGGCATCGCAAGCTGCAATCGCTGGCAACATGTGAGCAAAATTGGCTGCAACTCCACCACGCTTTACACAGGGCTGCAATTTGTATGGAGGAGGCGTCCTCTGGCTGGAGAGCTTTTTTAGTCATGTTGCACTAAATTAAAAAAATATATTGGGGGTGTGTGTATCTTCACCGATGCCCTAGCACAGCTACATAGTGATGCTGATTTTCTGCCTTTCCTTGCAAATGTGCGTAGTTTTCTCTTTGTGATTCTCTAATTTGATCCTGCACACTGGTTTTGATCTTGGCAGTTTTTTAGAGCCTGTCCTGTGCAGACTGTACTCTTTCCTCCAAATGGATCAATCCCAAGCAATTCTTAAGTTTGGCAATTTGAAGAAGGACCATTTGGCTCAGCCGCCATTTCAATGTTAGGCTTCCAGAGATTGCCAGAATGGTCCCTGCCCCTTTAACTTTGTTCACTAAAGTTTGAAAGGAAAACATGTCTTCAAAGCTTTAGGCTTCCCATCCCAGTGTCTGTCTCTCATTACATCTCATGTTAATTTCATTCCACACCTACGACTTCCCCCCCCCTTTATTCTGTTTGCATGTAGCACTGACCCCCCCCCCCTTTGCACTGGGGACCCTGTCATTTGCCTCTTCTCCAATCCCTATTTCAAGTCAATACCAGCAGGGAACTAAACCTCACATAGCTCCTTTTAAACTCCCCCCATCATTTTAATTTTTTTATTCAGCGATCCGAGACTAGCAATAATCTCATATCGCTAGACTCATGCTGCTTGTAAAAAAAAATTAAAAACAAGGGGGAAATAGAGCTTGTAGATCAGTGAAGGGAGGAGAATGGCAGAAGGGGCAGAGTGGGCGGAATGACCTTGATGTGGGCAGGGGAGTGACTTTCGAGGGGCAGCAAAAAGGCAGGGAGAAATCCAAGGGAATCTGTACGCTTTAGAATTACCTTTGGCTTCGGAGTGAAACAAGGGGGAAATTGTCACAAAAGCACTCTTAGAAAACCTGGAGAAACAGTGACCAGAAAGCAAACTGAGCACTGAAGGAAGGAAAATCACTGAAGAACAACAAAGGAAACCTGCTAGATATGCACGGTGAATGCAAGGGCCTATGAACTAAACACCCCCCCCCCACACACACACCAATAATATTGGTCTGATGAGGACTGAGTATGCTGTAGGAGGCACAGAAAGTTGAGAGCAGTTGAGAGTCACATTAAGTGGTAAAGGGCAAGCGGAGACAGGGGCTGGTAAAGTCCATGAGAGTTTATAGAATTCTGGAATGTCATATTTGGGGGCAGGGGAGATTTTCACATTGTTGCCGCTTCCCACAATTTCTCTCAGTTTGATAGTATCTTTACATGCAGTGAAACATGGGAGTCTTGGTAGGTCACAGAGGCTGCCAGATCTGGGGTGGGAGGGGAGCTGTTCTCTCTCAGCCCCACCTACTCCACAGGGTGCCTGTTGTGGGGAGAGGAAGGGAAGGCGACTGCAAGCCGCTTCAAGACTCCTTCGGGTAGTGAAGAACAGGGTATAAAACCAACTCGTCTTCTACTTTTAATGGTCTTCCTTTCTTTCCCACAGTCCTCCTCGTGTTTTGCATCATCCCCCAATATATTGTGCCATTCATACGCCGCAACGTTGGAGCTCGTGAGTGCTCTGGGGTCTTTTCTGACTGGCCTCAAGTCAGAGAACTTTGGTGTGGTGTGGGAGGGGATGGTGAGGCGGACTCGTACCTATGAATGACCGAAGAACCCCCCCCCCCCCCAAACAATCCTGGCTTTTTCTGAATGGAAATGAGAACACACAGCCTTACTCGATCAGACCCAAATCCATTGAATCTGTGGGACCTGTTTCTAGTCACAGCTGCCCAAATGTTTTTGGGGAAACCCACAAGTCGGGTATGAAGGCAACAGGTCTCACAATTTATACCTGTCGAGCACCTGGTACTTGGAGGTACACTCCCTCTGAATGTGGAGGTTCCATTGGATTGCCAGGGCTGATAGGATTGATAGACTATCCTTGACAAATGGGTCTATTTTCATGGGTCTGTCAAGCCCACCGTTCGCTTTCAAATATCAACAAGACAGATGCTCTGGAAAGCTGCCCAGCAGATTCAAGTTCTGTGGCACGTCCCCAGCACCGGATGTCCAGAGGTAGACTGTCACTGCACCTGGAGGTTCCATCTCACTCTAACAGCTCCTGGCCAAACAGCATCATCAATTTCCCCCCCCCCCAAAAAAAAACATTGCCCATCTTGTGGTCCCAAATCTGTGACACTTCAAAATGCAAAGTTGCTGTCTGGAGCAGTGCCTCACCTGATTCTCATTCTCTCGCCCACCCCCCAGCCATCTCCAGGGTGCTCGACCGCATCCGCCGCGAGTTCGAATTCAACATCACCACCGTCCACCATTACGACGTGACCGTCAACGCCAGCAAGAGCCTGTCCCAGGTGGCCTTCGACATCATGGAGGACATCTCACTGCGCCTGCAGCCGGTGCAGGAGGCCGTGGGGCTCTTTGGCTACATGTCCACTCTGGTCATCCTTTACATCTACGTCAAGTAAGTCGAAAGGCGAGGGCAGTGAAACACCGAGACGCATTACTTACAGCTGCACTGTTCACTCGGGGACCAGTCCTGTCTTTTGCTCCATTCCACAGGAGTCGGGGGGCAGTGTTCCCTCTAAGCTGAGTTGGTGTGAGCTAGCTCACAGTTTTTTTAGCCTCTGGCGCACACATTTTTGTCTTAGCTCAGGACAGATGGCTCTGGAGCAAACTCATTTATGCAGTAGCCAAATTGCTCACTCACGACTTTAATGCCGGTAGCTCACAAAGGATAATTTTTGCTAACAAGACCCCACAGCTTAGAGGGAGCATTGGTCAGGGGACACCTAAATCTGCTTTGTTGAGTGACTGGGGAAATGTCTCTGCCAGAAACTTACAAGATCACAGAAGCACAGAGTTGGAAGGGGCCACATCGGCCATCTAGTCCTGCTCAGTGCAGGAGCAGCCTAGAGCATCCCTGACAAGTATTTGTCAAGCCACTGCTTGAAGACTGCCAGGGAGGGGGAGCTCACCACCTCCCGAGGCAGCCCACTCCACTGCTGAATTGCTCTTACTGTTAAAACGTTTTTCCTAATATCCAGCCGGTACCTTTCTGCCTATAATTTATACCCCTTATTGCGAGTCCTTTCTTCTGCTGCTAACAGGAACAGCTCCCTGCCCTCCTCTAAGGCTGATTTTACATCTGACTTTCCCGCTGGAATCATTCTAGTTCCAAAAAAACCTGCCCATACCTCTGTGCTGTGTGAAACCATGCTGCCACTGAAATGTCCATATCTACTAATTGCCCTCCTGTGGTCAAGCTAGTATTATACCGCTTAATTCTGCTTTAAACAATTGTGGTTTCTTAGTGCACTTAAACCCCCTGGAGTGAAATTTCACACCACTGTGAAATCAGCACAGGAAAAGACAGCAGTCAAACTACTTTAGAGGGGAGGTGTAAAATCAGCCTTAGTGACAGCCCTTCAAATAGTTCAAGATTGTAATCATGTCCTGTCTCCCCTCAGCCTCCTCCTCTCCAAACTGAACAATCCCACGTCCCTCAGCCTTTCCTTATAGGACTTGGTCTCCAGGCCCCTGATCATCAAGAACACAAGAACATAAGAGAAGCCAATGTTGGATTAGGCCAGTGGCCCATCCAGTCCAACACTCCGTGTCACACAGTGGCCAAAAACACCAGGTGCCCTCAGGAGGTCCAGCAGCGGGGCCAGGACTCCAGAAGCCCTCCCACTGTTGCCTCACCGCCCCAAGCACCAAGAATACAGAGCATCTCTTGCCCCAGACTGAGAGTTCCTATCTATACTTTGTGGCTAATAGCCACTGATGGACCTCTGCTCCACATGTTGATCCAGTTCCCTCTTGAAGCTGGCCATGCTTGTAGCTGCCACCACCTCCTGTGGCAGTGAATTCCACATGTGAATCACTCTTTGGGTGAAAAAGTCCTTCCTTTTATCCGTTCTAACCCGACTGCTCAGCCATTTCATGGAGTGCCCACGAGTTCTTGTATTGTGAGAAAGGGAGAAAAGTACTTCTTTCTCTACCTGCTCTATCCCATGCATAATCTTGTAAATCTCTGTCACCCCTTAGTCGTCGTTTCTCCAAGCTCTCTTCTGTGCCTGCTCCATTCTGTCCACATCCTTTTGGAAGTGAGGCCTCCAGAACTGTACACAGTACTCTAGGTGTGGCCTGAACAACGCGGTATACAACAGGACTATGACATCTTGTGTTTTTGATATTATGCCTCCATTGATACCAATGCTCCCTCTAAGCTGTGGAGTCCTGTGAGCAAAAATTCTACTTTGTGAGCTGCTGGCATTAAAGTTGTGAGTGAGCGATCTGGCTATTGCATCAATGAGTTTGCTCTGGAGCCATCCTTCCTGAGCTGAGACAAAAATGTGTGGGCCAGAGGCCAAAAAACTGTGCTGAGCTGAGACAAAAAATGTGTGAGCCGGAAGCTAAAAACCAGTGAGCTAGCTCACACTAACTCAGCTTAGAAGGAACACTCCGCATGACATCTCCAATGCAATGATGTCACTTCCGGTGTGACACCCCTGTTTGGGGATGGGGTTTCCCTCACCAGCCAGGTGGCCAGCAGCGGGCTGAAGCCTCGAAAATCGGGGATTTCCCCGGCACCACTGCGGAAATGGCAACCCTGCCAGCATTACGTTTTATGGCACATGTGGCCCGGCCGAACAAAGTGACATTTCTGTCAGATCCGGCCCTCGTAAGAAGAAGTGATTGGATTTACACCCTGCCCTTCACTACCTGAAAGAGTCTCAGAGCGGCTTACAATCTCCTTTCCCTCCCCCTCCCCACAACAGACACCCTGGGAGGTAGGTGGGGCTGAGAGAGCTCTTTCGAGGACTGCTCCCGAGAGAACAGCTCTGACAGAACTTGTGACTGACCCAAGGTCGCCCCAGCAGCCGCATGTGGAGGAGAGAGGAATCAAAGCCGGTTCTCCCAGACCAGAGTCCGCACTCCTAACCACTACACCAAATGAGTTCGATGCCGCTGGCCTAGGTACTCTGTGTGGACGGGCCAGCTGTGTCCTCCAGGTTCCATCTTGGTCCCCAGAGTCTCAAAACATTAAATCTCTGATGAGAACGTATGCATCTTCCCTCTAGCCCACATTCATGTCAACGTGCGTGCATTAATGCTAAGGCACCACGCGGGGCACAGACAGCCGCTTTATCCCCTGCGCCTGCAGAGCTCCATTTTGAGCGTATCATTACGGCAATTCATTTTCTCTCTAGTCGACCTTCAACCCCGAGAACCAACACCCTCTTGGCTTTTAAATCAGCGGTGGAGAGGCTATTGTGCCGCAATCGTTCCGATCTTTTAACGGACAAGCGGGAAAGTTTTCATTTAGCCAAGCTTTCCCCGCCAACATCAGATCCTTGGGAACGAGCCGCTTTTGATACGGCTCGGACGTGCCGCTGCGTTCCCTTTTGTCACTGCGTATGAAAAGATTTCCATTCGAAAGCCACAGAAAAGCTATTGTGAGGCACCCCCAGGAAGAAATGAATCAAAAGGCAGGATGAAAATCTTTTCAGGGGATAAGAGGCGCAGAGAAAGCGGACAGCCGAGTGGCTCAAGCCTGCAGGAATGTGTAATAGCGGGCAGAATGGGGAAGATGATTCTTAGATGAGTGTTGGAGTCTTACAAAAAAACCCCAAAACCCTTGTTGATCTTTGCTCCTGAAAAACTGGTGGACTCGCCTGTCTCCCACAGGGCTCTGCTCTACCGGAAGTGTTACTTGCACGAAGACAGTTTCGACAATATCTACATCACAAAACGGTTCCTTGAAATGGATGCAGTGCGGAGAAAGAACCAGAGGCCCACTGTCCTGCCCTTGTCTGCCACAGAGAGCGCAAAATATATCTGCCCAGGTAGGACAAAAAGGTGGCCAAACAGGGCTGACAGCGGCATACCCTAGGGCTGCCAACCTCCACACAGTGGCTGGAGGTCTCCTGAGATTGCCACCAATCTCTGGGGGATAGAGATCAGTTCCCCCCTGGAGAAAATGGCCGCTTTGGAAGGTGGAGTCTATGGCATTGTACCATGCTGAGGCCCCTCCCTTCCCCAAACCCCGCCCTTCTTAGGCTCCACCCCCAAATCGCCAGATATTTCCCAACCCAGAGTTGGCAACCCCAATTACCTGGGATGGCTTTGCATTCATTGAGGGGGGTGGGTGGGAGAGGTCTGCCAGACGCCCTGAGAGGCAGGTCAGAACCTTGGGCCACATAGCAACTTCCCAGAATCCCCTTCTTCTTGGCCTGGCTTGAGCTGAGCCTCAGAGAGGGAGTGCCAGGGGGTTCTAGCTCACCCCAGGCCCTCTCTCTCCCCCCAGCCAGCTTCCTTTCCCCACATCTTGCAGGAGCAGTCTGGTTGCCAGCCTCCAGGTGGGGCCTGGAGAACTTCTGTGATTACAACTGATCTCCAGGCGACCAAGATCAGTTCCCCTGGAGAAAATGGCCACTTTAGAAGGTGGATTTTATGGTATTATACCCCACTGAGGACCCTCCCCTCCCCAAACCCCACCCGCCTCAGGCTCCACCCCCCAAATCCCAAAGCATTTCCCAACCTGGAGTTGGCAACCGTAGCATACCCTGAAGTGGGGCAGCTGACAGGGCCCGGGGCTTCTGGCAGGGCCCGTTGCCATTGACACCACACTCATTTATTTGCTCTGCTGTGTCCCCAGCTACACACACTAGCCAGTTTGGTGGAGTGAGAGCCAGTTTGGTTCAGTGGTTAAGTGCGCGGACTCTAATCTGGGAGAACCAGGTTTGATTCCCCACTCCTCTACTTGTAGCTGCTGGGTGACCTTGGGCAAGCCATAGTTCTTTCAGAGCTGTTCTCTCAAGGGCAGTCGTCAAAAGAGCTCTCTCAGCCCCACCAACCTCACAGGGTGTCTGTTGTGGGGAGAGGAAGGGAAAGGAGATTGTAGTCCACTGAAGAGAGGCGGTTTGCCCTTGCCTGCCTCTGCATAGCAACCCTGGACATCCTCGGTGGTCTCTCATCAAAGTATTAACCAGGGCCAAACCTGCTCAGCTTGTGAGATCTGGCAAGCTCGAGCTAGCCTGGGCCTTCCAGGTTAGGGCACAGTGCCTTTAGGACTTTTTTTAAAAAAATCAAAGCTGTTTCAAAGGGGGAAAGCATTCTGCACATGCTCAAGGGCCTTTTGTCTGAAGGCCTTTTTCTTTCCTCGGAGTGATGCATTGTGCATATGCCAGAACTTGCACTCTGCCTCAAAGAGCTTTTTAAAATTAGCTGGCTAACCCCTCCCTAGACTGCTGGAGCCCAAACATACTTTGCTGTTACCACAGCAGAACGCTCGGCCATCAGGTTAAACCAGTTCTGCCAAGTCCCCAAAAGTTCTTTCTTTCAGTCCCACAGCAGGGGCGGCCAAACTGTGGCTCAGGAGCCACGTGCGGCTCTTTCGCACATGTTATGTAGCTCCCAGCAGGGCAGCTGGGATAGCAAAGAAGAAGAAGAGATTGGATTTATACCCCACCCTTCACTGCCCAAGAGAGTCTCAGAGTGGCTTACAAACTCCTTTCCCTTCCCCTCCCCACAACAGACACCCTGTGAGGTGGGTGGGGCTGAGAGAGCTCTGAGACAACTGGCCTTGAGAGAACAGCTCTGACAGAACTATGGCTTGCCCAAGGTCATCCAGCAGGTGAAAGTGGAGGAGTGGGGAATCAAACCTGTCTGTCTGTATGATGTATGGGGAATCAAACGGGCATGCAGAAAGAAAAAACTAATAGGGAAAAAAAAGCTTAGGGAATATAATTACCAAAACCATAATGTAAGGGCAATTTGACAGATATTGAGGAGATTCCTGTATCAGAATACATGATTAAAGACACGCTCATTTTCAATACGAAGGGGATTTTTAATTTTTTTTCACGTGGAAAAGCATTCACTCATGTGAGCCCCCCCCCCCCAAATCTGAAGTGGCAGTGTCCTGCCGCAGGTTGACCACGTCAAGGAGAACTTGTCCAAATTGAATCCAGAGAGGCAGACTCCGACACAGGGGCTGCCTTCTTAGTGATTCTGGGGCCCTGGGTCAAAGTTCAAGATCAGGCCTCAGAATCACCAGTCCATGAAGGTTAGTATTATCTACTCAGACTGGCAGCAGCTCTGCAGGGTCTCAGGCGGAGGTCTTTCACATCACCTACTGCCTGGTCCGCTTTAACTGGAGATTGAACCTGGGACCTCCACACACAGCTGCTGGTGTGACTTTGGGTCAGTCACAGTTCTCTCAGAGCTCTTTTCTCAAAAGCAGTTCTCTCAGAGCTCTCTCAGCCCCACCTACCTTACAGGGTGTCTGTTGTGGGGAGGGGAAGGGAAAGGAGTTTGTAAGCCGCTCTGAGACTCCTAGAATGATAAAAGGGTTGGAACACTTTCCCTATGAAGAAAGGCTGAAGCGCTTGACGGCTGAGGGGTGACATGATCAAGGTTTATAAGATTATGCATGGGATAGAGCAGGTAGAGAAAGAAGTCCCTTTCTCCCTTTCTCACAATACAAGAACCCGTCGGCACTCCATGAAATGGCTGAGCAGTCGGGTTAGAACAGATAAAAGGAAGTCCTTCTTCACCCGAAGAGTGATTCACACGTGGAATTCACTGCCACAGGAGGTGGCGGAGGCTACAAGCATGGATTGCTTCAAGAGGGAATTAGATACACATCTGGAGCAGAGATCCATCAGTGACTATTAGCCACAAGTTCTAGATAGGAACTCTCAGTCTGGGGCAAGTGATGCTCTGTCTTCTTGGTGCTTGGGGATCTAGTGTCCTGGCCCCACTGCTGGACCTCCTGAGGGCACCCGGTGTTTTCGGCCACTGTGTGACAGAGTGTTGGACTGGATGGGCCGCTGGCCTGATCCAGCATTGGCTTCTGTTATGTTCAGGTAGTGAAGGGTAGGGTATAAATCTAATCTCTTCTTCTTCTTTAACTGGAGATTGAGCCTGGGACCCCCCCCCCCCCCAATGCAGCTGCTGATGTGACTTTGGGTCCCAGTTCTCGAAAGAGCAGTTCTCGAAAGAGCTCTCTCGGCCCCACCTGCCTCACAGGGTATCTGTTGTGGGGAGGGGAAGGGCAAGAAATTTGTAAACTGTTCTGACCTTTGGGTAGTGAAAGGCAGAGTATAAATCCAATCTCTTCTTCTTCTTCTTCTTCTTCTTCTTCTTCAGACGCACATTCTCTCAGAGTTGTTCTCTCAAGGGCAGTCCTCCAAAGAGCTCTGAGACTCCTTCGAGTAGTGAAGGGTGGGATTATAAATCCAATCTCTTCTCTTCTTTTCTTTAACTGGAGATTGAGCCTGGGACCTTCTGCACTCAAAACAGAGGCTCCTCCACAGGCCCTACTCAGACTGGAAGCGGCTCTCCAGGGTCTTCCCCATCGCCTACTGCCCGGTCCGTTTATCTGGAGATGCCGGGGATTGAACCTGGGGCCTTCAGCATGCCAAGCAGAGGCTCTTCCGCTGAGCCACAGCCCCTCTTACTGCCAGCCCCACCTCCAGGGCCAATCAAGGAAGCAGCCCTCACCCGGAGCGAGGTGGGCAAGAGCCACCTTTCCTGCTAGAAACCAGAAAGGGCAGATGCAAAGGGCAGCCGGAGCCTTCTCTTCTTCTTTCTCCCCTCCCCATTGATTTATTTATTAAATTTATTAATCACCCCGTCGCTCTGGGTGATGTAAAGGTAAAGGGTAAAGGCTTCCCCATGCTCGAAAGCCAGTCGAATCTGACTCTAGGGGGCGGTGCTCATCTCCGTTTCCAAGCCGAAGAGTCAGCGCTGTCCGAAGACGTTTTCCGTGGTCATACGGCCAGCATGACTAGATGCACGGAACGCTGTTACCTTCCCACCAAAGCGGTACCTATTTATCTACTTGCAATCTCTTGCTTTCGAACTGCTAGGTTGGCAGGAGCCGGGGCCAGAAACAGGAGCTCACTCCGTCCTGCGGCACTCGGGTCTCGAACTGTCGAGCTACCGACCTCCCGCTGTGCAGCTCAGCATCTTGACCTCTGAGCCACCGCGGCCCTTTGGGGGATGTACATAGTATTAAAGCGATAACCAGATAAAACAGTAAATGGTATTAAATTACATTTTGAAAGACAGATGGCGAATAGTATTACTGATAATGAGTTATTCCCATATTACAGACTGCTGGTCGAAATGAGATTAAAAAATGTCGCTGCCTTCAGCCAAACGCCTGGTGGAACATCTCTGCCTTGCCAGCCCTGCGGAATTGCGTGAGGTCCCGCAGGACCCTGATGGTGTTTAGCAGAGAGTTCCACCAGGTTGGGGCCAGGACCGAAAAGGCCCTGCCCCTGGTCGGGGACAGCCAGATCTCTTTAGGGTCAGAGATCAGCAGGGTATTGTTTTCCAAGGAATGCAGTGCCCTTCTGGGGACACAAAGAAGTGGGGGTTCTACGTGTGGGGTCCAGGACCAGTGCCCCTGTTGCCTATTGACTAAGATTGCCCCTGCAGTCCAGCATCCCACATCTTCATTCTCATACAGCCTCTCTCGTATTACCCCGCCATGAACGGCTCCGCTACGCCCTGGCGTTGACCTCCATCTTCCGCCAGCTAATCATCGTGACCCTCCTGATTATCGGCGATTACTCCGTCTTCTGGCTTTTCGACCTAGTGCGGTATCAGCTGCATGGAGAAATAGTGGCGAGGGGTAAGTCCGGACGCGGGCTGGAGAGAGGAGCCATGCCAAACAAGCCCCTGTCTAAGCTGTTCCAGTTTGGTGTAGTGGTTAAGAGCGCAGCCTCTGATCTGGGAAAACCGGGTTTGATTCCCCACTCCTCCACTTGCAGCTGCTGGATGACCTTGGGTCAGTCACAAGTTCTCTCAGAGATGTTCTCTCAGGGGCAGTTCTCAAAAAAGCTCTCTCAGCCCCACCTACAGGGTGTCTGTTGTGGGGAGGGGAAGGGGAAGGAGATCGTAAGCCATTCTGAGACTCCTTTGGGTAGTGAAGGGCGGAGTGTAAATCCAATCTCTTCTTCTCTTCTTCTGCTAGCTCCTTTCCCTTGAAGACTAGCGCAGGGGTGGCCAAACTGCGGCTCGGGAGCCACATGCGGCTCTTTCACACATATTGTGCGGCTCCCGGCAGGGCGGCTGGGGACGGGTAGGGGAGGCATGCCTTCCTGATCAGTCTTCCCTTCCCCAGTCAGTGTCCCCCTCCCTGGGTAGGCTCGAGGCAGTGGGGAGCAGGGAAAGAAAGCAACTTTAACTTTAAATGCATTCTCAAAGCCTTCCCCCCACCAACCTACAAATATCACTGGACAAATAAGTATCATTATTGATATCTGTTTTTACCCTTTTTGTTTTTATTGTTGCCAGTCTCATTTAATGTTAATAAAAACAAATTTGCATATTTTCCATAAAAACGAGTGTAATATTTGTTCATGTCTTGCGGCTCTCACATATCGGACGTTTATTCTGTGTGGCTCTTATGTTATTTTATTTATTTTTTACTTTATTCGACTTTTTAGCCGCTCTCCCCACACAGTAGGCTCAGAGCGGCTTACGTAGGTGAACACATGCACAATAAAACCATTAAAACAGTTAAAATTAGTCATTAATTAAACAGTACAATTACAGTTCTTAAAGTGCTCTGTGCTGTTAATCACATACTCTGACGGTATTGTGCATGCCGGTGTTATGCATGTTAATACTGGGAGCCCCCAGGATCGCCGGCAGCATTTGTAATCACTGGATGTTAACATGGGGGGAGGCAGATCGACATAAAGGCGGCGGCCCCTATCCAAATAAACAAGTTTGGCCGCCCCTGGACTAGAGAGAGCTTTTTCTCCCTCTCCCATTATAGTGGAACCGAGGATCACCCAATGAAGTTGTTTAGGGGCACCCAGGGGTCATTTCGTAGAAAAAGAGGTGCAGGAGCTCATTAGCATAACTCATTTGCATATGCCACACCCCCTAATATACCGGAAGTGTGTCAGAAGGCAACACCCACCCCTCAGGCTCCACTCCACAGGTGAGTGAAACTGACCTGCTCTTCCTCCATTCCCTTCCCCATCCAATACTTTGTGCAATAAAAATAAGCATAAAGAACACACCCTCATTCTCTTCCTGCTCCCTTGAAACCACTAGGTTTCAAGTAGACTTGAGATACCCAGGACATGTGCACCACCCATCCCTTCCCCTTCCCCTCCCCACAACAAGACACCCTGTGAGGTAGGTGGGGCTGAGAGAGGTCATTTGAGAACTGCTCATGAGAGAACAGCTCTGAGAGAACTTGTGACTGGCCCAAGGTCACACCAGCAGCTGGAAGTGGAGGAGTGGGGAATCAAACCCGGTTCTCCCAGATTAGAGTCCAGCTCCTGACCACTACACCAAACTGATGGGGTGGAAGCTGCTGAAGGGTTGGTGAAATTTCTCCAGTACTTATGTGCCATGTGCCCAGATAAAAAATGGTATACTTAGAAAATTTATATGCTACCTTGAGCAAGTCTCTGGAAAAGCAGCACACAGTCATAAAAGGAACAATGAAAAAATTATGAATATTAAAACAAAACATTAAAAACAATAAAGACCCTAGCAGGGCTTTCCCCGAGGCGCTGTGCCTCTGCACTGCTCGGGGAAGCCGAGGAGGGGGCGGGGCTTGGACATGTGCCCGCCCCCTGGGCTCCTCACTCCCGGAGCTGCACTCCTGTGCGCTCCCGCTCCAACAGACCCCTGGGGGCACCCAAGGATATATCTGTTTACTCAATGAGTTCTTAAATTGTGGGAGTCAGTACCAGTGGACTAGGGATGCCAGCCTCCAGGTGGGACCTGGGGATCGCCCAAAATTACAGCTCATCTCTATACCACGGAGACCAGTTCTCCCGGAGAGAAGGGATGCTTTGCGTGGTGGACTCTATGGTATTGTATCTCACCGAGGTCCTTACCCTCTCCAGGCTCCATCCCCAAATCTCCTGGAGTTTCCCAACCTGGATCTGACAACTCTACCCCTCCATCCCCTGCCAGTGGCCAGAGGGGATCTGGCAACCCTACGTGAGCATAGATGGCTTTAAAAAGGATTAGACTGATTCTGGGAGAAGGGGTTCATTCGTGGCTGCTGGCTGCACTGAGAACCGCCACATTCAGAACAAAGTCGGAATCCAGAGGCACCTTTAAGACCAACAAGTTTAATTCTGGGTGTAAGCTTTCGTGTGCATGCACACTTCTTCAGGTACAGTATCTGAAGGAGTGTGCATGCACATGAAAGCTTACACTTAGAATTAAACTTTGTTGGTCTTAAAGGTGCCACTAGACTCAAACTTTGTTCTGTTGCTTCAGACCAACACGGCTAGGCACCTGAATCTGAAGAAGTGTGCATGCGCACGAAAGCTTACACCCGGAATTAAACTTTGTTGGTCCGAAAGGTGCCACTGGACTCAAACTTGGTTCTGTGTACCTGAAGAAGCGTGCATACACACGCAGGCTTATACCCAGAATTAAACTTTGTGGGTCTTAAAGGTGCCACTGGACTCAGACTTTGTTCTTTGTACCTGAAAAAGCGAGCATGCACACGAGAGCTTATACCCAGAATTGAACTTTGTTGGTCTTAAAGGTGCCACTAAACTCAAAATTGTTCAGTGTACCTGAAGTGTGCATGCACATGAAAGCTTATACCCAGAATCAAACTTTATTGGTCTTAAAGGTGCCACTGGACTCAAATTTTGTTCTGCTGCTTCAAACCAACACAGCTACCCACCTGAATCCGTCTCCATATACAATTCTCTTGCCCCATTCACCCTCTCCCAGAACTACAACTCCCATGATTCCCCAGAGGACTTCTGTAGTAAGTTTTGCCCTAACCTAGGGCCAGCATAATGCCCTTGGGAAGCCCAGGAGGGCAGTGTAGTAAACAGAGAATCCCATATTGGGTAACAAAACTATCAAGAGGGTTTTTTCTGTGCTGATGGACGGCATGATTCTCCTCCCACACAGCCCCCGTGACAATGACTGTCAGTGTGACCGGGACGGGCTACTCGGGCGAGATGTACCGGGACATGGTTTCAGCGTTTGACGTGTTGCAGCGCGGGAACATCAGCGTGCTGTCCAAGAAATGCCGCTTGCGCCCCTCAGAGCCTGATTACGGCGGCTACGCCATTATCGGTAAGCTCCGGTGTGTCAACAAACCAGGCCTGTGGCTTCAGTGGGGCAGTTTGGGGCCCTGCCCCCTGAATTGAAAGCTCTGCCCCACCAATAGCCATGCCAGAAACCTTATTTTTGAGGATGTTTTGCAAAGGCTCATGGGAATGCTTTTGAAGGACTCGCCATGACCCAGGTGGGATACGGAGGGACTGGGCTAGCAGAAAGGGGGATTGTTGGAGATATATTGAAGGTGCCTCTCTTGAGTGCCCTTCTGAGCTTTCTTGCCCTGTGGAGGGGAACTCAAAAGGCATTTAAATGCCTTCTGACAGCAATTAAATGCCCTCTGAGCTGGTTTTTCCCTAGGAACTGATGGGCTCGCTGCCCCGTCCCTTGAAAGGAAGGACTAGAATTAGGCTCAGAGCCTCCCCCTTTAAAGACAGGCATTCAGACTAATTTAATTTACTGTAATTTAACTGCCTCCTTAAAAATTTAAATGCCCCCTGAACCAAAAAATCCTGACTACAGGCCTGCAACAAGCACAGTTCAAATCGTGTGTCGATCAAGCCTTCTCTGAGAGCTGGTGCAGCAAAGTGGGATAGGATCCTTGGCGACCCGAGTTCGAATCTCCACTTCTGCCATGGCTGATCTAAGGAGAGGAGGCAGAGGAGGCAGAAAGTGCCACCTAAATGCAAAGCAGTTGCAAAAGTCATGGAAAAGGTAGATAAAGGTAAATCCAGGCTGGCCCTTTCTGCATCTTCTCCCCCCTCCCCTTACCATCTATATATCTCTGGCCAGTTTCTTCATACCCTCCATGCATCTGACGAAGAGAGCTGTATTTCTGGAAAGCTTCTGCTACGATAAAGTTTGTTAGTCTCAAAAGTGCTACTGGGCTTTTTACTATTTTGCAGCAGCAGATTAAAAACACAGCTAACTCCTCTGGATCAAATGTCCTCCTAGAAACAAAGCATGATGCTTGCAAATGCACAACATTCTGTAGCGGGCCCTTGTGGCCGAAACTGGAATGGCAAGGCACACGAAATGCTCGCAGTCCTGGGAATAGGGTTGCCGGGTCTGGGTTGGAAAACACCTGGGGGCTTTGGGGGTGGAGCCAGGAGAGGGTGGGGTTTGGGGAGGGGAGGGGTCTCAGCATGGTACAGTGCCAGAGAGTCCACCCTCCAAAGCAGCCATTTTCTCCAGGGGAGCTAGTCTCTGTCAGCTGGGGATCAGTTGTAAAAGCGGGATATCTCCAGGCCCCACCTGGAGGCTGGCAACCCTACCTGGGAAGCAGTGGGGAATGGCTGCCGTAAGGGGCTGGATCCAGGGTTTATGTGTTTGGGCAAGCCTTGCACGTGAGTGTATGCGTACCGTATGCATGGAAGGCTGCTAAGGGCCACTAACCTGCAGCCAGTCTCAGCCAACGGGCAATGGGGGGGGCGGCCCTGGTTCCCATGCTGTGGGGGGGCCCAACCTTTCATGGCTCCAGCCACCTCAGTGGAGGGGGGGGGAGAGAAAAACAACAGGCTGCCACCAGCCTCCTCTTGGAAACCCCCCAGCGAAGGAGAGCTGACCTGATGGCTGCTTCCGTTTCTCCCCCTCCCCAGGTCTCATGTACGGAGCCTGTTTATTCATTGCCGTCTTCGGCAGCTACGTGCAGCGTCTGCGGCGGATCGTGTGTGCCTGGTACTACCCCTCCCGTGAGCAGGTGACAGAATGCGACCTCCCCCCGCCATCCCCCAGTCCCGGAACGGGCTGAAATTTCCCCCAGGTCTGATTGGCTAGTGACTGTTCAGTGGCTTGCTCCTTTCTCTGTTTTGCCTGCAGTCAGGGACGGACTGGCCATTATAACCAGTGGGGGATTTCCCAGGGGGCCAAAGACCCGGTCCCCCCCACTTGGACTGGACCAGTCCTGGGGGGGAGGGGGCTTCTAACCAGAGTGAGCAACACACGCCTCAGGGGAAGCTGCTCCTGGCCCAGAAGAGTGCAGAAAGTGCCCAGTCCAGCCAATCAAGGTGCAGGGATGGCTGGCTGTGCCCTCCCACCTTTGTGGGGGTGGGGCTTGGATAGACCAGGGGCAGGCCTCTTTCCCAAGGCTTTTTTCGCTCCCAGTCTGCCCTGGCCTGCAGCATACAGTTTGGCTCACTGGCCTGAGCCGTTCATTGTGGCCTTGAACTGCTCTTGCCAAAGGTTTGTGTAGCATTCTGTAGAGACCCTGCACTGCGTGCCCCGCCCCCTGCACCTTACCTTCCTCACAGGGTTGTTGCAAGGATGAAATAGGGACCGGAGGACCATGTCCACTGCCCCAATCTCCTTGGAGAACAGGTGGGATAAAAATGCCCAAGCTGGCCTGATCAGGTTGACACTAATCTTGGACAATTGATCCTCCAGCATACAGGTGGCCCAGTTCAAGTGGGCTGGGCTTAGGAATACTCCTTAAGAACATCAGAAGAGCCCTGCTGGACCAGACCAGTGAGGTTCCACCTAGTCCAGCATCCTGTCTCACACAGTGGCCTCAACCAGTTCCTCCGGAGGGCCAACAACAGGGCAGAGAGGCCGAGGCCTTCCCCTCACAAGAACCTCAGAAGAGCCCTGCTGGATCAGACCAGTGAGGGTCCATCTAGCCCAGCATCCTGTCTCACACAGTGGCCTCAGCCAGTTCCTCTGGAGGGCCAGCAACAGGGCAGAGAGGCCGAGGCCTTCCCCTCATAAGAACCTCAGAAGAGCCCTGCTGGGTCAGACCAGTGAGGGTCCATCTACTCCAGCATCCTCTCTCACACAGTGGCCTCAACCAGTTCCTCTGGAGGGCCAACAACAGGGCAGAGAGGCCGAGGCCTTCCCCTCATAAGGACATCAGAAGAGCCCTGCTGGGTCAGACCAGTGAGGGTCCATCTAGTCCAGCATCCTGCCTCACACAGTGGCCTCAGCCAGTTCCTCTGGAGGGCCCACAACAGGGCAGAGAGGCCGAGGCCTTCCCCTCATAAGAACATCAGAAGAGCCCTGCTGGATCAGACCCGTGAGGGTCCATCTAGTCCAGCATCCCGTGTCACACAGTGGCCTCAACCAGTTCCTCTGGAGGGCCAACAACAGGGCAGAGAGGCCGAGGCCTTCCCCTCATAAGAACCTCAGAAGAGCCCTGCTGGGTCAGACCAGTGAGGGTCCATCTAGTCCAGCATCCCATCTCACACAGTGGCCTCAGCCAGTTCCTCTGGAGGGCCAGCAACAGGGCAGAGAGGCCGAGGCCTTCCCCTCATAAGAACCTCAGAAGAGCCCTGCTGGGTCAGACCAGTGAGGGTCCATCTAGTCCAGCATCCCATCTCACACAGTGGCCTCAGCCAGTTCCTCTGGAGGGCCAGCAACAGGGCAGAGAGGCCGAGGCCTTCCCCTCATAAGAACCTCAGAAGAGCCCTGCTGGGTCAGACCAGTGAGGGTCCATCTAGTCCAGCATCCCGTGTCACACAGTGGCCTCAACCAGTTCCTCTGGAGGGCCAACGACAGGGCAGAGAGGCCGAGGCCTTCCCCTCATAAGAACCTCAGAAGAGCCCTGCTGGGTCAGACCAGTGAGGGTCCATCTAGTCCAGCATCCCATCTCACACAGTGGCCTCAACCAGTTCCTCTGGAGGGCCAACGACAGGGCAGAGAGGCCGAGGCCTTCCCCTCATAAGAACCTCAGAAGAGCCCTGCTGGGTCAGACCAGTGAGGGTCCATCTAGTCCAGCATCCCATCTCACACAGTGGCCTCAGCCAGTTCCTCTGGAGGGCCAGCAACAGGGCAGAGAGGCCGAGGCCTTCCCCTCATAAGAACCTCAGAAGAGCCCTGCTGGGTCAGACCAGTGAGGGTCCATCTAGTCCAGCATCCCATCTCACACAGTGGCCTCAGCCAGTTCCTCTGGAGGGCCAACAACAGGGCAGAGAGGCCGAGGCCTTCCCCTCATAAGAACCTCAGAAGAGCCCTGCTGGGTCAGACCAGTGAGGGTCCATCTAGTCCAGCATCCCATCTCACACAGTGGCCTCAGCCAGTTCCTCTGGAGGGCCCACAACAGGGCAGAGAGGCCGAGGCCTTCCCCTCATAAGAACATCAGAAGAGCCCTGCTGGATCAGACCCGTGAGGGTCCATCTAGTCCAGCATCCCGTGTCACACAGTGGCCTCAACCAGTTCCTCTGGAGGGCCAACAACAGGGCAGAGAGGCCGAGGCCTTCCCCTCATAAGAACCTCAGAAGAGCCCTGCTGGGTCAGACCAGTGAGGGTCCATCTAGTCCAGCATCCCATCTCACACAGTGACCTCAGCCAGTTCCTCTGGAGGGCCAGCAACAGGGCAGAGAGGCCGAGGCCTTCCCCTCATAAGAACCTCAGAAGAGCCCTGCTGGGTCAGACCAGTGAGGGTCCATCTAGTCCAGCATCCCATCTCACACAGTGGCCTCAGCCAGTTCCTCTGGAGGGCCAGCAACAGGGCAGAGAGGCCGAGGCCTTCCCCTCATAAGAACCTCAGAAGAGCCCTGCTGGGTCAGACCAGTGAGGGTCCATCTAGTCCAGCATCCCATCTCACACAGTGGCCTCAACCAGTTCCTCTGGAGGGCCAACGACAGGGCAGAGAGGCCGAGGCCTTCCCCTCATAAGAACCTCAGAAGAGCCCTGCTGGGTCAGACCAGTGAGGGTCCATCTAGTCCAGCATCCCATCTCACACAGTGGCCTCAGCCAGTTCCTCTGGAGGGCCAGCAACAGGGCAGAGAGGCCGAGGCCTTCCCCTCATAAGAACCTCAGAAGAGCCCTGCTGGGTCAGACCAGTGAGGGTCCATCTAGTCCAGCATCCCATCTCACACAGTGGCCTCAACCAGTTCCTATGGAGGGCCAACGACAGGGCAGAGAGGCCGAGGCCTTCCCCTCATAAGAACCTCAGAAGAGCCCTGCTGGGTCAGACCAGTGAGGGTCCATCTAGTCCAGCATCCCGTCTCACACAGTGGCCTCAACCAGTTCCTCTGGAGGGCCAACAACAGGGCAGAGAGGCCAAGGCCTTCCCCTCATAAGAACATCAGAAGAGCCCTGCTGGGTCAGACCAGGGAGGGTCCATCTACTCCAGCATCCTGTCTCACACAGTGGCCCAAAACGGTTCCTCTGGAGGGCCAAGAACAGGGCAGAGAGGCTGAGGCCTTCCCCTGACCCCCTTTGGGGGGAGCACCAGTTGCCAATGATGCTTTTTAAACCAGATTTCCCCTCCCTTCCCCCCAAACAAGCCATTTTTAAAACGTAACCGTCACATTGCAAAGCTTCTTGTTCAAACAGTTGGTGGTGGTGGGAAATACCATCAAGTTGCAGCTGACTTATGTTGACCCCTAGTGGGGTTTTCAATAGGGTTGCCAAGTCCCCCCGGCAGGCGGGGAAACCCCTGCTCCAGCAGCCCATTGCCCGCCAGCTGGGATTGGGCCGCTGGGGGACCGCCCCCCCCCCCCAAATTGCCAGGCTGAGGAGACGTGCCCGGCACAATGATGTTACCCGTCGGTGACGTCATCGCGTCAGGCACGTTTCGGGGGGGGGGGGGACGCTCTGTAATTTGAGGGAAAGCTCTATGGTTTTCCCTCGAATTACTGAGGTCCCGCCCCCAACGTGCCCAACATGATGACGTCACTTCCGAGTGACATCATCGCGGCGCACGCACTTTGCGCGCATGCCAGAGCACTCCCAGCAGGGAAAGGATTCCCCCCCACTGCACCAACGTAAGTACTTGGCAACCCTATTTTCATAAGAACATAAGAGAAGCCAATAGGGTTGCCATGCACTCACCACAGGCCAACGGTGGGGAGTCCTCTTCTTGCCGGGAGTTGTGATGATGTCACTAGAAGTGACATCATCACGTTTGGGGCTGTTGCTAGAGCGTCGCCCCAGCAATGTGCACAACGTGATGATGTCACTTCTGGTGACCTAATCACTCTGGGGATGTTGTCCTGACTGGACGACTTCAGGGGTGGGGTTCCCCCCGCCGGCCGAATCCAGGCCGGCGGATTGGGGACCCCTGTAGCGGGGGATCCCCCGTCCCCCGGGCAGACTTGGCAGCCCTAGAAGCCAATGTTGGATCAGGCCAGTGGCCCATCCAGTCCAACACTCTGTGTCACACAGTGGCCAAAAACACCAGGTGCCCTCAGGAGGTCCACCAGTGGGGCCGGGACACTAAAAGCCCTCTCACTGTTGCCCCCCCCCCCAGTGCCAAGAATACAGAGCATCACTTGCCCCAGACGGAGAGTTCCTATCTACACCTTGTGGCTACTGATGGAACTCTGCTCCAGATGTTTATCCAATTCCCTCTTGAAGCCGTCCATGCTTGTAGCCGCCACCACCTCCTGTGGCAGTGAATTCCATGTGTTCAAGGCAAGAGACATTCAGAGGTAGTCTGCCCTTGCCTGCCTCTGTGTCGTGACCCTGGACTTCCTTGGTGGTCTCCCATCCAAGCGCTCACTAGGGCAGACCCTGCTTAGCACTGAGATCTGATGAGGTCAGGCTAGCTATGCAGGTCAGGGCAAACAATCTGTAGAAAGGGAGAACTAGTATTCTGGGCAGGGCCATGCAGGGGCTGGCCCCACCTTGTCTGGGCCCTGCATTCTGCGCTGGGCAGTTTCTTCGGCTCACCCAGGACTCCCTGCCCCCAGGAGAGGATCTGCTACCTCTACAACACCATCCTGACCCGAAGGACAACTTTATTGGGTGCTGTGCTGAAGGCGGTCAGGAGGCGTTCTGCGGATGGAGGTCACACCAACCTCTTCCTCATCTTGGCTGCCAAGTAAGTTGGAGATCGTTTTCCTGGACTGGCAGAAGTTTGGCACACAGTTCTGTCCTCAAAAAGTCACCTTTTTGAAGTTTGCTGTAGCGGTTAGGAGCGCAGACTCTAATCTGGGAGAACCGGGTTTGATTCCTCACTCGTCGACATGCAGCTGCCGGAGCAACCTTGGGCCAGTCACAAGTTCTCTCAGAGCTGTTTTCTCAAGGGCAGTTCTCGAGAGAGCTCTCTCAGCCCCACCCACCTCACAGGGTGTCTGTTGTGGGGAGGGGAAGGGGAAGGAGATTGTAAGCTGCTCTGAGACTCCGAATGAGGAGAGGGGTATAAATCCAATCTCTTCTTTCTTCTTCTCTTCTTCTTTTGTCAAACTCTGTCTGGAATAAGTTTTCTGTTCCTTATGTCCAGGAAATCCGCAAATGTGATCGACCAGTGTTGCAATGGATTGTTCAGTTTTAGGTTATCAAATTGTGTCTGTCTCCAGTGACAATCACAAGAGCAGCATAAACAATCAAGTCTAAATGTATTCCAGGGTCTCTCCCAGAGGTGCAGAAAAATAGGATCTTGTAAATTAACCAATACAGAAAAAGGGGGAGGGCATATTGAGAAAGGCCTGATGAGGAGTGAGTCTGCTTCAGGAGGCAGGAGATGTTGAGAGTTCAAGGAGAAAAAAGCAGGCGAGGCGAAAATTGGCCTGATCGGGCATCTGAAGTTGTGCAGTGGTTAGGGCGCCTTAATCTGATGGTTAGGGGGTTGGAGCACCTTCCCTAGGAGGAAAGGCTGAAGAGTCTGGGACTTTTCAGTTTAGAAAGGAGTTGTCGGGGGTGGGTGGGTGGGCATGATAGAGGCTTATAGAGTCGACAAAAGAGTTTTCTCTCTATACGAAAAGACTAGAACTCGAGGGCATCCAGTGAAGCTGATAGGCAGTAGGTTCAGAACGGACAAAAGGAAATGCCACTTTACACAGAGAGTGGTTAAAATGTGGAATTCGCTGCCAGAGGATGTTGTGATGGCCACAGCAATAAACAGCTTTAAAATGGTGACAAGATAGATTCATGGAGGAGAGGTCTATCAGTGGCTACTAGCCATGGCGACTGAGGGGAGCTTCCACATTCAGAGGCAGTCAACCTCTGAATCCCAGAGCTAGGAGGCAACCTCAGGGGAAGGCCTTGGCCTCTCTGCCCTGTTGTCGGCCCTCTAGAGGAACTGGTTGAGGCCACTGTGTAAGATAGGATGCTGGAGTAGATGGACCCTCAATGGTCTGATCCAGGAGGGCTCTTCTGATGTTCTTATGAGGGGAAGGCCTCGGCCTCTCTGCCCTGTTGTCGGCCCTCTAGAGGAACTGGTTGAGGCCACTGTGTAAGATAGGATGCTGGAGTAGATGGACCCTCAATGGTCTGATCCAGGAGGGCTCTTCTGAGGTTCTTATGAGGGGAAGGCCTCGGCCTCTCTGCCCTGTTGTCGGCCCTCTAGAGCAGTGTTTTTCAACCACTGTGCTGCAGCACACTGGTGTGCCGCGAGATATTGTCAGGTGTGCCGCGGGATTTTTTCAATGAAAGAAATGTGCCTTCCGGGCTGACCTTCCGGGACGCGTTTGCGCATGCGAGAAAGAACAGTGGCGCACTCTCGCTGATTTCGCTCGCACGCTCTGTGGCCGGCCTGAGGTAGGAGGGAGCCGCTGTTGAGGCGCAGCTCCCCTTGGCCTTGCGAGGACTCGAGGGAGGGAGGGAGAGTGCCGAGGGGCTCTGTCTGTTCACCCACCCGACCTGCCAGCGCCACGACGGAGGCAGCAGCCATGAGCGACCGGGAGCAGCTGCTGCAGCGAGCCCGCCTGGCCGAGCAGGCGGAGAGATACGACGACATGGCTGCGGCCATGAAAGCGGTGAGTGGCTGGGGGGGGGGGAGGAGGAGGAGAAGAGGGGGGTCCTCCTCAGGAGACTCACGGCGTCCCCCACAGGCCCCGCCGTCGCAGCCTCCGCTTGGCCGCAATGGAGCCAACGCCCTGGCTTGTCTGCGCCGCCGCTCCCGAGCCTCGGAGGGGGCAGCTGAGCCTTTCCAGGTGAGGGCTGTCTTCTTCTGCGTGGCCTCTCAGCCCGGAAAGTGGAGGTGGGCCTCCGTGGGTCCCGCTTCACGGCTGCTCTTTTTCCATTTCTGGTCCTGGCGCTGATGTTGGCCACCTCCAAGCCATGTGTCGGCGGCGGCAGTCGGGTGATGCCCGCCTGCGTGTTGGAGAATGAGCAGGGCGAGGCAGCGGACTCGAGCGGCATCCAGTTCGTGGGGGCCGGAGGCAGGCTCGCACACGGCAGATGGTTTTAAATGAATGAGGAGGACTCGTGTGCTGAATCAGAGTCATGCTAGACCTGTGGATGTTAATACAGAGGACAGGAACATTCGGTACCAAGGGCATTCACTCCTCCAGCAGAGTAAGCTGGTTTCTTCCAGTGCCTGGCTCCTGGGTTGTAGTGTGTGTGTGTGTGGGGGGGTGATTTGCACCAAGACATTCCAGTAAACATGAATATGTTTGATGGTAACAGCTAGCCGTTTCTGTCAGGGTGGGGTTCCAATCAGTAACTGTCCCTCAGCGAAGAATGGGTGTACTGTGCTTCTCTTCAAATCACTTATGGTCAGCGGAATGCCGTTCACTTAAGAGTAAGAGTTTAAACTCTCTATTTGAAAAACTTTAGCAGAATCGCAGTATTAAAATACATCCACATTATATTTCTTCTGAAACTCAGGTCAATGTTATGGGAAGGAGCCATTACACTTTGGATCTGTAACTTACGATTTCAAGTTGAGTGGCTATTACGTGTATTTGTAATACTGTCATAGTTAATACTTGAGCTGAGGCAACTAATGACCCATTTATCTTGTATTTCAGTGTTTTTCAACCACTGTGCCGTGAGATATTGTCAGGTGTGCCGCGGGATTTTTTCAATGAAAGAAATGTGCCTTAGCTCGAAAAAGGTTGAAAAACACTGCTCTAGAGGAACTGGCTGAGGCCACTGTGTGAGACAGGATGCTGGACTAGATGGACCCTCACTGGTCTGATCCAGCAGGGCTCTTCTGACGTTCTTATGAGGGGAAGGCCTCGGCCTCTCTGCCCTGTTGTTGGCCCTCCAGAGGAACTGCTTGAGGCCACTGTGTGAAACAGGAGGCTGGACTAGAGGGACCCTCACTGGTCTGATCCAGCAGGGCTCTTCTGACGTTCTTATGAGGGGAAGGCCTCGGCCTCTCTGCCCTGTTGTTGGCCCTCCAGAGGAACTGCTTGAGGCCACTGTGTGAAACAGGAGGCTGGACTAGAGGGACCCTCACTGGTCTGATCCAGCAGGGCTCTTCTGACGTTCTTATGAGGGGAAGGCCTCAGCCTATCTGCCCTGTTGTTGGCCCTCCAGAGGAACTGGCTGAAGCCACTGTGTGAAACAGGATGCTGGACTAGATGGACCCTCACTGGTCTGACCCAGCAGGGCTCTTCTGACGTTCTTATGAGGGGAAGGCCTCGGCCTCTCTGCCCTGTTGTTGGCCCTCCAGAGGAACTGCTTGAGGCCACTGTGTGAAACAGGAGGCTGGACTAGAGGGACCCTCACTGGTCTGATCCAGCAGGGCTCTTCTGACGTTCTTATGAGGGGAAGGCCTCTGCCTCCATGCCCTGTTGCTGGCCCTCCAGAGGAACTGGTTGAGGCCTCTGTGTGAGACAGGATGCTGGACTAGGTGGACCCTCACTGGTCTGATCCAGTAGGGCTCTTCTGATGTTCTTCTGAGGGGAAGGCCTCGGCCTCTCTGCCCTGTTGTTGACCCTCCAGAGGAACTGGCTGAGGCCACTGAGTGAGACAGGATGCTGGATTAGATGGACCATTGGTCTTATCCAGCAGGGCTCTTCTGATGTCGTTATGGGCTGAAATGATTAAACTCCCCCATCCAGGCTTTCCAGATTCTGTCGTTAGCATAAATTATGCACGTTGAACTTGTAGCGCAGTCTCTTACTCAGCATGATCTGCCCTCTCATGCTCATCTGCATAATTAAGTTTGGTTTTGCCCCTCACCTGCTGCAACTTCTCATGCAGCCAACTCTGTGGCTGGCGAGACCGCTGCAGGCGTTTCCCACAGGCTTGCCATGAGATCATCACATCCACAAGGACTGGAAACGGCTGGCTCAGCAACCAGGCTGCCCCCCTCACGTATATCTTCCCCACCCTATGAGGAGAGGCTGAAAGAGCTGGGGATGTTTAGTTTGGAGGGGAGAAAACTGAAAAGTGATAAGATGACCATCTTCAGGTACTTGAAGGCCTTTCCTGTAGAGGAGGGTGCAGAGTTGTTTTCTGTTACTCCAGAAGGTCGGACCAGAACCAACGGGTAGAAACTAAATCAGAAGAGTTTTCGGCTGAACATGAGGAAGAACTTCCTGACAGTCAGAGTGGTTCCTCAGTGGAACTGGCTTCCTCGGGAGGTGGTGGGCTCTCCTTCTTTGGAGGTTTTCAAGCAGAGGCTGGCTGGCCATCGGACAGCAATGCTGATTCTGTGAACTCAGGCAGATCATGAGACGGAGGGCAGGAAGGGCTGCCTCGGTGCTTAGTTCTTGTGGCCCTTTCTTACATGCCCAGGGAAATGCCGAAGGCCACTTCAGGGTCAGGAAGCAGTTTTTCTCCAGGTCAGTTTGACCAGGGATCCTGGAGGGTTCCCCCCCCCCTCTTCTGGGCACGGAGCAGGGGTCACTGGGGGTGTGGAGGGGGAGGTGTTTGTGAATTTCCTGCGTTGTGCAGGGGGTTGGACTAGATGACCCTGGAGGTCCCTTCCAACTCTGTGATTCTCTATAAATGAAGTAAATAGCAATCAGAAATCCTGGAGGCTTTTTTGCCATCTTCTGGGCATGGAACAGGGGACACTGGAGGTGTGTGTGTAGGGGGGAGGTTTTTCTGAATTTCCTGCATTGTTCAGGGGGTTGGACTAGATGCCCCTGGAGGTCCCTTCCAACTCTACAATTCTATGATTCTATCCCCCCCCCCCCCCAAAAAAATTGCAACTCATTTGAATTTTCTGGTATTCAATTAAATCTGCATCAATTGACATCTGTGCAGAAAGCAGTTGTAAAGAATGCATTTTTATTATTTTTAAGCAACACGCTCATGTGCTGTGCTGTGAAGTGCCTTAGAAGAGGCGTCCCGGCCTTTCTTTCTCACACACAGAAGGGAATGCCTCTTCCAATTCCACCGTAGGTATCCCACGTCATCTGTCATCCCACAAGGAATGCCTCTTCTGAGAAGGTACCCGTGACTGGGGTGGCCGGCGTCTGGAGGCTGCCTGGAGGTCTCCTGGGATTACAAGTCATCTCCAGACGACAGAGTTCAGCTCCCCTGGAGAAAATGGCTGCTTTGGAGGGTGGACTCTACGGCACTGTACCCCACTGAGGTCCCTGTCCTCCCCAGGCTCCACCCCCCAAATCTCCAGGAATTTCCCTACCTGGAGGTGGCAACCCCAACATGAAGTACAGGTATATCACAGCAAGAAGCATCTTCGAAGAGGCATTCCGTCTTCCCTTCCATACGGGGCTGCCCTTGTCCCAGCTCCGGAGGCTGCAGCTAGTGCAGAATGCTGTTGATGGGTCTCTCAGTGCAGGACCACATCCAGCCTGTGCTGAGGACTCTGCACTGGCTGCCTACAGCATACCGGATCCGGTTCAAGGTGTTGGTATTAACCTTTAAAGCCCTATGTGGTCATGGGCCTACCTCTCTAAGGGACCGCCTTTCCCTGTATATACCCCAGCGAACACTGCGGTCAGGTACTCAACATCGCCTGACCCTTCCTGACCACCACGGCCTTCTCAGTGGCGGCTCCTCACTGCTGGAACGAGCTCCCGGAGGACATCAGGGCCCTGCGGGACCTTTTGCAGTTCCGCAGGGCCTGCAAAGCGGAGCTCTTCTGCCAGGCCTTTGATTAGGAGCCGCCACTGGGGGAAAATGGCCTCTGGAAAAATGGCTGGTGGAATCACCGGCCTGGGAAATCGGCTGGCGGAAGTTTCCTGGCCTCTGACCTTTAGGCTGCCGCTCTTGTGTTGGTTGTTACGCACTGCTTTTCTAACTATGGATTCTCTGTGTTGCCGCCATCTCCATGGTCTTATTTTGTTAATTTTATGCTGGTGAATTTATTTTTAACTTACGTATGAACGTTGGTTTTGATGTCGTTAGCCGCCTTGAGTCGGTATAGCTGACTAGGTGGGATGTAAATCTAAACAAACCAACCAACAAATATAACAAGGAATGCCTCTGTGCAGCAACTCCGGACTTCCTAGGTGGTCTCCCATCCAAGGACTACCCAGGGCGAACCTCGCTTCGCTTCGGAGAACTGACGGGATCAGACCCAGGACACGACCAATCAGAAAAGGCCTGCAAGACGGAGCTCTTCCGCCAGGCTTT
The DNA here is from genome assembly GCA_029233225.1 of Lepidodactylus listeri. Taxonomy (NCBI): domain Eukaryota; kingdom Metazoa; phylum Chordata; class Lepidosauria; order Squamata; family Gekkonidae; genus Lepidodactylus; species Lepidodactylus listeri. The sequence goes on from JARCFY010000003.1 coordinate 154,332,603, forward strand.
TCAAACAGGGGCCACCTAACATCTACATCTTGGCCCTGGCCTGATTTCCATCCGCCAGTGTGTGACCAAGATATGATGGGACATCTGGGCGCTGCTTTGATACTCTTAACTGAAGATACGCCATCTATATGGTTTTAATATGTTTTAATGTTTGTTTAATATGTTTTTAATTATTTTAAGAAATTATGTTGTTGCCATTTTGGCTTGTTGCTAGCCGCCCTGAGCCCACCGTATGGCGAGGAGGGTGGGATATAAATCCCAACAAATAAAACAAATAAATAAAAACTTATATATAAGCCGACCCAGCCCTTCCGAACACCACTGACCCTACCCTGGAGTCATTACTGAATAAGGAAGCTGAGCTCCTCCAACGGAACTCCGCCCTCTTCTCTGTAGTCCTGCAAAACCACACACATGAAGCCGCCTCATTCTGAATCTCACCCTCGGTCCATCAAGGGAAGTATTGTCTACTCAGACTGGCAGCGGCTGTCCAGGGTCTCAGGAGGAGGTCTTTCCCATCACCTGCTGCCTGGTGCTTTTAACTGGAGATGCTGGGGATTGATCCCGGGAATTTCTGCATGCTGAGCAGATGCTCTTCCACTGAGCCACGGCCCCTCCCCGACCTTTGTCCATCAAAGGAAGTATTGCCTACTCAGACTGGCAGCAGCTCCCCAGGGTCCCCAGTGGAGGTCTTTCCCGTCACCTACTGCCTGGTCCTTTTAAATGGAGATGCCGGGGATTGAACCTGGGACCTTCCGCATGCCAAGCAGAGGCTCTTCCACTGAGCCACAGCCCCTCCCCAAATCAGGGCATGGGCCCAGTGCTGGCAAATTGTAACCTCCCCCCTGCTCTCCTTTGCAGGGTACCTGCACTGGCCTGGATAGTCAAGAGGCTCGGTATCCACCAGGCCTACTGTATGGGCTGCGGGAGCGTCCGCAAAGGCACAGCCAGTGAAGAGTTCATTACCTGCATCACGCCAGGTTGCCGAGGTTGGAAACCGGGGGGGGGGGAGGGGGGGAGTCAGGGGGAATGCAGGACAGAAGGGTATAAAGGATGGGCTCTTTGCTCAAAGGAAAGCAGAGAGGAGCTTTGGCTGGCTAGAGAGGCTGGAAAGAAAGCAGCCCTGTCCAAATCTCTGCCTTTACCTGTGTGTAGAGGGTGGGGTGGGTGAGCTCTGGCCGCTAGCAAGGCAGAGGGAAAGGAGGTCAGCAGGTAGGACTGCCGGCCTCCAGGTGGGGTCTGCCTTGGAGGGCGGACTGTACGGCATCGTACCCTGCTGAGGCCCCTCTCCTCCCCAAGCCCCACCCTCACTAGGCTCCACCCCCCAAAATCTCCTGGAATTTCGAACCCAGAGCTGGCAGCCCTCCACGAATCACTACTCTTGGAGCACGGCTTCCAGCTGCCTGGTTGTTTGAAAATGTTCGTTTGTTTTCAGGTGTGTTTCTTGGTTTTGAAAAAGGTCCCCTTCAGCTGTGAACGTGGCAAGGTGTTGTTGTTTTTTATAGGGTTGCCAGGTCTGGGTTGGGAAATACGTGGAGACTTTGGGGGTGGATCCGGGAGAGGGTGGGATTTGGGGAGTGGAGGGTCCATGGTACAATGCCACAGAGCCCACCCTCCAAAGCCGCCATTTACTCCAGGGGAACTGATCTCTGTCACCTGGAGATCAGTTGTAAAAGCAGGAGATCTCCAGGCGCCACCTGGAGGCTGGCAACCCGAGGCAAGGAGGGCAGCAAAATAGGAACGAGTATGGTGTAATGGTTAGAGTGTCAGACACATGGAATTCACTGCCCCAGGAGGTGGTGGCGGCTACAAGCATGGACAGCTTCAAGAGGGAACTGGATAAACATCTGGAGCAGAGGTCCATCGGTGGCTATTAGCCACAAGGTATAGATTGGAACTCTCAGTCTGGGGCAAGGGATGTCTTCTTGGTGCTGGGGTGGGGCCCAACAGTGGGAGGGCTTCTAGTGTCCTCCTGGCCCCGCTGCTGGACCTCCTGAGGGCACCTGGTGTTTTTGGCCACTGTGTGACACAGAGTGTTGGACTGTATGGACCACTGGCCTGATCCAACATTGGCTTCTCTTATGTTCTCATGAGTGCGGACTCTAATCTGGGAGAACCAGCTTTGAATCCCCACTTCTCCACATGCAGCCAGCTGGTGTGACCTTGGGTCAATCACAAGTTCTCTCAGAGCTGTTCTCTGACGAGCAGTCCTCGAAAGAGCTCTCTCAGCCCCACCTGCCTCAAGGGGTGTCTGTTGTTGGGAGGGGAAGGGAAGGAGATGGTAAGCCGCTCTGAGACTCTGAGTGAAGGGCGGAGTATAAATCCAATCTCCTCCTCCTCCTCCTAGATGCACGTGGCAGCGGGGTCCGCGGGTGACCAGATTTCTGGACGAGAGGATTTCTGTGGGCTCCCGTTAAGTCAGTCCTTTGGCTACGTAGTGTGTGCAGTTCAATGAGACGGCCCCCGTGTACAGATCTGCAGCTGGAAACGTAATCCAGGCCAGAAGAAGGCAGGGTGTCAGGGACCCCCTATCTCCAGACATTTATTGAAATTCATTTGTACCCCTCCTTCCACCCTGACACCCTGGGGGACCCAAAGCAGCTTACGTCATCCCCCTCTCCTCCATCTTACCCTCGCAACAACCACATGGGGCACGTTAGGTTGAGAGTGTGAAGCTGGCTCAGGGAGCTTCCATGGCACAAGTAAGGATTCGAATCCGGGCCTCCCAAGATCCCAGTCCAGCATTCCTAACGACTGCATCCAGGCCCACAGCCAGGATATATATTTTTTGTTCCAAGGGCATTTACATTTTTTAAAGGGGGCAGTTATATTCCAGTTAATTACATTAATCTGAGTGCCCGTCTTTAAAGGGGGCGGCTCTGAGCCTGAAAAGCAGCTTAGAGGGCATTTAATTGCCTTCCTGTTTCCCAAGGGCTCATGGGAATGCTTCGGAAAGACTCACCGTGATCTGGGTGGGCTACAGGAGGACAGGGCTAGCAGAAAGGGGGGTTGTGGGAGATGTATCGAAGGTGCCACCCTTGAAGGCCCTTCTGAGCTTTCTTGCCCTGTGGAAGGGGGGAGGAAGAAGAAGAAGAAGAGGAGGAGGAGGTGGTGGAGGAAGAAATTGGATTTATACCCTGCCCTTCACTACCCAAAGGAGTCTCAGAACGGCTTACAAACTCCTTTCCCTCCCCCTCCTCACAACAGACACCCTTTGAGGCAGGTGGGGCTGAGAGAGCTCTGACAGAACTGCCCTTGAAAGGACAGCTCTGAGAGAACTTGTGACTGACCCAAGGCCACACCAGCAGCTGCACGTGGAGGAGTGGGGAATTAAACCCAGTTCTCCCAGATTAGAGTCTGCGCTCCTAACCGCTACACCCAACTGGCACTCTCACCCTGGTTGCTGCCAGCAGCCAGCACTGCGGGGGGGGGGGTGTCCCGCCTCAAAAACAAGGTTTTAGGCATGGTCTTTTGAGAAGGCGGGGCTTTTAATTAAGGGGGGCAAGGCCCCCAAATGCCCTTCTGTTGCTACAGGCCTGGCTACATCACACTGGCTTTCAGATAGAGGGTCTGGGGGGGTGGGAAAACCCATCAGGCTGATGTCAGGTTAATTTTGCCCTTCCCCACAGGTATCTACTGCCCCAAATGTTACCAGCTCTTGAACAACATCTGCTCCATCTGCATGGGCCCCCTAACCTTTCAGGGAGATCTGGACGAGGAGATGTGAGTGAACAAAAGTTATCCCGGGGCAGGAGAAAAGGGGGAGAGGTCAGCGAGGCTGGAATGAAGATCTTAGCATTGAGAAGGCGACAGGTTGGCGTCCCTCGCCCAGGATCAGGGGGGCATCAAGGGGAAGCGTAACATCAGCGGCTCCATGCCCACCTGTCCAAAGGCAAAGAGGGGCCTTGAGTCACAACCCAAACCCAGAGAGCATGGCGGAGCTGTTTGCTGTGGATGCGGAAGAGAGAGCCGTCCAGGAAAAAAAAAAACACAGTAGAAACCTCTGATATATTTGCATACATGTGTCCGTTCACACACTTAACTCACACAGCACGCGTTCCAAGAAATAGGTACATTCCTGCTGTGGAATCCCCCTTGCCTCGATCTGAGGATTAGGTGTGCAAAGGAGGAAGTTCAGCGCCTTTTCATTCAGTCGCAAGGCTGCAAGCCCCCACAAGCTGAGCTTGGTGTCATGGAATGTTCACAAACATCTCAGCCGCTCAGGGGAAAACCGCCCGCTTTATGATGTCGAAAGATGGCTGGTTGTGTAGAGGAAGTTGAAAAAGTTCCTTGGAAGAGAAAAAAAATCCCTACAGCCCGGGGGACAGCGAAGAACAAAAAGGACTACATATGTTAAGACCAGCAAGATTTAGAGGATGGGAAGAAATCCAAGGGAACCCCCACGGGTAAATAGGGTGAGCTGAGATTTCCAACAGAGCTGAGATATCCAACAGAGGGGTAAATAGGGTGAGCTGAGATGTTTTTGAAGGAACTGAGGCACAGCGTAGAGAAAAGGAGAACTGTTTGGGGGCGCTGTAGGGGCCGTGGGGGAGACCCTGTTACCTGCCTTCCCTAGACTTCCCAATGGGAGACACTGTTTGGGGGTGAACTGTTTGGGGGTGCTGTAGGGACGTGGGGGGGGGATCCTGTTACCTGCCTCCCCTAGACTTCCCAATCAGGGAAGCAGGGTGGGGTGCTAAGGGATGTGTCCTCCCCCTCCAGCGACTCCAGCGACGAGGAGGCCATGGCCCTGCAGACGGTGGCCGTCCAGGCACTCCGGGAGCAACCGAGTGAGGAACAGCAGCAGCGGCGGCGGGAGCTGAAGCGCCGCATCAAGCGGGCCGTGAAAGGGAGGGGGGCCTGCCGCCGCGTGCCCCCCAAGATGGCCCAGAAAACGCTTGACCGGCTGAAGGAGGAGGGGAGCAGCTCCAGCGAGGACAGCGAATCCAGCAGCTCGGGGTCCCCCTCCAGGTGAGCCTAGGAGACCAGAGGGCCACCACGTGCAGGCACGGAGCTGGCTTACCCTGATTCAGACCCTCGCTCAAGCAAGGTCACCTGCTTCAATGGGCAGTGGCTCTCCGGGGTCCCTGGTTCGGGGTCTTTCACATCACCGACCGCCAGGGGGAAGGGTCATGTCAGTTTCTCTGTAGTGGTTAGGAGTGGTTAGGAGCGCGGACTCTAATCTGGGAGGACGGGGTTTGATTCCCCACGCCTCCACATGCAGCTGCTGGTGTGACCTTGGGTCAGTCACAAGTTCTCCCAGAGCTGTTCTCTCAAGGGCAGTTTTCAAGAGAGCTCTCTCAGCCCCAACTGCCTCGCAGGGTGTCTGTTGTGGGGAGGGGGAGGGAAAGGAGATTGCAAGCTGCTCTGAGACTCCTTCAGGTAGTGAAGGGCATGGCATAAATCCAGTCTCTCCTTCTCTCTCACCAGCACACTCTGCCCCTCCGGGGCTCAAAGGAAAAGACTGGAGAAACCATTTAGAAAAGGAGATTGGATTTATACCCCACCCTTCATTTGGAGTCTCAGAGCGCCTTACAGTCTCCTTCCCCTCCCCACAACAGATACCCTGGGAGGTAGGTGGGGCTGAGAGAGCTCTTTTGAGAACTGCCCTTGAGAGAACAGCTCTGAGAGAACTGTGGCTGGCCCAAGGTAATCTAGCAGCTGCATGGGGAGAAGTGGGGGATCAGACCCAGTTCTCCCAGATTAGAGTCCGTGCGCTTTACCCCTACACCAAACTGGTCACTTTCTTACCACCAGGACGCCATACCAGCCCGTACCAGCTTACTTTCACGCCTGGCAGGGCCGGCCCACCTACTAGGAAACCCATGCCTAGGGCAGGGATCCCCGGACTTTTTGAGCCTGAGGAATTCTGACAGTGCGGTGGGGGCAGCCATACAATGGCTGCCACAAAATTGCCATCACAGGAGGCAGAGCCAGCGATGAATGGCACTTTATTCCATTCGAAGTGTTTAGATGCCCCCTTTCCACCCAAGTAGGGTCCCCGAGGCAGTGAACACAGGGCATTAAAACAATGAAGACCCCCCTGCTGTGGTGGCAGCCACCGCCAAAGCAACACTTGTGTCGCCAATCAAATCTCCAGTGGCCAATCAGAAGCCTCGCTGGGCAAAAGCCCCGCCTGGCTCTGCCCGTTTTCTAAAAAGACTTGGCAGGTGGTCAGGAAAGGTTCCGGCAGGTGCCAGGGTGCCCACAGGTGCAGCGTTGGAGACCCCTGGCCTAGGGCACCAGAGCTGAGGAGGAGGGTGCCCAAAAGAGTTAGAGGAGCACAGGCAGGGCAGAAGAAGAGAAGAGGTTGGATTTATACCCCGTCCTTCACTTCCCTGAAGGAGTCTCAGAGCGTCCAACGATCTCCTTTCCCTTCCCTTCCCCACAACAGACACCCTGTGAGGCAGGTGGGGCTGAGAGGGCTCTTTCCAGGACCGCCCTTGAGAGAACAGCTCCGAGAGAACTTGTGACTGACCCGAGGTCACCCAGCTGGCTGCATGTGGAGGAGTGGGGGCATCAAACCCGGTTCTCCCAAATCAGAGTCCGTGCTCTTCACTACTCCACCACATTGGCAGAGAGAGAGAGAGCCAGGTTAGCATTCCTCTTTCACATGCTCGCTCAGCAGTAAGTCCAACTATGTTCAATGGGATTTACTCCCAGGTAAGCCTGCCCTGGCCTGGAGAGCCAGATCTCGGAAGCGAAGCAGGGTCAGCCGTGGCCAGTATTTGGATGGGAGACTTCCAAGGAAGTCCAGGGTTGATGCACAGAGGCAGGCAAGAGCAAACCACCTGTGAATGTTTCTTGCCTTGAAAACCCTACAGGGTCACTTTAAGCTGTATGCGACGCGATGGCATTTCCCATCACCAGAGCTGAACTGCCCTGACCGCCTGATCTTGTCAGATCTCAGAAGCCCAATAACGTTAGCTCCAGTTTGTACTTGGATGGGAAACCACCAAGGAAGTCCAGGGTTGTCAGTTTGGTGTAGTGGTTAAGAGTGCGGACTCTAATCTGGGAGAGCCGGGTTTGATTCCCCGCTTCCTCCACATGGAGCTGCAGGTGTGACCTTGGGTCAGCCACAAGTTCTCTCAGGAGCAGTTCTTGAAAGAGCTCTCTCAGCCCCGCCTACCTCCCAGGCTGTCTGTTGTGGGGAGGGGGAGGGAAAGGAGATTGTAAGCTGTAGTGAAGGGCGGGGTATAAATCCAGTCTCCTCCTCTCTGCCTCATTCTACATGCCCAAGGAAGAGGGTACAGAGCAACGCTCCCTCTTAAGTGGTGGAGTCTCGTGAGCGAAAATTCTACTTGGCGAGCTACTGGCATTCAAGTTGTGAGATGAGCGATTTGGCTGCTGCATAAATCAGTTTGCTCTGGAGCCAAAATGTGTGCTCTTGAGCGGAGACAAAAATGTGTGAGCTGGAGGCTAATAAACCTGTGAGCTAGCTCACACTCAGTCAGCTTAGAGGGAACACTGGTAGAGAGAGACAAAAGAATTCTAGGCAGCTGAGCGTGCACCCAGTGTGGTGCAGTGCTTACAGTGTCCAACTAGGGTGCCCTACATTGTCACGGAAGCTCACTGGATGACCTTGGGCCAGCAGAGATTCTCTCAGCCTCGCCTGCCACGCAGGCTTGTTGTGAGGATGAAACGGAAGAGGAAGAATGTTGTAAACCACTGGGTCCGTTGCAGAGAAAAGCAGGGTATATTTGGGAGGTTTCCAAGCAGAGGCCCGATGGCCACCTGAGAGCAATGCGGATTCTGTGAACTCAGGCAGATCATGAGACGGAGGGCAGGAAGGGCTGCCTCGGTGCCCAGGGAAATGCTGAACGCCACTTCAGTGTCAGGAAGCAGTTTTTCTCCAGGCCAGTTTGGCCAGGGACCCTGGAGGGTTTCCCCCCCCCCTCTTCTGGGCACGGAGCAGGGGTCACTGGGTGTGTGTGTGAGGGAGGTATTTTTGAATTTCCTGCATTGTGCAGGGGGTTGGACTAGATGACCCTGGAGGTCCCTTCCGACTCTTGTGATTCTCTATAAATGAAGTAAATAGCAATCAGTAATGCTCCCGGGGAAAGAGGGAAACATGACCCTTACAGAGTAGTGGGAAGTCAATAGACACACGTGGCTTAGAGAAGGCCTCAAGCCAGATGAGGGCCAGCATCACACAAATTCCCCCACCCCACCCCGGTCTCTTCCAACAGCCTGGATTTCACCTATCAAGATCAGGCAGAGACGAGCGGCAGTGAGGGACCCACATCGGAATCCAAGGAGTTGGAGGAGGTGAAATCGGAGGGGCGCCCCCTGCAGGAGGAGGCCAAGTCTGATAGAAGCCCTCCGGAGGAGGAGAAACCTGGCGGGGGTCCCACGCCGGAGATGGAAGAAGGACACCCAAGGGGGTCACTGGGGCTGGCAAGGATGGGGAGGCCAAGGGGCCCCATGGGGCTGGCAGGGATGGGTGCCCAGCCGATCCGTATGCCCTTTCTCCCCTTTAGAAAGGATACCTAGACATTAAACGACGAGAGACAGACGTGGCGTCAGATAAGTAACACGAGAATGCGCACGGCAGTCACGAAATCACGCACTTCTCACTGCAAGCGCACCCCGAAGGGAGCCGGGACTGATCACAGCTTTGGCATGCAGGAGACGGGGAAGGGCTCTAGAGAGGACGTACTTTCCTTTGCTCCCATGCACAAATTTGCATGCAGGCACATACAGCCATCCTGCCTGCCTGCCCGGTCCTTTACATTGGAGATGCCGGGAGATGCTGGGGATCTTCTGCACACAAAGCAGATGCTCTGCCACTGAGCCATGGACCCTCCCCTTAGGAATGCACATGAAGCTGCCGTGTACGGAATCAGGCCCTGGGTCCATCAAGGGCAGTATTGTCTGCTCAGACTGGCAGCAGCTCTCCAGGGTCTCAGGCGGAGGTCTTTTAACTGGAGGTCTATTTAACTGGAGACGCTGGGGGTTGAACCTGGGACCTTCTTGCATGCCACGCAGGGGCTCTTTCACTGAGCCACAGCCCCTCCCCTTATACTGAATCAGACCCTTGGCTGGAGCCAGTTTGGTGCAATGGTTAGGAGTGCAGACTCTAACCTGGGAGAACCGGGTTTGATTCCCCCCCTCCTCCTCTTGCAGCTGCTGGATGACCTTGGGCAAGCCATAGTTCTGGCACAGCTGTTCTTGACAAAGAGCCGTTTCTGTCAGAGCTCTCTCAGCCACACCTGCCTCACAGGGTGTCTGTTGTGGGGTGGGGAAGGGAAAGGAGTTTGTAAGCCGCTCTGAGACTCCTTTGGGAAGTGAAGGGCGGGGTATAAATCCAATCTCTGCTTCTTCTGTCATGGTCAATATTGTCTACCCAGATCGGCGGCAGCTCTCCAGGGTCTCAGGCGGAGGTCTTTCATATCACCGACTTTCTGGTCTATTTAACGCAGATGCCGGGGACTGAATGTGGGACCTTCTGAGCGCAGTGCAGAGGCTTTCCCACCGAACCACGGCCCCTCCCTGTACCACCTCCCACCACTCCCCCCGCAGTCGCACACCAACCGACTCGTGCAGTCCTCCACACCAAACGCGCACACACATAGGTGGACGCCAGAGACAGTGCAGTAGGCCAAAGGTTCCCTGCTTTCCATTTTATTGTGAAGCAGCGTCAACGGACAAGTCATCAGGAGAAACAGTACGCTGGGGGGGGAGCGAAAGGGGGAGCTGCCCCCATCTCCTCCGGTATGCATACTATCTAGCGCCTCCCAACACTGCTGGGGGGGGGGCAGAACCGACACGAAAAGTTAGCAGGAAGACTCCCCTTCCCCCCCCCCCCCAAAAAGCACATTTTCCTCAGTGGCTGAGAAGCAGCTACTGGGAGGGGGGAGTTCTAAAGAAGGCCGGGGAGGGGGAAGAAAAGACAAGAGGAAAAGGGGGACGAAGTACAACCCAGGCCGGATCAAACCCATTGGGAGAACGACCCGCCCGGCTGAGCCCTACACTGCAATTATGGACTTTCAAGTAGCTAAAAATTCAAGTTTAAACATACAGGCACTTTGAAGCCAAGGAAGACGCCCGAGACTGCCCCTGCCCCCACGTTTGCCTCCTCCATGGCGAGAGACCCCAGGGCACGGCTTCTGTCGGGGGGGGGGCGGCGCACAGGATGAGGATGGTCCGGAGGAAAGCAGAGCGCAAAATAATATATTACATCATCTCTTAAATATAGATAAACTCTGAATTAATACTCGAGGAGGCCCTTCTCCAACCCGTGACCGCCTCTCCCCCCCCCACCCCCACAATAATGACAAATAAAGCGACTCTGCCCCTCCAAAGGGATGAGTGGGGGGGACTGGAGACTCAAGGAATGTGCAAACAGGTGGGCGGGGGACAGACAGGCGTGATGCCCCACCCCCCACCTCCCACCACCCAGCCCAACCCCTACATTGGTGATCCCCCTGCGCCCCCCCCCTCCACTGACTGGGACACTCTAGTGCAATAAAGTGGTAGAGAATAGGACATGGGGCATTTAAAGCTCGGAAGAAGGGAGGGCGTTAAAGGGAGGGATGCACTCGTGTGCACCCCTCACCTGCCCCCATACACAGTGTAATTTTTACCGTGGAGGCATAAATCTATGATTTAGGAAGAGGCGGACCCCCCCCCGTTTCCCCCCACACACACCCAAGTGCTAAATGTCTGTCTCCGTAAAGAGGCGTGTACCCGTGGTTGCTGCAAGGACATTGGGACGGAAGCCCCTCCTGTGGGGAGTGATCCCCATCCCCCGTGGGGTGAACGGAGGGTGGCAAGGGGCGGGGAGGACGACTCCAGCCCAGTGCAGTGTGCCAGAGAGCCACCAGGGGGCAGCACGGTCCCGGCCCGACACCGCGTCCGCCTCGGCCGTGCCAAGGAACAAGGAGCAGCAGGCGCAGCCAGGCACGGCCTGTTCCTCCGGTCGGGACAGGGATTGCCCTGGGTGGGGAGAACGCCCCCACACCGGGCAAAGTCTCCGAGCCTGGCAGGGGCCCCAACAAACAGCCGCCGTGTCCAAAAGGGGGAAGGGAAATAAAAGGTCGCTTCAGTTAAGCCTCCTCCCCCCCCCCTTTCCCTTTTTCTGCTTCACAGAAGTCCAACGGGAGGAGGGCGACGCGACCCGGAAGTGGGCAATGAACCCAGGAGTCCTGGCTCTCTCCCAAGCCTCTTTCGACGCCACCTCTTCCCCCCCCCCCCCACAGAGTCTGGCGGTGTCTCTTCTCCCCCACCCCCACCCCGGCCTTCCAAAATGGAGGAACCTTAAAAAGAACAGGGGTCTGAGGCCTACGTGGTGCCAGCCACTCCAAATTTTAGCCCTCTTTTCTTTTTCTCCCCCTCGGGAAGTCAGGACTCCTCATTCTACCCTTACGTAATTGCTTATTTTGCAATCCTGAGCGCGCGCACTCTCATTAGGTTGTTCCCACCCCACCCCTGCCCCACGCCGGGGAGCACTTTGGTTCAGAACGGCCTCCCCCCCCCCGCCAGAGGCCAATGGAGGCAGCCCACTGGGGGAGAGGGCGGGGCATAGTGCATCCCGTTGCCATGCCAACAGCTTGGTACCTCAATACGGTCCCCATAACAACAGCACAGCACCGGGGGGGGGGGGGGGGAATAGTGCATCTAGTCAATGGCGGAGTCCCTACGGAGTCACCACGGCAACCGTCCAAGCAAGGCAGGCTCGAGGCCTCGGCCCAGGCCTCATGCCATTTCTATCGCTGCCGGCCCATCGGTCTGCATCTTCTCCATGCCACCTTCTTCGTCGTCTTCCTCCTCCTCCTCCTCCTCCTCCTCTCCTTTGGGAACAGGAGACAGGCCCCGGTGGGCCCGGTCCTGGTCCCAGTAGCGGGTGAACGAGAGCAGCCCTTCGATTTGCCCGTTGGTCAGCTCGAGGTCGGTGGAGGGCGAGGGCGTCCCGGCGGCGGGCAAGGACTCGGACTCGTGGTCGCCGGCCCGACGCCGGCGCCTCGTCCGCACCTCCAGGCAGTTCTGGCCCTTGAGGTGGCGCTGCAGGTGGTCGTCCTTGGCGAAGGCCTTGTGGCAAAGGCAGCACTCGTAGGGGCGGGCGCCCGTGTGCAGGTGGAGGTGGTTCTTCAGGTCGTAGCTGTGCAGGAAGCGAGCCGGGCAGTGTGGGCAGGAGTAGGGGCGCTCGCCCGTGTGTTTCCGCATGTGGATCTTCAGCTTGTCATTCCTACCAGAGAGAAAGGGGAAGGTCGGTCAAAAGAGGGAGGGACTGGAGACACACGGGCTTCGGCCAACAACAAATCCCAAATTTGAGAACAGTTCTGATGGTGGGGATGTGTCACTGCCAGCTGCTCTCTGGGGGTTTGGGCAGAGAAAGATGTTTTCCAACACCAGCTGCCCGATGATCCTCCTTAACAGGAGATGCTGAACCCAAGATCTTTTGCATGCAAAGCCCACGCAGTTTGGTGTAGTGGTTTAGTGCACGGACTCTAATCTGGGAGAAACAGGTTTGATCCCCCACTCTTCTACGTGCAGCTGCTGGATGACCTTGGGCAAGCCATAGTTCTGCCAGAGCTGTTCTCTCAAGGACAGTTCTGAAAAGAGCTCTCTCAGCCCCACCTCCCTCACAGGGTGTCTGTTGTGGGGAGGGGAAGGGAAAGGAGTTTGTAAGCTGCTCTGAGTGAAAGGTGGGGTATAAATCCAATCTCCTCCTCCTCCTCCATGCTCTGCCAGTGAGCCACCCCCCCAAAAGGGTTTGTCAACTCAATACTGGGCACCAGTGTCCCCTCTACAGTTTGGTGTAGTGGTCAGGAGTGCAGACTCTAATCTGGGAGAACCAGGTCTGACTCCCCACTCCTCCACATGCAGCTGCTGGTGTGACCTTGGGTCAGTCACAAGTTCTCTCAGGGCTGTTCTCTCAAGGGCAGTCCTCAAAAGAGCTCTCTCAGCCCCACCTACCTCACAGGCAATGTTCCTTCTAAGCTGTGGAGTTTTTGAGCAAAAATTCTACTCTGAGCTACTGGCATTAAAGCTGTGTGCTAGCGATTTGGCTGCTGCATAAATTAATTTGGTCTGGTGCCATCGTTCCTGAGCTAAGACTTTTTGTGAGCCGGAGGCTAAAAAACTGTGAGCTAGCTCACACTAACTCAGCTTGGAGGGAACACTGCTCGCAGGGTGCCTGTTGTGGGGAGGGGGAGGGAAAGGAGATTGTAAGCCGCTCTGGAACTCCTTTGGGTAGTGAAGGGTGGGGTATAAATCCAATCTCCTCTTCTTCTTCTTCTAAGCTGTGCGAGTGAGCCACCTTTCCTTAACCCAGGAAGCCCCGCTCAGCAGCCGTCTGGAGCTGCCCAGGGTCTTGCACTGCCCATTGTCCATTTTAAGATCACAGCGGTTATATTCTACTCAGGATGTGAACTGCTTCACTCGGGGGGGGGGGGGCAGAGGGAACATTGCTGGGAAGTTTTTGAAGGTTTGGGTTATAAGGAGACAGATCTTCAATACCAGCTACTCCGACTGGCAGCAGCTCCTTGGTGTGTCGGGCAGAGAAAAGCCACAAGGCCTGCCCATCGTGAACCAAACCCAGGCCATGCTACCTGCAAGCTGTGTGTTCTGTCACTGAGCTACGGCCCCTCCAAAATTTCAGGAGCCAGAAGGATTTGATTAAGAGGCGTACCTGAGCACTGGCTCTCTCTCTCTCTGTAAGAATTAAAATAAAAGCAAGTAACCGTGTCTTACAGCTGTAACGGAGAACAGTCCCTACACTCACAGGATACAGACCAGTCCTAGCCCAGGGTTATCAGAAGCCCCTCAATTCATCATGAGGTCAATGATGGGGAGGGTAGCCAACCTCCAGGTGCTGCCTGGAGATCTCCTGGAGTTACCAGCTCCAAGCTGGGAAATACCTTTTCCATTCACAATTTATTAATTTTTGTAGTCCACGTCAACATAAAACATTAAACAATCCTACACTTACTTATTCTTATGCCAAATCGTATTTTCTTATACCACCTGCTAAATGTACTTCCATTCAGTTTCTAGAAGTCTTTTCCCATGCACGCTTAAAACTTCTTACCTATATCTACTTATTAAACTACATTGGACTTTCTTCAATTTACTATTTATTATAACATAATTCCAGTTAACTTTGTTCTTCAGCAAAACCTGCATCACCTAAAAAAAGTTGGGAAATACCTGGAGTTCTTTTTGGGGGGGGGGTGGAACCTGTAAAGGGCAGGGTTTAGGGAGGGGAGGGACTTCAGTGGGGCGTGACACCATAGAATCCACCTTCCAAAGCGGTAGTTTTTCACCAGGGGAACTGATCTCTGTCGCCTGGAGATCAGTTGCAACAGGAGATCTCCAGCCACCACCTGGAGGTTGGCAACGCTAAGATCTCCTGCTACGACAACGGATCTCCAGGTAACAAAGATCAATTCTTCTGGAGACGATGGCTGCTGTGGAGGGTGGACTCTGTGCCATCATGCCTCGCTGAGGTCCCTCCCCTTTTCAAATCCCACCCTCCCCAGGCTCCACCCCCTAAATCTCCAGGAATTCCCCAACCCAGAGTTGACAACCTGTGCACTGGTGGGGGGGGGGGGAATGTAGGAGTCACCGTAGGGTCACATTTATCACTCAGAAAAATGTCATAGTATTACTTTCTCAAAAATTGTACTGACGGTCAGGGGTCCGTTGGGGCCAGCTCAGGAGTGGCCACTAGGGCAGCCACGGGCCGAATCAGATTCTCTAATCTGATTCAGCCTGTTGCCGAATTGCCGCCGAAATTCGGCGGCAATGTTAAAAGCAACTGGAGGGGAGGGGGTTTGAGGGAGAGGCTCCAAACGTGCAGGGTAGCTGCTGGGGCCTCTTCTCGAAATACCCACCAAGTTTCAAGAAGATTGGACCAGGGGGTCCAATTCTACGGGCCCCCAAACAGGTTGCCCCCATTCCCTCCATTGTTCTCTATGGGAGGAAAAAAGTTAACTTTTTTTCCCTCCATAGAGAACAATGGAGGGGATGGGGCAACCTGTTTGGGGCCCCGTAGAATTGGACCCCCTGGTCCAATCTTCTTGAAACTTGGTGGGTATTTCGAGGAGAGGCCCCAGCAGCTATCCTGCAAGTTTGGAGCCTCTCCCTCAAACCCCCTTTCCTCCAGCCCCTCATATACCCTATGAGTTTTTGCCATTGATTTCAATGGTCCATAGGGTATAATGGGGCTGAAACTGACATTCCCTTTCTGACACACTTCTGGTGATGTCAGGGGACGTGGCATATGCTAATGAGTTATGCTCATGAGCTCCTGCACCTCTTTTTCTACGAAAGGACCCCTGCTGACGGTAATAGTTGTCCCACTAAATAACTGCCTTAATACAGAAACCAGCGTAATTTTAAAAAACACAAAAGCAAGCTTTGGCTGGTGTAATCAAAAATATAAGACATCAAAGCAAAATTAGAGCAAGTCTATACTGACAGCAGCCTAACAGGGATGGCCCAGGCTAGCCCGATCTCATCAGATCTCAGAAGATAAGCAGAGTTGGCCCTGGTCAGTATTTGGATGGGAGACCACCAAGGAAGCCCAGGGTCCCTAAGCAATGGCAAACTGACTCTGATCCTCTCTTGCCTTGAAAAACTTACAAGGTCACCCTAAGAAAGCGGCGACCTGGTGTCACTTTCTACCACCAAAGTTAGATTCAGGTGGGTAGCTGTGTTGGTCTGAGGCAGCAGGACAAAGTTTTGAGTACAAGCTTTCATGCACTTCCACACCTCTTCAGATACCCGAAGAAGTGTGCCTGCACACAAAAGCTCAGGGCTATTTTTGGGCAGGAACGCACGGGAACGGAGTTCCGGCTGGCTCCTGAGTTGGCCACACCCAGCAGGAACTCATTAGCATAACAGGCCACACCCAACAGCAGAAACTCATTAGGACTGGCTACATTTGGGGTATGTGGCCTAACACGCAAATTAATTCCTGCTACAAAAAAAGCCAGGGGTTTTGACAACAAACAAGGTAAACAGAATAAGAAGCAAAAGGTGAGTGTGGCTGGATGACCACTCGTCTGGTAACATGGGGTGTGGCCTAATATGCTAATAAGTGTGCTGTCAGTGGTGTGGCCTAATATGCTAACGAGTTCCTGCTGGGCTTTTTCTACAAAAACCCTGCAAAAGCTTATACCCAGAATGAAACTTTGTTGGTCTTAAAGATGCCACTTCGTTCTTCCACTAAACCCAAGCTGGATCAGTTGTATTAAGAGAGCCATAGCATCGAAATCGCAGGAGGTCATAGCCCCTCTGTATACTACCTTGGGTCGGGCCGCACCTTGAGTTCTGTGTGCCGTTCTGGAGGCCTCACTTCAAAAAGGATGTGGACAAAATCGAGAGGGTGCAGAGGAGAGCGAGGAGGATGATCAGGGGTCTGGAGTCTGAGTCCTACGAGGAAAGGCTAAGGGCCTTGGGAATGTTCAGTTTGGAGTAGAGGAGATTGAGGGGGGGACATGATTGCTCTCTTTAGATATTTGAAAGGCTGTCATTTGGGGGAGGGCAAGGAGCTGTTCCAGTTGGCGGCAGAGGATAGGACCCGAAGAAACGGCCTTAAATTACATGCAGAAAGGTATCGGCTGGATATTGGGGAAAACGTTTTCACGGCCAGAGTGGTTCAAAGGTGGAATCAGCTGCCCAGGGAGGTGGTGAGCTCCCCTTCACTGGCAGCTTTCAAGGAGAGGCTGGACGAATATTTGTCAGAGATGCTCTAGGCTGGTCCTGCATTGGTTGGACTAGATGGTCTGTCTGGCCCCTTCCAACGCCATGATTCTATGATCAGCCCTGCTTAGTACTTGGATGGGAGACCTCCAGGGAAGTCCAGGGTTGCTACGCAGAGGCAGGCCATGGCAAACCGCCTCCAAATGTCTCTTGCCTTGGAAACCCTCTGGGGTCGCCATAGGTCGGCTGTGACTTGACAGCAAAAGGAACACTACAACACAAAAGAACAGAGTGCAGAATCAAAAGGTTAAAGTGGACCGTACCATTTCCAGCAGTGAGGAAGAGTGGAACTGCGCAGGCCCAACATCTAGCCAAGATTTCACTTAGCGTTTCCCCCAACCTGCTACTTTTGTGTGAATAGGATCTACTTAGTAATGTGATGCTTGCAAAAGGGTAGACAAGTCGGTCTGTCCTAGCAAGACACGACCAAAAAATCTAGCAGCATCATGAATTTTTACGGGTCACTAGGGATGCGCAACAAGAAAAAAATTCGGCCCATTCGGATTCGGCCAAATCAGGCCAAATGTGGTTCGGCCGGCCGAATGACCTCCAAATGCAGCTTTCAGCAATGCAAGCCAATTGGGGTGGCATTCGGCAGGCCGAATCACACTCGGCTCAATTATACCCTATGGGGACTGTCCCCATAGGGTATAATTGGAAGGCAACTGAAGGCAACTGAAGGGAATTGAAGGCAACTGAAGGGAAGGTAATTTGCCTTCCCTTCAGTTTTAGGAAACCCCCCCCCCCTTCAAGGGGGGATTATTATACCCTATGGGGACAGTCTTTAATGAAAGAAGTCCGCTGTTCCCCCCCCCCCCGCAAGCTAGCCCTCCCCCACCTTCCCTGGCCCGCTGGAGAAGCCCAGCAGAGCCCCCCCTTCCTGGCTCACCCACCAAGGCGGGTGAGCTAGAAAGGACCCAGGAGGGTGTCCCCTGCCTTCCCCTCACCCAGCAAAGGGATTCCCCGAATGAATGCCGAATATACGGCCTCCATTCAGGGAATCCCTTTTCGGCCAGCCGAATCAGATTAGAGAATCTGATTTGGCTTTCAGCAGGCTGAATACTGCCAAATTGGCATTATTCGGGGGGGTTTCAGTTTGTCCGAACTGAATGCACATCCCTACAGGTCACAGTCAATGCTCCCTCTAAGCTGTGGAGTCTTGTGAGCAAAAATCCTACTTTGTGAGCTACTGGCATTAAAGTTGTGACTGAACCATTTGGCTCCTGCATAAATTAGTTTGCTCTGGAGCCCTCCCTTCCTGAGCTGAGACAAAAATGCATGAGCCGGAGGCTAAGAAACTGTGAGCTAGCTCACACTAACTAGAGGGAACACTGGTCACAGTCCCCTTCACTAGAGAGTTCCTGTCACATATTTAATCTGAGAAAATGGGTGATGACCCACGAAAACTCACGCTGAAATAGGTATTGTTGGTCTTGAAGGTACCACTAGATTTTTGGGTTTCTTGGTGGTGGAAAGTGCCCGCGAAAGTCAGCCAACATCTGGCAAGCTCGGCAGGGCAGGTGCCCACCAAGTGTTTTTAGAAAGTGGGGGGGGCCTTGTGGGGCTTTTGCCCAGCGAGGCTTCTGATTGGCCATTGGAGATTTGATTGGCTGTGCAGATTTTTAAAAGCAGTGCTTTGGCAAAAGTGGCCACTGCAGCGTGAGGACCTTCACTTGAGTGATTGAAGGTCAGCTGCGGCAGCCATTTTGCAGCTGGCTCCGCCCCCTGCAGCAGTCTTTCTTTTTTTTGGCAGCCATTTTGTGGCTGTGCCTGCCCCCCAGTGTCTGAATCCCAAAGGTGCCTGCAGGCTCAAAAAGGCTCACAACCCCGGCCGCAGAATTTTCAAGGCCAAGGGACGAACCGAGGTGGGTTTGTCACTGCCTAACTCTGCGATGAACCCAGGAGTCCTGGCTCTCTCCCAAGCCTTTTTCGACGCCACCACTTTTCCCCACAGTCTGGCGGTGTTCTCCCCCACCCACACCCCGTCCCGGCCTTCCAAAATGGAGCACAGAACCTAAAAAAGAACAGGGGTCTGAGGCCTCCCCCATCCAAGTACTAACCAGGCCCGACCTTGCTTCACTTCCCAGAGCTGAGAAGACCGGGCCATCCAGATCAGGTAGTGTTGCCAACCTCCAGGTGGCACCTGGAGATCTCCCGCTGTTACAATTGGTCTCCAGACGACCGAGATCAGCTGAGAGCCGGTTTGGTGTAGGGGTTAG
This sequence comes from Lepidodactylus listeri, assembly GCA_029233225.1. Lineage (NCBI taxonomy): Eukaryota > Metazoa > Chordata > Lepidosauria > Squamata > Gekkonidae > Lepidodactylus > Lepidodactylus listeri. The sequence goes on from JARCFY010000003.1 coordinate 154,351,532, forward strand.
GAGCGTGGACTCTAATCTGGGAGAACCGGGTTTGATTCCCCACTCTTCGACGTGCAGCTGCTGGTGTGACCTGGGGTCAGTTACAAGTTCTTTCAGAGCTGTTCTCTCAAGGGCAGTCCTCGGAAGAGCTCTCTCAGCCCCACCTACCTCTGTTGTCTGTTGTGGGGAGGGGGAGGGAAAAGAGACTGTAATCTGCTCTGAAACTCCTTCGGGTAGTGAAGGGCAGGGTTTAAATCCAATCTCTTCTCTTCTTCCCCTGGAGAAAATGGCTGCTTTGGAGGGTGGTCTCTAGGGCATGACACCCTGCTGGTTTATTTATTTATCATCTGGCGATAGCCTGCTGAGGCCCCTCCCCTTCCCATACACTGCTCTCCCAAGGCCCCACCCCCCAAAATCTCCAGGTATTTCCAAACCAGAGCTGGCAACCCTAAGGTCAGGGATCTTGTTTTACTTAACGACATGTCATTCCCCCTCCCCAAATGAAACGGTTTGACCCACGAAAGCCTTTTCTGCTTGATTCTGCTAATCGTATAAGCTGGACTGCACAGTTCAGCTATATACTGAGACCTGCTGGAATCAGACATTTCTGCCTGCGCCAGCTGAATTCCAAGAGAGTCCATCGGCTCCTTCGGGCTGTATTCGCTGGGCACGAAAAGCTGCTTGATAACCAACTTCTAAACATCCCAGCTGAACGTTTCCACCGAGAAGGACATCCAGCAATTAGAGGAACCCACCACTTTCGGCACTTTCGGCCGTGCCCGAGGCCTGCCCCCAAACACCCTTGCGATCGCCCCAGTTGGGTGGAAGAGGGAGAGAAAAGGCAGGGACCACACATCGGACCTGGAAGCGCTTATTTGTGGAAGCGACAGGCAGCTGGAATTTTGCTAGAAGCCCAGCCACCTCTTCTCCTGAATGCGTGTCATCGAGATGAGGGAAGGGTGCTCTGTATATGCCCAGAGGCACTCCCGGCTCTACCCAGCCTGCACAGTGCAGAGGGCAGCAAGTCCTAGCAAATAAGGCCCAGGGGGTCGCAGGTGTGGGGACACTGACCCCTTTGGGGAAATCCATCAGGAGGACCACCAATTAAAATTAAATACCAGACTTCTATTTTGTTTTTTGCTGTCTCATGGAGACATATACAGTGGATCCCTCGACGTAGGGCCTTCAGATTTCTGTCTACGGGCCACGGTTTTCCGGGAAAGGCAAGGGGTCTCTTCTGTCAGCACAGATGCTGCCCCACTAGGGATGCCAGCCTCCAGTTCGGACCCAGGGATCCCACAGAATTACAGCTCATCTCTGGACTACAGAGATCAATTCCCCTGGAGAAAATGGCTGCTTTGGAGGGTGGACTCTAGGGCACTGTGCCCCACTGAGGGCCCTGTCCTCCCCAGGCTCCATCCCCAAATCTCCAGGCATTTCCCAACCTGGATCTGGCAACCCTATGCCCCCAAGAAGGGGTTACAGGTATCCATATGGAAAATACAAGAAATAAACAAACATTGTGACAGGAATGACTAGAACATTTTATATTAAAGATCAAACTTTACAAAATTACAAGGAACAGCTCATTATACTCTCAATAAAAGTTTACCACATTACAAGGAAAGTCCATCATACTCAATGAGCACCCGGATATAAACTCATTTCATCCCAACCTTCCTCAGGAGTAGTCCAATTGTATGGAAAGGACTACTTACAATAGTACTACTCCTGAGGAAGATTGTGATGAAATGAGCTTATATCCGGGTGCTCATTGAATATGATGGACTTTCCTTGTAATGTGGTAAACTTTTATTGAGAGTATAATGAACTGTTCCTTGTAATTTTGTAAAATTTGATCTTTAATATAAAATGTTCTAGTCATTCCTGTCACAATGTTTGTTTGTTTCTTGTATTAACCCCATGACCCCCATCCCCTGATGGTGGCTGGGGAGGGGGACCTGGTGACCCTATGCCCCACCAAAGTCCTTCCTCTGCCCCCCCACCCCACCCCACGGTCACCTGCACACAAGACTTCCCAGGCATGGTGATACACTACAAAGAAAAAGCTCAGCTTGGGTGCTGGCTCGTGACCAGCATCTGTTTCCAGCGCCCTAAAACCTGCAACTTCAAAGAAGCCAGGCAGGGGTGGGGGGGGCGAAGGAGAAAGAAGCTGCCCTTGAAAACCATTCAGATGAAGCTGCTATATACGGAAACAGACCGCTGGTCTATCGAGATCAGGACTATCTGTGCAGAGTGGCGGTGACTCTCCAGGGTCTCGGGCTGGGGTCTCTCACATCACCGGCGACCCGATCCTATCAAGTGGAGGTGTTGGGGACTGAACCTTCCACTTGCCAAGCAGATGCTTTAGTTACGGCCCCTCCCAAACACAACAAAAAAATTGTTTGCAGTGCTTTCAGTTAAGCCTGATTTTTATACTTGGGCTGTGAAATATTGTTCAGCCACCTTTGACTTTGGGGGCGATGGCTGAAGGGGGGGGCGCATCTCTGTGCGAGCCGCTGTCTTCCGGTATCCCTCTAAGGCTGAATCCGTGTTGGCTTTTCCCTCCATTGTTTTACCAATCCCATGCTGGAACAGAAAAGGTGCCGCTCAAAACCACATTCAAATACCCCGGGGCAGCGCAGTACTGACTGCGAAGTCACCCCAGAATGGCCATAAATCTATGCAGAAGGTACCATAAAACTCGATGATCAAAGAAAGTGAAAGGGGCATGCAGGGTAGAAGGTGCCATAAAATCCAATGAGCAAAGAAAGTGAAAGTGGCATGCACCGTAGAGGGTGCCATAAAACCCAATAGTCAAAGAAAGTGAAAGCAGCATGCAGCACAGAGGATACCATAAAGCCCAGCGCTCAAAGAAAGCGAAAGTGGCATGTAACGCCGAGGGTCCCATAAAACCCAATGAGCAAAGAAAGTGAAAGCGGCATGCAACGCAGAGGGGAATTTCTGTTCCAGCGTGGGTTTGGTATAACAGCGGAGGAAAAAGCCAATGCAGAATCGCCCTAAGTCTGGGATGGCTGCTGCCAGGCTTTTGACACTGCAACCTGGGAACAGTGTTCCCTCTAAGCCGAGTTAGTGTGAGCTAGCTCACCGTTTTTCAGCCTCCGGCTCACACATTTTTGTCTTCGCTCAGCAAGGAGGGCTCCAGAGCAACCTAATTCATGCAGCAGCCAAATCGCTCATTTACTTTAATGCCAGTAGCTCACAAAGTGAAATTTTTGCTCACAGTGCTTAGAGGGAGCATAGCCTGGGAAGCCCATTATGGGCAGGGAAGGCGCAAGGAACTTGGGAACCTTTCCACGATTCACACACCAGTATAACCCTTAGCACCTCTTGTACCATAAATGAAGCCTTGGGAGGACGCGGGGCAGTGTGGGAGAGTGCCAAATCGAAGTATGGAAAGCGATCCCCACAGCAGCACTCACCGAGTGAAGCGGACCCCGCAGACCTCACAGGCGAACGGCTTCTCCCCTGTGTGGGTGCGCATGTGGCGGGGCAACTTGCCGGCACCGTGGATAACCTTGTGGCAGACGGGACACTCCTGCGGCATCTGCGAACGGCGCTTCCGCACCAGCTTGTCGGGAGCATCGAGACCCGGAGTCAGCCCGTCTGCGTTCAGGGCCCGCATGCAGTTTATGATGTTGGGGTCGACCGGTTCTTCATCGGAACCCAGATCCTCGGGTGAGAGGCCCCGGCCATAGGGGTAAGGATAGGTACGAGAAGGTTGGAGTACCTCTTCCTCATCCTCTCGGGGGAGGACAAAGGCTGGCGTGGGAGAAGCCTGGCTGGGGGGGCTGGGGCGCCCCTGTGTCCCGGTCGAGGAAGGGGACGGAGAAGAAGACGGCTCCACAACGTGGTTGTTGAGGCGGGAACCTTTGGTTTGCAGGAACTTGCGGGTTTTCTTGCTGCGGCGGGGGGCCGGGCAGGCCGGGGGCTCGGCCAAGTCGCCTTCGGCATTGGGCATGGTGGCAAAGGCCTCCAGATAGCGGCGGGCACGTTCCCGGGCAGCGTCGTCGGGAACGGGGGCTTCCAGACCGTTGCCTTGTAAGATCTCCATGCAGGCCGCGATGACACAAGGGATCTCGAGGAGGCGTGCCGCGCGCAGCACCTCACCAAGGCTTCCCGTGCTAATGGTCAATGTGGCAGTGTAGGCGAAGTCCAGGAGGGCCCCCAGAGCCTCGGCACCCACGAAATCCAGCTCGCACACCCCCATGCCCGGCCCCGCAAAGAGCCGCTGGAAGTAGCGGCTGGAGGCGGCCAGCACAGCTCGGTGGGTCCGGTACTCTGAACCCTGAGTCCGCAGGGTTACATCGCACAGTACCCCCCGCCGACGTTGCTCGTTCAGGCGTCCCAAGAGCTCGCTGCTGTGCTCTGGGAAAGGGATCCCAATCAAGTCGTCTTCGGGGCTGCCCATTGCCTCACCTGTATGGGACAGAGGGAACGGGGATATTAGCACCAGACAGTATTACAGCCAGTGGGTTGCAAAGCTTGAAGACTAGACCTGGGGGTATCCAGATTCAAACCTCCCCTCAATGACAAAGCTCCTTGGGTGACCTTGGACCAGTCACTCTTTCTGAGCCAAACTTACCTCACAGACAAGAAGAAATACCCTCAGCTCCTGCCGCGATGTCGATACCCACTGAGGCCCTGAAGTGTATTTATTTATTTATTTTTATTTCTTCGGTTCCTATCCCACCCTTTCCCAAAGGCTATGCCAGACAGGGCCTTCTCAGAAGTGGCACCAATGTCGCAGAAGTCCCCTTCTAGCAAGCCTCGCTTGTTGCATTCCCCATTTCCCTTTCGATGACAAGCTAAAAGGCCATCAGAAGGGCACTGATCAGTGCTGTCTCAATTGTTAAGCTCGTAGATGATTAACTTCTGACATATTCGACTGGTTATCGACCCAAGTTGGCGGCCGCTACATATTTTCCCTAGTTAGTGATGGTTTTGCTTACGGATGATTCTTCTGTGTTATGTCTTAAGGAAGTCTAAGCAGGTCAGAAGGTGAGCTCGAGCTATTTTTAAACGAACAAAACCAAAATTCACACGAGACACGTGAGTACATTCGAGACCCTTAGTGTTATCCTCACAAGGGTCTTTCCAGGCGGGCCGATATTATCATCAGGAGCCGATGGAGCACAGGGCAACTCTCCAGCTCAAAATCTCTCGTCTCCCACAAATTTGCTAGATGACCCAGGCCTTCCCCCAATCTGTCTTACGGAGATAACAATTCTGGCCTACTTTGCAAGACTGCTGTGCAGAGTACAAGCGGATGATATATTTGAAACCCTTAGAAAGGGGCTACGCACATGCTGCTATTCCCTCTCTGCAGACGAAGGAAAGCCAAAGCCAAGAGCATTCCATGCACTCAGGCCACGGAGGAAGTTCAGGGGACCCGCAAAATTCAAACCAGGGACCGCTTGGCTCGGTGCCAGCACACCAGGTGGGCTTGCTCTCCCTACCCCCTCCAAGTCTGAACAAGCCTCCTGGAAAGGAGGAGGAGGTCGGGCACCAAAGCGGCTAAAAAGGAAGCACACTGACAGAACGTAGCACCTTCATCGCAGCCGAGAGAGAGAGGAAGTCCTCTCGCCCCCATACAATGCAAAGCAGATCGGGGGCCCAGATACCAGCTTGGTTGAGGGTTGGCTGCGGCAGATTCCTAGGAAAGATACGGCTGTTCCCTCGTGCCACCCACGACCTTCCCCCCCCCCCCCCGGGGAGGGGAAAGGTTAAAATTTGCAAGCGGTTCGAACCCACAGCACAATGCCAATCCTAGCAGAAGAAACACCACTTTCCACTGCTTAACGTCTGGAGCCTCCAAGCCCCGACCTTCCCCTCCATCTGTCAGTGATTCCCTGCCCCACCCTGGTGCCAACCGAAAGCAGAAATGCAGCAGGTAAAGCTTCTCCGGCAGATCAGCTTCGCCAGCTGGATTTCCGCCCGGGCACTGGCAGCTAGGGCGGCCACCCGTAGCTCTCCCTCCGTAATTGTGCCGTTTGAACTGACGCCGACCCACCCGGCTGTTCGCCATAACACACAGCCCTGTGGCAGACTGGGCTGAAGGCCGAAACCAGGAACCGTACGTGAGAACCAGCGATCAGAGACAAGAATCGGAACGAGCCGGCAGCCTGTAATTTGGTGAGGCAGAGGCACACCATGCTTATTAAATGGGGACAGGGCTCAGGCCCTGAGAAGCACAAGCGCATCAGAGAAGCCATGTTGGATCAGGCCAGTGGCCCATCCAGTCCAACGCTCTGGGTCACACAGTGGCCAAAACCCAGGGGCCACCAGGAGGTCCACCAGTGGGGCCAGAACTCCAGAAGCCCTCCCAATATTGCCCCCCCAAGCATCAAGAACATAACATAAGAGAAGCCATGTTGGATCAGGCCAATGGCCCACCTAGTCCAACACTGTGTCACACAGTGGCCAAAACCCAGGGGCCACCAGGAGGTCCACCAGTGGGGCCAGAACTCCAGAAGCCCTCCCACTGTTGCCCCCCAAGCATCAAGAACATAACGTAAGAGAAGCCATTTTGGATCAGGCCAGTGGCCCACCCAGTCCAATGCTCTGTATCACACAGGGGCCAAAACCCAGGTGCCATCAGGAGGTCCACCAGCAGGGCCAGAACTCCAGAAGCCCTCCCACTGTTGCCCCTCCCAAGCCCCAAGAAGACAGAGTATCCCTGCCCCAGACAGAGTGTTCCATCTATACCTTGTGGCTAATAGCCACTGACGAAGAAGAGAAGAAGAAGAAGAGACTGGAGTTATATCCCGCCCTTCACTCACTTGGAGTCTCAGAGCAGCTTACAAACTCCTTTCCCTCCCCCTCCCCACAACAGACACCCTGGGAGGTAAGTGGGGCTGAGAGAGCTCTTTTCGGAACTGTCCTTGAGAGAACAGCTGTGACAGAACTATGGCTCTCCCAAGGTCATCCAGCAGCTGCATGTGGAGGAGTGGGGAATCGAACCCGGTTCACCCAGATTAGAGTCCACACACTTAAACACTACACCAAACTGGCTCTCTGCTCCAGATGATGATCCAGTCCCCTCTTGAAGCTGACTATGCTTGTAGCCCCCACCAGCGGCAGTGGATTCCACGTGTTAATCAGCCCCCACTTAAGCAAAAGCAGGGAGTATCACCATGTCCCCCCCTCCAACATAACTTATTTAAGGGACACCTGTACAAAGTACAGGCAGGAGGGAAACTGACGTGTCCCGTAGCCAATAGCTCTGCCCAAACCCTTTAACTGGAGCTGCTGGGGATCAAACCCAGGACCTTCTGCATACAAAGCAAATACTCCGCCACTGAGCCACAGCCCCTCCCCAGACGGCCCAACCAACCTCCCCACCCCCTCCTGGTTCCTCACCTGGCTTTTCTCCCTTACCAAGGCCCTGTTCCTCAGTCTGGCGTCCTAGGTGCCCTGTGCCCAAAGTGGAATTCAGGGTTACCAACTCCCCCACCTTAGTACAGCCTATAACACAGGTGCCCAGCAGGCAGAAATCTGACAGGTGAAGCGTTTCCTCACCCGCGACCGAGTGCCTCGCCAGTTAGCTACAAAACGCACATCAGCCCAGCTAGGTTGGAAAGAAAACACCGGGTACATTAGCGGGACCACGACCCACTGCGCTCTGTTCGGCGCCCCTGTCTCCTCAAGCCATTTTAGGGTTCTTTCTGCAGAAAGGACAATCCCAGGATGATGATTTGCCTACTGCTGTGACACTTTAACTCTTCTCCTCACTTTTTCCGAGGATCTCAAGGAGACGCACGCGGTTCTCCTTCCCTCGTTTGACCCCCCCCCCCCCCCCGCCGACCCTGCAAAGCAAGCCTGGCCCGGCTGCTCTGCCCTCTGTGGCGTGGAATACCTTTACCTCACATAGCTTGGGTGCCCATGGGTACGGATGGGGGGGCAGAGAGAATAGAACGGCATGCCCCTTCTCGCCCGGGCATGGAGGATAGCACTCTTACGGCCGCTCCCTGCCCGCCTTGGGTGCCCGCCAGCAGAGCTGTTTGCCTTCGCAGGGGCAGGGGGGTGGGTGGGAACGGGCTCCGGCAGGGGCAGCCGCGCCCCTCTCTGCCAAGCAGGCCCAACCGGCCGGGCAAGGGGACGGGCAGGCTCCGTGGAAACTGCCAGGCGTGGCTGCGCTGGAGCACTCTGACCCGGGAGCTGGGTGCGGCCGCGTCATGACAGCACCCCGGCCAGGGTGCCAGCTCAGCCTGAACCCAAATGGCAAGAAGGGAGAGGGGGCATTTTCTCAGAGCCGGGCGGCCTCCCCCAGGGCGGCACTGGGGAAAACCACCCATGCCAAGCTTCTCCTCTTCCCGGGACGCCAGCTGCCCTGGCCTGCCTGAAAAAAAGCAGTCAAGCCAGGCTCCTTACCTGCCTTCTCTGCCACACCTGGACGGTGAAGCCAAATCCTCTCCCCGCCCCTGTGCCCCCGCCCCCCAACATCCAGGGTACCATCTTTCCCAGCACAGATTCTCAGGTCTTTCAACTACTATAGGTCAGGTGGATTCTCCAGTGGTGTTTTTAATTTCCGACAATGGGGGGGGGGCTGATTCGGGGGGGGGCCATGTAGGGCACGTTGCGATTAACCCTTTCATCTCCGCACGGCTTCCACAATCGCCTATCCTATCGGCAGTCCAAAATTCAGTGGCCCCCCCCCCCCAATTCCCAGATCTCTCATCCTTCCACTGAGTTGGGCCCTCAAGCGGAAGTGTGGCTTTTCCCCAGCACAGAAAACCATGGTGGCCGGGGGTGGGGGGGAGAGGAATAGAAGCTTCGCCGGTTGAATTCTGCCTGGCAGGCTGCTGTCCGGCCACCCGAGGAGGGAAAGAATGAGAGCGGCGGGCCCGCTCTGAGCACCGAGAAAGGAAGAAACGAAATCCCGGCTCTCTCCGCTCCCCACCTCGAGCTGGGAATAGAACCCGGGAGTCCTGAGATTACCCACAAGGCCGCTGCACCTGGCCTCGCGGCCCCAGGTGGGAAGCAGGAAGGCCGGTTTAGTGGCAATTAAACCATCAGGCCCCCTCTGAGTTTACCAACCCTGACAAAACCCCAGATCAGATTAGAGGTGGATTAAGGAGGAAGAGTCGAGGCTGGGATTAGAGAAGGCTGTTCCCCCCCACAGGCAAGAGTGGAAGATGGCTGGGAGGGAGGGAGGGAGAGAAAGGTGTTTCAAGGCAAGTGGAGGGGGGGGGGTTTGAAGACATCCTCAGGAATAAGGCATCATCCGCGGATTCCTGTGCCATTAGCTGCCTGGCAAGCGGAAATCCAGCAGGTTCAGCTGTCTCCAGAGAAGGGAGCGAGGCGCTGCCCTGTGTACATTTTTACCATCCCTTAAGGAAGAGTGGCAGGAGAGGTACGTGATCTATTTGGAGCACCTCTTCCATGTCACTCCAGTCCCTCGTCCAGTTCAATCCCCTCTTCTTCACAACTGGATGTCAGCAAGAAAGTCTCTGGGCACGCGCAGAGTATCGCTCCCTCCAGTTTGGGGTACCGGTTAAGTGCGCGGACTCTAATCTGGGAGAACCGGGTTTGATTCCCCACTCCTCCACATATAGCCAGCTGGTGTGACCTTGGGTCAGTCACAAGTTCTTTCAGAGCTGTTCTCTCATGAGCAGTTCTCGAAAGAGCTCTCTCAGCCCCACCTACCTCACAGGGTGCCTGTCGTGGGGAGGGGAAGGGAAAGGAGTTTGTAAGCCGCTCTGAGACTCCTTCGGGTAGTGAAAAGCAGGGTATAAATCCAATTTCTTCTTCTTCTTCCTTCTTCCCGTTCCAAGTGACCAGGCACCCTGAAAACAGGGGTTTCACGTGCACAGGAATCTCTTATGGCATTGTTAGAACAGGGCAGGTGACCCTTAGACATGCCAAGCAACCAACAGACAAAAATAGAGATGTTCCAATCCTCAGGAACTGTTCTCACATACACGCCACATACGTGCCACTGTATATTGCTGAAGGCCCTTCCCAGAATGCCTCTTGGCACACTATCCTTTTCCTCTGTGCCAGCGTCTCTCGTGCGGCTTTCAATGCCAAGAAGCTTGTTTGCTCTTTGGGTGAAAGATATCCTACGGTCGGACCACAACCGTCGCTATCGCTGGTTCAAAACCCATTTCCGCAGCAGCGGGGGCGCAACATGGCCAGCGGCACACCGCCCAGCACATCCGTGGTCATGCGCAGGCATCAGGGCGAGGTTGTATGCTTGAGAGAAAGCCCGTGCAGCCCCCCACCTAAGAGAGTGACTTGCCCGGAGAGGCAGCCGGATGGCGAAAAATGCCAGGTCTCGCAAATCGCACCCCCACAAGGCAAATGTCCTACAAAACCCAAAATATGGGCGGTGAACTGAAAAGGACAGGCAGCAGAGAGGCGAGAGCTGTGCATGATCGAGAGTAACCACGGCCATGCGAAGTCCCCCACCCGCAAGATTCAAGGGGCGTCTGGAGGGGGCACAGGGCAGAATCCTGCTTCTAGGGCACTGAAACAAGAGGAGGAGGAGGAGAGATTTATACCTTCACTACCCGAAGGAGTCTCCGAGCAGCTTACAGTCTCCCTTCCCTTCCCCTCCCCACAGCAGACACCCTGGGAGGCAGGTGGGGCTGAGAGAGCTCTTTCATGAGAGAACAGCTCTGAATGAACTTGTGACAACACACAAAGGAAAAAAATTGCCTTGTTACTATTTGCAGCAAAAAACCCACAATAGCTTCCACAAATAGCAAATTAACCGTAAATCTCTGGTATAAAAAAATTATGGAACCTATACATAATGGGAAAAGTTTAAGATATAATGGAACAAAAGAAAGCTAAAGGTGAACACAATGATATTGCTTGTATGTGGTCTCCGACAGGGCGTTTTTGGTAGAAAAAGCCCAGCAGGAACTCATTAGCATAATAGGCCACACCTAACAGCAGAAACCCATTAGCATATTAGGCCACACCTCTGACAGTGCAGCTCCCTCCCAGGATCGGCTTCCCCAAGTGCCCCGCAGCTTATGGGGCGCATGGGGAACCCGAGGGAAGGAAGGCAGTTTCTGGATCGGCTTCCCTAGGCAGGGAGGCAGTATAAACTGCCTTCCTTCCCTGGATCGGCTTGGCTTTCCAGGCACCCCACAGCTTACAAGGCGCCTGGGGAACCTGAGGGGGGAGGCTGATAGGCGTGGCCAACTCAGAAGCCAGCCGGAACTCCGTTCCGGTGCGTTCCTGCCCCAAAATAGCCCTGGTCTCCGATACTAAAACATCTAACTATAAAAGAAACGATGCCCGATGTAATAACGAATCTTCATCTTTGGTAATGTTAGAAAAAAATGTAATCACAAAATGTATGAAATGTATGAAACTGCATCAGTGTATCAGTCAAAGACTTGTGTCTGGCCTGTGTATTATTGTTGTACTTAAAAAAAATGAATAATTAAAAAAAAAACCCTTGTGACCAGTGTTCCCTCTAAGCTGAGTTAGTGTGAGCTAGCTCAGAATTTTTTAGCCTCCGGCTCATACGTTTTTGTCTCAGCTCAGGAAGGATGGCTCCAGAGCAAACTAATTGATGCAGTATCCAAATTGCTCGCTCACAACTTTAATGCCAGTAGCTCACAAAGCAGAATTTTTGCTCACAGGACTCCACAGCTTAGAGGGAGCATTGCTTGTGACTGACCCAAGGTCACACCAACGGCTGCACGTGGAGGAGGCAGGGAATCAAACCCGGTTCTCCCAGATTAGAGTCCGCGCTCCTAACCACTGCACCAAACTGGCTCTCATACTGGTAGGAGTCGGCTCCCAGCACTAGTTCAGCTCAGTCCAATCTAGAGGAGAGGAGGAATTAACTGTAGTTCAGCAAAAGAAGAGGTGGACAGGAGAACGGACATTTGGAAGGTCCACATGAAAGACAGGGTGATGGCAAATCTGTTGACTCTCGATAATTATGTCAGCACCGGTAAGGTTCTTGAGTGGGGGGGGGGCACCACCCACCAGCAGGAGGGAATAATCTTAGGTACGACCGGGACTGGTGTCAGTGGTAGGACATACGATCTGCCCACAGAGAGTTGCCAGTTCTGATCCTGGCATCTCGAGGACGGCCTCCACACCGCACTGAAATATTGCGTGTTCCCACTAAGCCGAGTTAGTACGAGCTAGCTCACAGGTTTTTTTAGCCTCCGGCTCACACATTTCTGCCTTAGCTCCGGGAGAACGGCTCCACAGCAAACTCGTTTCATGCAGCAGCCAAATCGCTCGCTCACCACTTTAACGCCAGGAGCGCGCGAAATCGAATTTTTGCTCACAAGGCTCCACGGCTTAGAGGGAACCGCGTTGTCGCACTCGTTTGCAACTGGATTGTCCTGTCGGAAGAAGAGGACCCAGTTGTGGAAGGTTCCGTAGTGCCGTGGGTTGTGTGGTATCTGACAACGTGCGACCACAGGCAAAGGTAAAGGACTGCAGGTCGCCGGAGATTAGAAAGACCTACTTAGAATCACAAGAGACCCCATGGAGCTGGACAGACCAGCATTCTGAGCGTGTCAAACAGGGGTCCCCAACTCGGAGCCCGTGGGCACCACAGCACCGGCCAGCACTTTTCCCGGTACCCGCCAAGTGGATTTAGAAAATAGGTGGGGCCAGGTGGAGCTCTCTGGACCAACAGACCACCTCTCACTCCTCTTTCCCAGCGTATTTCAGAATTACGGCGCTTCTCCCCAACAGTTGGGGTTCCTCCGCTTGTATGACTCTGCCTCTTGTGGCAGCCGTTTTCTGGTCGGCTCCACCTCCTCTGGCATCTATTTCGTAGTTGCGCCTGCCACCCTATGTCAGAACCCCAAAGGTGTCTACAGGCTCAAAAAGGCTGGGGGGCCCAGCAGTCGAAGATAAACTTCGCGCGCCTTCTGTGACCTCACGGCATGCCGAATGTTCGGGCTTCGATCGCAACCAGCGGGGCCAGGAACGGCCTTCCCGGGCAGCCATTAGAAGCTAACCGAACTGGAAGGGCTGGGCAGCTCTGGGGGCCAGTTCCGCAGGGCCCCGAGTCCAATCCTTGGCACCCCCGCTTCCAGTTCGGTTGGTGCTGGCCAGAGGAGGCAATGCTTGGCTAGGTGGACCAATGGCAGAGGGGAACTTCCTAAGTTCATTGCGGGTGGGGGGGATGGCTGGCTGAGTGGCAAAGCATCTGCTCTGCATGCAAGAGGCTCCGGGTTCAATTCCCCACCTCTCTAGTCCAAGGACCTCAGGCTCGAGGCATTGAGAGAGCTTTCTCTGCCTGAAACTCCAGACAGCGGCTGCCAATCCGAGCAGGTAACGCCGAGCGAGATGAATTGATAGTCTCGATGCATGAGCGATTCCCTTGAGCAAGAGAAGGATTATGAGGAGGGCGAATCCAGGTGGCTCAACCGTCCAAGGTTAATTCTGGAGCAGACAGGAGGGCGCGAGGGTAAGCGTACGGACCCACGAGTATGCAGGGTGTGAAGAAACTTATTCCACAGGCAGGGAGACCGAGGCAAGATCACCAGGCCTTCTCCAAGGCCACCCATTCAGGATGCCAGAGTCCTCTTTCGTCTCCACACCCATGCGCAGGGACCGAAGGAAGACATTTCCCCAGCATCCATTGAGGGTGTGTGTGTGGGGTGGGCAGGCTAGAGCCCACAAAATCTTTGGCCACAATCAACCCATGAGTCTGTAAGGTGCCAGAAGGCCTCTGAAGTTAATCTGAGAAAGGGAACGCTGACCCTCGAAAGCTGACACCTCGGAAATCTTGTTGGTTCCTAAGATGCGACGGGACTTGAATCTGGCGCGTCTACTGCAGACTGACAGGGTCTTCACAGAAGGGTTCTAGCGCATTTCCCCCAAAGCTCTGGCTTCCAGGATCAAAACTCACTAATCTGACCCAGTCATTCAGTCCTTCTTTGGCAAAGGCCACTGGTAGTACAATATTTCAGTGCGGCGTGGAAGCCGTCCTCGAGATGCCAGGAAACAGGCAACCCTCTGTTGGCAGATCGTATGTCCTAACACTGCGTGAGCTGGAGGCTAAAAAAACTGTGAGTTAGCTCGCACTGACTCAGCTTAGAGGGAACACTAATGCCAACTATGGGGCATGTTCCGCTCCACGGCAGCGAGAGGAAAAAACACTCTGCAGCTGCTCAGAGAGAGCGTCAGTTTGCTCCTTCCTTTCTGTGTCCGAGGACTCCATTCTTTACTTAGGAACCTGCTCTGCCTGCCTCAGTCTAAGCTACAAATCACCCCAACAGTCAGTCCCTATCACCTGACCTGCTATGTATGGGTAAATGTGGGAAGAACTTCCTGAGAGTTAGGGTGGCTCCTCAGTGGGACAGGCTTCCTCGGGAGGTGGTGGGCTCTCCTTCTTTGGGGGGTTTTAAGCAGAGGCTAGATGGCCATCTGACAGCCATGCTGATTCTGTGAACTTGGGCAGACCATGAGAGGGAGGGCAGGAAGGGTTGCATCACTGCTTACTTCTCGCGGCCCTTCCTTACATGCCCAGGAAAATGCTGATCACCCCTTTGGGATCAGGAAGCAATTTTCCTCCAGGCCACATTGGCCCAGGGATCCTGGGGGGTTTTTTGCCTTCCTCTGTGCAGTGGCTCAAATGGTTAAGACACTGAACTGCAGACCAGAAGGTCGGTAGTTCGGCAGTTCGAGACCTGAGCGCCATGTGACGGAGTGAGCTCCCGTCTCTGGTCCCAGCTCCTGCCAACCTAGCAGTTCGAAAGCGAGAAATTGCAAGTAGATAAATAGGTACCACTTCAGTGGGAACGTAACAACGTTTCATGCACCTCAGCATCTAGCCATGCCGGCCACATGACCACGGAAAATGTCTTCAGACAGCGCCGGCTCTTCGGCTTGGAAACGGAGATGAGCACCGCATCCCTAGAGTCGTATTCAACTGGCTTCCGAGCAAGGGAAACCTTTACCTTTACCTATGTTAGAAGTCTTAGCACCATGACGCAGATGGCCTCTCACCCTCTGCATCCACCTTTAGGAAGTCAGACTAGAATACTCCCCAGTCTCCAAGCTTTCCTATCTAAAGTGTAGTTCTAGAATAAAGGGACTAGTATCAGTCTTAAACCAGAAAAGCGGCTCTGTGTAGCTCTATACGCTGGGTGACCTGGTATAAAGACGCTCCGGCGTGTGTAGCTTTGTTAAAGCATTCTGCTAACTGGTGGCTACTGGACTAGCTACACCAGTTAACCCAACACTCTGGGCAAAGAACAGGGGTTCGCCGGGGGAGTGCGGAGGGAGGAGGCAGTTGTGAATTTCCTATGTTGTGCAGGGGGTTGGACTAGATGACCCTCGAGGTCCCTTCCAGCTCTATGTTTCTATGCTAGGAAGTTTTCTTTTGTCTTGACAGAGCATGCTCAAAAAGATCTGGGAGGGGGTGGGAGACCCCCATGCGGCTGAGCAGAGGGGCTTGGCCGACTGTGGCGGAATGCGGTGTCACCCATAGGCCACTTGTGGCGTCTCTCTGTCTGTCGGTTACCTCTACCCCACCACTGCTACGAAAGGGCAAGCATGAATCTAAGGAAGGCACACTTGTCTTCAGAGTGAGATGTCTGACTCCTCTCGATAGCGACACCCAAAGCCACATTTTTTGTCATGCCTCCTTTTCCCCTCCTCACTGCCCCCCCCCCCCGGACACCATCGTTCACCGTGGGTGCTCTGGGTTCAGGTTCCTCTTCCTGTTTTCAGAGAAAGATTTGTGCAGTGGCAAGCAGCGGGCCACCGACGGGGGCTACGAAAATCACACACCCACAGCCTCCCAAGCACCCAGAGTCTTCACTCCGTCGTCTACGAGCAGAGTTTCAGAACCCGGGCCTGAGGCCGTATGCCCTCCCCATCTGCAGTTGTTCTGCATTTTGCTAGCAAAGGGTTGATGGGCAAACCGAACTCCTCCTCCATGAGGTCCAGCGGCATGCCCTTTCCAAAGAGATGGCTTTTGAAACAATCGGAACGATAGTGGTCTGGGCAGTTCAGGGGCCATGTCCCCAACAGCGGGTGGGAAAGGCATCAGAGGCCGCATTTTCGCACCACCAAACGGAACGCTGCAGCTACTAACGGACGGCAGGCCCAGAGAGGACTTGAGAAACCTTTGTCTGCTACATGCCCGGGAAGGCACAGAACGGGGGACTGACCATCAGGAACCTGGCACAGGGCAGGCATCAAGTCGGGGAAATGGCTGGGGCCCAGGGGTTTCCATCAGGGGTCACAGCCCCCCCGTCTGCGCACCATAAATGCCATTTGGCCAGCACTATCAGGAAAAAACGCACGTGCGAGTGATCTGGCTGGGAAGGACGTGAGAAGGCCGTTGGGAGCGTGAGCCGGGGGGGTAGGCAGGGGAGGGGGCCCAGACACCCTCTGCCCCACAAAACCTGGACCCAGCCACCGGCAGGCAACCCAGGGTTGCCAACCTCCAGGTGGGGCCTGGAGATCCCCCGGAATCACAGCTGATCTCCAGCTGACCGATATCAGCTCCCCCGGAGAAAATGGCTGCTTTGGAAGGTGGATTCTATGGTGTTATACACTGCCGAGGTCCCTCCCCTTCCACAAACCTCACCCTCCCCAGGCTCCACCCACAAATCTTCCAGAACTACCCAGAGCTGGCAACCATAAAGTAGGGTTGCCAACTTCCAGGTTGTGGCTGGAGATCTCCCACTATTACAACTGGTCTCCGGCTGACAGAGATAAGCTCACCTGGAGAAAATGGCCATGATGGAAGGTGGACTGTGCATTGTACCCCATTGAAGGCCCCTCCCCAAGCCCTGCCCTTCTCAGGCTCCCCCCCCCCCCCAAATCTCCAGGTGTTTCCCAACCCAGTGCTGGAAGCTTTAAGACAACCATCTGAGGCCCGCAAGGAGTTGCAACTGGTTGGGGGACTTGAATTTGCCCTACAGCGTCCCACAGCTCAGCTCCACCAGGGCAAGGCAACCAATGCTCCCTCTAAGCTGTGGAGTCTTGTGAGCAAAAATCCTACTTTGTGAGCTACTGGCATTAAAGCTGTGAGCGAGCGATTTGGCTACTGCATAAATTAGTTTGCTCTGGAGCCGTCCTTCCTGAGCGAAGACAAAAATGTGTGAGCCGGTGGCTAAAAAATTGTAAGCTAGCTCACACTAACTCAGCTTAGAGGGAAGACTGAAGGCAACACCAGTGCCCTAAGTTTCCGATCCCTCTATTTACCACAGCAGTCCTGACTTTCTAGTCCCCTGCCCTTGTAAGTCAATATACTACTATTTACTTTTAGGGAATGCCTTCTAGAAACGTCGCGAAGGTAAATGACTCGATTTACCAAAACGATAAGGGTCCCTGGCCTTTTTTGAGCTAATGGGCATCTCTGGGATTCTGACAGAGTGGTGGCGGGTGAAGCTACAAAATGGCTGCCAGAGGAGGCGGGGTCAACCACACAGAGGAAGCCAAAGGACAAGGGGGAAAGAGGGGTAGTTTTTAAAAACAATACGCTGGGAAAGTGGAGTAAAACAGAATACGACCACCCCTGCCATGGCAGCTGCCACCGAAATAATGTTATGTTGAACTGCCCAGCCAATAGGACCTCCAGAGAATAGCCGAAAGCCCTCCTGGGAAAGTGTCCCACCTGGCCCCACCCATTTTCTAGCACCATGGTACCCATGGGCACCGTGTTGGGGACCCCTGAACTAGACAAACAGTGGGTGCCACTTTTGCCGTAATGTACATACATGCATGCGGCAGAGAAGCATTAGCAGAGCCAACCCACAGAAAAGCCCTTCAGCAACAGAACAGGGCTTTGGGGGGGGGGGCACAGCACTGAAAGGCAACTGAACACCCCAGCCACGTCCCTATTTTAATATGTAAAAACATCAAAGGGTGTAAAAACCCAAAGGGTCTCCGAGCACACGCAGAGGGCCTTTCCCATACTCATGGACTGCAACCCACAGACCCTGAAAGCTGCTTCCAGATCGGGATGGGGTGTGTGCGTGTGGGGGGGAGATATGCAACACCCAAGCTTTCGACCGCAGACCTGCCGACAGTCGAAATTCAGCGCCGGGTACAGGCCGGATGCTGCAGTGGGGCTGAATTGTCCCTGCGGGGCGTGGGGGAGGGGATTTTCCACCCCTACAGTTGTGGGGGGAAGATGCTGACTAGATATGCCGGGGAGGTGGCGTGGGAGGGGGGCAGAGAAGAAAGAAGAAAGACATCTTTAGGTGCTGGAGCTGGGTATTTACTGGAAACCCAGAATGCTAAGGGGACCAGATGCAAAAGGAAATGAAACTCGAGTAGCTTGGGTCAAGGGGAGGGGGGATTTCAGCAGACAGAGCTCAGCCCAGAGAGGAGAGAAGCTGCCCTTACCAAAATTCTCCCGCCCCTGCTTTATCCTCACAACAACCATAAGAATATAAGAAGAGCCCTGGTGGAGCAGACCAGTGGCCCGTCTGGTCCAGCATTTTTGCCTCACACAGTGGCCTCAACCAGTTCCTCTGGAGGGCCAGACAAACAGGGCCGAGGGGTCAAGGCCTTCCCCTCACAAGAATATCAGAAGAGCCCTGCTGGGTCAGACCAGTGAGGGTCCATCTAGTCCAGCATCCTGTCTCACACAGTGGCCTCAACCAGTTCCTCTGGAGGGCCAACAACAGGGCAGAGAGGCTGAGGCCTTCCCCTCATAAGGACACCAGAAGAGCCCTGCTGGGTCAGACCAGTGAGGGTCCATCTAGTCCTGCATCCTGTCTCACACAGTGGCCTCAACCAGTTCCTCTGGAGGGCCAGCAACAGGGCAGAGAGGCTGAGGCCTTCCCCTCATAAGGACATCAGAAGAGCCCTGCTGGGTCAGACCAGGGAGGGTCCATCTAGTCCAGCATCCCGTCTCACACAGTGGCCTCAGCCAGTTCCTCTGGAGGGCCAGCAACAGGGCAGAGAGGCTGAGGCCTTCCCCTCATACGAACATCAGAAGAGCCCTGCTGGATCAGACCAGTGAGGGTCCATCTAGTCCAGCATCCTGTCTCACACAGAGGCCTCAACCAGTTCCTCTGGAGGGCCAACAAAAGGGCAGAGAGGCCGAGGCCTTCCCCTCATGAGAACCTCGGAAGAGCCCTGCTGGATCAGACCAGAGAGGGTCCATCTAGTCCAGCATCCTGTCTCACACAGTGGCCTCAACCAGTTCCTCCGGAGGGCCAGCAAAAGGGCAGAGAGGCCGAGGCCTTCCCCTCATAAGAACATCAGAAGAGCCCTGCTGGATCAGACCAGTGATGGTCCATCTAGTCCAGCCTCCTGTCTCACACAGTGGCCCCAACCAGTTCCTCTGGAGGCCAACACCAGGGCGTAGAGGCTGAGGTTGTGAGGTAGGCTAAAAGAGAGAGAGAGAGCCTGCTCCAAGGTCACCCAGTTAGCTTCATGTCAGAGCAGGGCTCTGAACTCAGACCTCCCCAACTGTAGTCCAGAATTCTAATTCCTGTTCCATCACTGGCTGTCATGACTTCTGCAACACAGCGAAGGGGACAAGAGCCCTGCATTCCATTCGCATTGTGGTCAGCAGGCCCGTCGGCAGCCCCTGCCCCAACCGTAGTCACACCTTCCCTGCCCAACACCCTAGATAGCAGAACCAGGATCCAGTTGTGACAAGAACCTTGTAGAATTTCACAGCTCACAGGAGAACCAGGACAGAATCTGGCAGGCCTAACAAGGGAGTCAGTAGCAAAATAATAACAACTTAGTTCATTTATCCCTCAAGAGCAACTCACAACCTTCACCCCTTCTCCATTTAATTCTCACAACAACCCTGTAAGGTAGACTAAGCTGAGAGTAAGCAACTGCTCCACGGTCACCCAGCAAGCTGGCATGGAAGCAGTGAAAATATTTTATTTATTTCCCTTCATTTATACCCCAACTTTCTCCCCAACGGACACCCAAAGCGGCTTACTGCGCCCTACCCTCTTCCCTTTTATCCTCACATCCTAACCTGTCCTGCGAGGTAGGTTACGCGGAGAGTGTGTGGTTGGCCCAAGATTGCCCAGCAAGCTTCCATGGCAGAGTGGGGAAGACGAAGAAGAAGACGAAGAAGAAGAAGAAGAAGAAGAGGAGGAGGAGGAGGAGATTGGATTTATACCCCGCCCTTCACTTGCAGTCTCAGAGCGGCTTACAAACTCCTCCCCATAACAGACACCCTGGGAGGTAGGTGGGGCTGAGAGAGCTCTTTCGAGGACTGCCCTTGAGAGAACAGCTCTGACAGAACTATGGCTTGCCCTGGATTCGCACCTGGATTGCCTGAGACTCTAAGAGAGCCAGTTTGGTGTAGTGGTTAAGAGTGTGGATTTTGATTCTCCACACCACCACATGCAGCTGCTGGTGTGACATTGGGTCAGTCACAAGTTCTCTCAGAGCTGTTCTCTCACAGGCAGTCCTCAAGAGAGTTCCCTCAGCCCCACCTACTTCACAGGGTGTCTGCTGTGGGGAGGGGAAGGGAAAGGGATTGTAAATCACTCTGAGACGCCTTCTGGTAGTGAAGGGCGGGGTGTAAACTCAATCTCTTCTCTTTTAAGGGCTGCACCACACAGGCTGTGCCGGGCCAGCTCCAAAGTAGGCAGGATTATGCTGTCCTAATACAGATTCCCCCGTAGGGCAAATGATATAACCAGTGTTTGCCAACTCTACCCACAACTGAAGAAGCCATCAGCCCCCCCCCCCCCCCAGCCCACCAGTCCTTGCCAGGTTAAAGAGAGCACCAGAATTTTTTTCAAATACTCGACGAATTAAAGCATGAGTGGTCAAACCCTTGGTCCGTCAACATCAGAACTGTCTACTCAGACTGGAAGCAGCGCTCCAGGGTTTCAGGCAGAGGTCTTTCCCATCACCTACTGCTTGGTTCTTTTAACTGGAGATGCCGGAGATTCAACCTGGGGACCTTCTGTACGCCAAGCAGATGCTCTGCCCGAGTCCCTCCCTCTCAGAGTAACCACCCTCACAGGGTTGTTGTGAGGAGAAACCAGAGCAGAGGTAACCCACGTCTGGAGGAAGGGTGGGAGAAGATATCTAGCAGGGCATCTCTGTTTCTTCATACCTTCCAGTGTTTCACAGATCAAAACAGGAATGCGCTTTCAGCTCCTATCAAGGAACGCTCCGTGAAGTCAACCCTTCAGCACACAGCGACGAAAACTCTTTCCCAGCCCAGTGTGTTCACTTGACCTGCCTTTGTTCCAGGGATTTTTATTTTAAAAAACCCCTTAAAGAGCTACCACTTTGTGGACTAAAACCATACTTTGAAAACCTGAACTGCCTCACGGGATGTTAACGACAGTTCAAGACATACCTCGGACGCTGCAGTGTGTCAAAAGAGCCGGCTGTGCGGTGTTCATGCCCAAGTCATGTGCACTAGAGACCCAACGCCCGACAAGAGAGAGAACTTTGAAAGCACAGAGAGTCCACAGGCACCTTAAAGAGCAAGAGATTTCATGGTGGCAGAAGCTACCACGAACCAGAAAGAGACACACCAATCTAATGCCAGCCTTCAAGTTTCAGGGCAGGGCAGGAATTCGAACTTGGGTCTCCCAGTTCCTAGTCTGATGTATAGAATCATAGAGTTGGAAGGGACCTCCAGGGTCATCTAGTCCAATCACCTGCACAAGGCAGGAAATTCACAAATACCTCCCCCTCCACACCCACAGTGAACCCTGCTCTAGGCCTAGAAGATGGCAAGAAAACCCTCCAGGAACTCCAGCCAAACCGGCCTGGAAGAAAAAATGTTCCTGATCCCAAAGTGGCAACTGGCACTTCCCTGGGCGTGTAAGAAAGGGCCATGAGAACTAAGCACTGAGGCCACCCTTCCTGCCCTCCCTCGCGTGATCTGCCTAAGTTCACAGAATCAGCATTGCTGTCCGATGGCCAGCCAGCCTCTGCTTGAAAACCTCCAAAGAAGGCGAGCCCACCACCTCCCGAGGAAGCCTGTTCCACTGAGGAGCTGCTCTAACTGTCAGGAAGTTCTTCCTAACTTTTAGCCGATAGCTCTTCTGATTTAATTTCAACCCGCTGGTTCTGGTCCAACCTTCTGGGGCAAGGGAAAACAGCTTCGCGCCATCCTCTAGACGACAGCCCTTAAAGCACTTGAAGCTAGTGATCATATCACCTCTCATAAGAAGAGGAAGAGGAGGAGGAGGAGGAGAAGGAGGTGGATTTATATCCCTCAGTCCTCTCCATTCCAGGCTAAACATACCCAGCTCCTTCAACCTTTCCTCCTAGGACTTGGTCTCCGGACCCGTCATGCTCTACCCACTAAGCCACAGTGTCTCCTGGGTCTAAGCCAAAAGACCCAAACAACTGCACTTTGCGGGGGGAAAGCCAGGAATTAAAAAGAAACAGAGACCAAAAGTACACACCCATTTGGCATGAGATTCCTGATAGTGGGAGTCGCACCACCGCCCCCCCCCCCCCGGCACCTGCCCATTTCGGCACACACTAGGGAAAGGAGCTGCATCGGGACAGGAGGCAGGCCCAGCCGCAGCCAGGCTTCTTTGCTCGGTGCCTGTAAATCCCTCTGTTGCAAGGCCAGGCCCGAAGGAAGGGGACTCAGCAGCTCCCAGGGTGCCAGTCAGGCTGTGGGTGGGAAAGCGGCGTGCTCAGGCAGGCTCTGGGAACAGCCCCTGGTACAGAGGGCCTCTCCCCTGGGTCAGGACGACCCTGGCACAGCACGAACTACCCAGCCCGCCAGCTACGCGGGGCTGGGAGGGGAAGGAACGAGGGCTGCAAACCACACCGCCCGCCTCGCTGTGACTTGGCTGCCAGCGAGTTCCCAGAGGAAGGGAGGGGCCCACGCGGGCACCGAGCCTCCAGCCCCTTTGCAGATCGGGCTGCCAGATCAGCTGCGGACAAAGATGCCGGTGGGCCCAGGGAGTCTGGGGACCCGGGCTTGCTGAAACGCCGAACTTCGCACACAAGCACGAACATCGTTGGCTGCGAAATAACAGGTGTCAATTCGGTGGAGAACCTTCAGAAACCTTCAGGGCTAAATTAGACATACTGTAAGGTTGCCAGGTCCCCCCCGCAAAAACCCCAACTAGTGTGGAAGAAGAGGAGGAGAAGAGATTGGATTTATACCCCACCCTTCACTTGGAGTCTCAGAGCAGCTTACAGTCCCCTTTCCCTTCCCTCCCCACAACATACAACCTGGGAGGTAGGTGGGGCAGTGAGAGCTCTTTCAAGGACTGCCCTGGAGAGAACAGCTCTGAGAGAACTTGTGACTGACCCAAGGTCACACCAGCAGCTGCATATGGAGAAGTAGGGAATCAAACCCGGTTTCCCCAGATTAGAGTCTGTGCTCTTAACGACTACATCAAAGTGGGGGGGATAGGGTTGCCAGCTGCAGGTTGGGAAACTCCTGGAGATTTGGGGATGGAACCTGGGGAGGACAGGGAGGGGCCTCGGCAATGCTCCCTTCTAAGCTGTGGAGTCTTGTGAGCAAAAACTCTACTTTGGGAGCTACCAGCATTTAAAGTTGTGAGCGAGCGATTTGGCGACTGCATAAATCAGTTTGCTCTGGAGCCAGCCTTCCTGCGCCAAGACAAAAATGTGCGAGCTGGGGGCTAAAAAACTGTGCGCCAGCTCAAACTAACTTAGCTTAGAGGTGCCCACTGGAGCTTAGTGGGGGTACAATGCCACAGAGTCCCCCCTCCAAAGCAGCCCTTTTCTCCAGGGGAACTGATCTCTGTCATCTGGAGATGAGCTTCAATTCCAGGAGATCCCCAGGTCCCACCTGGAGGCTGGCCTCCCTCCAACCCCAGCACATTTGGGGCGAGAAATCTAGAAACAAACGTCCTACTTAAATCAGCAAAAGGCAGTCTCTTGGAGAGCATAAACCCAGGAGATTGGAGTCCACAGCAATGTGAAACGGGGTGGGAATGGTGTGAGAAACAGGCTGCTGTGAACGCACACTCCTGTGGAACGTCAGAGGGTCACGTACAATGTCCCCTTCTTAGCCGTGGATTCCTGTGAGCAAACATTCCACTTTGTGAACTGCTGGCATTAAAGCTGTGAGTGAGTGAGCGATTTGGCCGCTGCATAAATTAATCTGCTCTGGAGCCATCCTTTCTGAGCTGAGACAAAAAAGTGTGTGAGCCGGACGCAAAAAAACCTGAGCTGGCTCACACTCACTCAGCTTAGAGAGAACGCTGGCTCATGTGCCACTAGTCCTCAGCGTTACTGAGGAGAGAGAAAGAACAGGCTCCTCCCCTTCCTGGCTTCCCCAGCTCTGCTCCGCCTCCTCCACTGTAGGATCTGTGTTGCTCCACGCCCCGCAGGGACTCCGCCTCTCCCAGCTGGAACGGCCCCAAAGACTAGGCCGCCTCTTAGGCCCAGTGGGGTAGGACCAGCTCAACATAACGACTGATTTCATACCAAGGCCCAGGGCAGGAATGCACAGGAATGGCCTTCCGGCTGGCTTCTGAGCTGGCCACGCCTACAGCATCCCCCCCCCTCAGGTTCCCCAAGCACCTTGCAAGTCACGGGGCACCTGAGGAAGCCAAGCCGATCCAGGGAGGGAGGGCAGTTTAAACTGCCTTCCTTCCCTCGGGTTCCGATCCTGGGAGGGAACTGCGCGATCAGGGGCGTGGCCTAATATGCTAATGAGTGTCTGCTGTTGGGTGAGGTCTATTATGCTAATGAGTTCCTGCTGAGCTTTTTCTACCAAAAAAAAAACCCTGCCAAGGCCATTGCAAAACTGAAGAGCCAGCTCAGAATTAAAAGGTGCATACCGAAACTCCGGGGAGGTCTTTTCTTTGAAAAGCCCCAAGTTCGTTTCTGTTTACGAGATGGCTTTTAAAAAAAAAACAAAAACAAAAAAAAACGCCAAATCGTTTGGAAAAATTAAAAAGAAGAAGAAGAAAGATGAGTTTTGTTCTTTCTGCGTGGAAAGAGCCCTTTGAAGCTCGGCGATTCGACAGCTAGTTTCCGGAACGATGGAAACGCCGGGCGCTGCGGTTTGGGTCTCCTAAACACCGTCTTTCAACCCCTGCCTGAAATAGATTAGCTGTTGAACACAGGGAGAGGCAAAAGACACGCGTGGTACGTCGGCCACTGGTCGCCCTTGGCTCTGGCAGGCATTTAAAAACCGGCTATCAAATCCTCAGCTAATTCAGCAATTAAAACGGAGCATTTCATTGCCATCCGGACAACTGAAGCGCTCCTTTCTTTTCCTTCTCTCTGAATTTAAATAAAGACACCCCACGACCAGTGTTCCCTCTAAGCTGAGTTAGTGTGACCTAGCGCACAGTTTTTTAGCCTCCGGCTCACAGATTTTTGTCTTAGCTCAGGAAGGAGGGCTCCAGAGCAAACTCATTTATGCAGTTAGCCAAATTGCTCGCTTACAGTTTTAATGCCAGTCGCTCACGAAGTAGAACTTTTGCCCACAAGACTCCACAGCTTATTGCCCACGACCCTATAAAAGCTGACTTTGCTCATACACCCAAAAACGTTACCTTTCAGCTCACGAAAGACAAAAGGCGCCTGTCCTTAGAGGAGCTGACTTCCCTGCATTTCGCGAATCACGGTCCGTAGGATTGAGAGGAGGTAAGGCTAAAGCAGGGACTCGCGCAGAGATGCAATGGGAAGCCTCCCCTGAGGGCAGGTGAGGGTGTTGCATCTCTGTGTGCAGAGAGACTTCATGCTCCGTGGAAGAGACAGTGAAGAATATCTTATGCCTGGATTTATAAATTTGCTCGGAGCTACTGAGCCTCTCACTGCCAAAGCCTGCCAGAAGCTAACCAGAAGGACAATCCCGGAGCAGTGGATTCATGCAGAGTTGCAGTAGGCAGCCTCCCTCCTTCCCGCCCTCTCTCTCTGAGTCGGCACTGTGAGCTCACAAGAGCATCAAATTACTTCTCATATTAGTGGACTCAAAGACAGAGTTTGGAATGGAAGAGCTCACCCCTAGTTCAAACATGACCATGCCTGCCCCCCTTCCACGCCCCCCAATAAACTCTTGGCTTTCTGCAGGCCCCTCACAGAGAAAGCAAATGACTCAAGGTACCCCCATTGCCATGAACTGCTTTTCCAAGGTGACCAGAAGCCAAAGCAGAAAGGGACCCTGGGCTTTTCCTAGGTATGCAGACAACAAATTTTGAACAAGTACGTCTTCTAAAACACATCCGTCCTGCCTCTTTAGGTCAGGCTGATGGAACCAGCTGTTGCTGGCCACTCGAGCTACATGAAACCTCCACAGACTGAGGCAGTCTAGCTTGGAATACCAGACGATGAGAGCAAAGGGGAAGGCCCTCATGAAAATTTCCCAGAGGAACCTTCAGTCTGATTCAGAAGGGCCATCGGATGGGTGACGTTTCCCTTTCAGTACAGCTACGCAAGGATCCCGGGCTGGCCAGCCACCTCAGGGTTACTTTGTCTGTTCCGCACATTTATGTTTTGTCCATGGAACCACGGCAAATCTTGGGATCAAGCCTACGGGCACGGGACCCAGTCAAGCAGGGTCCCACGTATTACACGCCCAAGGAAATGCCAATCACCGCTTTGGAGTCGGGACGCAATTTTTCTCCAGGCCAGTTTGGCTGGAGATCCTGGAGGGTTTTTTGGTCATCTTCTGGGCCTGGATCAGGGGTCACCGGGTGTATTTGTTAATTTCCTGCCTTGTGCAGGGGGGTTGGACTAGATGACCCTAGAGGTACCTTCCAACTCTATGATTCTATGACTTGAGGGGGGAGGTTAGGGTGGCAGGCTGACAGCAGGGAAAAGGGAAAAGGGGGAACTTCCTTTCCTCCATCATCCCAAAAGCCAGTGGCAACCCCAGCCTGGAACACTTAGCTGAATCATTTAGGAAGGGACAATCTTGACGACTCCCAGAAAATCTGTCAGTCCAGTAGATTCGTATCTCACCCATCCTCCAAGGAGCTCAGACCTGGTGCTCCATTCCCCATTTTATCCTCACAACAACCCCATGCGGTAGATTAGGCAGAGAGTGCGTGATGGTCACCAAGCAACCTTCATGACAGAGCAGGGGTTTGAAATGGGGTCTTCCATACGGTAACTGAGCATTCAGGACCTAGCAGCAAAGAGACTGAACCGCAATTCAGGACATCCCTGGTCCAAACTTCGCCTCTGCCACAGATTCCTCAAATGGGCTTCGGCAAACCACTTGTTCTCAGCCTCAGCCCCTTTTCTCCCCCCCATCGGCAATACGGTGAGAGTGCCGCTGGTCTACCTTACAGGGCAGCTGTGCAACGCTCTGAACCCTGACCATGCCAATCCGAAACAGGTCCGGTTGGTCAGCCGTGCTGGCACGAAGCAGTCCAACAAATTTAGAGTCCAATGGCGCCTTTAAGACCAACAAAGGTTTATTCAAGGTATGAGCTTTCGTGTGCAAAGCACACTTTATCAAATGCACTTAGAATGGCAAAAAGGTTGGAACCACCCTTCCTGCGCTGAGACAAAACGGTGTGAGCCGGAGGCTCAAAAACTGCGAGCGGGCTCACCCTAAATCAGCTTAGAGGGAACCCTGCCTTCCAGACCTGTTCCCTAGCTGTTGTGGTTTTTTCACCTGCCACTCTGCAAATGCGCATCTCTTTGTTGAATTTTGGCTACAGAGAGGGAAAGCAGAACTTCGTGTCTCGGGTATTAAAATGAGATTTCAGAAGGGAGAAAACCAGGGGAGGAAAATTCCCAGTCCCCCCATGTACACACACACACACACACACACACACACACACACACACACACACACACACAGAGAGAGCTGTAGAAAAGAGCAAGCGTCCAGGAGCACCTTAAAGACCAACAAAATATGTGGCAGGGCAGGCGCTTTTGTGAGTTGCTGCTCACTTCGTCGGAGACGCACAAAGTTGTTCTTCATCTCTCTTTCACCTGTCCCAGTAAAGGGGGAACTCATCGGGTTCAGACAAAGACGCCTCGCATTGGAACTCAAGATCGTTTAATCAGCAGAACCCCCTCAACCAACAAGCCCTGCTATGGGGCACAAAAGCCTTGCCAAAGCTCCGTCGCAGACCTGGCCGCCCCACAGCGCCGGCAAGGACGATCCCCAGCCACGTCTCGGCCTCTGTGCCAGAAAGGCGTTGGGGCCCTTTGAGCTGAGCCACCTGGGGACTGCCCGTACCTGAGCTGTGGTTCTGAGACTCCAAGTGCCAGGGCCCTGGCGCCTCTTCCTTGGCCGCCCTTCAAGCGGGCACCAGTCCCTGGCACAGGTGGATTCCGAGAGGCCTAACCTCGCCCACCTCGGCCTGGCAAAGCTCTGCCCCGGCCTCCTGGCAAGCAGACTGTCCCAGCACTGTTCCCCCGCATCCCACCCAATCGGCTCCCCCCGCCCAACTCACTACAGGTGCCCCGAGGTTACCTCGTTTCCCCTCTGTCTGTCTCTCCTCGGCTGCGAGCAAGGCAGATCTGAAGCAACCTGGCACCCACTTGCCTCACTCTGAGCACCGATCCCACCTCAAAAGCGGGCAACGCCCACACCCTGGGTCACGCTGCACCCTGCCTGCCTTCCCTCCCCTCTCCCCCCCCCCACCATTAACTCTTTGTCGTGCCCTCTGCCGGGGACCACAGCGCCCCCATTCTACCCTCCCCGACGAATTTGGAAAATGCCAAGGCTAGCTGCAGTTTATGTAGAAGTCGCGCACCACTTTCAAAGGCCTTGCTTCTAATCCAGAGACGCGGCTCACGGCAGGGAGGCGGAGATCAGAGCTGCCGGGGACCGACCTGAGCAGGCAGCCCAGCGCCGCATCTCCAACCGGCGCCCTTCTCAGCAGAGCTTCCACGTTCGAAGGCAGTGTACCAGATGCTGGGGGGCAAGCGAAAGGCGTGGTCACATCTCTGCACATGAGCTCCCAAACAGAACAAAGAGATGGCACCACTCCTGTCACGTGCCCCCTGCATCTGGCATACTGCCTCTGAATACGGAGGTTCCATGATGTAGCTGTCACTATTTGCCATCACTTGCCCCCGGCATCTGTCAAGCTGCCTCTGAATACGGAGGTTCCGTGATGTAGCTGTCATCACTATTTGCCATCACTTGCCCCCTGCATCTGTCAAGCTGCCTCTGAATATAGAGGTTCCGTGATGTAGCTGTCATCACTATTTGCCATCACTTGCCCCCTGCATCTGTCAAGCTGCCTCTGAATATGGAGGTTCTGTGATGTAGCTGTCACTATTTGCCATCACTTGCCCCCTGCATCTGTCAAGCTGCCTCTGAATATGGAGGTTCTGTGATGTAGCTGTCATCACTATTTGCCATCACCTGCCCCCTGCATCTGTCAAGCTGCCTCTGAATATGGAGGTTCTGTGATGTAGCTGTCACTATTTGCCATCACTTGCCCCCTGCATCTGTCAAGCTGCCTCTGAATATGGAGGTTCTGTGATGTAGCTGTCATCACTATTTGCCATCACCTGCCCCCTGCATCTGTCAAGCTGCCTCTGAATATGGAGTTTCTGTGATGTAGCTGTCATCACTATTTGCCATCACCTGCCCCCTGCATCTGTCAAGCTGCCTCTGAATATGGAGGTTCTGTGATGTAGCTGTCATCACTATTTGCCATCACTTGCCCCCTGCATCTGTCAAGCTGCCTCTGAATATGGAGGTTCCGTGATGTAGCTGTCATCACTATTTGCCATCACTTGCCCCCTGCATCTGGCATACTGCCTCTGAATATGGAGGTTCTGTGATGCTGTCATCACTATTTGCCATCACTTGCCCCCTGCATCTGGCATACTGCCTCTGAATACGGAGGTTCTGTGATGTAGCTGTCATCACTATTTGCCATCACTTGCCCCCTGCATCTGTCAAGCTGCCTCTGAATATGGAGGTTCCGTGATGTAGCTGTCATCACTATTTGCCATCACTTGCCCCCTGCATCTGTCAAGCTGCCTCTGAATATGGAGGTTCCATGATGTAGCTGTCACTATTTGCCATCACTTGCCCCCTGCATCTGTCAAGCTGCCTCTGAATATGGAGGTTCTGTGATGTAGCTGTCATCACTATTTGCCATCACTTGCCCCCTGCATCTGTCAAGCTGCCTCTGAATACGGAGGTTCCGTGATGTAGCTGTCATCACTATTTGCCATCACCTGCCCCCTGCATCTGTCAAGCTGCCTCTGAATATGGAGGTTCTGTGATGTAGCTGTCATCACTATTTGCCATCACTTGCCCCCTGCATCTGTCAAGCTGCCTCTGAATATGGAGGTTCCGTGATGTAGCTGTCATCACTATTTGCCATCACTTGCCCCCTGCATCTGGCATACTGCCTCTGAATATGGAGGTTCTGTGATGTAGCTGTCATCACTATTTGCCATCACTTGCCCCCTGCATCTGGTATTCTGCCTCTGAGTATGCAGATTCCATATTTTACCACTGTCACTGTCAGCCATCACTTGCCCCCAGCACCCGGTATACTGCCTCTGAATATGGAGGCTCCATGTTTTAGCACCATCACTATCAGCCATCTTGCACCCAGCACCTGGTATGGTGCTAGAAAATGCCGTCAAGTCACAGCTGACTTACGGCGACCCCGTGGGGTTTTCAAGGCAAAAGATGTTCAGAGCTGGTTTGCCATGGCTTGCCTCTGTGCTGCAACCCTGGACTTCCCTGAGGGTCTCCCATTCAAGTCCTAACCAGGGCCGACCTAGTTTAGCTTCCAAGATCTGACAAGACTGGGCTAGCCTGGGCTCTCCAGGTCACGGCAGTACCTGGTATACTGCCCCTGAATATGGAGGTTCCATGTTTCAGCTGTCCTCACTCGCCCCCTGCATCTGGTACACTGCCTCTGAACATGCAGGACCCCTTGTTTCAACTGTCATTCTCAATTGCCATGAGTAGACCCATCTGCTGCAAGTGCATCTTTCAGTGGCAGGTTACGGCGGGTTGCAAGAAGGCACGGAAAGGCATCCACGGTTTTGGAGAGAAAACACCTATGCCCAACATTTGCCCCCGCCAAAACGAGTCAGCACAGACTTAAAACAAAGCTGCTATCAGACATTCACCCTGGGCACGACTGAGGTTGGGGAAACACCTTCTCTCCCGCCCCCCCCACCCCCCATTCACCTACTTGATGCTGTTACCCCTACGGCCCCCTGTCTCCTCAGGGCCCGATCCAGGCCACAGCTAAGCCCTGGCACTTGTTCTAAGGTTCAGCATCTCCAGCCTCGGAGCGCACAAAAATAAACCCAGTTTACTTATTGGCTGCTAAAAATTCCCAAGGTGTTTTACCTGTTTCAATTTCAGTGGTTTGTTTTGAAACAACGCCCCCCCCCCCCCCTCCATGTCTGGGGCCAAGGGAAGCCCCCAGATCAGATGAAATTTTTGGTGGAAATTTTTAAAGTGTCCATTTAAACCACACTAAATTCGGAAGAGAGGACCGCAGAGCCCGTGCAGAGTGCTCCTCCTGGATTCCTAACCACATTCTCAAAAGGCAAGGATGCCTACACTGCTCCAGGAGTCCGACTAGCACTGGGCACAAAGGCGGAAGCTTAGCCACTAGCGGCGGTTTCTCAGCAGCGAAGGAAAACACACTCTGTTCATGCTCCAAAATCCCTTCTCCGTCATTCCTGCCTCACAAGCCCCAGGCCTGACCTCGGCAAGAACCTGGCTCACCTGTCACCAGGTCAGGGCCACCCCAACCTTTTCGAGCCTGCGGGTGTATTTGGAATTCTGAAAAGGTGTGGTGGGTGCCACAACAAAATGGCTGCCGCGGGAGGCGGAGCCACCCACAAGATTCCTGCAGCTCATCTTCAGTCACGTGGTGTAGATCGTTGTGGCGCGGTGGCGGCTGCCACCAAACCAACACTGACCAAAAAACCTGTGTGGCCAATCAAGTCTCCAACAGCCAATCAGAAGCCTGGCCAGTGTCACGGCAACCAGGGTTACCACATTTGGGACCTCTGACCTCGGTGATCTCACTGGTGCCCCGGAGAGCCTTGTGCTGTGCAGAGAGCCATCTGCTGGTTGTCCCCGGCCTGAAGGATGCCTGTCCAGCCATAACCAGGGCCAGGGCCTTTTCAGTACTGGCCCCTTCCTGGTGGAACATGCTCCCTATTGAGATCAGTTGCGGTTTCGCAGGGCCTGTAAAACAGAGCAGTTCCGCCAGGCCTTTGGTTGAGGCAGCGGGCATCTACCAGCTGGCCTCCCTATTGCTGCTACACAAGCCCAGGGCTCATTTCGTACCAGGAGCTCCTTTGCATATTAAGCCACACTCCCCTGATGTAGCCAATCCTCCAAGAGCTTCCAGAGCTCTTCTTACAAGGGGCTACTGTAAGCTCTGGGAGGATTGGCTACATCAGGGGGGCGTGGCCTAATATGCAGAGGAGCTCCTGCTACGAAATGAGCCCCTCACGAGACCATCATGGCTCAGCATCAGCCCACTTCTTTCTCCCGGCTGCCGTGACCGGAATTAATTCCATCCCACTGCCCACTTTAAATATTTTAATTCCCCTACCTTTTAAACCGGTTCTATTCTATTATTTATCACATCGATTTAGATGGTTTGCAGTTATCGCCATGAGCCGCCCAGAGCCCATTCGCGGGAAGGGTGGGGATATACATTGAAATTAAAACAGAAATAAATAAATGCGTTTGCCCGGCGACCCCGTTTGACCAAGCAAGGAAGCAGCAGAGGGCAGAGAGAAGCTGCCGCCCACCCGAAGTGGCTCAGCAGAGTGGCCGGGAGGTGTGCATGCTGCGCCCTACTTCTTCTCTCCGTGCCCCAGTTCTCCAAACCGGATTGTGTCACCCCGCCAGGGCTGGGCCAGGGCTAGCGTGCCCTGGCCTGCCTGGGTGAGTGGCTTGGCAAGGTGGGCGCTGCCACGGCCTCGCACAACCACGCCCCAGCTGAAGTCACTCCCCGAAAGTGCCAGCCTTACTCAGCCAGGGGTGCCAGGGCTTCCCAGCCAGGCCCCTCGATCTCTCGCTGTGCCCTGAATCGACGAGGGTATAGCCGTGGCAGGAGCCCAGCTGGCACCCCCAGGGCCAAGCCCCAAAACCTGCCGGGGGGGCGAAGGTGGCGGCGTCGCAAGAAAGCCAGGCAGATGCCAGAGATACAGAGCAGAGTTTCTGGCCTCCCTTCCCGAAAAACTGGGCAGGCGTTTTGAAAAGGAGAGACAACCGAAGCTTACATGGCTTGGCACCGATGCCGTGCCCCCTACTCTCAGTTCGACGCAGGCAGCCTGTGGATACCGATTGGCATGAAGGCACGGGGCACATACCCAGTCCCAGAGACTAACTGGATAATTTGTTGCTCACCCTGTATATGTATGGACTGGTAACTTCCATTACGCTGTATCTGAAAAAGTGTGTGCGCACACCACAAATAAAACTTTGTCTTAAAGGTGCCACTGGACTCGGAATTTGTTCTACCACTTCCAAAGACACTATGGTTGCTTCACAGCCTCTGGCACTGTGAAACAGATTCCGGGGTGAAACCGCCTGTTCCAACAATGCCCCCCCCCCCCAAAAAAAGAACAGAGTTTCCGTCTTAGCCAGCTCACCCTTGTCAGGTTTGGAGGGTGGAGAGATCAGTGTCTCCCCAACAAAGTTCCCGGGTCATGGCCCAGGACCCGTTTTGGAAAGTCAGAACCCAGCCCCGTAACGAGAAGAAGAAAAGAGGAGATTGGATTTATACCCCGCCCTACCCAAAGGAGTCTCAGAGCGGCTTACAATCCTTTTCCCTTCTCCCTCCCCACAACAGACACGCTGTAAGGTAGGCGGGGCTGAGAAGGCGCTGAGAGAACTGCTGCTCTTGAGAGACCAGCTCCGAGAGAACTTGTGACCGACCCTAGGTCACCCAGCTGGCTGCATGTGGAGAAGTGGGGAATCAAACCCGGTCCTCTCAGATTAGAGCCTGTACTCCTAACCACGACAACAAACTGGCTCTCCAGTGTCACCTCTCGGCTGCCAGCTCCCACACGGGAGGTCTACACGAAGGAGCAATGTTCCCGCCTCTCTGTACCCCCACAGAAGCGCACGTTACTGTAACCTGGAGACTGGCCCTTCGTAGGGGGTCGAGGGCTTTGCGTCCAAGTTCAGAGCTTCCTTTTGTGTGCGCACAGGGCTAGTCGCTGCTCAGGCCAGGGACATTCTCTTCTGGCCAACGCACAAACAATTGCAGGGTCTTCTGAATTCTGAATTAAGCTTTCAGACACCCCAGCTCATCCGCCCACTGTTGGGAGTGCATCTCCAGTGAAATACTCCGACCCATAGTTTTATTTTAACCGTATGTCCTGCCACGCATGGCACATGAATAAGGCGCATGAACAAGGAACTGGGAAGGGGGCAGCCCACAAGAAGCTTCAGGTCATCCCATACAGTACACGGTTGCTCATGGGAGACAGCCCCCTTCCCACCCCATCTGGCTCAAAGTGTCATTTGGGCATACGGATGATGCCCCCATGCCAGTGTTTGCCAGAAGAAAGGGCAGTGTCTGGATTACGTTCTTTTGTACTGCAGAAGGAACCAGGAACACATTGCAGCCTGGAACCGACAACATTGGGAGTGTTTTTGAGCATGTGCAGAGTGCTTTCCCCTCCCTTGTCTCCGTGCCCTTGGGAGTTTTGTTTCTGGCATTTGAATAGAGCCAGTTTGGTGTAGTGCTTAAGTGCGCAGCCTCTAATCTGGGAAAACCGGGTTTGATTCCCCACTCCTCCACTTGCACCTGGCTGGGTGACCTGGGGCAAGCCGTTCTAGCACAGCTGTTCTTGAAAGAGAGCAGTTTCTGTCCGAGCTCTCTCACATCACCTGCTGTCAGATCCTTTAACTGGAGATGCCAGGGATTGAACTTGGGACCTTCCGCACACAAAGCGGAGGCTCTTCTACTGAGCCACAGCCCCTGCTTAGACTGGCAGTGGTTCTCCAGGGTCTCAGGCGGAGGTCTTTCCCATCACCTACTGCCTGGTCCTTTTTAATTGAAGACGACGGGGATTGAACCTGGGACCTCCTGCATGCTAAGCAGATGCCTTGCCACTGAGCCACAGCCCCTACTCAGATCAGCCAAATCTCTCCAGAGTCTCAGGCTGAGGCTTTTCCCGTCACCTCCGGCCTGGTCCTTTCTAACAGGAGATGCTGGGGACTGAACCTGGGACCTCCTGCATGCCAAGCAGAGGCTCTTCCACTGAGCCACTGGCCCCTCACCAAAACATGAACCTGCCATATCCTGGATCAGGACTTTGGTCCATCAAGGTCAGTTTTGTCTCCTAAGACTTGGCAGCATCTCTCCAGGGTCTCAAGCTGAGCTTTTTCCTGTCACCTAATGCCTGGTCCTTTAGCTGGAGATGCTGGGGATTGAACCGGGGACCTTAATGAATGCAAAGCAAGGGCTCTTCCACTGAGCCACAGCCCCTTCCCCTTGGCTCTCCAGGGTCTCAGGTAGAGGTCTTTCACGTCACCTACTGCCTGGTCCTTTAGCTGGAGATGCCAGGGATTGAACCGGGGACCTCCTGCATCCCGAACAGATGCTCTCCCACTGAGCCACGGCCTCTGCTCTGACCGGAAGAATCTCCCCAAAATCTCAGGCTGAGGCCTTTCACGTCACCTACTGTTTGGCCCTTTGAGCTAGAGGTACCCAGCAGTTTAACCTGGGACCTTTTGCAATCCAACCCCTTAGTATGATTAGCAGAAACTCTCCTGATCTTTTTAATTCACGATCGAACCTGGGACCTTTGGCATGCCAAGCAGCTGCTCTTGGACTGAGCCACTGTCTCCTCCTGAAACAAAACAGTGGGAGGGGCTGAGAAGGACAGGCCGAAAGGACGGGGCTTCAGGGAAACGGAGAGCCCACAAGGTCTCCCTTCATACACCACAGCTGGCAAGAAAACGGAAGCGGGGCGGGGGTTGCCCAAGAGCTCTGCCAAGCCAGGATGGGCCTGAGAAGGGGCCCCGGCCTTTCTCAGAAAGGGAACACGCCTCATTGTGCAAGATACCCACCCATGCCAGCTGGGGGAAACTGGCGGCAGCCGGGTGGGGTCAGGAGTGGAGACAGAACCCGAGGCACCAACATGCCCTGGCACGATACCCAGGCTGCCCAGAGCGGGGGCACGCATGCAAGGGCCCCCGATGCTCCTTTGGAAGCTGCCGCCTCTCCGTGCCTGAGCCGGGGGCACCAAGCCACGCCAAGGGGTGGCTCACGAAGACGTCGTCCTAATCACACCCTGGCAAGGCAGCTGAGGAGGGAATCGGGGGCGGGGAAGCCCTTTGCCCAAACCTCTCCTCTGCCACCAATTCAGGAGCTGGTGTTTGGGACAGCCACGCTTTCCCGACCGTGCACCCTGTCCCCCATTCCCGATTCCCAGGGCTGGTGTTCAGTTCTTTGGTTGCCAGGAAAGATCACACAGCTCCAAGTGACCCGCTCAATTTTATTCTGGCAAACAATGCGGAGCTGAGCTCCGGCGAGTGAAAGGTGGCGCCAG
Organism: Lepidodactylus listeri; assembly: GCA_029233225.1. Classification (NCBI taxonomy): domain Eukaryota; kingdom Metazoa; phylum Chordata; class Lepidosauria; order Squamata; family Gekkonidae; genus Lepidodactylus; species Lepidodactylus listeri. Next base: position 154,387,871 of record JARCFY010000003.1, read on the forward strand.
AGCTGAGCCCGTGTGGCCTTTGGGTCGGCCCCGGCCCAGAACTAAGCCCGGTTCTGCCTCTCGCCAGCACAATCACCCAGCCCTTCCCCCAGGACAGCGCTAAAAGCCTTCGGCCTTCCCACTCTCCCGGTGCCAGGATGAGCACATGGGCAAGAGGGCAGCCAGCGTGGTGCTGAGGTTAGAGGGTTGGACTGGGCCAGGGGTCCTCAGCGTGGCATTTGTGCCCAGCGTGGTGGCCACAGACTAGGGCTGCCAACTCTGGGTTGGGAAGTACCTGGAGATTTGGGGGGTGGGGCCTGAGGAGGGGAAGGTTTGGGGGTGTGGAGGTCAGTGGGCTACAAGGCCAGAGAGTCCACCTTCCAAAGCGGCCATTTTCTCCACGGAAACTGGCCCAGGTTGCCTGGAGATCAGTTGTAATTCTAGGAGATCTCCAGCCGCCACCTGGAGGCTGGCAACCCTACCACAGACACATTGGGGCTCTTGCAAGGCTTCTGACTGACCTTGGTTTGATGGCTTGCCTCTGCCTCCCGACCCAGGTATTCTTTGGAGGCCTCCCATCCAAAGACTTAAGACTCATCGAGTCATAGAGCTGGAAGGGACCTCCAGGGTCGTCTAGACCGACCCGCTGCACCATGCAGGAAATTCACAAATACTTCTCCCCCTCACACCCCCAGAGACCCCTGCTCTATGCCCAGAAGGTGGCAAAAACCCTCCAGGATCTCCGGCCAAACAGGCCTGGAGAAAAATGGCTTCTTGGCCCCAAAGTGGCGATCGGCATTTCCCTGGGCGTGTCAGAAAGGGGGGCGAGAACTAAGCACCGATGCAGCCCTTCCTGCCCTCCCTCTTGTGATCTGCCTGGGTCCACCTTATCAGGGTCGGCCCTGCTTAGCTTCCGAGACCTGACGAGCTTGGTTGGGCTATCCAGGTCAGGGCAATATTGCTTGTCCCTTAACAGTCCTCCAACCCTGGTGATCCCTTAGTATCTGTCCGGTAAACTGCCTCCAGATAGGGAGGTTCCACTCTCAGCTAGCAGGGTGAACAGCTTCTGCTAGAATTGTCCAACGTAAATTAGTCTGATTTTTAATTGGCACTGCCTTTGGGGTCACAGCAAAGGTCCACCGTCCTAGACCAACATCTGGTGACCGGTCAGATGAAAACATGACGCTCCCCTATACCGAATCAGACCGTCAGTCCATCAAAGTCAGTACTGTCTACTCGGACTGGCAGCGGCTCTCCAGGGTCTCGGGCAGAGGTCTTTCACATCACCTGCTGCCTGATCATTTTCAATGGAGATGCCGGGGATTGAACCCGGGACCTTCTGCATGCCCAGCAGAGGCTCTTCCACTGAGCCACAGCCAAGTAGTTAGATGCTTCTGGAAAGTTCCTTAGGTAGGGTGTGAAAGGCCTACGGTTGAGGACAGCAATGGTATACCATCAAGCAGTGGTCTATCACCAATCCTGGGCTCCCCCCGGGTAGGATACGGAATATTAAATGCCATCCTATTAGGTGACCGCTGTTTTTGTCGTTTTAAATTTCACGTCTATACGTATTATGTATTATTACAATGTTTATCGGAATGTATTTATAACTTGAGCCCCAACCAGGGGGAGGGTGGTATACAAATCAAATCAATCATAAATAAAGCGACAGTCCTCCTGGTGGTGCCGAGCGTTCAGAGGTAGACTGCCCCAGACATGGACGTCCCATCATCTAGCAACAAGTCCGACCCCGCCAGCAAGCACCTAAGGCGGGCTGCGAAAGCCGCCATCCTCCCTGCCACGCTAAACACACAGAGGTAGACTGCCTCCAGTCCTGGAGGCTCCATACCTCTGGCCTGGCCCTCGCCTCCTCCACGACTTGGTACGCTTGGCCCTCCTCCGAGACGGAGCCGCTGCATGCCAATAAACCCGAAGGTGCGGCCCCTTTTGTCCTTTGGCCCAACACGGCTCCCCCACCACCACCACCACCACCACCCAGGTCGCTCGGCTTTCTGCTGTGCCAGGTGCACCTGACGGGGAGATAAGGTGGGCGAGGCAGCCTGGGAGGGGCGCGGGCATCTTGTGCGGCAAGAAGGGCTCCAACCGGTGGCATGGGGGGGGCCTAGCCGGGAGGGAGAAAGTGACTCATCAGAGCTGGGAGGGGTGCCCGGCTGTTGCAAGCGGCCGTCCCTCTGTTGCAAGCCACAAGCGGTTATTAAAGTCGGGGGGGGGGAGAGAAAAGGAGCAGGGGGGGGACGAAGAAAACAAGCCCACCCCGATCCCAGCTTTCCTCTGAGCTCAGCCAAGAGCCCTGAGCGGAGTCTTCTTTTACAGCGGCCCTCAGACACGGGTCCACAAAATATATAATCGGCTCCGATGTGTTTAAAAGAAAACACGGGAAGTCTGGCGTCGTAGCGAAGAGCGGCGGGCTCTAATTCTGGAGAACTGGGTTTGGTTCCCCGTTCGTCCACATACAGCCAGCCAGGTGAACTTGGGTCAGTCACAAGTTCTCTCAGAGCTGTTCTCTCACGAGCAGTCCTCGAAAGAGCCCTCTCAGGCCCACCTACCTCACAGGGTGCCTGTTGTGGGGAGAGGCAGGGAAGGCTATCGGAAGCCGCTCTGAGTGAAGAGGGGGGTATAAGTCCAACTCCTCCTCCTCTTCGTCATCTTCTTCTTCTTCGTCTTCCTCTTGAAAGAGCTAGGGCTCCGAAGCCCTAGAAGCACCCACGACAGTGTGCAGGGGTACCTCTGAGCATGTGCAGAGCACGTCCTTCGGCTCACGACACAATCACGACCAGCTGCCTTAGACCGGGTCCCGTGTATGGACTGTCGAGCTCCAACCTGTCTCCTCCAGAGGCCCCCAACCACCATCAGCCCGGGAATTCTGGCCCAGCCGCAAAATGACTGCCACGGAAGGCGGAAGCGGCCCCAAACGACCTGCCGCAGCCTCCCTCCAGCCATGCGGTGAAAGATCCTTGGGCAGCAGCAGCAGCTGCAACCATAGCGATGTTTTTCACACTCTGCACAACCGACGAAATCTCCGAAGGCCAATCAGAAACCCTGCGAGGCGAGTGCCCCACCTGGTCCTGCCCTCTTTCTAAAAAAACACTCGGCGGGCACCGAGAAAGATGCTGCTGGGCGCTGTGACTCTACCTTGACCGCTCGGGGACCCCTGTTCTACCTTGACCGACAGCAGCTCTCCAGCCAGGAAAGGTCTCCCCCAGCATTGCCCTATTTGAGAACCATTGACAGGGGATGTCTGGGACGGAAGCAGAGACCTTCATCTTGAAAAGCCAGTGGCCTTCCTTCATGCCACGGCCAGTCCCACACCGAAAGTAAAGGCTTGAAGCTGCCATGCCTCTGGGCCGACTAGCTCGGCATCGTCTCCTCCGACGGGCAGCAGCTCTCCAGGGTCCCCAGCCGAGAGAAGCCCACTCCCCACATCTGCCGCTTGGGATCTTTCACCCGGCACTGCCCAGGACCGAACCTGCGGCAGGCAAAACTCCCTACAACTGAGACCCCACCCCTGCTCACAAGCACGTCATGGATTGTATTTATTTGCTCCATTCATGCCCTGCTTTTCATGCCCAGTGGAGTTTACCTAGTTCTCCTCTCTGCTCTTATCATCACAACAACCCAGCAAGGTAGGCTATACAGAGGGGGCGGGACTGGCCCAAGCTCATCCAGCAACCCTCCACAGCGGAGCAGGGATTCGAAGCTGGGCCCCCCCCGGATCCTAGTCTTCATCTCTGCTTTATCCTCCGAACAACCCTGTGAGGCGGGTCAGGCAGAGAGTGGGTGACTGGCCTCAGGCCACCCAGCAAGCCACCATGGCAGAATATGGGGATCTGAATCGGTCTCCCGGATCCTAGGCTGACACTCGATAAATAGGGGGGCTTTCTAAGGTCCCCGGAATAATTTGGAGGCTGGCTCAAGAACTCTTGTTTCTGAAATGGACCTTTTTCCTAATTAAAAATTGAATTCAGTAGAAATGGACGAGCTTGTGCCCTGTTGATCCATTCCCTTTCCTACTTGGCTGGTGTCAGGACACAGACTGTAAACTCCTTGGGGCAGGGACCCACTCTCTTCAAGCACTGTGCACAGCCATGGTCTAATCACCATTCCTACAGTGGCAAACACACGACAGCGGTGGAGGTAAAGAAACTGTGGAGGAGTTGCTTCCCTTCCCACCTCTGCAGGAGGGGCTAGAGGGCAGGTGGCGAATACACGTGACGCTGCCTCATACTGAATCAGACCGCTGGTCTATCAGCATCCGTGTTGTCCATCAGCACACGAAGCTGCCTGATACTGAATCAGATCCTTGGGTCATCAAGGTCAGCATTGTCTACTCAGACTGGCAGCCGCTCTCTCAGACGGAGGTCTTTCAGATCTCCTCCTACCTGATCCTTTCAATTGCAGGTGCCGGGGATTGAACCTGGGACCTTCCGAATGCCAAGCAGAAGCCTTACCACTGAGCCACAGCCCCTACTCAGTATGACTGTGGCTCTCCAGGGTCTCAGGTAGTGGGTCTTTCACATCACCTACTGCCTGGTCCTTTTAACTGGAGATGCCGGGGATTGAACCTGGGACCTTCTGCATGCCAAGCAGGGGCTCTTCCACTAGGCCACAGCCCCTCCCCGCCCTTGGTCCATCAAGGTCAGTATTGTCTACTCGGACTGGCAGTGGCTCTCCAGGGTCTCAGGCGGAGGTCTTTCCCATCACCTACGGCCTGGTCCTTTCTAACAGGAGATGCCGGGGATTGAACCTGGGACCTCCTGCATGCCAAGCAGATGCTCTTCCGCTGAGCCACGGCCCCTACTCAGTCTGACTGCCTCTCCAGGGTCTCAGGCGGAGGTCTTTCCCATCACCTACGGCCTGGTCCTTTCTAACAGGAGATGCCGGGGATTGAACCTGGGACCTCCTGCATGCCAAGCAGATGCTCTTCCGCTGAGCCACGGCCCCTACTCAGTCTGACTGCCTCTCCAGGGTCTCAGGCGGAGGTCTTTCCCATCACCTACGGCCTGGTCCTTTCTAACAGGAGATGCCAGGGATTGAACCTGGGACCTCCTGAATGCCAAGCAGATGCTCTTCCGCTGAGCCACCGCCACTCCCACAGACCAGAAACCAGAGAGACCTAGTTGGTACAGAGCCATGGTATCATCCAAAAATGCAGAGGCAGCAATCTAGTTCAGCCAGCTCCGCTGGGGTCCCGGAAGATTAGATCAGCAGCTCGCAGAGTGTATTTCCAGGGAACCCCAGGGTTCTGAGGAACGCGCCCAGGATTTCCTCCCCGCGATTACCAAATTGGCCTGAAATAAAAGCTTCCACCCCACCCACTCCCCCCACTCCCCGGTAACATCAGAGCATGAGTTGCATCCTAAATTGCACACTCATTTCACGCAAGGAAACAGCTGCCAGTGGGCCACAGCCAACTGTATGTCCCAGAATCCTCTGGGAGGGATTGCATGGCAGACAACTCAATGTGGCTGAAGGCCGCGCCACCCACTCCAGTCGCTCATCTCTGCAGTCACCAACCCCAGGCCACGATCGACCCCTCTGGGCCCAGGTGACCTGCAGAAGGCCACAGAGGGTTGCCATCTTTCAGCTGGGAAATTCCTGGAGGATTCGGGGGCACAGCCTGGGAGAAGCAGAGTTTTTGAGAGAGGAGGGTATGGGCCGTGGCTCAGCAGACAGAGCAACTGCTTGGCATGCAGAAGGTCCCAGGATCAATCCCTGGCATCTCCAATTGAAAGGAGCAGGCAGTAGGTGATGGGAAAGACCTCCGCCTGAGACCCTGGAGAGCTGCTGCCAGTCTGAGTAGACAATACTGACCTTGATGGACCTAGGGTGGAGAGGGGCTCTGGCTCAGTGGTAGAGCATCTGCTCAGCAAGCAGAAGGTCCAAGGTTCAATCCCCAACATCTCCAGTTGAAAGGACCAGACAGCAGGTGATGGGAAAGACCTCCACCTGAGACCCTGGAGAGGTACTGCCGGTCTGAGTAGACAATTCTGACCTTGATGGACCAAGGGTGGAGAGGGACTGGCTCAGTGGTAGAGCATCTGCTCAGCAAGCAGAAGGTCCCAGGTTCAATCCCCAACATCTCCAGCTGAAAGGACCAGACAGCAGGTGATGGGAAAGACCTCCGCCTGAGACCCCGGAGAGCTGCTGCCAGTCTGAGTAGACAATTCTGACCTTGATGGAACAAGGGTGGAGAGGGACTGGCTCAGTGGTAGAGCATCTGCTCAGCAAGCAGAAGGTCCAAGGTTCAATCCCCAACATCTCCAGTTGAAAGGACCAGACAGCAGGTGATGGGAAAGACCTCCACCTGAGACCCTGGAGAGGTACTGCCGGTCTGAGTAGACGATTCTGACCTTGATGGAACAAGGGGGGAGAGGGACTGGCTCAGTGGTAGAGCATCTGCTCAGCAAGCAGAAGGTCCAAGGTTCAATCCCTGGCATCTCCAGCTCAGAGGACGAAGCAGTAGGTGATCGGAAAGACCCACTACCTGAGACCCTGGAGAGCTGCTGCCAGTCTGAGTAGGCAATACTGATCTCGATGGACTGAAGGTCCCATTCAGTACAAGGCAGCTTTGTGTGACCATGAGAGGGAGCCCAAGGACGGGACGGGACTCCACAGGTTCTGCCTCCCAAAGCTGCCATTTCCTCCTGGGCAACTGAACGCTGCAGCCTGGCTGCATTCTGGGAAAACGCCAGGCTCTTCCTAGATAGGGCTGCCAATCTCCAGGTGGCACCTGGAGATCTCCTGCTAATACCCTTCATCTTCAGGTGACCCCTGGAGAGAATGACTGCTTTGGAAGGTGGATTCTACAGCATTATACCCTGCTGAGGTCCCTCCCCATATTCCACCCCCCAAACCTCCAAGTGTTTCCCCACCCAGAACTGGCCATCCTACTCCTGAAGGATGGCAACCATATGGCTGCTTAGAGCCAGTTTGGTGTGGTGGTTAAGTGCGCGGACTCTGATCTCGGAAAACCGGATTTGATTCCCCACTCCTCCACTTGCACCTGCTGGGTGACCTTGGGCAAGCCACAGCTCTGTACCAGCTGTTCTCTCAAGGACAGTTGTCTCCGAGCTCTCTCAGCCCCACCTACCTCATAGGGTGTCTGTTGTGGGGAGGGGAAGGGAAAGGAGTTTGTAAGCCGCTCTGAGGCTACAAGTGAAGGGCAGGGTATAAAGTCATTCTCCTCCTCCTCCTTCTTCGGTTTTGGAAATACCTGGAGATTAGGGTGGAGCTGGGGTGGTGCGGTTTAGGGAGAGGAAGGAAGGGACCTTGGCTGGGCCTAATGCCCTACAGCCCACCTTCCAAAGCACCCCTTTTCTCCAGGAGAAGAGGAATCGATGTTTTAAATCAAGAACTAATAGATATAAGCCATCCATGTCGTCTGGAGATGCGATGTGATTCCAGGAGATCTCCAGCTCGCACCTGGAGGCTGGCAGCCCTGCACTACACCGCAGAAGGGGGCTTGCAGACCCAAATTATCCTGGATGGCCTTAAACAAGCCTTTCAAGCCACACCGAAGAGCTGCACAAGTTGTGACTACACACACACACACACATACACACAGTGGCTCAGAGGTGAAGATGCTGAGATGCAGACCAGAAGGTCAGTAGCTTGGCAGTTTGAGACCCGAATGCCATGTGACGGAGTGAGCTCCTGTCTCTGGCCCCGGCTCCTGCCAACCTAGCCGTTCGAAAGCAAGAAATTGCAAGTATTTATTTATTATTATTTTATTTATTTGATTTCTACCCCGCCCTCCCCGCCAAAGCAGGTAGATAAATAGGTACCCACTGCAGTGGGAAGGTAACAGCATTCCATGCGCCTCAGCGTCTAGTCGTGCCGGCCACATGACCACGGAAATGTCTTTGGACAGTGCTGGCTCTTCAGCTTGGAAACGAAGACGAGCACCATCTTCTAGAGTCAGATTCGACTGGCTTTCGAGCAAGGGGGATCTTTACCTTTACCACTCGTCGAAGAAAGCATGCACATTCCTCCGACAAACCACACCAAGACGAAGACCGTTCTTTCTGTATTTTTAATTTATTTGTTTTATTTATAACGTGCCTTTCTCGGCACCAGGGACCCAAAGCGCCTTCTGTTGTCCCTCCTCTCCTCCATTTTATCCTCACAACAACCCTGTAAGGTAGGCAAGGATGAGGAGGTACAACCTGTCTATTCTCCTCCAGCAAGCTCCCACGGCAGGGTGAGGATTTGAACCTGGCTTTCCCAGATCCTAGTCTGAGCGTCTAGCTACTCCGCCACTCCGGTTTCCGTCGCTCGGCCGGGGGACCAAGTCTTCTGGCCTCGCTGCCCTCCAGCAAGAACTTTACATCAGCCCCTTTGGGAAGCGATCCCCTTTTTTAAAAAAAAAAGATCTGTGTTTGACGAAGGTTGCTGTGACTCTCGAAAGCTTGCCCCCTGAAACTCATGTTGGGTCTCCAAGGCGCTACTGGACTCAAATCTGTTTTAAAACAAAGTGTCATTCTCCCTGAAATTTTGAAAGCCCGAAACCGGGACACGTAGGGGAAGGAGCCGGTCGACCACTTCCTCCCTCTGCCTCCCTGTGGTTGGCAGGGCCAGGCCAAGTCTCTCAGAGGTGCAGTGAGGAGGGTTGCCAGCTCTGGGTTGGGAAATACCTGGAGATGTGGGGGTGGGGTCAGAGGAGGGCGGGACTTGGGGAAGGGAGGGACTTCAGTGGGGTATAATGCCATAGGGAGCCAGTTTGGTGTAGTGGTTTGGAGCACGGACTCTAATCTGGAAGAACCAGTTTGATTCCCCACCCTTCCACAGGCAGCTGCTGGTGTGACCTTGGGTCAGCCACAAGTTCTCACAGAGCTGTTCTCTCAAGGGCAGTCCTCGCGAGAGCTCTCTCAGCCCCACATACCTTACCGGGTGTCTGTTGTGGGGAAGGGAGGGGAAAGGAGATTGGAACCCTCTCTGAGACTCTGAGTGAAGGGTGGGGTGTAAATCCAATCTCTTCTCTTCTGCTCCCCTGTTATTTAGCACTATGGCCATTATTCAGAGATAGACTGCCTCTGAACACGAAGGTTCCACCTTGCTGTCATGGCTCCTACCTGACGACCGTTTTTTCACCGCTTATTGCGAATGTAAAGAGATGGCAAAGACCGATTGCTGTTCCTCTCCTGCTGCCTTTCGGCTGCTTCTTCGGGCAGGGTGTAAATCCAGTCTCTTCTTCTCCCTCAGTGGCTGTTTTCTCCAGGGCCCACGGTCCCTGTCACTTGGTGACCACTTGTAACAGCAGGAGATCTCCAGCCCCCGCCTGGAGGCTGGCAACCCTGCCAGTGAGTACGATTGGTCCCCCAGAAGGGACGTGGATCTTAAAGAAGAGCGGGGGTGGGGATCGCCTGTTCACCCCAGCGAGAAGGCTCAAAGCCGAAGACAAAATGACAGGAAGGGGGGAGAAAGGAAGTTGCTGGCGAAACCACGCAGCGACGAAGGAAACAGGAAGGAAAGATTCAAAGAGCCGCAAACTCCTAGGGGGGGAGTGGGGGGGGGGACACAGAAAAAACTTCTAACTCATTGCAAATCTTTCTCCCCCCCCCCCCACACTGGAACGAGGAGTCTGCCTTTCCACGGCCTAAAAGAGTCAGAATACAACATGAACAGCCCAATCTATATCCCTGGGGGGGGGGGGGCTTATTGCTTCTGGTTGCCAACCTCCAGGTGGGGACTGGAGACCCAGAACTGCAACACACTGCCAGACGAAAGCTCAGTTCCCTCGCCCCAAACGGCAACGAGGAGAGGATGGACTCCGGCTCTGGGTCTATACCCTGCTGAGGTCCCTCCCCTCCCCAAACCCCGCCTTCCCCAGGCTCTACCCCCGAAGACCTCCAGGAATCTCCCAACCCAGAGTTGGCAGTCTTAAGAGACACAGCAGACTCGGATCTCCAGAGCGGAGCTTTGACTCTGGAATAAAACCAAGCCTCTCCCTGCTTCCTCGGTCTTCTGGCAAGGGGACCGGGGAGCACAGAACCTGCCGGGCAGTTGGCTTCCCTGCCCAGATCCTGGGCCCGGCTTTGGGGAGAGGCCGCAGAGGGAGAGACGGAGCCAGAAGTTGCGGGGGGAGAAGAGGGAGGAAGGAGGCGCCTCTTCGGGAACACTGCAGGGTGGGACGCAGCCCCGCAGGGCTGGGGAGAGGCACTTTGGGTGGGGTTCCCTGAGTGGGCGGGCGCTGGGAGCGAAAAGGGGCAAGTTCAGAACACCACTGGGCGGGCGGGCGGGTGGGGAGAACGGGAGATGCCAGGCGCCCGCGGGACTTGCTATCTGACCTCATGCTACATTGCCAGTCGCCTGGCCCAGACCGTGCCACCTAAGTTGGCGCTGCCCTGCAATAGGGCGGTGAATGGGCAGAGGGCAGAAATGCCCACTTAAAAACGACCGGCTTAGACCGCAGAGACAGTTTGGGTGCCTGAGCCAGGTCAGTCTGATGCTTGCTGGGCGGTGCCAGTGTTCCTGGCAGCCGGGCAGTGCCCGGGCAATGGGCAACACAACTCAAGCATCAACACCAATGGGCCCGCTCTCTCCCTGATGGGCCTGCTGCAGAGGAAACTGTAACCTACCACTGCATGTACCTGTTGAATTTCTGCCTTGCACGCACCCACTGAAAGCACAAATCCTATGCTGAAAAGGAAGCGGGATGCCGGAAGCGAAAGAAGTGGTGGGAGTTAAAGCCCCCATGTGTTTCTTTCCCCATAGGCTGCCCCCCAACCTCTTCAAGGGGAAGGGGAAGAAGAAGAAAGAAGAAGAAGAAAGAAGAAGAGATTTATATCCCGCCCTTCACTCAGAGTCTCAGAGCGGCTTACAAACTCCTTTCCTCTTCCCCTCCCCACAACAGACACCCTGTGAGGAAGGTGGGGCTGAGAGAGCTCTGACAGAAACTGCCCTTGAGAGAACAGCTCTGACAGAACTTATGACTGAAAGAACTTACGAATTAAACCAGAGAATAAACCAAGGTCTGTTTTCCATGCCAGGCCTCTGACCATATGCAGACAGCCCTTTCCGCAGAGTAGCCAACAACCAGATTAGGAGACGCCAGGCCAGGCCACAGGGGGAGACAGGGGTTTAGGCCTCAACAGCTGTAATTTTGGGAAATCTCAAAGGCCTGTGAAAACAAGCAGGCTCCCCTCCCTCCCCCCTGGCATGACCTTCCCCCCGCCAAGTCCAAGCGCTGAGCCAACCAGCGAGGCGACAGCAAGGCTAATCCTCCGGGCTGGCCAGCCTCAGCTCCACCCCACGGCCTTCGGCTTACAGCCGCCCACAGCCGCCCCGAACGCCACCGGGACTTGCTGCCAGACTCTTGAGCATTCTTCTCAAGGAGCATATAGCCATTTGTGTGCCAGCCAACGCTGCCTGCCTAGGAGAGCCAAGAGTGATAACAACCCCTCTTCTCTGCCCACGGACTGTGGTACCACAGGCTTCCATGCGGTGGAGCCAGGAAAGAGCAGTGGAATTCGTGTGAACCCCAAGGGAAGTGGGTGGCAGGGTCCCATACCCCTGCACTGCAGTACCCCCAAAAGCCTAGGGCTGCCAACCTCCAGGTGGTGCCTGCAGATCTCCTGGAATTACAACATGGCCTCTAGACAACAGAGAAGGAGAAAAAGAGGAAATCGGATTTATATTCCGCCCGTCGCTTCCCAAAGGAGTCTCGGAGCGGCTTGCGATCTCCTTTCCCTTCCCCTCTTCACAACAGACACCCCATGAGGGAGGTGGGGCTGAGAGAGCTCTCTGGAGGACTGCCCTGGAGAGAACAGCTCTGAAGGAACTTGTGACTGGCACAAGGTTACACCAGCTGCTGCATGTGGAGGAATGGGTAACCAAACCCAGTTCGACCCAGATTAGAGTCCGCGCTCCTAACCACTACACCAAACTGACTAGTTCCCCTGGAGAAAACGATTGCTTTTGTGGGTGGACTCTTATGGCGTTATACCTTGCTGAGGCCCCTCCCCTTCCTAAACCCTGCCCTCCCCAGGCTCCACCCCAAAATCTCCAGGAATTTCCCAGCCAGGAGATGGCAATCCTACCCTTCTTGAAATTCAGATTCCCCCCCCCCCCTTTTAACTTCCTGGGCATACAACAGCTGCCAGTATGTATATGGCAGTGGAGGACCAGCTGGACTAGTGGTTACAGCCTTTGACAAGGGGGTCAGCTTAAGAAGAAGAGGAGACTGGATTTACACACACACCCCTTCACTACCGGAAAGAGTCTCTCAGAGGGGCTTACAATCTCCTTCCCCTTCCCCTCCCCACAACAGACACCATGGGAGGTAGGTGGGGCTGAGAGAGCTCTTTCCCGAACTGCTCCTGAGAGAACAGTTCTGAGGGAACTTGTGACTGACCCAAGGTCACACCAGCAGCTGTATGTGGAGAACTGGGCAATCAAACCCGGTTCTTTCAGATTAGAGTACGCACTCCTAACCACTACACTAAACTGGCTTGCTTTCTGCACGCGAGGGCCCACATCCTCCATTCAAGGACATCCACCTTCTGCCCCATGTGCACCCTTGGTGCCTTCGATGTCCCAGATCACACCTGGGCACATGGCTAAGAATTACCTCCCATTCCTCACAGGGCACTGCCAGCCCCAAATTCGAATCTCCCACTTTGTGCAATTTCAAAGAGGGAGGGGAAGCAAACAGGCCGTTCCTTTCCCCCTCCTGGTTGCAATTACAGCCGCCCGGATCAGGCCGACCTAATCCACGTTAAGCAATCCTCTAAGCAGCTCCGACTGGCCGCCAGCCCGGCTCCTCTGCCCCACTGACGGGCTCCCCGCTTCCTACCCCTCTGCTGCCCGTGTGGCCAAGGAACAGCAGCCCAGGCGTCAGGAGGGTGGTGCCAGCAGTGATGTGGTGGCGGCACACAGCCCAGCCCAGCCTGACCTACTTCTCTTTCCTTTCCGTCACCTGCTCTTTCTCCCCTCCCCAGGGAGGGGAACTCGACCAAGCCATGCCCACAGACCCTTGGGGGGACGGGACCCACGTGCCCCCTAGAACACGGGCACAAGCGCGTTCCCTTTCAGGCTGCCTGTCTTTGGAACCCCTCTCCACTGGAAAAATTAAAAAAGGGCGTATTCCACCTGAAAGGATGGCAAACGCTTCCCCTCTGCTGAGGAACTAGGTCACCGGGCACTAGCGTGGTGTGGCACAGGCAGGCAATCGATACTGGCCAGTTGCCTTGGCACGGAATGGGGAACGCTGCCCTGGGCCGACTAGCACCCATCTGACTTTCTCTGCCTGCCGCAAAGGCCGGTGTGTGTGGGGGGGGAGATAGCACCTGGACCTGCCAACTTTGGCCCTCCCTCTCCTTGGCAGTGCCAGGGGCTGGCACGCAGCCCACCTCGGCCTTGCTTCCCCCCTGCCAAAGCGAGCTCCTGTTTCAGGCCTCGCCTGTGGTGTAGCTGCCAGGACGGCGGTGCGTGCCACGGGGTTGCTATGGAGCATGCGGGAGCTCAGGGGCAGCGTCGCCCCCACCCGGGGGGGGGGGCACCTGGCGCAAAGAAGAGGGAGCGGCGGCAGCAGAGACGGAAGGAGAGTTTCTTGGCGGTTTCATCAGCCACCCCAGAGGAGCACGGCTGCTTCTGCCTCCCAGCAGCCAAGGCTCCCACGGCAACGATGCCATGGGGGCCGCAGGCTCGGCTAGGCCTCGCTGAGGCCTACTTCGGGCGAAGCCACACCGGGCCTGCGATTCTTGCTAGCCAGGGCACGTTTATGAAAAGCAGGTGGTTTAACTTTGTGGTTAGAATACAGTGGTTAACGGGCCGAACCAGGTCCGAGAAGACCTGGGTTCAAACCCACATTCGGCATCTTTCGGCCTAGTCTCTCTCCCAGGGTCGCTGCCAAGACGAAACAGAAGAAAAGAGCAAGAGTCCAGGAGCACCATGAAGACTAACAAGATTTACAGCAGGTGAGGAACGTCCGTGAGTCACTGCTCACTTCGCCGCTCACTCCTCCCCTGCCGCAAATCTTGTTAGTTTTTTTAAGATGCTACCGGACTCTTGCTCTTTTCTATTGCTACAGACAAACATGGGGACCCATCAAGATGAGACAGAGGTGGTGAGAAGCATTCCCGTCGCCCTGAGTTCCTTGGCACTAATAAATAGCCTCTCCCTTCACATCTATTAAGATTTTTATCTTCCCTGTCCTTTGAAGAGTTCGGAGAGGCGTATAGACTTCCCCCTCCGCCAACAACCCTGTGTGGTAGGTTAGGCAGAGAGGGGAATGACTAGCCCAATGTCACCCAGAAAGCTTCGGGCCGTGAGTGGGGCTTTGGAGCCAGGTCGCTTTCTTGTCCAACACTCAGAGCTGGTGCGGCCTAGCGGACAGTGTGTCAGACTCGGATCCTGGGAGACCCAGGTTCGAATCCCCATTTCGACCATGAACACATGAAGCTGCCTTATATTGAATCAGACCCTCAGCCCAGCAAAGTCGGTACTGCCTGCTCAGATTGCCAGCAGCTCTCCAGGGTCTCAGGCGGAAGTCTTTCACACCACCTCCTTTTACCTGGAGATGGCAGGGCTTGAACCTGGGGCCTTCTGCCTGCCACACAGAGAATCTAGCACTGAGCCAGAGCCCCTTCCCTTCCACCGTGGAAGATCGCCAGGTAACCCTTCTCTCAGCCAAGCCCCCCCCCCCCAAGTTGTAATTGTGAGAAAATGAAGGGAGAAAACTACATTCCTAAGAGCTTTGAGTCCCCACTGGGAGCAGGATATAGAGGCTTCTCAGACTTGCTCTATATACACACACACATATAGCAAGGCAAACGCATCTAACCCCATCACAGTATTCAGATGGGCACCAGAGAGGGGGTTACTTCTGAATTCTTTCTCCTTGGCCGGTTTCCCCTCCCTTTGACTCCTGTTAGGAAAATCTCCCGCACCTGGAAATCTCTATCCCCCCCACTGGGCAGTTCAGATTAGGAAGGGGTGAGGAAAGGATGACGTGTTTAGCCATGCTGGTGTCCGCCAGTCTTCAAACCCCACCCTCTTCTAACATCTTTCCTGTTACAAAAGTGTCTGGTCCGATACTTGTCTTTGGGATGCAGCACTGACTCCCCACACCCCCTGGTGCTATACACGTCTCCTTAACAGGCGGAAGTCAACAAGTAGAGCTTTTCCTAGTCTCTGACGAAGGGAGCTGTTAACTCTCGGAAGCTTATACCCCCCCCCCCCCCCGAAGTTTTCCTGGACTCTGAGGTATTACTGGATTTGAACCTTGATGTTTCCTGGCTCGGTGATGGGATGGGGGAGGGGTGGAGGAGAAGAGTTGGATTTGTACCCCGCCCTTCACTTGGAGTCTCAGAGCAGCTTACAATCTCCTTTCCTGTTCCCTCCCCACAACAGACACCCTGTGAGGTGGGTGGGGCTGAGAGAGCTCTTTCGAGGACTGCTCTTGAGAGAACAGCTCCAAGAGAACTCATGACTGACCCAGGGTCACCCAGCTGGGTCCATGTGGAGGGGTGGGGAATCAAACCCGATTCTTCAGATTACAGTCCACCGCTCCTAACCACTATACCTAGTTTTTGGTAAGCTTTTCCTGTCGGATTTTTGTCTGCTATGCAGTTAGGGCCCTTGTGGGGGGATTTCCAAAAGGAAGGGCCTAGTAGGGTCTAAGCACCCCAACCTCAAGTCATTCTGCTGCTCTATTAGCAGAGCTATCCAAGCTATCTGGACCTCCCAATTTTTTAAAAATTCAATAAAATTTTACGTCAGGGACCATGTAGATAAGACATAGCTCTTTCATACCATGCTTTCTAACACAGTCCCCACCCATCTCCAGCACGGGAAGGCTGTGGTTACTAAGTGAGGAGGGAAAGGCACTTTGCACATGCTCTGAGACACTCTGGTCATTTCTTGAAAAAAAGATCCAACAGGCGTGCATTGCCCTCCATCCTGCCACCTCCACGTGAAAGACAAGTTCATTTTCAAATTTGCATTTCTTCAAGTGACTTCATGCACCCATGCAAATGAGCTGGCGGAGTTTCTGCCTTCTGGAAGAGTCGTTAGCCTCAAGTGCTACCCACAAGAGTCCGCTCTTCCACGCCTTTATTTCTGCAGCGCAGAAGTGCCGGGGCTTGCCGGCCACGCAAGCTCAGCCAAGAACTACCCTAGGGTGAAACTGAGGCCCCCAGAAAAATAACTTCACGCATGCTCAGAGGCAACTGTACCCCATCAGCTGTCGCGAAACAAAAATTACATAATTCCTAACAGGAAAGATAAGACTGATGGCCGGCCACGAGGGAAAGGGAAGGTTAAGGTACCAGGACTCAGATTAAATATCGGTGATCCCAGTTCTTACCTTCTCGGTTGCGCTGATAGCCGGCCTGCTAATTCCTGCCCGTCCACGCCTGCACGCACAACCACCTCCAATCCACTTTGGCTTCCCTAAAGCCCCCCCTCCCCCACAGCCACAAGGACACCTGGGGACACAGAGCAGGTGTATTCTTAAGCATACATCCGCCCCCACCCTGCTCACCCTTGCGCTGCCGGTTCAGAGCCCTCGGGGAGGGGGGCCGACGCAAACAGGTGCGGCAGGCAGGCCTGCCTCTCAAGCCCCGGCGTGTGTGCGTGTGGGACTCTGGGAAGGGCACCCCACCTTTGGCCCACAGGTGGACAAACAGCGGTGCCCACCTGTAGCCTGAGAGGAGGGGCTTCCGTTGCAACTGGCACGGCAGGGAGGGGCAGCTGATTCCCATGTGCAACTAAAGCAGCGTATGAGAAGACCCGGGGGCTGTCTCCACAGCCATGTGTAGAGTCCAATCCGATGCCAACGGTGCCAAGCTCACCCCCTCAACGCCCTGCTTTAATTAATCTGGGGTAACGACTACCTCCAGGTGCCCGATTTCCCCATGGCTAATTTAGGTCATCAATCGGATGGTGCCATCAGTTGCAAGGGGCCGGAAGAAGGTACCAGCCTGCACACACACACAAAATAAAAGCCCTGCTTCGGTGAGCTGGCATCAGTGCCATCAGCCCAACCCTTTCACCCCCAGCTTTATCCGACTGCAATGATTGGCATGAAGATTCCATTCCCTACAATTTCCCCATGGCTTCATGATCTCTTTTTTGCTGTGTTCCACTGTACCCCCCTTACTTTACACATATCACCATTAGCCTTGAAGGATGAACTGACTTTACAGTACTGCGAAAAGCCCTTCATTTATATTCCTCACGATACAAACAAATAATAATAGCTGGAAATATAAGCCCTGTCTCACCCATAAACGGGCATTAAAGAGAGAGAAACTTTCCTCCCTTTTAAACTCCCTAGCTTGCAAATGCAAGAAATTGGTGGAAGGGAGGTGACAGGTAACCTTGGTTCCCGCACAAATGCTAAACCGAGCCTCCATATTCAGAGGCAGTACACTTTCATATCTCCATTGCCAAGGAGGCAACAGCTTGAGAGTGCCGTGGCCTCCATGCCCAGCTTGCAGGCTTCCTGAAAACATCCGGTCGGCCACCGTTGGAAACAGGATCCTGGACTAGATGGACCTTTGACCTGACCCAGCAGGGCCTGTCGAGATCTGAACCTGGCACCCTGTGGGTTTTTAAACCTGGCATTCAGCATCAGACTGCGGGGCACATTCTGCCCACTGCAGAAGAGTGAAGGAACTCTGTGAGGGAGCCTGGCAAAAGTTCAGCTGGCACATACTCAAGAGGGGCACTGCCAGGCGTACCATGACAAACACACATATCTACACCGGAGGGCCGAGTCATAAGCAGGGCTGGGTGTGCCTTTGGGAGGGGGATGACTCCCAGGAAAGCTGTCCCAAGGAAAAACCTGTTGGTAGTAACCGAGCACCTGAAGCTTGTTAGTCTAAAGGCCTCGACATTTACTCCAATTTCTGTATCCACTGCCCCAGTTCTGGGTGTCAGTCACAAACAGGGACTACACGGAAACAGCACTTGTTTACGAGTAATTCCTTCCCTCTTTGCAGATCCAGGAATGGGAGGAGACAAAAACCATGCTGGATACCCCTCTAGTAGGACCGGGGCCACAAAAATCCACCCGCTCGCTCATAAAATGTACGCTGTTTAATTCCCAGTAGGAGACGGAACACGGTGAGATATACAACTTTAAGGGACAAAAGTGTACCGGTTGTTAAGAAAGAAGAGGTGGTAGAAATCAAAGAATGCGCCAACATTAATGCAAGCATAAACGTCGGTAGCTGGAATAATTGGACCCGTCAGGTAGACCTTCCCAGACACAGCCTGCTCAGACTCAAAAGGCAGCCCATGGCTATGAGCTAAATGGTGAATTCAGGTGGGTAGCCGTGTTGGTCTGAAGGAACAGAACAAAGCTGGAGTCCGGTGGCACCTTTAAGACCAGCAAAGTTTAATTCTGGGTATAAGCTTTCATGCGCGCGCGCGCTTCTTCAGATACATACAACAAAGTTTGAGTCCAGGGGCACCTTTAAGACCAGCAAAGTTTAATTCTGGGCATAAGCTTTCGTGTGCACGCACACTTCTTCAGTCCAAGGGTAAGAAGCACCCAAACCCCGACGGATGCCCAAGTGTGGGAATGATGCCCTCAGCGGGCACAGGCCAAAAAACACCATCCTCATTCTCCCACCAGACTGCTTTGGAAACAGGGCTCTAAAGGGGACCACCGGGCCAGTCTGAGAAGTACCCCTCCCCCAGTTTTGGCCAGAGCATTCCATAAGCGAAGGGCAAAGTGGAAATCCATGGGCCCACGCCACCCCACAAGATACAGCTGTACCACCAAGGCCCAGACTTGGCAGAGATATTCCCACAGCGCCACACCTTGCCCCCCCCAACACCCACGCAACACTGTTCCCAATCTCCCACTAGATTCCCAGCCTCCAGCCCCCCCCCCCCAGCAAACACACACCTAAGGGTGACATATACCTGCCCAACAATGCCAACCTGGGCACCCAAGACCCAGGGCCAGTCCATCCCAGCAGCCAACACGGGCAGCAGAACTGCAGAGGTGCCAGGCAAACTGGCCAATCACGGGGGGGAGGGGAACACAATAGCTTCGGGACCACAGGATCCGAGCAATGGGGGGGCACCTGTGTCTCCCCCCCAGCACCCCCTACTCTTTCGGAAAACTGCTTCCCCGATATAAGATGGGGGGGAGCAACATAAATAACCCTTCCGTTTGAGGCCAGGGCATGCCCCCCCCCGCCCCAGCCTCTGCCCACGTCCCCCGGGAGCGGTAAGTGTCGACTTCAAGGTCCGGGCGGTAAGGCTGGGTCAAAAGGGGAAGAGGGGCGAACCGAAAGGGAAAATGGGGAAGGGATCGCTTTCGGGGAGGGCGTCTTAAGCGGAAGGGGGGGGGGGGGGGGACACGAGTTGGGGAAGTTGCGAGCGGACGCCCGAAGAGCTGAGCCGCACCGCCGTCCGGACGGGCACAACCCGGGATTCGAACTCGGCTCCCGGCGATCCTGGGACTCCATCTACCAGGAGGAAAAGCCTCGTGGAAGTTTGGAGTTGGGGAGGGGGGCTTCCCAAATCCTGGGAAAGTGGGTTAGGCAAGGGGGGGGGGGAACACACGCGCAAGCACGAGCACTACACGCACAAACCCCACCCGGCGGATCGGCGCTCCCCCTCCCCAGCGCCGCACTTACCCCCCGCGGGTCTCGGCGTGACTCTCGGCGCGTTGGGTCGGGGGCGGCGGCGGCGGGGGGATTATTCCTGCGTGTTCCTCCGGCGAGCCGGTCTCTGCGGCTGTGCGTGTCGGGCGCGATCCCTCCTTCTGCCTGGGTGGCCCTCCTGCCTCCGCGCTGGCTTGCTTCCCCCCCCCACACCTGCGGCTCCCCCCGTAGAGCTCACCTGTCCCGGCCACGCCCCCAGCTCACCTGTCCTCTCCCTCCCTCCCGCCCCCCCCCCCCCAGCTTAGCAACAGCTGGAACAGGCGATCGCCGCCTCCCCCAATAAGGGAAAAGAGGCCAGCCCTCCTCTTCTCCCCCCCCCACCCCGCTCCACGGCAGAGCCGCCCCCTTCCCGGAGCCCCGCCTCACCTGCCCTTAAGCCCCGCCCTCCCGCCGCCCGCCGCCCCGCCCCTTCCCACCTGGCTGCGCCTCCTTCGCTCGCCATCCCCTCTGCCCAGGTTTCCGAGCGGCCCGGGGAAGCCCCGCCTCCTGCGCCTGACCATTGGCCGGCGGGAGGGTTCCGCGGGTTCTTATTGGCCGGCGCGGCTGTCGTGGAGGCTTCTGGACACACCCCCTGGTGGAGGGGGAACTGGCAGGGCCGCTTGGAAGACCCTGCCGGGGAGGCGAGGATTAAGGCGGCGGCTGTTGCAAGCGGGGCTGGGGCGAGACGGTCAGTCGGGGGGTGGGGAGCGGAGGAAGGACTGAATCATCAAAGGCTCCGGAAGAAAAGTTTGCAAGTGGAAAGGATGAGCGAATCCCTCAGGCGGTGGGGCAGGGACGGGAGGGGGGACTTCCCGGAGGGGAGCGGGGAGGGAGGGCGATGGGAGTCCCCCCCCCCGCGCAGGACTTGGCCGCTTGCCAGGGCACCGCGTTGGGGGAAGCGCACGACCGCCAAGCCCCCTCTGCTGGCCGCTTGGATGCCAGGACGCCGGCGCTGCCCACTCCTTTTGCCACGGGCGCTGGGCCGCCTGGCGTGAATTGCGGGTCTCTGATCGTCTGGGGTCACGCAGGGATGATAGAGTTGGAAGGGATCTCCGGGGTCATCTAGTCTAACCCTCTGCACAATGCAGGGAATTCAAATCACAAATTTCAAATTTATTCACTGCAAAAAGCCCGCACTCTAATACAGTAGTTGAACTAAGTTTGTCAGAATTCATGAAACCGCTAGCATAAATGAAATACATAAAATGAGAATATCAAATAGTGCGTGCAAAAATGCAGGAAATTCACAAATACCTCCCCCCCCCACACACACACAGTGACCCCTGCTCCAGACCCAGAAGATGGCAAAAAACCTCCAGGATCAAACTGACCTGGAGAAAAATTGCTACCTGACCCCAAAGTGGTGATGGGCATTTCCCTGGACGTGGATGCCAACCTCCAGGTGGGACTGGAATGACAGCTCCTCTCCAGACTACAGAGATCAGTTCCCCAGGAGAAAAATGGATGCTTTGGGGGGTGGAATGTAGGGCATTGTACCTCATTGAGGCCCCTATCTTCCAAGGCTCCACCCCAAATCTACAGGAATTTCCCCGACCTGGACCCAGCAACCCTGCTTGGGTGTCATGAAAGCAGTGGGCGTGTTATAGGAGCCTCAGCAAAGGAAAGGAGGCCAGGCCTTCGGCCCAAGGAGCATACAGGACAGGCATTGAAACACAAAGTGGTTATTTGTTTCTTTACTGAAAACATTTCTATGCCACGTTTCCACCCAAATAGTGGTCCACACTCGCGCCATGCAAGCTCGCTGGGTGACCTTGAGCCAGTCACATGCTCTCGGCCTAATCTGCCTCGCAGGGTTGTTGTGAGGATTAAACAGCAGAGAGGAGAACGATGTAAGGCCATTTGGGTCTCCACTGGGCTGAAAGCCGGGGGATCAATAAATTAAATAAAAATAAATCAGTAAACTTCAAGGCATTTCAACATTAAAACAACACTGAACTTAAAAAAGAGAAATGTAAGGTGAGATGGGTTGGATCGGTAAAGGAAACCCCGGCCTTCGGTTTGCAAGACCTGAGCATGGCTTTTTGATTTATAGGGTTCTCATGAGCTGGAAGCGATTTGAAGACACAATGCACATAAAAGGTTTAATAAAAACATACAAATGTACGTAACACCAAAACCAGGGAGGAAGGCCAAGAATAGTTCTTGGGGGCACGTGAAACAAAATAAGAAAAGTTCTTACTCGTGTCCTCTGGTTTTCATATCTGATGTCCTCAGTGCACATGAGGCCCTTAGCAACTAATATATGTATCTGCACAGTTGCAGTGTGAAATAGCTCTCAGTGTGCCACATGGATTCCTATGGCTCACGCATGCGCATTAATTCCTATGTGCAACGGAGACAAGATGTGCCCGTTCTTTGCTCGGAGATGGGACTTCTGGAGATGCTGGGGAAGCAGCTAGGGTGGCCAACGCTGGGTTTGGAAACACCTGGAGATTTGGGGGTGGAGCCTGAGAAGGGCGGGGTTTGCAGAAGGGAGAGACTTCATTGGGCTACAATGTCACAGAGCCCACCTTCCAAAGCGGTCATTTCCTCCAGGGGGACTGACCTCTGTTGCCTGGGGTGCAGTTGTAATCCTAGGAGCTCTCCAGCTGCCACCTGGAGGTTGGCAACCCAGAAGCAGCTGAACTCTTTCTTTCTTTTTTTTTTTTAAGGCAAAGTTAGCAGTTCACCTGCGCACAATGTTCACCAGGTGTCATCCCCACTCCCCCAGGCACAAAAAACAAGCGGGAGAGCGGTTTCTTAGGGAGACATCCCCGGAAGGTGTTGTGGCAAAGACCATTTTGCTGGCCCCAAGTCCCCCTCCTGGGACATGTATGTGGCGGGCAGCAACCACAGCGCTGAGCACCTATGTGGCGGGAAACTGACGCATCACCAGGGAGAGAAAAAGGGAAAGCAAAAAACACCTGGGAACATGGAAGATGAATGCAGGATTCCCAGATCCAACCCACACTTTGGGAAGGAAGCCGGACCCAGTGATTTACCACAGAGAGAGAGGAAGAAGAGACTGGGTTTATACCCCGTCCTTCTCTTGGAGTCTCAGAGCAATTTACAATCTCCTTTCCCTTCCCCTCCCCACAACAGACACCCTGTGAGGCAGGTGGGACAGAGAGAGAACTGCCCTTGAGAGAACAGCTCTGAGTGCACTTGTGACTGACCCAAGGTCACACCAGCAGCTGCATGTAGCAGAGAGGGGAATCAAACCCGGTTCTCCCAGATTAGAGTCCACGCTCTTAACCACTACACCAAACTGGAAGGGCTCTCTAGAGCATGAAGTTGAGCGGGCTCCGGCGGATGGCAGAAGATAGGAAGGCCTGGCGTGATGTGGTCCATGGGGTCGTGAAGAATCGGACTCGACTGGGCGAATGAACAACAAGAGGCTGGGACCAATGCTCCCTCTAAGCTGTGGAGTCTTGTGAAGAAAAATTCTACTTTGCGAGCTACTGGCATTAAAGTTGCGAGCAAGCAATTTGGCTGCTGAATAAATCAGTTTGCTCTGGAGCCCTCCTCCCTGAGCTAAGACAAAAATGCGGGAGCCGGAAGCTAAAAAACTGTGATCTAGCTCAGTTTAGAGGGAACACCTGCCATTTGTGTCCCCCACTAGGATTGCCAACCTACAGGTGAGGCCTGGAGACCTCCTGAACTTACATCAGATCTACAGACTGCAGATATCACATGCCCTGGAGAAAATGGCGGCTTTGGAGCGTGAACTGGAGAGCATTATACCTTGCTGAACTCCCTCCTGTGGCTCCATCCCCGAATCTCCAGGAATTTTCCAGTCTACAGTTGGCAACCCCACCCCCGCCTCCAAACAGGCATTTGTTTGGTTCCAGAAACTAGAATCAGGCCCAGCTGGGGAAGGCGAGGCCTAAAGGCATCGAATGAAGCCAAGCAGACGAAAGGGGGGTGCCGGGATGGTGGGAAATAATACCCAATTCCGGTAACTCCGATCCTGATATCCAGAAATAACCTTGACTATTCTCTTTTAATCACATGCTGCTTTCTGATTCCAGCACATTCCTGGGAAGGGAAGGGAAACGAATGCCTCTCACACACACCCTCCCGAGGTCTGTTCTCAACCTGTCCGGGAACCAGGAAGAGGAGGGCTTTTCTGGGGTGCACCAGCACAGGAAGGAGCACAACCTGAGAATTTCGTGTGGTGGGTTTTGCACACCGAAAGCTGTGCGTGCGAACGAATGCGCGATTTATTACTAATCGAGTTGCTGCCTCTTCTGTCCGTAGAGAGGAGCAGTCAGCGCAAACGGATGGTGCGGGATCTCTGGGGACGCTGCATGCCTCAGCTGACCCAGAAACCGTGCATGCGCCCCAAATCGCAGGGGCTTGGCAACAGATCCGTGAAGGCGCATTGGATGCATCGTACACCAAAGAGCTCGTGTCGCGCACTGCTCCTGGGCCACGTCCTCCCTCCTTTGAGCATCTGGAGGCCGAGCCTGGCACACAACTATGCACCTTGCCCCACAAGTTGAGAGTGTTGGGAAGGGGGGTGGGGTTCTGGTGCCAGCGTGGAGCCCTGGCTGAGCCGCCTGCCGACAGGAGAGCCCCACCTGTGCCGAGCTGGGTGGGGTTGCCTTCTGTTCCTGCTCCCCCTCACACAGATGACTTGGGTGGGGTCACACAAGTACAACCTGTTCGGCTCAGCCCAGCGGGTGGGAACGGAGCGCCACGTTCCGAGCAACACATTCACCTGGCCTCACCTCCGGGGACCCTCCCCCCCCAGGAGTCCTCATTTTCCCCCTTTGTCCTCGCACCTTCCCGCCTCCCCCTGGCCTGGCTCAGAGAAGCAACCCACAATTCATTTGTTTAGCTGATCCAGACAGGAAGGAAAAAGGCACCGCGAGCCAAAGTGAACAGCAACCTGCATGTGACACCGGGTGGCACTGCAGTGCAAAATGCATGTCAGCAGGCCAGGCCAGGGTTTCTTTATTTACTTCGTTAGTTTGTGCCTCGCCATTCTCCCCAGCAGGGACTTACTTCATTCGCTTCTCCTCCATTTGATCCTCACAACAACCCTGGGAGGTAGATCAAAACGGGTAGCCGTGTTAGTCTGTCTGAAGCAGCGGAAAAGAGCGAGAGTCCAGCAGCACCTTCAAGACTAACAGAATTTGTGGCAGGGTGGAGGAGCTTTCGGGAGCCACTGCTCACCTCTCACTTCTCAAAAGCTCACTCACAAAAGCTTGTGCCCTGCTATACATTTTGTTCGTCTTGAAGGTGCTACTCATTCCTGTGAGGTAGGTTAGGCTGAGAGGTGAGATCGGCCCGAAGTCACCCAGTGAATTTCCAGGGCACGAATGGAGATTCGAACCTGGGTCTCTCTAGATATGAGTCCGATACTCTTAACCACTACGCTGTGCTGGCTGTGGTGCAGCAAGGCGAAGAGGGACCAAGGCTAAGCCCTGCAGTGTTGCCAACCTCCAGGGCGGGCCTGGAGGTGGCCTGGAATTACACCTGATCACAGTGAGGAGTTCCCCCAGAGAAAATGGCTGCTTTGGAGGCTGGGTTCTATGACATCATAACCCAGTGAGGCTCCTCCCCTCCCCAAACCCCGCCCTCCCCAGGCTCTGTCCCGAAATCTCCAGGAATTTCTCATCCCAAGCCTAATTAGCTTCAGCGTTTTCTCCTCCAGTGCCCCAAGAAGCATACATTATGCATTGCAGTTATGGGAGAAGTAGGCGGGAGGTGAAGAGGAAGAGAGTATCCCGGTTATATAATTCTCCTGGGGTTGAAGGCTGAGGGGTTAAGTCACCCTTTGAGTTGGCACATACTGGCAGAAAGCAGTGCCACACTGCGCAATCCACATGCACACAGCGACATAAATAAGGGACAACTCCCTGCCCCGAGGAGCTTACAGCTTCCCTTTCGACAGGTGGGGAGGAAAGGTCGAAACAAGTCTCCAAGGGGAACGAATGTGTGTGGATCGTGCCGAGAATGAAAGCTCGGTTGAAGTTAAAACTGGACAAAAGTGCTCCTGAGCAGGTCCAGAGGGCATCTTGCAAACACCTAGGTAAGCCCAGAGGGTCCTCACTGAACAGAAGGGAGGCCTTCCCCAACCATTCATTGCATGTATCCGCCCTCCAAGAAACCCAGAGTCTGCTTTTTCCACTTACGACAGCCCTGTGAGGTAGACATGGCCGGCCTAAGCCCACCCTGTGAATCTAATAGTTTGAGCAGAGAACTGAATGTGAGTCTGTGATCTGGCCCTGGGATGGGACATCCAGACAAACACGAGGTACGGCACCTTCCTTCTTTATTATCACACCACCAATCTGCTTGGCATTTTACAGAGTTCCGGAAGACAGGTCCCTGCCCTGAGGCACTTACAATCTAAAATTTGCCACAGAGCATGTGGAGGTGGGGATAAGTGGCAGGAGGAGGCCGTGCCTCATTCCAGTGACACGGGTGTTCCGGCTTTGTTCCGGTAGCAGGACATTTTTCCCTAGGATGTCAGGCTGACTGTCACTCTATCCAGTTTGATCTCACGCTTTCTGCTGGGAGCTCAGGGCAGCAAATGTGGCTTCCTCTCCCCATTTTGTTCTCACAACAACCCTGTGAGGTGGGCCAGGCTGAGAGTGCAACTGGCCAAAGTCACCCAATGAGCTTCATGGGTTCCCCAACATGATGCCCCGTGGCTACCATGATGCCCACGGACACCTTTCCTGGTGCCCACTAAGTTTTTTGAGAAAGTGGGCGGGGCTTTTGCCCAGCAAGGCTCCTGATTGGCCAGCGGCGATCTGATTGGCAGTGCAGGTTTTTTTTAAAGAGTGGCTTTAGCAGCGGCGGCTGCCACAGCACAAGGATCTTCGCTGCATGCCTGAAGATAAGCTGTGTGCAAAAAAGTAATTTTTTTTACATGTTAGTTTTAACAGGCTAAGCTGCTAAAAAGCTCCTGCTAAGCTGAGCATCTGCCTGAAATGCGAAGAGTCACTTTTAAGAGACGAAGTCCTATGAGGAAAGGTTGAAAGAGCTGGGTATATTTAGCCTGGATAGGAGACGACTGAGAGGGGATAGGATCACCATCTTCAAGTACTGGAAGGGCTGTCTTATAGAGGACAGGGCGGAGTTTTCTGATGCCCCAGAAGGTCGGACCGGAATCAGCGGGTTAAAATTAAATCAGAAGAGTTTTCGGCTAAACGTTAGGAAGAACTTCCTGACGGGTCCCTCAGTGGAACAGGCTTCTTTGGGAGGTGGTGGGCTCTCCTTCTTTGGAGGTTTTTAAGCAGAGGCTTGATGGCCATCTGAAAACCATGCTGATTCTGTGAACTCGGGCAGATCGTGAGAGGGAGGGCAGGAAGGGCTGCCTCAGTGCTTTGTTCTCGTGGCCCCTTTCTTACACACCCAGGGAAATGCCGATCGCCACTTTGGGGTCAGGAAGCAATTTTTCTCCAGGCCGGTTGGGCTGGAGATCCTGGAGGTTTTTTGTCATCTTCTGAGCATGGAATGGCAATCACTGGGGGGGGGGGGGGGAGGTATTTGTGAACTTCCTGCCTTGTGCAGGGGGTTGGACTAGATGCCCCTGGAGGTCCCTTCCAACTTTGATTCTATGAGTTATGCATGACCTCACTCCCTAAGACTTTGCTGTTGGCTTCATCTTGTAGTTGCGCCCGCCATCCTGTGTCAGAATCCCAAAAGTGCTCGCTCACAGGCTCCGGAAGATATCTTCTCAGTTTTTCTGCTCGGCCTCTTCTGCTTCTCCTCACAACAGCTTGCTGCCCCTTACAGTTGCCAGCCTCCAGGTGGCACCTGGAGATCTCCTGCTATTGCAGTTGCTCCCCAGCTGACTACAATCAGTCCCCCTGGAGAAAATGGCTGCTTTGGAGGTCGGACTCTATGGCATGCCCTGCTGAGGCCCAAACCCCGCCCTTCTCAGGCTCCACCCCCAAAATCTCCAGGTATTTCCCAACCCAAAGCTGGCAAATTTGGGGTCAGGAAGCAATTGTTCTGCAGGCCGGTTTGGCCAGGGATCCCAGAGGTCCCCCCCCCCCGCTCCTCAGTCACAAAGCAGGGATCACTGGGCGGGGGTGGGGGGATGTCTGAATTTCCTGCATTGTGCAGGGGGTTGGACTAGATGACCCTGGAGGTCCCTTCCAACTCTATAAGATTCCATGAACCCTGCTCATGTAGCATTTACCCTCATTACAATTACTACTTAAGTCCAATTCCAGCCGGATCCCTGGTGCAGTCTTTTTGAAGCTCTTTCGATTTAACGTCAGTCCATTGGTATCCTGCGCTGTTTCACCAGTGGAAAAGCCGATAGGATAGCACCAATGTTCCCTCTAAGCTGAGTTAGTGTGAGCTAGCTCACAGGTTTTTTTAGCCTCCGGCTCACATTTTTATCTTAGCTCAGGACGGATGGCTCCAGAGCAAACTATTTTATGCAGCCGCCAAATTGCTCCCTCACAACTTTAATGCCAGTGGTTCACAAAGCAGAATTTTTGCTCACAGGACTCCACAGCTTAGAGGGAGCATTGGATACCACCCAGCGTCTTTTTCCTCTCTCTCCTGCGGAGAAACGCCTGGCATCCCACGTGGGATTTCTGATTCTGCAGACGAGATTAAAAAGCCGTCCTCTGCCACGGGCTTCCTGTGTGGCCCTGGGCGCCTCCCTTTCCCCCCTAGCTGCTGCCACATTTCCCTCCTTTGCAATGGGCGCCGTGACCTATTTTCTGAGCCTGTTTCGAAGGTGAGAACATCCGAAGCCTCCCAGGGCCTCGGCTCAGATACGAGCGACATGCTACGGAGCGTGGTAAACCAGAGTCGCAGCCGTGGGCCTGAACCTCTTCCCCGTCCACCCCACCCCACCAACACACCAACTCAGGAAAGTCCCGCCTCTGTGTCAGCAGCAAACCCGCGGCCCCTGGGGGGAGAGAGGAGGCTGCTGGGGGGGTGGGAAATCCCACAGTAAATCCCCTGTGAGTGTCTAAAACCCGCAGCCCTGTGGTAGAGCTGATACAGCTGGGCCATTCCCCCCTCTCCCGACAGCAGACTTGCTTTCGCTTTTTGGGGACGTACAGCTGCACTTGTAAAGGGGGAGTGGGTTAGCCTGGGCCTGCTCTGAGGCCAGTTTCTTGTTTCTGTATAAAAAGGACGGAATCGTGTAAGCCTTCCGCCACCCGTAGCTCCACAGCAGAGGTAGGACTTCAGTCAACCTCCAGGTGGGGATCCCCCCAGAGTGACAGAGATCCGTTCCCCTGGAGGAAATGGCTGTTTTCTACAGCAGACTGAATGGCGTTATACTCAGCCTTCCCCAAACCCCACCCTCCCTCCCTAAGGTTCCACCCCCCAAATCTCCAGGAT
This sequence comes from Lepidodactylus listeri, assembly GCA_029233225.1. Taxonomy (NCBI): domain Eukaryota; kingdom Metazoa; phylum Chordata; class Lepidosauria; order Squamata; family Gekkonidae; genus Lepidodactylus; species Lepidodactylus listeri. Next base: position 154,416,805 of record JARCFY010000003.1, read on the forward strand.
TTCCCCAACCTGGAGGTTGCAGCCTCAGAGGGGATGGTTTTCATTACCCAGTGAACATGTACAGACGTGAAGCTGCCATATACGGCATCAGACCGTTGGTCCATAGAGGTCAATACGACTCAAAAAATATCGTTTCCCTTGGAAGCTAAGAAGCTTTACACAGTATCCCCCATCGTCCATGTTTCCCAGTTTGGCGTAGTGGCTAAGAGCGTGGGCTCTAATTTGGGAGAACCGGGTTTGATTCCTCACCTCTCCACGTGCAGCTGCAGGTGTGACCTTGGGTCAGTCACAAGTTCTCTCAGAGCTGTTCTCTCAAGGGGCAGTCCTCAGAAGAGCACTCTCAGCCCCACCTGCCTCCCAGGGTGTCTGCTGTGGGGAGGGGAGGGGAAAGCATTGTAAGCTGCTCTGAGACTTCAAGTGAAGGATGGAGTATAAATCCAATCGCCGCCTCCTCCTTTTCTTTGAAAAATGCTTTTCAAACAAATTACAAAGGTGAACTGATTCGCAACGGTAACGAGAGAAAGAAATTTTTACCAACAAAAACAGAAGCACGTCGTACATGACATATTCAGGTAGGGTAAATTTCAATTATGGTGAACCGATTAACTTCCAAGAAGGTTAACTTGCTACAGCTCCAAGCCCAGGTAAGAGAGAGAAGTAGAGAGGTCCTATATCAGATGAAATACAGAAGGCAAGTGTTGGGGGGGGGGGGGGTGTCTGCTTATTTTAGGCTCTCCCATAAGCAACCCCCCCCTTCCCATAACTGCAAGCAAGGACCAAGTGGCACAACATCTAACCCATGAGAGGGTGGAGCCAACTGCCCAGTGTCCCCCAGTGAGAGGACCCTCTTAACCCTTTCCCTCCCAGATCCTCTTGCAAGCAGAGCTACAATATCCAACAAATATTGTCTCCTCAGACTGGCAGCAGCTATCCAGGGCCTCAAACAGAGGGCTTTCACATCACCTACAGCCAGGCCATGGGGAGCCAGCTTGGTGTCGTGGTTAGGAGCACAGACTGTAATCTGGGAGAACCGGGTTTGAGCCCCCACTCCTCCACTTGCAGCTGCCGATGTGACCTTGGGTCACTTACAAGTTCTCTCAGAGCTGTTCTCTCAAGGGCAGTCCTCGAAAGAGCTCTCTCAGCCCCACCTCCCTCACAGGGTGTCTGTTGTGGGGAGGGGAAGGGAACGGAGATGGTAAGCCGCTCTGAGACTCCTTCAGCTAGTGAATGGCGGGTATAAATCCAGTCTCCTTTTAGATGGAGATGCTGAGGATTGAACCTGGGGCCTTTTGCCTGCCAAGCAGAGGCTCTACCACTGAACCACAGGCTCTCCATCTCTATAGACTGATTTTTGTTAAAAGGGTGGCTTCACATATGGCTGGCATGATTCCCTGCCACTGACAAAAGGCTGGGGGACTCAGTAGTGGAAAACCAGTTAAGGAGGGGGGAGAGCTGATCACTTCCCAGCCGTCAGGTGGGGCCTGGAGATCTGCCGGAAGTGATCTCCCGATGACCGAGATCAGTTTCCCTGGAAAAAATGGCTGCCTTGGCGAGTGGAAGGAGCTCGGTATAGAGAGTCCACCCGCCAAAACGGCCATCTTCTCCGGGGGAACTGATCTCCGTAGTCTGGAGATCATTTGTGATTTCGGGAAATCTTTAGATCCCACCTATAGATTAACAACCCTATTTCTATAAAATGTGGTTTGATTTGGGGGGGTGTACATATTCAATAAAACAGCTTTAAGAGGGGATTAGGTAGCTTCAGGGAGGATAAGCCTATCAGTGGCTGCTAGCCATGGTGGCTGAGGGGAACCTCCACATTCAGAGGCACTAACCCTCTGAATCCCAGAGCCAGGAGGCAACATCAGGGGAAGGCCTCGGTCTCCATGCCCTCTTGTTGGCTGTCCAGAGGAACTAGATGTCCAGGGTGTGAAACAGGATGCTGGACTTGGACTGATCCAGCAGGGCTCTTCTGATGTTTTTATGAGGGGAAGGCCTCGGCCTCTCTGCCCTGTTCTTGGACCTCCAGAGGAAATGGTTGAGGCCACTGTGTGAGACAGGATGCTGGACTAGATGGACCCTCACTGGTCTGATCCAGCAGGGCTCTTCTGATGTTTTTATGAGGGGAAGGCCTCGGCCTCTCTGCCCTGTTCTTGGACCTCCAGAGGAAATGGTTGAGGCCACTGTGTGAGACAGGAGGCTGGACTAGATGGACCCTCACTGGTCTGATCCAGCAGGGCTCTTCTGATGTTTTTATGAGGGGAAGGCCTCGGCCTCTCTGCCCTGTTCTTGGACCTCCAGAGGAAATGGTTGAGGCCACTGTGTGAGACAGGAGGCTGGACTAGATGGACCCTCACTGGTCTGACCCAGCAGGGCTCTTCTGATGTTCTTATGAGGGGAAGGCCTCGGCTTCTCTGCCCTGTTGTTGGCCCTCCGGAGGAACTGGTTGAGGCCACTGTGTGAGACAGGATGCTCGACTAGATGGACCCTCACTGGTCTGATCCTGCAGGGCTCTTCTGATGTTCTTATGAGGGGAAGGCCTCGGCCTCTCTGCCCTGTTCTTGGACCTCCAGAGGAAATGGTTGAGGCCACTGTGTGAGACAGGAGGCTGGACTAGATGGGCCCTCACTGGTCTGATCCTGCAGGGCTCTTCTGATGTTTTTATGAGGGGAAGGCCTCGGCCTCTCTGCCCTGTTCTTGGACCTCCAGAGGAAATGGTTGAGGCCACTGTGTGAGACAGGAGGCTGGACTAGATGGACCCTCACTGGTCTGATCCTGCAGGGCTCTTCTGATGTTCTTATGAGGGGAAGGCCTCGGCCTCTCTGCCCTGTTGTTGGCCCTCCAGAGGAACTGGTTGAGGCTGCTGTGGGAGATGGGATGCTGGACTAGATTAGGGCTGCCAAGTCAGCCCAGGGGGCGGGGGATTCCCCGCTACAGGGGTTCCCGATCCGCCGGCCAGCATTCGGCCGGTGGGGGAAACCCCACCCCTGAAGTCGTCCAGCCTGGACGACTTCTCCCGCGCCGGGCGATGTCACCGGAAGTGACGCCATCACGTCGGGGGCGTTGCCAGGGCGACGCTCTGGCAATCGCTCCAAAACTCATAGAGTTTTGGGGCGATTGCCAGAGCGTCGCCCTGGCAACGCCCCCGATGTGCTGATGTCACTTCTAGTGACGTCGCCCGGTGCGCGCGCCGGGCAAGCTCCCGGCCAGCAGAGGACTCCCCACCCCCCGCCGGTAAGATTAAGAGACTTGGCAACCCTAGACTAGATGGACCCTCACATGTGTGAGCCAGCAGGGCTCTTCTGATGCTCTTATGAGGGGAAGGCCTCAGCCTCTCTGCCCTGTTGTCGGCCCTCCAGAGGAACTGGTTGAGGCCGCTGTGGGAGACAGGATGCTGGACTGGATGGACCCTCACTGGTCTGATTCAGCAGGGCTCTTCTGATGTCCTTATGAGGGGAAGGCCTCAACCTTTTTGCCCTGTTGTTGACCCTCTAGAGGAACTGGTTGAGGCCACTGTGGGAGACAGGATGCTGGACTAGATGGTATTCTTTCCAGCACTGAAGTGACCAAGGACTGATAAAAGCTTAAGACAGCCAGTTTGGTGTAGTGGTTAAGTGCACGGACTCTAATCTGGGAGAACCGGGTTTGATTCCCCACTTGTCCACTTGCAGCTGCTGGATGACCTTGGGCAAGCCATAGTTCTCTCAGAGCTGTTCTTGAAAAAGAGCAGTTTCTGTCAGAGCTCTCTCAGCCCCACCTACCTCACAGGGTGTCTGTTGCGGGGAGGGGAAGGGGAAGGAGTTTGTAAGCCGCTCTGAGACTCCGCGTGAAGGGCGGGGTATAAATCCAGTCTCCTCTTCTACTTCTTCTTAATATGAACAAACAGCACAAAACCATTCAGGACTCAGCAATCCTGACCAACGACACACCTGTAAGGTAGGCCTGTACCATTGTCTCCCCACATTGCGGGAGCTTTGGCTAAATCGCAGGTGACTTGCCAAAGGACATACAGTTAGTCTGTGGCAGAGCTGAGATTCAAACTCAGGTCTTCTTGCTTCTCCAGCGCTTTCTCTCCCCCCCCCCCCCCCGGCTTGTGACACACAGAGAGGCCTGGCCAGAAGGCCAGGGTTTAAGAGATTGGAGATGTGTGTGATCTATTGGCAGGGCACACATTATGGTTGTGTGGGGGGCCTGCGGATTGTGGGTGTTGGAAGCGTCACCTCACATTTGTGGGGTGCACTGATTGAACAGGCCGCTCGCAGTCAGTCGCAGCACACCTTGTGGCTTTCCAGCGCAGATGGCTTGTTCTCTCAGCGCCAGCTTTGGGGGCGTCAGCCTGGGGGGTGGCCTTCCTGTGTCAACCACTTCAGAGGGGCTGGGGGGAGAAGGAGGGAAGAGGGCACGAAAGCCAGCCAGCTGCATGGCAGAAACCGCATCTCCGCCACCTCAGGCTGGCAGGCAGTGAGTGAGTGAGTGAAACTGGGCCCACCGCCTGACTTCTAATTTTGGATCCCCAAGAGGGAAATGGTTTCTGTCGCATGGGGAAAGGCAGGAGACCCCCCGGCTTCCTACTTTCACTTCCTCCACCACCCTCACCCCCCATACACACCCCACCCCTAACAAATGCAAGAGGGCCATGCCTTTATACGAAGGCTGCCGTCTGAACGAAAACACAAGGCCAGCAGCACCTTAAAAATGAACGAGATTTGTTTACGCCTGAGTTTCCGTGAGTCGCAACCCCGTTTCTTCAGATGTGTGATGGGAAGTCATTCTGGGAAATGTTTTTGGGAAGATTATGGGGAGCTGAGGCTAAGGTAGCCAACCTCCAGGTGGCACCTGGAGACCTCCCACTATGTGACCACCCTCCTGGTTCTCCAGAGAGCCAGTTTGGTGTAGTGGTTAGGAGAACTGGGTTTGATTCCCCACTCCTCTACATGCAGCTGCTGGTGTGACCTTGGGTCAGTCACAAGTTCTCTCAGAGCTGTTATCTCAAGGTCAGTTCTCAGGAGAGCTCTCTCAGCCCCACCTGCCACACAGGGTGTCTGTTGTGGGGAGGGGAAGGGAAAGGGGATTGTAAGCTGCTCTGAGACTCCTTTGGGTAGTGAAGGGTAGTGAAATCCAATCTCTCCTCCTCCTCCTCTATAGGAGTCTCCCAGGATCAGCTTTCTGGGTCACCTTGCTATCTGTAGGTATCTCCAACCTCCTGTCAACCGAGAACCTCCTCCTACTCTTCACACAAACTCCTTTTATCCCCCTCTCCAAACCAAGCTCCTCTCCTTCCTGGGTAAAGCGATACCATTACTTTGCGTGATCTGGACACTATTCTTCTGTTGATACAGCCCAAAATCGTATTTGCCTTTTTAGCTACCGCAGCACACTGCTGACTCATGTTCAGCATATGGTCCACTAAGACCCCGAGATCCTTTTCGCACGTCCTACTGCCAAGATGAGTCTCCCCCAACCTATAATTATGCATTTGCTTTTTCCTACGTAAATGCAGAACTCTACATTTACATCCCCGTTGAGATTCATTTTATTGGTTTTAGTCCAGTTTTCCAGCCTGTCAAGATCATCCTGAATCCTGACTCTGTCTTCTACTGTATTTGCTACCCCTCCCGATTCAGTATCATCTGCAAATGTAATAAGCATTCCCTCTTTTCCTTCATCCGTATCATTTATTAAGATGCTGAACAAAACAGGTCCCAGGACCTCTCTGGCTCTGCTGTGCTGACTGCAGGCTTCCTCAGGTGCAAGGCCACCTCTGCCCCAGAGTCCGAGACCCTGGGCACCTGCAGACATACTATTATAATTGATCTCCAGATGACCAAGATCAGTTCCCTTGGAGAAAATGGCGGATCTGCAGAATGGATTCGATGGCCTTATACCCTGCCGAGGTCCCTCCCCTCCCCTCCCCTCCCCAAACCCCACCCTCCCCAGGCTCCACTCCCCAAATCTCCAGGTATTTCCCAACCCAGAGGTGGCAACCCTAGCTGAGGAAGAAAGGAATCATTTTTCTGTTTGAGCCCCTCCCCCCAGTAATCTTCACCATAACTATTCCCAGTATGAGTTTCCCTTTGAGTTGCCAACCTCCATTTAGAATACCGTGTTTTTCCCCCAGGATAATTTGCAGAAAATAAAGACGTTAAGCATTGGTTTGCTCCTAACAGACATTTGAGCTGTATCAAGAGACTGACACCTTTCAGTCAGTTTGGTGTAGTGGTTAAGTGCGCAGACTCTAATCTGGGAGAACTGTGTTCGATTCCCCACTCCTCCACTCGCACCTGCTGGACAACTTTGGGCAAGCCATAGCTCTGTCAGAGCTCTCTCAGCCCCGCCTACCTCACAAGGTGTCTGTTGTGGGGAGGGGAAGGGAAAGGGAAAGGAGATTATAAGCTGCTCTGAGACTCCAAGTGAAAGGCTGAGTATAAATCCAATCTCCTCCTCCTCTTCTTCTTCTTTCTTCTTCTTCTTCGTCATCTTCTTCTTTTTTTTCACAATAGGATTACTCCTGAGGAAGATTGGGATGAAATGAGTTTATATCTGGGTGCTCATTGAGTATTTTGGACTTATTTATTTATTTATTTATGCTTTCAGTTTATACCCTGCCCTCCCCGCGAACGGGCTCAGGGCGGCTTACATGGGCACAAAGGCCAGAAATAATACATTAAAATGATTAAAACAGTTAAAATGAATTCCTATGATTAATACATTGCTAATAGCTTCCTGTAACATTATTATCAGAATGGCGACCCAGTGGTAGGTCTCTAGATCCCGCCCTCACCAGCCAGGACTGTTAGGGCCGGTACATCATTGATGGTATCCCTGATGGGTGGAATCCTCGGTGGCGGCTCCTATTTGAAAGCCTGGCGGAAGAGCTCCGTCTTGCAGGCCCTGCGGAACTGTACAAGGTCCCGCAGGGCCCTGATCTCCTCTGGGAGCTCATTCCACCAGATGGGAGCCGCCACCGAAAAGGCCCTGGTCCTTGTTCTGGTGAGCCTGGCGGCCCTAAGGCCTGGAACCTCTAGCCCAGTGTTTTTCAACCACTGTGCCGTGGCACACTGGTGTGCCGCGAGATATTGTCAGGTGTGCCACTGGATTTTTTCCATGAAAGAAATGTGCCTTCCGGGCTGACCTTCCGGGACGCGTTTGCGCATGCGAGAAAGAACAGTGGCGCGGTCTCGCTGATTCCGCTCGCACGCTCTGTGGCTGGCCTGAGGTAGGGTGATTTGCCCCAAGACATTCCAGTAAACATGAATATGTTTGATGGTAACAGCTAGCTGTTTCTGTCAGGGTGGGGTTCAAATCAGTAACTGTCCCTCAGCGAAGAATGGGTGTACTGTGCTTCTCTTCAAATCACTTATGGTCAGCGGAATGCCGTTCACATAAGAGTAAGAGTTTAAACTCTCTATTTGAAAAACTTTAGCAGAATCGCAGTATTAAAATACATCCACATTATATTTCTTCTGAAACTCAGGTCAATGTTATGGGAAGGAGCCATTACACTTTGGATCTGTAACTTACGATTTCAAGTTGAGTGGCTATTACGTGTATTTGTAATACTGTCATAGTTAAGACTTGAGCTGAGGCAACTAATGACCCATTTATCTTGTATTTTAGTGTTTTTCAACCACTGTGCCGTGAGATATTGTCAGGTGTGCCGCTGGATTTTTTCAATGAAAGAAATGTGCCTTAGCTCGAAAAAGGTTGAAAAACACTGCTCTAGCCGGTGGGTTGACCCCGACCTCAGTGCCCATTGGGGAATTTATGGAGAAAGGCGGTCATTAAGGTGTGTTGGACCCTGGCCATATAGGGCTTTATAGGTAAGAACCAGCACCTTGAAGCGAACTCGGTATACTATAGGCAGCCAGTGCAGCGCTGCCAGCACAGGCCCAATGTGTTCTCAACTCGCGAGGCCCATCAACAGCCTAGCCGCGGCATTCTGCACCAGCTGCAGCTTCCGGGTTAGCCCCAAGGGCAGCCCCATGTAAAGAGCGTTACAGTAGTCCAGCCTCGAGGTGACCGTTGCATGGATCACTGTGGCCAGGTCGTCCCGATCGAGGTAGGGAACCAACTGCCGCGCCAGCTGAAGGTGATAAAAGGCCGACTTGGCAGTGGCTGCTACCTGGGCCTCCATTGTCAGGGAGGAATCCAGGAGCACTCCCAAACTCCTAGCCCGCGACACAGGCACCAACGGTGCCCCGTCGAAGCTCGGGAGTGAGAGCCCCCGCCCCAACCCGCAGCTCCCCAGACACAGGACCTCCGTCTTCGCCGGGTTCAATTTCAACCTGCTCAGCCTGAGCCAATCAGCCACAGCGTGCAATGCCCGGTCAAGGTCTTCTGGCCCAGAGTCCGACCGGCCACCCAACATCAGATAGAGCTGGGTGTCATCAGCATACTGGTGACAACCCACCCCAAACCTCCGGGCAATCTGGGTGAGGGGGCGCATATAGATGTTGAACAGCATCAGGGAGAGCACTGCCCCCTGGGGCACACCACATTCAAGTGGGTGCCTCATGGACTGCTGCTCCCCTAGCACCACCCTCTGTCCCCGACCTTGGAGAAAGGAGACAAGCCATTGAAGGGCCCACCCCCAATCCCCACGTCGGCAAGGCGGCGGGACAGCAGCTGGTGGTCGACCATGTCGAATGCAGCCGACAGGTCGAGCAGCAGCAACACCGCCCCACCACCCTGATCCAGATGCCGCCGGAGGTCGTCTGTTAGGGCGACCAAAGCCGTCTCTGTTCCATAACCTGGGTGGAAGCCGGACTGAAAGGGGTCAATTTTGTAAAGTTTTATTTATAATTTTGTAAAGTTTTATTTATAATATAATATGATCCTTACCAGGGGTCCGTTGGGGCCGGAGCGAGGCGGAGCAAAGCTCCGCCAGCTCAGGAGTGGCCACTAGGGCAGCCAGGGGCTGAATCAGATTCTCTGATCTGATTCGGCCCGCTGCCGAATTGCCGCCGAAATTCGGCGGCAACTTTAAGAGCAACTGGAGGGGAGGGGGTTTGAGGGAGAGGCTCCAAACTTGCAGGATAGCTGCTGGGGCCTCTTATCGAAATACCCACCAAGTTTCAAGAAGATTGGACCAGGGGGTCCAATTCTACGGGCCCCCAAACAGGTTGCCCCCATTCCCTCCATTGTTCTCTATGGCAGGAAAAAAGTAACACATGTACATGAGTTTTTTTCATGTACATGGCTTTAAGGAAAATTTCAAAAATATAAACAAGTATCGTTTTTGTTATATATTTCACGGTTGTATTAAAAGTTGCTTTAAAAATTGATGTTGATTGGGATTTTTATTTTTAAAAAGGCAGAAAGAGGAAGGGTGAGGAAGCCCTTTTAAATTGTGTGTGTCTAAAGTGCTACCAATTTGCAGCCGATTTATAGCGGCCCCAACAAGGGGCTTTCGAGGCCAGTGAGAGGCAGTTAAAAAGCCAGTTAAAAAGCCAGTTTGGTGTAGTGGTTAAGTGCGCGGACTCTAATCTGGGAGAACCGGGTTTGATTCCCCACTCCTCCACTTGCACCTGGCTGGATGACCTTGGGCAAGCCATAGCTCTGTACCAGCTGTTCCCTCAAGGACAGCTTGGGAAAGAGCTCTCTCAGCCCTGCCTACCTCACAGGGTGTCTGTCGTGGGGAGGGGAAGGGAAAGGGAGATTGTAAGCCGCACTGAGACTCCCTTGGGTAGTGAAGGGCAGGGTATAAATCCAATCTCTTCTCTTTTTCTTCTCTGCAGAGTCTTATTTGGTGGTCCCTGATCCAAGTACCCACCCTGCTTAGCTTCTGAGATCTGACAAGATCTGTAGATACTTAAGTATCATCAACTTATTTTGCCCCAAGCAAGGGGCTTTCAAGGCGAGCGAGAAGCAGAGGTGGTCTGCCATTTTTTTTCCTCTGCAGAGCCTTTCTTGGTGGTCTCCCTTCCAAGTACCGACCCTGCTTAGCTTCTGAGATCTGACGAGATCAGCCTATACCATGTCGCCTTCCCTCCCGATTCAAATTATGGTGACTGCGTTTTGGGGGGAAAGAAAAACAGCTTAAAAAAAGAAAAAAATAATAATCCAGAGCTAGGAATAAAGCGCAGTTCCGCCTTTGGAAGTCTCTGAAATCTTTCACTCTGGACTCAGCTAAGCCTGTTTCAGCATTGTTTTTCCAGTGATCAGGGTCCCATGGTGTTCTTTCTATTTGCTTCAGTTATACCCCGCTCTTCCCCCTACAAGTTTAAGGCGTCTGCCATCTGGTTTCTGGGTGGGCTTCTTTCCCAGAAGTTTTGCAATTTATGTATTTAATCCATTCATTTGTACTTCACCTTTCTCCCTGGGGGGGGGGGGGGATCCAAAAGCAGCTTACATCCTTCTTCTCTCCTCCATTTTATCCTCACAACAACCCTCAGAGGAAGCTTAGACTGAGGGAACATTGGTGGCTCGAGGTCACCCAGCGAGCTTCTATGACACGAGTGGGGATTTGAACCCAGGTCTTCCAGATACTGGCATGACACTCCTAACCACTACACCCTACATTTGGCATTCTCCTCTCCTGGACCTCATTTCCTTCACTTCCCCTTTCTGATTGGGAGACATCCCTGGAAAAGTGACTCATGTAGAAATAGGGTTGCCAGCCTCAAGGCGGGGTCTGGAGACCTTCCAGCATCACAACTGAACTCTGGACGGCAGGGATTCGGCTCCCTGGAGAAAACGGCTCCTTTGGAGGGGGGCCTCTATGGCATTACAGGCTGGCAAGCTCCCTCCCCTGTCCAGACCCAGCCCTCCCCACGCTCCCCAGGAATTTCCCAACCCGGAGTTGAACTTGTAGAACCAAATGCAGAAAACGTAGAGGGGGGACTCCTCCAAGTGCTGGTAATGATTCCCAGAACGGTGACTCACGCAGAAGCGCACGGGGCCAGCTCTGATTGGAAGGCGTGCCCAGAGCCGGAACTTACGCCGAAGACAGGGTCAATGCTGACCCTTTCACACTGCCAACAAATGCCTTTTTTTGCAAGTCATAAGTGCGAAGCGCCCTCAGACTTTAGTTTGGGGAGTGCGGTTCAGCTGATGGGTTCGGCAAACCCCGTCGTAGTAACCCACTTCTGCCTTCCAGCCAGGCCCTCCTGGTTTTGGCCGCCTGCTTCTCCTCCTCCTCAGACATGGGAGGCCGATGAGAAAGTTACTTGAACCATACCGTTCCCCCACCCACCCACTCTTCCCACCCACCTCTGGTTTCTTTTAAATCGGACAGTTTCTCCGAAAGCTTGAATGTCACCCTGTGGGTTGGGGGGAGGTGGGAAGTAAATCGGGGAGGAAACTGTCACTTCCCCTCCTATGGTAGTCTAGGAACCTCAACACACAAAAATATACACTCGGATTTGGCCTGTGCCCACGAATGTATGAAGGAAGTGGGGGATGTTGTGCGTCCCTGTTTTAAAGCACAGTCTATTTTTGAACGCAGAGGATGCCCCCTAGGGTTGCCAGCCTCCAGGTGGGGCCTGGGGATCTCCTGCTCTTACCGCTGATCTCCAGCTGACAGAGATCAACTCCCCTGGAGAAAATGGCTGCTTTGAAGGGTGGACTCTATGGCCTTGTACCATGCTGAGGCCCCTCCCCTCCCCAAACCCCACCCTCTCCTGGCTCCACCCCCAAAGTCCCCAGGTATTTTCCATCCCAAACCTGGCAACCCTAACGCCCCCGTATCCCAAGCTGAAAACTTGGGAAAAATCAAACCAGTCCACTGAGGTAAACAAGAATGGTTTATGTTTTTCACTCCGTTTTCAAAATCAAGTTTCTTATGGAGAGCGCAGCAAAGAAACATCCTAAAACAATTTTAAAAATGTTTAAATGAACAAATTTAGAGTCCAGTGGCCCTTTAAGACCAACGAAGGTTTATTCAAGGGATGAGCTTTCGTGTGCAAGGCACACTTTTTCCATATACTTTCCCAAATACAAATATTTGAAAACGTGTGCCTTGCACACGAAAGCTCATCCCTTGAATAAACCTTTGTTGGTCTTAAGGGTGCCGCTGGACTCTAAATTTGTTCTACTGCTTCAGACCAACACGACTAGGCACCTGAATCTATTTTTTAAAAAATGAACACCAATAATAGGAAATATGAAGATTCAAAGTATGCTTGTGATTTCTTAAGATGCGTGTGGAATGTTGGGTTGCCAGTTTCAGTTTAGAAAAGAGACGACTAAGGAAGGGATATGATAGAGGTTTATAAAATTATACACGGGCTGAGAGAGTGGACAGAGGGAATTTTCCTCCCTCTCCCAAAAGACTAGAACTCGAGGGCATCTAGTGAAGCTGATGGGCAGTAGGTTCAGGACGGACAAAAGGAAATACTCCTTTGCACAGAGAGTGATTAAGACGTGGCCTTTGCTGCCAGAGGATGTAGTCATGGCCGCAGGAATAAACAGCTTGAAAAGGGGATTAGCCAGATTCATGGAGGACATGTCTATCGATAGCTACTAGCCATGGAGACTGAGGGGACCGTCCACATTCAGAGGCACTAAGCCTCTGAATCCCAGAGCCAGGAGGCAACATCAGGGGAAGGCCTCGGCCTCTCTGCCCTGTTGTTGGCCCTCCAGAGGAACTGGATGAGGCCTCTGTGTGAGACGGGATGCTGGACTAGATGGGCCCTCATTGGTCTGACCCAGCAGAGCTCTTCTGACGTTCTCATGAGGGGAAGGCCTCGGCCTCTCTGCCCTGTTGCTGGCCCTCCAGAGGAACTAGCTGAGGCCTCTGTGTGAGACGGGATGCGGGACTAGATGGACCCTCACTGGTCTGACCCAGCAGAGCTCTTCTGACGTTCTTATGAGGGGAAGGCCTCGGCCTCTCTGCCTTGTTGTTGGCCCTCCAGAGGAACTGGTTGAAGCCACTGTGGGAGTAGGGCTGCCAAGTCAGCCCGGGGGGCGGGGGATCCTCCGCTATAGGGGTTCCCGATCCGCCGGCCGATGGGGGAACCCCGCCCCCGAAGTCGTCCAGCGTGGACGACTCCCCCAGCATAGTGACATCACCTGGAGGTGACGTCACCACATTGGAGACGTTGCCAGGGCGACGCTCTGGCAACGCCCCCAACGTGGTGATGTCACTTCCGGGTGACGTCACCGGGCGCGTGCGCTTTGCGCGCACACCAGGGAGGCTCCCGGGCGGCTCCCAGGCGAAGAAGGACTCCCCCCCGCCAATAGGTGAGTTCGACTTGGCAGCCCTTTGTGGGAGACAGGATGCAGGACGAGATGGACCCTCACTGGTCTGTTCCAGCAGGGCTCTTCTGATGTCCTTATAAGGGGAAGGCCTCGGCCTCTCTGCCCTGTGGTTGGCCCTCCAGAGGAACTGGTTGGGGCCTCTGTGTGAGAGACAGGATGCTGGACTAGATGGACCCTCACTGGTCTGACCCAGCAGGGCTCTTCTGATGTGCTTATGCCAGCCTCCAGGTGAGGCTTATTAGAGATCTACCGCTATTACAACAACTGATCTCTGGACAATAGAGATCATATCCCCCAGAGAAAATGGCTGCTTTGGAGGGTGGACTCTCTATACCCTGCTGAGGTCCCAGTCCTCTCCAAACCCTGCCTTTCCCAGGATCCATCCCCCCAAATCTCCAGGTAATTGCCAACCCAGAGCTGGTAACCCTAACAGAAAGACAACTTCTCAAAGGATGTTAGAAGGAGAATGTGTAGTGCCAATGTGATGTAGTGTTTAAGAGTCTTGGACTAGTATCTGGGAGACCCGGGTTCGAATCCCCCACTTGTGCCACAGAAGCTGGCTGGGTGACCTGGGGCCAGTCACACTCCCTCATCCTCACCTACCTCACAGGGCTGTTGTGAAAATAAAATGGAGGAGAGGAGAATGATGTAAGCCACTTTGGGGCCCCATTAGGAGAGAAAGGCAGGTTATAAATGAAATCAATAAATAAATGTATTTTGTTCCTGGCTGGAGCAATTCACTGGAGGAAGGCAGCTAAAAGGCAGCAGGAGAGAAACAGCAAAGTAGTACCCAATTGGTCTTTCCCATCTCTTTACACTGCAATAAGTGGTGAAAAAACAGCCATCACCTGGGAGCCATGACAGCAAGGTGGAACCTTCATGTTCAGAGGCAGTCTATCTCTGAATAATGGCCATAGTGCTAAATAACAGGGAAGCAGAAGAGAAGAGATTGGATTTACACCCCACTCTTCACTCAGAGCGGCTCACAAACTCCTTTCCCTTCCCCTCCCCACAACAGACACCCTGTGAGGTAGGTGGGGCTGAGAGAGCTCTTTCGAGAACTGCCCTTGAGAGAACAGCTCTGAGAGAACTTGTGAGTGGCCCAAGGTCACACCAGCAGCTGCACGTGGAAGAGTGGGGAATCAAACCCGGTTCTTCCAGATCAGAGTCAGCGCTTCTAGCCACTACACCAAACTGGCCCGTGAGCTTCACGCCCTGCATGTGAGCTTCCCAGAGGCACGCAGACGAAATGTGAAAAGCAATAAACAGGGTGCCCTAGAATGTCAGGCACAGGGGTCTGGTTAGGAAGGGAGATGGAAGGTGGCAACCCTACACAGTTCTGGCGAGGGTTGCCAACGGGTTGGAGAACAAAATGTCCTGCCCCTAAACAGAGGCTTAAAGGGATGCGATTCACCAGGAGATGCTTTTTATCTCCATACTGCGGGTGCGTTCAGACGCACCATTTAATCAGGTTTCGTGACTGATCAACAACGGATTTCATGTGCACATTCACACGGCAACATCTGCCTCCCGTCCCGATCTGTTGGCTTCTTGCTCAAAAACCCCCTTAAGCTGGAGCATTTTGTTACTAGGTCCCAAGTGGTGTTTTCTTGACTCTCCTGGTTAAAGCTGCAGTTTCCCCTGTGCAATCGCTCCTCCGGTGTCAAGCCACTTCCGATAGTTTAAACCCCCTTCCACTTTTCCCCTGCCATTTTTTTTGTGCGTCGGTGGTATGCGCATAAGCGGAGCTCCGTTCCCGCGTTTATAAAACCAACGTTTAAACGGTCACTAGTTTTGAGTTCGGCATCCCAAAGAGGCCAGTTTAGGGTAAAAAGTTTAAAGGGAAGTCTTCTGTCACAGTGGTGAAATCACTGTGCTCTGCGGAACTGTCAAACGAAAGCCGTGATTTGCTCCAATGGTTCTGCGCATGCGCGAGGATAACGTTTTTCAGTTCTATGCATGAGCAGTTATGTGCATGCACAAACTTAGGATTTTTTTTAAAAAAAACACCCCGACATACGTTCTTGTGTGATTGCGATTGTGCAGAGTAAAAATAATCGCAACAGAGTGGGGCCATTTAAACCTGATTAAATGGCGCGTCTGAACGCATCCTACGAGAAGATTCCGTTGCCCATTTCCACACATTAAGGGACAGGACATTTTGGTTCATCCAGGCCAGTTAGCAACCCTGTTGGATGTGGCTCAGTGGTAGTCTCTGCTTGGCATGTAGAAGGTGTCAAGCTGAATCCCCAGCATCTCCAGTTAAAAAGAGATCTGGCAGGAAGTGATGGGAAAGACCTCTGCCTGAGACCCCAGAGAGCTGCTGCCAACCTGAGTAGACAATACTGACTTTGATGGACCAGGGGTCTGAGTCAGTTTAAGGCAGCTTCATGTATTCTAGGCTTGCAGCCAAGGAAAGGCTGGGTAGAGCAGAGGACTGAGGTGTGGAAACTGTGCAGAGACCACCCTCTGCTGGCAGCTATAAAAACTCCACTTTGAATAGCTGTTTGAAAATGAAGACTTTGAGTCCAGCCTAGGGTTGGCCAGTTCTGGGGTGGGAAATCCCTGTAGATTTGGGAAAGGCATCGTTTAGGGAGTAGACAGAGCTCAGTGGGGTGTAATGACACAGAACCCACCTTCCAAAGCAGCCATTTCCCCTGGTGGGAGGTGATCTCTATAGAGCCAGTTTGGGGTAGTGGTTAGGAGTGCGGACTCTAATCTGGGAGAACGGGGTTTGGTTCCCTACTTCTCCACATGCAGTTGCTGGTGTGACCTTGGGCCAGTCACAAGTTCTTTCAAAGCTGTTCTCTCAAGGGCAGTTCTCAGGAGAGCTCTCTCAGTCCCACCTACCTCACAGGATATCTGTTGCGGGAAGGGGAAAGGAGATTGTAAAATGTTCTGAGACTCCTTTGGGCAGTGAAGGGAAGGGTATAAATCCAATGTCCTCTTCCTCCTCCTCCTCTCCCACAAGAATTTGCCCTCTGGGTAAGATCAGCATTGGGGGGGCATCCTCCATATACCCCAGCTGCCAGAGGTGCTATGAGAGCTGGCAGAGGGCTTTTCTTCCCTTAGTGTAGTGGTTAAGTGCGCCGCGGACTCTTATCTGGGAGAACCGGGTTTGATTCTCCTCTCCACTTGCACCTGCTGGATGACCTTGGGCAAGCCACAGTTCTGTCAGAGCTGTCCTTGAAAAAGAGAAGTTTCTGTCAGAGCTCTCTCAGCCCCACCTACCTCACAGGGTGTCTGTTGTGGGGAGGGGAAGGCAAAAGAGTGTGTAAGCCGCTCTGAGACTCCCTTGGGTCGTGAAGGGCGAGCTGTAAATACAATCTCTTCTTCTTCTTCTTCGAGATCCTGAGACCTCTCAGTCTAGAGAAAAGACGGCTAAGAAGAGACGCGAGAGAGGCACATAAGATGTCGTACAGAGTGGAGGAAGTGGCTAGAGGGAGCATTTTCTCCCTATCCCATAATACTAGAGTTTGGGAGCACTGGGTGAAATGGTTGTCAAATAGGTTCAGAAAAGACAAAAGGAAATACTTCTTAACAAGTAATTAATCTCTGGAATCCAGTGCCAGTGGAGGTTGGGATGGCTAGGAACCTAGGTGACTTGAAAGGGGAGTTAGACAGCTTTGTGGAGGAGAGGTCCATTAGTAGGGCTGCCAGCCCCTAGGTGGGGCCTGGGGATCTCCCGCTTTGACAACTGATCTCCAGCTGACTGAGATCAGCTCCCCTGGAGAAAATGGCTGCTCTGAAGGGTGGACCCTATGGCATTGTACCCTGCTGAGGCCCCTCCCCTCCCCAAACCCCACCCTCCCCTGGCTCCACCCCCAAAGTCTCCAGGTATTTTCCAACCCAGACTTGGCAACCCTAGCTATTAGCCATAGTGACTGAAGAGAGCCTCCATATCCAGAGGCAGTCAACTTCTGATTATCAGTGCTGGGAGGATGTAAGGATCAAGGACAGGCCTGCAACTGGACCTCTAGAGGAATTAGCTGGCCACTGTGTGAGACAGGATGCTGAATTAGATGGACCACTGACCTGATCCAGCAGGGCTCTTCCTACGTTCTTATGAGGAGAAGGCCTCGGCCTCTCTGCCCTGTTGCTGGCCTTCCAGAGGAACTGGCTGAGGCCACTGTGTGAAACAGGATGCTGGCCTAGATGGACCCTCACTGGTCTGTTCCAGCAGGGCTCTTCTGATGTTCTCATGAGGGGAAGGCCTCAGCCTCTCTGCCCTGTTGTTAGCCCTCCAGAGGAACTGGTTGAGGCCACTGTGTGAGACAGGATACTGGACTAGGTGGACCCTCACTGGTCTGACCCCAGCAGGGCTCTTCTGGTGTTCTTATGAGGGGAAGGCCTCGGCCTCTCTGCCCTGTTGTTGGCCCTCCAGGGGAACTGGTTGAGGCCACTGTGTGAGACGGGATGCTGGACTAGGTGGACCCTCACTGGTCTGACCCAGCAGGGCTCTTCTGGTGTTCTTATGAGGGGAAGGCCTCGGCCTCTCTGCCCTGTTGCTGGCCCTCCAGAGGAACTGGTTGAGGCCACTGTGTGAGACAGGATGCTGGACTAGATGGACCCTCACTGGTCTGACCCAGCAGGGCTCTTCTGGTGTCCTTATGAGGGGAAGGTCTTGGTCTCCCTGCCCTGTTGCTGGCCCTCCAGAGGAACTGGTTGAGGCCACTGTGTGAAACAGGACGCCGGACTAGAGGGACAACTGGGCTGATCCAGCAGGGCTCTTCTCATGTTCTAATGTTCTGCAATCTGGGAATCCCTGTGGATGTATGAATCAGCTAGATACCTCTGGTGCAACAAGATGTGCAGTTAGTGTATTTTTTTGTTTTCTTTCCAAGAAATGCTACTGCTATTTGGGGTCTGCCCCTCTTCCCTGGTTTGAGGCAATATGCAACTAAGACTGCGGAGACCCAGGTTCAAATCCCCTCTCTGGGCGTATAAAACTCACTGGGAGACGTTAGGCCAGTTGCTCTCTCTCAGACAACCTCCCTCGCAGGGTCTTTTTTGAGCGATAGAATTGTGTATGCCTCAGCTCCTTGGAGGAAGGTCCGAATACAAATCAGATTCGTAAGTTGCTCCTCTGGACCCCCTCTCTGCCTAGTCAACAAGCTGGTCTTGAATCCCAAATGACTTTGTAAACAATGTAATGGGCTGGGTACTTTCAGTGCATATCAAAGGCGCAAATCCCTTTCCTTCGATGCATTTACAAGAGAGACTGTGTTGAGAATAGAGGGGTTTAAAAAAAGAGAGAGAGAACCATTTTTTAAAAACAACATATTGTTTTTCTGCAGTTTAATCTTGAACATAACTACAAGCAGGGTGTTCAGCTCCCCCCTCCACTGCCCCCAATCTTTCTCCCGAGCTCTGGAAGACCCCTTGCTTTCTGGCGTGATACCTCAGTGCAACGAGGGAATTGTTTCTTTTGCACTGAGGACAAATTCGCTCACATCTTCTCAGAGCATCCTGGGGGACCCATCTTGGCTTCATTCCTTTCCTTGCTTTTCTATTCTCTTTCGTCTTTAAAAGGGGATGAGATAGATCATCGAGGATAAATCTATTAGTGGCTACTAGCCATAGTCACTGAGGGGAACCTCCACATTCAGAGGCACTAAGCATCTGAATCCCAGCGCCAGAAGGCAACATCAGGGGAAGGCCTCGGCCTCTCTGCCCTGTTGTTGGCCCTCCAGAGGAACTGGCTGAGGCCACTGTGTGAGGCAGGATGTGGGACTAGATGAACTGCTGGTCTGATCCAGCAGAGCTGATGTCCTTACGTTTCTTCTACTCTGTAAGAATCCGTGAATCTCAAAAATTATCTTTGGATTTGCTGATCCTTTGCCATCTCTTAAAAAGAGGCCAGGGACTTCCCCTCTAACTGTACCTTACTGGTCAACCTGCCCTCCTCGACCTTCGCCTCTCCTCCACGCCACCGTCCGATCCCTACCTCTGGCACAACTTTCCCCCATCACTTCATGAAGTCTCTCTTCTAGGGTTGCCAACAGGCCTGGAGGGATGTACCCTGCCCCTTTAATAGAGGCTTACAGGAAGCCTCTTCATGTGTTTGAAATGTGGTATTGGAGGGGGTTTTTATGAATACTGCGGACGGCCAGAAAGACAAAGCAGTGGGTTCCAGATCCAATCAAACCTAAACCCTCCTCAGAAGTTAAAATGACTCAACTAAGGCTTTCATACTTTGGTCTCATTATGAGAAGACAAGAGTCCCTGAGAAAGACAATAATGCCAAGAAAAGTTGGAGGCAGCAGGAAAAGAGGAAGCAAAGTAGAGGTCCATGAGTGGCTATTATAGCCACAAGGTCTAGATGGAACACTCTGTCTGGGGCAGGGATGCTCTGTCTTCTGTATGCTTAGGGGGCCACAGGGCGGGGGCTTCTGGAGTTCTGGCCCCGCTGGTGGACCTCCTGAGGGCCCCTGGGTTTTGGCCATTGTGTGACACAGAGCGTTGGACTGGATGGGCCACTGGCCTGATCCAACATTGGCTTCTCTTATGTTCTTATATGGAGCAGAGGTCCATGAGTGGCTTTTAGCCACAAGGTCTAGAGGGAACACTCTGTCTGGGGCAGGGATGCTCTATCTACTTGGTGCTTGGGAGAGTCAACATTGGGGTGGGCTTCTGGAGTTCTGGCCCCACTGGTGGACCTCCTGAGGGCACCTGGTGTTTTTGGCCACTCTGTGACACAGAGTGTTGGACTGGATGGGCCACTGGCCTGATCTAACATTGGCTTCTCTGATGTTCTTATGTTAGGCAGACCCAATAGGTGATGGCTTGACTCAGTTAAAAGTATCCCACAGCCCTCAGTTTGCAAGACCTGAACAGAGGTGTTAAGGATGGGATGTTTGAGAAGCGATTAATTCATAGGGTCACTATAAGTCAGAAGCGACTTCACGGTAACTTAAAAAACACACACATGTCAAGGCCGTCCAGTCGCAATCGACTTATGGTGACCCCAGCAAGGAGTTTTCAAGGCAAGTGAGAAGCAGAGGTGGTTTCCTGTTATCAATAGAGGGGCGATTCTGCATCTGGCATTTGCTCCACATTTTCTCAACAAGAAGGGGAAAGTGCAGCTCAAAACCACATTCAGATACCTCGAGGCAAAGCCATGCTGACTGCAAAGTCACCCCAGAGCGGCCATAAAATGGCCATAAATCTATGCAGAAGATACAATAAAATCCAATGATCAAAGAAAGTGAAAGCGGCATAAAACCTGGTGCTCAAAGGAAGCGAAAGCAGCATGCAATGCAGAGGGGAATTTCTGTTCCAACGTGGGTTTTGTAAGACAGTGGAAGGAAAAGCCAAGGTATTATTTATCAAGGGATGTTATTTACCTCCATGCCATGAAAAACTTCTGCTGCCGATCTTCAGACATTGAAGCTCTGTTAAAGGGGCAGGATATGTTTCTCCAGGCCAGTTGGCAACGCTGCTTTCTCTCTCAAACTCCCAATACCCATTCTCCCAGCAAAGCTCTTCCCCTGCCACCCCCAATTTGGCCTTCCCTCTGCTATCCCATTAATGGATCCACCTGCCATTGTCCCTCTGGTTCGATCACAATTCTTCCGAGCAAGGACTGGGTCCCTGTTGTGCTCCGTGTAGCATTGAGTATGTTACAGATAAACATTAGCACTAATAGCAAAAAGAGGAAGAAAAGATGCACTAAACAGCTGCGAACTTAAACGCTATAGAGTCAGAAGACTGCATTCGTCGGGTTGCCAACCTCCGGGAGAGACCTGGAGATATCCCGCTGTTACAGTTGATCTCCAGATGGCAGGAATAAGTTCCCCTGGAGAAAATGGCTGCTTTGGAGGGCGGACTCTGGCATTCTACCCTGCTGAGGTCCCTCCCCTCCCCAAACCCTGCCCTCTCCAGGCTCCACCCCCCAAAATCTCCAGGAATCTCCCAACCCAGAGCTGGCAATCGTATGCGTTCACCAGCTGTTCACCCCAGGGCTACCTCCTTGGCCGAGTCATTGGCTAGAACCCCTCACTGCTTCTCTCCTGCTTTTCCTGCTGCCCCAGTCCAGCTTACTCCCTTGTAGCTTTCCTTAATCCTCCCACACAAGAAGGTCCCTGCAGAGCCGTCTAGGCCTGGTCCCAAAGGCAGCCACTTGGCTTGCCAGCCTCCAGGTGGGGCCTGGAGTTCTCCTGAGATTACAGCTGATCCCCCAGACGGCAGAGATCAACTCCCCTGGGGGGCGACGGCAGCTTTGGAGGGTGGATTCTAGGGCACGAGCCCCCTCCACTCCCCGCCGTTCTCAAATCTCCAGGAATTTCCCAAGCTGGAGATGGCAACTCTAGCAGCTACCTCCCCCAAACTGTCCGTTTTTAGCATACACTACTATATGGCCTGTATACCCTGAAGTTCTATTTAGCTATGAAGGTTAATAATTGACACTGATAGACCTTTCTACCTTGGTGATTTTCTCTGTTCTGGGATAAAGCCATTTTATGGCCGTAGCCCGCCCTCCACATTTTGGTGGCGGAACCCCATGAGTTAGCTGTGCCTCTTATGGAGAAGCCCCACCCCCCTCTACTTCCTCTGCCGCATTCATAAAGTTATAAACCTTGACCTCGTCGCCACTTGGGTATCCTCCCTTGTCGGCCCTAAATGTAAAAGGCCTGGCTCTTTTGTGGCTCTTTCTTCCGAGTGAAAGCTCTGAGCCAGCTGGGAAGGTTAACACACACACACACACACACACACCTGGGAACTCTAGTATTGTCAGGATGCCGAACATTCTATAGGACAGGGGTCCCCAACGTGCTGCCCGTGGGCGCCATGGCACCGCCAACACCTTTCCTGGCACCGACGATGTGTTTTTAGAAAGAGGGCGGGGCCAGGTGCAGCTTCTGGCTGGCCACTGGAGATCTCATTGGCTCTGCAGGTTAGAAGAACATGGTGGTTTTTATCAGGGGTCATTTTGTAGAAAAAGAGGTGCAGGGGCTCATTAGCATAACTCATTAGCATAACTTATTTGCATATGCTACACCACCTGACATCACCAGAAGTAGGTCAGAAGGCAAGAAAGAAAGGAGAGGGAGGGGGAGAAGGAGGGGGAAGGGAAGGGAAGGGAAGGGAAAGGGAAAGGGAAAGGGAAAGGGAAAGGGAGGAAGGGAGGAAGGGAGGAAGGGAGGGAGGAAGGGAGGAAGGGAGGAAGGGAGGAAGGGAGGAAGGGAGGAAGGGAGGAAGGGAGGAAGGAAGAAAGGAAGGAAGGAAGAAAGGAAGAAAGAAAGAAAGAAAGAAAGAAAGAAAGAAAGAAAGAAAGAAAGAAAGAAAGAAAGAAAGAAAGAAAGAAAAGAGCTGGCAGAGAGGAGACAGTTACTAATCCAAGCCTCAGAAATACCACTCTTCTTGGAGGATAACTTCAGTGGTGGCTGAAGCCTTCAGAAGGCTGGTCGGAGGAACAAGGACCTTTCCAGGGGACGGGGTCATTTTGCTGCAGCCATGACACAAGCAGGCATTCCCCCACGGGGGGGGGGGGGCTGGCACCAACTCCCAGAGCTGAGCTCCCTCGAGCTCCTGCTCGAAATGACCCCTGCTTTTTATGATCCCCTGCTTTGGAGCCCCTGTCCCTGCTTCAGGGCTTTCAGAAAGTGGGGGGGGGGGGTGGAGATGGTTGCTGGGAGCTCCATTATACCCTATGGAGACTTGTCCCCATAGGGTATAATGGAGGATTGATCGGTGGGTATCTGGGGTTCTGGGGGAACTGGTTTTTGAGATAGAGGCACCACATTTTTAGCATAGGTGGTGGTGCCTCTCCTGAAACCCCCCCCCCCCAAGTTTCAAAAAGATTGGACCAGGGGTCCAATTCTATGAGCCCCAAAAGAAGGTGCCCCCATCCCCCATTATTTCCAGTGGAGGAAAAGCATTTAAAATGAATGCGGTCCCTTTAAATGTGATGGCCAAAACGCTGTTATGGCTTGTCAGCCTCACCTGGCAACCCTAGTGACATCACAAAAGTGATGTTACGTCCTGGCTCCTGGCTCCATCCCCAAAGTCCCCAGACATTTCCTGAGTCGGAACTGGCAACCCTAATCCATGGGCTCGAAAAAGTTGGGGACCCTTGCTACAGGAAGAAATCTGCAGCCCGTTTTCTGTTCCCAGGCTTCCTTGAGCAGGATGTGTGACTGTTAACACCAGTTTGAAACGCACGCACCTGGTTTACAGGCACAGCGGAACTACCCGCGCAAAAGCTGTTTGGGGTTCCTGAGCATGCTGGATTCTGGCCTAATTCGGCCTTGCGTCTACAGCTAACGACTAGTCTACCTTCTCGACCTGTATACACTACCTCCTCGACCTGTATATGCTACCTTCTCAACCTGTATATTTATATTTATTTCATTTCTTCATTAAATTTATGAACCGCCCACCCTGCAGACAGGCTCTTGCAGAGATCCCTGAGCGCTCTCTCTCGCTCTCTCTCCCCCCTCCTCCAAAAGATGCTGGGCCAGCAAAAGGTCCTCTGAACTCAGGCCCCCCCCCCAAACCTACCCTTCTCACCCTTCCCCAGCGCCTCCCCCTCTTCTTCATCCGTGTGTGTTCAACAGGACTTCCAGCCAGCAGGGGCAAGAGGTGATGAACCGGCGGGAGTAGCTCGGCCCCCAGCCTTTGGTGAAGCTGATGCGGACGGTGTGGGTGTCGCATGGCCCATCGTCCAGGTCTCGCCACCCCTCCAGGCCGCTTGCGCGCTCGTAGTCGAAGGCCTTGACGGAGTAACCAGGCAGGATCTTGTGAACTGCCAGACCCAGGGTGGGAGAACTGATGAACACGGGGTGATCGCTGCGGTTGTACGCCCAGACGTGGCCTCCTTCCCGGCTGAGCGTCAGGCCCTGCCCGATCTTGGCCCGCGCACGCCGGACAGCCTGGCTGCGGCTCCGGGACGCCAGCTGAGCCACACAGAAACCGTCGCCTGCTGGGAGCTCTGAAAAGATGTTCACGGAGTCGTCATGCACAGGGTGGAGTCTTCCCACCCGCAGGCGGTACTCCCAGTAGGCCAACTTACACCAGGAGCCATCTTTGAGAGAGTGCCGAGAGAGGCTGGTGTCTGCGGAAGGAGAATCGGAGAGCGGGTGAATCAAGGTGAGCTCTCCACGGTAGGCGGGTTTCCAAAGTTTCCCCCCTCCAGTCATCCTCACCAAACACTGTTCCCTCTAAGCTGAGTTAGTGTGAGCTAGCTCACAGTTTTTTTAGCCTCTGGCTTGCACACTTTTGTCTTAGCTCAGGAAGGGATGACTCCAGAGAGCAAACTGATTTATGCAACAGCCAAATCGCTCGCTCACAGTTTTAATGCCAGTAGCTCACTAAGTAGAATTTTTGCTCGCAAGACTCCACGGCTTAGAGGGAGCATTGAAAGTGGCCGTTTTCTCAAGAAGAAGAAGAAGAGATTGGATTTATAACCCGTCCTTCACTACCCAAGGGAGTCTCAGAGCGGCTTACAATCTCCTGTCCCTCCCCCTCCCCACAACAGACACCCTGTGAGGTAGGTGGGGCTGAGAGAGCTCTTTTGAGAACTGCTCTTGAGAGAACAGCTCTGAGAAAACTTGTGACTGACCCAAGGTCATCCAGCAGCTGCAAGCGGAGGCGTGGGGAATCAAACCCGGTTCTCCCAGATTAGAATCCGCGCACTTAACCACTTCACCAAACTGGCTGTCCGATCTCTGTTACCTGGAGATCAGTTGTAATCCCAGGAGATTTCCAGCCACCACATGGAGGTTAGAAGTATGAGCAATCACAGGTTGGAAGGGTAAACAGCAAAATACAAACGTGAGATAGTAACTATATCTTTGTATTATCAAAGCTTAGTGCAACTCCGTAACCTTTTCTCAGTCCACAAACGTTTCTATTTATGGACATTCCACCAGACTTCTAAGGATGAAAACATGCTAACAGATACATTAATGCAAACAGTCCTCTTTTGTGGCCTGTTTTCCTTTTCCTTTTCTCTTCCATGTTCCAGTTTTCCAAAGCACCTCCTGCAGGTTCCACAACGGGATGGCTCGGGCCCCGTTTCAATCCTTCATCAAGGCAGATCCTGCGTAGAATGGTTTCCCCAGGTTTTAATATTTATTTATTTATTACATTACATTTATTAATCGCCTAATCCCCACAGCTGTGGGGCTCTAAGTGATGTATATTCCATTTGTTATTCATCGTAACAACCCCCAGCTTGCTGCTGAATTCTGTCTTCTTTATTAAACCATAAGACCCTAAGAGAAGCCAGTGTTGGATCAGGCCAGTGGCCCATCCAGTCCAACACTCTGTGTCACACAGTGGCCAAAAACACCAGGTGCCCTCAGGAGGTCCAGCAACACTAGAAGCCCTCCCACTGTTGTCCCCCCGCCCCAAAGCACCAAGAAGACAGAGCATCTCTTGCCCCAGACTGAGAGTTCCTATCTGTACCTTGTGGCTAATGGCCACTGATGGACCTCTGCTCCAGATGTTTATCTCATTCCCTCTTGAAGCTGTCCATGCTTGTAGCCGCCACCACCTCCTGTGGTATCCAGTAGTATCTGGTTTGTTTAGGGTTACCAAGTCCGCCAGGGGGGCGGCCGGGAAAACCCCTGCTCGATTGGCCTGCTCCCCGCCGGTCCAGATTGGGCCACCGGGGGAAACCCCACCCACAAATTGCCAGTCTGCAGGGACACGCCCAGTGTGACAACTTCCCCCGGAGGTAATGTCATCACATTGGGCACGTTTCGGGGGGGGGGGGGCCTGCATAGCAGAAGACTCCTGAAGAGGACCGGGACTCCCCCCACTAAGACATAAGTAGGATGTGGCAACCCTAGGTTTGTTAGACCGTCCATGATATCGATTCACAAACTCTCACCAAACTTATCCGACTCGGCACGTCTAACTGGCGCTTCTTACTGGCACTTCTAACAAGGTACGAGGATGAGAAAAAGAAAAACGGGTCACAAAATATTGCTGTTTACCTTGATGTATCAATTGGCATGTATTCATGCTTAGAAGTTGGGTGGGACGTTATAAATAGGAACTTCTGTTGATTGTGGAGGCTGGCAACTCTCCCTGGACTCAGAGCCCTGCAGAGCCAGTTCGGTGTAGTGGTTAGGAGCAGGGCCTGTAATCTGGGAGAACCGGGTTTGATCCCCCACGCCTCCACGTGCAGCTGCTGGTGTGACACTGGGTCAGTCACAAGTTCTCTCAAAGCTGTTCTCTCAAGAGCAGTCCTCGAAAGAGCTCTCTCAGCCCCACCTGCCTCACAAGGGTGTCTGTTGTGGGGAGGGGAAGGGAAAGGAAAGAAAGAAGAAGAAGAGATTGGATTTATATCCCCGCCCTTCACTCACTTGGAGTCTCAGAGCGGCGTACAAACTCCTTTCCCTTCCCCTCCCCACAACAGACACCCTGTGAGGTAGGTGGGGCTGAGAGAGCTCTGAGACAACTGCCCTTGAGAGAACAGCTGGTACAGAGCTATGGCTTGCCCAAGGTCATCCAGCAGGTGCAAGTGGAGGAGTGGGGAATCAAACCCGGTTCTCCCAGATTAGAGTCCGCACACTTAACCACTACACCAAACTGGCTCTCAAGGAGATGGTAAGCCGCTCTGAGACGCCTTCAGGTAGTGAAGGGCGGGGTATAAATCCAATCTCCTCCTCCTCTTCCTCCTCTTCCTCTTCTTCTTCTTCTTCTTCTTCTGCCACTCTGGTCAACTTCCCCTGCCGGCTCGCAGGCCTTCCTCCATGCTTGGAAAAGCTTGAGCCGTGTGTGAATAAATATGCTTTTTTTGGATCCCGTCTGAACCGGGCCTTCCCAAGGGAAGTCTGAAGGCAGACAGATCCTGCGGCACAGACGCCAACTGAAGTGTGTGTGTGTGAGAGGCACTGGGGGGGGGGGGGGGGGCTGGCCAGGGCTGCTCTAAAAATGAAACATCCTGGGACAAAGGAGCTGGGGATTCCCACGAGAGCCCTGGCCCCTGCGGCAAAGCTGTGAGCCAGCACGTAGGCTGGGGCCACCAGGCCGGGCCATGCCGTCGTCAGCTGGGCCGGAGGGAGAGCCGAGCCGGGAGGCGCCGACTGTGCTCAGATGTGGCGTTGCGGGCACGGCGCCATCATCCAGCTTTGCTTTGTACGTCAGGGCACATTGTCTGTGACTCCGCAGGCCGCACTTCCTCCGGCCGGGGGAGAACCAGAAATAACCGGGGGGGGGGGGGCAGCCGTTTGTTCTCTCCCCCCTTCTTTCTCAGGAAGGCCTTTGGCTGCGCCTCCTCCCTTTCGGCTTTTCCTCCTCCGGGGGGGGGGGGGGGGGGAACACACCAAGTCATAGGACTGCAGAAATCTACAGTGGATGCCGGCTAGGTTGTGTTCTGGAGTTTGTCAGACGCCAGCTGACAGCCGTCTCTCGACCTCCAGGGGAAGAGATAAGGTTACCCACAGACATGACCTGGTGCTAACATGACCCCCACCCCACAGCACAGCACATATGGGGCACCCTTCAAGAGGGCCTGGGTTTGACCCATGGCACCCTCCACGCGTTTCCCGGGTGGAAAGAAGGGCCCTTAGAGAGCCAGTGCAGTGCAGCGGGTAAGGCTGTTGGACTACAGTCTGGGAGAGCCAGGTTCGAATCCCCACTCTGTCATGGAAGCTCGCTGGGTGACCTTGGGCCAGTCACAAACTCTCTCAGCCTAACCTGCCTCACAGGGTTGTTGTGAGGAGAAAACAGAGAAGAGGAAGAGAACGAAGAAGTCGAAGAGGAGGAGACTGGATTTATACCCCGCCCTTCACTACCCAAAGGAAGCAGCTTATAATCGCCTTTCCTGTCCCCTCCCCACAACAGACACCCTGTGAAGTAGGTGGGGCTGAGGGAGCTCTTTCCAGAACAGCCTTTGAGTAGAGGAAGAAGACGACGAGGAGGAGATTGGATTTATACCCCACCCTTCACTACCCGATAGGGTTTCCAGGTCTGGGTTGGAAAATACTTGGAGACTTTGGGGGAGGAGCCAGGAGAGGGCGGGGTTTGGGGAGTGGAGGGGCCTCAGCATGGTACAATGCCACAGAGCCCACCCTTCACAGCAGCCATTTTCTCCGGGGGAGCTGATCTCTGTCGTCTGGAGATCAGTTGTAAAAGCGGGAGGTCCCCAGGCCCCACCTGGAGGGTATCAACCCTACTACTGGAAGATGTCTCCGAGTGGCTTACAATCTCCTTCCCCTTCCCCTCTTCTTCTTCTTCTGCCACTCCGGTCAACTGGTCGTCTGGAGGGGAAGGAGATTGTAAGCCAAACAGACACCCTGGGAGGCAGGTGGGGCTGAGAGAGCTCTTTCGAGAACTGCTCCTGAGAGAACAGCTCTGAGAGAACTTGTGGCTGACCCAAGGTCACACCAGAAGCCACGGGGAATCAAACCCGGACTCTCCCAGATTAGGGTCCGCGCTCCTAACCACGATGCCAAACCGGCTCTCAGAAGGATGAAACACCCCTTGCAGAGCACCCGGCAATCCCCACCCACCCACCCCGCTTCCTTCTCACCTTGCCAAACTTTGCGCTTGTTGTCCAAGGTGCTGGGCCACTTCGAAGGAACAGCAAAGGGGGAGATCTTGCAATACGGGGGCGGAGGAGTTTCTGGAAGGGGAACAGAAGACAAGAGGTGTGAATTCTCAGCAGGTGCCCCCTGTGTCGGTTACAGGAGAGCCACGGTGTGGCTTTGCAAGCAGAGAGGCTTTGCAGGACCCCTTACCAACTCTGCGTCGGGAAATTCCTGGAGACACTGGGCTGGAGCCTGGGGAAGGTGGGAAGGGACCTCAGTGGGGTAGAATCATAGAACCACAGAGCTGGAAGGGGCCATACAGGCCATCTAGTCCCATCCCCTGCTCAGTGCAGGATCAGCCTAGGGCAGGTGTGTCGAACTCATTTGTTATGAGGGCCGGATCTGACATAAATGAGACCTTGTTGGGCTGGGCCATGTGTGTCATAAAATGTAAAGCCAGGTAGCGGAGATAACTTTATAAAGGACACAAACACAAAGATTTTTTTTTTACTTAAAATAAAAACATGCTTAAAACATTAGCACCCTTGCAATATTTTGTCTATTTAACAGTCTCTGATAACTGACACCTCTTCTTCTGAATTATTGCATCAAAATGTCTGTGCCGTTGCAATCTTGAGTATGCTGCTCAGGTGTGCATCTGTAAGCCGCAAGCCTACTTTTGATTTATTGACACTCACCACAGAAATCTCAGGCCCAGAGTTCTGAGTCTAGGACCCAGGGGGAAAACATGAAATGGCTGAGCGACTGAGAGAGTCTGGTGAAGCAAGCTATGATGCAGCAGCAGCAACAGAACTGGAAGCAGGAGATGGCCAGTTCCAGGGCGGGCCTGATAGAAGCCCTCCGGGGGCCTAATCCAGCCCCCGGGCACATGTTTGACACCCCTGGCCTAGAGCATCCCTGACAAGTGTCTGTCCAGCTGCTACTTCGAGACTACCAGGGAGGAAAATGCCCTGGGGTCCACCCTCCAAAGTAGCCATTTTCACCAGGGGAACTGATCGTCATTGTCCAGAGAACAGTCTTAATTCCAGGAGATCTCTGGGCCCCATCTGGATATTGGAAATCCCTATTTGCCACACCAATAATCGCATGTCCGAGCTGCCCCCCGCATCTACCACGAAGGCTGCCAGATGTGCCAGTTCCTGGCAAGCAATGGCTGCTCCATTGGGGAAACCCTTGCAGACCGCACCAGTACCCACAGATCTCCCCAGTGGGGCAAACAGCCATCCCCCAGGGCCGTTTCTGACTGGGGAAACAGCACAGGGAGAAAGCTGGTGGCCCTTCGCCTCACACACTGCACAGTCCTCACATAAACGCATGAAGCTGCCTTATACTAAATCAAATCCTTGGTCCATCAGGGTCAGGTTTGTCTACCCAGACTAGTTGCGGTTCTCCAGCGTCTCAGGCGGAGCCCTTTCCCATCACTTACTGTCTGGTCCTTTTAGCTGGCGACACTGGGGATTGAACTTGGGGCCTTCAGCATGCCAGGTAGATGCTCTGCCACTGAGCCACAGCCCCTCCCCTTAATAATCTGTAAGAAGCTGCCTTATACTGAATCAGACCCTTGGTCTATCAAGGTCAGTACTGTCTACCCACACTAGTCATGGCTCTCTACAGTCTCAGGCAGAGGTCTTTCCCATCGCCTACTGCCTGGTCCTTTAAACTGGAGATGCCGGGGATTGAACCTGGGACCTTCTGCATGCCAAGCAGATGCTCTGCCACTGAGCCACAGCCCCTCCCCATAGCTCTCCAGGGTCTCAGGCAGAGGTCTTTCCCATCACCTTCTGCCTGGTTCTCTTTAACTGGACATGCTGGGGATTGAACCAGAAACCTTCTGCATGCCAAGCAGATGCTCTGCCACTGAGCCAAGTCTCCTCATCTGAATCAGCCCCTACATGTAAACATGGCAGAGGAACTGGGGGTGGGTGGGGATCTAATCTGCAGCGAGTCCCAATAGTGTTCATGGGGATGAATCCAGCAGGAATCTCATGGCGACTTAAAGACTAACAATATTTCTCCTCCCAGCATAGAATAATGACAATAAAATCATCAGAACTGAGTCCAGTAGCACCTTAGACACCAACAAGCAGGGCTCATTTTGTAGCAGGAGCTCCTCTGCATTTTAGGCCACACATTCCTAATGTAGCCAATCCTCCAAGAGCTTACAGAGCTCTTCTTACAGGGGCACTTGATGACAGGTGTTTTCGTGCCTCTTTTCACCCACGTGGGCGATCTCCGTGATTTTTTTTTAAGAGGCTGAGTCTTAAAACACTGTGTATGTGTGTGTTTGTGTGTGTGTGTGAGAGAGAGATATCCAGGCTGAGTCTTAAAATGCGGGGGGGGGGGGGGGGGCTAGAGATCAGGGTCCAGGCTGAGTCTTAAAATGCTGTGTGTGTGTGTGTGTGTGTGTGTGTGGAAAGAGGCTTGAAAAGAAAGTGGCAGTCTGAAATGGCAAACCACTTCGAAGATGGCTCCAAAACGGTAGGGGAAGGGCTGTCTGAAACGGCCGTCACTGTGCCGGTTTATTCCAAGCCGGTTCAGTAACGTTTTTAAAGGTGTAGTGTGAAATTCCCCATGGCATTCCCAGTAGTGATGTACGGCTGCAAGAGCTGGACCATAAGGAAGGCCGAGCGCCAAAGAATAGATGCTTTTGAATTGTGGTGCTGGAGAAGACTTTTGAGAGTCCCTTGGACTGCAAGGAGATCAAATCGGTCAGTCCTAAAGGAAATCAACCCTGACTGTTCCCTGGAAGGCCAGATCCTGAAGCCGTAGCTCCAATACTTTGACCACCCAATGAGAAGGGAGCACTCCCTGGAGAAGACCCTGATACTGGGAAAGACTGAAGGTCAAAGAAGGGGACGCTGAAATACCTGGGGGGAAAAACATTTTTTTGGAAAAGCGGTTTACCTTTTTTGACTACGTTAATTCACCAGCTAATAATAGTGTTACTTTACCCAAGAAGTATTCTAATATCGTGTTTCATTGAACTAATATTGATGTAATTTTTTCAGAGAACCTAGTTATGTTACCTCTCTTGTGTGACATTTTGTAAACCATACAGAATGCATATGGTTGTTTCAGTTGTTATTTGTAATAGTTTATTGTTTTGTGGTGATTGAAAAATTAATTAAAAATTAAGTTTAAAAAAAAAGAAGAAGGGGACAGCAAAGGATGAGATGGTTAGGCAGTGTCATCGATGCCACGAACATGAAATTCAGCAAACTCCGGAACACGACAGAAGACAGGAGGGCCTGGTGTGATGGGGTCCAGGGGGTCGCGAAGAGCCGGACTCGACTGTGCGACTGAACAACAACAAGTGGCAGAACAGAGCAAGAGTCCAGCAGCACCTTGAAGACTTATCAAAATGTGTGGCAAGGGAGGAGCTTTCACGAGTCACCGCTCAGCGTTCACGCACATGCACCGTAGAGACCATCGCATTGTTTATTGGATGTCTCATCCTGCTGATGATATTGACTCATTCAGTGTAATATACCGTGAGTCCCGGTGAGAAAGGCAGACTATAAATAGCGTAAATTATTTTTTTAAAAATCTAGAGATTCTTGATCGGATTTGGAAGGGATGGCGGGTTAACCCCCAACACTGAAAATATATATAGAAACTATTTTATTTAAAGTTGTAATACGTTCAGTAATATATAATAGCTTTTAAAAATGGGTTATAAATAAAGAATTGCAAAGAAAAGAAAATGTATATAGAAGCTCATCCCCATGTGCGAGAAGAAAAGAGCAAGAGTCCAAGAGCACCTTAAAGGCAAACAAAATTTGTGGCAGGGTGTGAGCTTTCGTGAGTCACTGCTGACTTCTTCAGATACAGCTAGAATGTGAGTCCATCTGTCCTTACAGCTTGGGGAGTGGAGTGGTTTCAGGTGCTGTCTGACAATAGCAGGCAACGGCAATCTCAAAGGGAGAGCAGAAAGAGAGAATGCTGAATTGCAACTGATGATGAAGCTCAAGACAATGCATCCTCCTGGACTGAATCAAGACCTAGGTTCCCTGTCCCATTACCAATGCTGATTACTCCACAATTACTACCACTCTGCATATCACACCTAATCCAGTCACACCTGCTATTGTCATTTGGACTCACATTCTAACTATTTTTGAAGAAGTGAGCAGGGACTCACAAAAGCTCCTCCCCCGCCACAAATTTTGTTAGTCTTTAAGGTGCTACTGGACTCTGCCTCTTTTCTACTGCTCTAGACAAACTTAATCTATCCCCATGTGCTAGGGCGGGGGTCCCCAACCTTTTCGAGCCCCCAGGCACATCTGGAATTTGGACCCGGCATGGTGGGCACTGCCACAAAATGGCTGCCGCAGGAGACGGAGCCAGCCACAAAATGGCTGCCGCAGGAGGCCAAGCCGGCCACAAAATGGCTGCCGCAGCTAACCTTCAGTCACACAGTGAATATCCTTGTGCTGTGGCGGCAGCTGCTTCCAATGCAACGTTTTTAAAAATGAGCTAGGCACCAGGATAGGCGTTGGCGGGTACCATGCTGCCCGCAGGCACCACTTTGGGGACCCCTGTGCTAGGGCCAGACCGAAGCCAGACGTTGCCATTGCCCAGTCACCTCCCAGTTCCACTCACCAGGGGTAGCGAGCCGGCTGAGATGGTGCGGGTTGCAGCAGTGGACGGCGCCCTCTCCCCCCGGGCTCCGGCAGCAGCTCAGGCGCTTGAGTTCATGCAGGTGGCGCAAGTCTGGCCAGCGGTAGAGGCGGCACAGGAGCAGCGGGGCGGGCAGGCCCGGCTTGGACCCTCGCGGCTCCACCCAGACGCAGCCCAGCTCCCCCGCTCCCCCGCTCTCCACCGCCCTCAGCAGCGACTCCAGTTCGGCGTCCTTCAGCTTCTTGAAGAGGGCGTGAGCGGCCGGTTTCAGGGCCCCGTGGCTGTCATCCGGGCCCGGCGTCGGGCAGCGAAGCCTCCAGAGCCGCTGTATTAAGCCGGCTCGCCGCGACCGGAACATGAGTCTGGAAGCAGCCGGGAAACAACAACAAGACAAACAATTTGTTGGCGGTTAAACGAGGGTGTTCCGAGTGTTCCGAATACCGCATGTCCTCATGTAATATTTGAAAATGCAGATTTGGCACCTCTGTTGGGTTTCGCCCCCAGTTCCCCAGTTGGCTGATATTTTACGAAACTAACACAGCAGTGCAGATGCCAAGTGCCTTCTTAAAAGGGGCATTTCCTGTAATGCTTCAGACAACGGGGAATGCCTCTTCTAAAAACGGCATCGGAAGAGGCCTTCCCTCCTGGGTTAAGAATCGAGAGACCTTCTTCTGGAATCAGAAGAGGCATGCTTTGGGTATGACTGAGAAGAAGATGCTTCTAGTCAGATAAAAGTTCGAGTCCAGCGGCACCTTTAAGACCAACAAAGTTTTATTCAAGGTATAAGCTTTTGTGTGCATGCGCACGAAGAAGTAGAAGAAGAAGAGGAGGAGGAGATTGGATTGGAGATTGGAGATTGGAGGCGTGGGGAATCAAATCATGCCCACCCTTCACTACCCTTTCCCTCCCTCTCCCCTGTGAGGTAGGTGGGGCTGAGAGAGCTCTGAGAGAACAGCTCCTGAGAGAACTTGTAACTGATCCAAGGTCACATCACCACTGCATGTGGAGGCGTGGGGAATCAAACCCAGTTCTCCCAGATTAGAGTCCGTGCTCCTACACCAAACTGGCTTATATCCAGAATAAAACTTTATTGGTCTTAAAGGTGCCACTGGACTCAAACTTTGTTCCGCTGCTTCATCCCAACACGGCTACCCCACCTGAAGAAGAAGAAGAAGAGATTAGATTTATACCCCGCCCTTCACTCACTTGGAGTCTCAGAGCGGCTTACAACTCCTTTCCCCTCCCCTCCTCACAACAGACACCCTGTGAGATTGGTGGGGCTGAGAGAGCTCTTTCAAAAATTGCTCTTTCAAGGACAGCTCTGACAGAACTAAAGCTTGCCCAAGGTCACCCAGCCAGGTGCAAGTGGAGGAATGGGGAGTCAAACCCGGTTCTCCCAGATTAGAGTCCGCACACTTAACCACTTTCACCAAACTGACCTGAATCCCTCTGCGAAGATGTTACTAGAACTGGCATTCCTACCACAGTGTGAAAGAAGTGCCCTTTCTAGGATGCTATTAGAAGAAGTATTCCTGCCAACGTTTGATAGAAGAAGGGAGTGTCTATTTCAGGATGATATTGGAAGATGCATTCCCTCCAGGGCATTAGAAGACCTCTTCCTTTGACCTGCTGTATGCCGCACTCTGTACCTATTGGGTCAGGGGTGTCGAACATAAGGCCTGGGGGCCAGAACCGGCCCATCCTGGGCTCTTATGCAACCCACGAACAACTGATGAAGAAGAAGAAGAAGAGATTGGATTTATACCCTGCCCTTCACTTAGGCCGATTCCGCACAAGGGCTTTGCTTCCCTTTCCTCCCGGGTTTAATTGATCCGAATCAATCTGCACATTTCCGCATTACATGAATCTGACCCGGGGTGATGCCGGTTTTTCATTTCCGCATCTGTCCTTGCCCCAAATCTTGAGCCCCCACCTGACATTTAAAAAAAAAATGTAGGCGGAGTTTCATTATAATGTCGTGACGCAACAAGGTCATGATTGGCCAAGGGTTTTCATAATTCCCGGGAAAGTACATCATGCACCCACCCCTCCCCCCCTTTTTTAAATGTAGGTGGAGTTTCGTTGTGATGAACCATCCCACTGAGCGGCAAGGATCCTCCACGCATGCACATGAAACAACTCTGGTCACTTTTGCCATTAGGAAATGCCCGCGAAAAGAAAAGAAAAATTGCACCAGGGTTGGAGGGGAATTAGAGGGTGGGAAAGGGATGGGAAATGGAGGGGGATGATGCAACACTACACATGCTCCCTCTGCAAAAAATGTGTCCACACCACCACGCCACCCGCAATACATTGGCCCCAAACAAAATAAACACACAACGATGGATCAGTGCCATGTCGTGTTGTTGTAATGCAATGTGGGGGGGGGGGGGGGGGAAACCAGCTCGCGCTGCGCCTCAAAGCCATCAATACATATTTTTACAGTGGCATGGCTCAGCCGCGACTTTTGTGCAAACAATGCTACACAGAAATGTGGATACATCAACAATAAAACTACATTAAAAAAAAGACATTTAAATGTCAGTCAACGGTGGATCAATGTCATGTCGTGTTGTTGTAATGCAACAAAGCGGGGAAGAAAAAAAAACCCCACTCGCACCAGGGCGGGAAAGGGGAGAGAAAGAAGCAGAGGGGCGTTAAAGGGGTGGAGCAATAAACCCCGATTTCGGAGTTCCCCACCTGAATGCCCCGACTTCACTCCCGGGGCAAACCCCCCCCCCCTGAAAATCCAGGAAACGAAAGATCCGAGGAAAACGAGTATTAAATTCGGGACAAATGCAGACTCGGAGCAACATGTGGGGAACTGTTGCTCTGCCCCGGATTTTAACGGGGAGTGAAGCCGGGGCAACGGAATCGGCCTTGTCGTCTCAGAGCGGCTTACAAACCCCTTTCCCTCCCCCTCCCCACAACAAACACCCTGTGAGGTAGGTGGGGCTGAGAGAGTTCTCTGGAGAACTGCCCTTGAGAGAACAGCTGGGACAGAGCTATGGCTTGCCCAAGGTCATCCAGCCAGGTGCAAGTGGAGGAGCGGGGAATCAGACCCGGTTCTCCCAGATTAGAGTCCGCGCACTTAACCACGACACCAAACTGGCTCTCTGATGCAAAGGAGGGAGCGCTGGGGGTGGGGGCACTCCATTGTGGCTTCAGCAAGGCAGAACTACCTCGTCAAGCATCGTTGGGGGCATTTGCCCAGCGCTGCACTGCTGCCTCTCCACTCCACCTATGTGGGTTTTCCTCTGTACAACCCCCCTCCCAGCCCATGGAGCCTTGCAGTGCGGACACACCAACTCGGAGCTTGCAAGCTGCTGCCCTTTATAAAGTTTCCGCCTCCGGCACCTGGCATTACGTTTATGGCACACGTGGCCCGGCCCAACAAGATGACATATTCATGTCAGATCTGGCCCTCATAACAAATGAGTTTGACACCCAGGGCTATTTTGGGGCAGGAACGCACAGGAACGGAGTTCCGGCTGGCTTCCGAGTTGGCCACGCCTACAGCCTCCCCTCCTCGGGTTCCCCAGGCGCCCCGCAAGCCATGGGGTACCTGGGGAAGCGGATCCCGGGAGGGAGCTGTGCTGTCAGGGGTGTGGCCCAATATGCTAATATTTCTGCTGTTGGGTGTGGCCTAATAGGCTAATGAGTTCCTGCTGGACTTTTTCTACCCTGTCAACACCCCTGCATTAGGTATCAATAAGCTCTGCCCTATCCCAACAGACTCCACCCTCTGATACGCCAAGCACCTCCCCTGACCTCCCAGCCCCGCCCCCTTCATCTCAGGGTCTTGGTCTTTGAAGATAAGGGCCTCCCTTATCTTAGGGCAGTGGCGGCAACCCTATGGCACGCGTGCCAGAGGCGTCACTCAGAGCCCTCTCTGTGGGCACGCACGCCGTTTGGGCACTCAGTCTCTAAAAGGAAAAAGACGACACAGACTCGAGGCTGGGCTGCTCTCAAACTTACAAAGTATGAGCCAAGGTTAGACACATTATCAGCATGCATTCAACAGCAAAAACCACATGAATTGTTCAAAAGCAGGCCAAATGCAAACTTTTACCTTTCAATAAAAAGTTGTTTGTACCATTGAAAGCTCTGTTATTGTGTTTTTCTTTTAAGACAAAAGATGTTAATGTATGAGTTCTTTTTTCTAAACTAAAACCTCAGTATTCAGGTTAAATTGTTGTGCTGGCACTTTGCGATAAATAAGTGGGTTTTGGGTTGCAGTTTGGGCACTTGGTCTCTAAAAGGTTCGCCATCACTGTCTTAGGGAATGGCTCTTAGGGAATTATCTTAGGGAATGCCTCTTTTTAAACACATGAAGCTGCCTTACACTGAATCAGGCTCTCGATCCATCAAGGTCAGAATTGTCTACTCAGACTGGCAGCAGCTCTCCAGGGTCTCAGGCAGAGGTCTTCCACATCACCTGCTGCCTGATCCTTTTTAACTGGAGGTGCCGGGGATTGAACCTGGGACCTTTTTGCCTGCCGAGCCGAGGCTCTTCTCCGGAACCACAGCCCCTACGCAGACTTAAATGAGACCCCACCGCCGGCACAGGCACGTCGAGGTCATCAAAAGGGGCCCCTCTCTGTTCCATCATTGTCAGAGGGTAGACTGTCAGTGACAAGGAGCAGGGGCTTTCCAGTGGTAGGACCCTCACTGTGGAACTCCCATCCTAAGGACGCCTGCCAGCTCATTAAAAAAAAAAAAACTGCGTGAGAAAAGCTCTCATTCTGAATACTGATTCACACAGTCAGATGCCAGTTTGGTGTAGTGGTTAAGTGTGCGGATTCTAATCTGGGAGAACCGGGTTTGAGTCCCTACGCCTCCACTTGAAGCTGCTGGATGACCTCGGGCAAGCCGTAGTTCTGTGAGAGCTGTTCTCTCAAGGACAGTTCTGGAAAGAGCTTTCTCAGCCCCACCTACCTCACAGGGTGTCTGTTGGGGGGAGAGGAAGGGAAAGGAGATTGTAAGCCGCTCTGAGACTCCGAGTGAAGGGCGGGGTAGAAATCCAATCTCCTCCTCCTCTTCTTCTTCGAAGGCCTCAAGCAGGGCATGAAAGCAACTGCTCTCCTCTCCCCCAGCAGCTGATACTCAAGGGCAGGGGTGGGCAAATTGCGGTCCGGGGGCCACATGCGGCCCACCACAGAGTTTTTTGCGGCCCGCCAAGACAGTCGGCCACGTGGTGTGATAGGGTACATTTGTCTCTGTTTCTAATTTTTCTGATTTTAGAACTGATTCTAAAATTAAATCTGCTTGCAGCTATAGATGATATGAAATTAGCACAATAAATAAATTGAATAAAACTACCACTATTTAATTTATATATTTTTTTTAATGATATAATTTATACCTTTTCTGAAATGCAAAGTTAACTAATGAATGCAATCATTTTAAAAGGTGCGGCCCTCCACTAACCTCCGCTCCCACAAAGTGGCCCCCGAGCCAAAACAATTGCCCACCCCGGCCCAAGGGTATACTGCCTCTGAATATGGAGGCTCTAGTGGCCCCATCTAGTGGTTCAGAACTGAATTGTTGGCTCAGAACAGGAGTCCTTCTAATCCAACATCCTGTTTCCAACAGGGACAAGCCAGACGCTTTGGGGACACCTTATGTCCCCACCCCACCCCACCCCACCCCACAAGAGGTGGTGTGTGTAAAGTGCTACCAAATTGCCGCCTACTTATGGTGACCCTGCAGGGTTTTTAAGGCAAAAGACTAACAAAGGTGGTTTGCCATTGCCTGCCTCTGCGTAGCAACCCTGGGCTTCCTTGGTGGTCTCCCATCCAAGTGCTAACCAGGACTGACCCTGCTTAGCTGATGAGATCTGACAAAATCAGGCTAGCCTGGGCCACCCAGGTCAGGTCCCTGTAGTGGTGATCAGATGTATATCACCTCTCAAGATGCATTTCCATTTAGCTGTGGAAGCTAATAACCATTAATACACTAATTCTCCCCCTCCTCCACTTCCTGTGGATTTGTCTAGACCCGAGTGCCACATGACGGAGTGAGCTCCCGTCTCTGGCACCAGCTCCTGCCAGCCTAGCAGTCTGAAAGCAAGAAATTGCAAGAAGATAAACAGGTACCGCTTCAGTGGGAAGGTGACAGCTTTCCATGCACCTCAGCGTCTAGTCATGCTGGCCACATGACCACAGAAACGTCTTCGGACAGCGCTGGCTCTTCGGCTTGGAAACGGAGATGAGCACTGCATCTCTAGAGTC
This sequence comes from Lepidodactylus listeri, assembly GCA_029233225.1. NCBI lineage: Eukaryota > Metazoa > Chordata > Lepidosauria > Squamata > Gekkonidae > Lepidodactylus > Lepidodactylus listeri. Next base: position 154,456,364 of record JARCFY010000003.1, read on the forward strand.
GTATTTGAATGGCTTTCGAGCAAGGGAAACCTTGGCCTTTACCCATAAGGGGAGTGACTTATCTTTACACATCTCTCCTTAACAACAGCCTTGTGAAGTGGCCTTCACTGTGCCCTGTGACATAATCCCATACTTAAGAATTGGGTGAACTTGTACTACTTGTATTCTGAAACAACCGCCAATCAGCTCCTTTAGCTGATCCAGAGTGTGCTATGAACCTCCACTCGCATGAAGCCTGTGAATCCCAGAGCCGCAAGGCAACATCAGGGGAAGGCCTCGGCGTCTATGTCCTGTTGTTTGGTGCAGTTTGGCATTGTGGTTAGGAGCACAGACTCTAATCTGGGAGAGCTGGGTTTGATTCCCCACTCCTCCACATGCAGCCGCTAGTATGACCTTGGGTCAGTCACAAGTTCTCTCAGAGCTGTTCCCTCAAGGGCGGTTCTCGAAAGAGCTCTCTCAGCCCCACCTACCTCACAGGGTGTCTGTGGTGGGAAAGGGTAGGGAAAGGAGATTGTAAACTGCTCTGAGATGCCTTCTGGTAATGAAGGGCAGGGTATAAGTCCAATCTTCTTGTTTGCCCTCCAGAGGAACTGGTTGAGGCCACTGTGTAAGACAGAATGCTAGATTAGATGGACTATTGGTCTGATCCAGCAGGGCTCCTCTTATGTTATTATGAAAAGGGAGAATTCCCCCCCCCCCCCCAAGGATAGATTCAGGTGGGTAGCCATGTTGTTGGTCTGAAGCAACAGAACAAAGTTTGAGTCCGGTGGCATCTTTAAGCCCAACAAAGTTTGATTCGAGATATAAGCTTTTGTGTGCATGAACTTCTTCAAAAAGCATATAAGGTAAAGGTAAAGGTTTCCCTTGCTCGAAAGCCAGTCGAATACGACTCTAGGGATGCGGTGCTCATCTCCGTTTCCAAGCCGAAGAGCCAGCGCTGTCCGAAGACATCTCCGTGGTCACGTGGCCGGCATGACGAGACACCGAGGCGCACGGAACGCTGTCACCTTCCCACCGAAGCGGCACCTATTTATCTACTGGCAACGTCTTGCTTTCGAACTGCTAGGTTGGCAGGAGCTGGGGCCAGAGACGGGAGCTCACTCCATCGCACAGCACTCGGGTCTCAAACTGCCAAACTACCGACCTTCCGGTTTCAGCGTCTTAACTACCTGAGCCACTGCGGCCCTGACTGAAGCATTTACCCAGAATTAAACTTTGTTGGTCTTAAAGGTGCCACTGGACTCAGACTTTGTTCTCTTGCTACCCACCTGAATCTATTTTATTTCCGTTGTTGTGCGATGCTCTGTAGCCACTCCAAAGCCTCTGCAGAGCCATTTGGAGGTGGGATATAACTCTTCAAAGGAGTGGGAGTAATGAAGCCTAACCTACCTCGCAAGACTGTTGGGAAGATAAAAGGGAGACAGCCCTCCTCCTCTCCCTGGCCGCCCTGAGAAAGGTGGGGAACGGCCCGAACGTGTCAAATCAACAGCAGCGCAGGAAATATTTGGAGACACACCCAAGCGTGCTGTCACTCACAAAAACAAATCTGAAAACAGGTATGCGCAGAATCCATACCGAAGTCCGACGCAAGCTCAATGACATTGCCAGCACGTACTTTTTTGGCCAACCAGCGCATATATTCAGGTGGCACCAGTTGGGCTTTCACAAATGCGGTTGCACAGCAAACAAATTCAGCAGGCCAATTCTGGGGACACGTGTCGATTTGTTTGCACATGCCGTGCAAAACGCTGATAGACATCGACTGTTAGAAGAAGAAGAAGAGTTTGGATTTATACCCCGCCCTTCACTCACTTGGAATCTCAGAGCGTCTTACAAACTCCTTTCCCTTCCCTGCCCCACAACAGACACCTGTGAGGTAGGTGGGGCTGAGAGAGCTCTTTCCCAAGCTGTCCTCAGCAGTATTATCAGCAGTGGGCTATGTCAGTGTTGACCTGAGCCTGGGAACTCCACCCCCCACCCCGCTGCAGTGTTCCCTCTAAGCGGCCGCTCATTAACCCAGGAAGCCCCGCTCAGCAGTAATCTGGAGCTATGCAGGGTCTTGCACTGCCCATTGCCCATTCTGCTCAGGACATGAACTGTTCCGCTTGGGGTGGTGGGGTGGGAAGGAGAGGGACCATTAAAGAAGAAGAAGAAGAGTTTGGATTTACACCCTGCCCTTCACTACCCGAAGGAGTCTCAGAGCAGTTTACAATCTCCTTCTCCTTCCTCTCTTCAAAACAAGACACCCTGGGAGGGAGGTGGGGCTGAGAGAGCTCTTTCAAGGACTGCTCCTGAGAGAACAGCTCTGAGAGAACTTGTGACTGGCCCAAGGTCACACCAGCAGCTGCACATGGAGGAATAGGGAATCAAGCCCGGTTCTCTCAGATTAGAGTCCGCGCTCCTAACCACTAAACCAAACTGGCTCTGCGGGGCTCTGAGTCTAGGGAGAGTTGCCAGCCTCCACAATCAACAGGTTTCTATTTCCACCCAACTTCTAAGGAGTCAGTTCATCTTTGTAATTTGTTTGAAAAGCATTTGTCGAAGAAGAAGAAGAAGAGGAGGAGGAGGAGAAGGTGATTGGATTTATACTCCACCCTTCACTTGGAGTCTCAGAGTAGCTTACAATCTCCTTCCCCTCCTCTCCCCCCAACAGACACCCTCTGGGGTAGGTGGGGCTAAGAGAGCTGTTTCGAGAACAGCTCTTGAGAGAACAGTGCTGAAGAAATTAAACCTTGTGGGACTTTCTCCCCAGGCAGTTCTGGCCTTTGGTAGGGAACAGGCCAAGATAGTGCTGAAAAAGAGAATAATGGAAACAGAGAGACACCATGACCTAGGCTGGGAAAATGTATGCTGGGGGTTATTAGAAAGGGAACTGAAAACAAATCAGCCAGTATCATAATGCCCCTGTATAAATCGATGGTGCGACCTCATTTGGAATACTGTGGACAGTTCTGGTCGCCACACCTCAGAAAAGATATTATAGCATTGGAAAAAGTGCTGAAAAGGGCAACTAAAATGATAAAAGGGTTAGAAAGGCTGAAGCGCTTGGGGCTCTTTAGCTTGGAGAAACGACGGCTGAGGGGTGACATGATCGAGGTTTATAAGATTATGCATGGGACAGAGCAGGTAGAGAAAGAGGTCATTTTCTCTCTTTCTCACAATACAAGAACTCGTGGGCACTCCATGGAATTGCTGAGCAGTCGGGTTAGAATGGATAAAAGGAAGTACTCCTTCACCCAAAGAGTGATTAACACGTGGAATTCACTGCCACAGGATGGACGGCTTCAGGAAGGAATTGGATAAGCATACGGAGCAGAGGTGGTGGTGGCGGCTACAAGCATGGACGGCTTCGAGAGGGAATTAGATATAAACATATGGAGCAGAAGTCCATCAGTGGCTATTAGCCACAAGGTATAGATAGGAACTCTCGGTCTGGGGCAAGTGATGCTCTGTATTCTTGGTGCTTGGGGCGGTGGGGCAACAGTGGGAGGGCTTCTAGTGTCCTGGCCCCACTGCTGGACCTCCTGATGGCACCTGGTATTTTTGGCCACTGTGTGACACAGAGTGTTGGACTGGATGGGCCACTGGCCTGATCCAACATTGGCTTCTCTTATGTTCTTAATGTCCGAGCAAAGCAGGTACCGACTTCTCCCTCCTAATTACCTTTCCAGCGTAGACGATTACAAGGTGAGAAAAGCTTTCACCTTAGCTAGATGCTCGGCCCTTCCCTCGGCTGTCCTTGAGGGGAGATACAGGAAGACACTTTTCGATCAGAGACTTTGTCAATGTGATTTGGGAGAAGTTGAAACTACTGAACACATGTGTCTCAGGTGCCCACGGTCCCAGTTGGTTCGAGCCAAATATATCTTACCTTTGGCAAATGAAATGTCTGGCCTGATGGACTCTGACTACATCAATTACTTATTGTCAGATGATAACCAGACCATTCCCAAACTTGTAGCTAAATTCTGTGCAGCCTGTTACTGTAGCTGCAAAGAAAAGATTACTTAACCCCTCAGATCTTTTAGACTATGGTTTTTATATCTGTATATTTGTATTTTAACAAATTGTTTATCACTGGCCCAAGGTCACACCGGCAGCTGCATGTGGAGGAGTGGGGAATCAAACCCGGTTCTCCCAGATTAGAGTCCGCGCTCCTAACCACTACACCGAACTGGCTCTCTTACATTCTCCCTTTCCTTCCCCTCCCCACAACAGACACCCTGTGAGGCAAGGTTGAGAGAGCTCTTTTGAGAACTTCTCTTGAGAGAACAGCTCTGCGAGAACTTGTGATTGACGCAAGGTCACACCAGCAGCTGCATGTGGAGGCGTGGGGAATCAAACCTGGTTCTTCCAGATTAGAGTCCGCACTCCTAACTACAACACCAAGCATTGCTCCCCAGTCACCTTCCCTGCTAGCGTACACAAACAATTTTCAAAATATATCTCCTGGCTTTACCTGCAGCAGGAATCTTCGAAACTATTTCCGAAGCGTCGATGTAGAGATGAGGTGCTTTCTGGAGCATAAGAAGAGCCCTGCTGGATCGAAGCCAAAGTCCACCTAGTCCAGCATCCTGTTTCCCACCAGGGCCTTTGAGAAGACATGACGCCTGCCTCTCTGCCCCGCCAACTGATATTCAGAGAAACACTGCCTCTGAACATGAAGGTTCTAGTTAGTTATCACACCTAGCAGAAGGAGCTGATCATAGAATCATAGAGTCGGAAAGGACCTCCAGGATCATCTAGTCCAACCCCCTGCACAATGCAGGAAATTCGCAAATACCTCCCCCCCCCCCACATACCCTCCCGTGACCCCTGCTCCATGCCCAGTGTCGCTGTGGTCGGTGGAAGCAACTGTGTTTGGCTGATCTTAGGTTTTACGACTCTGCTAAAAATAAAGGCAGTTTGCGCGTTCTTTTCCCCGCGTACCTGTGGGCAGCAAAAACATTATTGGGAAGGCATAATCTACCGGACGCACCATCGCACCAGATTACCAGCTCTCCAGGATCTCAGGCAGACGGCTTCGTATTATATAATACTAGACCCACTGACTGGAGATTCTAGGGATTGAACCTGGGACCTTCTGCATGCCAAACAAACACTCTGCCACTGAGCCACAGCCTGTCCCCCTCAAGTTGGGGGGGTATCTGCACCCCCTCCGTTTTGTGATTCACCGTGGCACATCATGCGCAGGGGGAGATATAGTGCTCCAACATCCCAGTCACATGCCAGAGCTCCGACATTGTAATCACATCAGGACACAAACACTCTTCCAAGTGTTTCTCCCCTCCACACACACACTCCCCAGTAACCAGTGATGGACAGCCAGAGGGTACGGGGCCCTACGCAAAGCCAGATTTGAGGAATCACTCACTGTGGAAGCGACGGGTGGGCGAACACACCACTGGCTGCAGACCCGCCAGGAGACCGGGACGGCTCGGCTCTCAGACTTCCTGACAGGACTTTTTCTCTCTGGCTGTTCCCTCCCCTCCCTTCCCTGGTCCAGCCTCTCTGTGTGGGAGTCAGTGGCCACGGGAGGAAAGGGGAGGGCTGGAAAAACCTTAGTCTGGAGAGTGTGCGTGTGGGGGGGGGGGACTGTAAAGAGGCAGCTGCACCGTTGGGGCAGTCTGATCCTAAGAACATAAGAACATCAAAAGAGTCCTGGTGGATCAGACCAGCAGTCCATCTAGTCCAGCATCCTGTCTCACACAGTGGCCTCAGCCAGTTCCTCTGGAGGGCCAACAACAGGGCAGAGAGGCCGAGACCTTCCCCTCATAAAAACATCAGAAGAGCCCTGCTGGATCAGACCAGTGAGGGTCCATCTAGTCCAGCATCCTGTCTCACACAGTGGCCTCAACCAGTTCCTCTGGAGGGCCAGCAACAGGGCAGAGAGGCTGAGGCCTTCCCCTCATAAGGACATCAGAAGAGCCCTGCTGGATCAGACCAGTGAGGGTCCATCTAGTCCAGCATCCTGTCTCACACAGTGGCCTCAGCCAGTTCCTCTGGAGGGCCAGCAACAGGGCAGAGAGGCTGAGGCCTTCCCCTCATAAGGACATCAGAAGAGCCCTGCTGGATCAGACCAGTGAGGGTCCATCTAGTCCAGCATCCTGTCTCACACAGTGGCCTCAGCCAGTTCCTCTGGAGGGCCAACAACAGAGCAGAGAGGCCGAGACCTTCCCCTCATAAGGACATCAGAAGAGCCCTGCTGGATCAGACCAATGAGGGTCCATCCAGTCCAGCATCCTGTCTCTCACAGTGGCCTCAGCCAGTTCCTCTGGAGGGCCAACAACAGAGCAGAGAGGCCGAGACCTTCCCCTCATAAGGACATCAGAAGAGCCCTGCTGGGTCAGACCAATGAGGGTCCATCCAGTCCAGCATCCTGTCTCACACAGTAGCCTCAACCAGTTCCTCTGGAGGGCCAGCAGCAGGGCACAGAGGCCGAGGCCTTCCCCTCATAAGAACATCGGAAGAGCCCTGCTGGGTCAGACCACTGAGGGTCCCTCTAGTCCAGCATCCTGTCTCACTCAGTGGCCTCAACTAGTTCCTCTGGAGGGCCAAGGCCTTCCCCTGATGTTGCCTCCTGGCTCCGGGATTCAAAGGATTAGTGCTTCTGAACGTGGAGGTTCCCCTCAGTCACATGGAAGCTTATACCCAGAATTAAACTTTGTTGGTCTTAAAGGTGCCACTGGATTCAAACTTTATTTTATCGCTTCAGACCAACAAGGCTACCCACCTGAATCTTGGTTCTGAAGAGTGCACCTCATCGTCTTCTTGCATAAGCCCTTGCTCAGGGTAACAGCTTCTGGTGAGAAGAACGCAAGCCCAGAATGGTCAAACAGAGATGCAGCAGGCACCCTCCTTTGCAAGCCTCAGGAGCCTATCGTGATTAAACTGACAGATCCTCTAGCAGCACGCCTGCCATCCTCTAACGGCACGGGGTTTGGGAATTGTGTGGTTTAGTGGTCAGAGTGCCGGACTCGGTTCTGGGAGACCCAGCTTCAAATCCCTACTTTGCCATGGAAGCTGGCTGGGTGACCTTGGGCCAGTCACACACACTCAGCCGGACCTACCTCGCAGGCTTGATGTCGTGAGGATAAAATGGAAGAGAGGAGGGGCGGATGCTTTGGGTTTCCCGTTAGAGGGGAAAGTGGGGTATAAATGAAGTTAATAAAATACATTGACTGCTGTCCAATGTTCCCTCTAAGCTGTGGAGTCTTGTGAGCAAAAATTCTACTCTGTGAGCCACTGGCATGAAAGCTGTGAGTGAGCGATTTGGCTGCTGCCTAAATTAGTTTGCTCTGGAGCCATCCTTCCTGAGCTGAGGCAAAAATGTGTGAGCTTGAGGCTAAAAAAACATGAGCTAGCTCACACTAACTCAGCTTAGTTAGTGCTGTCCATTCAAAATACTAGGTCTTAGAGGCCATGCTAAGCACTTTATCGCAGCCCCTCTGTCCTGAGTTTCTGGGAAGCGTGCCAGCAACCCTCATTCCTCCAATAAGCAAACAGGGGTGACACTACCTGGGTAAGAGAACATAAGAACATAAGAGAAGCCAGTGTTGGATCAGACCAACGACCCATCCAGTCCATCACTCTGTGTAACTCAGTGGCCAAAAACACCAGGTGCCCTCAGGAGGTCCAGCAGTGGGGCCAGGACACTAGAAGCCCTCCCACTGTCGCCCCCCCTCCCCAAACACCAAGAATACAGAGCATCACTTGCCCCAGACTGAGAGTTCCTATCTATACTTTGTGGCTAAGAGCCACTGATGGACTTCTGCTCCATATGTTTATATCTAATTCCCTCTCGAAGCCGTCCATGCTTGTAGCCGCCACCACCTCCTGTGGCAGTGAATTCCACATGTGAATCACTCTTTGGGTGAAGGAGTACTTCCTTTTATCCGTTCTAACCCGACTGCTCAGCAATTTTGTGGCGTGCCCACGAGTTTTTGTATTGTGAGAAGTAGAGAAGACCAAGAGTCCAGTAGCAGCTTAAAGACTAACCAAAACAGCGGCAGGGTAGGAGCTTTTGTGAGTCACAGCTCACGTCTTCAGAGACACGAGTCACTGCTCATTGCTCCAGTGACTCGTGAAAGCGCCTCCCCTGCCACAAATTCTGTTAGTCTTGAAGCTACTGCTGGGCCCTTGCTCTTTCCCACTGCTACAGACAGACTGACGCGGGTGCCTGTCTTGCTCTAACTGCCTGGGTAGAATTCCTGGGTGTTTAACAGGCTGAAATCCAGCAGATAAATTCTTCTGAACTCTGCCCCAGCCTGGGGAATGCAAGGGAGGCGGGGGGGGGGGGGGGGATCAAATCTGCTGGTTGGTTTTCCATTTTGTTTATAGCGTAGGAAGTCTGCCAGGGAGGGAAGCGGGGCGGGGGGGGGGGAGAGATGCCAATCGTCCTGGAGCCAGAAGGGCTGTCCCTTTAAGAACAGAGAGAGGCCCCTTTGAAGGCCCAAGCCCACCGTCATTTGTGCTTCCTACTCTGACTTCCCAGAAAGATAAGCCAGCTTCGGCTGGCGCCAGCTCCACTCCCTCCATCCCCTTCAAACACGGAGCTCTAACGCTCTGGTCAGGAGGTGCCCCGTGGTGCCCGGGTACCCAGCCATACCCCTCTCCTGGATCAGGCCAACAGGGGAGCGGGACCCCCAGGGGTCAGTGTATAAGGCCACCTGGGGGGGGGGAGATCTGCACCAAGCAGCCCGCCCCCCCACAAAGATCCGGCACTGTTTGCCAGTGCACGGCCAGCAAATGCCAGGGCAGTGCCCACTGACTTGTGGCATTCTCCGCTCGGCTGTGGCCTGGCCAGCCAGTGACCTTTGGGGAGCTCCAGCCAGTCTGGGCCCTGTGCAGAGCCAGGATCTTATCGGCGGAGGCAGGAAACAGTCTGGAGCAGAGCTGGAGATGAGGGGGGGGGGGGCTGGCTCCAGCCCAGGAATGGGGAAGCGGCTGCCACAGGGGAGGGGGAAGAGAAGGGGAGGACTGCTCGCCTCCGGGATTCCTCCAGAGCAAAGGGACTCCCTTGCTGGATCCATGCGAGGGTGGGGGCAAACGCAGCGTTCCCTCTAAGCTGAGTGAGTGTGAGCTAGCTCTCTGTTTTTTAGCCTCCAGCTCACACACTTTTGCCTTTGCTCAAGGAGGATGGCTCCAGAGCAAACTAGTTTATGCAGTAGCCAAACTGCTCACTCGCAACTTTAAAGCCAGTAGCTTACAAAAGTAGGATTTTTGCTCGCAAGACCCCACAGCGTTAGAGCTCCTTAGAGGGAGCATAGCTTGCTTGTCCCCAGCATCTGGACTTAAAAGGTATACTGTTTTGGAACCTGGAAATTCCAAAGAAGAAGAAGAAGAAGAAGAGGAGGAGGAGGAGGAGATTGGATTTATACCCCGCCCTTCACTACCCAAAGGAGTCTCAGAGCGGCTTACAATCTCCTTTCCTTCCTCTCCCCACAACAGATACCCTGTGGGGTAGGCGGGGCTCAGAGAGCTCTTTCAAGGACTGCTCTTGAGAGAACAGCTCTGACAGAACTTGTGACTGACCCAAGGTCACACCAGCAGCTGCATGTGGAGGAGTGGGGAGTCAAACCCGGTTCTCCCACATTAGTGTCTGCCACTCCAAACCACTACACCAAACTTAGCCAGCATTGTTTACTGCTGATGACCGACCTCTCCCTTTAAGAGCCTGGATATAGTCAAGTCCTCCATCCTGTTTCACACAGTGGCCAGCCAGATGCCTCTGGGAAACTCAAAAGCAGGGCAGGGATATGAAGGCTGTGGCTGGTTGGCTTAGACAGAGTCGACTGAAATTGAATCCGACGAAGACAGAGGTCCTATGCCTGAGTCGGTGTGGGCCGAGTTTAGGGATCCCTCTCCCAACCTTCGATGGGGCACCGTTGGTGCCAGCGCCAGAGGTTAGGAGTTTGGGAGTGCTCCTGGACCTCTCGTTAACGATGGAGGCCCAGGTAGCAGCCACTGCAAGGTCAGCCTTTTACCAACTACGGCTGATTAAGCAGTTGGTTCCCTTTCTCGAATGCAATGACCTGGCTACGGTGATCCATGCGTTGGTCACCTCAAGACTGGATTACTGTAACGCTCTCTACATGGGGCTGCCCCTGTCCCAGATCCGGAAGCTGCAGCTAGTGCAGAATGCAGCGGCAAGGCTGATGTTGGGACTCCCTATGGGAGATCACATTCAGCCTGCCTTAAACGCACTGCACTGGCTGCCTATAGCTTACCAGATCCGGTTCAAGGTGCTAGTGCTTGCCTATAAAGCCCTATATGGCCAGGGACCTGTTTACCTGAGGGACCGCCTCTCCCCGTATGTATCCCAGCGAGCACTGCAATCAAGTTCCCAACACCGCCTGGTCCTACCAGGGCCCAGGGAGGCCTGATTGGCAGCACCAAGGGCCAGGGCCTTTTCAGTGGTGGCCCCGTACTGGTGGAATGAGCTCCCGGAGAACATCAGGGCCCTGTGGGACCTTTCACAGTTCTGCTGGGCTTGCAAGACGGAGCTCTTCCACCAGGCCTACAAGTAGGGGTCGCCACCAGGATCTTATTGCCCAAATATTGAACATCGCCGCCCAGACCATCTGCACCGGTCGACGCTGTTGGGATAGGGTGAGCAGTGCCATCTAGTAGGGAAGATACAGCACAGTATTTTACAGATGATATGTTTTTATCTTGTATTTCATGGTTTTACTGTATATGGTATACGTTGTTAGCCGCCCTGAGCCCGCTGAGAGGTGGGGAGGGCGGGATATTAATTCAAAAAATAAATAAATAGATAAATGATATTCAGTGTCCGATGGTGTATTGCCCTTGTGTGTGGAGGGGATGTGACGCAGCAAAAGAGCCTCTGCTTTGCAGGCAGAAGATCCCAGGTTCAATCCCCGGCATCTCCAGTTAAAAGGACCAGGCAGGAGGTGATGGAAAAGGACCTCTGCCTGAGACCCTGGAGGGCTGCGTAGGCTGAGTAGACAATATTGACCTTGATGGACCAAGGGTCTGATTCAGTAGACGGCAGCTCTGTGGAGGTTTCATTCAGCTGTTGTAGACACCGACAGACTTCTCCTTTTCCCTGACCGCTTTTTAAAAGCGGCCTAGGTGAGCACCGATTATAGCTTTACTTTGTGGCAGTGAGTTCCATAAGCATCATGTGAAGATGTGATCTGTGTGCCCTGAACCTCCGGCCAAGTGCTCTCTTGTGACAACGTGAGACTCCATGAAGGACACCCAAAGTTCATGATATTTTATTGGCATTTCAAAATATACAAAGGAAGGCCCAGAAGTTTGGAGGCCCGTTCAAATTACGCCATTGAGAGGGAGTTGTCTCCCTATGACTGTGGGAAGTATTTGGGGGAAGGAGGAGATACTTGCGTTCCAGGAAGCAAGGGCAGCATTAACGGTTGGCATGGTGGGGGATGTAATGAAGTCTAGAGTTATGAATCTCCAGGTGGGCCCTGGAGATATCCCAGAATTATGCCTGATCTCCAGCCATAGGGCTGCCAGCTCTGAGTTTGGAAATCCCTGAAAATTTTGGGGGTGGAGCCTGGGTGGGCGGGGATTCGGGAGGGGCGGGACCACTGCAGGGATGTGATGCCATAGAGCAGGGGTGTCAAACATGTGGCCCGGAGGCTGGATCAAGCCCCCGGAGGGCTTCTATCAGGCCCACACTGGACCTGGCCATCTCCTGCTTCCAGTTCTGTTGCTGCTGCTGCATCATAGCTTGTTTCACCAGACTCTCTCAATTGCTCAGCCATTTCATGTTTCCCCCTGAGTCCCAGACTCAGAACTTTGAGCATGAGATTTCTATGGCGAATGTCAATATATCAAAAGTAGGTTTGCAGCTTACAGAGGCACACTTGAACAGCGTACTCAAGACTGCAACAGCATAGACGTTTTGAGGCAATAATTCAGAGCAAGAGGTATCAGATACTGTTAAATAGACAAAATATGGCAAGAGTGCTAATGTTTTAAACATATTTTCATTTTAAGTTTAAAAAAACCCCTTTGTGTTTGTGTCCTTTATAAAAGTTTATGTCTCCGCTACCTGGCGTTATATTTTATGACACACATGGCCCGGCCCAGCAAGGTCTCATTTATGTCAGATCCAGCCCTCGTAACCAATGAGCTCGACACCCCTGCCATAGAGTCCAACCTTCACAGCCGCCATTTTCTACAAGGGAACTGATCTTGGTTGTCTGGAGGTCTATTGCAACAGTGGGAGATCTCCAGGGGCCACCTGGAGACTGGCAACCCTGTGACGAGACAACAGAAGTCCATTTCCCACATGCTAAATAATGCCGTTTCAATCCACTTCAGCAACCGTTTGCCAGTGGATTTTGCCCTTTCACGCAGTAAAATCCGCATTGGAAGTGGATTGAAAGTGCATCATTTAGTGTGAGTGGAAGCACCCACACACTATACTCTGCTGAGGTCCCTCCCCTCCACAACTCTTGCCTTCCCCAGGCTCCACCCCCAGAATCTCCAAGAACTTCCTAACCCAGAGTTGGCAATTTTAAGTCCGTGGTCTTGGCAGCACTTATCATCTGCCCTGAGATACATTGGCCCACCGGCTCCCAGCCAATGTTCCCTCTAAGCTGTGGAGTGTTGTGAGCAAAAACTCTACCCTGTGAGCTACTGGCATTAAAGCTGTGAGCGAGGGATTGGGCTACTGCATGAATTAGTTTGCTCTGGAGCCATCCTTCCTGAGCTGAGACAAAAATGTGTGAGCCGGAGGCTAAAAAACTGTGAGCTAGCTCACCCTAACTCAGCTTAGAGGGAACACTGCTCCCAGCATCCATCGGGGGTGTGCCCCAGAGGATCCCACTGCATGCTGGGAGAGGCACTTGGAAGAACCAAAGCGCACTTCTCCTGATGGGGATGGGTCTTCAAGGAGTGTGAAGGGGTGGGGTGCTCTCTCGGGTCCCTCCTCCAGAAAGCGGTTAGGGCTAGGGTTGCCGGCTCTGGGTTGGGAAATACCTGGTAAGCCTCTGTTATGTGCCCAATGAGATGATGTGCTGGGGGGGGGGGGGTGGAAATCCCCAAAAGCGACTTATTAAACCACACAGCTGTGCATAACCCTTGAGGCAGGGGGTGTGGGTCATAGAGCTGCCAGTCCCCCTGGCCACCGGCGGAGGATGCGGGGGTAGGGTTGCCAGATCTTGATTCGGAAACTCCTGGATAATTGGGGATGGAGCCTGGGGAGGACAGGGACCTCAGTGGGGCACAGTGCCACAGAGTCCACCCTCCAAAGCAGCCCTTTTCTCCAGGGGGTCTGATCTCTGTCGTCTGGAGATGAGCGGTGATTCCGGGGGATCCCCAGGTCCCACCTGGAGGTTAGCATCCCCAACATGGGAAGAGACCTCTCTGGCACACACAAATTCACAAATCAAGGCCTGAGATACAATCCCAGACAAAGCAGAGAGGGTCAAGCTCAAAATAGATACATAGGGTAGAGTTGCCGGCTCTGAGTTGGGAAATACCTGGAGATTGGGGGGGGGGGCCTCAGTGGGGCACAATGCCAAAGAATCCCCCCCTCCAAAGCAGCCATCTTCTTGAGGGGAACTGATCTCTGTCGTCTGGAGATCAGCTGTGATAGCGGGAGATCCCCAGGTGCCACCTGGAGGTTGGCAACTCCCCAGAAGGGAAGGGATTGAAGGCAGAGACACCCACTGGCTAGAATGTACATATCCCAGGCCGGTCTGCTTCTGTATCTGCAACAGAGGTTTGATCTGTGGGAATCAATTGTGCACTAGTGGTTTGAGTACTGGATTGGGCCTGGGGAGACCTGAGTTCGGATCCCTGCTTGCCCTGAAACTGACTGGGTAGGTCTTGGGCTATTCACTGTCTCAGCCTAACCCACCTCACCCAATTGTCAGGAATTTAAAGGACAGAGCAATCTACGCCGCCCAGAGCCCCTTTAAAGATAGGCAGGATACAACAGTACCGAAACAAATAGAATTTATTGAGCTGGACTGCTGTTGAAAGCACAGCTGCAAGGGCTTGAAAGCAGGCAGCCCCGATCACATCACAGCAATCACATCACATCACTGTTTGTTCTCCTATCCGTAACACACAAAAAAGTTCCCCGCATGAAGGAAACTAGTGTAGCAGGGTGAAGAATTCTAACCTCCTTCTTGTGGAGCTAGCTTTCAACAAGCAGGAAGCAGTCCTTCTGGAAAAGGGATGACTGGGCGTGAAAGGAGGAGAGGGGTCTTTGTGCAGAACTGCATTAAAGAGAGAGCTGAAGCTTCTCGGCTCCTGTATGAAAAGTTGCGGCTGTCTTTGACTGGTCTGTAGAAGTTACGGGAGGCTCTGGCATCATCTGCCCCCCACCCAATTCTAAAGTGAAACTGGTTTCAGAAGGATCGCAAAGGAGTTCCATGCCGGAGCATGCAGATGGTCTTCTTGAGCCACCGGCTCTTCTTGCCATCTTCTTCCCCTGTGGCCAAGCATGGTTTCTTCCAAAATGCCGTCATAGTCCTTTAGGACTATGTCCTTAGGAACACTGGATTTTTACCTTGCAGGGGCGCTGAAATAAAATATCAACCAGGTCAGAAAGAAGAAGAAGAGGTTGGACTTATACCCCGCCCTTCACTACCCAAAGGAGTCTCAGAGTGGTTTACAAACCCCTTTCCCTTCCCTTCCCCACAACAGACACCCTGGGAGGTAGGTGAGGCTGAGAGAGCTCTTTTGAGAACTGCCCTTGAGAGAACAGCTCTGAAGGAAATTGTGACTGACCCAAGGTCACACCAGCAGCTGCATGTGGAGGAGTGGGGAATCAAACCCAGTTCTCCCATATTAGAGTCCACGTTCCTAATCACTAACCACTACACCAAATTGGCAAGACCAACAGAAAACATCCTTATTTCTCATGTTCAGATAGACTGTGCTGCTCATAGGCCATGGGGCAAAAAACCCCAAACCCTTAGTGACAGCAGCTTCCAAGGGTCATGCACCTCCACTGTTGTCCCTTCCCAAGACTGAGTGGCTTAATGTGGTATTCTGAGTTGGGCTGCAAGGCAAAGCTGAAAACGTGCTTGGTCTGCTGCCCGCACTGAGCCCCTTAACAAGATTTGGGTATCTGCCTCCAGCGGCCATCTATGCAAACACGCTGAATCATTCCACTTTGAAAAAAAAACATCATATCAGTGTTTAACAATGTATGACATTCGATTACCAATTTGCACCCCAGTTTGGGCTTCTTCCTCAGAACTGGGGCCACTACCAGTGTTCCCTCTAAGCTGAGTTAGTGTGAGCTAGCTCAGTTTTTTAGCCTCTGGCTCACGCATTTTGTCTTAGCTCAGGAATCATGGCTCCATTTATGGGGTAGCCAAATCGCTCACTCACAATTTTAATGCTACTGGCTCAGATTAGAATTTTTGCTCACAAGACTGCACAGCTTAGAGGGAGCATTGGCCACTACCAACCCACCTTCCTTATATTACTGAAGAAACACACGAGTTTTTCTGAATAGGGATGCTTCCAAAACTCAGCTCAACTTAACTGGATCTTCTGGATTTAGTACAGAGCCTCATGTATGTGTATAAGAACATCAGAAGAGCCCAGCTGGATCAGATCAGTGGTCCACCTAGTCCAGCATCCTGTCTCACATACTAACCAACCAGTTTCTCTGGAGGGCCAACAACAGGGCAGAGAGGCTGAGGCCTTCCCCTGATGATGCTTCCTGGCTCTGAGATTCAGAGGTTGACTGCCTCTGAACATAAGAGGTTCCCTTCAGTCGCCATGGCTAGTAGCCGCTGATAGACCTCTCCTCCACGAAGCCATCTAATTCCGTTTTAAAGCTGTCTTTGCCTGTGGCCATCACTACATCCTCTGGCAACAAATACCACGTTTTAATGAATTCGCCAGACTTCTCGGTCTCTCCATGTTCCCTTTTGATCTCCAAGCTTTATATAAACCTCTCCACATGCACAATTTGTCCTTCCTGAACCTACTGCCTATTGGATGCCTCTGAGTTCTGGTGTGGTGGGAGAGGGAGAACAAGTTTGTCCATTCTCTCAACCCCATGCATAATTTTATAAACCTCCATCCTGTCCCCCCTTTTAGTCATCTCTTTTCTAAACGGAAAAGTCCCAGATTTTCCAGCCTTTTCTCATACAGAAGGTGCTCCAACACAATATTGCAGAGGAAGGGAAAAGATGTAAGGGAAAGAAACCCATGGCAAACTGGACATGCTGCTTTGGTGGAATTACTTGTCGACATTCCCTCAGTCAAGCAGGGATTCAAGAAACGGAATGCAGAGGGAAAAATCTGGGATGATTAATGAAGAAGAGGAGATTGGATTTAGACCCCGCCCTTCACTTCCTGGAGGAGTGGTTTACAATCTCCTTTCCCTTTCCCTCCCTACAACAGACACCCTGTGAGGTAGGCGGGGCTGAGAGAGCTCTAACAGAAACTGCTCTTTCAAGGACAGCCCTGACAGAACTATGGCTTGCCCAAGATCACCCAGCAGCTGCATGTGGAGGAGTGGGGAATCAAACCTGGTTCTCCCAGATTAGAGTCTGCACACTTAACCACTATACCAAATGGGGAAAAGCCTCTTATTTCTTACCCGCCCCCCCCCCCCCAACAAAACAATCTTCACTAGTCAACAGAGACCCCTGTGACTTACTTGATGTCTCCGGCCTTTCAGTGATGGCCTGCTTGCGCATCGGTGCCATGAGTGACACGACTGCACCCGGGCTCGGTCGAAGAAGAGTAGCACAACACGCATAGACCTCACCACTAAGGGCAGATGGCACCAGGGCCGGGAAAGACAACACAGCACGGCACACGAACCTGAGCACCCACGGGGCCCCTCTAGTCCAACAACTCCTTAATGCACCAGCAGCAGAGTAGAACATAAGCGCACTCCCGCAGCGCATCCAGGCACCAATAGCTGAAGCTGGCCGGCACGTTGCTCTTGAAGTAGGGTAGCGCCATGCTTCGTGCCGCCTGCCACAGGCCGTTGCGACCCAGGGGGCCCGCAGTGGCCCTGGAACGCGGGCCTATAAACCTCTGCAGAGGAAACATCAAGCTGGGAAAGATTTTGCCTCAGAGCTGGGTTCTGGCTGGCGTGTGATGCTCTCCCTGCTTTTATGTGGGCTCACTGGAAGCTTCTGCATTCTACAAGAGATCACCAGGAGGCCCTGTCATTCATGCCCCATGGACGCTCAGGGGCTGCTGCCGGGGCCTGCATTGTTCCCGTCCCCAAAGGGAAGAGAGTCTGTCCTATTTCACACACACGAGCGCATCCCAGAACAACAGAACCGCAGAGTCTCATGTTTGACCCTCATTGTGAGCTATCAGGAATGTTTTTAATGGAAAGGACGTTCTAAAGGGATAAAATATCCCATCTCATCCCTCATTTCAAGTTGGATGATTGCTGTTTTCATTCTGGCAGGGCTCTTCTGGAACTGGTTGAGGCCACTTTGTGAGATAGGATGCTGGACAAGATGGACCGTCACTGGTCTGATCCAGCAGGGCTCTGCTGATGTCCTTATGAGGGGAAGGCTTCAGCCTCTGTGCCCTGTTGTTGGCCCTCCAGAGGAACTGGTTGAGGCCACTGTGTGAGACAGGAGGCTGGACTAGATGGACCCTCACTGGTCTGATCCAGCACGGCTCTTCTGATGTCCTTATGAGGGGAAGGCTTCAGCCTCTGTGCCCTGTTGTTGGCCCTCCAGAGGAACTGGTTGAGGCCACTGTGTGAGATGGGACCCTTACTGGTCTGACCCAGCAGGGCTCTTCTAGGTTCTTGTGAGGGGAAGGCCTCGGCCTCTCTGCCCTGTTGTTGGCCCTCCAGAGGAACTGGTATAGGCCACTGTGTGAGACAGGAGGCTGGACTAGATGGACCCTCACTGGTCTGATCCAGCACGGCTCTTCTGATGTCCTTATGAGGGGAAGGCTTCAGCCTCTGTGCCCTGTTGTTGGCCCTCCAGAGGAACTGGTTGAGGCCACTGTGTGAGATGGGACCCTTACTGGTCTGACCCAGCAGGGCTCTTCTAGGTTCTTGTGAGGGGAAGGCCTCAGCCTCTCTGCCCTGTTGTTGGCCCTCCAGAGGAACTGGCTGAGGCCACTGTGTGAGACAGGAGGCTGGACTAGATGGACCCTCACTGGTCTGACCCAGCAGGGCTCTTCTGATGTTCTTATGAGGGGAAGGCCTCGGCCTCTCTGCCCTGTGGTTGGCCCTCCAGAGGAACTGGCTGAGGCCTCTGTGTGAGACAGGAGGCTGGACTAGATGGACCCTCACTGGTCTGACCCAGCAGGGCTCTTCTGACGTTCTTATCAGGGGAAGGCCTCGGCCTCTCTGCCCTGTCGTTGGCCCTCCAGAGGAACTGGTTGAGGCCCCTGAGTGAGACAGGATGCTGGACTACATGGACCCTCATTGGTCTGATCCAGCAGGGCTCTTCTTACGTTCTTATGAGGGGAAGGCCTCGGCCTCTCTGCCCTGTTCTTGGCCCTCCAGAGGAACTGGCGGAGGCCACTGTGTGAGACAGGATGCTGGACTAGATGGACCACTGGTCTCATCCAGCCGGACTCTTCTTATATCCCAAAGTCTTTGGCAGCTTGGTTGCTATGAGAAAGGCTGCCACTCAGAGGAGGGCAGGGAGCTGTTCTTGTTGGCAACAGAAGACAGGACTCACAATAATGGGTTTAAATTACAGGCAGAAAGATTCCAGGTGGATATTAAGACTTTTTTTTCAATAGCGTTGGTACAACAGTGGAATGGGCTGCCTAGGAAGGTGGTGAGCTCCCCCTCCCTGGCAGCCTGCAAGCAGCGGCTGGACAAACACTTGTCAGGGAAGAAAGGTTAAAGAGTAGGGCTCTTTTGTTGGGAGAATCGATGACTGAGGGGTGTTATTTACAACATTATGGAAGAAGAAGAAGATGAAGAAGAAGAGGAGGAGGAGGAGGATATTGGATCTATACCCCGCCCTTCACTACCTGAAGGAGTCTCAGAGCAGTTTACAATCTCCTTTCCCTTCCCCTCCCCACAACAGACACCCTGTGAGGTAGGGCCAGTCGTAAGTTCTCTCAGAGCTGTTCTCTCACAAGCAGTCCCCGAGAGAGCTCTCTCAGCCCCACCTTCCTCACAGGGCGTCTGTTGTGGGGAGGGGAAGGGAAAGGGGAGTATAAGTCGCTCTGAGACTCCTTCAAGTAGTGAAGGGCAGGGTATAAATCCAGTTTCCTCTTCTCCTCTTGTTGTGAGGGTAAAACACAGGAAGCGAAACTATTATGTCCCACCCTGAGCTCCTGAGGGGACAGGCCGGATAAAAATGGACGAAATAAACAAGGGTAGTTTTGAAGGAAAGTTACTTGCCATGTCAACCGAGAACTGTTTTTAAAAAATCAGTATTGGGAATGCAATACACTCTTGTTTACAACTCGTGGCTCACGTGGCCACAGTGGGGTTGGACCCAAACCATACTGGCAATTTCAACCACTTCCCTTCTTCCACTGCAGACCCCCAGCCCACCAGCATTGCCAACTTCCAGGTGGGGGCTGGAAAACTCCTGAGATTACAACTGATCTCCGGTCAGTAGAGATCAGTTCCCCCGGAGGAAATGGCAGCTTTGGAGGGGGGACTCCGTGCCATTCCTCCCTGAGGAGGCCCCTCACCTCCCCAAAATTCGCCATTCCCAGGCTCCACCCCCAAAATCTCCCGGAATTTCCCTACCCAGAGTTGGCAACCGTAGGGCACATGCCATTCCTCAGAGTCCCCCTGGAGTAGCACTTTGTGGAAATCAGTGGGGCCGCAGTGGGAAGGGGAAGAAGGAAACTTCCTTTCTGCCGGTGGAGCATTTAATTTGGATCCACCCAAACGTGTTAAAAAATGCATAAATGTAACAGCCGGACTGGACCTCAGGTGAGGGAGCACAAAACCCAAGGAGACGATGCAGAAACTTGTATCAATGGGATTTACTAGGCCCCTTGGGCTCATTTAACATAGGGGGCGCAGCGTGCATAACCGCCTCCTGGCTGTCGTGTGGGGCAGCCCCACAGGCCCAAGAGGCTGCCGGAAGGCATTCCAGTATGTGTCCGTGGAGGGGCATTGGCGCTTTTCACCTCAGGCCTTACAGGCCTGGACCAGTCCTAATGGTAGTGTAAGAAGGCCGAGAGTTGCCAGGGCAACCAAGGCAACACCGAAGGCTCAAAGGCGGGAGGTGCGTTCGTCCTCTTCGTTCTCTAGCTTGTAGGCTGGCCGGTAGCATTCCCGCCCCCTGGCGTCCGTGTAGCGCAGGGCCGGGTTCTTCTGTGTGTTGTTCATGCTCCCCAATGAAGTGTAGCTGCCAAAATCGGGGGAGAGAGGGATACAAATACTCGTGAATCTCTCTTTGGTACGCTGCCCAGCAAGGGTGTTGTTTCCAAGGAGACTCGAGAGTCAGTGCCGGAGCCCATTTTATCTTCACAACAATCCAGTAAGGTAGGCTAAGGAGAAAGTGATTGACTGGTCCAGGACCCCCCCAGCGAACTTCATAGAAGAGCTGGAATCTGAACTCAGGTCTCACCAGTCCCGGTGCAGTATTCTTTCCATTACACTAACTAACCCTCTCACCTAAGCCTTGACCCATAGTAAAGTAATGGTTTCCCTTGCTCGAAAGCCAGTCAAATCCAACTCTAGGGGGCGGTGCTCATCTCCCTTTCCAAGCCGAAGAGCCAGCACTGTCCGTGGTCATGTGGCCAGCATGACTAAATGTCGAGGCTCACGGAACGCTGTTACCTTCTCACCGAAGCGGTACCTATTTATGTACTTGCAATTTCTTGCTTTCGAACTGCTAGGTTGGCAGGAGCTGGGGGCAGAGGCGGGAGCTCACTCCGTCAAGTGGCACTCGGGTCTTGAACTGTCGAGCTACCGACCTTCCGGTTTGCAGCTCAGCGTCTTAACCTTTGAGCCACCACAGCCCCACAGTACTTGGGTTCAAATTCCTGCTCAAGTCCCACAGGTGATATTTCGCCTATTCACAATCTCTCAACTAAACCTACCTCACAGGGCTGTTGTGAAGGTTTTAAAAAACAGTGTCTAGTGTGCTGTGCCGGCTGGAATGTCAGACTTGGAACTGGGCCTCAAGTCCCCGCTCAGGTGAGAAACCCATTGCCTATTCTTGGGCCAGGTCAAGCCTACCTTAAAGGATTGTTGTGGAGACAACGCAGTGGGGAAAATCTATGTCAGGGGTGGCCAAACTGTGGCTCGGGAGCCACATGCGGCTCTTTCACACATATTGTGCGGCTCCCGGCAGGGCGGCTGGGAAAGCGAAGAGGAGGCATACTTTTTCTCCCTCCCTCCCATCAATTTGTTTCCTTGTTTCCGTGTGTCCGTAATATTTGTTCTTATCTTGTGGCTCTCAAACATCCAGCATTTATTCTATATGGCTCTTATGCTGAGCAAGTTTGGCCATCCCTGACATGTTACTCCGAGCTTAAAAAAAGGATGGGGTACAAAATACGACTTTTCACGATTAGAATTGCCAAGTTTTAGTCAATCAGCTGAACAATTTTTAAATGATTGCATATGATTAAAATGCTAATTCTAAAGACGAAACACGCCTGTTTTGTTCTTAAATTATGCATGCGTGGGTCCTGTTAGACCAGGGGTCCCAAACTTTTTGAGCCTGCGGGTGCCTTTGGAATTCTGACACAGTGTGGTGGGCGCAGGCACAAAATGGCTGCCACGAAATGATTGCCACCAAAGGCGGAGCCAACCACAAAACGGCTGCCACAGCTTACCTTCAGTCACACAGTGATGGAGCTGCTGCTGAAGCAACGTTTTCAAAACCTGCACAGCCGCTCAAATTCCCAGTAGCCAATCAGAACACTTGCTGGACTTGCACAGTCAATCAAATTTCCAGTAGCCAATCAGAAGTCTTGTTGGACAAAAGCACCACCTGGCTCCTCCCACTTTCTAAACACACTTGGCGGACACCAGGAAATGAGAGACCCCAGCATTAGGCAATCATCCTGAAAGAGGTATCCCCCATTCTCTTTCATACAGAAGAGACATTTCCTTCTGAAAAGAGGCATTCCTTCTAGCGTGATAAAGGCAGAATGCCTCTTCTGGCTGTTTGCCTTCCGCATGTTTATGTTAAAAGTGAACTTTTTTTTTTTTTTTAAAGAAAAGATTGATTTGAGGCCCCTCTTCAATGGATCCAAAGATTTGTAATTGGTTCATCTTAAGTGACCGGCTAAATACTAGAGCTTTACTCATCTCCTGGTAGCTTGCCTTCTCATACCCCTTTGAAAAGACCCATTCGTGTGCTTACCCCTTATCATAAAGGATGCAGTAGGGGAGATACAAAGTGCGTAAGAAATTCCAGATATCCCGGTATGTCCAATCCTGGGGGGAAGGGAGAACCACAAAGGAGAAAAAAGATGTTATCAGCAGGACTGGGGGGTATTTTGTGCTTAACCCCCCCCCCCCCCCAATTTATGCACTGAGGTAACCCTAACTCCAAAATGCTGGATAAGAACATAGGAGAAGCCACTGTTGGATCAGACCAGTGGCCCACCCAGTCCAACACTCCGTGTCAAACATTGGCCAAAACTCAGGGGCCGTCAGGAGGTCCACCAGCGGGGCCAGAACAGCTCTGGGTTGGGAAATTCCTGGAGATTTGGGGGTGGAACCTGGGGAAGGCGCTGTTTCGGGAGGGAGATCAGTGAGGGTACGGTGGTACTCTCGGACTTCCGTTTCTCATCGACTCTACAGTATACTATAGAGTCTGTCCCCCCCAAAGTTGCCATTTCCTCCAGGGTAGGGTTGCCATTCCCCCAGCTGCGCCAGAGAAACCCCTGATCGTCAGGGCTTCAGCCCACTGCCAGCCACGGGAAGCCCCACCCCCAAACAGGGATGTTGCGCGGGGACATTCTGGTATTTGGGCAAACTTGGGAGAGCCAGCTTGGTGTAGTGCTTAAGAGCACGGATTCTAATCTGGGAGAACCGGGTTTGAGTCCCCGCTCCGCCATGTGCAGCTGCTGGTGTGACCTTGGGCCAGTCATAAGTTCTTTCAGAACTGTTCTCTCAAGGGCAGTCTTCGAAAGAGCTCTCTCAGCTCACAGGGTGTCTGTTGTGGGAAGGGGGAGGGGGAGGAGATTGTAAGCCACTCTGAGACTCCTTCGGCTAGGGAAGGGCGGGGTATAAATCCACTCCTCGTTCTCCTCCTCTTCTATGGTTTTGAGGCTGAAAAACCATAGAGTTTGCCCAAATGCCAAAGTGTCCCCACATTACTTCCTCGCCCACCCAATGGAAAGCCCACCAGATTCCCCTGACGAATGGATGGTAAGGCCCGGCAACCCTACTCCAGAGGAATGGATCTCCATAGTGGAGATTACTCATAATTCCAGGAGCTCTCCAGCCCCCACCTGGAGGTTGGCAACTAATCTATTAAGTAGGGGCTCAGCCACACCCCCTCAAGTTTGTCTGCACCAAGCCTGGCAAAGTCTGGACACGGGAGCCCCTTTGCTATAACTTACACACAGCCCAACGCAAAGGCCTTTCCCCATCGCCACCCCCTAGATGTCGCCACCCACCAGGAGCGGGTTGACGCGCATGTACGAGGGCCAGTCGGGGTCGGTCATGTGGAAGGGCGTCAAGGTGCAGGAATAAGGGTCGGTCCGCCGGGTACCCATCAACACGGCCTCCAGCTCTGGATGCTGCAGCTTCAGGTCCGCCAGGGCCTGCTTGATGTTCCCATGGACCTCACAGACGCGGAGGTTGTACCTGTGGGGGGAACAAGAGCACATCAGGAGGTGTATGGGGCTGGGGAGTGCACACCAGGAACCCTGGGGCCGGGGTGTGCTTAGCATAGGTCCCACAATACCTTCCGGGTGCAGCAGGAGGAAAAAGGAAACGTACAGCATCCAACATTCCAATTGGCTGGCAGTATGGAGCCTCTGGATTGGGTGGCAGCATGGAGCCTCTGGATTGGCCCGGCCCAATATGAATACTGGGGATTTGGCTCTCTGTCATTGCCCAGTTAACATAATGGTATCTTCTACTTGTATTTCAGTCTCTCATCTTCCATGACTTACTTTAGGGACTCTGGAACTTTAGGGACTCTGAAATAAGCCTGCCCCCGGCTAGTGTTGGGACCCTCAAGTAGGGTTGCCAGCCTCCAGGTGGGACCTGGAGATCTCCTGGAATTACAACTGATCTACAGACTACAGAAATCAGTTCCCCTGGAGGAAATGGCTGCTTTGGAGGGCAGTCTCTGTGGCTAGATGCTGCTGAGGTTCCTCAGAGCCAGTCTGGTGTCGTGGTTAGGAGTGCGGACTCTAATCAGGGAGAAGCGGGTTTGATTCCCCACTCCTCCACAGGCAGCTGCTGGTGTGACCTTGGGTCAGTCACAAGTTCTCTCAGAGCTATTCTCTCAGGAGCAGTTCTCGAGAGAGCTTTCTAAGCCCCACCGACCTCCCAGGGTGTCTGTTGTGGGGAGGGGGAGGGAAAGGAGATTGTAAGCCGCTCTGAGACTTCTTTAGGGAGTGAAGGGAGGGGTATAATTCCAATCTCTTCTTCTCTCCTCCCCCAACCAAGCCCTTCCAAGGCTTCCAAATCTCCCGGAATTTCCTAACCTTGAGTTGGCAACTCAGCAGCTCCCCCAAAGCTTTCTTCCAATTCAGCCTAACCTGTAAGATGGCCCCTTACTTTGATGCAGCTGATGTGGCCACCTGGATCCACGCCACAGTAACATCGAGACTAGACTACTGTAAAGCAATGTACATTGGTCTCCCCTCAAAATCAACTCAGAAACTTCCAACTGTTCCAGAATGCCGCAATAACAACAACAATAATAATCTTATGGCAGTGTGTGTAGAATGGCCAGGAGATCCTAAGACTGTCTGGCAGCCAAAGGTTCTTAGCTCTTTTTGCACAATGCACCACTAGGTGGCGAGCTAGATTTGTTTGGGAGCTGAGAGAGCTCTGGAAGAACTGTGACTGGCCCAAGGTCACCCAGCTGGCTTCATGGGGAGGAGTGGGGAATCGAACCGGGTTCTCCCAGATTAGAGTCTGCCGCTCTTAACCACGGCACCATGCTGGCTCTCATAAAGTTCACATCCTGAGCAGAATATAACTGCCACAATCTTGGAAATGCAATATCATAGTGAAACACACAGCATATATGCGAACACAAAGAAATGAACGGTGCGCGGCGTCAATACCAATTTCGTAAATCAATACATAGTAATAATTAACAAATAATTCATTGATAGACGAATAGACAAACCATTTATACAGTTTCCAAACCCTAAGCAAAATTATTCCTACAATACACAATTCATAATCAGGGCATCGATGATTTAACGTAAGTCCTGTATACGGCTCAAAAAGTCCAAAACACTACAAAGTGCTCAGTCCCTCCGAATGGGCAATATGCTTCACAGTGTAAAGGGGGAAAATGAGCTTCCAGAAGATATCTATTCCAGCAGAGTACTTTCTAGTAGTAGCCACTGATAGACATCCTCCATGAATGTCTCTAATCCCTTCTAAAAGCTGTTTAATGCTGCGGCCATCACTGCATCCCCGGGCAGCGAATTCCACCCTTTAATCACTCCCTGTGTAAAGGAGTATTTCCTTTTGTCTGCCCTGAACCTACTGCCCATCAGCTTCATTGAGTTCTACTCTTTGGGGAGAGGGAGAAGAACTTCTCTTTGGGTGCGTTCAGATGGGCAGCTAATCCCACCATTGGCCTGGCTGTAATTTGATCTAGAGCTCTTTGACCCAGCGTTGCACGACCAGACAGCTCCCCCGTGAATCGCTTTACCGCACATGACTCGCGGTGGATTGTCTAGATGGTCGGCTTTTAAAAAAAACCAAAAACCTGTTTGCGCATGCGCATATGCGCCTCACCATATACTTGTTTTGCCATGCATGCGTGGACTAAAATGGTAAAAGCACCGCCAGTGCTACCTTCTTCTGGCTACCATTTAAGTTAATAAAGTTGATAAAGTTCACGGGACCGTCAGAAACATAAAATTGTTTGGATCGTTTGAGCGGAGCTCTGGGGATGTCGCATGTTTAAGCAGTTATGTGCGCAACGCTAAGGCTTTTTAAAAATGGCGGCCATTCAGGATGGTCTGATGGCACGCTGGTGGAACAACTAGATGGGGGAAAGTCCGCCATTGGCCCACTGGCCAGCTTAGGACTGGACTTTCACCACTATCTTTTAAGTACAGATCTCCGACGGGGATTGATGGGCTTATCACGGAAGCAGCACGATTCCCAGATGTTGTTATCTGGATGTGCACTTTCAATCCACCAGGCACTCCTGCCTGGCGTGGCTCAAAAGAGCCGTATGAATGCAATCTTTGTCAGCTCTCTCCACCCAATGCATCAAACCTCTATCATGACCCCCCTTAGCCTCTTTTCTAAACTGAGAAATCCCAGGCTCTTCAGCCTTTCCTCCTAGGGAAGGTGCTCCAACCCCCAATCGTCTTGGTCGCCCTCCTCTGTACTGACTCCGAAGGGTCATGGGAACTGCACTTTCATGAAGATGGCCAGTTTTTCCCCCAGCCGACAACACCATTTCCTAGTCCTTTCAACAAAGCCAACTGCTCCTTACCGCTCAGCCGTGACTCCAATGAACTGCTCCATCTCGAGAAACGGGGAGACAGTGCGTATATTCAGTGCCTGCAGCTTCTCTGTCCTTTCTGGGTATCGCCTGCAAGGGAGACGTGAAACTGTTTAAATATTGAGCAAAGTCTGGTTGAACGCCAGAGGTCACAACACGAACATTCCCATTTATTGATGAAAGAAACGGGTACCCCGTCCACTCTGGTCGTCTTTGGAGGCCGTGCTCTGGATCCCCCAGCCATCTGAGGCCAGATTTGGGGGGGGGGGGAGAGAGAGAGAGACCTGAGAAAGGGACTTCTCAGTCATGGTTCTGAAACTCTGGAACTCCCTCCCGAGTGATATTTGCCTGTCTCCCTCTGTTGCTGTGTTTCACCAGCGAGTGAAGCCTTTTTTTGCTTCGTCTGGTGTACCCTCAGTCAATGCTCCCTCCAAACTGTGGAGTCCTGTGAGCAAAAATTCTGCTTTGTGAGTTACTGGCCTTAAAGTTGTGAGCGAGGGATTTGGCTACTGCATGAATCAGTTTGCTCTGGAGCCGTCCTTCCCGAGCTCAGACAAAAACCTGTGAGCTGGAGGCTAAAAAACTTTGCGCTAGCTCACACTAACTCAGCTTAGAAAGAACACTGACCTCAGTATCCCCCCCTCCCTCTGCAAAGTTGTGTTGTGTTTATATGTTCAGGACAGGCAAAAGGAAATACTGCTTTACACAGAGAGTGATAAAAATGTGAAACTCGCTGCCAGAGGATGTAGTGATGGCCACAGGAATGAATAGGTTTAAAAGGGGATTAGATAGATTCCTGGAGGAGAAGTTTATCAACGGCTGTTAGCCACAGTGACTGCGGAGAACCTCCACATTCAGAGGCACTAAGCCTCTGAATACCAGAGCCGGGAAGCAACATCCGGGAAGGCTTCAGACCCCTCTGCCCTGTTGTTGGCTCACCAGTGGAACTGGTTGAGGCCACTGTGTGAGACAGGATGCTGGACTAGATGGACTGTTTGTCTGATCCAGCAGGGCTCTTAGGACATTCTTATGAGGGGAAGGCCTCAGCTTCTCTGCCGTCATTGGCCCTCCAGAGGAACTGGTTGAGGCCACTGTGTGAGACAGGGTGCTGGACTAGACGGACCCTAACTGGTTTGACCCAGCAGGGCTCTTCTGATGTTCTTATGAGGGGAAGGCCTCGGCCTCTCTGCCCTGTTTGTCTGGCCCTCCAGAGTTGAGGCCACTGTGAGACAGGATGCTGGACGAGATGGACTCCTGGTCTGATCCAGCAGCACTCTTCTTATGTTCTTATTTTGTACTGAATTGTTTAATTATTATAAATACTGTTTTAATGTTTTAAATGTCTTAATGTTTGATGGTAACTGTCTGGGGACCGTTTGGCTAGAAAGGCAGCATAGAAATGTTTTAAATGTATGATTTAAAAAAAACACACATAATAACTTTAGAACAGTTACATTTGAGTCCAGTGGTATCTTAGAGACCAACAAGAGTGAGTGATTAAAATGTGGACTTCACTGCTGGAGGATGTGGTGATGTCCAGAGGCACAGACAGCTTAAAAGTGTATAGACAGATTCATGGAGGAGAGGTCTATCTGTGGCTAACAGACTATGGTGACTATAGGGAACCTCCACATTCATAAGCAGTCAACCTCTAAATCCCAGTGCCAGGAGGCAATATAAGGGGAAGGCCTCAGCCTCTGTGCCCTCCAGAGGAACTGTTTGAGGCCACTGTATGAGACAGGATATTGGACTGGATGGATCCTCATTGGTCTGATCGAGCAGGGCTCTCCTTATATTCTTATGAAGGCCTCAGCCTCTCTGCCTTGTTGGCTGTCCAGAGGAACTGGTTGGCCACTGTGAGACAGGAAGCTGGACAAGATGGACCCTCACTGGTCTGACCCAGCAAGGCTCTTCTTAGGTTCTTATGAGGGGAAGGCCTCAGCCTCTCTGCCCTGTGGTTGGCCCTCCAGAGGAACTGGCTGAGGCCTCTGTGTGAGACAGGATGCTGGCCTAGATGGACCCTCACTGGTCTGATTCAGCAGGGCTCTTCTGATGTTCTTATGAGGGGAAGGCCTCGGCCTCTCTGCCCTGTTGTTGGCCCTCCAGAGGAACTGGCTGAGGCCACTGTGTGAGACAGGATGCTGGACTAGATGGACCCTCACTGGTCTGATTCAGCAGGGCTCTTCTGATGTTCTTATGAGGGGAAGGCCTCGGCCTCTCTGCCCTGTTGTTGGCCCTTCAGAGGAACTGACTGAGGCCACTGTGTGAGACAGGAAGCTGGACTAGATGGACCCTCACTGGTCTGATCCAGCAGGGCTACCCTTAAGATTTTCTGGGTATAAGCATTTGAGAGTCAAAGCTGACGAACAGTGAAAGAAAGACTAGTCTGAAGTCATCCAGTAAGCAGGGACCTGAATGCAGGATTGACTCCCCTAAGCACTGCATCTCAGTGACAGCCAGGGCTCTTGGTGGGGACTGTTGTAGGCCTGTAGGGTCAAGGAAAAGAATTGAGAAGACACCTTGTGGGTATTGTCTTTTCCATTTTTTACAGCAATAAGGACTGGAAACCTGTCCCTCTCTTTGAAAGCACCCAACGCCAAGATTTATGAACTCGCGTCACTGATGAGCTGCCTTTTCCAGAGAAAACTCAAGAAGACAGATTCAGAAGTTTCTGTGGAAAGGGCCGTGTTCCGAGCTTTTACGGTGCAACTGGCTATTCAGTCAAGGTTGGGGAGACTCCCAGAAAAATCGTTGCCAACTCCAGGTTTGGAAACACTGGGCAAATTTGAGGGTGGAGGGCGGGGTTTAAGGAGGGGAGGGACCTCGGTAGGGTACGAAGCCACGCAGGCCACCTTCCAAAGTAGCCATTTCCTCCAGGAGAAGTAGAAACAAATGCTTTAAACCACTGGTTCCCAAAGTGGGTAATACTGGCTCCTGGGAGGCGCTGGAACGATCCAGGTGGGCAGTAGGAGCTGTGGGTGCAATTGGGGGGGGGGCGTTGAATGAAAATAAGGGGGCGGTGGAAGCATAAAGAAAGATGAGTCCAGACCCCATCTAAAGCAGCTTTTTCCTGCCTTCTCCAGGTCTTCCCCGGAATCAGGGAGGGAGGGGGAGGCGGAGAGGGGTCCCCACAGCCAATTACAGCCATGCGTTTGCAAACTGCAAATGCCGGTGCAGCCTCGTGAGGCTGGGGTTGCTGCTGGGCTCTTGTGTGGTGGCGGCTGCTGCTGGCCTCTGGCTTCAGGCCTTCAGCGGCTGCCGCTCGGTGCCTGTCTTGGCCTGCCTGGCCGCCTGGATCGTGGTGGACTCTACCCGCATCTTTTTGTCCGCTTCTTGAAGGTAGATTTCCAGGGGGGCGCTGAGTAAAAAGACATTCTGAAAACATCAGTTATCACTCCAGGAGATCTCCAGCCCGCACCTGGAGGTTGGCAACCCTAGCCAGAAACATTTCTTCCTCCAGTGAAGGGCAGACCAATGCAAAAGGGGGCGGGGGAGGTGGAGGCAGTACCTCTGTACAGTGGCGTGGAAGAGGTGCAAGAGAGCCGTGCAGTCCTTCCCACCATTGAACCCGATGCAAAGTTTCGATAGCTGGTACCGGTCCAGTGCCTCTTCGATGGTCTGGACTGCTGCTGCCACCTTCTGGCCAAGAGGAGAACCTGCGGGCAGCGAGAAGGGGAAAAAGACTAGTGGGCAAGAAGCTGGCGACGTTATTTTTTTATTTGTTTGTTTTATTTATGCTATAGTCCCCCTTTCTCGCTTGGACTCGAGGCGGATTACAGCACAATCAACAGGATGGGCTATTCTATAAAGAGTGCAATAGGATCAGGGATGCAGAACCAAGCAGAAGTCTAAAGAAACGAGAACTGACGCTAAGCATCAGCGGTAACCCGAAAGATTAAATGATACAGAAATTACAGTTAGGACCCTAGTTTTAGCGACTTCTGCACAGTAGCCTGGACCACAGTCCCTAAGAATTTATCCCAGTAACTTGTGAATCGTGTAACCAGCAGACGTTAGGAGCGTGATACTAATATGCTGCTTTTCAATAAAATGTTGTCAAACGGGTAAACCTTCAGACTTTGCCCTTTTGTGAAGTCTGAATATTTACCCATTTGACAACATTTTATTGAAAAGCAGCATGTAAGTATCATGCTCCCACTGTCCATTCGTTATACAATTCATGAAGTTTGTTGCTGTTCAGTCGCACAGTGGAGTCCGGCTCTTCGCGACCCCCTGGACCACATCTCGCCAGGCCCTCCCGTCTTCTGTTCTGCTCCGGAGTATGCTTATTTTCATGTCTGTGGCATTGATAACACTGTCTAACCATCTCATCCTTTGCCGTCCCCTTCTTCTTTGACCTTCAGTCTTTCCCAGCATCAGGGTCTTCTCCAGGGAGTGCTCCCTTCTCACTTGGTGGCCAAAGTATTTGAGCTTCAGCTTCAGTACCTGGCCTTCCAGGGAACAGTCTGGGTTGGTTTCTTTTAGGATTGACTGATTTGATCTTGCAGTCCAAGGGACTCTCAAGAGTCTTCTCCAGCACCATAATTTGAAAGCATCTATTCTTCGGTGCTCAGCCTTTCTTATGGTCCAACTCTCGCAGCCATACATTATTACTGGGAATACCATGGCTTTGACCATGGACTTTTGTTGGCAGGGCGATGTCTCTACTTTTCTACTTTTTCCGCAAAGTTACTGGGGCCCAAACCCCTCCCTGCTCCATCTATTCTCTTTCTTTGTTTTTCTCTCTCTTTCTTTCTACCTCTTTCACTCGCTCTTTCCACCTCTCCTTCTCTTTCTCTCTCTTAAAAAAGAAATATCATTGGACAAATAAATATCGATCGCAATATCTGTTTTTACCCCTTTTGTTGTTATTTTTGACAGTCTCGTTTAGTGCTAATACAAAACAAATCTGCATATTTTCCAATAAAAACAGGTAATATTTGTTCATGTCTTGCAGCTCTCAAACATCTGACGTTTATTCTATGTGGCTCTTACGTTAAACAGGTTTGGCCACCCCTGTGCTATTACAATCGATCTCCAGAGGACTAGGATCAGTTCACCTGGAGAAAACGGCTGCTTTGAAGTGGGGACTCTGAGGGATTATACCAGGGGTGGCCAACCTTGCTTAATGTAAGAGCCACATAGAATAAACGTCTGAGAGCCGCAAGACAGAAACAAATATCACACACACATTTTTATTTTTAAAAATATGCAAATTTTTATTAACGTTAAATGGGACTGCCAAAAATAAAAACAAACGAGGAAAACCAGTTATTGATAATGATATTACTTGTTTGCTAATGATATTGAGAGCGATGGAAAGAAAGAATTAAAGAAGTGGAAAGAAAGAGAGAGAGAGAAACTAGGAAAGCAAATAGATGGGAGGGAGGAGGGAAGGAAGGAAGGAAGGAAGGAAGAGAGAAAAAGCATGCCTCCCCTTTGCTTCCCCAGCCGCCCTGCCAGGAGCCGCACAATATGTGTGAAAGAGCCGCATGTGGCTCCCGAGCCACAGGTTGGCCACCCCTGGATTATACCATGCTGAGGTCCCTCCCCTCCCCATACGCTGCCCTCCCCAGACTCCACCCCCAAATTCTCCAGGTATTTCCCCACTCAGAGCTGGCAACCCTGCCTCCCATATCTCGTTGACAGCAGCGCAGACCCCGGAGGAGATGGAGATGGGGCAATAAAATACACTTAACGGGCCCTGACCCTACCTGACTTGGCGAGTGCGTACACATCCGTGGCTGCCCGGGAGACGGGGTCTATTACAAAAGGCACCACAGTGCCCTCGGGCAGGTTCTCCATCAGGAAAGCGTAGGCCTCCTCCAGGTGACTCTCCGACTCAGAGTCCAAGGTGAGTTTGACCCGGAAGTAGTTGCTAACCCAGTCAGGGTAGGAGCCCAGGCTCATGTGACGTTTGAAGAGCCTGTAAGCCCGGTCTAGTACGGGGGCGATGCAGGTCTCGTCTGTGTCCACGTAGATCTCCCGGGAATAGAAGCGGGTCTGCTCGTTGTGGAAGAGGTGGCCGAGCCCCTCGAGGGCCCGCTCCATCAACAACGGGATGCCCGGGAAGACATAGACGTTACGGACGCTGATGAGGGGGTATCTGAAGGCGAGGCCCGTTTTCTTGTCGACGCCGTAGTTGAGGAGCGAGGACTCGGGGACGCGGGCCAGCTTCATCTCGGGACACTCCGCGTCCGTCTTGGCGAAGAATTTCTTCACCAGGTCGACCATCTCCGGGTGGGGGAAGACCTTTTCCCCGAAGGCCTGTGCCACAGCCTCAAAAGTGACATCATCGTGGGTGGGGCCAATCCCACCCGACGTCAAGACATAAGTGAACTTGTGGGAAAAGGACAAGATCTCGGCAGCGATGGCATCCACCTCGTCGGGGACCACGGAGATCTTGGCCACCTTCACGCCCAGCGATCGCAGCTTCTTGCACATGAAGAAGGAATTGGTGTCGTGGGTGTATCCCTGCCAGAACACAGAACCACTGCTGTTGCTAAAAACGTACCCAATTCTATAACTTCAGGTAGGCTGCACAAATCTGCACACCTTTTCATCTTCCGCTTCCCTTGTATCTCTTCCCACCATGCAAAGATTAGGGTAGACAGCAGTGAGCTGAGAAATGCCTGGAGATTTTGGGGGTGGAACACGAGGAGGGTGAAGTTTGGGCAGGGGAGGGACGTCAATGGGGTAGAATGCCAGAGAGTCCACCTTCCAACACGACCATTTTGTTTTTGTATTTTGTGCGCGCGTGCGCGTGTCTGGAAGTCACGGCTGACTCCTGGCGACCCCTAGTGGGGCTTGGAGTCAAGGGACATTCAGAGAGGTGGTTTGCTATTGCCTGCCTCTGCGTCCTGGCCCTGGTATTCCTTGGAGGTTTCCCTTCCAATTACTTGCCAGGGTCGGTTCTGCTTAGCTCCGAGATCTGATGAGATCGGGCTCGCCTGGGCTATCCAGGTCAGGGCCAAAGCGGCCACTTCGAGGTGAACTGATCTCTGTTCCCTGGAGACCAACTGTCATCCCAGGATCTCTCCAGCCACCACCTGGAGGTTGGCAGCCGTACCAGAGATACAAGTGGCCAATGCTGCCTCTAAGCTGGGGAGTCTCGTGAGCAAAAAGTCACCTTATGAGCCACTGACCTTAAAGTTGTGAGCAAGAGATTTGGCTACAACATAAATCAGCTTGCTCTGGAGCCATCCCTCCCTGAGCTAAGACAGAAATGTGTGAGGTTTCGGCTAAAAGACTGTGGGCTAGCTCGCACTAACTCAGCTTAGAGGGAACACTGGAGTAGCCCTAACCCTCAAGGCCTTTGCTACTAATAAAGGACTTGTATGACAACACTGGAGAGATAAAATGCCCACTTCCGATAAATCAAGACCTTGGAATGTCATCCCTGTTTGAACACATGGCCTACAGACAACAACTGCCCATGGGCTAGCTTTTAGATATTTGGAAACCTGTCACAGAAACCGAGGTGTAGATCTGCTACCACTGTAGTTATATTTTTGTCTTTTTTTCTAGCTGCTGGATTTTTGGGTTATGTTTTTTTTGGAAGGAATTTTTTTTTTAAAAAACCCATGCACCTGTGATAACAGCTCCATGCAGCCTCCATAATCAGGGGCTGTTTATCCCTGAACACCAGCTGTTGGAAAGTAACCATGTGGAGTTCCCTGACCTTCTTGCCCTGCTTGCAGGATTCCCAGAAACATCTGCCTGGTGTGGGGACAGCAGCATCCAGATAGGACCTGGGGACACTTTAGAATTGCAGCTCCTCTCCAGACTACACAGATCAGTTCCCCGGGAGAAAATGGCTGCTTTGGAGGGTGAACTCTACGGCATTGTGCCCCACTGAGGTCCCTGCCTTCAGCAGGCTCCGTCCCCAAATCTCCAGGAGTTTCCCATCCCAACCCAGATCTGGGCAATCCTACCCTCCCCCATCCCCCACCAGTAGTGAGGGGGGGAACGTGGCAGCCTTAGTTAGATGTCTTCCCCCGGGGTCTGATTCAGTGAGGGGCCTAGTTTTCAAGAAGGGTTCCCAGGTACCAACAATGCACCAGTGAGGGGTGGGAGGAGCACTGCGATGTGCTGACATCACCAGGAAGGGACGTCCGCATGTTCGGGACGTAGGGCAGTGATGCTCTGGTTTGGGGGCAAAACCCTTATGGTAGAATCAGCTACGAATCATAGAATTTTGCTCCAAAACCAGAGTGCTGCTGCCTGAGATCCCTGACATGGCCAGGGGTCCTTTTGTAGAAAAAGAAGTGCAGGAGCTCATTAGCATAACTCATTAGCATTACTTATTTGCATATGCTACACCACCTGACACCACCGGAAGTATGTCAGAAGGCAAGAAAGAAAGGAGAGAGAGAGAGAGAGAAAAAGAAAGGAAGGAAGGAAGGAAGGAAGGAAGGAAGGAAGAACGAACGAACGAACGAAAGAAAGAAAGAAAGAAAGAAAGAAAGAAAGAAAGAAAAGCTGGCAGAGAGGGGACAGCTACTAATCCAAGCCTCAGAAATACCACTATTCTGGGAGGATAGCTGCAGTGGTGGCTGAAGCCTTCAGAAGGCTGGTCGGAGGAACAAGGACCTTTCCAGGGGGCGGGGTCATTTGGCTGCAGCCACAAGACACAAGCAGGCATTCCCCCACCGGGGGGGGGGGTTTGGCACCAACTCCCGGAGCTGCGCTCCCCCGAGCTCCTGCTCGAAAGGACCCCTGGACATGGCTATGACTTTTGTCGGTAGCGTATGCACCTCGCAGTTATTTTTGGCTTCTCCGAGGTAAGACGGGGTAATTGGGGGGGGAGAAAGCACCCCAAAACAGGAAACCTCTGGCAAACTTATTTTCAGGGTAATTAATAACCTGGCCCCCTCTGAATGGGTTGAAATCAGGCCCGTAGCTACGTTGGAGCTTCTGGGGGGCTCTGCCCCCTTCCTTAAAGGCACAGCCCCCCCCCGAGTTTCTCCTGTCAATTCTTTTTTCGATCATTTTAAAAGATTTTTTTTAAAAGGCATGCGCTCCTTTAAGCAGAGTGGGGTGCTGTAGTTAATTCCCGCACTGAGGAAGGGGGTTGGAGTAGGTGACCTCTAGAATCTCTTCTGTCAAGAAACTGGTCTCCTTTAGCTCAGCGTAGAGGGAGCACAGGCGGGCACCGTACCTTCAAGATCTCGTCCCCGATAACGATGATCCCTGCCGTCACCGATCCGTCTGAGGAACTCGCTACGGGGCTGGAGCTGACGTTGTTGCTCTGTGCTGCCATGGCTTTGAGGCGCCCGGTCTGCCGTCGCACACACAGAATGCTCCTGCACACCCCAAGGGTCCGGAGCATCAGCCTTGAGCATTTGGAGCTTGGGAGCTCTATACACTGTGCTGGGATGGCCCCATGGCTGGCACTGGAAGGGGATGGGTGAGATCACAGAGATTCTTATCCGGATAGCGCACCCATAAAACATGTCTACCCAGAAGCAATACTCCCTCTAAACCATGGAATCTTGCGAGCAAAAATTCTACCTTGTGAGCTACTGGCATTGAAAGTTGCAAGGGATTTGGCCACTGCATAAATTAGTTTGCTTTGGAGCCATCCTTCCTGGGCTAAGGCAAAAATGTGTGAGCCGGAGGCTAAAAAACTGTGAGCTAGCTCACACTAACTCAGCTTAGAGGGAACACTCCAGAAGTGGATTTTTAAAAGTTTTTTTAGTGTTTTTTTTTAATTAAAAGTTTTAAAAAAGTTTTTAAAAGGTTGTTACAGTTTTTAGAAGTTTTTTCAAAGCCATATTGTTGGTGGAAAGCGCCGTCAAGACACAGACAACGTATGGCGACCCTACAGAGCAGGGCTGTCAAAAATAAGAACTTGCTGGTGGTCCCCAGCCTGAGAGAAGTCCGGCTGTCCTCAAACAGGGCCAGGGCCTTTCCAGCCCTGGCTCCTGCCTGGGGGAATGCTCTGCCGGAAGATGTCCGTGCGGGAGCTGCTCCCTTTCCGCAGGGCATGCAAGGCAGTTCCACTGGGCTTTGGACTGAGGACAGCGACGGGAGGTCTCCTGGCACGCTCGTGTGGTTCCTCATTCCTCATAGCCCCTCCCCCCAGAGAGGCTGGGGAGTTAGGATTCCCCGCCACCTTAAGCATTGTATATATAACGTTTTTACTTATTGTTATTTATTGGACTGTTTTTTAACATAGTTGTATGTGACTGTAAAATACTGTTGTAAGCCACACTGAGCTCTCTTTAGGGAAAGGCGGCCTAGTAAATCTAATTTAATAAACAAACAAACAAATAAATATGGCCCAAAGGCCCATCCAGGGCTCTAACCCAGCCCACAAGCAACTGGTATACATGGAAATGTAATGTACTCCCCTTTTGTGGTATTCCTTGGGGGGAAAAAACCGAGTCTTGCATATGATTAAATAAATTCATTGGGGCTTTAGTGGATTCCCCAGTAAATCAATTGCTTTTCCTGCTAGGCATCGATTGCTTTTGTTTGCATTTTGAGTAAAAAAGAATATTGTTAATTGGGGTTGCCCGTGTCCTTTATAAAGTTCATATCTCCAGCACCTGGCATCATAACACCTCCCCCCTTCGACGTAGCATGGAACCTCAGAGCCCCAGAGGTTGAAGAAATTCAGGTGGGGTCTCCATGTTGGTCTGAAGCAGCAGAACAAAGTTCGAGTCCAGTGGCACCTTTAAGACCAACAAAGTTTTATTCAAGGTTATCCGCTTTCGTGTGCACGCACACTTCTTCAGCTACATTGGAACAGAAGTTGCCAGTCCATACATACAGGTAGAAAGTGAGCTCAGCAAGGTCTCAGTTTAGTCTCAGCATTCCAAAGTTAAGGAGGGCACATCGCCCCTCAATCCCTGACACTGATACAATTTATTTCCATCACTATGTTCCCCCCCCTCCCCCGGAATAAAACCCAAACAAATGGTGATTGTATAAACCAAGCTTGATATTCCAGTTTGCTCCTTGCATCTATCAAATAACTTTATTAAGCTGTATGCTAAGTTGCTGCTCACCCTCTCCCTATATGTACGGAGTGGCAACTTCCATTTCGATGTATCCGAAGAAGTGTGCGTGCACACAAAGGCTTGAATAAAACTTTGTTGGTCTTAAAGGTGCCGCTGGACTCGAACTTTGTTCAGGTTGAAGAAATGTCACTGATTCAGAAAGGGTCCAATTCTAGGTTGCTTTTTTGGGGGGGTGGGGAGCAATGCTCCCTCTAAGCTGTGGAGTCTTGTGAGCAAAAATCCTACTTTGTGAGCTCCTGGCATAAAAATTGTGAGTGAGCAATTTGGCTTCTGCATAAATTAGTTTGCTCTGGGGCCATCCTTCCAGAGCGAAGACAAAAAAGTATGAGCCGGAGGCTAAAACACTGTGAGCTAGCTCACACTAACTCAGCTTAGAGGGAACACTGGTGGGGAGTCATCTAAACAAATAGACAGTTTTATTAGATCACCTGCTTTGGCAGGCAATAAAGGGGGAAAGCAGCTAAACACCACCACTCCAATCGTTGGGGGCGCATCAGTTTTCCCTCTTCTATTTACTGAGAATATTTCTACCATGATTCAGAGTCCTTCTTAGGGTTGGCTGGTCCTCGCCCCCCCCCCCCCCCCGCGCGTGCGCACCAGCAGCAGGGGATGAGGTGTAGAGTTGCGAAATCTAGGTT
The DNA here is from genome assembly GCA_029233225.1 of Lepidodactylus listeri. Taxonomy (NCBI): domain Eukaryota; kingdom Metazoa; phylum Chordata; class Lepidosauria; order Squamata; family Gekkonidae; genus Lepidodactylus; species Lepidodactylus listeri. The sequence goes on from JARCFY010000003.1 coordinate 154,494,587, forward strand.
GGGAAACTCCTGTAGATTTGGGGGTGGAGCTGGGGAGGACAGGGACCTCAGTGGGGTACTATGAGAGGTCACCCTCCAAAGCAGCCATTTTCTCCAGGGTAACCGGTCTCTGTTGTCTGAAAAGAAGCTGTGATTGCAGGGGATCCCCAGATCCCACCTGGGGGCTGGCGTTCCCTGCTTGAAGCAGCTCCCGACTGAAAACCACAATAAACCAGCAGCATCCACCCTTCCCTGCCAAGGCACTCAGGAATCCTGGCTTTCAAGCCATGCCAGCAGACATCCCCCACCCAAACTAGAACCCAGAAGCCCAGAATCTTGCCAGTTACTCAGGACCCCAGTCCTGGTTTGCTCCTGTGCCTTCTGAGAGAGCTTGAAGAGGTAGAATAACAGCTTGTTTTACCCTGGAGCAAAACAGGGTCAACGGCTCTGAACTGCTGTCAAAGGCACAACTGCACAGCAGGACGGTGGGAGCTCATAAGTTGGCAACTCGATTCCCAGCCAGACATCTGGTTAAAAAGTAGGGGTCCCAGCATTCAAGCCTGCGTGAATACGTTTTCGCCTGACGCTCCCTTAAATCTAACAGAAAGCCCACCCTATGAGGAAAGGGAGAGGCATTCTGCACACGCTCAGAGGAACGCTCGTTTGTGAGTTCCGATTCTCCAGGAATGAGTTCTTAATAGTGAAAAATCTACCCCGAACCTGAACTTTGCAAAGCCCCAACTCACGCCAGGTTTTCTCCCCGCTTCCTTCCCACTTACCCACCGTCCAAGCTCGCAGCGGCTCGAATCTCCACCCGCTTCCATTCTACCTTTGCCATTGGCTGCTCCAGCCACTATTCCCTCATCTATTGGACAGCAGGGAAAAGAGGGCGGGGAAAAGAATGTCTATTTAAAACCTCTGATTGGTCTCAATGATCTCTTCCGTACCAGCCTCATCGCTCTTTGGCCAGAAAAAAGAACACCGCGGGGAAACTACATTCCCCAGCAGGCTTTGCGGCACAACACTGTTTACAGAAAGCCGCCGTGGGCGCTAAAGTCCGCTATGGGTGCGATTTAGGGTTGCCATATTTTGAAAAGCAAGAAAGAGGACAAGTTTCAGAGAAGAGATCACTGCGACAAATCTCATTTTACATACCTCTCCTATTTAAGCGGTGATAATTGCTCCTAACTAGGAATATTCCTAACATTCCAACCCCAAAATAGGACATTTTCATCAGTTTGTGGAAAAAGAGCCCAAAAGAGGACACCCCAAGAAGAGGACATCTGGTCACCCTCGATTAGCTGAAAGAGACAAGTTATCTCGTTTATTTTATGCTTATACTGAGGAGGTCCTTGTGTCTGCCCTTTGCCAAGTCTCAGGGCTCAAAAGACCGAATGCCCTTCCATACAGCTTCCCTCCCTGATCCCCTACATGTAGAAAACCAGCATGTCAGGGAACAGGCCACTCTAGGAACCTCCTTGATCTGGTAGCTTTCTAGGCACAGGGAATTCTCCTAGAGGAGCATTCAGTTATATGAGCCACCCAGCTTGCAATACAGCAAGAACAACATTCTCAGCGAAAACATTTCCCTAGTGGCCTTGGAATGACATGGCCACTTAAAGCAGTCATCCACTGAAGCTGAACCAACATCTCAAAATATTTTGATTTCCCACACTTATGGCACATGGTCATTGGAGGCCCTTGAATCTGAATGTGCAGGTGTTTGTTTTTAAAAATATATTAGATAGAGGCTTTTAAATTGCATGCAGGATAATCTCACAATAATGGGTTTAAATTAAATTAATGGGTTTAAATTAAAAGAAATCAACTGGATATCAGGGTGGGGTTTTTAACCAGTAAGAATAGCTGAGCAGTCAATCAGCTGCCTAGGGAGATGGTGAGCTCCCCCTCACCGGCATTCTCTAAGCAGCGGCTGGACAAAACACTTGCCAGGGATGCTCTAGGGCTAGGCTGTTCCTGCATTGAGCAGGAGGGTGGGCCTGTATGGCCCCTTCCAACTCTATGATCTAATCGAGTTTCTCAATGATACACTGAGGTGGGAAGGTGATCTTTGCATGAATCTGCATTCTACTGACTCAGACCATTATTCTTAAGCTCTGAACTGTCTATTTGGACGGGGGTCTCTAGAGTTTTCTGCATCACCTCTAGCAGATAAGACCACGCTGATCTGTGAAGACATAAGAACATAAGATAGGGTTGCCAACCTCCAGGTGGGGCCTGGGGATCTCCCGCTTTTACAACTGATCTCCAGCTGAGAGAGATCAGTTCCCCTGGAGAAAATGGCTGCTTTGAAGGGTGGACTCTATGGCATTGTACCATGCTGAGGCCCCTCCCCAAACCCCGCCCTCTCCTGGCTCCACCCCCAAAGTCCCCAGGTATTTTCCAAACTGGACTTGGCAACCCTAAAAGAGAATCCAATGTTGGATCAGACCAATGGCCCATCCAGTCCAACAGCCTGTCACACAGTGGCCAAAAATACCAGGTGCCATCTGGAGGTCCACCAGACCCCCCTGCTGAATCAGACCAGTGGTCCACCTAGTCCAGCATCCTGTCTCACACAGTGGCCTCAACCAGTTCCTCTGGAGAGCCAACAACAGAGCAGAGAGGCTGAGGCCTTCCCCTCATAAGAATGTAAGAAGAGCCCTGCTGGAGCAGACCAGTGAGGGTCCATCTGTTCCAGCATCCTGTCTCACACCAGTTCCTGTGGAGGACCAACAACAGGGCAGAGAGACGGAGGCTTTCCCCTGATGTTGCTTCCAGGCTCTGAGATTCAGAGAATTAGTGCCTCTGAATGTAGAGGTTCCCCTCACCATGGCTAGTAGCCATTGAAAGACTTTCCCTCTCCACATGAATCTATCCAATCAACTTCAAACACTGTCCATTCCTATGGTCATCACTACATTCTCTGGCAGCGAATTCCACATTTTAATCACTCTGTGTGTAAAGAAGTATTTCTGTTTGTCCTTCCTGAACCCATCAGCTTCATTGGATGCCCTTGAGTTCTAGTATTTTGGGAGAGGGAGGCAACCTTGAGGCTAGACTACTGCGTTGTATTCTACAGTGGACCACCCTTGAAGACAATTTGGAAACATCAGTTGGCAGCAAATGCAGCAGTCCAGCTGCCGATTTGGTCAAATAAGTCTAGTCATACCATGGAAATTTTACATTGTTAACACTAGCTGCAGCTTGTTTTTGGGTTCAACTCAAGGTGCTGTTTTCGAGCTTTAAAATCTTTTACAATCTAAGACCCACATATTTATTTGACAGCTTCTCTGTGTGAGCCCTGGAGACCACTTTGCTCCCAGCAACTGGGCTTATGCCCTTGATAAGGATGGTTAGATCTGCGGCAGCCAACAAGGACTTCTTTTGTGGTGCCTTTAAGCTGCCTAGTGAAGCAGGGGCTGCAACATCTTTGCTTGCTTTTTCAAAACACATAAACCTGCGTGTTTCGCACAACTGTGATGCTTTATAATACTCTGATGTTCGTAACCTGTTGGCATTTAGTGATGACCTTTTAAATGTGGGTCATGTTCCAAACAAGCGTTATCAACAGAAGACAGCTATAGCGATATGGAAAGACGTGTGAATACCTTAGCTTTAAAGGTAAAGGTTTCCCTTGCTTGAAAGCCAGTTGAATCCGACTTTAGGGATGTGGTGCTCATCTCCGTTTCCAAGCCAAAGAGCCAGTGCTATCTGAAGATGTGGTCATGTGGCTGGCATGACTAAACGCTGAGGTGCACGAAACGTTGTTCCCTTCCCACTGATGCGGTACCTATTTATCAACTTGCAGTTTCTGGCTTTCAAACTGCTGCGTTGGCAGGAGCTGGGGCCAGAGACGGGAGCTCACTCCGTCACACGACACTCGGGTGTTGAACTGCAGAGCTACCAACCTTCCGGTCTGCAATTCAGCATCTTAACCTCTGAGCCACCGCAACACCTTACCTTAGCTTCACCTGTTACCTGACCCTTTATAACTGGAAATGCCAGTGTGAAAGCACTCTGCCTCTTTTAAAATGTTTCAAAGAGGTATTGCTTTTTGGCTTGGGACTCTTTAAAGGGCTGCTGCGCCCTGTTATTGTTAATCTTACATCCTATACTTAAGACTGATTTTTATCTCATCTGTTAAATGAAATACCCAGGATCACACACACACACACCCCATCTTCACATCTGGGCCTTTTTCTCCTTGAAAAAGAGGTGCTGGAACTCTCAAGAGGGAAATGAAATTTTCTAATCTGTATACTGAAAACTGTGGTCTGTATACTGAGGTTCCGGGACTCGGTTCTGGCATATTCTCCCAGAGAAAAAGCCCTGCTGACATCAATAATTAACTTGGAAATCTTCTCAAGCGCTTTCAAAGTCTCTCTGGCTGACGAAAGTGTGGGATCAGTTTCTCATGGAGAAAATCACGTATCGTCTATACCAATCAGAAATTTTGCCAAAGACCAACAAACTTTATTGAAAAATGGTACTCCTATGAATTTGCCACTACACACAATATTTTGCCACAGAATAGATTTTGTAGAGATTTAATACTGATGTGATTTCACTCACTGCTCGTTTCTCGTCTTTGCTCTTCTGCGTATCCTGTATTTGCAATTTCTCTTAGACGCACTTGCACACTACTTATCATATACTCTTAATATAGATAGGTAACATTTGTGGCAGTTTTAACTTTTGTTTATGACAATGAGTCGATGTTTCCTTGTATATCAGAGATCCTGTGATGTGTTATCTGTATGCAAATCCTTGGAATTGTGATACACACTCGTTAACTACTTTTACTATATGCTTTGAATTTTCCCATAAAATTTATTATTACAAAAAAATAATAATTAAGCAGCATGAAGTTGCAACCAACTTATGGCAAGAGATGTGCAGTGGTGGTTTGCTTTTGCCTGCTTCTGCGGAGTCTTCCGTGGTGGTCTCCCCTCCGAATACTAACAGTGGCCAAGCTCTGAGGAGCTCAGGCTAGTTCAGGCTGCTTATACTCACATTAAGCTGACAGAATTAACGGACCGAGATTGCTCTGAGAACTTCATGGCCGAGCGGGAATCTGAACGTGGCTCTTTCTAGCCTTTGGGGAAAAAGGCGTCCGGCAACTGAGCTATGAATCCTTCCCACTATAGAAAACTCTCCATGTATCCCAGTACTAGTTTGAATCATACAAGTCTCCAGGTTTACTGTCCAACACTTGCCCCTTGAACATCTGTTTCAAACACGCAGGAGAATAAAGCGGTTTAATGGACCGCACCGCTGCGGGTGGCGAGGGTCCAGTTTTTAATGCTTCTTCAGATAATTCATACCACGCAAGCGGAATGCTAGCAAAGTAAGCAGTAAGCTTCTAGCTCATTTCCTGTGTTTGCTGTGCTAGTTTTCGGTTTGCAGGGAACAATGAGCAGAGTGCACATTCCCAAAATGTAATGCACCCCTGAGATGTTCCAAGGTATGGTTTATTTTAGCACCATATACACTCACAGACCAATTTTGCACAAGCTGCTGCTCTGCCCCTGCTCTTCCCTTTCCCTTGATTGTGTGCGTCAATTTCCCACTATGTGTTGCCCAGCTCCCCCCGTGTCATCTCGATCCTGGTTTCTGAGGATCGAGAAGACGCGGGGGGAATCGGGCGAAGCTGCAGGTCAAAACGGGGCCACGCAGCACATAGTGGGAAACTGACGCATACAATCAGGGGAAAGCGAAGAACGGGGCCAGAGAAGCGGCTTGTGCGAAATCAGTCACAATGTATAAATCAGACCTGAGATCCTTAAACTGTGGCTGCTGGTGGGGATTGAACCTGGGATGTTCCCTCTATACTCAGTGGTAGAGCATCTGCTTGGCATGCAGAAGGACCCAGGTTCAATCCCTGGCTAAAAGGAGCAGGGAGTGGGTGATGTGAAAGATCTCTGCCTGAGACTCTGGAGAGCCGCTGGCAGTGTGAGTAGACTATGGACCAAGGATCTGATTCAGTAAAAGGCAGCTTCATGTCTATTCAATACTCTGTGTCACAGAGTTTTTACAGAAACACATTGCCCTGTCTGTGTAGAGGCCCGGCAAAGATGAATGGCATGAATCCCTCTCCTCTGGACAGAGAGAACTGATCAGATGTTCTGCTCATCGAGAGCTCACTAAAACTTGCAACCTGTAAATCCACAGCATTGAAGGAGCGAACAGAATTTCCCCAAAATTTTGTCTCCAGGACAAAAGACAAGGTAAAATGCCGGTGCTTTATTGAAGGAGCCATAAGAACAGCCATATCTAGAATAACTTTAAAAGTTCCAAAAGGAGAACTTGAAATATAAGATTTAGAACACACATATTAAAAAGAAATCCAACAAGAGAAACACACCGAGAGAAATTCCTGGATGTAAAAAACCAAACTAAATGACCCCCATGAAAAAGCAGCAGCCTTCAGCTGTGAAAGGCAGTGTAAAAAAAAAAAAAAAATTGCGTTCCAGCTGTTATGCAGTCCGTTTACTCAGCCAATTCAGTCCTGTTCGATAGACAGTTGTTGTGAAGCGAGGAAAGCTGGGCTCGACGTGGGTCTCATCCAGGAGCGTTCTTTTGACAGACGTGGTGAAACATTTGTCAAACTTTAAAAAAAACAATTTAAAAATTATCAAACTTTTTAAAAAAAAGGTGCTTGTATCTAAAACTTCTGAAAACATCTACCCACAAGTCACTTTTCTGGCTTCTTTGGCAAGGGCCTTCGGAAAAGCAGGATGTGGGGCTCTGCAGGGGGGAGAGAGGAAATGGTACGTTAAACACTCGCAAGTATAGTTCAGGGCCTGGCCGTCCACCCCACTCTGGATTTCTTAAAACTTATTCCAGACAACATAAGAACATAAGGAGGGTCCTGCTGGGTCAGACCAGTGAGGGTCCACCTAGTCCAGCATCCGACCTCACACAGTGACCTCAGCCAGTTCCTCTGGAGGGCCAACAACGGGCAGAGAGGCTGAGGCCTTCCCCTCATAAGGACATTAGAAGAGCCCTGCGGGATCAGACCAGTGAGGGTCCACCTAGTCCAGCATCCTGTCTCACACAGTGGCCTCAACCAGTTCCTCTGGAGGGCCAGCAACAGGGCAGAGAGACCGAGGCCTTTCCTCATAAGAACATCAGAAGAGCCCTGCTGGATCAGCCAGTGAGGGTCCCTCTAGTCCAGCATCCTGTCTCACACAGCGGCCTCAACCAGTTCCTCTGGAGGGCCAACCACAGGGCAGAGAGGCTGAGGCCTTCTCCTCATAAGGACATCAGAAGAGCCCTGCTGGGTCAGACCACTGAGGGTCCATCCAGTCCAACATCCTGTCTCCCACAGTGGCCTCAGCCAGTTCCTCTGGACGGCCTACAACAGGGCATAGAGGCTCAGGTCTTCGTAAGAACCTCAGAAGAGCCCTGCTGGATCAGACCACTGAGGGTCCATCCAGTCCAACATCCTGTCTCACACAGTGGCCTCACCCAGTTCTTCTGGAGGTCCAGCAACAGGGCACGGAGGCCGAGGCCTTCCCCTGACATTGCCTCTTGGTACTAAGATTCAGAAGAATGCCTTTGAATGTGGAGGTTCCCTTTAGTCATCAAGGCTCGTAGCCACTGATAGACCTCTCCTCCATGAATCTGTTGAATCCCCTTTTAAAGCTGTTTATTTCTGTGGCCATCACAACTTCCTCTGGCAGCGAATTCCACATTTTAATCACTCCCTGTGTCAAGTAGTATTTCCTTTTGTCTGACCCGAGTCTACTGTCCATCAGCTTCATTGGATGCCCATGAGTTCTAGTATTTTGTCCCTTTTGCCAACTCTCCCCACCTCATGTGTAATTTTAGAAACCTGTATCACGTTGCCCCTTAAGTCACCTCACAGGGAATGTGCTCCAACTCCTAATCAGAGCCACGGAACAACCAAAACTATGTTCACAAGTTAACGTTCTACTGTTCAGCGCATCTACCAGCTTCTTATAAATCCTTGTTTACAACAATTTCTATTCTGCGGTGCTGTGATGACAGTTAAGAGACTAGGCCTCTTCACAGTCTCCTGTTCGGACTCAGAACTTTGGTTCAGGCTGAGACTTTGCAGAACATGGGAAATGCCTACTCTCTGAGCACCAGAGCCAAACTGGCAGAGAAAGACAGAGACGGGTGGATGGGAGGCAGTTCATAGATGCTAGGGGTATGATCAGCCCTAAAGGTTTCACGGCCACCCTAAGTGGCCTGCACATTCCCTCTAGTTAATACAAGAATTTATGGGCACTTGATAACTGGATTTGATGCAATGGCAGAACACCAGATACTAATTGGCAATCTTGCCTGATCGGTTATTTCACCTGTGCAGCAGCACCAATGGCCATTTGGGTTACAGAATCAGGCCTGCTTTTGACTGGCTAGCCTGAATCATGCCAGCGCAGACCCAAAGGCATACAGGAAGATCCTTTATTCTAGTTTGTGCGCTTAGCCATAATCTGGAGCTTTTGCCATAGCTTGAGAGCTTGGCTTAGCTCTTCTTCCTGGCCTGAAGCCCTGTTTTTGGCTACTTTGATTGGGGTGGGCCAGGACAGCTGGACACCTGTTAATTTTGGACTTTGAAACTATCTTGGGCTCCTTAAGTCCCTCTGGGTTAGAGAACCAACCCACAGTGTAAGGTTGGCCACTCACAGGGTGAGTCTTCAAAACAAGTTACTTCGGTAGCTGGGCCTGGGTGAGGTGCTGGATTCGGATGGAAGCTGCGTGAATGCAAGAGCACACCGAAACAGAATTAATGTGCTTTATTGAAAGGGAGGACTACGCAAAGACGAGCGAAGAAGAGTGAAAATAAAATAATAAAAGTTAATACCTAGTCCTACAATACTTACAATGGTTAATCCTAGACATTTATTAAACAATAGTTTTGTCTGCTGCCCCGGTCCTTCGACTGAAAGCCATGACTGCTTTCAGTCTCTAATCAGAAAGGTCTGAAGGGGGCTTCTCAGAACGAGATTTTCTCGGGTCCCTGGCCCTCTTCACACATTCCAGCTTACACAAAGGAGACCCGACTTGTTTATATGAGACTGTGACTCGGATCAAATGGCTTCTTGCTCTAGCGGCGATAAAGGTCCCTCCCAGCTAGTGCTCTAGGATTAATCTTATTTTGCCAGATTGAACGCATGCTGTGCCATCTGCTGGCTAGAGCAATGGCTCCGCCAAGGAGAAATAAATATGGACAGCTTGGAAGCGGGCAGCTTTACATCTCTCTTTATGGCTAATACCTGTATCTCCTATTCGCCCTTCAGCATAGCTTACTTAGTTCTCCCCCTTCCTACAGATAAACTACCTGTGAGGGAGGCTTCAACTGGGAAGGAGTGACTGGCCCAGTATCACTCCGTGGACACCAGGGATTTGAAGTCTGAGACCAGTCTTATAACCACTACACCGCACTGGCTTACTATGACTGGTACCCCCTCGGTCCCTCATTTTGATTTAAGAACATGAGAGAAGCCAATGATGGATCAGGCCAGTGGCCCATCCAATCCAACACTCTGTCACACAGTGGCCAAAAACACCAGGTGCCCTCAGGAGGTCCAGCAGCGGGGCCAGGAGGACACTAGAAGCCCTCCCACTGTTGCCCCTCCCATCAAGCACTAAGAAGACAGAGCATCACTTGCCCCAGACTGAGAGTTCCTATCTATACTTTGTGGCTAACAGCCACTGATGGACCTCTGCTCCAGATGTTTATCCAATTCCCTCTTGAAGCCGTCCATGCTTGTAGCCGCCGCCACCTCCTGTGGCAGTGAATTCCACGTGTTACTCACTCCTTGGGTGAAGAAGGCCTTTTATCCGTTCTCACCCAACTGTTCAGCAATTTCATGGAGGGCCCACAAGTTCTTGTATTGTGAGAAAGGGAGAAAAGGACTTCTTTCCCTACCTGCTCTATCCCATGCATCATCTTGTAAACCTTGATCATGTCACCCCTCAGCTGTCATTTTCTCCAAGCTAAATTTGATTTATATCCCGCCCAGCCCGCCGAGGCAGGCTCAGGGCGGCTTACAAACAATTCAAAAATATAGTCAAATACAATAAAACTTAGAATAAACGTATAAATTACATTAAGATAACAGTCAATTAAAAACAGATGCATAAAACACTAGAACACACCCAAGCAACAAGCAGAGCAGTTCTTCAAACATAGTTTAGGTGACTGCTGGATGTCTGTATTTCACACCAGTACAATTCTTGTTTTATTATGCGGCAAGCACAGGTCAGGGATTTCGATGGTAGGACCCAGGTTACAGGCTGGAAAGCCAGGGCACGGGGACATTCCCCGGTGTGTACTGCGACTCCTTTGCCCAATTCCTGGTGGAAGAGCTCCGTCTTGCAGGCCCTCCAGAACTGTAAGAGGTCCTGCAGGGCCCTGATCTCTACCGGGAGCTCATTCCACTAGGATGGAGCCACCACCAAGAAAGCCCTGGCCCTGGTTGCTGCCAGTCTGACGTCCCTGGGGCCTGGGAGGGCTAACCGATTTTGTGCCCCTGAACGCAGTGCTCTCTGGGGAACATGTGGGGAAAGGCGGTCCCTCAGGTATGTCAGACCCTGACTATACAGGGCTTTAAAGGTTAAAACCAACACCTTGAAACAAATCTGGTATGCTATTGGCAGCCAGTGTAGTGCTTTCAGTACCGGCTGGATGAGCTCCCATATGGGGATACCCCATCAACAGCCTGGCCGTTGCATTCTGCACTAACTGCAGCTTTTGAGAGCACCAATTCGGTTATACTCTTGAGATCTCATGCACTGATGCTGCATTTGATCATTTGCGCGCATGCATGTTCCTACATAACATGAACACCTGAGAAACTTGGGACGGGAACCCCTCCCTCACTGAAAACCAGCTCTTTCCCCAACACACAACACCATCTACGATCCCAGCAAGATTCAAATGTGATTGTATCTCATAGATGCCTTGTAACAAGGTCAAATCTTGGCATTTTTTTTTTAGTGTGCATGTGAATGTGTACCTGGAAGTCATGGTGACCTGTGGTGACTACTGGGGGCGTGGAGGATATTCAGAGAGGTGAAAAAGAAGAGATTGGATTTATACCCTCCCCTTCACTTGGAGTCTCAGAGCGGCTTACAAACTCCTTTCCCTTCCTCTCCCACAACAGACACCCTGTGAGGTAGGTGGGGCTGAGAGAGCTCTGACAGAGACTGCTCTTTATCAAGAGCAGCTGGTCCAGAGCTATGGCTTGCCCAAGGTCATCCAGCAGGTGCAAGTAGAGGAGTGGGGAATCAGACCCGGTTCTCCCAGATTAGAGTCCGCGCACTTAACCATTTCACCAAACTGACTAAATGAAGCCTGCCCCTGCCTCCAGCCTCTGGTATTCCACGGAGGCCTCCCTTCCAATTACTTGACAGGGTCAGCCCTGCTTAGCTTCTGAGATCTGGCTTGCCCTATCCAGGTTAGGGCAACAAGATCAAATCCTGTTTGTCCGAAGTACCTATTGCGGCCTAGTCTTTCCTTGCACGTCAACAGGGAAGGGTCAAATGGCCTCACACCCTTCCCTCAGGAAGAGACGGGAAAAAGAACTAAACCAACCAAGCAAAACTCCCCAAAGGAAGTTTAGAGAACAAGTAAAGGGCCAAAAGTTTTAAAAGTCAGTCGGTACACCCATGTTTATTTTAAAAACATATAAAAACCTTGAAGGGGCCCAAATAAAGCCTCATAAAGTAATCAAAGTGTCAAATGCACCGAGAACCATGTATGGCCTGACGCGTTTTGGCCCACAAGAGCCTTCTTCAGGGGTCAAATAGTACAGACTACAACATACAACTACACTACAAAAGAAGAGACTGGATTTATACCCCGCCCTTCACTCCCTCGAAAGAGCCTCAGAGTGGATTACAATCTCTTTTCCCTTCCCCACAACACACACCCTGTAGGTGCAGCTGAGAGCGCTCTCTTGAGAACGGCTCCTGAGAGAACAGCTCTGAGAGAACTTGTAACTGACGCAAAGTCACACCAGCAGCTGCATGTGGAGGAGAGGGGAGAACCAGGAATCAAACCCGCTTCTCCCAGATAAGAGTTTATGCTCCTAACCACTACACCAAACTGGCTCTCAGATTTCCAGCTTTGCCAAGACCAGGTGTCACTTGGCATTCCCTGCTCCACAGCGAAGCCCCCCCACCCCCCCGGACCTCAACTGACATAAAAAGATTGCCCCTGCAAGTCACCTGGCTCGTGGATCATGTAGTGAACCCAGCCCTGGCTCTGCTGTACGCCGAGATTCCTCCATTCGGACTCAGACATGAGATGAGTCTTCGGGACCAGCTTTGCGATGTCTTTCGGTAGCATCACGTGCCTGCGGCGAGACCAAGAGCAGAGAGACCCTGAGATCAGTGGAAACACAGCAAGGCCGCCACAGAATATTCTGTGCCCCATGAAACACACAGGTGCCATTTCCGTTGTTTTTTTACAGGCTGCCCAGGGCAAACAGGGCTTCAGACCAAAACGAGAATGGCGAACCACACATTCAGTAGAATCAGCTATGTAATCAAAGGGTCATCAAACCGTATTTACAACTAGAGTGCAACTCAGGAAGAACCATCAAAGGCTCCTGCAAATCTTTGTTTATTTTGGGGCAGTCACTCAGCACAGTCCCAGGAAACAGTTTTCCTACAAATATGGCATGATGTTCCATAGCTCTGTGCCACACCCCCACTCCCTATGTTCTCTGCTCTTCATGAAATGCTGACACCCCCCCAAAAAAAGCTTTCCCTCTTTCCTCCCTAATGTCCTCTTAGTTACCTCTTCTATGTGTTTAAGTGTATTTGTGTGTGTGGATTTAGCTCCTTTATTTCTCTTTCAATAAAACTACTTCCAGTTGAACACCTGATTCGCTTATTTTGAGAGTTCTCTAAGGGAAATATCCCAGTGGACATAGGGAGAAGATTCCCAGTTACCCCCTCTTGCTGCCTCAAATTAAGCTAATTTCCCCAATTGAATAAGAGATAGCCAATCTGAGTAACAGATTAATGGAGACAGATGGAGTGTAATGGCAGGGTCTCTCAGTTAATTACTCTCAGCATTTCACAATTGATCTCCATTTATTTCCTTCATTGTGTTTCCCCCTGGAATTAAACCCAGGCAAATGGTAACCATATAAAATAAACTTGTTACTCCTGTTTGGTTCCTGAATCTGTTAAAACATCTTCGTTATGTTATATACTAACTTACTGCTCACCCTGTACCTTTATGTATGGACTGGTAATTTCCATTCCGATGCATCTGAAGAAGTGTGTGTACACACAAAAGCTTATACCTTGAATAAAACTCTGTCTTAAAGGTGCCACTGGACTCAGACTCTGTAGGGCTACACTGTAAGTCACCAAAATCAATGAGATCTATCTGCTTATCAGATGTTTCAATACGAGTAGGATTACTTATATGTGTCATTCTAAATTCCTTGGAGAAAGGGATAAAGATTTCCACTAAAGGTTAAGGTTATATTTCTGGATAACCTAGAAGCTTATTATTAGAAAGTTCTTCACTGAGATTATTCCTCAGACGTGCACCTTTCCCCCGGCCACTCGAATACAAACACAATATTTATAATTTCACTAGACAATGCTGAATTTAATGTAAGAATAGCCTTGGTAGGTCAGATTAGAGATCCATCAAGTTCAGCATTCCTGTTTCACACATTGTTTAACCCAAGAAGGTCTACAAGCCGGTCATGAGGGCCAAAGCCACCCCCTGTCTCACTCTCTTCCACCAGTGACTGGCACATGGTGACAGAGTGCCTCTGAACTCAGAATAGATGTTGTTGTTGTCATTGTTTTTTAATAACATTATATATTATTTATTTATTTGTTGTTGTTGTTTTGATTTGTTAATCACCCTACCCCAGCTTCCACCAGGCTCTGGGTGATGTACAAGGGGCATAATGCCATAAAACAAAGATACAAATTTTAAAGTTTCCATATACATTTTGTCAAGAACGGGGCCCATGCAAGTCAATTGCATTCCTGGCTCCCATTATTTCCAGTGGGCCTTCAAGTGTCTCCCATTGCTTCCAGTGGGCAATCCTGTCCTTCTTTTTAGTACATCCCGAACTAAAACCAGAGGTAAGAAGATCCAAGGTGGCGACTTACAAATTTCTATTCCAATTCTGGACTGCCCAGCCATTTAACGGGGGGGGGGGAAGGGGGGGGGGTGAGAGGGAACTTCATGAGAAGGGGTGAGAGGAGAAGGGTGCCAACCAACGAAACCCACCGTTGCTGCCCTCAACTACTGCCAGGCAATAATTAAAGAACTCAGCACCGGGAAAGCTCTTCTAGATCTGAGCAAAGATCCACAGAGGCAGCCCAGCATCCTGATTCCCACAGACCGACCCCCCCCGTTCCCCCGCCCACAACTGGCATTCGGAGCTAGACTGCCCCTGACCATGGAAGCTCCACCTAGCCGCCTCTCTCTTTAAGGCGCCCCCCCAGAACGTTGCCGTGGCAACCAGAACCCCCGAGTCAGCTCCATTCCCCCCAGACCCCGCCCCCTTCGGCTCCAGCCCCGCCTCTCACCGGTACTCGAACTCCTCGTCGTCGTACTTGTCGGAATAGTAGATCTGTTTGTGCGACATGACGACACCGCGCGCCCCCCGCCCCTCAAGCAAGAATCCCGGCAGACCCCGCGAGAGCGACCCCCCGAACCAGCGCTCCAGGCCTCTCAGGAGCCGTCCGTTAGAGAGCTGGGCGGGGCCCCACGAACGCGCGCCGCCGCCTCGCTCTCCCTCGCGCACACTATCCCCGCCCTCCCAGCTATCCAACCGCCGCTTTCAAACGCCACCGCCGGTAGCGCGGATTGGTGTCTGGCGCCTTACGTCATCACAGCCGCGGCGTCCCGATTGGGTCCCCTCCCTCCTGCCTCCGGACCTTGTCCCGATTGGCTAACAGCCTGGTTCTCACGCGCTTCTCGATTGGTCCGATTAGGAAAAGTGGGGCGCGGGGGGGGGATAGGCTCCGAGACCGGGGAAGTCTTGATGGGCGGTGCTTTGGAAAGGGGAGGGGAAAGGGGAGGGGAAAGGGTGGGCGTGGCTTATGTGGCTAAAAACAGGTCCGGAGAGCCTCTGGGTGATTGATAGACGGGGAGGAGGCGGGACCGGATGTGAATTGCTCTAGGAGACGGAGAACGCGGAAAAGGCTGGCGAGGCACCTTCCGGTCTGAGGTGAAATTAACATAAATATTTACATTTTCCCCTTCCGCACAATTGGGACCCGTACAAAGAACAAACTCAGGTCTCCATAATATACTATCAAGAAAACTGTGCTAAAGAGAAGTTAAGCTAAAAAGCAAACAGAAACACCACAGCTAAGGTTGCCAGCCCCGGGCTGCAAAATACCTGGAGATTTGGAGAGCGGAGAAAAAAAAGGGTGGGGGGATTTAACCCAACCAAATCAATTAATATAAATCTCATGAAATAAATAAATAAATAAAGTGCCCAAAGGGTTTTTATTATTTATTCATGTAGACTTTTAGACCACCCTTCCCTGCGGTTAGGGTTCAGGGTGGTTTACAACAAGATAAAAACAACAGATAGTTTAGATTAAGTTAAAACCATAATAAAATACAGTCAATATATAAAGACAGTCTGTTCCAAGATGGAGATGGGTGTGCCCTAATTTGTGAGAACCCACTCATTCTATGTCGTTTCCCCCCCCCCCCGTTGAACTGTAACAGAACTAAGCTTGTCATTATTTTGATCTGTTAAAAAAAGTGTCCTCACTATTTTGCATGTTAATTTAACAAACCACTTCTGTATACACACAACTATGTTATGTGATTCCATTTCATCGTCTGACAAAGTGTGCGTGCACACGAAAGCTGGTACCTTGAATAAAAATTTGTTGGTCTTAAAGGTGCCACTGGACTCTTAACTTTGTTGTATTGCTTCAGAACAACAGGGCTACCCCACCTTGCCCAAAGCTTACACTTTTGTAGGACAAGGGAAAAAGAATGTGATTTCTGAATGTCATTTCTGACAATATATATATATTGACAGCTGTCACTGCCTTCAAAAGTTTAATCATAATAGACTCAGATCCTGGTATGTAACCGAGAAGCTTCTGATTAGAGAAACTTATTGCAGAATATATATATTTTATAATTGCACTTTTTGTACAAGACGCCATATTAAACAAAAGCAGGGGTCATTTCGAGCAGAAGCTCGGGGGAGCACAGCTCCGGGAGTTGGTGCCAGCCCCCCCCCGCGTTGGGGGAATGCCTGCTTGTGTCATGGCTGCAGCAAAATGACCCCGTCCCCTGGAAAGGTCCTTGTTTCTCCGACCAGCCTTCTGAAGGCTTCAGCCACCACTGAAGCTATCCTCCCAGAAGAGTGGTATTTCTGAGGCTTGGATTAGTAGCTGTCCCCTCTCTGCCAGCTCTTTCTTTCTTTCTTTCTTTCTTTCTTTCTTTCTTTCTTTCTTTCTTTCTTTCTTTCTTTCTTTCTTTCTCCCTCCCTCCCTCCCTCCCTCCCTCCCTCCCTCCCTCCCTCCCTCCCTCTCTTTCTTGCCTTCTGACATACTTCCAGTGATGTCAGATGGTGTAGCATATGCAAATAAGTTATGCTAATGAGTTATGCTGATGAGCTCCTGCAGATCTTTTTCTACGAAATGACTCCTGAGCAAAAGTATTATTAAAAGCCTCTGCAGATGGAATTAGGATGCAATAGAAATGGAATGCATATGCTGCAAGGACGCCAAAGCAAGTTTAATGTGAGTTATACCCCTTATCAGCTAGCTCTCCATATGCAGGTCAGAAAGGAACCCAGTGTTCTGAAGACAAGATAAACAAGTGAAATTACTGACACCACTGAGAGATGCACCGAGTCAAATGATCCTTTATGATGGTAACTGCCTGGTAGCAATTAGAGATTCTTCAGTGTGTAAACTATATGTGATGTCATTTGGGGTATAAAGACCTCCTGCCCTTCCTGGTTATGGCAGAATACAGTTTTGAAAGTGCTAAGGCACTCATCAGCCCTGTGTTCCCTGTTATGAATTCATTAAACACGTATTCATCTAACTTGTTGGACTCAGACTGTGTGATTCCAAGTCGGCCAAGGGGGTCTCACAGGGCACGAATTTGTGCATCACTTTGAACAAAACGCCGTCGGTCTTAAAGGTGCCACTGGACTCAAACTTTGTCCTGACAGTGATCGTTTGTAAGCATAACCTCGTGATCCACCTACAGCATAAACAATGCTCCCTCTAAGCTGTGGAGTCTTGTGAAGAAAAATTCTGCTTTGTGAGCTCCTGGCATTAAAGTTGTGAGCCAGCGATTTGGCCACTGCCTAATTTAGTTTCCTCTGGAGCCATCCTTCCCGAGTTAAGACAAAAATGTGTGAGCTGGAGGCTAAAAATCTGTGAGCTGGCTCACACTCAGCTTAGAGGGAACACTGAGCCTAAGCACAAGGAGCGCGAGAGAAGCCAGAACAGCCCCCACCAGAAGGGCAGCGGCGGCCCCTCCGTCAGCAGGAACGCCTGACCCCAAGAACGGGTCCCTTTCCCAAGGCCCAGAAAGAAGAGACCCATAGAGACCGCAAGCCCTAGAGCGACGCCATTCTGAAGCCAGGGAATACTCTAAAAAAAAAAAAAGGTGGAAAACCGGAAATAATTCCTTCCGAGGGCGGGCCCAGGAGTGCATCTTCGGTACGGGCCGGAAGTGATGCGCGGGGGCACGTCAGAGAGCGGAAGTGACCGGCGGCGGGGGGCGGAGGAGCGGGCGGGAGGCCTGGCGGCCCAGAAGTTTGTTCAGACGGCGCCGCGCGAAGAGGAGGAAGGAGGCCGGAGCGCCAGGAGGACCCCATGGTGCCGCCGCCCCGGTGAGTCTGGCGGGCACGCCCCTTCCCCCGAGGCTCCTCCCCTCGGCGCTTGGGCTCCTGCTCCGGGCTTATTCCCCCCTCGTACTTTACGTCATTCCCTCGAGGTGGGCGGGGCTTCCCCCACGTCTCTCCCACGAGAACCCTGCGAGGTCGGCCGGCGAACGAGAGCGCGCGGTTTCCTTCCTGCCCGGGATTCGAACCTGCGTCTTGGCCGTCTGAACGTCGCGCCGCGTTTCGCTTCTGCCCCTGCCCGCGTTCCCCTGTCCCACGCACCCCGCTCTGACCCCTTCTTTTGGGGGAAGGGTCTGCTCCTGTTTTCATGCTGGGTCAGATAGGAAAGCGTCTGTCTGGTCCGTTTGGCCGCTGTGTGACCCAGAGTGTTGGACCTGATGGGCCATTGGCCTGATCCAACATTGGCTTCTCTTATGTTCCTGTTTCCCAGCATTTCCAGTACTTCTTAGATGGCCCCGGGCTTCCCCTTGCTTGGTGAGTCCTGGCTGTTCAAGGAAGGCTGCTTCTGGACATGGAGGTTCCCTTTAGCTCCCCACACACATCTTGCATTCACACGTGGAGCTGTCTGAGGAGATGGGAGGTGGGCTTAAGAGGGGAGGAAGGGAGAGAGAAACCCTTGGTAAACCAGTGGTAATAGCCCTCACCCTCTAGAAGAATCTACTTTCCTTGGATATTACAAACCGAAGGAAAAGGGGGTGGGGTGGGACCAGGGTCTACAAGACATGTTCCACGTGTGAATGAAAGATGTGCGTGGGGAGCTAGAGGGGACCTCCATGTCCCGACACAGTCTACCTTGAACTGCCAGGAATAATCAGGCAAGGGGAAACCAGGGGCCTTCTCAGAAGCTTAGGAAAAGCTGGTAAACAGGAGAGTGGGCCAGTCTGACGCTTTCCTGTCTGACCCAATAGGGTCTCTTGGGGTCAGTCATCTTGAATTCAGACTGGCAGCAGCTCTGCAGGGTCTCAGGTCGAGTTTTTCTCATCTGCCCACCCCACGAGCCTTTTAACTGGAGATGCTGCTGGGTACTGAATGAGGGTCTGTCTGTATGCAAAGTGCATGATCTGTCCTTTTTAATAAGTACTGATGACTAGAAAATCCTTGACACCAATTGCTAATTATCCCGACTCCCTTCGATAGCCTCAGCAGCATGTTCACACATTAAAATAACTTCGCAGATGTGGAGAGGACAGACCCACCCTTCAGCCCCAGAGGGGGATGAGATAATGTAACCTAATCTCACTGCATTAACACAAAAGATCTCTCGGGCCCTGCTCCATGTTTCCAAGAGTGGACAGCAAAGTTTTGCCTGGAAGCAGAGTGCAAAGGAATCTGCCCACTTTTCTCCCCCCCCCAAATGTTCTCTCAGCAACTGATCTTGAGAAGTAAATTGCCTCTCAACAAGGATTTATTTTATCATACCTTTCAGAATCCAACAGACTGATCCTCTTTTCCCAGGGTGGTCTAATGCTTTTTAAAGGTTGCACCACCTCCACCCCCCACCCCCCCTCTGGTCACCGGCAAGTCTTGTAACCCGTGGTCCTGTCCCACCTTTTCCTCCAGTTGGTAATATCCAAGAAGAGCAGATTCTTCTGGGGGTGAGGGGCTACTATTACCACTGGTTTATCAAGGATCTTTCTTTCTCCCCCTCCCCTCTTAAGCCCATCTCCCATAATTCTTTGCGCTCTGGTATATGCAGAGCATCCTTAAAAAAATGCTCTGTGCGTCTCCTGTGCTCTGTTTTGTGTGTTTTGGAATGGGATAGATGTAGATCCTGGCTTAAGATCTCGCCTCAGCTGCTGAGTTTAAACAATCTACTGTTCTCTCAACTGCTCCTCTGCAATGGGGGAGCAGTAACGTTGACCTTCTTTGCAAGGGTGCTGTTCTACTTTGCATGCTTTGTAAATGACAAGCGTCGTTAGGGCGCTCTCTTTGTTCTGGATAAAAGGCAAGAAGGGGATGAATGGAAAAGCAGGAAACCACGCAGCATGGTTTCATTTATTTAACGGACTTTAATGAAAACTGATGCTACCCACTTTGCCGGTCGGGAACTTTGTAAAACGGGAATGTTTATGTGTTGCATTTCAAGTGTGTGTTTGGCGTAAGACAACCCTGGAAAGTTCTTCAGTTTTATTCCCTCCGTGTTGCAGGTGGGGGCGAGGGGCAGTCAGGACAGAGGAGTGCCTTGCCTAAGGCCCCCTAAGTGAGCCTGTGGCAGGGGGAAAGTTTGCACCAGGAGCTTCTTGTTATGGGGCAGTCTAGCTCTGTGCTCTTGAAGCAGCCGGAGGTGCCAGTGGGGAGGCAGTGAACACAGAGACCTGAGGACCGAGGAGATCTGATTTGTGTGGCTGTTCTTGCTACGTAAGGCTAGTTCTTTTGGGTGTTCTGCAGATCTGCTGGGGGACTGGAGGAAAAACTTCCCTTGTTTCCAGCATCCTCTTTTCAGCTGTGATTCTGGCGTTTCCTGCTTTTGTTTGTGTTTTGTTGTAAACTGGTCTCGCACCAGGCTGTTACCACCACCGTTTGATTTGCGCTGTAGCTTAAAGGGGCGAACAGTTGTGACTGAAGTTGTGGCTGGCTTTTTCTGTAATATCTAACCTGGTAAAGTGTCTCCCCCCCCCCTTTTGTGTTCCCGCAAGTCACAGTTCGTTTATGGCAACCCCATAAGGCAGGGGTGGGCAATTGTTTTGGCTTGGGGGCCACTTTGTGGGAGCGGAGGTTAGCGGAGGGCCGCACCTTTTAAAATGATTGCATTCATTATTTAACTTTGCATTTCAGAAAAGGTATAAATTGTATCATAAAAATCAATAAATATCAATAAAATAAAATAGTGGTAGTTTTATTCAATTTATTTATTGTGCTAATTTCATATCATCTATAGCTGCAAGCACATTAATTTTAGAATCAGTTTAATGAGACAAATGTACCCTATCACACCACGTGGCCGACTGTCTTGGCGGGCCGCAAAAAACTCTGTGGCGGGCCGCATGTGGCCCCCAGGCCGCAATTTGGCCACCCCTGCCATAAGGTTTTCAAAGCATGAGACATTCAGAAATGGTTTGCCGTTGCCTCCTTCTGTGTATGTAGCAAAACCCTGGGCTTCCTTGGTGGTCTCCCATCCAAATACAAACCCTGCTTAACTTCAGAGAACTGACAAGATCAGGCTGGCCTGGGCTATTCAAGTGGCCTGGGATGCATCCTTGGGTTGGTGAAGTGGCCTTAAACCAAATCAGGCCTTCAGCCCATCAAAGTCGATATTGTCTTCTCAGACTGGCAGTGGCTTCCAGAGTCTCGGACAGAGATCTTTAACATCCGCCCACTATTTGATCCTTACTGGAGATGTTGGGGATTGAACCCAGGAACTCCTGTCTGCCAAGCAGATGCTCTACTTCAGAGCCACGGCCTCTCTCCAAAAAGCGATTGTGTGGATTGTGATTTTTTTTTTATTTGCCTAAATGAGCCCCATCCTGTTGTGAAACTCCTGCTCCTGGGGGTGGGATTCCCCCCCCCCCACAAGGGTGTGAGTTAGCGGTGAGTAAGATGCCTTGGCTGCAAAATGCCCCAAAGATATTAGTTCTCCTAGGCAGAGTCTCTTTTCTCGTACTCCGTGCATGACGTGACTCAGAGAGTTGAAAACCGGAGGCGCAAAAAGTCGCCGAGGCATACGTTATTTCTGTGTGTGTCATAGGTAGATGACGTCTGGAGCTTTGAGACCTGACAGATGTGCTCGTGGGCACATTTAAGGAACAAGGTCAAACTGCACAGATCGGCCTCAGTGTTCTGGGTTGGGTTGTGTGTTAAAAAAAAAAAAAACCTGGCAAAGGTCTTTCAAATCACCTACTACTGCCTTTTCCTTTTAACTCGAGATGCCGGGGATTGAACCTGGGACCTTCTGCATGCCAAGCAGAAGCTCTGCCACTCATCCACAGCCTCTTCCCCACATAGTGGTCTAATGGATCAGTTTGGGAGGCGACCTCCGTTAGGGATAATGTTTGCTTTTTTCCCCTTTCAATTCTTCAATCCCGGCCCTGCTGTATTACGTTCTTTCACAAGGACTCTGTGCTGTTAGGTTCAAATGCTATTGTACTTTGTGACTGGTTTACTGATTGAGTCAGTTATCTGCAACCCCCCCCCCCAGCCACGGGCAAGGGGCTGGGGGGGTAGGGTTGCCAGCTCCAGGTGTGGAAACTCCTGGAGATTTGTGGGTGGAGCCTGGGGGGGACAGGGACCTCAGTGGGGCACAATGCCGTAGAGTCCGCCCTCCAAAGCAGCCATTTTCATTAAGGGAACTGATCTCTGTAGTCTGGAGATGAGCTGTATTTATTTATCGTATGCCAGAGTTACGCACAAGAAGCATATAATAATAGAAAATGCGTAGCCAAGTTGATACAATGGGTATGCAGACCAACTGGGCAATCCCCCTAAATACGAATATCTAAATGATGATGAGCTGTAATTCCGGGGGATCCCCTGGTCCCACCTGGAGGCTGGCATCCCTACATGGTACTGTTAGCCTTCCTTGTGTTTCAGTGAGAAAGGCGGGCTATACGTGAAAATAAATAATGAATGATCCAGTCACTCCCGGCGTGGATAAATGACTGAAATATCGGTCTCTCTCGGAGGCTGGTCGAAAAAAGGCATAACCAGGGCAGCTACTCCTGCAGAGACGCAACACGCAGACTCCTTTTGGGTCGTTGAAACCCGAGGGGATTGTGTGGTGCCCGGAATGGACCTGTCTAAACTGGGTGAACGGGTGTCGACATGGCAAGACGAAATTCAGCAGAAGTGCAAAGTCAGGGCGAAAAAACTTCCCTGTTCCACATACATACGGATGAGCCTTTGAGGTGGTGACGACAAACCAAGAAAAAAAGACCTCGGGGTGGTGGTGGATGCTGCGCCGAAAATGCTGACTCAGCGCGGAGTGGCGATTAATAAAGAAGAGGGAAATTTCATGCGAAGGATTGCCAAGAAGGAGACTAGGTATGAAACTTCCAGTCTAGTCCTGGCCCTGTAGAAGTCTCTTCCATGGAAATGACTGTTTGTTTCTGATCACAAAAAAAAAAAGGGACTGAAGATCTGGGGAAAGCGCAGGAAGGGGCAACTGGAATAATCATGGGACTGTAGCACCTGCAAAGCTGAAGAACCCGGGCTTTTTAGATTAGAACAGAGGAGACCGAGTGGGATGACATGACCAAGACTTTCTTCCACTTTGTTGTAGTGGTTAGGCGCACAGGCTCTAATCTGGGAGAACTGGGTCTGATTCCCTGCTCTTCCACGTGCAGCTGCTGGTATGACCCTGGATCGGTCAAAAGTTCTCTCTGAGCTGCTCTCTCAGGAGCAGCCCTCGAGAGAGAGAGCTCTCTCAGCCCCACCTGCCTCATAGGGTGTCTCTTGTGGGGAGGGAGAGAGCCAGTTTGGTGTAGTGGTTAAGTGCGTGGACTCTTATCTGGGAGAACCGGGTTTGATTCCCCACTCCTCCATTTGCAGCTGCTGGGTTACCTTGGGCGAGCCATAGTTCTGTCACAGCTGTTCTCTCAAGGACAGTTCTCTCAGAGCTCTCTCAGCCCCACCCGCCTCCCAGGGTGTCTGTGGTGGGGAGGGGGAGGGAAAGGAGTTTGTAAGCCGCTCTGAGATTCTGAATGAAGGGCGGGGTATTAATCCAGTCTCATCATCATCATCATCAAAGGCGATTGCAAGCTGCTCTAAGATTCCTTTGGGTAGTAAAGGGTGGGGTACAAATCCAACCTCCTCTTCCTTCTCCCACAGTAACAGCACTGAGTGTCATCTGACAAAACCAATTGTTCAGTTCAGTCAAGTTTATTGTCTTGGCCATTGGCCATAACAAAACAAAACAAAATAAAACAGATAAAACAAAATACAACAGACATTATAAACCAAAATGGGATAGGCCCTTCAGTAACTTGCTGCAAATCCAAGACTTAGTCTTATCTTTTTTGCCACCAATGCAAACAAAGCCATTCTGCTGGTAATATATGTGTCATTATCAGAGAGCAAAAAAACAGTCATGTCCAGATCTGAAATTCCATTATGCAAAGGTATAATGGGGTAAATAAACCTTTGCCTAAGTGATTCATGCCAAGAGCATCTCATAATATAATGCTCGACGTCATCCACTTCGCCTACGCCACACTGACATATTCTAGAGACAGGAGGGGAGCCCAAGAAGCGACCAATACAGACCATTGAAGGTATGGCACGAAACCTTAGGGCGGTAAAAGCCCTTCTTAGATCAAGAGTGGTTAATTTCTCGAGGTAATCAGTCCTACAGTGATCTCTTTTAAATATCCTATACAAGGGGGCTGTACGACAACTTACCACCGCTTGGTGGTTCAAAAGCCCATCCTTATTAAATACCCATTCCTTCAATTTGGACTTTTGACTTTCACTGTCCCATATATCGTCTGGAATTGAGTATTTTAGTAAAATAGAGGTCAGGTGGTCACCCAATCTTTTGGAGGATTTCAAAAGCAATATAAAACCAATTGACAGCAGGTTCATCACAGACAAACGAACCACTGCCTCCGCGCAATGGATGGTTGATTTGTGGAACTCCCTGCCCCAAGATGGTGTGATGGCCATGACCTTCTGTACGTGAGGAACTTGCTATACCCACTGAGAATTTTTTTTTCAGGAGGGTAGCCGCATTAGTCCGCAGGAGAAGAGTTAGATTTGAAGCCAGTAGCGCCTTAGAGACCTATAGAATTTTCAGCATTGGATTACTGTAATGCTCTCTGCATGGGGCTGCCCTTGTTCCAAATCCGGAAGCTGCAGCTGGTGCAGAATGCGGCGGCTTGGCTGTTGATGGGCCTCCCCGTACGGGAGCACATCCAGCCCGCCTTAAAAGCACTGCACTGGCTGCCTATAGCATACCAGATGAGGTTCAAGGTGCTGGTGCTTACCTATAAAGCCCTATATGGCTTGGGACTTATCTACTTGAAGGACCGCCTCTCTCCATATGTTCCCCAGCGAGCACTTCAGTCCGGATCCCAAAATTGCCAGGTCCTCCCAGGGCCGAAGGAGGCTCGGTTGGCGGTTACGAGGGCCAGGGCCTTTTCAGTGGCGGCCCCATACTGGTGGAATGAGCTCCCGGATAACATCAGGGCCCTGCGGGGCTTTTTACAGTTCCGCAGGGCCTGCAAGACGGAACTCTTCCGCCAGGCTTTTAAGTAGGGGCCGCCTAATATCGACATCTTTGGCCGTGGCCTGATTCTATCCGCCAGTTTGTGTGACCGCTCATATTGGTTAACATCTGGACGCTGCCCTGATATACCAAATGAGGATACGCCATCTGTATTATATTATTATGCTGTTTTATGTATTTTAATGTTTTTAAGGTATTGCATGTTTTAGTGTTTGAATATGCTGTTAGCCGCCCTGAGCCTGCCGTATGGCGGGGAGGGCGGGATATAAACCTCATAAAATAAATAAATAAAAATAAATAAATAAATAAGCTTGCAAGAGGCAAAGAAATCTGAGAAAAGGAGCTAGGACTCTCCCAAGCTCCTATCCTGAAAATCTTGTTGGTCTCGAAGGTGCAACTGGACTTGAATCTAGCCCTACCATGTCCCTTGCTAACCTTGAAACAAGCCGTGCATGGCCCATTGGCCTGATCTAACATGGCTTCTCTTATTTTCTTATGGTTTGGCTTTCCTGTGGCCATCTCAATAACATTCCCTTTGGACCAGAAAATGTTCCATGCGCCAGCATAGGTTGGGCAACTGCTGGTACATGACATGATGTTCGACCAGGTCGCGCTCAGTCTTAATTCTTTCACGGACTGTGTCGGGTCTCTCCGACTGAGCGTGGAAAGGCCTCCTTCCTCTCCCATCTCTGCTGACTTCTGAAAAATCTCTGTCTTCGGTTCCACATCTCTCTTTTACCCGGAGGCCCCTGGGCGCAAGCATCTTCTGCACTAAAATGGAATATGCGGCCTGAAATAGCTGCTTTGGAAACACACTCAGAAATGTGCTGTGTTCTGCTGCCGCGGCTGAGACATGCCAGCTGCAGGCTTTCTTGAGCTAAATCTTGGGGTGCCGGATGTGTGTGTCTGTATATAGATCACAGCTTAGCCAGGCTTCTGACAGCCAGAGTGACAGGAGTAGTTACAGAAAAGCAGAGCAAATTCTGCGTGGGGCACATTGTCACGTTAGGATGTTGACAAACAGCATTTGCAGGATTTTCCCCCAATCACAGACTTTGTACACAGGATGTCTGCAAAGGCCACATAGAATCATAGAGTTGGAGGGGACCTCCAGGGTCATCTAGTCCAACCCCCTGCACAATGCAGGAAATTCATAAATACTACCCCGCCCCCACACACACACACCAAGTGACCACTGCTCCATGCTTGGAACATGACAAAAAACCTCCTAAAACTGGCCTGGAGAAAAACTGCTTCCTGACCCCAAAGTGGCGATCAGCATTTCTCTGGGCGTGTAAGAAAGAGCTACAAGAACTAAGCACTGATGCAACCATTCTTGCCCTCCCTCTCATGATCTGCCTGAGTTCGGAGAATCCGCATTGCTGTCCGATGGCCATCTAGCCTCTGCTTGAAAACCTCCAGAGAAGGAGAGCCCACCACCTCCCGAGGAAGCCCGAGGAAGCCTGTTTCACCGAGGAACCGCGCTAACTGTCAGGAAGTTCTTCCTAATGTTTAGCCGAAAACTCTTCTGATTTAATTTCAACCCGTTGGTTCTAGTCCGACCTTCTGGGGCAACAGAAAACAACTCTGCACCACCCTCTACATGACAGCCCTTCAAGTACTTGAAGATGGTTCTCATATCCCCTCTCAGTCGTCTCCCCTCCAGGCTAAACACACCCAGCTCCTTCAGCCTTTCCTCATAGGACTTGGTCTCCAGACCCCTCACCCTCTTCGTTGCCCTTCTCTGGACACGTTCCCAGCTTGTCTGTCTCCTTCTTGAATTGTGGTGCCCAAAACTGAACACAGTATTCTAAGTGAGGTCTAACCAGAGCAGGGTAAAGTGGTAACCCTCACTTTGCGTGATCTGGGCACTACACTTCTGGGTTTTTTTTAAATATGTGTGTGCGTGTGTGTATGTGTGTATATACACAGGCTGAAGACAGACTGGCAATCTGGAGCGGGAAGAATCCGGAGGCAAAAGCTGCGGGGGGGAAATCCCCCGGGGCTGGCCGTTCGCATTCACCAGCGTATTGCGCATGTCTGCCATTACGGAGCATTCAGACTGCCGCGGAGGCTGCTCTGCAGCTCGCACGGCAGCACGGCTCTGGATGCCTATGTGCGCATGTGCACATGAGCGCAAGTGCGGTTGAAATAGGAGAGTAGGCAGGGTCAGCTGGGCACCTCAGCACCCTCTGGCAGAGCAGCACACCAGCACAGCTCCCTAGGAAAAGGGCACCATCCTGTAGGCACCGTGCAGCAGGCGTCACTGGCTATGGATGAGCGTATGAGCGCAAGAGCAGCAACATATATGCGCTCATGCGCAAATCTCAGTGACGGCACGTTCACACTGCCGCCTCCGGATTCCTCCCGCTTCTTCCAGTTCATACTGCCTGGAAGTGGGAGGCATGTGGAAGACGGCCCCTGAACACCGGTTTCTCCCGGTGTCCCGCTAAAGCGAAAGGAAAACGGCTTCAAGACGCGTAAGTATGGAAGGGAGCCGAGGGACAGCTGCGCATGTCTGAACCGGCTGCCTTCCCCCGCTTCCCATGCGGACCTCTCCCGGGGCAGATTGCCAGTCTGTCCTCAACCACACACACACATCTATACATATCTATATATATACACACACATATCCATACATATCTATATCTATATATATATCTATATATATACTTTATTTATTGGATTTTCATTATACACTTACACCAGAAATATGGTCAAGCACATTCAGTTCATAAAAGTATACTCGGTGTAAGAGATTTAACAATATTCCAGTGTGCCAAAGCAAAAATATAATAGTCGACTCAAAATATATCCACTAAATCTAACCATTCATACATACATTTCCACCTTTTCTTGAACACCTCTTCATTATTATAAACATTCCACAGACTTAATCTGTCCATTTCTGCTAGATCTAGAACTTTGTGAATTATCTCCTCTCTAGAGGGAAGGCTATCTAATTTCCATTTTTTGGCTACTAAAATCCTAGCTGCTGTTAGTATATATATATAATTAGACATCTTTCCGTATTGAAGTCCTCAGGGATTATGTTCAACAGATATATTTCAGGCGACAGAGGTACTTTTTTCCTCGTAATATCATATATTAAGTTTTGGACCATTTCCCAGTATTTTTGGAGTTTGGGGCATCTCCACCATACGTGGAAAAAGGTTCCCACGTTTCTTTTACACTTCCAGCAACAGTTGGAAATATTAGGTGAGCATTTAGCCATTCTGTCCGGCGACCAATGCCACCTATAGTAGACTTTTAATATGTTTTCTTTATATGGAATTGATCTCATCAGTTTTACTGCTTTCCATACTTTGGACCAATCATCCACATCAATAGTGTGACCCATATCTCTCATCCAATTTACCATTGTGGTTTTAACTGTTTTGTCACACATGTAATCTCCCAATAAATAATTATACAACTTCCGAATAATTTTAGTATTATCTGCCACCAAAATTTTGTCCAAATCTGTCATGCCGGTGTAGAATCCTCTTTTTTGATCTTCTTTAAATCTTTGCTTTAATTGCAATATTTCCATCCAGGAAAGACCCCCGTTTTTGTTCAGCAAGCACTGTTTCCGTTTTTAGTCCGTTATTTTTATCTAACAAATTACCATCTAGATCTAGGCAGGATGGAGAGGCCTTGGCTGCTGCTGCCTGCCTCAGCAGTTATGCATATATAACACTGGGAATCTGGCTTGACTTGAATTCTCAGCAGGGTTTGAGGGAACTGTGCAAGCTACCATTGTTACGATGGATTGGTTAGTCCTTGTGCCGGTCCACTTAGGTGGGTTGCTGCTCCTCCCGGACTGTGGATCCGGATGAGCTGATAATTTGACGTTCTTCCTCCAGCCTCCCCATTTCTTTCTCTTTGCTTCATGTGGGTTGAGTCTGTCAACGGCTGTGAGTTGTGAGTGCTAAATGGGGAGCTTCCAGCGTGAGGCAGCAGTCTACCTGCAAATACTGGCAAGGGGGAAGCAATGAACCGTGGTTCCCCAGAAGCATCTGGATTACTGCTTTTGGTAGAAGAATGCTGGGCTGGATGGATCTTTGGTCTGGTCTAGGAGGGCAGCTTTCTGGTGTAGTGGGAGCCAGTTTGGTGTAGTGGTTAGGAGCGCAGACTCTAATCTGGGAGAACCGAGTTTGATTCCCCGCTCTTCCACATGCAGCTGCTGGTGTGACCTTGAATCAGTTATGAGTTATTTCAGAGCTGTTCTCTCAAGGGCAGTTCTCAAGAGAGCTCTCTCAGCCCCACCTGCCTCACAGGGTGCCTTTTGTGGGGAGGGGAAGGGAAAGGAGATTGTAAGCTGCTCTGAGGCTCCTTTGGGTAGTGAAGGACATTTCTTCTTTTTCCTCCTCCAATTAAAGATAGATTCAGGTGAGTAGCCATGTTGGTCTGAAGTAGCAGAACAACCTTTGAGTCCGGTGGCGCCTTTAAGGCCAACAAAGTTTAATTCTGAGTATAAGCTTTCATGTGCGTGCTTATTTTGTGCTGTTCTCTTAAAAAATGCATGGAAGCAGGGAAGTCCATATGCTGTATAAATAATCTCATTCTTTCTTCAGGCTGGTGAACATTTGAGTAACTACTTGGATTCGATGAAGGGTTCTTGAAGCCCTGGCTGGTCGATGTCTTGAGTTCTGATCGATGATGGAAAGTGCTGTCAAGTTGTAGCTGAATGATAAGAACAGAAGAGAAGCCAATGTTGGATCAGGCCAGTGGCCCATCCAGTCCAACACTCTGTCACACAGGGGCCAAAAACACCAGGTGCCCTCAGGAGGTCCAGCAGTGGGGCCAGGACACTAGAAGGGTCCTCCAGGGTCATCTAGTCCAACCTGCTGCACCATGCAGGAAATTCACAAATGCCTCCCCCTCCACACCCCCAGGGACTGCTGTTCCATGCCCAGAAGATGGGGGGGAAACCCTCCAGGATCCCCCGGCCAAACTGGCCTGGAGGGGAAATTGCTTCCTGACCCCAGCTAGCTTGGGTGGGGGTGGACTGAGAGGATCCAGGCCCCTCTTTCCTTCCCAATCAGAGACAAGCTCCCAGAAGTTACAAACACTGTACGTGCTGTGAAAGAGTGTGGTATTTGTTTCTTTTTGAAAAACGGCCTTGGTGTGAGCGAAGACGCGAGCCACAGGGGCAGGCTGAGGCCCTGGACACCTCCATACCCCCTTTGCTCTAAGCCTGCAAGTCTCCGGTTGCAGATCTCTGGCGGACCCCCTCCCTTTTATGTGGCTTAATCGGCTGTGTGTCAGCGGGCCGTTTCCGGTCACATAGTCGGAATCCAGAGAGCACCGGCTCGCTAACCGCAGCGCCTCCCCTCAGCTGAGATTCCCCCTAAATAACGTGGCTTTCCTCTCATACTCCACCACCACCGCTCCTTTCCTCCCACCCGATTCTGTCAAACAAGCAGCCCGCAGGAAACCACTGAGTCAGAACACGGCGAGGGGTTCAAGCGGAGGGGGGGGGGAGTGCTGTGTTGCAGTTCTGTGCTGGAGTGTGGGACCGCCCTTCCGCGGAAGTGCTTCATCTCCTGTTCTGTGGCCCTCAGCAGGCAGAGAGCCTCAGAGACCCCACCGGTCAGACCTAACCACGCAAAGCTGATGGGACACCAGAGGGGCTTGTGTGTTGGGTATTAAGCGCCAATCAAGTTGTGGCTGACTTAGAATCATAGAGTCACAGAGCTGGAAGGGGCCATACGGGCCTTCTAGTCCCACCCGCTGCCCAGTGCAGGTCAGCCTAGAGCATCCCTGACAAGTGTTTTGTCCAGCTGCTGCTTGAAGACTGCCAGTGAGGGGGGAGCTCACCACCTCCCGAGGCAGCCGATTCCACCTTTGCACAACTCTGACTGTCAAAAAGTTTTCTCTAAGATCCTTCCCGCCCTTCATTTAAACCCGTTCTTGCGAGTCCTCTCCTCTGCTGCCAGCAGGAACCACTCCCTGCCCTCCTCCAAGTGACAGCCCTTCAGATCCTTCAAGAGAGCCATCCTGTCCCCCCTCAGCCTCCTCTTCTCCAGTCTAAACATCCCCAGTGACAATGAATTATGGCGACCCTATGAATTAATGACCTCCAAAATGTCCTGTTGTTAACAGCCTTGCTCAGGTCTTGCAGACGGAGGTCCGTGGTGTCTCTGAGTCCATCCATCTCCTGTTGCGTCTTCCTCTTTGCCTAGTACGGGGGTGGGCAAACTTGCTCAGCGTAAGAGCCACCTAGAACAGGGGTGGCCAAACTTGCTTAACGTAAGAGCCGCATAGAATAAACATCAGATGTTTGAGAGCCACAAGACATGAACAAATATGACCTGCTTTTATTGGAAAATAAGCAAATTTGCTTTTTATTAACATTAAATGAGACTGCCTAAAATAATAACAAAAGGGGTAAAAGCAGATATTGATAATGATATTAATTTGTACAATGATATTTGGTTGCTAATGATATTTAGCTTCCCCAGCCGCCCTGCCGGGAGCCACATAATATATGTGAAAGAGCCGCATGCGGCTCCTGAGCCACAGTTTGCCCACCCCTGGCCTAGTACGATTGTCTTTTCCAGTAACTCTGGTTTAGTATAAGGGATAAGTATGACATGCCTGTTGCCATCTCGCTTTAGAAGAAGAGGAGGAGGAGGGAGATTGGATTTAGACGCTGCCCTTCACTTGCCACTTCAGAGCGGCTTACAATCTCCTTTCCCTTCCCCTCCCCGCAACAACAGACACCCTGTGAGGACGGTGGGGCTGAGAGAGCTCTTTCGAGGACTGCTCTTGAGAGAACAACTCTGAGAGAACTTGTGACTCACCCAAGGTCACCCAGCCGGCTGCATGTGGAGGAGTGGAGAATCAAACCCGCTTCTCCAGATTAGAGTCCACCACTCTTAACCACTACACCAAACCGGCTGATTGGCAGCCCAGTAAGAGCCCCACCTCGGTCGGGGGAAGAAGCACCAGAGGCGAGAGAGACACTTGGATCTGTCCTGCTCTGGATCCTTGGCAGAGGCAGTTTTTGAACCCAAGCCCCTCCAACTCTTGTTCCTGGAACCACGCTGACTCTGCGAATTAAGAACCCACAAGTGCAGATGCCTTACGAAGCTGTCTTACGTCCAGGCACCCTCTTGCTCTGAAGATCTGCAAGGGAAGAGTAAAAACACAAGAAGAGCCCTGCTGGATCAGACCAGTGAGGGTCCCTCTAGTCCAGCATCCTCTCTCACACAGTGGCCTCAGCCAGTTCCTCTGGAAGGCCAACAACAGGGCAGAGAGGCCGAGGCCTTCCCCTGAGAAGAACGTCAGAAGAGCCCTGCTGGGTCAGACCAGTGAGGGTCCCTCTAGTCCAGCATCCTGTTTCACTCAGGGGCCTCAGCCAGTTCCTCTGGAGGGCCAACCACAGGGCAGAGAGGCCGAGGCCTTCCCCTCATAAGGACATCTGAAGAGTCCTGCTGGATCAGACCAGTGAGGGTCCATCTAGTCCAGCATCCTGTCTCACACAGAGGCCTCAGCCAGTTCCTCTGGAGGGCCAACCACAGGGCAGAGAGGCCGAGGCCTTCCCCTCATAAGGACAGCAGAAGAGCCCTGCTGGGTCAGACCAGTGAGGGTCCCTCTAGTCCAGCATCCCGTCTCACACAGTGGCCTCAGCCAGGTCCTCTGGAGGGCCAACCACAGGGCAGAGAGGTCTGAGGCCTTTCTCCAGTGTTGCTCCTAGCGCTGGGTTACAGAGGTTAATTGCGTCTGAATGTGGAGGTTCCCTTTAGTCACCATGGCTAGTAGCTGCGGATGGATCTCTCCTCCATGAATCCGTCTAACCCTCGTCTTTAAACCCATCTGTGCCTTCATATCGCCTCCAACCCTCTCGGTGTGTTTGCAAAGCTTACGTGGAACACAGGCTCGGTATCATTCATTTCAGCCGGTAGCGGCTCACCAAGGTGGCTTTCCCAGCAGGGGTGACCTATGATCCTGGGGCTTTCTCAGTGCAAAGCCTCACACACTGCTCTTGCGCGGCGGTCTTCCGCATTATGCTGTCAGGCCGTCAGCCTGTTTCACTCAAGTCTTCCGCTCAACCCAGCTCTCCAACCTCTCTCAGCCCAGTATTTCCCAGCCAGTGGGACGAGATCCAAAAGTGGGTCACGAAGCCTCTGAAAGTGGGTCGCAGGCCAGCCCTCCCTAATGCCTCCTGCCTTTTTCTCTGACCCTGGAAACAGTGCCTTCCATATCCAGCATCCTGTCTCACACAGCAGCCATCCAGTTCCTCTGGAGGGCCGACAACAGGGCGTAGAGGCTGAGGCCTTCCCCTGATAAGGATATAAGTGCCTTCCATGTCATACAGTTGGTGTTTTTTTTTTCTTCTCTGCATAGACTTGTTGATCAAGTAAAACGTGTTCTGACGGTTAGAATCATAGAGTCGGAAGGGACCTCCAGGGTCATCTAGTACAGCCCCCTGCACAATGCAGGAAACACACAAATACCTTCCCCACACACACACACACACACTCCCATTGACCCCTGTTATGACAAAAAGCCTCCAGGATCCCTGGGCCTGGAGAAAAATGGCTTCCTGACCTCAGAGTGGTGATCAGCATTCCCCTGGGCGTGTGAGAAAGGGCCCCGAGAACTAAGCACTGACACAACCCTTCCTGCCCTCCTTTCTCATGATCTGCTTGAGTTTGCAGAACCAGTATTGCTTTCAGATCTGGCCATTGAGCCTCTGCTTTGAGCCAGTTTGGTGTAGTGGTTAAGTGTGCGGACTCTAATCTGGGAGAACCGGGTTTGATTCCCCGCTCCTCCACTTGCACCTGGCTGGATGACCTTGGGCAAGCCGTAGTTCTGGCACAGCTGTTCTCTCAAGAGCAGTCCTCGAAAGAGCTCTCTCAGCCCCACCTACCTCACAGGGTGCCTGTTATGGGGAGTGGAAGGGTTTTTTTGTTTGTAAGCCGCTCTGAGACTCCGAGTGAGTGAAGGGCGGGGTATAACTCCAATCTCTTCTTCTTCTGCTGCTTGAAAACTTCCAAAGAAGGAGCGCCCACCACCTCCCGAGGAAGCCTGTTCCACTGAGGAACTGCTCTACCAGAGTGTGTTCCTTAGAATCTGGAGGGGGCAGGAATAGAAGGACCAAAGGAGAAGGAGAAGTCGGTCAAAGCCTGGAACGCAGCCTACATGTGCAAAGGCGGTGTATGTCGGAATGCCACTTGCCCGGGGCTCATGTTGGGGGCACCTGAGCCCTTTGTCTGATGTCGGTTGGTTTCTCTAAAACAGCTGGTCAGCGAGCAATCGAAAATGGAACGCTGAACCAGGTGCGCGCCAAGGTCAGAGTTTGCCTGGGGCGCCAAAAAAACCGGGCCACTGCCCCAGCTGGGTCACCGCACCGAGTAAATTCGGACTCTCGTAGCTCACCATACAGAAAAGGCCGGCAGCCTCCGCCTCACCCCCTTTTAACTGGCCGTGCCAGGCGACAAACCTCAGGCTTCCGTGTGCCAAGCAGACGCTCTGTTCCCGAGAAGGCCGGCAGCCTTTTCTTTTCTTTTCGCAGATACCCCCTTGCTCCTGGAACGAAGAGCAAAGCGAAGAGCAAAGCGTCTGAACTTTGCAGCGCCTCCGGGGGCAGAAAATAAAGGGGTTTTCTTGTTGTTGTTTTTAAAAAAACATACCCTGGGATTGATTAAATTCTTGTGGGTTCTCGTTCAGCCGCCAGTCACCTGGGGACTTCTGGGAACAAAGGAATGTCTGGGCTGTCCATCGGACGTCATTTTCGTCGGGTCCTGCCCAGAGGGGGATGGCGAACGTCTCGAGTTTCACGGCTTTAAAAAATTGGAATGGCCCAAAAATAAAAGTTGGGAGCAAGGCGGGGGGGGGGGGGGGGTGGGAAGCACCGGCGCTTTTGGTATATTTTGGTCTCTTTCGTCTAGGGAGGAAGAAGAGGAGCGCCTCGGTTCCAGAGAGGGGTGAGGGTCTCTCCTTTTCCTGGCTTCCATTTTCTTCCTTTCGGGGTTAGAAAGGGGAGGCCAGCGTGGCATAAAGCGTGCGGGGGGGGGGGCTATACTGTGTGGATCAGTCCCCTTATGGGATGTTCTCCCCCCCACCCCCCATGTATACTGAAGCATTCTGCTTTGTGGGCCATCCTGCATGCACTTGGGAGGGTTGTCCGATAGGCGTCTGCAAAAGCAGCTCCTTTCTCGGGAAGGCGCGGAGAGCTGAAACTAGGTCACGGCAAGAGCGCGACGTCTCACTCCGCTGGCTCTCGGGAGACAGGCAGATTGTTTTCTGCCAAGGCGGGGCTCTTGGGCGAAGGGGGCGGGCGGCACATTGGAAACGTCCCTGGGTCCTGAGTCCTCTGGTGCATGCCCACGAGATTGTTAATTGGCTTCATTTGTGCCTCGTGTTTCCCCCCACCGGAGACCCAAAGAGGCGTCCGTCGTTCCGCTCTCCTCCGTTTTATTCTCACGGCAACCCTGCGGAGTAGGTTAGGCCGAGCGAGTGTGACTGCCCCGAGGTCCCCCCGCGAGTTTCTGTGGCACCTGGGGATTTGAAGCTGGGTCTCCCCGATCCAGCTCTGACACCCCAGAGCTTTTTAAACCCCTTTGGAATTCTAAGCAGGCGATGGAGCCACGTGCACAGAGGAAGCCAAAGCTCAGGGAAGAAGAGGGATCATTTAAAAACACACACACTGGGAAAGAAGAGGAGGAGGAGATTGGATTTATACCCCACCTGTCACCACGCGAAGGAGTCTCAGAGCGGCTTACGATCTCCTTCCCCTCCCCACGACAGACGCCCCGTGAGGCGGATGGGACTGAGAGAGCTCTTTCGAGGACTGCTCCTGAGAGGACAGCTCTGAGAGAACTTGTGACCGACCCAAGGCCACACCAGCAGAGAGAGAATAAAACCAACACTGTTGGCCGCTGCTGCTGAAACATCATTTCAATCTGCCCAGCCAGTCGGATCTCCGGTGGCCGGTCAGAAGCCCTGTTGCGCAAGTGCCCCGGCCACTTTCCAAAAACGCTTGGTGGGCGCCAGGGAAGGTGTTGGCAGGCCATGTCGGGGGGCCCTGCGTTAACCCCTGCAATGCTGCGGGCTTAGCCGAGGCTGCCTTGTAACGTCCTATGGCCCGGGACTGTTGTGTGTGACCGGCCTCAGTTCTCTGTAGCCTCAAGCAGAGGCCTCTCCCAGTTTTACTCTCTGAGAGGTGTTCGATCGGAGACACCAAGGATTTGAACCGGAGACCGCCTGCACGTGGGAAGTGCAGTTAGCGCCTCCAAAAGACAGCCACAGAGGACTGACGATCTTCGCCTCAGCAATCTCGGAGGCTGCATTTTACCCAGTCTGATTCTCTTGATCCCGATTCTGTGGGTTTGTTTAGAAAGACGTGCGCACCGCCTCTCCCGAGCGAGGCCCCAGCTCTGGATTTTTACTTGGAACTGGCAGCAGGGCTCCAAGGTTTCAGGTGGGGAGGAGCTTTTTGTGTGACGGGATATTTTGAACTGAAAACGGAGAGGGCTGGACCCAGGAACATGGAGAGCACGCATTTTCTCCCCCTGCTCTCCTTGTGCCTGATTTGTGCGCCCATCAGCCTCGGTTACAACATTCCTTGTTGTGGGAGGCGGATCTCCACCCCCCCGCCGCGCTTAAAAAAAACTGATCCAAAGAGGCTTTACTGTTGTGACAAGACAACTAAGGTTGGAAGCAGACCGTTAGCATCGCCAGCTCGGACCGGCAGCTGCTCTCTGAAATGCTCAAGGCTTCGGGCGCACCCCACCCATGCTGCCTGCCAGGAGTTGCATCCGGATGCTCGGTCTATAAAGAGCTTATTTATCTAATCAGATTTATATCCCACCCTTCATGCGAATGGGCTCAGGGCGGGTTACAACAACAATTTGTAAACAATAAACAATTGGAATAAATATTAAACAACAAAAGCAGTCAAAACCGTTCAAAGATGGGCATGGCAACCATTACCTATTCAGTAATCCTAGACTACAGGGCTGCGGTGGCTCAGAGGTTAAGACGCTGACCTGCAGACCGAAAGGTCTGTAGTTTGGCAGTTCGAGACCGAGTGCCACATGACGGAGCGAGCTCCCATCTCTGGCCCCAGCTCCTGCCAACCGAGCAATTCGAAAGCAAGAAATTGCAAGTAGATAAATAGGTGCCATTTCGGTGGGAAGGAACAACATTCCATGATCCTCGGTGTCTAGTCATGCCGGCCACATGACCACGGAAACATCTTCGGACAGCGCTGGCTCTTCGGCTTGGAAACGGAGTTGAGCACTGCCCCCTGGAGTTGGACTCGACTGGCTTTTGAGCAAAGGAAACCTTTACCTTTTTCCTAATCCTAGACTGAGTATAATTGGGCCTCAGCCTAGCTATAGAGATCTTATCAGTAGCAGTCTGTCAATAGCAGAAACTGCCATAACTGCAGCAGGGAGGCAACAGAATGCGTGTCTGCTGTTGGATATGTGTAAATATTTGCTGCATCTACCCCCCCCTCTTTGTTTACTGCGTTCACCCTCCCCCCAAACAGGGACCCAGAGTGGCTCCCGTCACTGTGCTCTCCTCTATTTTAACCTCACAACAACGCTTTGAAGTAGGGTTAGGCTTAGAGGGTGTCACTGGCCCGGGGTCACCAGCAAGCTTTCGCAGCAGAGCAGGGGATTCGAACCAGGGTCCTCCCAGATAATTGGTCTGACACTGCAACTGCTACGCCACACTGGCTCAGAGGTACATAAGAACACCAGAAGAGCCCTGCTGGAACAGACCAGTGAGGGTCCATCTAGTCCAGCACCCCGTCTCACACAGCGGCCTCAACCAGTTCCTCTGGAGGGCCAACAACAGGGCAGAGAGGCCGAGGCCTTCCTCTCATAAGAACACCAAAAGAGCCCTGCTGGGCCAGACCAGAGAGGGTCCATCTAGTCCAGCATCCTGTTTCACAAAGAGTTTTCATGAGTCACTGCTCCTTTCTTCAGATACAGCTAAATGTGAGTCCATCTGTCTTTGTAGTTGGAGAGTGGAGTGATTTCAGATGTCTCATGACAGTGGCAAGTGAATGGCAATAGCAGGCATGATTGAATTAGGTGTGACATGCAGTGGGGTAGTAGGTGTGGA
Source organism: Lepidodactylus listeri (assembly GCA_029233225.1). Classification (NCBI taxonomy): domain Eukaryota; kingdom Metazoa; phylum Chordata; class Lepidosauria; order Squamata; family Gekkonidae; genus Lepidodactylus; species Lepidodactylus listeri. The sequence continues at coordinate 154,532,678 of JARCFY010000003.1, forward strand.
AAAATCAGCATTTGTCATGAGCAATGCTCCCTCTAAGCTGTGGAGTCTTGTGAGCAAAAATTCTACTTGGTGAGCTACTGGCATTAAAGCTGTGAGTGAGCAATTTGGCTACTGCATAAATTAGTTTGCTCTGGAGCCATCCTTCCTGAGCTAAGACAAAAGTGTGTGAGCCAGAGGCTAAAAAACTGTGAGCCAGCTCACACTAACTCAGCTTAGAGGGGACACTGGTCATGGGTCAGGAAACCTAGATTTCGATTCAGTCCAGGAGGATGCATTGTCTTGCACTTCGTTCTCAGTTGCAATTCAGCAGTCGCTCTAGTCTCCCTTTTAAATTCCTTCTGAAGAGAACTGCTACTCTTAGGTCTTAGGCATCTGAAATCACTCCACTCTCCAAGATAGGAGGGCAGATGGACTCACATTCTAGGTGCCTCTGAAGAAGTGAGCAGTGACTCATGAAAGCTCACACCCTGCTACAAATAGTCTTGAAGTTGCTTGCTACTGGACTCTTGCTGTTTTCTCCTACTAAAGACAGACTAGCACGGCTACCCATCTTGGTCTACCAGGAGATCAATCGTTTTCCTTGGAAAGAGTTTTGATGGCAGAAGGCTTTCGGTATCTTGGGCCTGCTTTGGTAGCTCAGGCCGTGCTTGGCCGCCCGCGTGCCTCCCTCCCCCCATCTCGCCTTCGGCTCTCCCTCTCTCGGCCTGCCCAGTGGAGGGTCATTAATCAACCAGCTTGTTTACCAGGCTGGCTCTTCCGGCCAGCTCTGGTCCCTCTAAGCCAACTCTCTTTATCTCGCTGCCTCCCAGGCTAATCTCTCCCAGCCCTTTGCAGACACAGGCTGGGCGTGGGGCGGCTGCAGATAAGCCTCGAGGAAGTTCCAGTCTGGTTCGTTTGGCCTGCTCTGGTGGGTTCCTCGGGCCATCCGGCTCCCAGTCGTCGCCCCCAGAATGGGAAAACGGCAGGGCCGAGCAATCTGTCAGCCCGTGGGTGGGTGGGGGACATATTTCAGAATCTGAAAACTGAGAACTGAACGCTTAGGATAAAGCCAGGTGGCCAGCCAAGTCGGTCTGCAAGCAGCAGAACAAATTTAGAGTCCAGTGTATTTGAAAATGTGTGCCTTACACATGAAAAGCTCATGCCTTGAATAAACCTTTGTTGGTCTTAAAGGTGCCACTGGACTCTGAATTTGTGGAATGCTTAGGGGAAAGTCTCTGGGTGTCTCAGATACAGAGTTGGGGCTGTGGCTCAGTGTAAGAGCCTCTGCTTGGGCATGCAGAAGGTCCCCGGCTCAGTCCCCAGTTTCTCCAATTGAAAGGACCTACTGGTGATGTGAAAGCCCTCCGCCTGAGACCCTGGAGAGCCGCTGCCAGTCTGAGTAGACGATACTGACCCTGATGGACCGTGTCGTCTGATTCAGGATGAGGCAGCTTCACGTGCTCACGTACGCAAGTGCCGTCCCGTCACAGCTGACTTGTGGCCACCCCAGCAAGGGGCTTCCAAGGCGACTGAGAAGCAGAGGTAGTGGGCCGTGGCCTTCCTCTGCAGAGCCTTCCCTGGAGGTCTCCCTTCCAAGGACTCACTGAGGCCAGCCCTGCTTAGCTTCCGAGCTCTGAAGAGATCAGGATAGGCTGGGCTGTCAGTGAACCGTATGTGCACATAGTCGCTATCAAGTTGCAGCCAATTTAGAGCCAGTTTGGCGTAGTGGCTAAGAGCGCGGGCTCTAACCTGAGAGAACCGGACTTGATTCCGCACACATCCACGTGCAGCTGCTGGTGTAACTTTGGGTCAGTCACAAGTTCTCTCAGAGCTTTCTTTTTTCTTTCTTCCCCCTCTCTCTTTCACACCTCACCCCCTCTCTCTTTCACTCCCCTCTCCCCATTTATTGGCTGTCTCTTTCTTTCTTTCTTTCTTTCTGTCATGGTGACTTCTGGTGACCCCTAGTGGGGCTTGGACATTTCAGAGAAGTAGCTTGTATTATCTCCCTCTGGTCTCCCTTCCAAGTACTTGCCAGGCCAGCCCTGCTTCACTTCTGAAATCTCCCCCCCCCCAACCGATTTTATTTAGAAACCAACCCTTTTTATACATTGCGATCTTCGAATACGTTACGTGACCCAATACGTTAACTGAATACGATTTACAGAATAAGGGGGGAAATCATGTACATTTTATCGAAGTGTTTAAAAACATGAAAAAGAAAAGTACTTTGGTTATTGATTTTAAATTACATTTTATGTATCCGTGTTAACTATTAACGTATAAGGACAAGTAGAAGATCAGTTCCCAAGACCCGATGGGGTGGGGCTTCCCTGGGTCATCGAGGCAGTTCTTTTTCTTCTGGTTGGGTGTTCTCTCTGCCTCTCACCTGCTGGTTTCAAAGCCAAGACAGGATTTGGTTTTAAAAGTTACGCTGGGGAAAAAACGGATATTATCCTAGGCGATCATTTGGGGTGCAGCATCCTTCGTCAGCTGCTGGGTGCCCGGTCACAGGCTGTGTGCTCATCAGACGCCTTGGCGGAATACATGCGTCCCGCCGTCCTGAGATCGAGCATGCGGTAGTCATGCTTAAGAGTGCCGGACTAGGAGCTGGGAAACCTGGATTCGAACCCACACTTCTACCACGGAAGCTCGCTGGGTGACCTGGGGCCAGTCATGCAGTCTCAGTCTGCCCTACCTCACAGGGCTGTTGTGAGGATAAATGGGAGGTGGGGTCCCCACTTGGGGAGAAAGACGGGGTATAAATAAAATTAAAATTAAAAAACAAGTGTTCACGAACACGCTTTGGCGTGGATGTGCCGAGAGGTCAAGGCAGATCCACCCTACCTTCATAGGTTTCACTCCTGGTTATGGTGTAAAGGTTTGTACCGACCTTATAAGATGGTCTCCACCATCCCCATTTCAAAAATGGAGACCGAACTGGGACTCTTCCAAGGTAAATCAGGACAAACTGCTCTGGGCAACTGTATGAAACCTCTTTCTTGGATTCCGGGGTGTCAGGGTGTGCTGCCTCCATACAATCAGTCACATTCCTGCCTTCAGAAGGGCTAGAAACTTGAGTTGTTGTGTTCTTAAGTGCAAACTGACGTTCTCAGAAATCTGAATTCTTCACCCAAAGCCACACTCCCGTGGGATCGTAGTTCTCAGGCTGCCCCGGCCATCTCTTAATTCGCACGAAGAGGTTTGTGGCCAGGTTCGAGCAAGGCTTTGAAATCGGGCCTCCTGCCCCACCTGACCTTTAACCTCTCCTTCCCCCCCCCCCAACTTCCCTGGCCTGGAAAAAGGAAACTTTGGGCTTCCTTATTGGTCCATACGGGACCATCTACCCTTCTTCTCTGTCCCGGCCCCACCATAGGCCCAGCCCCGGCTAATTCCCTCTTTGTCACTAAACTGCAGGTTTGGCTCCTGAGAAGAGGGACTGTCCGCCGGCGGTCCGCGTGGCCAGTGATGGAGTACACGGTAAGGGCGGCTTGCCTCTCCTTTCCGGGTTCGGTGGCGAGCCAGCACACAGCGGTGGCGGGTCAGCCCTTCCTTCCTTTCCCCTCTCCCTCTCTCTGTGGCATTACTCATCTTGCTTGCTGGAAAAGCTGGGCCTGGGAGTCAGCAGTGGGAGGGCCTATTCAGGATCCCTCGTTGGATGAGGACCCCGCAGCCCCTGGGCAAGACACGCGGGAAGGGGAGCCACCACTGGCAAACTCCGTCTGGAGACATCGGGTCCAGTTGCTGGCGGAAGAGTAGCTGTGTTCCCCAGGGGGCTTTTCCACTTTTTATCGTCCACCCTTTCACTTTTTCTCCCCTGGTGAGAAGTTAAGAATGTAAGAACATCAGACGAGCCCTGCTGGATCAGGCCACTGAGTGTCCATCTTGTCCGGCATCCTCTCTCACACAGTTGCCTCAACCAGTTCCTCTGGAGGGCCAGCAACAGGGCAGAGAGGCCGAGGCCTTCCCCTCATAAGAACATCAGAAGAGCCCTGCTGGGTCAGACCAGTGAGGGTCCATCTAGTCCAGCATCCTCTCTCACACAGTGGCCTCAACCAGTTCCTCTGGAGGGCCAGCAACAGGGCAGAGAGGCCGAGGCCTTCCCCTCATAAGAACATCAGAAGAGCCCTGCTGGGTCAGACCAGTGAGGATCCACCTAGTCCAGCATCCCGTCTCACACAGTGGCCCCAACCAGTTCCTCTGGAGGGCCAACAGGAGGGCAGAGAGTCTGAGGCCTTCCCCTCATAAGAACATTAGAAGAGCCCTGCTGGATCAGACCAGTGAGGGTCCATTTATTCCAGCATCCTGTCTCACACAGTGGCCTCAACCAGTTCCTCCGGGGGGCCAGCAACAGGGCAGAGAGGCTGAGGCCTTCCCCTGACGTTGCCTCCTGGCTCTGAGATTCAGAGGATTACTGCCTCTGAATGTGGAGGTTCCCTTCAGCCACCATGGCTAGTAGCCCTGAAAGACTTATCCTCCATGAATCTATCTAACCCTTGTTTAAGCCTGTTTATTCCTGTGGCCATCACTACATCCTCTGGCAGCGAATTCCACATCTTAATCACGCACTGCGTAAAGTAGTATTTCCTCTTCTCCATGCTGAACCTACGGCCCATCAGCCTCACTGTATGCCCTCGAATTCTAGTCTTTTGAGAGAGGGAGAAAAAGTTCTTTTTGTCAACTCTCTCCTCCCATGCATAATTTCATAAACCTCTTTCATGTCCCTCCTTAGTCACCTCTTTTCTAAATGGAAAAGCCCCAGACTGTTCAGCCCTTCCTCACAGGGAAGGTGCTCCAACCTTGCTAATCATCTTGGTCGCCCTCCCCTGTACTTTTTCCAGCTCCGCAGTGTCCTTTTGGAGATACGGTGACCAGAACTGTACACAGTGTTCCAAACGGGGCCACACCATAGATCTATGCTGGGACGTGACAATATCGTCCGTTTTATTCTCAGTCCCTTTCCTAATAACCCCTAACATAGCGCCGGCAGTCTCTCTACTTTTTTTTGAGGTAGGGGGATGGAGAGATGGAGTTGCATCATATCCTGTGGAATGCAGGCTTCCTTTCCCTGGATGGTTTCTCAAGCTCCCAGCTGTGCGTCTGGCAATGGTTGAATCTCTCCACACACAGACACCCCCCCCCCCCCGCCCCATGGCTATCATTTCAGTTTACAGTAGTCACTTGGGGGTGGGGGGGATGAATGAAGAACGTTTTTGGGGGTGGACGGGGTAGAGATATAAATGATGAGGGTGGCAGAAACTGAACTGGGGCCGTGGCCTGTTTATGGGCCCGCAGGTCAGATCTGATGAAGGGAGCGTTGATTATAGGAAGCCATACACCCTCCTACCCCCAAATCTTGGTCCCTAAGCTGCGACTAGACTTGAATTTAGGTGTTCTGCAGGAGACCAACATGGCCACCCTCTGAAACTCGCTCCATGAACTCTGGACGGAGTTGTATTGAAATGGAGCAGTGTAGAACATGACTTCTTAAAGAGCCAGTAGCAACCAGGAGACAGAACGTGATTTGAGGGCAGGGAGGTGACCCAACTGAAGACTGTTGAGCAAGGTTTTCACCTGCCTGACTGTGAGTCAGTTTGGTGTAGTGGTTAGGAGCACAGACTCTAATCTGGGAGAACCGGGTTTGATTCCCCGCTCCTTCACATGAAGCCAGTGGGGTGACCTTGGGTCAGTCACAAGTTCTCTCAGAGCTGTTCTCTGAATGGCAGTCCTCAAAAGAGCTCTCTCAGCCCCACCTACCTAGTCACAGGGTGTCTGTTGTGGGAAGGGGAAGGAGATTGTAAACTGCTCTGAGACTCCTTTGGATAGTGAAGCACGGAGTATAAATCCAATCTCCTCTTCTTCTTCTCCTCCTGAAACACAAAAGACTGGGTACCAGACAGACTAGACTAGATGGACAACTGGTGTGATCCAGCAGGGTTCTTATGAGAGGAAGGCCTCTCTGCCCTGTTGCTGTTGTGAGACGGGACGCTGGACAGGATGGACCCTCACTGGTCTGACCCAGCAGGGCTCTTCTGGTGTTTTTATGAGGGGAAGGCCTTGGCCTCTCTGCCCAGTTGTTGGCCCTCCAGAGGAACTGGCTGAGGCCACTGTGTGAGACGGGACGCTGGACTGGATGGACCCTCACTGGTCTGACCCAGCAGGGCTCTTCTGGTGTTCTTATGAGGGGAAGGCCTTGGCCTCTCTGCCCTGTTGTTGGCCCTCCAGAGGAACTGGCTGAGGCCACTGTGTGAGACGGGACGCTGGACTGGATGGACCCTCACTGGTCTGACCCAGCAGGGCTCTTCTGGTGTTCTTATGAGGGGAAGGCCTTGGCCTCTCTGCCCTGTTGTTGGCCCTCCAGAGGAACTGGCTGAGGCCACTGTGTGAGACGGGACGCTGGACTGGATGGACCCTCACTGGTCTGACCCAGCAGGGCTCTTCTGGTGTTCTTATGAGGGGAAGGCCTTGGCCTCTCTGCCCTGTTGTTGGCCCTCCAGAGGAACTGGCTGAGGCCACTGTGTGAGACGGGACGCTGGACTGGATGGACCCTCACTGGTCTGACCCAGCAGGGCTCTTCTGGTGTTCTTATGAGGGGAAGGCCTTGGCCTCTGTGCCCTGTTGTTGGCCCTCCAGAGGAACTGGCTGAGGCCACTGTGTGAGACGGGACGCTGGACTGGATGGACCCTCACTGGTCTGACCCAGCAGGGCTCTTCTGGTGTTCTTATGAGGGGAAGGCCTTGGCCTCTCTGCCCTGTTGTTGGCCCTCCAGAGGAACTGGCTGAGGCCACTGTGTGAGACGGGACGCTGGACTGGATGGACCCTCACTGGTCTGACCCAGCAGGGCTCTTCTGGTGTTCTTATGAGGGGAAGGCCTTGGCCTCTCTGCCCTGTTGTTGGCCCTCCAGAGGAACTGGCTGAGGCCACTGTGTGAGACGGGACGCTGGACTGGATGGACCCTCACTGGTCTGACCCAGCAGGGCTCTTCTAATGTTCTTATGAGGGAAAGGCCTCAGCCTCTCTGCCCTGTGGTTGGCCCTCCAGAGGAACTGGCTGAGGCCTCTCTGTGAGACGGGATGCTGGATTAGGTGGACCCTCACTGGTCTGATCCATTTATCTATCTATCTATCTACCTACCTACCTACCTACCTACCTACCCACCTACCCACCCTCCCCGCAAGCTGCCTCAGGGCGGCTTACATAGTTGGTCTGCAATGAGCATTACAAATACATAAAATCAGTTTAAAACTATCAACACAATAAATAGAGTAAAATTCAGATACAGTAACATCAGTCAAAGTGCCAGTGCTGCTCCTATGATTGCATAAGATGGCGTGCTGGAGTATCCCTATTACTAAACCATTTTCCATTCAGTGAACTTTCTGGGCACAGCTGTAGAGGCCAAGAGTTAAGGAGGGCTCTTCTTACGTTCTTATGAGGGGAAGGCCTCTCTGCCCTGTTGATGGCCCTTGAGAGGAACTGGTTGGCCAGTGTGTAAGACAGGATGCTGGACTAGGTCTGATCCAGCAGGGATCTTCTGAGGGGAAGTACTACTAGCCCTGGTGTCTGAGGGCAGCCTCCAGGTTCAGTGGCACTAAGCCCCTGAATCCCAGAGCCAGCAGGCAACGTCAGGGAAAGGTTTCAGCCTCTCTGACTTGTTATTGGCCCTTCAGACGAACTGGTTGAGGCCACTGTGTGAGACGGGACGCTGGACTGGATGGACCCTCACTGGTCTGACCCAGCAGGGCTCTTCTGAGGTCCTTATGAGGGGAAGGCCTCGGCCTCTCTGCCCTGTTGTTGGCCCTCCAGAGGAACTGGCTGAGGCCACTGTGTGAGACGGGATGCTGGACAGGATGGACCCTCACTGGTCTGACCCAGCAGGGCTCTTCTGGTGTTCTTATGAGGGGAAGGCCTTGGCCTCTCTGCCCTGTTGTTGGCCCTCCAGAGGAACTGGCTGAGGCCACTGTGTGAGACGGGACGCTGGACTGGATGGACCCTCACTGGTCTGACCCAACAGGGCTCTTCTGGTGTTCTTATGAGGGGAAGGCCTTGGCCTCTCTGCCCTGTTGTTGGCCCTCCAGAGGAACTGGCTGAGGCCACTGTGTGAGACGGGACGCTGGACTGGATGGACCCTCACTGGTCTGACCCAGCAGGGCTCTTCTGGTGTTCTTATGAGGGGAAGGCCTCGGCCTCTCTGCCCTGTTGTTGGCCCTCCAGAGGAACTGGCTGAGGCCACTGTGTGAGACGGGACGCTGGACTGAATGGACCCTCACTGGTCTGACCCAGCAGGGCTCTTCTGGTGTTCTTATGAGGGGAAGGCCTTGGCCTCTCTGCCCTGTTGTTGGCCCTCCAGAGGAACTGGCTGAGGCCACTGTGTGAGACGGGACGCTGGACTGGATGGACCCTCACTGGTCTGACCCAGCAGGGCTCTTCTGGTGTTCTTATGAGGGGAAGGCCTTGGCCTCTCTGCCCTGTTGTTGGCCCTCCAGAGGAATTGGCTGAGGCCACTGTGTGAGACGGGACGCTGGACTGGATGGACCCTCACTGGTCTGATCCAGCAGGGCTCTTCTGGTGTTCTTATGAGGGGAAGGCCTCGGCCTCTCTGCCCTGTTGTTGGCCCTCCAGAGGAACTGGCTGAGGCCACTGTGTGAGACGGGACGCTGGACTGGATGGACCCTCACTGGTCTGACCCAGCAGGACTCTTCTGGTGTTCTTATGAGGGGAAGGCCTTGGCCTCTCTGCCCTGTTGTTGGCCCTCCAGAGGAATTGGCTGAGGCCACTGTGTGAGACGGGACGCTGGACTGGATGGACCCTCACTGGTCTGATCCAGCAGGGCTCTTCTGGTGTTCTTATGAGGGGAAGGCCTTGGCCTCTCTGCCCTGTTGTTGGCCCTCCAGAGGAACTGGCTGAGGCCACTGTGTGAGACGGGACGCTGGACTGGATGGACCCTCACTGGTCTGACCCAGCAGGACTCTTCTTGTGTCTTTATGAGGGGAAGGCCTCCGCCTCTCTGCCCTCCTGTTGGCCCTCCAGAGGAACTGGCTGAGGCCACTGTGTGAGACAGGATGCTGGGCTAGAGGGACCGTCACTGGTCTGATCCGGCAGGGCCCTTCTCATTTTACATTGAATGCCGGGTGCTGGTATGGAAGAAAGGCTTTTGCTGTCGTGCCCTGCTTGTGGTCTTCTTGGCGCTCTGTGGTGGTAAACAGGGTGCTGGAGTCAGGTGGGCCCCTGGCTTCACCCAGCAAGAACGCTCAGATATTTTTAGCCCTGCCAACTTCCGCTGGTGCCTCTCGATGCGGGCGTTAAGTGGGGAGACGTTTCAGCCGCTCAGGCTTTTCCCATCGCTGCACCCCTGTGCCAAGAAGCTTCCCTGCTGGATTTCTGCCAGCCGGGTAGATGCTAAAAAGGTTCCGGAGCCTTGCCAAAGATGAAAAGTTGGCAATTCTAATGTCACTTCCTTCTGACACGGCAAGATCACACTCCTAGCTTATGTGTATTGATTCACGTTGTTTAGAAGCCACCTTTCTTGCAACCCAGCCCCCCCCCCCCAAACAAATTGCAAAGAGGTTGACTTTGCAGTAAGTGGCCATTCCCTGTTTGCTGTTTCCGCTGCGGTGGGGGGAGGGCCACTCCTTTTGCTGCACCACAGCCTCCCCTAGCGGCCAGTTCTGCACATTGCCACTCGGCCTCAGACAAAAAGAAAAGCTCAGATGAGTGAAGTGGTGACTGAGGGGAACCTCCACATTCAGAGGCACTAAACCTCTGAATCCCAGAGCCAGAAGGCAACATTGGGGAAGGTCTCGGCCTCCATGTCCTGCTGTCGGTCCTCCAGAGTAACTGGTTGAGGCCACTGTGTGAGACAGGATGCTGGACTAGATGGACCCTCACTGGTCTGATCCAGCAGGGCTCTTCTGATGTTCTTATGAGGGGAAGGCCTTGGCCTCTCTGCCCTGTTGTGGGCCCTCCAGAGGAACTCGTTGGGGCCACTGTGTGAGACGGGATGCTGGACTAGATGGACCCTCACTGGTCTGACCCAGCAGGGCTCTTCCAATGTTCTTATGAGGGGAAGGCCTCGGCCTCTTACCTGCCTGTTGGCCCTCCAGAGGAACTGGTTGAGGCCACTGTGTGAGACGGGATGCTGGACTAGATGGACCCTCACTGGTCTGATCCAGCAGGGCTATTCTTATGCTCCCATGTCAAGGAAAACTAGAATCCTGCAGCCAAATACTTGGCAGGTGATTTCAGAATTTAACAAGCGAATTCCAACCTGCCACTGTTCTCACTCTCCTCCAGCCTCCTGACTTCCTTTCTTGGCCCCCTTTCCAACTCTTTTTCCTTTGGATTGTTTTTACTGTTGTCTCCATAGACGCTTTTATAGACCACTCTTTTTATTCTCCTCCTCCTCTTGAGATCCGCCCCCACCTTGCAATAATAATTTATAGGCACTTTTCTGCTACGACTTTTCTGCTGTTGCCCGCAGCAATGTCTAAGGCGGATCGTGACAAAAATAGTGGCATACTGCATAATTAAAAAATAAAATAGCTGCAGTCTGCCCTCCGCCCCAAGCAGCACTTGAATGTTGCTAGATCAAGATGGGATAGCCGTGTCAGTCTGTCTGTCGCAGTAGAAAAGAGCAAGAGTCCAGTAGCACCTTGAAGAATAACCAGATCTGTGGCAGGGGAGGAGCTTTCGTGGGTCACTGCTCACTTCTTCAGATAGATCAAGGCGGGTCGCCGCGTGAGTCTGTCTGTAGCAGTAGAAAAGAGCCAGAGTCCAGTAGTGTCTTCAAGACTAACAAAGTTTGTGGCAGGATGTGAGCTTTCATGAGACACTGCTCACTTCTTCGGATACAGCTAGAACATGAGTCCATCTGTCTTTACATCTTGGAGACTGGAATGATTTCAGATGCTGGATGGCAATCGCAGGCGAGTGACAACAGCTCTCCAAGGTAGAAAGACAGATGGACTCCCATTCTATCAGTATGGGGCATTAGCCTGATCCAACATGGCTTCTCTTATGTTATGTTCTTGGTGCTTGGGAGGGGGGGGCAAGAGTGGGAGGACTTCTGGTGTTCTCGGCCCACTGGTGGACCTCCTGATGGCCCCTAGGTTTTGGCCACTGTGTGACTAGATGGGCCGCTGGCCTGATCCACCATAGCTTCTCTTATGTTCTTAACCCGCTTTGAGGCTCCTTAGGGTAGAGAAAAGCAGGGTATAAAATCCAACTCTTCTTCTTCCAAGACCAGGCTGGCCTGGGCCATCCAGGTCAAGCACAAAGTACTTGGACTGCATTAAGAAAAATCTGCAAGCCTTTAAGGAGCTGCACAAGGTCCTCTTTAGCTCTGCGGATGGAGACTGCCGGGGCTACCCCGGCTCTGGTGGTTGCATGACCTAATTTGTATAGATTTCTGTTTATGGCGGGAGACAGTTCCTGCTACCGCCATCCCCTCCCCTTTCTGATATTGATGATGGCTGGTGGGGGGGGTACATTGAATTTTTAAAGCATAGAGTAGCAGAGGGACCAGCTCGGCTGCCAATTGCAGCTTGGAAAATTCCTGGAGATTTGGGGGTGGAGTCAGGGGAGGGCGAGGTTTGGGGAGGCTCCTCAGCAATGCCATAGAGCCTACCCTCCCAAGCAACCGTTTTCTCCAGGGGAACTGATCTCTTTCATCTATCAGTTGTAATGGTGGGAGATATCCAGGCCTTGCCTGGAAGTTGGCAGCCCTAGATCCAACAGAGCCTGCTCGCCAGCCAGAGGAAGTGATTTCTGCCCAATGGCTGAGAGGCAGAATTGCAAAATTTGGGGTATATTTCCATAGTGGGTGGGAGTGTGTCTAATGCCATTGAAAAGGCTGGTCCAGCAGCACTGCTAAGGTGTTTCTGCTTGGGCGGCCTCCCTCATGGATTAAAGTACCCTGGTCCTGCCTCTCATCTTTACTCGTCTTTACTCAAAGCAGTGATCGGCATGATGCCATTGCTTGGCTGGGGGCAGTCCTGCAGTCATGTGAATAACACCAGCCCACCTGACAGGGCGGTCGTGGCTCTCATGACAGCCTGTGGGTTTTAAAGTTTGAGCGGAGAAGGCAAGTTAGCCAAAAAGCAAGGGCTTTCGGGGGCAGCAGAAATCGTTTCTGCTGAACGCAAACCAAGCCGCATGTACCCAGCAGCCTTAAAATGCATTTGTTTATATTTATTTATAAAATATATATATTTATGTTTTTATTTATTTGTAAAACTTATATGCTGTCTCTCCAGAGAACCTGCTGGAGGCACCTTAAGAAAATCAGAAGAGCCCTGCTGGATCAGACTTAATAGTCCCTCCAAGCATCTCATCTCATACAGTGGCCAGCCAGTTCCTCAGAATGCCTTTTGAAATGAACCCGCTGTTTAAAACATTCCCTTGCTCAGTAAAGATCTGGCAGCTGCTCCCAAAAGCGACGTCTTTAGGAATCTGCTAAGCCGAGCAGATCTCCAGGGGCCGATCAGAAGCCCTCCAGAGTAAAAGCCCCCTCTGGCCCCACCCACTTTCTAAAAACACTTGGCGGGCGCCAGGAGGGATTGGCAGGCAGTGTGATGCCCACGGGCACCACGTTGGGGACCCCTGCTCAAAGGCACGAACCACCTCACAGAGCCAAGCAGCAGGGAAGCCATGGAAGAGGGGCGGTGTCTCTTTCGGTGATCTGGGAGAATTAAGGTTGATTCCCCACTCCTCCACAGGCAGCTGCTGGTGTGACCTTGGATCAGTCACAAGTTCTCTCAGAGCTGTTCTCTCAAGGGCAGTCCTCGAGAGAGCTCTCTCAGCCCTGCCTGCCTCACAGGGTCTCTGTTGTGGGGGGGGGAGGGAAAAGAGATTGTAAGCTGCTCTGAGACTCCTTCGGCTAGTGAAGGGCAGGGCATAAATCCAGTGTCTTCTTCTTCTTTTGCTCTTTCACAAGCCCTTCCCGGAGTATTGGAGGAGGTCCCCGTAGAGCGGGACTTCCTGTTCCCTTGGCCCCAGTGTCGGAGCTTTTCGGTTGGGTCTGGGAATCCGAGCGCCCGTTGGCAATTTTCATCTTCCCTCCCCCCCGTTTCCTCCTGTCCATTCAGTTTTTCTGGATTCTAGGGCAATGGAATTGTCCAGCAAGCGCCTCCCGCTTCCTCAGAGGGAAAGGAGCAGGAGGTTTTAAACTCTGCCCTTTTCTCCTGGACAGGCAGCTACCGCTCAGTAAGCTGTTTGCCGCTGTGGCCGCTGGCCAAGGCCGTGAGCAAGGATCCCCCCAGTTCCTGTGGACGAGGGCGATCCCCCGGTCAGCGCTGCCCTTTGTTCCTGGTTTCATCTCCCTGGAGACTGAATATCAAGTCTCAGACGTCGAGCAGGGCCAGAGGGTGACCATGCCATGGGGGGGGGGGGGGAGCGGAAAGGCTCCACTTCTGAGGTTTCGCACGTGCAAATGGAGGCACTCCAGCCCCACCCTCCGAGGCTGCCTTGAGCCAAGGGCAGCACCGGATGGATTGTGGGGTTGGGTACCTGTTGGAGAGTAAACTCGGGCAACAGCTGCCAAGAAGGAAGTTCCCCTGTTCTGGGTGGGAAAGGGAAAGGAAGTGGGCGTTTCGAAGTCCAGGGAGCCGACCTTGGCTGGCTGGCGCGCAAACAACTCCCGTACCAAACAACTCCCAAATCCCAATTGCTGTAGTTGGGATAAATTGTCACGTATTTGCTTAGTTTAATTCGACTGTGACTTACCATTGGGAAGAAACGTGCCTTGTTGCTAGAGGAAAAGTTTTAACTCCCCAACTCTTTGGTTTTTGACCAGTCAGTGCTGACAGCCTTTGCATCCATGAGGGCCAGAAACATGAGTGTTGTTTGGGTTTTAAAAGCGAGATCCTGAAGTTGGCTTTTGTACCGGATGCTGGATTCCACATTGTGGCGGTACGAATTGGGAGTTGTGGAAAGCCCCCAGGTGCGGGGGAATTGTTGCGCGATGTTTACTGAATGATTTGTCTGGAAAGCTTGACTGAAGTTCAGCATGCTATTGTTAGAGAGCCCCAAGTTCGAATGTTTGCTCTGCTCTGAAGCCCCTTGGGCTCCTTGGATGGATTTCTCTTTTTCTCGTGCGCCTTTCTCTCTCTTTCTCAGCCTAACCTACCTTGCAGGCTGGTTGTGAGGATAAAGCGGCAAGGGGCCGTGTTTTCCACGCTGAACTCCAGCAGGGGGTTAAAAACCCAAGAGATCAAAATGGGCTTCCGTCCCCAGGTTGATCAGGGTTTAGCACCTTGATGCCTTTATCGGCATCTCTCCTCTCCTGACGTCCAGCTCTCCTTATTTTGAAAATAAAGCGGCCAAGGAGTGAGTATTTTACACCGAGGGGAGGAAGACAGTAACATCTAAGGATCTCTTTCCACACAGCTCCTTGGATACTTGAGCTCTGAGCCCAGAGGTTCTGAGTTTGAATGTTACCTCTGCCACAGAGTCCGCTTCACTCAGCACCTCAGCCCCTGCTCAGACTGTGGTATGGAAAAGAGTCACCGTGGCCCTACCTCACAGGGTTGCTGTGAAACCAGTTGCCAGATAGTCCCGTCCAGGAGGTGCTCCCTGCACTCGGAAGCAATGGTTGCTTTCATAGGGTCAGCGATGCACATGGCATTTGACCGTGGAGCCCAGCAAGTCGATGGGTCCCTGTCCTGAGGAACTCACAATAGGAGCCGTGTTTCCTCTAAGCTGTGCGGGTGAGCAGCTGCGCATTGACATAGGAAGCCCCGCTCAGCAGCAATCTGGAGCCACGCAGGGTCTTGCACGGCCTGCTGCCCATTTTAATATCCCAGCGGTAACGTCGTTGTTGTTGTTGAGATGATGTTGCCCATTGCCCATTTTAAGATCCCAGCAGTTACGTTGTTGTTGTTACATTGTAGTAGTTGTTGTCGTTATGACTTCTTGACCATCCTTTCCTGACTCGTGCTGGGCTCTGGGTGATCTACAGTATGGCATTAAGCTTTACAAGCAATACACAAACACTGAATATAATAAAGTCAATAGTATTTAAAACTCAATTTAAAACAAATTCAAGATGGCGTCCCTAACAACGGTACAATTGAAAATCTGGAATTCTGAAACGATTTTGGTCACTTCCTAAGTTCTTACTGGTTTGTTTTATTTGGGGGGGTGGGGCGGGTGCCCGACATAGTGGGAAACCGTCTCTGTCCCTAACCAAAAGCCTGGCGGAACACCTCTGCCTTACAGTCCCTGTGGAGCTGCGTGAAGTCCCACAGGCCTCTGACTGTATTAGGCAGAGTTCCACCAGGTTGGGGCCAGAACCAAAAAGGCCCTGGCCCTGGTCAAGGACAGCCGGACCTCTTTGGGGCTAGGGATTGCCAGTAAGTTGTTATCTGTGGAACGGAACGCTTTCCAGGGGACACAGCGAAGGAAACAATCCCATAGATATTCTGCTCGGGATGCGAACAGCTCCGCTCAGGAGGGGAAATTTTTTTTAGAGGGGACATTGGCCATGCCTCAGCTGAAAGGGAGGGAATTTGGGGAAGGGGGCGTTCAGCTGCATATATTTAGGGTTTGCTCCATGGAGGTATGAAAGACTTGAGGGATTGTGCCCAAGGAATTTATTTATCTATATACGTCATTTCCAATCCCTCACGGGAACTCGAAGCGGATTTTGCGCAGAGTGAGTCAATACAGTCAACAGGACGGGACAGTCAGCAATGAGGAGAAAATAAAATGGCTGCATCAGTCACTAAGAAATAAGCAGTAAAGTGAAAAACAAGGTAAAAATATAGATGTACTACTATACTGTTGAAAACCCCCAAATTCCCTATGCATTTCGCCGGCAGGTTTCATCAGGGGAAATCCGTTGGTCTTGCAGTAAAGTCTTCAAAACGAGTACAGGATCTTGGAATTTGGGGGATTATAGCCGAGTAATATATATATATATATATATATATATATATATATATATATATATATATATATATATATATAAAACTTTAGTTTGCATTGCAGGACAGTCAGTAAACAATGAAATAGGGTTAGGGTTTTTGAACCAACCAGAAATCCAACGCCCCCTCCCCCCCCCGAACAGAAACAAGGCATAAGTGTTACCATGACACATTAAGTGACGCAAAGATTACACAACAGGATCCAGCCCACAGCAAACCATACACGCAAACCACAGTTCCCAGCAGTGCTCCCTCTAAGCTGAGTGTGAGCTAGCTCGCAGTTTTTTAGCCTCCGGCTCACACATTTCTGCCTTCGCTCAGAAAGGAGGGCTCCAGAGCAAACTAAGTTATGCTGCGGCCAAATCGCTCGCTCACAGCTTTAATGCCAGCAGTGCACAAAGCAGAATTTTTGCTCACAAGACTCCCCAGCTTAGAGGGAGCGTTGGTCCCCAGTAAGTTATCTGAGTAACTTTGTGAAGCCTTCTGTAACAGCGCCACCCTATTGCCTGCATAGAAAAGCCCTCTTGAATCATTCGGTTTTGCATACTTTGCAGGAAGCCGGGAGAACGGGGAGCCGTCCTGACCTCCTCAGCCAGGCCGTTTCACAAGGTGGGGACCACCACAGAGAAGGCACCTGCATTGGGCAGTTGCTGATTTTCGCCCATTTTCAGGGTGGCCCCTGCCGAGGGCCCTGCTTGGATGGGCAAAGCTGTAGTGCTGAGGGATGGGGGGAAAGGAGGGATAGGGGGCAGAGGGGCGACCTTCCCTGGGTGGTTTGGTGACACTTTAAGTGGGATTTAGGGATTGTAGAGTGGGAGGGTTAGAGCATTCAGAGCGGTCCCTCGGTGGAACAGGCTTCCTCGGGAGGTGGTGGGCTCTCCTCCTTTTGGAGGTTTCCAAGCAGAGGCTGGATGGCCACCTGACAGCAGTGCTGATTCTGTGAATTTGGGCAGATCATGAGAGGGAAGGCAGGGAGGGTTGCCTCAGTGCTTAGTTCTCATGGCCCTTTCTGACACGCCCAGGAAAATGCCGGTCGCCACTTTGGGGCCAGGAAGCCATTTTTCTCCAGGTCAGTTTGCCTGAGAATCCTGGAGGTTTTTTGCCCTCTTCTAGGCATGATTTGGGGCTGCAGTGGCTCAAGTGGTTAAGACGCTGAACCACAGACCAGCAGTTCGAGACCCAAGTGCTGCATGACGCAGTGAGCTCCCATCCCCGGCCCCAGCTCCTGCCAACCTAGCAGTTCGAAAGCAGGAAATTGCAAGTAGATAAATAGGTACCACTTTGGTGGGAAGGGAACAGCGTTCTGTGCACCTCGGCGTCTAGTCATGCTGGCCCCATGGCCATAGAAACTTTCTTGGACAGCGCTGGCTCTTCGGCCTGGAAACGGAGATGAGCACCACATTCCCAGAGTCGTATTCGATTGGCTTTCGAGCAAGGGAAACCTTTACCTTAGGCACGGATCAGAGGTCACTGGGGGGAGGTAGTATTTGTGAATTTCCTGTCTTCTTCAGGGGGTTGGACTAGATGACCCTGGCGGTCCCTTCCAACTCTATGATTCTGTGAGGGTTGCCGGCTTCGGGTTGGGAAATACCTGGAGATCTTGGGGGTGGAGCCTGGGGAGGGCGACGTTTGGGGAGAGGAGGGACAACAGGTTATTGTGCCACAGAGTCCGCCTTCCGGTGTGGCCATTTTTCTCCAGGAGAACCGATCTCTCTCCCTGGGAGAGCAGTTGGAATAGTGGCAGATCTCCAGTCACAACCTGGAGGTTGGCAACCCTGTAAGAGTGGACACACACACACACACACACACACACACACACACACACACACACACACAGAGGCTCTGGAGCTGAGACCATTTCGATTCTCCCCCACACACAAACACACACCACGGCCTTCTGAATTACAAAGCAGGGGGGTGGGTTCCTTGGCTCCCTTCTGCCCCCCCTTTAGGGTTGCCAGTTTCCAGGTGGTGGCTGGAGATCTCTCGCTATTCCAGCTGATCTCCAGGTGACTGAGATCAGTCTCCCCCCCCCCCCCGAAAGACGGCCACTTTGGAAGCATTGTTCCCTCTAAGCCGAGTCAGTGTGAGCCAGCTCACAGTTTCTTAGCCTCCGGGTCACGCATTTCTGTCCTAGCGCCGGAAGGATGGCTCCAGAGCAGACTGATTTATGCAGCAGCCAAATTGCTCGCTCACAGCTTTAAACCAGTAGCTCACGGAGTAGAATTTTTGCTCAAAAGACTTCACAGCTTAGAGCAGGGGTGGCCAACCTTGCTTAACATTAAGAGCCACATAGAATAAACGTCAGATGTCTGAGAGCCGCAAGACAGGAACAAATATCACACCCACGTTTTTATTTTTTAAAATATGCAAATTTGCTTTTTATTAACGTTAAATAGGACTGCCAAAAATAAAAACAAACGAGGAAAATGATATTACTTGTTTGCTAATGATATTGAGAGAGAGAGAGAAAAAGAGAGAGATGGAAAGAAAGAATTAAAGAAGTGGAAAGAAAGAGAGAGAGAGAAACTAGGAAAGCAAATAGATGGGAGGGAGGAGGGAAGGAAGGAAGGAAGGAAGGGAGAAAGAGAGAAAAAGCATGCCTCCCCTTTGCTTCCCCAGCCGCCCTGCCAGGAGCCGCACAATATGTGTGAAAGAGCCGCATGTGGCTCCCGAGCCACAGGTTGGCCACCCCTGGCTTAGAGGGAGCATTGTTTGGAAGGTGGAAGCCCCTCCCCTCCCCAAACCCTGTCCCACCCCCAAAAACCCCTCCAGGTATTTCCCAACCCTGAGCCGGCAACCTTATCCCCCTTCCAGAGCAGCCCCCTGCTTCTCTTCCCCTGTGGCCAGTGCCCTTAATTCCCCAGTGCCCCATAGCCATAACTCCCCCCCAGATCCACACCCCCTATCGGATCCCAGCAAGGTCGGCATCCCCCCCCCCCTCCCGCAGAGAGAGGGCAAGAGGGCTGGCGTGGGCGTGTGAGTCAGCAGTGCCCTTCCATCAATGGCGAGTGGGGGGGGGGGGCGCCTCGGCCTCTGGCTGTCTCCCCCCCCCCCCCTTCCCAGCCACAGTCACTTAGCGGCAGCGGGCGGAGAGCCTCGCATGCAGGAAGCGGCAGCAATTAGCAGGCAGCTCCCTGCGCGCTCGGAGGGGAAGCAGCGGCTGCAGCAAGCCAGGGAGGGAACCAGCGGCGGGCCGCCTCGCCTCGATCCGGGGACCAGACCCTGCTCCAAAGGAGACCCTCTCCCGCTGAGCATCCCCGGATCCCTCTCCGGCGCCCGCGGGCCCCCCGTTGGAGAAGCCGGGCAGGCGGCGCGTCTCTGCCCACCGTCTGACACGTGGGGCCTGGGTGACTACACAGAAACCTTGTTCGCTTTCCTGGCAGCCGGCGCCCGCCCGCCCGCCCGCCCCCAGCGCGGTTCCTGCCCAGCCGGGCGAGTCTGGAAGGCGCTCTGTGGCCTCCTTGTCCTGGCGGCGGCGTTTCTCTCCCCCCACCCCCTTGCTTCCCTTCTCGGCATTCATCGCCTTCCTCCCCGCCCTCCTCCGACCAGCCGCGGAGGGAAAGGAGGGCAGGAGGAGGCTCTCCGGCCAGCGGGCTGCCTCCTCCTCGGCTTAGCGCCGGAGAACCGGGGGCGCGGCCCTTCGCTGGGCAGAGCAGCCGGACTCGGGGCAGGTGGAAGGCGTCTCCCCGGGTCCCTCCCGGACGGTTTCCCGAACGGCCCGCGCCGCCAGCCGCTCCCTCCCCACCTCTGCCGGAGGGGTCACCGCTTATCTGGCCGCCCAGCGCGCCTGGAAGGCGATCCGGAGGACGGAGCGCGGCCCACCCTAGAGCCCCCTGTCGTGCCAGGGCAGGGACGCGCCTGCAGGCCGAGAGACTTCCGTGGCACGCCCACATCCCCCCCCCCTTTTTTGTCCCTCGCCACCCGCGCTCGGAGATCGCTGTTCCCTTCCCGGCAGCGATGACAGCTGGGGACTCTCAGCGTGGGGTCTGGTCGGGCTCCCTGCTGTTGACTTTCCTGTGGGCCCCCTCGGACTCCTGAGCGCCCGCCAGCAGCAGACTTTGGCTCCTGGGTCCGTCTCCTCTCGAACCCTGCCCCCTCCGGCTTCCAGGATGGATCTCCTGCAGAAGAGCAAATACAACCACCTGCGCAACGACTCCCTCTCGTCCCTGGAAGAAGCCTCGGTGGCGGCGGAGGGGGACTCCCCGTCGGAGCCCCTGGTGGCCGCCCCCTCCCTGCCCAGCTCCCTCTCCTCCTCCTCCCTCAGCCCCATGCTCCCCCTGGGCGAGCTCTCCTCCGAATCGGAGGACAGCCCCACCACCCTCTGCTCCTTCTTCCCCAAAATGGCCAGCCTGAAACTCTCCAACCCCTCCGCCCTCCTCGGCCTCCGGCCCTTTTCCAGAGATGGGGGCGGCGGCGGTGGCACCGCCACGGCCGGGGAACCTCCCGCGGCTGCCATCCCCCCCAGCCCAGACTCAGCGGGGGCCGTTCCCGTCTATTCCCAGGATATGAACAAGCTGGGCTGCGGCAAGAAGATGCGGGTGGAAGGCGGCCAGCTGGGCGGCGACGAGTGGACCCGGCACGGCAGCTTCGTCAACAAGCCCAGCCGGGGATGGCTGCACCCAGACGACAAGGTGATGGGCCCCGGAGTCTCCTACCTCGTCCGGGTGAGTGAGCGGGCTGGGGGAGGGGGGACCAGGGCTGAGGGGGAGCTTGTGGGGGAGAGAGAGAGAGAGAGAAGAAGAAGAAGAAAAGACAGGCTTCAGGCTGGCAACAGGTGGTCCTTACTGGTCAGCCGTTTTGGAGGAAAGAGGGCTGGGGGGGGTCCTTTTTTGAGACAGATTCGTGAAGGAGAGGTCTGTCAGTGGCTACTAGCCCTGGTGACTGAGGGCAACCTCCAAGTTCAGATGCACTAAGCCCCTGAATCCCAGAACTAGCAGGCAACGTCAGGGAAAGGCCTCGGCCTCTCTGCCCTGTTGGTGGCCCTCCAGAGGAACTGGTTGAGGCCACAGTGTGAGAGACAGGATGCTGGATTAGATGGACCCTCACTGGTCTGATCCAGCAGGGCTCTTCTGGTGTTCTTATGAGGGGAAGGCCTCGGCCTCTCTGCCCTGTTCTTGGACCTCCAGAGGAACTGGCTGAGGCCACTGTGTGAGACAGGATGCTGGACTAGATGGACCCTCACTGGTCTGATCCAGCAGGGCTCTTCTTGTGTTCTTATGAGGGGAAGGCCTCGGCCTCTCTGCCCTGTTGGTGGCCCTCCAGAGGAACTGGTTGAGGCCACTGTGTGAGAGACAGGATGCTGGATTCGATGGACCCTCACTGGTCTGATCCAGCAGGGCTCTTCTGAGGTTCTTATGAGGGGAAGGCCTCGGCCTCTCTGCCCTGTTGCTGGCCCTCCAGAGGAACTGGCTGAGGCCGCTGTGTGAGACAGGATGCTGGACTAGGTGGACCCTCACTGGTCTGACCCAGCAGGACTCTTCTGATGTTCTTGTGAGGGGAAGGCCTCGGCCTCTATGCCCTGTTGTTGGTCCTCCAGAGGAACTGGTTGAGGCCACTGTATGAGGTGGGATGCTGGACTACATGGACCGCTGGTCTGATCCAGCAGGGCTCTTCTGAGGTTCTTAAGGTTTCTCCCTTTTCCTGATCCCCCAGAAGAATCGGTCTCTCAGCTCCTCCTCCACACACGCCCCTGGGGAGTGATGCTGGGGAGGCCAGAATTGGCACCCAGGGTTTCCACTTCATGACTCTGAAAGGGTAGGAGGGGGAAGTAACTTTGCCAATGGAGCCAACCAGATAGCCCAGCCCAGAGCAGGTCTGTCGTCCGACTGCACGGCTGTTGCAGAGATCACAGCCGCGGGGGAATTTCTAGAACTCCTCCAGACCAGGGTGGGTTATTGGGAACTCCGTATTTGTCGGATCTCTGGGCACCAACCTAAAGACGCTTTTGAGAAGGCCACGTCCCTAGGAAAGCAGCCCAGCCCAGTACAACAGTCAGCTTCCGTCTGGGTTCTTCCTCCAATCCAAGGACCCATTTCTCTCTCACGTACACGTTTATTTATTTGCTTGCTTAATAAGTATGCTACTTTCCTTGTCGTTGAGGACCCAAAGCAGACGGCATCATTCTCCTCTCCTCCAATTGAATTCTCACAACCACCCTGCGGGGTAGGCCAGGCTGAGAATGGGTGACTGAGCCAAGGTCACCCAGTGAGCTTCCATGGTAGACGTCTGGATTCGAACCCGGGTCTCACAGATACAAGTCCGACACCTTAACCACTACACCGCACTGCCTCTGACCGCCACACTACCGTCCACGGTGGGGCAAAACCCGAGCAGTCCAACTGCCTCAACTTTGCGAGTTCTGAAAAATATGTTTCCTTTCGCCCGCCCCACTTGGGAGAGGGTCCTTTAGAGGCAGCCCTTGGTGTTCGGGGACAACCCTCCCTGCAGTGTATAGGGCTGGATTTCACCACTTCACCAGAGAGCTAAAGTGACATAGTGGGTAGAGTGTCAATCTAGGATCCTAGGAAACCCGAGTTCGAATCCCCATTTCCACCACAGAATATTGGACCCGTCAAACTCTCAGCATGACCCACCTCGCAGGGTTGTTGTGGGGAATACAGGAGGGGGGAACGACATTGTAAGGGTCCTTGGCTCAGTGGCAGAGCATCTGCTTGGTATGCTGAAGGCCCCAGGTTCAGTCCCAGCTAAAGGACCAGGCAGTAGGTGATGGGAAAGACCTACACCTGAGACCATGGAAAGCCATGGGGAAGGGCTGTGGCTCAGTGGAAGAGCCCCTGCTTTGCATGCAGAAGGTCCCGGGTTCCATCCCTGGCATCTCCAGGTAGAGGACCACACAGGAGGTGATGGGAAAGACCTCCACCTGAGACCCTGGGGAGCTGCTGCCAGTCTGAGCAGGCATTATTGACTCTTACGGGCTGAGGGTCTGATTTAGTACAAGGCAGCTTCATGTATGTCCAAGCCACTTTCAGTCCCAGCTAGGGAGAAAAGTGGGCTATCAGTCAACACAAGTACTCTGCATCCCTTCTAGCTATCTTGCCCAATGCATGATTTAGGCACCGGGAAACCCAGTTCCACCAGTGTCTGACCGGAGGGGGACCCCTTGAGTTGGCCCACCCAGCACCTCATGAAGCCAATGCCCCTCCTCCTCCTCCTCCAGGCACTTGAAGGACTGGCTTTAGCAAGGATCTTTCCCTCTGCAGCTTTCCCGTCTTTGGCATCTCCCTCCTGGAATACGGATTTCCCTGCCCTCCTCTGAATCAACACCTGGTGCTTAGTTTTAAGCCACCCCTGAGCTTCAGAACAGGCTTATACGTCCCGAGTTCAGTCCCTGGGATTCAGGGTCTTGTAGTAGGGTAGCAGTGTCTCTGAGAACACGCACGGTGTCTTTCCCTTGCCGCTCGCCAGCCACAGCCTGGTCCAGGGGAAGGAATTTCTGCATGATTTCATCTGAAACTGCCTTAAACTCAGCCAGACCCTTGGTCCATCAAGGTCAGTATTGTCCGCTCAGACTGGCAGCTGCTCTCCAGGGTCCCAGGTGGAGATATTTCCCATCACCGGCTGCCTGGTCCTTTTAGCTAGAGAGGCTGGGGATTGAACCTGGGACCTTCTGCATGCCAAGCAGAGGCTCTGCCACTGAGCCACGGCCCCTACTCAGTCTGACTGTGCCTCTTCCCATCACCTGCTGCCTGGTCCTTTAGCTGAAGATGCCGGGGGTTGAACTTGGGGCCTTCTGCATGCTGAGCGTGCTGCATCCCAGAGCCACGGCCTCACCCCGAAGTACACGTAGGCCAAACCAAAACGACAGGTCCATCAAGGTCACTGTTGCCAACTCAGACTGGCAGTGTATGTCCAGGGTCTCAGACAGAAGTCCCTGATCCTTTTAGTGGGAGATGGTGGGGATTGAACCTGGGCCTTCTGCGTGCAAAACCAGTTGTGGCTTTCCAGGGTGCCGGGCCTTTCACACTGGACCTTTTAACTGGAGATGCCAGGGACTGATGCTTCATGTACCGCTTTCCGACCCGAATGGTCCCCCAAAAGCCAGCGCCGCCGATGTGCCTGAACGCAGGTGACAGGAGTGCTCCGAGATCTCTTACAGCTGCAGGGCGGAACGAGGCTCCCTTCCCGGGCGTCGTCGGACACAGCATCCTCACGAGTGCGTGGCCGAAGCAGCCAGCGTCTGTCCCCGGTCTTCCGTTCAGCCACATGATTGCTTCTGACAAGCATCCATCCCTTGGGGCATGGCACACTTGCAGCTAGCGCCCCCCCCCAAAAAACCCCCTATGATTACTGAGACCCAAGAGCCACTCGCCTGTGGAGATGGGAGATGACAAGGAGGCCCCCCCCCCCAGTTTATCAGGTGCTGAGCGAAGCGCATGAGCCGTGACCCCATTCTTGCTTCAAACGTGCCAGAGGTCTTTAGTTTTTTTCAGGGGGGGGGGGGTTGTTCCTCAGACCCTGGCTCGGAGCCCCCCTCCCCTTAACGCACACACGCTGTCTTGTTTGCCTCTCGCACGCTTGGCTGCTGTGGCAGCAAACCTAATGGACAACGATTCTCCGTTGTTAATTGGAAAGGAGGAGAATCTGGGCTTGCAGGCAGAGGGGGGGGGGGGTCTCGAGGCGGGCAGCGCCAAGGCCGTGGGACAGAGGAAGCGGTCTTATAGTGAATCAGACCGCCGGCCCGCCCAATATTTATTTATTTATTTGTATTTCTACCCCGCCTTGCCAGACAAGCTGGCTCAAGGCGGCTTCCAACAATTAAAATTACCACAAAAACAATAGTTTACAAGTTTTAAAACGTAACACGGTTTACAAATAGAACAACATATAAACTTGGCGGCAATCAGAGTCATAGTGTGAAAAGGGCAGCATCCAAATCAAGCTGTCTCCGGCAGGGGCTCAGCCAGCAAGTTCCAGGGTGAAGTTGTCCGTAATCCCCTGGTGGCAGCTCCTAATTGAAAGCCTGGCGGAAGAGCTCCGTCTTACAGGCCCTGCGGAACTGTAATAGGTCCCACAGAGCCCTGATGTCCTCCGGGAGCTCATTCCACCAGGATGGGGCCACCACCGAGAAAGCCCTGGTTCTAGTACTGGCCAGCCGGACTTCTTTTGGACCAGGGAGGGTCAAGCAGTGTTGTGAGCTTGACCTCAGTGCCCTCTGGGGCTCCCAAGACAGTATTGTCTCCTCAGACTGGCAACTGCTCTCCAGGATCTGAGGCAGAGGTCTTTGACATCACCCACTGCTTGGTCCTTTTTAACTGGAGGTGCCGGGGATTGAACCTGGGCCCTTCTGCGTGCTGAGCAGAGGCTCTTCCACTGAGCCACGGCCCCTACTCAGTCCTACTCAGCCCCTACTCAGGGTCTCTCCAGGGTCTCAGGCAGAGGTCTTCCACGTCATCTACTGCAGGGATGTCAGATATGCGGCCCGGGGGCCAGATCAGGCCTTCAGAGGGCCCCAATCCGGCCCCCAAGGCCCTGGCTGTTTCCTACTTCCTTTTCCAGTTCTCTCGGCTGCTGCCACATCACAGCTTGCTTTGCCAGTCTCTCTCAGTCGCACAGGAGAGCTAGACAGGCAGATCTCTCTTGTGCGGTGTCTGGTAAAGAACTGGCTGTGTCCTTTATATCTCCGCTCCCTGGCATTACGTTTCACGACACACATGGCACGGCCCAACAAGGTCTCATTTGTGTCAGATCCCGCCCCTCATAGCAAATGAGTTTGACACTCCTGACCTACTACCTGGTCCTTTTAACTGGAGTTTTCAGGAACTGGACACGAGACCTTCCGCCTGCCGAGCAGATGCGCCACTACTGAGCCACAGCCCCTCCGTTATGAGCACATGGTGCTCGCCTATACTAAATGAGAACCTTGGTCCCGCACAGTCAGCGCTGTCTTCTCAGACTGGCAGCGGCTGTTCACGGTCTCCGGCTGAGGTCTTTCCCATCACCTGCTGCCTGGTCCTCTTCAACTGGAGATGCCGGGGATCAAACCCGGGACCTTCTGCATGCCGAGCAGCTGCTGTACCACAGAACCATGACCCCTGCTTCATGAACACATTGAGCTGCCTTATACAGAATCAGGCCATCGGTCCGTCAAGGTCACTGTTGCCTACTCAGACTGTCAGCATCTCTCCAGGGTCTCAGGCAGAGGTCTTACCTATCGCCTGCTCCCCAGTTCTTTTAACTGGAGAGGCTGAGGATTGAACGTGGTCCCTTCTGCGTACCTAGCGGAAACTCAGTCTCTGAGCTACGGTCCCACTCCGAAACACCGGTAGACCAGATCAGACTATTGGTCCATCAGGGTCAGTATTGTCTACTCTGACCAGAAGTGGCTCTGGAGCTGAGGTCTTCCCCATCACCCACTGCCAGATCTTTCATCTGGAGATGCTGGGGATTGAACCTGGGACCTTCTGTATGCCAAGCAGAAGCTCTTCCACTGAGCCGCAGCCCCTCCCCATGGCTCTCCAGGGTCTCAGGCGGAGGTCTTTCCCATCGGCTATGGCCAGATCTTTTAAACTGGAGATGCCGGAGATTGAACCTGGGATCTTCTGCATGCCAAGCAGAGGCTCCGCCACTGAGCCATGGCCCCTCCAGCTGGCAGGAAGCTGTTTTGGGGGGGGGGGCGGCTTTCGCCCACAGGGTCTCATCTTTAAGCCAGGGCTTAGCTCCGGACCATATGGTAAGGAAGGCTTCTTTAAGGGGCTTTAAAATCCTGGAGGTGGGGTGGAGTGGGGTGAGGTTTATTAGCAGTGATTAGCTTCTTTTGACTAAGGGGAGCCCCTGGATCTAGCTCAGGATGTCTGGGCACCAGCTACTCCAAAGCAAACAGAGTAGGCCGTCGCTTTCCAGCCCAGCTGGTGGGCTTCCCCAGAGGCATTCTGATAGAACAGTAGAAAAGAGCAGGAGTCCAGCAACATCTTTAACAAAATCGGTGGCAGGGGGGTAAGCCTTTGTGAGCCACCGCTCACTCCTTCTGACAGATCAAGACGGGTAGCTGTGCAAGTCCATCTGTAGCCATGGAAAAGAGCAAGAGTCCAGCAGCACCTTAGACTAACACGATTTGCGGCAGGGGAGGAGCTTTCGTGAGTCATGGCTCACTTCTTCCAATAGATCAAGACGGGGAGCCGTGTTAGTCTGTCTGTAGCCGTAGAAAAGAGCGAGAGTCCAGCAGCACCTTCAAGACCAACACGATTTGTGGCAGGGGAGGAGCTTTCGTGATTCGCCGCTCACAGGTGTCTGAAGAAGGGAGCAGTGACTCCCGGAAGCTCCTCCCCTGCCACAAACTGTGTTAGTCTTCCAGGCGCTGCCGGACTCTTGCTCTTCTCCATGGCGACAGACAGAACGACACGGCTCCCCGTCTTGATCTGCTGGAACAGTGTTGAAGAGAGCCGCTAAAATAGGGTGCTGGACTTGGTTGGGGGTATTTTGGTCATTTTTACGCTGCCTGCATGTAGGAGGAGTAGGGAAAAGAACTGAGCTAGATTGGAGTCCAGGAGCACCTTGTTTGTTTGTCTGTTTATTTAATAGCCCGCATTTCACCCCACTGGGGACAAAAACAAGCTCACATCCGCCTCTCCTCGGTTTTATCCTCACGACAGCCCTGCGAAGTAGGTTAGGCGGAGAGTGTGTGACTTGCCCAGTGAGCTTCCAAGGCAGAGTGGGGATCCGAACCTGGATTTCCCAGGTCCTAGTCCGACACTTTAACCCCCACACCGCATTGGCTACACCGCAGAGACTGACTAGATTCCCAGGGCATAAGCTCTCAAGAGTTAAAGGGCCCCTCGTCAGACCCGAGTAGGAATGGAGACTGGAGCCTTTTCATCCCAGTCCCAGAAAAAGAGGGGAATGCCTCTAAGCGTGTGCAGAGCACTCCAGTCTGGCAGTCGATTGACTAGAACCCCTGCGCGTTGGATGCGACAACTGTTCATCGTTTTCCGTAGGGAGGACTGGTGTGAGCTGGGGAGGCCCTTGGCGATTGCTTTGCTGTCCCTGGGCAGCTGGGCATTGCAGAAATGGGTCATTGGAGGCGAAGGGGGTCATTGGTCTGGGCTCTGCCATTCTGCCCATGGCACATGAAGACGCCTTGCGCAGAGTCAGCCCATCAAGGTCAGGAATGTCTACTCGGACTGGCAGCTGCTCTCCAGGGTCTCAGGCGGAGGCCTTTCCCATCACCCACTGCCTGGTCCTTTTTAAATGGAGATGCCAGGGTTTGAACCTGGGACCTTCTGCACACAAAGCAGAGGCTCTACCACTGAGCTAAAGCCCCTCTCCAGGGTCTCAGGCAGAGGTCTTTCACGTCACCCACTGCCTGGTCCTTTTTAACTGGAAATGCTGGGGATTGAACCTGGGACCTTTGGCATGCCAGGCAGAGGCTCTGCCACTGAGCCACGCCTCCTGGGTGTTGCTGGCAACACACCAAGACAAAGCTCCTGGAGGAGGGCCAGGACCCAGAGTCCGACTTCCAGTCCCTGTTGTGTTTCAACATTTGTCGGTATTGTGCCATCAGGAAATAGGAAGGCAACCAGTTTCCTGTCCCACCCCCCACCCCCTTTCCTCCTCTTCCTCTTCCGCTCCCCTTTTGAATCTCCATAGAAGTGGTTTTGCCCACACCGAAGAAAGCGTCTCCTTTCCCTCGGTCTGCAAGATCAGCTTTTGGAAGTTCTCCCCCACCCCACCCCGTTGGGACTCCCCCCCCCCCACGCCCCGGGAGCCCACAAGTTGCACCTTTCCTGAGCTTTGGCAAGAGAGTCCTTTTACTTTGTCTGGCACTGGGACGTCTCCAGCTTGGTGTGGTGGTTAAGAGCAGCGGACTCTAATCTGGGACAACCGGGTTTGATTCCCCACTCCTCCTCATGCAGCCGGCTGGGTGACCTTGGGTCAGTCACAAGTTCGCTCAGAGCTGTTCTCTCAAGGGCAGTTCTCAGAAGAGCTCTCTCAGCCCCGCCTACCTCCCAGGGTGTCTGTTGTGGGGAAGGGAAAGGAGATTGTACGCCGCCCTGAGACTCCTTCGGGTAGTGAAGGGCGGGGTATAAATCCAATCTCTTCTCTTCTTCTCCCCTAAAACCAGAAATGTATCTGCGGCATTTTTGGAAGATTTGGGATGTTGTGAATTCAGCTGTGTTACAGTCCCTCTCCCTGCTCTGTGGGCTGGGCTTGCACATTCCGTGGCACACCCCTGTGGCACGCATGAGGTCTTGGGTTCAGATTGATTCCTGGCATCTTCAGGGGAAAGTATCTCGGTCAGCGATGCTGGAAAAGGCCTGTGACCAAACAGTCCAAGGGTATACAGCAGCTCCATATGTTAGTGTGGCTGGAGAGCGAAGGCCGTCTAGAAACGTTGGACCTGGATTCAAGTCTCCCGCTCAGCCGTGAGACTCCCTGTAGATGATTTGGGGCGGAATTTTGAGCTCTTGGTGTGGCCTGCCTCACAGGGTTGTCGTGGGGGGGGGGGGTAGTCCAGCATATGCTGCCCTGAGCTTCTCGGGAACGAGCAGCAAATAACAAAAAGGCAGACGGGTGATGGAAAGCCACCGGGATGAGCCCTTGGCACCACTCAGCCGCATCCCCGTGACTCATCTTGGCACCTGGAATGAGCCAGGCTGGCGTCTGGAGCCTCGGGCACGTCTTCTTGCGGCTCGGCCAGCCTGGCAGGTGCCCAGTGGCACATCCTGCCTCAACCGCTTGCCCCCCCCCTTCCCTGTCCGTCTCGCCCAGGGGCTTGGGGCCCTGCTGATCCTGTCAGCCAGCAATGTCACACCGTGATATCTATGTCTGCTCGCCTGAAGAACGGGCCCATCTTTTTCTCGGGGAGGCAGCCGGGCAACTCCAATTTGGTGTAGTGTTTAGGAGCATCGACTCTAATGTGGGAGAACCGGGTTTGATTCCCCACTCCCCCACATTCAGCTGCTGGTGTGACCTTGGGCCAGTCACAAGTTCTCTCAGAGCTGTTCTCTCAAGAGCAGCCGTTCTCTCAGAGCCCTCTCAGCCTCACCTCCCTCACAGGGTGTCCGTTGTGGGGAGAGGAAAGGAGATTGTAAGCCGCTCTGAGACTCCCTTGGGTAGTGAAGGG
Source organism: Lepidodactylus listeri (assembly GCA_029233225.1). Classification (NCBI taxonomy): domain Eukaryota; kingdom Metazoa; phylum Chordata; class Lepidosauria; order Squamata; family Gekkonidae; genus Lepidodactylus; species Lepidodactylus listeri. The sequence goes on from JARCFY010000003.1 coordinate 154,562,660, forward strand.
TGGGGTATAAATCGAATCTCCTCCTCTTCTCCTCCTCCTCCTCTGATAGGAAGAGAGAGGGGCAAACTGGTTTCCAGGGTTTCAAAAGACACACACCCCTTCTCCTTGGTGGGGCAGACGGACTCTGTGTCAGCATCTTCCAGGAGAGTTGAGCCGGAATTCTTCTGGAACCGGTGGTGTATACTGAGCATCTGCCCGGGGTCCCAAGGCAACAGCCAGCCTGGCTGATTTATTTTTTTTTATCGGGAGATTTCCAGGGAGCGAAGGATGGGACCTTCAGAATCCCAGGCTCTTACCACCAGCACACAGCCTGGTACAGAAGCAGGCCGTTCCGTCCAGCCGGCTGCAGCTTTCCAAGTTCTCGGTCAGGGAAACGGCTTTCCCAGCGGCCTGAGTTTGAATCGGAGGGCCTTCTGCTCGCGAAGCCGGAGCCTTGCCTCTGAGCCGTGACCCTTCTGTCCCTGACAACCACATCTCTTGTGGGGAGGACCAGGCAGTCATTGATATGAAAGACCTCCGCCTGGAGAGCCACAGCCAGTCTGAGTAGGAGCCATGGATCAGTGGTAGAGCCTCTGCTTTGCATGCAGAAGGTCCCCGGTTCAATCCCCGGCATCTCCAGCTAATAGGACCAGGCAGTAGGTGCTGTGAAAGACCTCCACCTGAGGCCCCGGAGAGCCACGGCCAGTCTGAGTAGGGGCCGTGGTCAGGGCCGGTGCTACCATAAGGCAAGGTTAGGCGACCGCCTAGGGGCGCAGAACCCTGATGGGTGCAGAAGCCAGCAAGCGGGGTGAGGACGATGGAAAGAGCAGCCCCGACTACAAGCAGGAATCCTCGTCTTTGTGTTTTTCATTCTTCCTAAAATGCATCTATGTTTGAAAATTGGTGAGCACACGGTTGGGGGAGGGGGGGGGCGCCAGAAGGTAGCCTCGCCTAGTGTGCAAAAAAGCCTGGCACCGGCCCTGGCCGTGGCTCAGTGGAAGAGCCTCTGCTTTGCGTGCAGAAGGTCCCAGGTTCAATCCCCGGCATCTCCAGTTAAAAAGGACCAAGCAGTAGGTGATGGGAAAGACCTCTGCCTGAGGCCCTGGAGAGGGGCTGTAGCTCAGTGGAAGAGCCTCTGCTTTGTGTGCAGAAGGTCCCAGGTTCAATCCCCGGCATCTCCAGTTAAAAAGGACCAAGCAGTAGGTGATGGGAAAGACCTCGGCCTCAGACCCTGGAGAGGGGCTTTGACTCAGTGGAAGAGCCTCTGCTTTGTGTGCAGAAGGTCCCAGGTTCAATCCCCGGCATCTCCAGTTAAAAAGGACCAAGCAGTGGTTGATAGGAAAGACCTCTGCCTGAGGCCCTGGAGAGCGGCTGTAGCTCAGTGGAAGAGCCTCTGCTTAGCGTGCAGAAGGTCCCAGGTTCAATCCCCGGCATCTCCAGTTAAAAAGGACCAAGCAGTAGGTGATGGGAAAGACCTCTGCCTGAGGCCCTGGAGAGGGGCTTTGGCTCAGTGGAAGAGCCTCTGCTTTGTGTGCAGAAGGTCCCAGGTTCAATCCCCGGCATCTCCAGTTAAAAAGGACCAAGCAGTGGGTGATGGGAAAGACCTCTGCCTGAGGCCCTGGAGAGGGGCTGTAGCTCAGTGGAAGAGCCTCTGCTTTGTGTGCAGAAGGTCCCAGGTTCAATCCCCGGCATCTCCAGTTAAAAAGGACCAAGCAGTAGGTGATGGGAAAGACCTCTGCCTGAGGCCCTGGAGAGGGGCTTTGGCTCAGTGGAAGAGCCTCTGCTTTGTGTGCAGAAGGTCCCAGGTTCAATCCCCGGCATCTCCAGTTAAAAAGGACCAAGCAGTGGGTGATGGGAAAGACCTCTGCCTGAGGCCCTGGAGAGGGGCTGTAGCTCAGTGGAAGAGCCTCTGCTTTGTGTGCAGAAGGTCCCAGGTTCAATCCCCGGCATCTCCAGTTAAAAAGGACCAAGCAGTAGGTGATGGGAAAGACCTCGGCCTCAGACCCTGGAGAGGGGCTTTGACTCAGTGGAAGAGCCTCTGCTTTGTGTGCAGAAGGTCCCAGGTTCAATCCCCGGCATCTCCAGTTAAAAAGGACCAAGCAGTGGTTGATAGGAAAGACCTCTGCCTGAGGCCCTGGAGAGGGGCTTTGGCTCAGTGGAAGAGCCTCTGCTTTGTGTGCAGAAGGTCCCAGGTTCAATCCCCGGCATCTCCAGTTAAATAGGACCAGGCAGTGGGTGATGGGAAAGACCTCTGCCTGAGGCCCTGGAGAGGGGCTTTGGCTCAGTGGAAGAGCCTCTGCTTTGTGTGCAGAAGGTCCCAGGTTCAATCCCCGGCATCTCCAGTTAAATAGGACCAAGCAGTAGGTGATGGGAAAGACCTCTGCCTGAGGCCCTGGAGAGCGGCTGTAGCTCAGTGGAAGAGCCTCTGCTTAGCGTGCAGAAGGTCCCAGGTTCAATCCCCGGCATCTCCAGTTAAAAAGGACCAAGCAGTAGGTGATGGGAAAGACCTCTGCCTGAGGCCCTGGAGAGGGGCTTTGGCTCAGTGGAAGAGCCTCTGCTTTGTGTGCAGAAGGTCCCAGGTTCAATCCCCGGCATCTCCAGTTAAAAAGGACCAAGCAGTGGGTGATGGGAAAGACCTCTGCCTGAGGCCCTGGAGAGGGGCTGTAGCTCAGTGGAAGAGCCTCTGCTTTGTGTGCAGAAGGTCCCAGGTTCAATCCCCAGCATCTCCAGTTAAAAAGGACCAAGCAGTAGGTGATGGGAAAGACCTCGGCCTCAGACCCTGGAGAGGGGCTTTGGCTCAGTGGAAGAGCCTCTGCTTTGTGTGCAGAAGGTCCCAGGTTCAATCCCCGGCATCTCCAGTTAAAAAGGACCAAGCAGTGGTTGATAGGAAAGACCTCTGCCTGAGGCCCTGGAGAGGGGCTTTGGCTCAGTGGAAGAGCCTCTGCTTAGCATGCAGAAGGTCCCAGGTTCAATCCCCGGCATCTCCAGTTAAATAGGACCAGGCAGTGGGTGATAGGAAAGACCTCTGCCTGAGGCCCTGGAGAGGGGCTGTAGCTCAGTGGAAGAGCCTCTGCTTTGTGTGCAGAAGGTCCCAGGTTCAATCCCCGGCATCTCCAGTGAAAAGGGCCAGGCGGTAGGTGAGGAGGAAGACCTCTGCCGGAGACCCTGGAGAGCCACAACCAGCCAGAGCAGACAAGACTGACCTTGATGGACCAAAGGCCTGATCCAGTCTGTGTCTTCTAGGATAAGCTCACTCTTAGGGTTGAGACGGACCCCAAAAGAAGGTTTTGTAAATGCAAATAGGCGCTTCCAACAGTACGTTTTGCCGGGGGGGGGGGGGGGCTTGTCGGAGAAACGATTCAGACGTTGCACCATGGATTTGTCCACCTAATGAATTTCCTTCTGCCCCCACCAGTACATGGGTTGCGTGGAAGTTCTTCAGTCGATGAGGGCCCTGGACTTCAACACGAGGACTCAAGTCACGAGGTGAGCCCTCCCTTTTTCTTTCCTGGGGGAGGGGACAGTTTCCCCCCACAGACGCGGGCGAGGTAGGGCCCGGAGGGGTCCCGAGCAAAACCGGCCCTTCAGGGCTGGCCTTCCAGCAGGGAGGGGACCGGCTGCGGAGTCCGGCAGAAAAGGCCGGCCGCGGCAGTGCCAACTCTCGCTCTCTCCGGCCATTAGAGGCGGGGGGGGGGAGGAGTGAGCCAGGGGGCGGTGGGTGGGGGGCGGGGAGGAGAGGGTGTCTGCTCACTTAGCCATTACCGGGCAGACTCGGGGTCTGGAAAGAGGTGGCCGGAGGGAGCAGCCAGCAGGAGATGGGAAAGCTTCGGCAGCCAAGCCCCGCACCCCTGTCAGCGGGGTTTTGTTTTAATCCGCCAAAGACAGGAAGCATTTATACAGCCTCATCAAATATTAACCGGCCTCGCTCAATGTTATTTATTTATTTCCCCCCCCCCCCTCCTCCGGCTGCCCTGTGGAACGGGGGAGGGGAAGGGACGTGATGTGTGTGTTTGTGGGGGGGTGCACGCGCATGGCTCGCCGGCTGCCTCGGGACTGGAGGAGGAGGAGAAGAAGAGATTGGGTTTGTACCCCGCCCTTCACTACCCGAAGGAGTCTCAGAGTGGCTTACAATCTCCTTTCCCTTCCCCTCCCCACAACAGACGCCCTGTGAGGTAGGCGGGGCTGAGAGAGCTCTTTCAAGGACCGCCCTTGAGAGAACAGCTCTGAGAGAACTTGTGACTGGCCCAAGGTCACACCAGCAGCTGCACGTGGAGGAGTGGGGAATCAAACCCGGTTCTCCCAGATTAGAGTCCATGCTGCTAACCACTACACCAAATTGCCTCTCAGTTTGAGAGAGAGAGAGAGAGAGAGAGAAGCTGCTTCCTCGGGTTTTCTTGGCCCTGTCTGAAAAGCCAGTCCCTGCTAAGGCATGCCTCCTTCCCAGCTGTTCTTCACCCTGGTAGTCCCTACCTTGTGATGCAAGGGTGAGTGATTGCGGCGCTCCCATGAGCTTAAGGCAGCTCTCAGGAGGCTATCCGTTGCATCTCTGTGTGAGTCTCCAGCCGGACCTTCTCCCTTTCTAATGAAGTTCTACTTAGAGGGGTGGGGTCATTCTGCTGCATCCCTGCTAGAGGTGTGTATATGTGTGTGTGTGTGTGTGTGTGAGAGAGAGAGAGAGAGAGAGAGAGAGAGAGCACCCTGGATCATTATTGGAGATGGCTATCCGTTGTGCCTCTGCAGGAGTCACTGCCCTGGGTTGGCCTCCTCCTCAGGAGGCAGTCCCAGGACAGATGTTGCTGCGGAAGCACAGAGAGCAGGCCCCTCTGAAGAGCTCCATTTCTTTCCTTGGCATGCTCTAAAAGCAAACGCCCCGGGCGCAGGAGTTAAAGAAGTCCTCAGTTCGGATTTCGAAAAAGCCAGCTGGGTGGCCTTTATAAGCATTGTGGGTGTACCGTGGCGCCCCCTTTCCCCAGCAGAGATGGTTGTTTCTCCCTCCCTCCCCCCTCCCCACTCCATGGGCTTTGGCGCACACCGAGAGACGAGCAGGGCCACCAAATCAGATAAGAAACCCTCCAGTCCAGCATCCTTTTTCTCACGCCAGAGGGCGAGAGGCTTCTGGGAGACCCGTAAGCAGAGCTTGAAGACAGCAGGCATCTTCCGGCTGCTGATCTCTGCCATTGGCATTCAAAGGCTTCTCAACACGGATGTTCCTTCAACCCATGGTGGCGAATAATCCTTCCTCCGTGATGGTGTCCCCCTTTTAAAAAGCTCAGGCACCATTCTTGTAGCAGAGTGAAAACCGGCATGGGCTTGGTGCGGTGGTTAAGAGCGGCGGACTCTGATACGGGGGAACCGGGTTTGATTCTCTACTCCTCCACACACAGCTGCTGGTGTGACCTTGGGTCAGTCACAAGTTCTCTCAGAGCTGTTCTCTCGGGAGCAGTTCTCAGTCAGAGCTCTCTCGGCCCCACCTTCCTCACAGGGTGTCTGTTGTGGGGAGGGGAAGGGAAGGAGACTGTAAGCCGGTCTGAGACTCCGAGTGAAGGGCGATGTATAAATACAATCTCCTCCTCCTCCACTTCTTCTTTTTCTTTTTCTTCTTCTTGACACGTATCCCCGGGGGCAGATCGGGGTGGGTGGTCCAAGGTGGACAGAATTGGCCAGGGCTGAGTTCGGGATGTTTGCCAGCACGCACAAGGCTCTCTTTCTGCTCTCCGTACAGGGAGGCCATCGGCTTGGTCTGTGAAGCGGTGCCCGGTGCCAAGGGAGCCGTCCGGCGGAGGAAGGTGAGACGCTTGGTGGGGAAGTAGTTATGGTGTGGGGGGTGGCGGTGGTGGGATGGGGGATCGGACTGCTCAAAGGACAGGGCTGTGTGCTCCATACAAATCAACCTCTGCGCCCTGAACGATGTCCCGCTGCCGCTTCGGCCTCCAGGACTTTGGCAAACATCGGTGAGACTGGCAGACTCTAATCTAGAGAATCGGGTTTGATTCCACACTCCTCCACACGAAGCCAGCTGGGTGATCTTAGGTCGATCACAGCCAGTGTTCCCTCCAAGCTGAGTTGGTGTGAGCTAGCTGACAGTCTTTTAGCCTCCGGCTCACAGATTTTTGTCTTAGTTGAGAAAGGATGGCTGTAGAGCAGACTAATTCATGCAGCAGCCAAATCGCTCACTCGCAACTTTAATGCCAGTAGCTCACCAAGTAGAATTTTTGCTCACAAGACTCTACAGTTTAGAGGGAGCACTGGTCAGAGCTCTCTCAGCATTCTCTCAGCCCAAAAAACAAGTCTCCCTCGCCCCCTGGTGGCGCATACCTGCATAAGAGCTAGAACTTCAGGCTGCCTGACAATCTTGGCTATACTACACACCATATGGTAATTATTATTAATTCTTAGCAAACATTGGGAATTCCACTTACAGTTTTCTCTGCGCAGTCACAAGGGCTGGAAGGTTGCTCTGACTTGAAACTGATATAGGGAGTTGACGATATAGGGAGTCAGCGTAGGGGCGAAGGGCAGGGTGGGGTGGGGAGCTGTGTTAGCCTGGAGCAGCCTGAAGCACCAAGAGTGTTGTAGCACCGTGAAGGCTACATGGTTCCTGGTGGCCGAAGCCTTGGTGCACGAAAGCCAGCTTCTGTGGCATCAACTCTGCCCTCCCCTTCCCCGAGCTTCCGCTTAGAACAAACTCGTCGTTTCTTCTGAGAGCCGCAAGAACCGGCCTTGAGGGTTTCCTCGCAAGCTTGGGGAGTGGCGTGGCTTTGGAGGGGCGCTCACTTTCCCACAAGAAGGAAGGACGCTGGCCCAGCCGCCCTTTCCTCCTGAGGCCACCCCTCACTGGGAAGTGGAAGCCAGAAGGGGGGGGGACTGCAATAAAAGACTCTGAGCAGGCAGCGCTGATCAATATATAACCATAACGGTCCGTCTAATGGACAGAGAGGAAGGGGGGGGGTGTCAATCCGCTCATCTCCCTTTTCTTCCTTGTTCTTTTCCCTCTTCCTGCCTCGCATCCTCTCCAGGTTTGTTTCTCTCATTCTCTTTTTTCCACATCCGATTTATCTATTTTGCATCTGTTTATCTACCCTACCCCGGAATACTCTGCCTAGTTGGTAACTGTGCCAGCTAATGGATTCTGAGGATTCCTCCATTTGGGCGAAGCGCGTTTCATGGGGCGACATGGAACCGGCAAGGAGAATACTCTCTGTAACAAACCCTGCCTTTCCTTGCTTAGGAGGGGCTTCGTAAAAGCACCCCAAATTGTTCCTTCCTAACCAACAAAAAAGAAGACGACGACGAGACTGGATTTATACCCCGCCCTTCACTCGGAGTCTCAGAGCGGCTTACAAACTCTTTTCCCTTCCCCTCCCCACAACAGACACCCCGTGAGGCAGGTGGGGCTGAGAGAGGTCTTTCAAGAACTGCTCTTGAGAGGAGGAGGAGGAGGATTTATACCCCACCCTTCACTCGGAGTCTCAGAGCAGCTTACAAACTCCTTTCCCTCCCCCTCCCCACAACTGACACCCTGTGAGGTAGGTGGGGCTGAGAGAGCTCTGAGACAACTGTCCTTGAGAGAACAGCTCTGAGAGAACTGGTGACTGACCCAAGGCTACACCAGCAGCTGCAAGTGGAGGAGTGGGGAATCAAACCCAGTTCTCCCAGATTAGAGTCTGCGCTCCTATCCACTACACCAAACTGGCTCTCATGAAAAGCACCCCCAAAAAAGAACCCCAGTTGTTTTCTTCCTAACCAACAGAAGCATCTACAATCCTCTCGCCAAGCCTGAGTGTTTTAATGAGTGTTAGTGTGGCTAGCGAGCGAAGGCAGTCTAGAAACGTCAGGCCTGGATTCAAGTCTCCCACTCAGCCGTGAGACTCCTTGTGGCTGATTTGGGGCAGAATTATGAGCTCTCGGGGTGGTCTGCCTCACAGGGTTGTTGGGAGGGGGGTAGTCCAGCATATGCTATCTAGACAGTCTGGTCCAGATTAAGTTGTCACATTTGAGTCTAAATCAAGAAGGGTAGCCATTTTAGTCTGTGTGTAGCAGTAGAAAAGAGTAACAGGCTGGCAGCAGCAGTATTCTTCTGATACCTGAAGAAGTGAACAGTGAGTCAGGAGAGCTCCTCCCCTGCCACAGATTTTGTTAGTCTTGAAGGTGCTGCTGGATTCTCGCTCTTTTCTATGGCTACATACAGACTAACACGGCTCCCCGTCTTGAACTATTGGAAGAAGTGAGCCATGACTCACAAAAGCTCCTCCCCTGCCACAAATTTTGTTAGTCTTGAAGGCGCTGCTGGACTCTCGCTCTTTTCTACGGCAACAGACAGACTGACACAGCTAAGCCACCGTGATCTATCTGAAGGTGCGAGCAGCGACTCACGAAAGCTCCTGCCCTATCACAAATGTTGTTAGTCTTGAAGGTACTGCTGCACTCTCGCTCTTTTCTTCATTTGGGTCTGAGAAGCTTAAACTCCTTAAATCACAAATTCCTCTAATAAATACATTGACCAAGTGAAGCGGCCTTATGCTGAATCAGACCCTTGGTCCGTCAGGGGTCAGTGTTGAGTAATTTCGGTGGCAAAGCATAGAGCAGCATCAAGAAAGTTGCGTAAAATCTTCTCCTGACTTGGTGTACAGGACAAATTGTTAATAGCTAGAAGATCAGTTTGGTGTAGTGGTTAAGTGCGTGGACTCTAATCTGGGAGAACCGGGTTTGATTCCCCACTCCTCCACTCGCAGCTGCTGGATGACCTTGGGCAAGCCATAGCTCTGGCACAGCTGTTCTTGAAAAAGAGCAGTTTCTGTCAGAGCTCTCTCAGCCCCACCTACCTCCCAGGGTGTCTGTTCTGGGGAAGGGAAGGGAAAGTAGTTTGTAAGATGCCCTGAGACTCCTTGGGGTAGTGAAGGGCAGGGTATAAATCCAATCTCTTCTCTCTCTTCTTCTTCTCTGCTTTGATAAAGCCTTATGGCGAAATGAGGCTGTCCGCAGCTAGCAAGCCCATAACATTGGTGTTTGGGAACCATCAGCATCAGATCACTCACTGTGTTGTGGTTGACAAGGAATTTTGGACTGTTTAATGAATGTTCTCGATTTGGGTCATACCTTTGTTGAAGTATTATACAACTAAATACTTTTGTTACACAAAATATTATGCATTGCTGTGTGCAATTTTATGCTGAACTAGAGCATTGGTCTGTCAAAGATAGACAGATTGATTCCTGGAGGGCAAGTTCGACTTTGGGCGGGGGACCACCAAGGAAGTCCAGGGTTGCTACGCAGAGGCAGGCAAGGGCAAACCACCTCTGAACATTTCTTGCCTTGAAAACCCTACAGGCTGCCTTAAGTCAGCTGTAACCTCATGCTGAAAGATAAATTTAGAAATGTGCTCAGGCCAAGACCGGGCACTTCCAGCCCTGGCTCCTCCAGATCTTTTGGGCAGATGGTCTGCTGGATTGGACGTGGGCCCTTCCGTGTGCAAAGCAGATGTTCTGCCCGCTGAGCCTCAGCCCCCCTCCCCAGTTTCCTAAGGTGACGTCTTGAAACAATCCTTCCTGAGCCAGAGGGGATCTCGGAGGGATTAGAGCCAGGAGGGTCAGACATGGATAAGAGCATAAGAGAAGCCAATGTTGGATCAGGCCAACAGCCCATCCAATCCAACACTCTGTGTCACACAGTGGCCAAAAACACCAGGTGCCCTCAGGAGGTCCATTAGTGGGGCCAGGAAGACACTAGAAGCGCTCCCAGCCCGCCCCCCCTGCACCAAGAGTACAGAGCATCACTTGCCCCAGACTGAGAGTTCCTATCTAGAACTTGTGGTTAATAGCCACTGAAGGACCTCTGCTCCATATGTTTATCCAGTTCCCTCTTGAAGCCGTCCATGCTTGTAGCCGCCATCACCTCCTGTGGCAGTGAATTCCACGTGTTGATCACTCTTTGGGTGAAGAAGGACTTCCTTTTATCTGTTCTAACCTGACTACCAAAAGAGAGAGGTTTGGAATTTTTAATTCCTGGTGGCAGCAGAAAACTACTAAATTTGCATACACAGAGAGTGTTTAAAGGGAAAACGGTCTCCCCAGTAGTAAGCATGTCACACAGCGTAGCTTAAATTACCGTGGGGCCTCAGCAGGAGCAGACTGATGCCTTAAATTCCTTGCTTGTGGGCTCTCCAGATATTTATGACTGGCCAAGGATGCCGCGCTCAATGGTCATGTGGCGAAATCCGGAAGAAAGCAGAAGAGAGTGGGGCAGAGCTTCTTCGCTCAGCCCAACCCGGTCGCATGCCGATTCCCAATCGTTGACGCTCTTCCTTCCCTTTTTACCTCACGCGAAGAACCTCCTGGCAGCTCTGGGAAGCGGGTCTATTTAGACGGGGAAGTCTCCTTTCCCTTTCCAGGCCAGTTCCTCCTGCTCTGCTTAACCGCCCTCCTGTCTCCCTCCCGGCAGCCCTGTGGCCGCTCACTCAACTCCATCCTCGGCAAGAGCAACCTGAAGTTCGCTGCCATGCCCATCACACTCACCATCTCCACCAGCAGCCTCAACCTCATGGCGTCCGACTGCAAGCAGGTGAGTAAAGCGCCCCCCCCCCCCCCAGCCCGGGGATTTGGACTTGGTTCAAACATGACCCTTGGTGAAGCCAAAGAACTTCACTTTTGCGGCTTTGTGCAAGGCTCAGCATCTTAAGAAAAGCCCTGCTGGAACAGTGAGGGTCCCTCTAGTCCAGCCTCCTATTGCACGCAGTGGCCTCAACCAGTTCCTCTGGAGGGCCAACAACAGGGCAGAGAGGCCGAGGCCTTCCCCTCATAAGGACATCAGAAGAGCCCTGCTGGGTCAGACCAGTGAGGGTCCATCTAGTCCAGCATCCTGTCTCACACAGAGGCCTCAACCAGTTCCTCTGGAGGGCCAACCATGGGGCAGAGAGGCTGAAGCCTTCCCCTCATAAGAACACCAGAAGAGCCCTGCTGGGTCAGACCAGTGAGGGTCCATCTAGTCCAGCATCCTGTCTCACACAGAGGCCTCAACCAGTTCCTCTGGAGGGCCAACCATGGGGCAGAGAGGCTGAAGCCTTCCCCTCATAAGAACACCAGAAGAGCCCTGCTGGGTCAGACCAGTGAGGGTCCATCTAGTCCAGCATCCTGTCTCACACAGAGGCCTCAACCAGTTCCTCTGGAGGGCCAACCACAGGGCAGAGAGGCCGAGGCCTTCCCCTCATAAGGACATCAGAAGAGCCCTGCTGGATCAGACCAGTGAGGGTCCACCTAGTCCAGCACCCTGTCTCACACCGTGGCCTCAGGCAGTTCCTCTGGAGGGCCAACAACAGGGCAGAGAGGCTGAGGCCTTCCCCTCATAAGAACCTCAGAAGAGCCCTGCTGGACCAGACCAGTGAGGGTCCATCTAGTCCAGCATCCCGTCTCCCACAGCGGCCTCAACCAGTTCCTCTGGAAGGCTAACAACAGGGCAGAGAGGCCGAGGCCTTCCCCTCATAAGAACACCAGAAGAGCCCTGCTGGGTCAGACCAGTGAGGGTCCATCTAGTCCAGCATCCTGTCTCACACAGAGGCCTCAACCAGTTCCTCTGGAGGGCCAACCATGGGGCAGAGAGGCTGAAGCCTTCCCCTCATAAGAACACCAGAAGAGCCCTGCTGGGTCAGACCAGTGAGGGTCCATCTAGTCCAGCATCCTGTCTCACACAGAGGCCTCAACCAGTTCCTCTGGAGGGCCAACCACAGGGCAGAGAGGCCGAGGCCTTCCCCTCATAAGGACATCAGAAGAGCCCTGCTGGATCAGACCAGTGAGGGTCCACCTAGTCCAGCATCCTGTCTCACACAGAGGCCTCAGGCAGTTCCTCTGGAGGGCCAGCAACAGGGCAGAGAGGCCGAGGCCTTCCCCTCATAAGAACCTCAGAAGAGCCCTGCTGGATCAGACCAGTGAGGGTCCACCTAGTCCAGCATCCCGTCTCCCACAGCGGCCTCAACCAGTTCCTCTGGAGGGCCCTCAGAAGAATATCATGTTCTTACTGCCACCTTTGAGTCGAATTCTTCTCCCTTCTCTTCTGCCACTAGATCATTGCCAATCATCACATGCAGTCGATTTCTTTTGCATCCGGAGGGGATCCGGTGAGTGTGCGTCATGCTCAACTTCGACTGGCTCTAGAGGTGGACTTGTACATGTTCCGGGGGAGGTTCCGCAGCATCTCTGTCACTGGGTCTTAAAAATCAAGCATCCGCTGCTTAGATACGCTTCCAAAGCATGCAGCAATCTCTTTGGAGAACCTAGGAGCTGGGGGGGGGGGGGGCGCGGTTTGAATAAGTTGGTTGGCCTTTTGCTCCTCCCCCTGATTAGCAGCAGAATCTGAATAACCTGTGCGAAGTAAGAGAAAAGGGGCACATCTGCCCATAGGGGTGCCAACCACCAGGTGGGCCCTGGAGATCTCCCAGAATTACCACTGATCTCCAGACAACAGAAAGCAGTTCCCCCAGAGGAAACGGCTGCTCTGGAGGGTGGGCTGTCGGGCATTGTACCCCACCGAGGCCCCTCCATAAGCTCCACCTTCAAATCTCCCAGGAATCTCCCAATCTGAATTTGACAACTTTATCCGCCCAAACGTGTTGCCCAATTTGGTAAAGCTGAGCGCGGGATTTCCAGGTCTCTGTGCCGCGTCTCTTAACCGTCCCAAGGTGGTGAATCACCCCCAGGGCTTTCCTCTCCATCTGGCCCCCCACCCTAGGCCTGGATAACCCGGGCTGACCCAATCCCGTCAGATCTTGGAAGCTAAGCAGGGTCAGCCTTGGCTAGTAATTGGAAGGGCGACCTCCAAGGAATACCAGGGTCGTGATAGCAGCTCTCTCAAGCTTGCCGTTAGTGACAGTCGCCACCATGCGCTTGTGAAACCAGTGGAAGTCCCACAAGCCTTATGAAGACTAACAGCTTGATAAAGGATATGGATTCATAACAGGCCTGTCGTGTAGTACTAACCTTGACATCTTCATGCTCCGAGGGACTTAGCTTCAGCTGTTAAAGGGAATGGTTTTTCCCGTTCTTAAAGCATAAAGAAGATTGTTGGCTCGGTCCCTTTAGGATTGTATGCAGCAGGGTTTATGTCCTGAACATGAGAACATAACATAAGAGAAGCCAATGTTGGATCAGGCCAGTGGCCCATCCAGTCCAGCACTCCGGGTCACACAGTGGCCGAAAACACCAGGTGCCCTCAGGAGGTCCAGCAGTGGGGCCAGGACACTAGAAGCCCTCCCACTGTTGCCCCCCCAAACACCAAGAAGACAGAGCATCACTTGCCCCAGACTGAGAGTTCCTATCTATACCTTGTGGCTAATAGCCACTGATGGACCTCTGCTTGTAATTGTATGTCTTTTAATGTAATTATGCACTTTGTACTTTATTTGTACTGGCAGCTTATCTTACATCGCTATAATTATTTTTGCCAAAAAAAACCCCAGGCTCTCTTTATACTCTTCGAGGTTGCTTTTGTGTGTTTGGTCGGTTTCGATTATTGGCAGCCTCCGTGCTTGTTTGCTCTTTAAAAACAAGGCTAGCTCACCACCTAGAGGTGCATAACGCTAAACTTCTGGCTGCCAGACAATCTTAGGATCCCCTGGCTGTTCTACACACAGCGCCATACGGTAATTATTATTATTACTATTAATTACCCCAGGCAGACTCTGTGGACCTCCTTACTGCCTAGAGGCCGGCTTAAGGAAGAGGAGAACTGTGCTTCCCCACTTGAGGCTAGGGTCCCGCTTTCCCCCCACCCTTCCCCTGACGCAACAGACCGAGGAACCTCTTGCGCTCAGGGGAAGCGGTGCCATTAGTGGGACGGATCTGTAGCATGTAAGCCTGAAGCCGGCACTCACCACGACTCTCCGTCTTCACAGGACACAGCTGAGTACGTCGCCTACGTTGCCAAAGACCCCGTCAATCACAGAGGTAAGACCAGGGGTGTCGAACTAATTGGTTACGAGGGCCGGATCTGACATACATGAGACCTCGTTGGGCCGGGCCACGTGTGTCATAAAATGCAACGCCAGGTAGCGGAGGTATAAACTTTACAAAGGACGCGGACACAAAGATTTTTTAAGATCTGAAATAGAAACATACTTGAAACATTAGGACTCTTGTAATATTTCGTTTATTCAACGGTCTCTGAGAACTGACACTTCTCGCTCTGAATTAGTGCATCAAAATGTCTGTGCTGTAGAAGAAGAAGAAGAGATTGGATTTATACCCCGCCCTCCACTCCCCAAGGGAGTCTCAGAGCGGCTTACAAACTCCTTTTCCCTTCCCCTCCCCACAACAGGCACCCTGTGAGGTAGGTGGGGCTGAGAGAGCTCTTTCCCAAGCTGTCCTTGAGGGAACAGCTGGTACAGAGCTATGGCTTGCCCAAGGTCATCCAGCCAGGTGCAAGTGGAGGAGTGGGGAATCAAACCCGGTTCTCCCAGATTAGAGTCCGCGCACTTAACCACTACACCAAACTGGCTGTCTAGCAATCTGGGAGGGGCAGGGGGAGGAGCCTCAGCCTAGTGCAGGGAGCAGAAGCTTGCCCATCTATCGCTCCTGAGCGACTGAGAGAGTCTGGGAAAGCAAATTATGATGCAGCAGCAGCAGCGGAACTGGAGGAAGAAGCAGGAGACAGCCAGTCCCTTGTGGGCCTGATCAAAGCCCTCTGGGGGGCCTGATCCAGCCCCAGGGGCCGCATGTTTGACACCCCCGGGTAAGACCTTCCGCGCCCCTTGGAAGGCACTGCTGATGAGTTTGGCCTCTCCTGACACTGGCCCACCAAACCTCCACAACCCTGCGGTCCCAACCCCCACGTTTGGCCCGGTAGTGGAGAAATTGGGACCCAGGGGAGCGCTCCCCCCCTCCCATGTGCGGTGGTGAGCTCCCCCTCCCTGGCAGTCTTCAAGCAGCGGCCGGACGAACACTTGTCAGGGATGACTGAGGCTGATCTTGCATTGAGCCGGGGGTTGGACTAGGTGCCCAATCTGCCCCCTTCCAGTCTGGTGTAGTGGTTAAGTGCTCAGACTCTAATATGGGAGAGCCAGGTTTGATTCCCCACTCCTTCACATGCAGCTGCTGGTGTGACCTTGGGTCAGTCACAAGTTCTCTCAGAGCCGTTCTCCTCCTCCTCCTCTTCCTTTTCCTCTATGACTCCAGGGTGGTTTTGCTCAGTCAAGCTTGCCTCTTGTTGTACAACCCACCAAGGGTCATAAAATTACAAATTTGGGGGCGGGGAGGATTGCAGGGTACAATCATGCAGGGGGGGGGAGGATTAAAGATTCCCTTTCCCCTGCCGGTTGCCTCCACCCCCCAAAGCCAGAACTGAGCATTATGGGTCAGGAACCACAGAAATCTCTTGTGACTTCTGGTTTGGCATGAGAAGCCGGGGCCGGGTTTATTTTATTTAGTTTCAGAGGGTAGCCAAGTCAGATCTGCCACAGAACAGTTAGATTCGAGTCCAGTAGCACCTTAGAGACCAACCAGATTTTCAGGGTGTGAGCTTCTGAGAGTCAAAGGTATCTGATCAGGGCTCATTTTGTAGCAGGAGCTCCTTTGCATATTAGGCCACACACCCCTGATGTAGCCAATCCTCCAAGAGCTTACAGTAGCCCCTGTAAGAAGAGCTCTGTAAGCTCTTGGAGGATTGGCTACATTAGGGGTGTGTGGCCTAACATGCAAAGGAGCTCCTGCTACGAAAGGAGCCCTGTATCTGATGAAGGGAGCTTTGACACTCAAAAGCTTATGCTTCAAAAGTCTTGTTGGTATTCATTCATCCATTCATTCATATATCCTGCTTATCTTCCTGATCATGGACCCTGAGTAGCTTCTGGGTGTAGCCAGTTTGGTGTAGTGGTTAGGAGCGCGGATTCTAATCTGTGAGAACCGGGTTTGATTCCCCACTCCTCCCCATGCAGCTGCTGGGGTGACCTTGGGTCAGTCACAAGTTCTCTCAGAGCTGTTCTCTCAAGGGCAGTTCTCGGGAAAGCTCTCTCAGCCCCACCTACCTCACCAGGTGTCTGTTGTGGGGAGAGGAACGGGTTGTAAGCCACTCTGAGTGAAGGGCGGGGTATAAATCCAATCTCTTCTCTTTTTGCATTATGCCCCCCTCCTCCAATTAACCCTCACAACAACGACCTTACAAGGGTAGCTCAGGCAGAGAGAGGGTGATGGGCCCAAGGTCGCCTGGCGGGCTTCCGTGGCTGAGCAGGTGACTTGAACCTGGGTCCTAGTACGACACTCTAACCACTGCCCACGCCAGCCCTCCCGTGCTCTCTCTAAGCTGTGGAGTCTTGTGAGAAAAAATTCTACTTTGGGAGCTACCAGCATTAAAGCTGTGAGCGAGTGATTTGGCTGCTGCATGAATTAGTTTGCTCTGGAGCCAACCTTCCTGAGCTGAGACAAAAATGTGTGAGCCGGAGGCTAAAAATCTGTGAGCTAGCTCACACTAACTCAGCTTAGAGGGAACACTGCAGCCCTCCATTGTGAGGGTTTTGGGCCACAGGCAGGGGATCGGACTCTAGCAGTCCAATCTAGTTTTCCTGGCCCTTTTGATCCATAAAGCTGGAAGGTAAGGGTCATCTAGTCCAACCCCCTGCACAATACAGGGAATTCACAGCTACCCGCCCCGCCCCCAGTGCCTCGCAATAATAAGAACGCGCATTCTTTTTTTCCTCCCCTGCTCTGAGCCTCTGTCCGTCTCTCCCTGCAGCCTGCCACATCCTGGAGTGCCCCGAGGGGATGGCTCAGGATGTCATCAGCACCATCGGGCAGGCGTTCGAATTGCGCTTCAAGCAGTACCTCAAGAACCCTCCCAAGCTCGTCACGCCTCACGACAGGTAAGGCCCAGAGGCTGAAGCCACTAGTCCTCACGAGGGTGGGGAGGAACCTGACCCTTTTTTAGGGCGTTTGCTGTAATCCTCAGAATCACCTACCTGGTGCCAGTCTGAGCACCTCCCCCCATCCCCTTTGCGTGTTTTCTCTGTCGTTTCCTGCATTCCAGGCTCTCGACTAATTTTTTTAATTAAATTTTATTTTGTTTAATCATATTACATGAGAAGACAGTGTTACTATACAATGCAATCTATTACGGAATTCCAATACTCAGCATGAAACCTTCAGTACTTAGCTTTCGCTACAAATATTATATCAAATCGATGAATTGCAGTTGTTGATCTAACACCGGGGTGGCCGAACTTGTTTAACGTAAGAGCCACATAGGATCAATGTCAGAATTTTGAGAGCCGCAAGACATGAACAAATATTACCTGTTTTTATTGAAAAATATGCAAATTTGCTTTTTATTAGCATTAAATGAGACTGTCAAAAATAACAACAAAAGGGGTAAAAACAGATATTGATATTTATTTGTCCAATGATGTTTATTTTTGAGAGAGAGAAAGAGAAGGAGAGGTGGAAAGAAAGAATGAAAGAGGTAGAAAGAAAGAGAGAAAAAGAAAGAAAATAGATGGAGGAGGGAGGAGGAAGAAAGAGTGAAAGGAAGGAAGGAAGAGAGAGAAGGAGAGGTGGAAAGAAAGAATGAAAGAGGTAGAAAGAAAGAGAGAAAAAGAAAGAAAGAGTGAAAGGAAGGAAGAGAGAGAGAAAGAAAGAAAGGTGGAAAGAAAGCAAATACATGGGGAGGGAGAGGAGAAAGAGAAAGGAAGGAAGGAAAAGAGATGAGGGAGGGAGAAGTGGAAAGAAAGCAACTTCAGCTAGCTTGGCTTGGAGAAGGAATTTAAAAAGACAAATGCCTACTCCTAGCTGGCCAGCGTGGGGGTGAACTGGTGCTTTGAGAATGCGTTTAAAGTTGCTTTCTTTCTTTCTCTCCTCCCCCCACCTCAAGCCTGCCCAGGGAGGGGAACACTGGTTGGGGAAGGGAAGACTAATAGGCGAGGCATGCCTCCTCTTCCTTCCTCAGCTGACTTGCCAAGAGCCACACAATATGTGTGGAAGAGCCACAGTTTGGCCACCCCGATATAACTCATTATTACTTAGAATCAGTGTACTCTGACTTACTACCTCTCCTACTTGTGTACCACTCTTTAACTCCAATCTTGTGCTATCTTATATTAGATTTTAGTTTAATTTAAGAACGTAAGAAGAGCCCTGCTGGATCAGACCAGTGAGGGTCCATCTAGTCCAGCATCCCGTCTCACTCAGTGGCCTCAGCCAGTTCCTCTGGAGAGCCAACAACAGGGCAGAGAGGCCGAGGCCTTCCCCTCAGAAGAACATCAGAAGAGCCCTGCTGGGTCAGGCCAGTGAGGGTCCATCCAGTCCAGCATCCTGCCTCACACAGTGGCCTCAGCCAGTTCCTCTGGAGGGCAAACAGCAGGGCAGAGAGGCTGAGGCCTTCCCCTCATAAGAACATCAGAAGAGCCCTGCTGGATCAGACCACTGAGGGTCCATCTAGTCCAGCATCCTGTCTCACACAGCGGCCTCAATCAGTTCCTCTGGAGGGCCAACAACAGGGCAGATAGGCCGAGGCCTTCCCCTCATAAGAACGTAAGAAGAGCCCTGCTGGATCAGACCAGTGAGGGTCCATCTAGTCCAGCATCCCGTCTCACTCAGTGGCCTCAGCCAGTTCCTCTGGAGAGCCAACAACAGGGCAGAGAGGCCGAGGCCTTCCCCTCAGAAGAACATCAGAAGAGCCCTGCTGGGTCAGGCCAGTGAGGGTCCATCCAGTCCAGCATCCTGCCTCACACAGTGGCCTCAGCCAGTTCCTCTGGAGGGCAAACAGCAGGGCAGAGAGGCTGAGGCCTTCCCCTCATAAGAACATCAGAAGAGCCCTGCTGGATCAGACCACTGAGGGTCCATCTAGTCCAGCATCCTGTCTCACACAGCGGCCTCAATCAGTTCCTCTGGAGGGCCAACAACAGGGCAGAGAGGCCGAGGCCTTCCCCTCATAAGAACGTCAGAAGAGCCCTGCTGGGTCAGACCAGTGAGGGTCCCTCTATTCCAGCATCCTGTCTTACACAGTGGCCTCAACCAATTCCTCTGGAGGGCCAACAGACAGGCAGAGAGGCTGAGGCCTTCCCCTGATAATAATAAGAAGAGATTTAATTTATACCCTGCCCTTCACTACCTGAAGGAGTCTCAGAGCGGCTTACAATTTCCTGAAGACAGCCAGTTTGGTGTAGTGGTTAAGTATGCAGACTCTAATTTGGGAGAACTGGGTTTGATTCCCCACTCCTCCACATGCAACTGGTGATGTGACCTTGGGTCAGTCGCAAGTTCTCTCTGAGCTGTTCTCTCAAGAGCAGTTCTCGAAAGAGCTCTCTCAGCCCCACCTACCTCACAGAGTGTCTGTTGTGGGGAGGGGAAGGGAAAGGGAAAGTAGACTGTAAGCCGCTCTGAGACTCCAAGTGAAGGGCGGGATGTAAATCCAATCTGTTTTTCCTCTTCTTCCTTTCCCCTCCCCACAAAAGACACCCTGTGAGGTATGTGGGGCTGAGAGAGCTCTTTCAAGAACTGCTCTTGAGAGAACAGCTCTGAGAGAACCTGTGACCGACCCAAGGTCACACCAGCAGCTGCACGTGGAGGAGATACATTTGTCCCACCATCCTGAAAGCCAGCATAGTATAGTAGTTAATAGGGCTGGACCACTATCTGGAAGACTCTGGTTCAAATCCCCCACTTGTGCCATGGAAGTTCGCCCCCATGACCTTGGGGCCAGTCACACTCTCTCAGCCTGTGCTACCTCACAAGGTCGTTGTGAGGATAAAAAAGAGGAGAGGAGAATGACGTAAGCCACTTTGGGTCCGCATCAGGGAGAAAGGCAGAGGGGATAAATGAATTACATAAATACAATAAATTCAGTGGGCTCCTGTGTGGTGTACCAAATGCCTTGGTGGGGAGCTGTGCACGAGGCCCCACACCGCACGACTGCTTTCTTTCCCCACCCCAAAAGCATCGCTCTCTCCTGGTCTCCGCTCCCTAGGATGGCCGGCTTTGACGGGTCCGCTTGGGACGAAGAAGAGGACCCGCCGCCCGATCACCAGTACTACAACGACTTCCCTGGGAAGGAGCCCCCCCTGGGAGGCGTGGTCGACATGCGCTTGTGGGACGGAGCCGGGGCCACCCAGACGCCCAACCATCTGGGTGCTACCCTGGTAAGCAGAAGGAAATGCCGGCTGCGGGGCCCCTCCTGTGTTGGCACCGCCATCCTGCTGCCTCCCGGCACACCTCGAGGTGTATGTCAGGAGCCATAAATGGTATGAGGTCTTTGGGGTTGCCAGGTGGGGTTGCCAACCTCCTGGTGGGGCCTTGAGATCTTCCGCGATTACAATGGAACTCCAGACGACAGAAGTGAATTCCCCTGGAGAAAACGGCTGCTTTGGAGGGTGGACTCCAGGTGTTACACCCTGCTGAGGACCCTCCCTTCCCCTCCCCAGACCCTGCCTCCCCCAGGCTGCACCCCCAAAATCTCCCAAGAGGTCTGCCCTCTTGGCACCTGCAGGCTGAACGCACAAAGCTGCCTTCTGCTAAACCAGACCCTCAGTTTATCAAGGTTGGTATTGTCTCCTCTGACTCACAGTGACGCTCCAGCATCTCAGGTTTTTCACGCTCCTCTGTCCTTCCTGCTCGAGAGGCCAGGGATTGAACCTGGGATCTTGGACACACATGAAGCTGCCGTATACTGGATCAGGCCCTTGGTCTAGCAAGGTCAGTATTGCCCACTCTGACTTTCAGCAGCTCTCCAGGTCTCAGGTGGGACCGAGGGTCTGATCCAGCATAAGGCAGCTTCACATGTTTCCAGTGCTCTGCCCTTAAGCCACGACCCTACCCAGGGTTCTGTTTCACTCTCATAGCGGACCAGTGTCGATAGACCTCTCTGCTGTGAACTTTATGTAACCTTTAAAAAAAATAGTTAATTCCTAAACGCCACCTAAGCCAGTGGCTGCCTTTTAGCGAAGAGTTCCATAAGCTCGTCTTGCATCCCATTTGAACTTTTCGCCTTCAGCTCCGCAGTCAGCAACGCCCCCCACCTCGGGTTTCTAGCAGCTTTGGAGAACCAGTTTGGTGTTGTGGTTAGGAGCGCGGACTCTAATCTGGGAGAACCGGGTGTGATTTCCCACTCTTCCATATGCAGCCAGCTGGGTGGCCTTCAGTCACTCACAAGTTCTCTCAGAGCTGTTCTCTCAAGAGCAGTCCTCGAAAGAGCTCTCTCAGCCCCGCCTACCTCACAGGGTCTGTCTGTTGTGGGGAGGGGACGGGAAAGGAGATTGTAAACTGCTCTGAGACTCCGAGTGAAGGGCGGGGTATAAATCCAATCTCTTTATTTTGATTACCTTCCGGTGCGTTAAACTCTTGACTCTCTTTCTCTTCCCGCAGCCGGTCGGCCAGATGGCTGGAGGGGACTGTGACGCCAGGAAGCCACCCCCCATGGCTCAAGGTACACCTTTCTGGTTTCTTCATTGCTCTGGGAAGCGAATGCTCCAAGGGGGAAAAGGGGGTTGTGTGCTATGGGTCATTCCCCACCAGTTGCCACCAGTCTCTCCAGTGACCTCAGTCGCCAGCCTTTCGTTCGAGGATAAAGCAGAAACGGGATGCACCCAGCAATGTGCCGGCAGGTCAAAAAGGGGGAAATGCCGGGAGATAGTTGATTGATTTAGTGTTGCACAAAATCCCTCCATGTTTCGCCATCTAGGCTTCTGCAGGGGGAATCAGAGCATTCGCCTAGTGCTGGAACTGTCCACAGCAATTAAGAAGCAGTACTAGTAGTTCTCCTCATTCCTTCCTTCCTTCTTCCTCCTCCTCCTCTTCCTTCTTCCTCCTTCTTCCTCTTCTCCTCCTCCTCCTTCTTCTTCCTCCTCCTTCTTCCTCTTCCTCTTCTTCTCCTCCTCCTCCCTTCCTCCTTCCTCTTCTTGGTATAGTGGTTAAATATGGGAGAACCGGGTATGATTCCCCACTCCTCCACTTACAGCTGCTTGATGACCTTGGGCAAGCCATAGTTCTGTCAGAGCTGGATTAGATGGACCCTCACTAGTCTGACTCAACAGGGCTCCTCTTGTGTTCTTAATGGGGAAGGCCTGTTGTTGCCCCTCCAGAGGAACTGGTTGAGGCCACTGTGTGAGACGGGATGCTGGACTAGAGGGACCCTCACTGGTCTGACCCAGCAGGGCTCTTCTGGTGTTCTTATGAGGGGAAGGCCTCGGCCTCTCTGCCCTCTTGTTGCCCCTCCAGAGGAACTGGTTGAGGCCACTGTGTGAGACAGGATGCTGGACTAGAGGGACCCTCACTGGTCTGACCCAGCAGGGCTCTTCTGATGTTCTTATGTTCACTTCAGGAATAGCTGGGGGGGGATCATCTTGGTCGCCCTCCTCTACTTTTTCCAGCTCTGCAGTGTCCTTTTTGAGATACGGTGACCAGAACTGTTGGCCGGCACCTTCAAGAAGCCAACCGAGCGTGCATTCCCCCGTTACTCGTCCCCCGGCATTTGGTACTCTGGGACAGACTGCCTCTGGCCATGGAGGCTCTTATCCACCACTGTTTCCCTCCTGCTTCTCTTCCGGCGTTTCTGAATGAAATCCCTCTGCACCCGCCCTCCTCTCCCACCTTACAGGCAGGGACAGGTACCCCGCTGCCGCCACCAGCCCCTCTGGGCGGACGGACCTGTTTGACGACCCCTCCTACGTCAACGTGCAGAACCTGGAGAAGGCCCGGCAGGTCAGCCTGAGCAGCGCCACCAACGGCAGCGTCCAGAGAGACCTCTTTGACATGAGTGAGTGGGAGGGGGCGGTCATGGTATGGGGGTGCTAAGTAATGGCCCCTCATGGCTTCTTGTGGGGATTGCAGTGGTTTTGCTGGGGTGTCTGGCACTTCGGGGGGGGGGGTCTCTTTGACATGAATGAGTGGGGTCAACGTTCCCTCTAAGCTGAGTTAGTGTGAGCTAGCTCATAGTTTTTTAGCCTCCAGCTCACACATTTTTGTCTTTGCTTAGGAAGGATGGCTCCACAGCAAACGTAATTTATGCCATTGCCAAATTGCTCGCTCACAACTTTGATGCCAGTAGCTCACAAAGTAGAATTTTTGCTCACAAGGTTCCACAGTTTAGAGGGAGCATTGGTGGGCAGGGCGGTTATGGTATGGGGTCTGACCCTTCGGGGGGGCATCGTTGCAGCTTGCGAATTTCATCTCAGCTTGCATTGGAAGTGGGGAAAAGCTCCGAATTTTTCAGTTTCAGCCTTGTGGAGAAGCACATGAGGCCTGCTGGGTGACCTTGGGCCAGTCACAGCTCTCTCAGAACTCTCTCTGCCCCCCCCCAGCCACTGGCTCGGTTCTTTTATTGACTGAGAACAGCCCCTCCCCCCCTTTGAGCTGGCAGACACGTTTGGAATTCAGACATAGCATGGTGGGCGCTGCCACACAATGGCTGACACAAAATGGCTGCCACGGGAGGCGGAGCCAGCCACAAAATGGCTGCCACCGCTTATCTTCAGTCACACCATGAAGATTCTTGTACTGCGGTGGCAGCTGCTGTGAAAGCAGTGTTTTTAAAAAATATATGCACAGCCCATCAAATCTCCAGTGGCCGATCAGAGACCTTCCTGGGCGAACGCCCATC
The DNA here is from genome assembly GCA_029233225.1 of Lepidodactylus listeri. Taxonomy (NCBI): domain Eukaryota; kingdom Metazoa; phylum Chordata; class Lepidosauria; order Squamata; family Gekkonidae; genus Lepidodactylus; species Lepidodactylus listeri. The sequence goes on from JARCFY010000003.1 coordinate 154,586,201, forward strand.
CGGGCCCGCCCCACTTTCCGAACTACTTGGCGGGCTCCACGTGGGGGCCCCTTGACTCAGACGCTTTATCACCCGTGTTTCAGAAACCGCGTAAAGGACTGCGATTAAAAACCTGAACGTTTAAAAACAAAACCTCCCTGAAAGAAGTAAGAAGCTGAATGTTAACAGCAGCCAGCAATACCCAGTTGAATCAGAAAGTTACATTGGCCACAGAAGGCCTAAATGAATCAGTCTGTACAGCTCTCGCGGGCAGGGCCTAGAGTCTGGCTGACCTGGGGCCTGCTATGGACAGTGTCCTCCGTCAGTGAGTACCACCCCCGTGAGAGGACAGGACCGTCAAAAGGGGTTTCCCGCGTTCATGGAGTGGCTCCAGACCAGCCAGTTGAGGCACAGTTGCCGCTGTCCGTATATGGAGCAGTGGATGGTTCCAGGTGATTTCAGCAACAGTGTGGTTTAGTGGTTAGAGTATCGGACAAGGATCTGGGAGAGACTCAGACTGGAGTCCCTGCTCTGCCATGGAAGCTCGTTGGGATGACCGTGGGCCAGTCACACACTGTCAGCCTAGCCTACCTCACAGGGTTGTTGTGAGGATGAGAGAGGGGAGAACGACAGGATGAGCTGCTTTGGGTCTCCACTGGGGAGAGATGGGGAGTGTGAATAGTCAGACCAGTTTGGGATAGTGGTTAAGAGCGCGGACTCTAATCTGGGAGAACCGGGTTTGATTCCCCGCTCCTCCACATGCAGTTGCTGGTGTGACCTTGGGTCGGTCACAAGTTCTCCCGGAGCTGTTCTCTCAAGGGCAGTCCTCGAAAGAGCTCTCTCAGCCCCACCTGCCTTACAGGGTGTCTGTTGTGGGGAGGGGAAGGGAAAGGAGACTAAGCCGCTCTGAGACTCCTTTGGGTAGTGAAGGGCGGGGTATAAATCTAATCTCGTCTTCCTCTTCCTTTCTTCTTCTTCTTGTTTCCATGTTTTGATTTTCCAGGTGTTGATTTCTAGCTCTTTCTGTTGTTCTTGTCATTTTCCTTCTTTTTATCGTGGGACTGAAGTGTCGTTTCCGGGGGACAGATAGTCTTAGTTTGCACTGCTGTGGTGCTTGATCCTTTCCTGTTCACCGCAGCTTCCTGCCTCCGACCCACAGCAGCAATTACCTCAGTCGACTTTTGGAGGGAAATCTTTTCCGCGCTCCCTTCACATTCTAATTGCCATTGAGGACCAGCGCCCGTTTCTCATCATGCCCTTCCCAAGGGAAAATTTTGGATTTGAGAGGGAGCCGGTGTGAAGTTTCCAGCTAGCGGACACTGCCCGAGGGGTGGGGCGGGAGACAACCATAATCGTTTTGTCATGTGGCTTTCCTCAGTCGCTGAAATAGCTGGAATTTTATTATCCTTCATTTACAGTTAAAATGGGAAATACAAAGGTGAATAAAAGCAGTTAAAATACATCATTATAACTTGAATGTAGCCTTATCCTGCCCGTCCTCTTGAGTAGTTCAGGAATCTCCCCCCCCCCTTTTGTCTTCACAGCAACCCTGTGAGGTAGGTTAAGCTAAGGGAGCAACTGGCCCAACGTCACCTCAAAGAGGTTTGTGGCTGAGGAGTGGGAATTTGAACCCGGATCTCCCTGGTCCTAGTTTGACACTAACCCCACTACGCCATGCAAGCTTTCAGATGTGTGGATCCCCAGCTGAGATTCAGCATGCCTTGTATGCTGGAGCAGCATCCTGTGGCTTGGGGGGGATGGTCCTGTAGAGGCATGGAACTGAGGTAGATCAGAGGGGTCATGGCTGAGTGGCAGAGCATCTGCTTCGCACCCAGAAGACCCCTGGTTCAATCCCCGGCATCTCCAGCTAAAAGAACCAGGCAGTAGGCGATGGAGAAGACCCCCGCCTGAGACCCTGGAGAGCCGCTGCCAGTCTGAGTAGGCAATACAATGACCTTGATAGACTGATGGTCTGATTCAGTTGAAGGCAGCGACTTGTGTATGATCTCAAAGCAGCAAGGAGGCACACATTAGGACAAGGCCCCTGAAATGTTCCCTCTTCTCATGTCATGGTTCCTAACCTGTCCCTCTGGCATAAGAAACTATGGAATTTTTACGTCATGACTGAACTAACGGATAATGTATTTCTTAATGAACACCCAGCTTCTTCCTCTGACTTTGCAAGTATCTGGTTCCCTATTTTAGATTATTTGGTACAGGAAAAGGACATCCCCAAGCAGACAAATGGTTTGTGTCTATAGTAATCTCCAATGCTCCAAGCTGCGGAGTCTTGTGAGCAAAAATTCTACTTTGTGAGCTGCTGGCATTAAAGTTGTGAGCAAGCAATATGGCTGCTGCATAAATTAGGTTGCTCTGGGGCCATCCTTCCTGAGCTGTGACAACGTGTGAGCTGGAGGCTAAAAAGCTATGAGCTAGCTCACACTAACTCAGCTTAGAGGGAACACTCTTCACCTGTATCCCTCTAGTCCTAGACCTCATTTGTGTCATCCTGGGCTATTTCTTTATGCACCTAGTAATAGACAAAAGAGAATATGGATTTGGAGGCGATCTGTTACTTTTAAATAGCTGTAAGCAGGGGTCATTTTAAATAGCTGTAAGCAGGGGACATCACCGAAGTATGTCAGAAGGAAAGAAAGAAAGAAGGGGGAGAGGGAGACAGAGAAGGAGAGAAAAAGGGAGGGAGAGAGAGAGAGAGAGAGGGAGGGAGGGAGGGAAGGAAGGAAGGGAGGGAGGAAGGAAGGAAGGAAGGAAGGAAGGAAGGAGCTGGCAGAGAGGGGACAGCTACTAATCCAAGCCTCAGAGATACCAGTATTCTGGGAGGATAGCTTCAGTGGTGGCTGAAGCCTTCAGAAGGCTGGTCGGAGGAACAAGGACCTCTCCAGGGGACCGGGGGGGGGGTCATTTTGCTGCATCCATGACACAAGCACGGGGGGGGGGGCTTGCGCCAACTCCTGGAGCTGAGCTCCCCCAAGCTCCTGCTCGAAATGACCCCTGGCTGTAAGTATGTACTTCATTTAATTTCTTTGGATGTATCATGTCTTATTTGTTGGATACTCAGTAACGTCACAAATTTAAATTTATAATGCTTTATTGCTTTATGGTACAAAAGGAAAACCTAATAAAGTGTATGTTTAAAAAATAACTTTGCACCTTCTCCATCCTTCTCTCCAGAGCCATTCGAGGACGCTTTGCGCGTGCCTCCCCCCGCACCACCGGCCCAGCTGGTGGCGTCCATGGAGGAGCAGCTGCGCCGGGAGCCCTGGTACCATGGCCGGATGAGCCGCAAAGAGGCCGAGAAGCTGCTGCAGGCCAACGGGGACTTCCTCGTGCGGGAGAGCACCACCACGCCGGGCCAATATGTGTTGACCGGCCTGCAAGGGGGACAGCCCAAGCACCTGCTCCTCGTCGACCCCGAAGGAGTGGTGAGTCTCTTGGGCCAGGGCAGTGGCAGAATCCAGATCTGCTCTGCACAATGCGTGGATCTTGTGTGTAGACTCCTCAGAAGCTTCCCGGGCATGGCATACCCAGGGGAGGGGCACTTTCAGCATCTCAGTGGCCACTGTTGTTTTGCGGATGGGGGAACTTTTCCTAGAATGGGGGAAAGTCTGGAAGTTTGGTGTAGTGGTTAGGAGCGCAGACTCTAATCTGTGAGAACCGGGTTTGATTCCCCAGTCCTCCTCTTGCAGCCAGCTGGGTGACCTTGGGTCAGTCACAAGTTCTCTCAGAGCTGTTCTCTCAGGAGCAGTTCTCAGGAGAGCTCTCTCAGCCCCATCTACCTCACAGGGTGTCTGTTGTGGGGAGGGAAGGAGATTGTAAGCCGCTCTGAAACTCCAAGTGAAGGGCGGGATATAAATCCAGTCTCCTCCTCCTCCTTCTTCTTCTTGTTCTGCAACTTTCCAAACCCCCACTGTCTCCTAGCTTTTAAGGCTTTTCTGAACTTCCCTCACTTGTGTGGCATTCCTTTTGCTTCAGTCTCATCCCCCCGTCCCCCGTTCTGCACAGATTTACTCCCTCTAGTGGGCAATTCAATATTACACCACTGTGTGTTCAGCCTATCTCCTTGCAGATTGCAGCCTATCTCTCTTGCAGAGAGCCAGTTTGGTGTAGTGGTTAAGTGCACAGACTCTAATCTGGGAGAATCGGGTTTGATTCCCCACTCCTCCACTTGCACCTGCTGGATGACCTCGGGTACGCCACAGCTCTGTACCAGCTGTTCTTTCAAGGACAGTTGTTTCAGAGCTCTCTCAGCCCCACCTACCTCACAGGGTGTCTGTTGTGGGGAGGGGAAGGGAAAGGAGTTTGTAAGCCGCTCTGAGACTCCAAGTGAGTGAAGGGTGGGGTATAAATCCAATCTCTTCTTTTTCTTCAGATTTAAACTGAGGTTTTTATGCCGAACATTAGATAGTGTAAAATCGAATTGACCTCTAGAAGGAGCAAAACACGTGCAAACGGGGGGGGAGGGGACCCCTCAAAACAACAGGAACACACAAGCGAGAAAAAGGAGAATGCATAAAAGTCCTTAGTGTGTGAATTACGAGAAATCGGAAACGTCGGATGCCGTCTGTGCAAACTGGCCTGAGTCTGGGGCAGTTCCGCTTTTCACAGCATGTGCACGCATGTTCCCCGCCTAAGGGACAGACAACACACGTGTGTGAATATGTGTTAGATCCCATCCCACCACTAGACTTCAGCCTTTCCAGGTCTGAATTTAGTTTTGAAACTAAAATCCGCAATATTGATAACTTGTTCAATTTTTCTCCTTCCCATCCTTAAAAATAACATGAAATGTGAACTAGGAAGCAGGGGGAGGTATTCCTGATGTGGCTGCAGTAGGCTACGCTGCAACCCACTGGTAATCCCCTGAACTCATACCGGTCTGCACTTGTCATGTTTCCTACGGGACAATCCCAGTGTCCACTGGGAAATTTCCGCATTATGGTTTCGGAAGGAGAGAAACAGATAGTTGTTCTAACTCAGGATTCTTCAGCCTTTTGTGAACCTGCAGATACCTTTGAAATTCGGACATAAGGTGGTGGGTGCAACCCCAAGATGGCTGCCACAAGAGGCGGAGCCAGCCGCGAGATGTCAGGGAGTGAACTCATACGTAACTCTGTTAGTAACTCTTTGACATTTCTGGCAAAAGCAGTGTTTAACAGGATGCCTTTTAAAATGGACATATTGCTTTAAAATTACTTTCTCGCATGCGTCTTCAGTCTTGCAGTACTGATGATTGTAATGTGAAGGGAGCCGCTGCCGAGTCGACTTTTGAATACCTGCATAGCCAATGAGGTCTCCAGCAGCCAGTCAGAAGCTATGCTGGGCAAAAGCCCCACCTGGCTCAGCCCACTTCCTAAAAACACTCGGCGGGTGCCCAGGAAGGTGCTAGTTGGGCACCCATGGGCACCACATTGGAGACTTCTGTTCTAACTTGGGCAGAGACAAGTTCTGGGTCGCTAGCATTGCTGTTTGTCCCCGTATAGGTCCGAACGAAGGACCACCGCTTCGAGAGCGTCAGCCACCTTATCAGCTACCACATGGACAATCGGTTGCCAATCATCTCGGCGGGCAGCGAGCTCTGCCTGCAGCAGCCCGTGGAGCGGAGGTCCTGAGACGCCAGGGGGCTGGGCACACCCCACCCCGTAGCACCGCCTTTTCCTTCCAGCTGCTCCTCCCGGGCTGGCCCACCTTCCGTAGGGCCCCGCCTCTCAGCCGGCCACACCGCACGGGCACCCGTGCCCCGTCTCAGCAGGCGTCAACGGCTCCCGTCTGGACTGACAGCAAGAGGGACACCATCTCTGCCAAAGCATCTCCCTCTTTCCCTGAACCGGATCCCAGCCCCATCCGGTAGCGGAAATCCGCCTGATCACTTTAGCCCTCCTTTCACCGCCCACGGGATTCTTTGTTTCTCACAACAGAAAGTCTGGGAGTGAAATTGCCTTTCCCTCCCCTTCGCCAAAGCCCCTCCAGGGTGCTAGTCCTTAGTGAGGGTGCTCGACTTCTTTTCCTTTCTCATCCCACCAACGCCGCCGCCCAGATTCCACGCCTGCCACTTCCTGTCCCTCTGCCAGGTGGGGCACCTGGTCCACTCCCAGCCCCTGAAGCAGCGAGACCGGGGGTGGGGGGGTTGTCGATTTCTTTCACAAGGGGTGCCCCGTTGAGCCTTCTTTCCCACGGATTCAGCCATGCCAAAGTCCCTCATCATATGTGGGGGGGGGGGGAGCAGAGGCCTCGGACCCTCAAAGCACAAAAAGAGGGCCCACCGTCCTGCTCTCGAACATGTAACACCCCCCCCCCCCAGTTTGACATATTAACTCTGTGTGCCTTGACCCTTTTACAGGTCTGAGATTTTATGCAAAGCCCCTGTGCTCTGGGGGCACAATCCTTGCCTGTTCTTTTTTTTTTTGGGGGGGGGGGGAGAAAAGCAGGCAAAAAGAGCCACCGCCTAACCCCCCCCCCCCCGCAGTAGCCACAGTCTCCGACCGGCCGCAGCCGCCTCTCCCTGTTGAGACAGGCCAAGCCGCCCTCAAAGTTGGAGGAGAGGAGGGTGGGCTTCCTCTGGGCTAGGACGCCCCCACACTACACTTCCTCTGCCCGCTCCTCCCCACCTTCGAAAGAAGCACAGAGGCTCAGCGGCGGAGAGTCCCGCCAGGAGAAGGGGATGCTTCCGGGACCGAAGGCTAAAGCCCCCGTGTGAGGCTGTAAGCTCAGGTCGACAGGGTTTCCAGAGCACCCAAAGGGCCTTTGGGGGGGGGGGGAAGGGGACAAGGCCTTGCACAGCTCTGCCTGCCCCCCCTCCCCCCCCCCCAGGTCTGTATATACGTTTGATAACCTCATCTTGCATGTAGATTGTAATACTCCAAAAACCAAAGTGTAGCCCTCCCCCGCACCTGTTATCACTGTGCCTGCCCCCCAAAAAACCATGGGGGCTTCGTTTTCACCTCACTCCTTTCCCCCAACTGTTTCCCCATCACCACTACTACACACAATTTGTATCAGTTTGATTTATCTTGATTATACCAAAGGAACCCAATGGTTATTATTAAAGTTGGTATTTCTTTACCCCTCCGGTCGCTGGAAGTGTCTATGGGGCCGGGAGGGCTGGGCGATGGAGAGAGAGCTTTGACTCTCAAAAGCTCGTTCCCCAAAAACTCTTGTTCGTCTCAAAGGCACTACTGGACTCAAATTAGGTTTGCTAGCTCCGGTTTGGGAAACACCTGGAGATTTTGGTGGTGGAGCCTGGGGAGGGCGGGGTTTGGGGAGGAGACGGGAGGGACCTCCACAGGGAATAATACCATAGAGTCCCCTCTCCAAACCAGCCATTTTCTCCAGGGTAACTCAGCTCTGTCATCTGAAGATCAATTGTAATAGATCTCAGGGGGCCACCTGGAGGTTGGCAACCCTAGCTCAAATCCAGTTGGGAGATTTATGGTGGGGGGAGCTGTAGACAAGGCCAGGGCTTTTTTTTCTGGAAAAAGAGGCACTGAAACTCTCAAGAGGGAAGTGTTCCCTCTAAGCTGAGTTAGTCTGAGGTAGCTCACAGTTTTTTAGCCTCTAGCTCACACATTTTTATCTTAGCTGAGGAAGGATGGGGCCAGGTCGAACTAATTTATGCAGCAGCCCAATTGCTCGCTCACAGCTTTAATACCAGTAGCTCACGTAGTAGAATTTTTGTTCACAAGACTCCACAGCTTAGAGGGAGCCCCTTTGGCAGTGATTCTACCTGGGAGGTGGTGTCTATTTATGTCGGGGGACCGAGGTCGTTGCATGATTGCGCTTCCCTTTCTCGAACTGGTTTTGCAACCGCCGCAGCAGCGTGTTTAGTAAAGAGGCGTTTGAACCTACTGAGTCCTCTCCCCCCACCCCCGCTTCCTGGGAAAACACAGCCAGGGGACTGGGAAGGTTGTGTTAAGCAGCCCTGCAGGGCGAAAATTGAGAAATACCTGGAGATTTCAGGGGAGGGACCTCAGTCGGGTATAATGCCGATTAGAGACAAAGTTTGAGCCCAGTGGCTGAAGAAGCTAGGATGCACACGAAAGCTTATACCCAGAATTAAACTTTGTTGGTCCTAAAGGTGCACTCGAATTTTGTTCTGTTGCTTCGGACCAACACGGCCACCCCCGAATCTATAATGTCATAGTCCGCCCTCCAAAGCAGCTGTTTTCTCCAGTGGAACTGATTTTGGTTGCCTGGAGAACAATCGTAATAGTAGATCGCCAGGTTCCACCTCCTAGAGGCTGGCAATCCTGTTTCCACGCTTCCATCTGGCAATCCCCTTGCGCGTGAGTTTGTGTAGGACAAGGAGCGGATCCCCCTACTGACTTTCAATGGGGGCGACAGATAACAAAAAGCTGTGTAATACTTTTTAATTAGGGGGAAGGAACAAGGGGGGGGGGGTGGAATTCAACCCAGGCCAGGCAACGAAAAAGGCTGAAAAGAAGAAGAAACTATTATATATCGAATGATCACTGTCAGGTCTCTTTGTTTTTAAAAAACTAACTGAAACTATTCAAAAAACTTAAATTATGAATATTAAAAGCTGTGCCTCAAAATACATCATTTTTGGTTACATATATAGGTACCTGTCTATATAACCAAATACTGATGTATTTTGAGGCACAGTTTTTAATATTTACAATTTGAGTAAAATACTTTTAATGAGGGTTAACAGTGCCAACTTTCGAGCTCATCAGAACTCTGCATCGGAACAGATACTACAAAATTTGTCAACCCCCCCCCCCCCGGGGAAAAAACTAGACGATTATACAGAGAGAGAAAAAGCAGCGCTTTCAGGGCACGATATAAAAACCTAGCCGTGCCGAACGCTGCCAGCCTTGCTTCTTTCGCTGTGGATAAGAGCTCCCTTGGTTCGTTCCTACAACTCCCATGATGCATCACAATAGCTGCATAAGTGCGATTGGCCAGCACCTTCCACTCTTTTGTGTTGATTGGCTGAGCGCAATACGCTAATACCTCACCATCCAATCCCAAGGCGGGCACTCCCACTCGGCTTCTCCCAAAGAGAAGGGAAGGCAACTGTTCTCTCCCCTCCCCTAAAATAGACAAGAAGAACTTTGACGTTGAGACCTGATCATAAACCGCCTCAGGAACCTGCGGAAACATACCAAATGGTCGATGCCAGCATACACTGTCTTCTACCCCCCCATATAAAAATGGTACCTTCCCATCGTCTCGTCTGGGGCGGAGCCACTTGAGGCTACAGGGGGGAATGAAAAACTTGAGGGCACTTCCGGTCTCTACAAAGCCAACGGAGCTTTTACCATAGAGATGCCAAGGTGCAGAACGGCACTTCTCTAGGCCCTCAGAGACACCACAGATAGAAACCACTACATTAAAACAGAACGGCCGGGTTTTCTCGGAGGGGGGAGGAATCCAGGCCAAACACCGTTCTTTAAAAAACCCCTTTACCGGAAGTTCATGCTTAATACCCCCCCTTATGGCGCCCTTCTCCGTATCATTGACCATAGAGCTAAAGCCTAGAGTAGCACACCGCGGCAAGGGGGTGTGTCACTCGTCCGAATCCGGAAGTTCCTTTTCCGAGCAGCCACCGAGATGCCGAGGCCTAGAGCGGCCGCACCCAAGCCTATAAAACCCCCCGAGGCCCGAGCCCTCCTTTCTCTCCCTCCACAGGAAGTGCGGCCCGCGCGCCGCTCTGGCCGCCTCTCTCCATGGCGCTGCGTTCCCAATCGCCGGCGCAGGCGACGGGCTTCCGCTTCCCGTCGCGATGGCGCGGCCCGGGGCAGCGCGGCGCCTGTAGCTGCTCGGCCCGCCTGCCCTTCGCCTTCCCCCCGTCTCTTATGGCGGCCCCGCACCCCGAGAAGCTGGAGGGCGGAGTCGGGCCCGCCCCGCCGCCCCCGGGCCCGCCCCCGCCGCCGCCCCCGCCCGGCAGCCTCTCCGCGGGGCCCGGCCGGAAGCAGGGCAAGGCCGGTAAGAAGGGTGGGCGGCCTTCCTCCCCCCGCAGCCTCCTCAGCAGGCGGGCCCCATGGGAGGCCGTGGCCCTCTTTCGCTCCTGCGGAACTCACTGCCACAAGGAGTGGGGGGGGAGGCCCTGGGGCGGGTGGATAGTTGGAGAAGAGGGGAGGTGGGCGCCTGTGGAGGCCTGGAATGGGACAGCCAGCGTGGTGGTTTGGGGCGCCCAAGTAGGATTGCCAGATCCAGGCTGGGAAACTCCTGGGGATTTGGGGGTGGAGCCTGGGGAAGACAGGGACCTCAGTGGGGCGCAGTGCCACAGAGACTCCACCCTCCAAAACATCCATTTTCTCCAGGGGAACTGATCTCTGCAGTCTGGAGATGAGCTGTGATTCCAGGGGATCCCCATGTCCCACCTGGAGGCTGGCATCCCAATGCCCAAGTTAAGACAGGGACGGGGGTGGGAAGTGACCAATGCCCCCTCTAAGCTGCAGAGTCTTGTGAGCGAAAATTCTACTTTGTGAGCTATTGGCATGAAATTTGTGAGCGAGCGATTTGGCTACTGCATCAATGAGTTTGCTCCGGAGTTTGCTTCCCGAGCTAAGACAAAAATGGGTGAGCAGGAGGCTGAAAAACTGTGAGCTGGCTCACGTTAACTCAGCTAAGAGAGGACAGTGGTGGGGGGATAGTTGAAAAAGTGGGGAGGCGGATGCCTGTCGAGGGTCTTGAGACTCGAAATGGGTCTGCCCGTGTGGTCAAGTGGAGCAGTTGGGGTGCCTGAGTTTAGATGGGAGTGGAAAGAGACCCGGTTCTGGTCTTCTGAGTTTGACTGTCTCTGGGGAGGTCAGACGGTGGGGAGAGACTCCATCTCTAGGAAGCCAGTTTCAGTGGGTGGTCATCTTGGGTCTGCAGTAGAAGAGCCGGCTTTAAGTCCAGTAGTGACTTGGAGGGTATGAACTGTCCAGAGTCCACCTTCCTTTTGTTTGCGGATTCAGCATAGAGGCTTCGTTTCCTTGGATGCTTCAAAAGTTGAGCACTGGATCCCTTTGGCGTCTGTCAAAGGGAACTTTGACTCTCGAAAGCATACACCCCCCAAAAAATCCAGTTGATCTCTAAGGTGCCGCTGGGCTGCTCCATCTCCAGAGACAGTAAACCTCTGAATCCCAGTGCTAGGAGGCAACACCATGGGAAGAGCTGTGTTTCCATGCCCTGTTTGTTGGCTGTTCAGGGCTACTGACAGATCAAGGTGGGGAGCTGTGTGAGTCGGTCTGTAGTAGCAGAAAAGAGCGAGAGTCCAGTAGTACCTTCAAGACTAACACAATATGTGGCAGGGGATGAGGTTTTCTGAGTCACTGCTCACTTCTTCCGATACAGCAAGACGGGTAGCCGTTTGAGTCTTTCTGTAGCAGCACCTTCAAGACTAACAAAATATGGGGCAGGGAAGGAGCTTTTGCCGGTCACTGCTCACTTCTTTTGATAGAGCAAGACAGGTAGCTGTTTGAGTTTGTCTGTAGCAGCAGTCCAGCAGCACCTTAAAGACTAACCAGTTTTGTGGCCCAGTAGCAGCTTTCATGAGTCACTGCTCACTTCTCCAGGTATCTGAAGAAGTGAGCAGTGGCTCATGAAAGCTCATACCCTGCCATATATTTTGTTAGTCTTTAAGGTGTTACTGGACTCTTGCCCTTTTCGGGGTTACTGGATGTTCGTAGGCAGTGTGACCTCTTGTCACGCCTCCTTCGTTGCATTCCTGCTCTCAAGGAGGGGCCCAGGAAGAGAAGCTTTCTTGTGCTGCTAGGTGTGTCCTCAGCTGCTGGGGCGGGGCAAGCAGCCCCTCGTTCCTGCCCTGCAGCTAGGCCAAAGTGCAACCTGTTGTGAAACCGAAGTTGCCAGAGGGGCGTTCTTTGCTTCCAGGAATACTTGACTGTGGTCTGCTAGTCAGTTGATGGCATTTGGTCAGCTGACTAGTGTTATCTGCTGGTGGTCCCCGGCCCCCAAAGGCATCCGGCTGTCCTCATCCAGGGCCTTTTCGGTCCTGGCCCCAACCTGGTGGGACTCTCTGCCGAACGCTATCAGGGCTCTGCAGGATCTGATGCAATTTTGCAGTGCCTGCGAGGCAGAGCTGTTCCGCCAGGCTTTTGGTTGAGGGCAGCGATGATTCCATCTTGGCTGGCACCAGTGTTCCCTTTAAGCTGAGTTAGTGTGAGCCAGCTCACAGTTTTTTAGCCTCCAGCTCACAAATTTTTGTCTTCGCTCGGGAAGGGTGGCTAATTCATGCAGTAGCCAAATCACTCGCTCACAACTTTCATGGCAGTAGCTCACAAAGTAGAGTTTTTGCTCACAAGACTCCACAGCTTAGAGGGAGCGTTGGCTGGCCCCCTCCTCTGTTATTTACATCCACTTCGCCCTCCCCCCCCCCCCCCCCCCGCCTGCAAAGTAGCCGGCAGCTGGAATTGGGACTGACTACTGATTCACCCATTGGGAATTGGGACTGACTACTGATTCACCCATCTGATTGTGGGAAATGTTTTGCTAATATTTTAATTGGTTTTAACTTGTGTCTGTTTTATGAATGCTGGACATTCCCCTGAGCCGTGCTGTGACAGGGATTGGGTGATTCATAAACCCAAAAAGTAATGATAATAAATAAAAGACAAGCAATTTATTTATTCATTTATTTTTATAGTGAGCCGGTTGTTTGTTTGGGCTTGTTCACACAGCCGCCCACCGTGTTCTTCAGCCCCTTGGAGGCTGCCTTTGGTTTTGGGCCGCTAAACACTCATGCTTTCTTTTCCCCTTTCCTCTTGCTTTTCCCCCTCGCTGAAACCAGGCCTTCAAATGAAGAGTCCCGAGAAGAAACGCCGCAAGTCCAACACACAGGTAATGGAGGCCATCGTGTCTGTCTGCTCTTCTTCCAGGGGCTGCCTGTGGGGTCGCTGGGGGTGTTCCTTTGTGGGGCGCTGCCTCTTAGTCCTGGCCCCACCTCGCCAGGCTGGCAGTTCAGCCGCAGTTTAAAGTTCTCTGGTACAGGGAGGAGGGGCTGTGGCTCAGTGGAAGCCTCTGTTTAGCAGGCAGAAGGTCCCAGGTTCAGTCCCCGGCACCTCCACTTAAAAAAGACTGGGCAGTAGGTGTCAGGAAAGACCTCTGCCTGAGACCCTGGAGAGGGGCTTTACTCGGTGGCAGAGCCTCTGCTTTGTGGGCAGAAGGTCCCCGATCCAGTCCCCAGCATCTCCAGAGCCAGTTTGGTGTAGCGGTTAAGTTTGCGGACACTAATCTGGGAAAACCGGGTTTGATTCCCCACGCCTCCACTTTCAGCTGCTAGATGACCTTGGGCAAGCCATAGTTCTCTCAGAGCTGTCCTTGAAAGGGCAGTTTCTGTCAGAGCTCTCTCAGCCCCACCTACCTCACATGGGGTGTCTGTTGTGGGGAGGAGAAGGGATGGGCGTTTGTAAGCCGCTCTGAGGCGCCGAGTGAAGGGCAGGGTATAAATCCAATCTCTTCTTCTAAAAAGGATCAGGCAGTAGGTGATGGGAAAGGCCTCTCCCTGAGACCCTGGAAAGAGGCTTTAGCTCAGTGGTAGAAGGTCCCAGGTTCAACCCCCAGCATCTCCAGTCAAAAAGGACCAAGCAATAGGTGATGTGGAAGACCTCTGCCTGAGGTCCTGGAGAGGGCCTGTAGCCCAGTGAAAGGGCCTCTGCTTGGCATGCAAAAGGTCCCAGGCTCAATCCCCAGCCTCTCCAGTTAAAATGGACCAGGCAGCAGGGGATGTGGAAGATCTCAGCCTGAGACCCTGGAGAGCTGCTGCCAGTCTGAGTAGGGGTTGTGGCTCAGTGGAAGAGCCCGCACTTTGCACGCAGCAGGTCCCAGGTTCCATCCCCGGCATCTCCAGTTAAAAAGGACGAGGCAGTAGGTGATGGGAAAGACCTCTGCCTGAGACCCTGGAGAGCCACTGCCAGTCTGAATAGACAATACTGACAGAGATGGACCAGTGCTCCGATTTAGTATAGCACAACAGCAAAAAGAACAACCACTGTGAAATACAGCACTATTGCAATAAAGTCAAAATTGATACACGTATATACTTAAAGTGTTATTATAATGTATTAATTATCTCTCTTGTCAACAAGCCCTGTCTCATTTGTGCTTTGGACACTGCACAGATTTGGATTAATTCTATTTATAAATTTTGCTTGGGCTCTTCCCTTGGGAGGGTTTTCTACATGCCGCTTTGATACTGAATGGGAATAACTCCGTTTTTGTGCTGAATGCCTCACATGGAATATTGAAAATAATTAAGACATTATAATAACACTTTGAGAGAGTGTGTGTGTGTGTGTGTGTCACTTTTTACTTTCGCCTTTATTGCAAGCGCGCTGTATTTCACAGCGGTTGTTTTAGCTCTCGCCTCCTCTGCACTGTGATTCCTTTGGTAGTAGTGATTTAGTATAAGGCAGCTTCGTCTGTGAGAGGCATATTTTTGCTGCGTCACGCAAGCCTGGCGCCACATCTCCTTTGCCAGCTGCGGCTTTTTCTGGCCGTTCAGCTGATCGGAACGTTGTGGTGATAAAGGAAGACCAGGAACCATGGAAGATGCCCAGTCGTGGCCCCCCCCAGTTGCTTTGGCAAAGTTCAATGTGCTTTGCCCTGCCGCTCAGCAGGTGGTGACGTAGCCTTTTGGCGCGTGAGGTGCCACTGATTGCCGAGCAGCGTGTCAGGATGCACCCAGTGTTAACTCAAGCGCAGTGACGTTGCCTGCAGTTGCAAGGTTAGGTCTTTAGAACATCCTAACCTTGACAGCCCCTGACCTGGATAGCCCAAGCTAGCCCAACCTCATCAGATCTCAGCAGCTAAGCAGGGGCGGCCCTGGCTGGTATTTGGATGGGAGACCTTCGAGGAATACCAGGGTCGTGACGCAGAGGCAGGCAATGGCAAAACCACCTCTGAACGTCTCTTGCCTTGAAAAAACCCTCCAGGGTTGCCAGAAGCCAGCTGTGACTTGATGGCAAAACCTCAACAGCCACCTTGACAGAAGGCGAATCAGTTCAAGGAGGAAAGGAGGGGGCGTTTCCCCCCTTGAACTGACTCATCTTCTGTCAGCAATTCCTGCTTCATAGCAGACCAGTGGAGGGGGGAATCCCATCAGGTTATTTGGAGTGAGTGCGTTGAGTCAAGTTGTTCCCGTCTCACAGCAACCCTATGAATGAATGAAATCCAAAAGGTCCTCTCGTTAAGAGCCTTGCTCAGGTCTTGCCGCATGAGGGCCGTGGGCTCCTCCATGGAGTCAATCGATCTCCTGTTAGAGTTTCCCTGCCGCCTTCCACTTTCCTTAGCATCGTTGTCTTTTCCAGTGACTCTTGTGTTTTCACCATCTGACCAAACTACGTAGCCACAGTTTAGGCATTGTAGCTTCTACGGAGAGTTCAGGCTCGATTCGGTTTAGAGGAGGGCCCTCTTTTCCCTGCCTGCCTGCCAAGGAAACCCCCTGCCGTGCCTTCAGGGTGACATCGTTCGCTGACTTCTGTGATGGATACAGGAGCCAGCTGCACGACTGAAGCGTTATACCTTCTTAACAAAGGTATCTTTACAGAGTCCAAGCTTCAGGCCCTCCCGGTTCAGGAGCAACGGCTGAAAGCTCATAGGCTGAAGAGCTGGGAGACAAAGGCGAGCCAGGCAGAGTTGTCTAAATATGGGCGCCCTTTGAGCAAAATGTCTGGAATAAATCTAGACAATCGAGATCACTGATGTAAAGTTTTTGCTTGCTCCTTTGCCCGCTCCTTTCCTCTCTCTTCGCAACTAATAACAGGGAGAGCACCGCTGACACTGTTAGCGTCTTTCATTCTGCTCCCTCAGAGAGCCAGTTCGGCGCAGTGGTTAGGAGCGTGGACTCTAATCTGGGAGAACCGGGTTTGATTCCCCACTCCTCTACTTGCGGCTGCTGGTGTGACCTTGGGTCATTCACATGTTCTCTCAGAGCTGTTCTGGAAAGAGCAGTCCTTGAAAGAGCGCTCTCAGCCCCGCCTACCTCGTGGGGTGTCTGTTGTGGGGAGGGGGAAGGAAAGGGAGATTGTAAGCTGCTCTGAGACTGAGTGAAGGGCGGGGTATAAATTTAATCTCCTCCTCCTCCTCCTCTTCTTTTTCTCTTCTTCTTCTTTCCAACCCCCCCCCCCCCCCCCCAGTGCCTCCTAGCTTTTAAGGCTTTTAAGGCTTTTCTGCATTTTCACTTTCATCACTCGTGTGTTCCTTTTGCTTCTGGCCTGCCCCCGGTTCTGCACCGTATTACTCCCTCTAGTGGGCAATTCAGTATTACACCCCTGTGTGTTCAGCTCTCTGAGCCCCACCTACCTCCCAGGGTGTCTGTTGTGGGGAGAGGAAGGGAAAGGAGGTTGTAAGCTGCTCTGAGACTCCTTTGAGTAGATTCGAAACCCAGGAGCACCTTAGAGACAACCAGCTCCCTTAGTCACATACAAGCGGGAATGGACATCCCTGAGTCCTTCTATCCCAGGCTGAAGGTGGGAGGGGTGTGTCGAAGAGGAACCAAGCGGTGACTCTCGGAAGCTGATTCCCCGGTAATATTTTTTGGTGTCTAAGGTGCTTCTGGACTCGAATCTAGCCGCCCGCAGAATCTGCAAGGCAGAATTCGAACAGAGGCGGTTTGCCATCGTCTGCCTCTGCACAGCAGTCCTAGAATTCCTCGATGACCTCCCACCCAAGCACTAGCCGGGGCTGACTCCGCTGAGTTTCCAAGATCCGATGAGATCAGGCTAGCCTGGGCCGTCCGAGTCGCTCGAAAGCACCCATGTCATTTCTTGGAGGCTGGAAAAATCATCTTTGGACGGTTCCACTCCAGCTTTGTATTTAAAAAAGGAGGGACTTCTCTGTATAGAGAACACTAGTTGGTTTTATGTTATTGGATTGGTATCCCATCGTCCTTTCGCAGCGGGCTGAGGGCGGGTTCCCCCAAATATAATACATGGGAATTAAAAACAGTTTAAAATACATCCGATAAACTACAGTGCAATTTCTGTATATTCCATCGGTGCCTCAACGGATGTAACCTGTCATAATTGATTACTCAGATCTGATCCACCGAAGGGGAGGCCCAATAGATAGATAAAGCGGAGGGTGCCCACCACCTCAACTGATAGCCTGGTGGAGGCGCTCCATCTTGCAGGCCCTTTGGAACTGTAAAAGGTCTCATAGGGAGCTCATCCCGCCAGGACGGAGCCATCACCGAGAAAGCCCTGGCCCTCGTTGAGGTAAGAGGGATGTCCCTGGGGCCAGGGACTGCCAGTAGATGTTGGTTAGCAGACCGTAATGCTCTTTGGGGCTCCTGTGGGGAGATGCGGTCTCTCAGGTACGCAGGTCCCTGGCCGCCGAGGGCTTTGAAGGTAAGCGAAGAGGGTCAAGCGAACAAAATAAGTTATTATAAAAATACAAATATTTATTATGGCGTACACATTAATAAAAGATGAAACCGGTTAAAAGAAACGGTCCAAATACCAGACTCTTAAAACTTTTACAAACAGAGTTGATAGTCTTACGTATACAATTGGCCAGTATGTCTTCTGACCAGTAGACCGTAGGTATTTCGGCCTCTTTGAGCCTTCCTCAGTGGTCTCTCTGACTATTGTAACACAACACGCATCCAGAAGTAAATAAATGGAGAAAGATGTTCTGTCGAGCCAGGCGTTGCTTTCTCACGTGCTGTGAAGTTGCTAAACGTTTCCACAGCAGGGCCATGGATAATCTCTCACGGGAACTGCACACGCTCTCCAAATTTGTTCTGGTAACAGTTCTCCAGTGTGTCTGGTTGTGCGTCTCTTCCATCAAAGGATTACCACCTACACCATAATAAATATAAATAAAATGATATCCTGGATGAAAGATTTTGGCCATACCGTTGATCTGGAGGAATGGTCAAGGATGGGGAAAACACTTAAATATATGAGTGCTGTTTCATATAAGGAAAATTTGTATAAGCTATTTTGTAGATGGCACTGGTCTCCGGACAGGATAGCTAAATGTTTCGTTAATGCATCAAACCTGTGTTGGAAATGTGGAAAAAATGTAGGAACATGCTACCACATGTGGTGGAAGTGTAGGAAAGCCCAAAGTTACTGGAAGAAAATTCTAAAAATGATTCAAGATATACTTAATATAGAACTACCGTTATTACCAAAACACTTTTTACTAAACATGCTTCCAGATTGGTTAAGTAAACCGGACACTATCTTTATAGTTTATATTGTTACTGCTGCACGAATTACGTGGGCAAAACATTGGAAACTAGCTAACGGCCCCGCAATCGGTGACATATCGTGCAAATTGATGGAGTTGGCAGAAGCAGAAAAGTTAAGCCGGACTTTATATGGGAAAAAGAAAAAAAAATTGCAGGAAAAATGGTCGAAATTTTACGAATGGTGTAAAAATGACTGAATGACTCAAAATAATGGAATTATTAATTGTAGAGACCTTAAGTTGAGATAACAATGTAACAAATCAAAAAGATGTTGACGTCCGATTTAAGTACTAAGATGTATAGATATGGATGTAATAGATGTTATAGATGTTAATAGGTGTGCTAAAATCTGACTTTGTATAGAGTTGGACATAGAATATGTTTGTAAAATAAAAAATTGTTATACAAAATAAATAAATACATATTTCTATTTTTATACAATACACAATACAATACACAACCTTTATTGGCATACACTGCAGGGACAGCAATAAAAAAACCAGTAGCAAACAGCTCGCAGTAAACCAAACAGTAGCTGACATGACTAGATGGATATTTTTATAACTTGTTTTGTTAGCTTGGCCCTCTTATACCGCAGCCATATTTTGGGTTGAATCCCCCCCCCCTTTTTTTTCTTGAAACGGACCCGGTACGCAGTCGTCCCAACGAGGACGGGGCCAGGCGGGAGATAAATACGATGCCCCTGCCCGCAGTCTGAAGGGCCCCAGTGCAGAATTCTCCTCTTGGCGGGTCTGAAAAGTCGATCCGTTTGTCCACGGCTTCCCTCCTCCCCTCACTTGTTTTCTGCTTTCTCCTTGCAGGGCCCCGCCTACTCCCACCTCTCGGAGTTCGCCCCGCCGCCCACCCCCATGGTCGACCACCTCGTGGCCTCCAACCCCTTCGAGGATGACTTCGGCACCCCCAAAGTCAGCTCGGCCGCCGCCCCGTTCCTCGGCAGCCCCGGACCCTTCGGGAACTTCCGCATGCAGGGGGCCATGGGCCCACAGGTGCCCCCCGGCTATGGGGGAGGCCCCCAGCCCATGCGGAGGCAGCCACCCCCCTTTGGTCCTGGCCAGATGGGCCCGGCGTTCAACATGCCCCCGCAGAACGCCGCTTACGTCCAGGCCGGCGGGATGGGCTTCGGCGGGCAGCCCTTTGGGCAGGCCCTGGGACAGAACTTCAGCCCTCCCGGTGGCCAGCTCATGCAGGGACCCATGGGGGGCTTCGGGCCCATGATCTCCCCGACCATGGGGCAACCCCCGCGGGGAGGAGAGGTGGGCCCGGGGCCCGGCCTCAACCCCCCCGGGGGCCCCCCGATGGCCCAGCGCTTCGGCCAGCCGGCCAACATGTTCGGACAGTCACCGATGCCCCGCCAGAGCCTTCCCAACCTGCCGCCCAACCCCAGCCCCTTCCCCGGCCCCGACCCGGGCTTCCCTCCCGGCGGTGAAGACAACGGCGGGGGCGGGAAGCCCCTCAACCCCCCCGCCAACACCTTCAGCCAGGAGCAGCACACGGGGTCGCCGGTGGCCACCGTGAACGGCACCCAACCCACCTTCGCGCCCAACAGCACCGGGCACGCCGGCACGGGCACCCCCGAGGCCAACAGCCTGCCGCCCCCTCCCGGCAAGGCGGCCGGCAACTCTGGCCACCAGCCCCCGCCCGGACTGGTGTACCCCTGCGGGGTCTGCCGCAGCGAGGTGAACGACGACCAGGACGCCATCCTGTGCGAGGCATCCTGCCAGAAGTGGTTCCACCGGGAGTGCACGGGCATGACGGAGAACGCCTACGGGCTGCTGACCACTGAGGCCTCGGCCGTCTGGGCCTGCGACTACTGCCTCAAGACCAAGGAGATCCAGTCCGTCTACATCCGGGAGGGCATGGGCCAGCTGGTGGCCGCCAACGACGGCTGAGCCGGACCGCGAGCGGACGGCGACTCGAGCCACAGATGGCGGAGACGGCGCCGGTTTTTATGCCGCTAGACTCTCTGGGGCTCCGTTTGGGCCGCAAACACGCACACACACACACACACACGAGCAGCTGGTCTGTGGACAGGTACACAAACGGTCCCTTTGCCGACTGGCCGGAAGAGCCCCCTCCTAGCGAGACTGGTGGAAACCGGGCCAGAGGCTGCGTCGGTGGAGCTTCTGCATTGATGGAACTCCTTCGGAACCAGAGGGCGGTTCTCGTCTCTGTCAGTGGCTCTTCTTCCCCTGGAATCGATCCCCAACCCGGTTCTGTCTTGGATTTCCACCGTTGTTTGTGAGGCTGCGTCGCAGAGCTGTATGGATGGTCCATAGCGTAGGGTTGGCAACATTCCTCTCCACACCCCCCCCCCCCCCAATACCAGGCCCCTGCTGTGCTTCAGAGTTGTGCAGCCAGCCCGTCTTTGTGTCCAGGGAACCGCCGCTGTGGTTTGAAGTGGCGTCTGGTCTTCACATCCAGGGGCAGCCCTTGCTTTCCTCCCTCACCCAAGAGAGGTTGGGTTGTTTTGCAGAAAAATGGTAACGCGTTAAGCCTGTCCTTGGCTTCTGTCTGAGCTATCATGGTATTAAGCCTCGGGCAGGGTGCAGTTAATCCATGAACCACAGTGGCCGCTGCCACCATTTCAGCGGCTTCTTCCCCCTTCTGCACTGACATAACCCGGTCTTTGTCCCATGTGGGTTCTTCCAAAGAGGGGAGGGTCCATTCCCGGAACTCAGCTTGGTTCCTGTTCGGTGCTGATCTATCCTACTGACACAATTTTAAAAGTTTTGTCGGCCGTGGCTCGCCCAAGCCGGACTGTTCCGGGGACCACGCCAAGCGAAGGAACCAAGCGGTTGAAGATCACACCCCGGAGCTTGGGATTGTAGCCACGTGAGCTGGGACGGACCAATCATGCCCGGAAAAGACTCTCGGTGGGCCGGGCATTCAAACACAGCCATGCAGGAGAAACTCCTGGAGTTTTCTTTCTTTTTTTTAATGTTTGTTTCTATTACCTTTGCTGTTTTGGTGAATCTCCTCAGTCCTGATTTTTTAATTTTTTAAAAAAAAAATTTGGTCGTGCTTACTGTTGTGGTTTGGTTTTTGTTTTTTAAAAAAGTGTAAATCCTGCTGGAACTTTTGACAGCGAAATAATTTGGCCGCGGAGGGTGGGGCAAATTTTGGTCTATACACACAAGACTCCCCGCTGTATGTTTTTATGTGTGATGATTAAAAAGAAAATTTTGTACCGTACTGTTAACAGTATAATTTTAAGGGAAAGCAAGCTTGTGGGGGGGACCCAGGTATAGTTCTATGCGTGTTTCGATGACTGGTGTCAGCAGAGAGTCAGCTTTTTAAGTTAATTATTAAGTGGCAAAGCGATGGACGAACCTCAGAACATCAGAAGAGCCCTGCTGGATAAGACCAGTGAGGGTCCATCTAGTCCAGCATCCTGTCTCACACAGAGGCCTCAACCAGTTCCTCTGGAGGGCCAAGAACAGGGTAGAGAGGCCGAGGCCTTCCCCTCAAGAACATAGGAAGAGCCCTGCTGGATCAGACCAGCGGTTCATCTACTCCAGCATCCTGCTCCACATACTGGCCAACCAGTTCCTGTTGAGGGCCAGCAACAGGGGAAGGCCTCAGTCTCTCTGCCCTGTTGTTGGCCCTCCAGAGGAACTGGCTGAGGCCACTGTGTGAGACAGGATGCTGGACTAGAGGGACCCTCACTGGTCTGATCCAGCAGGGCTCTTCTTAGATCCTTATGAGGGGAAGGCTTCAGCCTCTCTGCCCTGTTGTTGGCCCTCCAGAGGAACTGGTTGAGGCCACTGTGTGAGACAGGATGCTGGACTAGACGGACCCTCACTGGTCTGATCCAGCAGGGCTCTTCTGATGTTCTTATGAGGGGAAGGCCTCAGTCTCTCTGCCCTGTTGTTGGCCCTCCAGAGGAACTGGCTGAGGCCACTGTGTGAGACAGGATGCTGGACTAGGTGGACCCTCACTGGTCTGACCCAGCAGGGCTCTTCTGACGTGACCCCAGTGAGACTTTCAAGGCAAGAGACCAGAAGAAGAGATTGGATTTATACCCCGCCCTTTGCTACCTGAAGAAGTCTCAGAGCAGTTTACAAACTCCTTTCCCTTTCCCTCCCCACAGCAGACACCCTGTAAGGTAGGTGGGGCTGAGAGGGCTCTTTCCAGGACTGCTCTGGAGAGAACTGCTCTGAAGAAACTTGTATCTGCCCCAAGGTCACACCAGCAGCTGCAACTGGAGGAGTGGGGATTGGGGAACCAAACCTGGTTCTCCCAGATTAGAGCCCGCCCTCCTAACCGCTATACCAAACTGGCTCTCAGAGATTTGCCATTGCCTGCCTCCGTGTAGCGACCTTGGATTTCCTTGGTGGTCTCTCATCCAAGTACTAACCAGAGCTTCTGGAGTTAATATTGAGGATCTGAAGAGATCAGGCTAGCCTGGGCCATCCAGGTTTGGTGAGCCGATTTGGCGTAGTGGTTAGGAGCGTGGACTCTAATCTGGGAGAACCGGGTTTGATTCCCCACTCCTCCACTTGCAGCTGCTGGCGTGACCTGGGGTCACTTACAAGTTCTCTCAGAGCTGTTCTCTCAAGGGCAGTCCTCGAAAGAGCTCTCTCAGCCCCACCTACCTCACGGGGTGTCTGTTGTGGGGAGGGGAAGGGAAAGGAGATTGTAAGCAGCTCTGAGACTCCGAGTGAAGGGCGGGGTATAAATCCAATCTCTCTCAGGTCAGGGTTTGAATCTGGGCATTCATGAAAACAGTAACTTCTGGTCCAGGTCCGGGCCAGTAGCACCTTTTAATCCTCCCTTGTGCCATGGAAGCTCACTGGGGGACCTTGGGCCAGTCACTCAGCCTAACCTACCTCGCAGGGTTGTTATGAGGATGAAATGGAGGAGAGGAGAATGATACAAACTGCTTTGGGTTCTCACTGAGGAAAAAAGCGGGGTGTAAATGAATTAATTAAGTAAAATCCAGAAGTTACTGTTTTTATGAACACTTAAATCCAGTAGCACCTTAAGAGACCGGTGTTCCCTCTAAGCTGAGTTAGTGTGAGCTAGCTCACAGTCTTTTAGCCTCCAGCTCACACATTTTTGTCTTACCTCAGGAAGGACGGCTCCAGAGCAAACTAATTTATGCAGTAGCCAAAATCGCTCACTCACGACTTTAATGCCAGTAGCAGCTCGTAAAGTAGACTTTTTGCTCACAAGACTCCACAGCTTAGAGGGGGGATTGTTAGAGACCAACGAGATTTTCAGAGAACAAGTGTCCAAGATTCAGAGCGCGCTCATCCTATATCTAGTATCTGATGGATGGCACTTTGGCTCTCCAAAACTCAGTTTGGTGTAGTTGTTAGGAGTGCTGCAGACTGGGAGGACCAGGTTTGATTCCCCACTCCCCCACATGCAGCTTGGGTCAGTCACAAGTTCTCTCAGAGCTGTTCTCTCAGGGGCAGTCCTTGAGAGAGAGCTCTCTCAGCCCCACCTACCTCACAGGGTGTCTGTTGCGGGAAGGGGATAATAAACCACTCTGAGACTGCTTCGGGCAGTGAAGGGCGGGATATAAATCCAATCGCCGCCTTCTTCCCATACCCCCAACATCTTCTTGGTCTCTGTGGTGCTTCTGGATTCGAATCTAGCTGCCTTGCCGCCAGCCAACACGGTTCCCCCCTGAAACTGTTCTTGTGAACTAGGTCCGCTTTACCGTCTGTGGGATTTGGAGATCTGGTAGCACTGGCAGTCCAACGCAATAAAAGCACCCTACCGTGGTCCTCCCCATTGCAGACCCCAGACTTGCTTCCCTACTCCTTCCCTTCCACGCCACCCCCCCCCCCCCCATCTCAGCTGCCAGGCCGTTGGAGTTGCTTTGTGTTCTTTGCTTTGTTCCCTTCCTGAAAGGCTGGTGACAAACTGGCTCCTCTGGCAGCGTGTTTCCTTTTAAAAACCCTCCTTGGCTCGATCTCCAAAGGAGCGCCCCCGTGCCAGGCCCCGGGCGCTGCCAAGGACAAGCCTGGGACACCAGTGGACGGAGGAAGAGAAAGGCAGGGGCCATCTCTGGCTGGAAGCGAAGCCCTTTGTGGGGCATGATGCATTTGTGGCAAAATGGGGTCAGCGCGGGCAGGAAGGCATCAGGGGGGCCAGTCGGGAAGAGGCGGGAGCGCTGGGGCCGAAGGCAAGAACCGAAGCTGGGTGTGGGAGACCCGAGTTCAAATTTATTTCCTCGATGGAGCAAAATGCCTGTCTGTGACAGCAGAGAGGTCTGTGTATGAGACTGGTGCGCACCACAGGGGTGGTGGCGGAGGCGCATTGTGTTTCTGCACCCATGCGCACACACCTCGAAGCTACCAGAAGACAAAGACCTGGCTTCTCTAGGGTCTGTTTGGCTTCTGTTACAGTCTCCAGTGGCAGGTGATAAACATCAAGAGAGTCGGAGACGCTTCTGGAAGGCTATGCCTGTTTGGCAATGACCCAATGTTAAAAAATGGTGACTATTAATACGAGCACGCCGTGAGCCCCTGGGGGAATCGTGGCGTGGAGGGGTGGGACGCTTTGAAAACCACATCCCGGGATTCTCAAGGCTTTTGGTGTAGAGAGCCAGTTTGGTGTAGTGGTTAAGTGAACGGACTCTAATCTGAGAGAAGAAGAGGAGATTGGATGTGTACCCCGCCCTCCACTACCCAAGGGAGTCTCAGAGCAGCTTACAAACTCCTTTCCCTTCCCCTCCCCACAACAGACACCCTGTGAGGTAGGCAGGGCTGAGAGAGCTCTTTCCCAAGCTGTCCTTGAGAGAACAGCTGGTACAGAGCTGTGGCTTGCCCAAGGTCATCGGGCAGGTGCAAGTGGAGGAGTGGGGAACCAAACTTGGTTCTCCCAGATTAGAGTCCGCACACTTAAACACTACACCAAACTGGCTCCAGAATTGGGTTTGATTCCCCACTCCTCCACATGCAGCTGCTGGTGTGACCTTGGGTCAGTCACAAGTTCTCTCGGAGCTGTTCTCTCAAGAAAGTGCTCTCTCAGCCCACCTGCCTCACAGGGTGTCTGTTATGGGGAGGGGAAGGGAAAAGAGTTTTTGTAAGCCACTCTGAGACTCCGAGTGAAGGGCAGGGGGTAAATCCAATCTCTTCCTCTTCTAGCTCGGAAATGCTGTTTTCTCCTTTCTCTCTCCCTGTACCTCTTGTTGGAGTCATGCTCTCAACATTCTGTCCCCCCGGAGCATATTGAGGCCTCAACAGGATTTTTTCTAGAGGATTGCTCCTGCTTTTTGTCAACAGAACCAATGTGTTATTGCAGTTGTCAGATCAGGCTCTAAGAGACCCCAGGTTCAAATCCCCACTCTGCCCTGGGAGCTGGCTGGGTGACCACAGGCCAATCCTGACCCACCTCACTGGGTTGTTGTGGTGAGGGTAAAATGGAAGAAGAGGAGGAGGAGATTGGATTTATACTCACCCTTCACTACCCAAAGGAGTCTCAGTGCGGCTTACAATCTCCTTTCCCTTCCCCTCCCCGCAACAGATGCCCTGTGAGGTAGGTGGGGCTGAGAGAGCTCTTTTGAGGACTGCCCTTGAGAGAACAGCTCCGAGAGAACTTGTGACTGGCCCAAGGTCATACCAGCAGCTGCATGAAAGGGAGAATAACATTGTCAGCTGCTTTTGGGTCCCTGCAGTGTCCCCACTCTGCCCTGGGAGCTCTCTGGGTGATCTTTGGCTGATCACCCTCAGTCTTGGCACCTACCTCACAGGGTTGTTGTGAGGGCAAAATGGAAGAGAAGAGAATGATATTGTAAGCTGCTTTTGGGTACTCACTGAGGAGAAGCAGAGTGTAAATAATGTACAGAGTTGTAATTTTTCTGTAGACCCAGTGATTCCCTTGGATATAGAGAGACCCTTTCCCATGTCATAATTTGCGCAGGGCCCAGCAGGTTTACTATATACCAGTGAGTTGGCTTGGGAATAAAGGCGGCACAGAAATCGTCAGAATTCAGTAATATTAGCGTGTTCATGGGTTCCATTTTTCAGCCTCCGGTTCCGTCCTGGAAGCAGCTCCTGTGAATTGAAAGATGATTTGTGTGGCCATCCCTTAGGCTGGGGGATTCAGAAGTAGATGCAACCAATGCTCCCTCTAAGCTGTGGAGTCTCGTGAGCAAAAATCCCGCTTTGTGAGCTCCTGGCATTGAAAGCTGTGAGCCAGCGATTTGGCTACCTCATAAATTCGTTATCTCTGGAGCCATCCCTTCCTGAACGAAGGCAAAAGTGTGTGAGCCAGAGGCTGAAAAAAAAAAACCCCATACTAACTCAGCTTCCAGGGAACACTGGATGCAATCCCTCTCCCTCCCCCAATTTGGTGTCCTAGTCAAGAGTGGACTCTAATCTGAGAGAACCGGGTTTGATTCCCCACTTCTCCACATGCAGCCGGCTGGGTGACCTTGGGTCAGTCACAAGTTCTCTCGGAGCTGTTCTCTGGAGCAGTCCTCCAGAGAGCTCTCTCAGCCCCACCTACCTCGCAGGGTGTCTGTTGAAGGGAGGGGAAGGGAAAGGAGACTGTAAGCCGCTCTTGAGACTCTTTCGGGTAGTGAAGGGCGGGGTCTGAATCCAGTCTCCTCTTCTTCTTCCATAGGGTTGCCATCCTCCAGGTGGGGCCTGGGGATCTCCCGCTTTTACAACTGATCCCCAGCGGAGAGAGATCAGCTCCCCTGGAGAAAATGGCTGCTTTGAAGGGTGGACTCTATGGCATTGTACCCTGCTGAGGCCCCTCCCCTCCCCAAACCCCACCTTCTCCTGGCTCCACCCCCAAAGTCCCCAGGTATTTTCCAACCCGGACTTGGCAACCCTATTCTTCCAACTGCCCGTGTCGGTGCGTGCTTGGAGTTACACAGGACTCTTCCGCAGCTGGATTCCTGTGCCCGCCTGGGAAAAGAGGAAGGGAAGGGTGAGGGCTCTCCTAGGCTGGCTGGGGCGTCTGGCTCCGCTCCTCCTCCCCACCCCGCCGGCGCCCTCGCCAGCTGTCCCTGTCTCTCTCTGCCCTCCGTCCGCCTAGTCATCCCTGCCTGGTGCATGGTTGCATGGTTGGATTCCAGGCCGGCTGGGCATCGAGGCCTTCCCGGCAGGGGCTCCTTAGCCGGCTGGATCCTCCGAGAGGAAAGCGGGGAGGCTCCTCGCGCCCAGCTAGCTGACTGGGGGGGACACCCCCCCCCACCCGCACTTGTCTTCGCCCCGCCCCAGGACCAAAGGCAGCCCCTACCACTGGCCGAGCCTTCCCTGCCGGCCCCTCTGATTGGCTCCCTAACCCACACGGCCCCACCCCTTTCTCCTCCGCTGGGAAAGTTGCTGCGAAGTTTGGGGGACAAACTTTTCGACAGGAGCCGGGACTCTGGCCCCCATCTGGATCTGGGGCGCCGGAGGCACGGGGAGCCCTTGGACCAAGGTAGGGGTGGCCAGGGAGGGGGAGAGGATTTCCCCGTTTTCCAGGGCAAGTTCACCCCGCCCCCCCCCCCCGTCTTCCTGGGAACCCTGCCCTGCCCCACAAAAAAAGGGGTAATTTGGGATGCTGATGCTGGGTTGCTATGGCAACATCCCCCATCACTTCTACCCTCGCAGTGGGTCCCGTATTAAATGGGTGTCTTGCTTTTTTGCGGGGGGGGGGACAAGCTGATCTACCCCCCCCCCGAAACACAGACTAATCCAGGGTTGTTGTTTGTGAAGTGGGGGCTTTCGTTTCAAATTGTGTGTGGGGGGGTTCCCTACCACCACCCCTGACTCCAGTCCGTCACTCCCGAGCCTGTAATGAAGGCTCCCTTACGGGGAAGGGGGTTATGTCTGAGGGAAGGGAAAGAGTTCATTTGACCGAGATGTGTCTCTGTAAGACCAACGGAATAGACGAGAGACAGTAAAAAGCCCAGTAGCCCCTTTAAGATTAACAAACTTTGCTGTAGCATAAGCTTTCGGGAAACACAGCTCTCTTCATCAGGGGCAGAGAGAGCTGTGTTTCTCAAAAGCTGCTGCTACGATAAAGTTTGTTGGCCTTAAAGGTGCTACTGGGCTTTTTACTGTTCTGCAGCAACAAACTAACGTGGCTGACTCCTCTAGAATAGATTAGCACTCCTCTGTCTGGGAGGAATGGTTGGGGTGGGTCAGCTATTTTCTTGGGGGCTGGTCTCCCTTTCCACCATCTGTCAACTACCTTCTCTGCCCACACAGAGATTGCAGGCACCAAAACCGCCCAATCAATCTGGAAGAATTGCCACTCCTGGGTTCCGTAGGATCTGAATCCCAAACACCCCTTTCAAGAACCTTAAGAACCAGTTTGGTGTAGTGGCGAAGACTCTAATCTGGGAGAACCAAGTTGGATTCCCCACGCCTCCACATGCAGCTGTTGGTGTGGCCTTGGGTCAGTCATAAGTTCATTCAGAGCTGTTCTCTCAAGGGCAGTCCTCGAAAGAGCTCTCTCAGCCCCACCTGCCTCCCAGGGTGTCTGTTGTGGGGGAGTGGGAGGGAAAGGGATTGTAAGCCGCTCTGAGACTCTTTCGGGTAGTGAAGGGCCAGGTATAAATCCAATCTCTTCTTCTTAGGAACCAATTTTGATGGGAAAGCTGCTTAAGTATCCACAAATACAGTCCCTTCTTTTGCCATCAGCAAGGCAATCCGTGCTTTCCCCAATCTGAATGAGGGTTATTTTTAATTTTATGCATAGTAATAAACGCGACAGAACACCTTCTCTGTGTTGGAAGCCCTTCCTAAATTGGGCATCCTCACAACATCCTTGTAGGGCAGGCCGGTACTACCGGTTCGTCAGCTGGGAAGGGAAACGGCATGCCTAAAGCCCTCTAATCCCTTCATAACTGAGGTGATGTCTGACCCTGAGATTCCTTTCCCCACGGCTTGGTTCTCTTAACCACGAGTCTTCCCTGGTGACCCAAACGGCCAGTTAAATCCACAGTACTAGCTGGGTAAGAGCCCAGAAGCGTCTGGTGCAGAGCTGCTAATAAACTTGGGGAAGAGGCTGAGATTCAGTAGCAGACCACCTGCTTTACCTGCAGATAGTCCCGGGTTCGAATTCCAGCATCAGTGCTTCAAGGATCTGGGTGAGGGTGATGGGAAAGAGCTTTTGACAGATATAAGAAGCTCTGTGCGTCAGGTTTTTTGCCACTGATTTGTTTGCTTCATTAACACCCTGCCTTCCTCCCCAACGGGAACCCAAAACAGTCCACATCCTCCTCACAGCTGCCCCGTGAGGCAGGCCAGGCCCAAGGTCCCCCAGCGAGCTTCCGTGGCAGAGCGGAGATTCTCAACTGGGTCTCCCAGAGTCCAGCGCTCTGACCGGGGCACCGAACCTGCGATGCCGCACCTAAACAGAGAAACCCTGGGGACCTTATGAACGAAGGCTACTTTTCTAAAGACCAGCCTGACTCCGGTGGCAGCGTTTTGTGGCTTTGCTTTGACGCCAGGATCGGGGCCTGCCCGCTCCCCTCAGCCTGTGAAGATCGCCTATTAAGGTCATCTCTGCCAGGGTTGCTATGACATCCGCTGGGAGTTCAGAAGCGCCTTGAAGAGACCCAAAGACAGCTGCCCTCTTCCCTGCCAGCCGGGGACCCATCTTCAGCGCTCTGCAGAGTTGCTGAGGGGGAGGAAAGGGGGGGGGGGGGGAAGAAAGCCCAGCGTGTCCCTGGGTGGGTGCTGGCCCACCATCTTCGCCGCGTCCCCGCAGGGTCCGGGCCCGTCGGCCTGGCTCTTCCCCACCTGCTCCACCGCATTAAAAGGAGCTAAATATACTCGAATCCTTTCCCCAAAGTCACTCTTCGCTAGCCTGGCAGCTGTCCTGCAAAGGAGGGGGAGAAGGGAGACCGGATTCCGGGGGAGGGAGAGGAAAGAGGCCAGGATTGGGGGGGGGGGGGAGACGCCTCTTTTTTTAAGGGAGGGCTTGGGTGCCCCCCCCCCCCCCCCGTCTCCCTCTCCTCGCTGCTGGTCTCCTGCATCGGTCTGGGGATTCCCAGAGTGGTTCTTTCTTTGGCTCCGGCTAGGCGAACTCTAGGCGCTGAGTAACTGGGCCGTGTTCGGGAACGGGCATAATTTGGATTCTCGGCATACCCTCTCCAACTAGAATAGCACCAGCCGGAAGGCGCTCCAGGGCCCTGCCCCCTTCCTTCCCCAGCTCTTCAAGGCTGTGGTCCCACACACACACTACAGAATCTACTTTCCGTCCACTTTTGGTGCACTTTCCAACTGGATTTTAAGCGATGCGTGAACTGGCAAAATCCAGTTGGAAAGTGCACCGAAAATGGATGGAAAGTGGATTATAAGAACATAAGGGAAGGCAATGTTGGATCAGGACAACGGCCCATCTAGTCCAACACCCTGTCACACAGTGGCCAAAATACCAGGTGCCCTTAGGAGGTCCAGCAGTGGGGCCAGGACACTAGAAGCCCTCCCACTGTTGTCCCCCCCAAGCACCAAGAATACAGAGCATCACTTGCCCCAGACTGAGAGTTCCTATCTATACCTTGTGGCTAATGGCCACTGATGGACCTCTGCTCCGTATATTTATCCAATCCCCTCTGGAGGCTGACTATGCTTGTAGCCGCCACCACCTCCTGTGGCAGTGAATTCCACGTGTTAATCACTCTTTAGGTGAAGAAGGACTTCCTTGTATCCGTTCTAACCTGACTGCTCTGCAATTTCATTTAGTGTGTGTGACCACAGCCTCAGTGTGTGTGTGTACACACTTGACACACACATACACAAAAAAAGATGGCACGGGGGGGGGGGGGGGGGGGCGATCCGAATTCAGCATGAAGGAAAGCTGCATTCCATAGCCTGCGCCTGTCAGGCAAACAAAACCAAATTTGCATTTCTCACGCTTTGCATTGTTAATCCCGGTTTCGCTAGTGGCAAGGAACAGAGCACATAAAACTTCACAGGTTGCTGACGCTTCCACCGGCTACCGCTACTGGAGATCTCCGTTCAGGCTTCCAGATTTCCACGGATGTGGCCCACGTACACTCCAGAAGTTTTCTGCGATCATGAGGACTAGAAACTTGGTGGAATTGGATTTCTCCCACACAGTTTGGTGTAGTACTTAAGAGCAGCGGACTCTAATCTGGAAAAACCAGGTTTGATTCCCAGCTCCTCCACATGCAGCTGCTGGCATGACCTTGGGCCAGTCACAGTTCTTTCAGAGCTGTTCTCTCAAGAGCAGTTTCTGTCAGAGCTCTCTCAGCCCCACCTACTTCACAGGGTGGCTGTTGTGGGGAGGGGAAGGGAAAGGAGATTGTAAACCACTCTGAGACTCCGAGTGAAGGGAGGGATATAAATCCAATTTCCTCCTCCTCCTCCTCCTCCTTTTTCCCTAATGGGGACCCAAAATGGCTTACATCATTCTCCCTGTCTCCATTTTTATCCCCACAACAACCCTGTGAGGTAGGTTAGGCTGAGAACACGGGACCGGCTCCAGGTGACTCGGCAGGTTTCCATGGCAGAGTGCGGATTTGAACCTGGGTTTTGCAGATCCCCGCCGACACCCTCACTGCTCCCCCGCACTGGCTCCATGTATTACAGAGGCGGAATATGTTGGCTATAACTCAAATACAGAACTGGAGGCACGGCTAGTATCCCAATCCTAAACAAGTTTACTCAGAAGGAAATCCCCTTGTGGTCAATAGAGCCAGGGTGGTTTGTAACCGTTAAGAGTGTTGGATAGACTGGGACCTGGGAGAGCCGGGTTCAAATCCCACCCAGCTGGCAAGGTCTCTGTGTGACCTGAGGCTGCCAACCTCCAGGTGGGGCCTGGTGATCTCCTGGGATTACAACTCCCCTTCAGACTACGGAAGTCAGTCCTCTGGAGAAACTGGCTCCTTTGGAGGGGGGGCACCCATGGCCCTGTGCCCTGCTGAGACCCAGCCTCTTCCCGAACCCTGCCCTCCCCAGGCTCCGCCCTCGAATCTCCTGGAATTTCTCAGCCCAGAGTTGGCCACCTTGGGCCTGCTACACTCTCAGCCCACCAGGGTTCGTGTAAGGTAAAAATGGAGGAGGAGAGAACCATATAAACTCCCCTGAGGTGACTGGGGGAAGGAAAGGATACGGACAGGACGGATGGACGGACAGATTCTCTTCTTCAGGTAGATTGATGAAGTTATACCTGTGGAGCCAGGACAGGACGTGATGGGATACGAGTCAGACCTGGTAAAGTCTGAAGCTGACTGACCTGGGCATGGAGATGGGGGTCACTGGAGGGGGGGGGGTGGAAGGGGAGGCATTTGTGAATTCCCTGCATTGTGCAGGGGGTTGGACTAGATGACCCTGGAGGTCCCTTCCCGCTCTGTGATTCGATGACCTTTTAGCTCCAGTCTTGGCCACTCAGTAGTTTGACAGCTCAATGCCAGGGTTCCCAACCTCCAGGTAGGGCCTGGAGATCTCCCCGCATTACCACTGATCTCCAGACGACAGAGAAAATGGCTGCTTTGGAGGGTGGACTCTGTGGCATTGTACCTTGCTCGGCTTTCTCCTCTCCCTAAACCCCGCCCTCCCCAGGCTTCACTCACAAATCTCCAGGAATTTCCCAACCCAGAGTTGGTCACCCTACTCAGTGCCTGCATGGGTAGAGAAGAAGTATGGGCTAAGGGGCACAGGGAGAGGAGGAGGAAGAGATTGGACCTATACCCCACCCTTCACTACCCACAGGAGTCTCAGAGTGGCTTACAATCTCCTTTCCCATCACCTCCCCACACCAAGACACCCTGTGAGCAGTGTTCCCTCTAAGCTGAATTAGTGTGAGCTAGCTCACCGCCTTTTAGCCTCCGGCTCATACATTTTTCTCTTAGAGCCAGTCTGGTGTCGTGGTTAAGTGCGCGGACTCTAATCTGGGAGAACCGGGTTTGATTCCCCACTCCTCCACTTGCACCTGGCTGGATGACCTTGGGCAAGCCATAGCTCTGTGCCAGCTGTTCTCTCAAGGACAGCTTGGGAAAGAGCTCTCTCAGCCCCACCTACCTCCCAGGGTGTCTGTTGTGGGGAGGGGAGGGGAAAGGAGTTTGTAAGCCACTCTGAGACTCTTAAGTGAGTGAAGGGCGGGATATAAATCCAATCTCTTCTTCTTCTTAGCTCAGGAAGGAGGGCTCCAGAGCAAACTAATGTATGCAGCAGCAGCCAAATCGCTCACTCACAACTTTAATGCCAGTAGCTTACAAAGTATAATTTTTGCTCCCAAGACTCCACAGCTTAGAGGGGAGCATTGCCTGTGAGGTGGGTGGGGCCGAGAGAGCTCTTTTGAGGACTGCCCTTGAGAGAACAGCTCTGAGAGAACCTGTGACTGACCCAAGGCCACCCAGCTGGCTGCACGTGGAGGAGTGGCGAATCAAACCCGGTTCTCCCAGATTAGAGTCCACGCTCCTAACCACAACACCAAACTGGAGCAGAGATTTGGGGAGGGGTGCTGGATAAAATTGACTCCTGCCCAGCTGTGGGGTGTGGATGGGAACATGTGGTTTTGCCCATTCCCTGAGGTTTTCATTCAGCTTTGACGCAAGCAGGGCCCTGCCTGCATTTGCATGCCGAACGCATTTTCCAGTCAAATCTTCCCTCTCTGGGAACGGCCCAGTCGAGGTGCTTTGTGCGTGAGAGTCCTGCGGGCCTTTCCCATGGGCAAATCCCATAAGGGGTGAATGGAGGGTGGCGCCCCAGAAGGCCCTGCTGATATCTTGGCCTGTCCCCCACAGGCGAGACCCGCGGGTCACCGGGGCATGACCAGAGATGGCTGACAACTCGGACTCGCGGGAGTCGGATAACAACAGCTGGGTGATCGCCGGATCCGAGGTGAGTGATCACGGGTGGAATCAAGGTAGCAAATTGGGGGAGGGAACAAATGAGGACTTCTGGAAGTTATGGTTGCCAACCTCCAGGTGGGAATAAGGATAATGAAGGAGGGATCACGGGGTAAGTCAGTTGAAGAGAGTCAGTGGTAACCGTGATATATTTACGAAGGGAATATCACTCTTTTATAGATTTTCAAAAAAATAGATCAATATTAATATTTAGGGCTTTTTTTTCTGGGGGAGCGCGCCAGAACGGAGTTCCGGAACCTCTTCGGCAAGGTTCTTTTAAAAATGTCTAAACGTTCATGAGTTTTCAGAAGACAGGCTGAAAACTTCATTTCCTTCTTGAGAGTTCCGGCACCTCTTTTTCCAAAAAAGGGGGGGGGGGAATAAACCCTGCTAGTACTAACACATTTCTGATCGTTTGTACAAGAATAAGCATCGAACAAATGATTCCATAATGTTGACAGGCAGAGTCCAATAATCTAAAGTTTACTGTTTGTAAGAACTTTAGATAATTGGATTGCGCTTGTTAACATTGTGGAATCCTTTTCTGATCCGTATTCTTATACGAATGTACAGAAATGTATTAGTACTAGTATTAGTATTGATTTTTTTGAAAATCTATAGAAGAGTAATATTCCCTTTCACGGTTGCCATTGACTGCTTTCTACTAACCCCCAAGTTGGGGCCTGGAGCCCTCTCAGAATTACGATGGCTCTCCAGACAGATCAGTTCCCCTGGAGAAACACAGGCTGCTACGGAGGGTGGGCTGTCTCTAGGGCATTATACCAACCGTGGACCAGTGTTCCCTCTAAGCTGAGTGAGTGTGAGCTAGCACACCGTTTTTTAGCCTCTGGCTCCCACATTTTTGTCCTAGCTCAGGAAGGATGGCTCCCGAGCAAACTAATTCATGCAGCAGCCAAATCTCTCGCTCACGACTTTAAATGCCAGCAGCTCACAAAATAGAATTTTTGCTCACAAGGCTCCGCAGCTTAGAGGGAGCATTGCGTGTGGACCCTCCCCTTCCCAGACCCCACCCTCTCCATGCTCCACCCCCAAATTCCTAGGAATTTCTCATCCCGGAGTTGAAAGCCCGGAGTGAGCTGATGGCAGCAGAGATCAAATTTATTTGGGGCCTTAAAAAGGAGGTGGGTGAGCTGCCCAGTTTCCAGCGCCCACCACCCACCCTGGTACACAGTTCCCCCTTCTCCCCTAGTTAGTGCTGACTAGTGGTTAGACTTCTGGACTAGGTGTGGGGGGACCCGGCTTCAAAAACCTCAGTCTCTGAAACCCGTTAGTTAGCCTGTTTCTTTCTTAGCCTAACCTGCTCTGCAGGGTTGTTGTGAGAACAAAATGAGGAAGGAGACCCAGGTGCCCCCCTGCTGAGCCACTTTAAGGGGGGGGGGGTTGCCAACCCCATGGGACCTGGAGATCTCCCGTCATCACAACTGATACCCTGACTACAGAGGTCCGATCTCCCGGAAGAAGTGGCTTCTTTGGAGGGTGGGCTCTAGGGTTGCCAGACTCCAGGTGGCGGTTGGAGATCTCTGCTATTTCAACTGATCTCCAGGCGACAGAGATCAGTTCGCCCTGAGAAAATGGCCGCTTTGGAAGGTGGACTCTATGGCATTGCACCCCACTGAAATCCCTCCCCTCCCCAACCCCACTTTTGTCAGGCTCCACCCCCCTCCAAATCTCCAGGTATTTCCCAACCTGGAGCTGACAGCCCTAGTGGAATCTACGGCACGGTATCCAGCTGAGTTTCCTGTTCTCCTCAAATCCATTTGCTTTCGATGCCTGACCTTAGTCATGGTACAGAGGTCCATGATGACAAAGCCAAGAGTGCCTCTGAGACTGTGCAGAGTACTTCCTGGCCACAACCAGGTGCCATGCAGCTGGGATTGGAGGAAACCGCTCCCAGGCAGAAGTCTGCCGCTAGCTTTTGATCTGCTGCCCTTTTGTTTTAGAAATGGGAATGCAGTGCAGTCTCCCATGGGTAAGGGAAGGGACATGTTCCATTCAGAAATAAGACCAGAAGAGAAGCCATGTTGCATCAGGCCAAGGGCCCATCCAGTCCAACACTCCGTGTCACACAGTGGCCAAAACCCAGGTGCCCTCAGGAGGTCCACCAGCAGGGCCAGAACTCCAGAAGCCCTCCCATTGTTCCCCCCCAAGCACCAAGAACACAGAGCATCACTGCCCCAGACATAGAGTTCAGTCTATACCCTCTGGCTAGTAGCCATGGAAAAAGAAGAGGAAGAAGAGATTGGATTTATACCCCGCCCTTCACTCACTTGGAGTCTCAGAGCGGCTTACAAACTCCTTTCCCCTCCCCTCCCCACAACAGACACCCTGTGAGGTAGGTGGGGCTGAGAGAGCTCTTTCCCAAGCTGTCCTTGAGAGAACAGCTGGTACAGTGCTATGGCTTGCCCAAGGTCATCCAGCCAGGTGCAAGTGGAGGAGTGGGGAATCAAACCCGGTTCTCCCAGATTAGAATCCGTGCACTTAACCACTACACCAAACTGGCTCCCACCGAACTGGGTCTCTATTCCTTTCTTTCATTCTCTCTGCTTTTCCAGGCACTACCTGTGGAAGAACTTAGTGCAGAAGGCTTGGAGGAAATCGTGGAAGAAGCTGAACTGGCAAAAGATGACACCCATGGTATGTAGCGTTTGGGTGCACAGATGGGAGGGAAGCAGGGTAGACACTGTGTCCTTCCATAAGGGCGGAAGAAGAGCATTGCTGGATTACAAGAATTTAAGAAGAGCCCTGTTGAATCAGACCAGAGAGGGTCCATCTAGTCCAGC
Source organism: Lepidodactylus listeri (assembly GCA_029233225.1). Classification (NCBI taxonomy): domain Eukaryota; kingdom Metazoa; phylum Chordata; class Lepidosauria; order Squamata; family Gekkonidae; genus Lepidodactylus; species Lepidodactylus listeri. The sequence continues at coordinate 154,622,961 of JARCFY010000003.1, forward strand.
ATCCTGCTCACACAGTGGCCTCAACCAGTTCCTCTGGAGGGCCAACAACAGGGCAGAGAGGCTGAGGCCTTCCCCTCATAAGGACATCAGAAGAGCCCTGCCGGATCAGACCAGTGAGAGTCCACCTAGTCCAGCATCCCGTCTCACACAGTGGCCAGCCAGTTCCTCTGGAAGGCCAAAAACAGGGCAGAGAGGCCGAGGCCTTCCCCTTATTTTTACTTCCTGGCACTGCTATTCAGAGGTTGACTGCCTCTGGATATGGATGCTCACCATGGCTAGATGGACCGCTCCTCCAGGAATCTGTCTAACTGACTTTTGAAGAAAAAGAAGAAGAGAAGATAATGGATTTATACCCTGCCCTTCATGCAGAGTCTCAGAGTGGTTTACAATTTTCTTTTCCTTCCCCTCCGCACAACAGACACCCTGTGAGGTAGGTGGGGCTGAGAGAGCTCTGTGCACTTAACCGCTACACCAAACTGATGTATCTACGGTTACGACCATCCTTACATCCCTGGTAGATAATTCAGCAATTGAATTACTTTCTTTTGAAGTGTTTCTTTCTGTTTGTCCTGTACCTATTGCCAGCATGGTGTAGTGCTTAAATTGTTGAATCCTCAGTCCTGCCATGGAAGCTTACGGGGTGACTGTGGACCAGTCACACTCTCTCAGTCTAACCCACCTCACAAGCAAGTCTCTGTCCCTTCCCCACGTGGGGAAGAGACTAAAGACTTACTTTAAAAAAAGAAAGCAAGCAAGCTGGGAATTCTCTCAGAGATAGGGCTGCCAAGTCCAACTTGGGAAATATCTGGGGTCTTTGGGGGTGGAGCCAGGAGACTTTGGGGGTGGAGCCAGGAGAAAGGAAGTGACATCATTTTGTGATGTCACATCCTGTGATGTTGCTTCCACATGCTGACACATGAACTCATGAAGTTTCCTAAAACTGAATCAGGCCATTGGTCCATCAAGGTCAGTATTGACTACTCAGACTGGTAGTGGCTCTCCAGGGTCTCAGGCTGAGATCTTTAATGTCACCTATTACCTGATCCTTTTTTAGCTGAAGAGGCTGATACCTCCTGCATGTCAAGCAGATGCTCTATCACTGAGCAACGGCCCTACTGAATCCTTCCTCATCTCGGCAGAATATGAAGCCCTAAGTGCTACACAAGTGCTAAATATGATTTTCATATCATAAGAACAGGAGAGAAGCCACAGTGGATCGGCCCATCCAGTACAGCCCATCCAGTCCAACACTCTGTGTCACAACAGTGGCCAAAAATACCAGGTGCCCTCAGGAGGTCCAGCAGCGGGGCCAGAACTCCAGAAGCCCTCCCACTGTTGCCCCCCAAGCACCAAGAATTCAGAGCCTCACTGCCCCAGACAAAGTGTTCCATTTAGACCTTGTGGCTAATAATAGCCACTGATAGACCTCTGCTGGATGGGGACAGAGAGAGAGAGACAGACAGACAGACAGAAAAAAGAAAGAAAGAGGGAGAGAGAGAGAAGGGGAAAAAACTGGCAGAGGCACTTACTTCCATTTAGACCTTGTGGCTATAATAGCCACTGATAGACCTCTGCTGGATGGGGACAGAGAGAGAGACAGACAGACAGAAAAAAGAAAGGGAGAGAGAATGAAAAGAGCTGGAAGAGAAACTCACCTTGCCAGCCACATGCAAAAGCAGCTCCTTCAGTCCCTCCTTAATCTCTGGGCGGGGCTCTCTTGCTGTGGAAGAAGCTCTCTTGCTGACTTCTTAAAGGGGAAATGTCTGGCGAGGCTTTTTACTGCAGGGCAGGCTCTCTGCAGACATTTCCCTTTTAAGGCAGCCATTTAGTCCCCCCGGTGGCCATCTTTGGAAAAGCGGGAGGTAAGCTCTAAAAATCGGTGTTTCCCCCGCCCAAGCGGGGGACTTGGCAGGCCTACTCAGAGACTTCTCTGAGAGGGAAGAGACTAGAGACTTACTTTAAAAAAAAAGAAAGCTGGGAAATCTCTCAGAGACTTCTCTGAGAGGGAAGAGACTAGAGACTTTTAAAAAAAGAAAGAAAGCTGGGAATTCTCTCAGAGACTTCTCTGAGAGGGAAGAGGCTAGAGACTTACTTTAAAAAAAGAAAGAAAGAAAAAGCTGGGAATTCTCTCAGAGACTTCTCTGAGAGAGAAGAGACTAGAGACTTACTTTAAAATTGTTGTGTACTAGTCACGAAATGGCGACCGCCATGCGGTCAGAGCACATGGCCCGATTCTACCTGAGCTTCAGCCAGGTAGAACAATAGACAGTCGGATCCAAAACGACCACCAATAGCCAGCCTAGGTCTTCCGCGGGGGACCTATGAACTACAATTTAAGACTTAAGGCCCTATCAGAACTATGCGCATATGCTAAGCCCCTATCAGGTATTTTGGGTGCGGCCAGAGGTGTGGCTCCGACCGGCATATAAGCAGGGCCCTGGAGCCCTGGTAGCATGCTTGATCTGACCATCTCCTGAACATGCTGATTCACTTAATAAAGTTTTTGCTATGATCATCCTACAACTCGCCTCCCGACTCCAGTACTTTCCAAAAATGAAAGAAAGAAAGCTGGGAATTCTCTCAAAGACTTCTCTGAAAGGGAAGAGACTAGAGACTCTTTAAAAAAAGAAAGAAAGCTGGGAAATCTCTCAGAGACTTCTCTGAGAGGGAAGAGACTAGAGACTTAAAAAAAGAAAGCTGGGAATTCCGGGAACCTGCTTAAACTATCATTACAACACTACTGAAGGTATATCAACATTGTAGGGCCTTTTTTTAAAAAGGGAGGTGCTCTGACATCACCAATAGCATCGGTGACAACAGTATCTTCCCTTGAAATCGTAATTATTTAAACCACGTGCAGAAGAAATGAGACTGACTCTACGGTTGCGGTCATGCACACTAAATAATCCACTTTCAGCGCACTTTCCAATTGGATTTCATTGTGTGGACTGGCAAAATCCAGTTGGAAAGTGCATTGAAAGGGGATTATTTAGTGTGTGCGACCACAGCCTTTGATTGGGAAAAAAAACCCCACACAGGGAGTGCAGAAGAACCCCCCCCCCCAAACAGATTCCAGTGCTTGTTGATCAACTCCCAAGAAAATCCAGAGTCACTGAGTGTGCACCCTGAACTTAATAACCCAGGCTAGCCCAATCTCAACAAATCTTAGCTGCTAAGCAGGGTCAGCCCTGGTTAGTATTTGGATGGGAGACCACCAAGGAAGTCCAGGGTTGCTGCGCAGAGGCAGGCAGTGGCAAACCACCTCTTTTTACCTCTTGCCTTGAAAACCCTACAGGGTCGCCATAAGTCAGCTGCGACTTGAGGGCCCTTTCCACCACCACCAGTTTGAGTGTACAGAAAAGGCTCCATGTCCAGAGGCATACCAGCTACTGGCTTCAAACGACCAGGGACGGGTCTTGGGTCCATGGCCTGTTTATGGGCTTCCCGGAAGCACTCAGTTGGCCACTGTTAGGAACAGGGTGTTGAACTAGACCAGGGGACAGCAACCGTTGTTTATCATTAAGGAGCCAAACGAAATCAAAATTCAGAGCAAGAGACCCTCAAGAGCCACAGTAAGGATGCCCATTGGCTTAACTGAAAATACACAGCTCAACGTTACTGATCACTAACATGTTGATTAGCTAGTTTGGTGTAGTGGTGAAGTGCGCGGACTCTAATCTGGGAGAGCCGGGTTTGATTCCCCACTCCTCCACTTGCACCTGCTGGATGACCTTGGGCAAGCCATAGTTCTCTCAGAGCTGTCCTTGAAAAAGAGCAGTTTCTCTCAGAGCTCTCTCAGCCCCACCTACCTCACAAGGTGTCTGTTCTGGGGAGGGGAAGGGAAAGGAGTTTGTAAGCCGCTCTGAGACTACAAGTGAAGGGCGGGGTATAAATCTAATCTCTTCTTCTCTTCTTCTCTAATCTCTTCTTCTCTTCTTCCCGTGTCTCTGCAGCCCAAACACGGGCTGCCGTGAGTCCTTTATTAGAAAGCAGCACATACGGGGTCTCACGGGAAGTCATAAATATGCACAGGCGCACCCTGCAGGGCTGTTCCAGGGCATCGGCATAAATGTGTGGGTGGTCCCCTCCCAGATTGCTGGTCCCTGTCCCCCCATCGTATTCCCCGTACTGTAAAGCAGCTCAATAAAGCCCTTGAGTTCCATTTGAAAAACCTTTTTCTGTCATTCAGGTTGCCAGGTCCCGATGGAGCCAGGATGTGGCCAGGATGGGGAAGGCAGACTTGCGAGTTCCAGGCTGGGAAACTCCTGGAGATTTGGGGATGGAGCCCGGGGAGGGCAAGGACCTCAGTGGGGTACAGTGCCATAGAGCCCACCGTCCGTTTTCTCCGGGGGAACTGATCTCTGTCACCTGGAGATGAGCTATAATTCCTGGGGCTCCCTAGGTCCCGCCTGGAGGCTGGCATTCCTTGTGTGGATGGGAAGGTCCAGGGACAAATGATTTCAGTTACGGGGCTTTCCTCAGTCGCTGAAATAGAGTCTCAAATCCCGCCTTCGTTCTGTCGTCCCTAACCTGTCATTTCATTTGCATGCTTGGTCTTCTGGCATCCCACCCACTCCCACAGTCGACCTTAATTTTCATTTTAATTTTTAAAAAGAGCCATCTTCGGTTCTTTTGGGTCTGGAGGCACCATTTGCAGATCCCCCCCCCCCCAACTAGATGGTATTTTGGTCTGATCCAGCAGTGCTCTTATTTAACTTGTAGCGTTGCCACCTCCAGCTTGGGAAATTCCTGGAGATTGGGGGGAGGGGGGCTGGGGAGTGCAGGATTTGGGGAGGGGAGGTAGCTCAGAGGTCATTCTAGGACTTCCATTTCCCCTAGAATCTGTGGTATACCATAGAGTTGGGTTGCCAACCTCCAGGTAGGGCCTGGAGAGCTCCAAAATGACAGCTGATCTCCAGCCTACAGTTCCCCCTGAAGGAAATGGACACTTCAGAAGGTGGACTCTAGAGCATTATAACCCACTGAAGAAGAAGAGATTGGATTTATACTCTACCCTTCACTACCTGAAGGGGTCAGCTTAAAATCCCTTTCCCTTTGGTGTAGTTTGGTGTAGTGGTTAAGTGCACGGACTCTAATCTGGGAGAACTGGGTTTCGTTCCCCACTCCTCCACCTGCAGCTGCTGGATGACCTTGAGCAAGCCGTAGTTCTCTCAGAGCTGTTCTTTCAAGAGTAGTCCTCGAAAAAGCTCTCTTGGCCCCACCTAACTCACAGGGTGTCTGTTGTGGGGAGGGGAAGGGAAAGGAGTTTGTAAGCCGCTCTGAGACTCCGAGTGAAGGGAGGGGTATAAATCCAATCTCCTCCTCCTCCTCCTCCTCTTCTTCTTCTTCCCACAACAGACACCCTGTAAGTTAGGTGGGGCTGAGAGAGCTCTCCCGAGAATGGGCCTTGAGAGAATAGGTCTGAAAGAACTTATGACTGTCCCAAGGTCACACCAGCAGCTGCCTGTGGAGGCGTGAGGAATCAAACCTGGTTATCCCAGATTAGAATCCGCACTCCCAGCCATTACACCAAACTGGCTGAGGTCCCATGCCTCCTCAAACCCAGAGTTGGCAACCCTGCACAGAGTCCACACTCCGAAGCGGCCATTTACTCCACGAGGAGCTGATCTCTGTCATCTGGAGAATCATTTGTAATCCCTGGAGAACTCTACCTCCCACCTGGAGGTTGGTAACCTGACCTGTAAGATCCCAGTGAAGACGGTTCTGTTTTGCAGGTGAAATATACCGGGTTCAGACCCGCAGAGTGATCAGCTCATAGTTTATTAAGTGAGTTAAGCCAGAACAAGAGAACACTAGCAGGGCCAAAGCCCTGCTTATATGCATGCAAAACACTCCACCCCGCACACACACACTCCCCGTGATAGGCTATTTACAAAACATTACTACTTGACTGGTTTACTTTAGAGTCCTGGCCGGCTATTGTTCTTGTGCTCCAAGCTCAGCCAGGCTCTAGGGTGATTCAGACAGGGATGATTCAATCCCAGTACATAACACCAGGACTGCATGGAATCCATTTGGGGGCAGAAGGATGACAAGCAGGGTCTGAAGGGAGGTGAGACCGGGGCAGGGGGAACTCCCTCCCCTTTTGCTTGGATCCCCACCGTGACTATGTGTGTCTCCCCCCTTCCCCTCATAGCTTCTCCCACTGACAGCAAATTACCGACGGAGCTTCCGAAGCCGGAGGAAGCCAAACTCAAGGTAAGGCCCAGGGGGATGTCTCTGCACGTGCCTGTGAGAATTCTCTGGTTTGGATTTCCCCTGAGGACAAAGCTGGGCAAATGTGAAATGCTTTTGCATCTATTACCAAACCCCTAACAACCCGTGTCAACACTCGGGAGAGGGGCTGTGGCCAGTGTTCCCTCTAAGCTGAGTTAGTGTGAGCCAGCTCACAGGTTTTTAGCCTCCAGCTCACAGTTTTTTGTCTTTGCTCAGGAAGGGTGGCTCCAGAGCAAACTAATTCATGCAGTAGCCAAATCGCTCGCTCACAACTTTCATGGCAGTAGCTCACAAAGTAGAGTTTTTGCTCACAAGACTCCATAGCTCAGAGGGAGCATTGGCTGTGGCTCAGATGCGGATCGTCTGCTTGGCACGTCAAAGGTCCCGGGTTCGATAGTCCTGGTCACGCAGATGGTGCCAGGTTCCACCCCCAGTCACTCAGTTAAAAGGACTGGGTAGCGGGTGATCAGGCCCATAGCTACAGTGGGGCATTTGGGGGCCCTGCCCCCTTAATTAAAAGCACCGCCCCACTGGGGGTACCGTACTGGGCTAGCAGAAAGGGAGACTGTTGGCGATGTATTGAAGGTTCCCTTCTAAGCTTTCTTGCCCTGTGGAAGGGAACGCAAAAAGGTGATGTGAAAGACCTCCGTCTGAGACCCTGGAGAGCCAAAGCCAGTCTGAAGAGGGGGTCAGTGGCAGAGCATTTGTTTGTATCACAGAAGGTCCCAGGTTCAACCCCCGCCATCTCCAGTTAAAGGATCGAGTCGTATATCATGTGAAAGGCGTCTGCCTGAGACCCTGGAGAGCCACTGCCAGAACTGAGTAGCCAATATTGGCCTTGCTGGGCCGAGGGTCTAATTCAGTGGAAGACAACTTCATGGGCTCCTGTGTTCAGCGCATGTCTCTTGAATTTCCCCTGCCTGGTTTAGCTCCAGGACAAAATGTCTCCCTATTAAAATAGATCTCAATCCTGCATTAGGCTGACAGAGACCTCGGTTTCTTCTCAGGGCGGCATGTGACGTCTCACAGTCTTCTCCGTCCAGCATCATTTGCGCTTCTCTCCTTCTGTTTTTACTGAAGTTATCGGTGCTTCTGTGAAGCCCTGTGTCTTCGCGGGGTGGGCTTTGCTTTCGGGAAAGCGAGGCTTTCTGCCTGATTAAAGGGCTGATGAAGCATACGAGTTTTAATTGGCATCCGTTTGGTAATGAATAAGAGCCAGCTGTTCCGAAGAGCAACATGTCTTATTTGTTTTTAGATAATGTATCAGTGCATTGCAAGAGACTCCATCTTAGAAGAGGCATTCCCTCCTGTGTATGGGAGAGGGAGGGGTGCATTTTCTAGGATGTGGCCAGAAAAGGCATTCACTCATGTTTATGAGAGAAGGAAGAATGCCTTTTCTAGCATGTGGCTAGAAGAGGCATTCCTTCCTGGATATGTGAGAGGGGGGAAGTTCCTTTTCTAGCATGTGGCTAGAAGTGGCATTCCATCTTGTATGTGACAAGAAGAAATGCCTTTTCTAGTATGTGGCTAGAAGAGGCATTCCCTCCTGTGTGTGGGAAAGGGGGAGTTCCTTTTCTAGGCTGCACTAGATGAGGCATTTCCTCCTGTTTATGAGAGAAGGAGGAATGCCCTTTCTAGCATGTGGCTAGAAAAGGCATTCCCTCTTGTATGGGAGAAGAATGGAGGCCTTTTATAGGATGTGGCTAGAAGAGGCATTCTTTCCTGTTTATGAGAAAAGGAGGAATGCCCTTTCTAGCATGTGGCTAGAAGAGGCATTCCCTCCTGGGTGCAGGAGAGGGGAGTTCCTTTTCTAGCATATGACTAGAAGAGGCATTCCGTCATGTATGTGGGAAGAAAGAATGCCTTTTCTAGGATGTGGCTAGAAGAGGCATTCCCTCCTATTTATGAGAGAAGGAGGAATGCCTTTTCTAGGCTGCGTCTAGAAGAGGAGTTCCCTCTGATATGAAAGAGAAAGGGGAAGGCCTCTTTTAAGATGAGACCTGCTGCTTGTGCTTTTAAAAAAAGTGCTGACATTGTTTTAAAATTCACATCCATTTAACTGGGACGGAACACTGTTTTGGTTGAACAAAAAGCCTTTTAATCAGTTATCAACTAAGGCTGCACTCCTGATCGGGGAATGGGCCCCAATGAACGCTGCGGGACTGACTTTCAAGTCAATGTGTAGAGAACTGGGTCATCCGCACTGAAACCTTGCTTTAGGATCATTGAAAGTTTAACTCACGCGCACACATTTGAACTGTGCAAACATTCCTCTCTTGACTCAGGACCCTGGGGTGGTGTTGGCCCCCAGCTCTGGCCCAGCCAAGACTCCAGAGCCCACCCACTTAGAAAAGGAGCCCCTGTCCCTGCCTTTAAAGGAGCCAAGCCTTCGTGACGTCGAGGCAAGTTCCACACCTGGCGCTGAGGACACCCTAATCATACACAAAACAGGTGAGCAGGGGCACCCGTGTACCTAACCCTTTACGGAATAACGTGAGCCAAACCAGATAGACTTCTGCCCTGAGGCGCTTGCAGTCTACATCATACACTCCCTCCGCTGTGGCTCCCACCTTGTGGAATGGGCCGCCCGAGGAGGTCAGGAAAGCTTCTTGTCTCCTGGCCTTCCACCAACTGTGCAAAACTGAACTCTTTGAGAGGGTTTTTCTGTGCAGGTAATGTTGGCAGTTCCAGAGGCGATGTCCCTGGGTCTCAGACCTCCAGACTGAGTGGCAAGAGAGACTAGATAGCTAGACAGGCATACAGGAAGGAAGGCCAGTGTATCCTGTATCTACTCTTCTACTACTGTCCTCTTTGAAGAAGAAGAAGATGTTAGATTTATACCCCGCCCTTCACTCACTTAAGAGTCTCAGAGCGGCTTACAAACTCCTTTCCCTTACCCTCCCCACAGCAGACATCCTGTGAGGTAGGTGGGGCTGAGAGAGCCCACTACACCAAACTGGCTCTCTCTTTGAAATACTACTACTACTACTACTACTACTACTTAGTAAATAATGAATTGCCCCATTCTTACTATTGTAGGGCTCTGGGCGACGTACAGAATATTAAAAGCAGTCATCAAGTAGAACAATCGAACATATTAAATGACATCCAGTTTAAATTAAATCTTGAAGAGACGGTGTGGTCCCTGCGAAAGCTGTCAGATAGGGGACCCTCCAAGTAATTTTTTGTGGCTAGAAGAGCCTTTTCTAGAATGCCTGCTTGGACAGGTCAGAAGAGACCATGGGCACGCTGCAGCCTAAAAAGAGGAACTTGTATTTCTCAGACGATCGTTGCTCCCTGCATCTCTCGGCCTAATCGTGACTGCATTCGATCCCTCGGTTTGATATAGCTGCAGAGAAGGGTTTGGGGTGGGGTTTTTTTGTCCATTTTCATTCTTTTATTTCGTGATGGAGGGGGAGTGGGAGGGGTCGTGTGCCGCTTGCTTTTTGACAGATGGAATAAACGGTGGGGCGCCAACAGATGAGTGACAGCTGTAACGGCTCGGCATGGAACGCCAGCCGTGTGGTGGTGGTGGGAGACTGCTTTTTAGACGTGCAGAACTGAGATGCCTTTTCTCGCCCTTGGAGGCATTTTGGGCCCTGGGCAGCCTGCCTGACTGTTCACGAGACAGCAAGAAAAACACCCTCCCTCTTCCCCCTCCTCTACTCCTCCCTGGCCTGAAGCTGCAAGCTTGTTTTATATATGTGTATCAGATGACGCTCAGGGGAGGATGCTGTTCATATTCCCACTTGGCCAGGAAACTCCCTGGGTTACCTCAAGCCCAGTCTCTCTCCCTCTCTGTCTCAGCCTTAGTATGCCTCACAGGGTTGTTGTGAGGGCAAAATGAAGGGAGGCAGCTCCCTTTGATTTGATAAGCCACCCGTAAAAATGTTCTTACGTAAATACGTGAAAATACTGGACAGAGGAGGGCAGAAAAGATCGGCTTCCACCAGCGCCCTCTGCTGGCCGTGCATAGGATGCGACCCATTGTTAACATAGTGGCAACATAAGCAGAAAAGGGGCCTCTCTGAACCAAGGAGTTTCCAGTCAGCACGGAGATGGGGGCAGGGGCAGGAACCACAGCAGGAAACACCAAAGTCACAAGGGTTGAAGGATCTGCATATAAGTAAATTGATTAACACTTAGGGTTTTTTTCAGTTGAGAGACGGGTGCATCATAATAGTGGAAAATCTGGGTTCGAAGCTGAGGTTTGAAGGGAGGTGGGGGGCACCCCACAAGTGTTCTGGGAGGAAGTTCCGGGCGCAAGCAGAAACGGCTCTTCCCAGGTGCAAAATGCCTCTTTATTTTTATTTCTACTCTGTTTTCATTAACCGTAGCAGTTTTCAAAGGGGGTTTATGACCCACTAAAATGGCAGTCCTATTAAAATGACCATAAACTCACTGGAAGCCAATAAACCCCCCAAAGTGGAAGTCATAATCGGAAATGCAGCCGCAGGGAGAGAAGAGTAACGGCTGTGATCAGCCTCAGCTTTCTGTATTGAAGGCCCAACGAAAGACAGTGATCTCTGGCAGAGTGATTAGATCAAGACCTGGAAGCTCTGGGTTCAAATGTTCGCTCTGCCTAACCTGCCTCACAGGACGGTTGTGAGGAAAAAATGGAAAGAAATGGGCTGCAATCTTGAGCTCTTTTAGATGAAAGGTGGGATACAAATGCAACAGATTTACCTGTCCTTGGGTTGAGACCCAAGATGAGGGGGTGGACAGAAGGCATTATTGCATAGTACAAGGGCAACCACCGAAAAGGCACTGCTTCCAATGGGTGTCAGTCTTTCATCCGTCCGAGATGGTACTTTAACCGGGGCTGCGCTGGTTGATTTTTTAAAAAAATATATTTTATTTAAATTTATGTTATAAGAACAAGATTAATTATATATTTCTAATTACTTGAGCAAACTTACTAACCGTACAGCAATAAGACCGGTATATGCAAGTTTTCGTCTTTTATCAGACCACGAACACCTTATAGTTAAGAAGGGAACAAACACTGATATTGTTTATTTTTTGGAATTATCCCTCCTTCAGGGAGATAACGGACCACAGGATAGCAGATCGCCTCAAAGCTCTTTTCGTAATTTTCTGTCAATAGCTGATTTTAAGGCTCAGGTGGCATCATATGGGAACAGACAGCCCCTAAGGGACCTAAAAATCAAAGCAGGCTCTTTGAATTATGGCTGGAAACAGCTAGGCAGGCAGTGCAATGCTCAGCGCAGGTACAATTTGCTCATTCTTTCTTATACTGAATTCCAAAAGAGTTTTGAACCAATCAGAAATTTCTGGACAGTCTTCATGGGCTGCCCCACGTGGAGTTCATTGCAGTAGTCTATCCTAGAGCAGCTTGCTGGCCTGTTCCCTAGAGGAGGTGGGGCGTAACTCTTGCCTGGGTCATGGGTTGTCTTTGGGAGGCTCTTGATTTGGGGAGGTCAGCTCCTCTCTTTCCCTCCCAGGCCCTCTGGAGCAACGGGTGAGCACATCCAGCAGTGAGGAAGAGGGAGCCACGGAGAGGGACATTGAAGGCCTGCGCAGACGGAAAGGCCGCGACGTGCCCCCAGCTCAACCGGGGAGCCATCACGATGGACACAGAGAGGCCCCTGAGACCGAGGATGGAGGGTTGCCTGGGACAAAATGGTTGCTGGGCTTGCTAGCCCTCCTCGGGCTGGGCTTCCTGGCCTTCTCGGGTAAGTGGCAGGCTCCCAGAGGTAAGGTTGCCAAGCTCCAGGTGGGGTCTGGAGCTCCCCTGGGATTACAATGGCTCTCCAGATGACAGAGACAAAATAAAACAGTAGCTTTGGAGGGTGGACTCTGTGGCACTGTACCCCATTGAGGCCCCTCCCCTCCCCAAATCCCACCCTCCCCAGGCTCCACCCCCAGATAGCCAGGAATTTCCCAACCTGGAGATGGCAGCCCTAAAGGTGAGATGGGGTCAAGAGAGAGACTCCTTTCTCACTCCCTGTTTTCTTCCCTCTGCAGGAGTCATCTTTGATCTGGAAGAAGGTAAGTCTGGGGAGGGCAGGGAAGGTTAAACATGAGGCTATAAGTTTCCTTAGGGCTAGTCCGTCCTTCCTTCCTTCCTTCCTTCCTTCCTTCCTTCCTTCCTTCCTTCCTTCCTTCCTTCCTTCCTTCCTTGCTATCTATCTGAAAGACACTGTTCTGTCTGGTTTGGTCTGGTCTGGTCTGTCTGTCTGTCTATCATCTCTCTGTCATTCTTCTGTCTAAAGACAAAAAGCATTCTGCTATGTATGTCTATCTAAAGAAGAGAAATTCTGTCTATCTATCATTCTTCTGTCTGTCTGTCCGTCTGTCTGTCTGGCATTTTTCTAACGAAAGACAAAAGGCATTATTCTACATATATCTATCTAAAGAACTGACATTTTATTTACCTAAGAGAGGCATTCTTCAGTCTGTCTGTCTGTCTGTCTGTCTATCTATCTCCATCCATCCAGTTTGGTATAGTGGTTAAGAGTGGCAGACTCTAATCAGGAGAACCAGGTTTGAATCCCAACTCCTTCACCTGAAGCCAGCTGGGTGCCCTTGGGTCAGTCACAAGTTCTCTCAGAGCTCTCTCAGCCCCGCCTGCCTCACAGGGTGTCTGTTGTGGGGAGGGGAAGGGAAAGGAGTTTGTAAGCCGTCCCGAGACTCCTTCGGGTAGTGAAAAGCGGGGTATAAAAACCAACTCTTCTTCTTAAGACAAAAGGTATTCTGTCTGTCTGTCTGTCTGTCTATCTATCAGACATTCTTTCTGTCTATCATCTACCTGCCTACCTACCTATCTGCCTACCTACTGAGTGCATTGTTATTTCACCCTTCCTCCAAGATGCTCAGGCAGCGTTCATCATTCTTTCTTCCACCTTTTATCCTCACAACAGCCCAGTGAGGTGGGACAGGTGGAGGAGGAGTTGACTGGGCCAAGGTCACCTGGGGAGCTTCGTGAGGGAGTGGGGTTTTGAACCCAGGTCTCCCAGGACTCGGTTTGACACTGTTACCACTACCTCGCTCAGTCCTAGAGCCAGAAATGGGGGGGGGGGGGTGCCATGTGGGATAAGAGACTGGGCTGTTCGGTATAACTGAACGCAAACCAACAAAGACCTAATCAGAATCACTTGACCTTTGAGACTATTGTTCCTTGATCTCAATCAAACCAGGGGAAAGCTTGCCCTCCCCCACCCTCTGGCAAAGGGATCTATATTGTAGATGTCTCGGATCAGTGAGCCAATCTGCATGCTGTCGACTCACCTCCTGCAATGCCTGTTAAACTCTCCCACCTCACCTCCTCTTCCCATCTTCCCTTCTGGGTTGTACAGGCCCTGTGGACACCCTGGACACCTGGAGGAGCTCAGAAGGAGGGGAGCTGCATCCAGGCACCGACGGGAAGGTGAGCGTGGCCCTTCGGTGCTTGTGCCGGAAGCACAGGATAGCTTTCAGGATAACCACTCCTTGGGCAGAGGAGGCGATATTTCTTCTGCAGTTCCAACCCTGGGCAACAGGGGGGTTGTTATCCTTGAGCCCCCGGTTGCAGGTCTACGGACCCACGACACCCAGGACCTTCTGCACGCAAAATAGATGCTCCTCCACTGAGCCACGGACCCAGCAGCATCTCCAGTTGGAAGGATTGGGTAGGAGGTGATGAGAAAGCCTTGGGCACACGAGGCCCTACGGAGCGGCTGCCGGTCAGAGTGGGCAGTATCGACCTCGACAGGCTAATTGTCTGACTCAGCCTGGGAGCGTTTCTCCACTCTGGCGCCTGAAGCGGTGGTATTCAGTGCTTTGCCACAGATTCAGATTCCGACATATAACAACTAAGGCAGGCCTGTTTCTTTTCCCCAGCAGGGCTGGCCGACTTCACCCCCTCCAGAGGCCAGGAAGGGTGCCAGGCCGCCACGAGCCAAGGACGAGCCGCCGACGGAGGCCCCCACCAAACCCCAGAGCTTGGACGCCATGGGGGTCCTGTTAGACAAGCTAGCCAAGGAGAACCAGGAGATCCGACTCATGCAGGCCGAACTGCAGGTGAAGGGAGGGGGGTGGGCAGGGAAGGGGACGGAGCTGGGAGGTCTCGGCCCCATCAGGGATCGCTCTGCTGTGAGTCGATTGGGATCCACCAAGCAGATTGTGGCCCCCATCACCACCGGTATTACATACAGGGTAGAGAGAGGGGAGAGGGCTGTGGTGGCTCAGCGGTTAAGACACTGAGCTGCAGACCGGGAAGTCGGTGGCTCGGCAGTTCGAGACCTGAGTGCGGCATGATGGAGTGAGCTCCCGTCTCTGGCCCCAGCTCCTGCCAATCTAGAAGCTTAAAACCAAGAAATTGCAAGTAGATAAATAGGTACCGCTTCTGTGGGAAGGTAACAGGGTTCTGTGCACCTCGGTGTCTAGTCATGCTGGCCACATGACCACTGAAACGTCTTCGGACAGTGCTGGCTCTTCAGCTTGGAAACGGAGATGAGCGCCGCCCCCTAAAATCGGATTTGACTGGCGTCTGAGCAAGGGAAACCTTTACCCTTACCTTTAGAGAGAGTGGACGGAGAGAACTTTCCCTCCCTCTCTCAAAATACTGAAACTCGAGGGCATACGATGAAGCTGGCAGGCAGTTGATTCAGGATGTACAAAAGCAAACCCTTCTTTGCACGAGGGATTCAAATGTGGACTTCGCTGCCCGAGGATGCAGCGATGGCCACAGGCACAGATGGCTTGAGAGCCAGTTTGGTGTAGTGGTTAAGTGCGCGGACTCTAATCTAGGAGACCCGGGTTTGATTCCCCACTCCTCCACTTGCACCTGGCTGGATGACCTTGGGCAAGCCATAACTCTGTACCAGCTGTTCTCTCAAGGACAGTTGTCTCAGAGCTCTCTCCGCCCCCCCTACCTCACAGGGTGCCTGTTGTGGGAAGGGGAAGGGAAAGGAGTTTGTAAGCCGCTGTGAAACTACAAGTGAGTGAAGGGCGGGGTATAAATCCAATCTCCTCCTTCTCCTCCTCCTCCTCCTCTTCTTCTTCGACAGATTCATGGAGGAGAGGTCTATCAGTGGTTACTAGCCATGGGGGCTAAAGGGAACCTCCATGTTCAGAGGCAGTCAAGCTCTGAATCCCAGAGCCAGGAGTCAACATGGTGTAAATAAAGATAGGGCCCAGCTAGACATGCTTGGGTTATCACAAAACCACATAGAAGGGGAAAGGGTTCCACTGAGAGGAATGGGGCGTAGCTAGGGTTGTCACCTCCAGTCTGGGAAATTCCTGGAGATTTTCAGGTGGTGCCCATGGAAAAGGGGAATTTGAGGAGGGAGGTCACCTAGAACCTATGGAATACTGTAGAGTCCACTCTCTGAAGCACTGTTTTCTCCAGGGGAGCCGATCTCTGGAGTCTGGAGATCAGCTGTAATTCCTGGAGGGCTCCAGGCCCCCCCCTGGAGGTTCAAGCAACCCAAGCTGCAGTGTTAGGAAAGCCCGCTACCGAACAAAACATACACTGCAAAAATATATAGCAATTAACGTGTTCTGTTTATAAAAGCGCATGGTGTGTAATTATTACATCCTTATCAAATACATACGTTCAATACATTCAGTAACTACTAACTAGACAATTTCACATCAAGTTTAAAAATCAAGCCCCAACGGGAATTTCCGGAATGGCAGGCTTGCTTAAGAACATAAGAACTTAAGAGAAGCCAATGCTGGATCAGGCCAGTGGCCCATCCAGTCCAACACTCTGGGTCACACAGTGGCCAGAAACACCAGGTGCCCTCAGGAGGTCCAGCAGTGGGGCCAGGACACTAGAAGCCCTCCCACTGTTGCCTCCCGGCCCCAAGCACCAAGAATACAGAGCATCACTTGCCCCAGACTGAGAGTTCCTATCTGTACCTTGTGGCTAATAGCCACTGATGGACCTCTGCTCCGTATGTTGATCCAGTTCCCTCTTGAAGCCGGCCATGCTTGTAGCCGCCACCACCTCCTGTGGCAGTGAATTCCATGGGTTAATCATTCTTTGGGTGAAGAAGGACTTCCTTTTCTCTGTTCTAACCCGACTGCTCAGCAATTTCATGGAGTGCCCACGAGTTCTTCTATGGTGAGAAAGGGGAAAACTACCACTTTTTCTACCTGCTCTATCCCATGCATAATCTTATAAACCTCGATCATGTCACCCCTCAGCAGCCGTTTCTCCAAGCTACAGAGCCCCAAGCGCTTCAACCTTTCTTCATAGGGAAAGTGTCCCAACCCTTTTATCATTCTAGTTGCCCTTTTTCTGCACTTTTTCCAATGCTATAATATCTTTTTTGGGGTGTGGTGACCAGAACTGTACACAGTACTCCAAATGAGGTCGCACCATCGATTTATATAGGGGCTTTATGATACTGGCTGATTTGTTTTCAATTCCCTTCCTAATAACCCCCAGCATAGCACTGGCCTTTTTCGTTGCAGTCGCACAGTCTCAACATTTTCACTGAGTTATCTACAACGACTCCAAGATCTCTCTCTTGGTCAGTCTCTGCCAGTTCGGACCCCATCAATGTATATTTATAGTTAGGATTTTTGGCTCCAATGTGCATCACTTTGCACTTGGCCACACTGAACCCTGTTTGCCACGTTGACGCCTACTCGCCCATCCTCGACAGATTCCTTTGGAGCGCCTCACAACCCTCCACAATCCTCCACTTCTACTTACACGAAGTCTTCCATATTGTGGCAAGAAAATTTATGAAGCCAGGCTGTTAGAAAAATTGTGTGATTTTTATACTCACGAACCATGCTTTTTAAATTCATCTTTTGTAGGACTGGTAACAAACATCAATTGAATATAACGGGATAACTCTTCCCCCTTCGGAAGACTTTGTGCAAGTAGAAGCGGGCCGGCCGTTCCGGAAATTCCCGTTGGGGCTTGATTTTTAAACTTGATGTGAAATTGCCTAGCAGTTACTGGATGTATTGAACACACACATTCAATAAGGATGTGATAATTACACACCATGTGCTTTTAGGAATGTTTATTATAAATAGAACACCTCAATTTCTATATACCATATTTTTCGCTCCATAAGACGCACCTGACCATAAGATGCACCTAGCTCCGCTCGGTGCCATGGCTTGGGAAAGGTGAGCGGGGTTTAAGACGCACACACTATCCCCCCCTTTTTTTGGGAGAAAAAGTGAGTCTTATGGAGCAAAAAATACGGTATTTTGGCAGTGTATGCTTTCTTTGGTATCAGGCCCACCTGGACGTTGCCAACTCAGGGTATAGCTACAAATCCTTCTGTTAAAATTCCCCCGCTGTGCCCCCCCCCCATTTCTCCACCTCTGTTTCAGTCTTTCTCTGCAAAAACACCTTTCTTTACTCCCAGTTTCTACCGTGCGTTCCTGGTATCCATGGCAACCGAACAATATTCACTCTGATAATGACACCATGCAGGGTTGCGGGTCTTGGCCTCCATGGAGCCTACAGTCTGAAACAAACAGGCGACAAAAAAACAACAATGGGGGGAAGAGCCAAACTATCGGGGTGGGGGGAGATCATAGCCAGGCCTGCCTGGCACGGGAAGGTGAGCAACAGTCTGGACAACCTGAGGCTGGCTTCGGCCTGGTCCACGTTCTGTCCACGAGCCTTTCGAGGAGACAAGTAGTCGGAGCTGGAGAAATGGGGAATTTTATCCGCATGATGTCCTTTGGCTCTGGAACCTAACTCCCATATTAATAACCAGGACAGCCAAACTCCAGGAGGGGCCTGGAGAGTTCCCAGAACTACAGCTCCTCTCCAGGCTACAGCGGCCTTGGGGGAAATGGCCCCTTTGGAGGGTGGATTCTATGGCATCAAATCCCTGCTGAGCTCCCTCTGTTCCCCAAACCCCGCCCTCCCCAGGCTCCACCGCCAAATTGCCAGGAATTTCCCAACCTGGCTGAATCTGGCAACAGGGGAGGTGGGGGCAGTGATGACGTCCCTTCTGGCCGTAGGGTTGCCAACTCCAGGTTGTGAATAGGGCTGCCAAGTCAACCCGGGGGGTGGGGGATCCCCCGCTACAGGGGTTCCCGATCCACTGGCCAGCATTCGGCCAGCAGGGGAAACCCCACCCCCGAAGCCGTCCAGGCAGGATGACTTCCCCAACATAATGACGTCACCCGGAAGTGACATCATCACGTTGGGGGCGTTGCCAGGGCGACGCTCTGGCAATCGCCCCAAAACTCTATGATACCATAGAGTTTTGGGACGATTGCCAGAGTGTCGCCCTGGCAATGCCCCCAACATGGTGACGTCACTTCCGGGTGACGTCTTTGCGCGCGTGCCGGGGAACTCCCGGGCAAAGGAGGACTCCCCCCCGCCGGTGACTTGGACTTGGACTTGGCAAGTTGGCCTAGTTGTGAAATACCTGGAGAGTTGGGGATTGGAAACTGAAGAGGTCAGGATTTCGGAAAGGGAGGGAATTCAAAGGGGGTATAACGCCACAGAGTCCCCTTTCTAAAGCAGCCATTTTTTCCAGGTGAACGAACCTCTAGCACCCAGAGATCAGTTGTAGTCCCAGATATCCAGCCACCACCTGGAAGTTGGAAACCCCGCTTCTGGCGGATATCTGGCTGCGAGGGCGGTAGCTCTAAGTTTTACCATAGAGTTTCCGGCAATTCCTAGAGCTACCGCCGTCGCTCCTGAATATTCCCTGGAAGTGATGTCATTATGCAGGCAACGCCAATGAATTTTTAAGATTTTTTAATTGGGTTTGTCAGCCTGGCGATCCTCTCTTGGTGGCTTAGGTGATTCTCTTTGCCCCTCTTTGGGTCTCAGCGGCTCAAAACACCTCCCTTTCCTCCCCGTAGTCCCAGAAGGAAGAGCTGCAGGGCCTGCTGCGGAAGACGGAGGGCGAGGCGTTGGAGTTCACCTCCCAGCAGCAGAACTTGGCTGCGGAGAACGCCCGGCTGAGGGAGTCACTCCAGCGGGAGACCTCTGCCCTCCTGGCTGCGCAGGCCGAGCTACGCTTTCTCCAAGAAAAGCTGCGAGGGACGGCGGGCGAGGCGGATGGCGCCAGACCCCGACGGCATGGGGAAGGGGAACCTGCAGCAGAAAGTCAACGGGCCCAGGCCGAGAGGCCGGAGCCCGAAACGCGCCGCCTGCGCTCCCTGCTGGAGTCAGTTCGCCACGACTTGGCCAAGGCCTTGCAGCTAACTCCGTCCAGCAACGGGGCTGAGGGGCTGCGGACGGAGATGAGTGCCATTCAGCAGAAGCTGGGGCAGGAGCTGGAGCGCCCAAGAGGCACCAAACCGCCGTGGAGGGAGGCCCACAAGGCCAAGCGAGGCAAGGAAAGAGCCTGGCCGAAGCGTCACGAGGACCAGGAGGGGCCGAGGCCTGGACATCCAGAGCTCAGCCCAGCCAAGGACCACCATTCGGCCCATAAGACCTCCAAGGTACCAGACGATGGGCCTCACCGTCCCAGGAAACACCAGGGCCCAAGGGACACCAAGTCCACGAAGGAGAGGGAGCCCCAGAGCCTCAGGCGGAAGGCCAGGAAGCCTGCTGAGCCCAGTGCATTATGGGAGATGCTGGCCCGGCACCATTTTCGGGCTCCCCACAGCTGTACCGGTGTCACCGAGTGTGCCCGGCAGGAGGGGCTCGCCCCAGTGCAGAAAACCGGCTTCCTGCAGGTGGTACAGAACTACCTGGCCGGCCTGGGCTGGGCGGAGCACTATGGGGGCCTGGCGGCTGCACTGGAGAGCTTCTTCGGCAGCGACGGGGCCTTTGCCCACAACCGCACGAGCTTCGTCGACTTCCTGGATGAAATCGAGGACGTTCTAGAGGACCTGGCCCAGCTGCTGGGGGGCAGCGAAGAGGCCGTCGATGATTTTGAGGAGGTGGTCCTGAGACAGCTTGAAGTGGCGCCGGGGGGCAGGTGAGAGTTCCTCACTGGCCTGTCTAGGTCAGTCTTGGCCATACTCTCCGTAGTCTCCAGGCAGAGGTCTTTCCCATCACCTGCTGCCTGGTCCTTTTGAACTGGAAACGCCGGGGATTGAACCGGTGACCTTCTGCATGCATTCCTTTTGCGAAACATCCAAAGATTACTGTCTTGCATTTCTCTTTGTATAAAATTTTAAAAAGCAGGAATTAGAAAAGCAAGATTCCGGTCCTCACGGCTGTACAACTTAGACAGTCTCTAGACAATGTCGTATAAACTCCCAGGAGCTAGAGGAAAGGGCATGTTACATTTCCCTGCTGAGAGGAGCTTCTGGGAGCCCGTTCGGTGTAATGGTTAGGACAGTCATAAGTTCTCTTAGAGCTGTTCTGTCAAGAGCAGCTCTCTCAGCCCCACCTAGCTCACACAGGGTGTCTGTGAGCCAGTTTGGTGTAGTGGTTAAGTGTGCGAACTCTAATCTGGGAGAACCGGATTTGATTCCCCACTCCTCCACTTGCCCCTGCTGGATGACCTTGGGCAAGCCATAGCACTGTACCAGCTGTTCTCTCAAGGACAGATGACTCAGAACTCTTTCAGCACCACCCACCTCACAGGGTCTCTGTTGTGGGGAGGGGAAGAGAAAGGAGTTTGTAAGCCACTCTGAGGCTACAAGTGAAGGGCGGGGTATAAATCCAAACTCTTCTTCTTCTTCTGTTGTGGGGAGGGGAGGGGAAGGAGATTGTAAACTGCTCTGAGACTCCGAATGAAGGGCGGGGTATAAATCCAATCTCCTCTTCAGCTTCTTCTTCTTAATGCATGCAAATTGCAGAATCTAGCTTTTCTTCACCCTTGGAATAGATGGAATGCCTGCCCCAGGTATGGCTTAGGTCCTTAGGAGATTTCTGGAGATTTGGGGGTGGAGCCTGTGGAAGGCAGAGTTTGGGAAGGAAGGAAGCTGAGCAGGGATGGGACACCCATAAAGACCCGTCCACAGAAGCTGCCATTTCCTCCAGGGGTGGAAATGAAGCTGGCAACCCTAGTCTTCATGCTTATGTAGGGCTGCCAACCTCCAGGTGGCCCCTGGAGATCTCCCGCTATTACAGCTGATCTCCAGGCGACCAAGATCAGTTCCCATGGAGGAAATGGCCAGTGTGGAGGTAAGATCAAGTTGGGTAGCCGTGCTAGTCTGTCTGTAGCTGTAGAAAGGAGCAAGAGTCGAGCAGCGCCTTCAAGGCTGACAGAATCTAATTTCAATATTTTATTTCGTATTCCATTAATATTTAAATAACCAGTAACAAGAATAAAATTCAGATTGAGATAAACAATTAAGACAATATTTAGGCTTTTAGTACAGATGTCTGTTCAGCTGTCAAAGATGTATTCTCCTTTACCCTTAACATATCACTGCTAATTTTAGGAGGGTTCTTGTTTGCTCCGTAAAGAGAGAATCTAACCCAACATTCTGCAGAACCGATGCTTTATTGATTGTTTCTGTGTTTGAATTCTGTAATACATTTGGTAATACATTTGATTTTACTTGCAGTACGTAACAACTCATAATATTTAACAAACTGGTTGAATCTATTTCCCCCCTCCCTCCTCCCCCTCTTTCCTTCTGTATCCCACCTTTTTAAATATAATAATAATATAATAATTACAAATAATCTTAGAAAAAGACTAACAACATCTGTGGTAGGGGATGAGCTTTTGGGAGTCACTGCTCACTTCTTCGGATACCTGAAGAAGTGAGCAGTGACTCCCAAAAGCTCACCCCCTGCCACAAGTTTTGTTAGTCTTTAAGGTACTGCTGGACTCTTGGTCTTTTC
The DNA here is from genome assembly GCA_029233225.1 of Lepidodactylus listeri. NCBI lineage: Eukaryota > Metazoa > Chordata > Lepidosauria > Squamata > Gekkonidae > Lepidodactylus > Lepidodactylus listeri. The sequence continues at coordinate 154,644,895 of JARCFY010000003.1, forward strand.
TACTGCTGTGGAGGGTGGACTCTATGGCCGTACACCCTTCTGAGGTCCCTCCCCTCCCCTCCCCAAACCCTGCCCTTCCCAACCCAGAGCTGCCAACTCTATGCTCACGATTGGTGTTTCTAGTCCCTATGTTGCAGAATGAACAAAGGGAGGCAGTGATTCCCGATAAATGCCCATTGTGACAGGAGAGGAAGCCATAGAAAGGGACCCTCCCAGCATCCCCGAGGCTGACTTTCAATTCTTGTACCTTTCGGACAGATTCAGCCAGCGAGACGGCGCCCAGCGGAATCCCAAGGAACGGCCGCGCGAGGGCCACGGCCGCAGGAACGGCAGAGAGGGCGATCACCGGAGCCACGGCTAGAAACACGCTCCTCCTGCCAGTACTAATTTGGTTTGAGACGGGGAGGGGGGAAGAGCGGACTGCAACAAGGACCTTTTCTTGGCCCACCGTGGGACAACAGGGGAGGGAAGGTGGTGCGGGTGCTCTGATGTCAAAATTCGGCGTGGGAAGTGGGCAGTTCGAATCTCTCCCCCTACCACAAGCACCAAGTTCTGACGTGGATCCACGTGGATCCCTCTCCCTCTTTCCGTATGTCGACTCGAAGCCCACCAACCTGCCCAGAGGGGATGGTTCAGTCAGTAGTGGCCAGCGGTAGTGACGTGGCCAACCTCTTCCCTAGATCCAGGGGATTGTTTTTCCATCCAAGTGCCCGGTCTTTGCCAGTTTACGCTACTGAACAGAATAGGAAGAATTGTTGTCTGAAGACAGAGGAAGATCTGCCCACTGGCCAATGTACAGACCTAGGTGCCGTGGCAAAATTGAGGAAACCTCATTTTCATCCCAGGTTAACCACATAAACAAAGGCAGTCTTGGGCCTCCAGCACCTCTCGTTTTAGAAATCAGGCAGTCAGAGATTTAGAGCAGTGGAAAGTGTTGCCAAGTTGCAGGGAGCCAGTTTGGTGTAATGGGTAAGAGTGCGGACTCTACTCTGGAAGAACCAGGTTTGATTCCCCACTCCGCCACATGCAGCTGCTGGTGTAACCTTGGGTCAGTCACAAGTTCTCTCAGAGCTGTTCTGTCAGGAGCCGTTCTGGAAAGAGGTCTCTCAGCCCCACCTACCTCACAGGGTGTCTGTTGTGGGGAGGGGGAGGGAAAGGAGATTGGAAGCTGCTCTGAGACTCTGAGTGGGTGTAAATCCAATCTCTTCTTCTTCTGGTTTATGTGGGACTTTCAATGTTTGTGGGATTTTCAAGGCAAGAGGCGAACAATGGTGGTTTGCCGTCGCCTGCCTCTGCGTAGCAACCCTGGACTTCCTTGGTGGTCTCCCATCCAAGTACTCACCAGGGCCGGCCCTGCTTTGCTTCTGAGATCTGATGCGATCCGGTTAGCCTGGGCCATCGGAGCTTTTTACAAGCTAGTAATAACCCCCCCTCCTGTCCTGATTCTTCGAAAATGTTGTGTTTGTGTGACGATTTCTGATTCCACCATTCTTGTTGAAAAGAGACAGATGAAAACACGGAAGCCGGATCCTTTCTCGGGCTGAGTAGCACTGGACTGCCTCTTCCTCACCCCCCTTCTCTCCACACTAATCCCCCCTTTCCCCTCACAATTCTTCGCACTGTGAGTGTGGCAGAAACCAAATAAAGGCACTGATTGAAAGAGTAATGGAGGGATGTGTCGAGTGTGTTTGGGGGACCTCTTCAAATAGCTTTATCCCTGATCCCCAACCCATGCATCCTACATATCTGAAATTTTTCCTGTGACCCAAAAAAACCCACATTTTGAGAGCCAGAGTAGTGGTGTAGTGGTGAAGAGCAGCGGACTCTCATCTGGCGACCCGGGTTTGATTCCCCACTCCTCCTCCCCATGAAGCCAGCTGGGGGACCTTGGGCCAGTCAAAGTTCTTTCAGGACTCTCTCAGCCCCAACTATCTCCCATGTTCCCTCTAAGCTGAGGAGTCTTGTTGTGAGCAAAACTTCTATCTTGTGAGCTACCGGCATTAAAGTGGTGAGCGAGTGATTTGGCTGCTGCATAAATTAGTTTGCTCTGGAACCGTCGTTCCTGAGCTGAGGCAAAAATGTGTGAGCCAGAGGCTAAAAAACTGTGAGCTGGCTCACACTAACTCAGCTTAGAGCAGGGGTGGGCAAATTGCGGCCCGCGGGCCACATGCAGCCCGCCACAGAGTTTTTTGCGGCCCGCCAAGACAGTCGGCCAGATCAACAAGAGTAAAAATAGATGCTCTTTGACAGACATTAACTTGCAGGCTGTGATGAGAATCTCAACAAGCCATCTCACTCCTGATTTCAAAAAAATTGTAGAAAAGTGTGATAGGGTACATTTGTCTCATTAAATTGATTCTAAAATTAAATGTGCTTGCAGCTATAGATGATATGAAATTAGCACAATAAATAAATTGAATAAAACTACCACTATTTTATTTAATGTATATATATTGATTTTTATTATACAATTTATACCTTTTCTGAAATGCAGTTAACTAATGAATGCAGTCATTTTAAAAGGTGCGGCCCTCCGCTAACCTCCGCTCCCACAAAGTGGCCCCTGAGCCAAAACAATTGCCCACCCCTAGCTTAGAGGGAACTCTGACTACCTCACAAGGTGCCTGCTATGGGGGGAAGAAGAAAAAGGCAATTGTAAACTGCTTTGAGACTCCTTCGGGTAGAGAAAAGCGGGGTAGAAAAGCCTTCTTCACAGAAACTCATTCTGCTTCTCCTTCTGCAGCAGGGCTACAGAAAGAATGAGACGGTTTCTAAGCATGTGCAGAGTGCCTTTGATTATCTCTGAAAACTGATAACACAGACCGCAGATACCCTCCTGTACACTGTGGAAGCAAGATGTGCTACATATGCAAGCTGTAACTCTAATCTGGGAGAACTGGGTCTGATTCCCCACTTCTCCATATGCAGCCAGCTGGCCAGTTGGGTGACCTTGGGTCAGTCACAAGTTCTCTCAGAGCAGTTCTCGATAGAGCTCTCCCTGCCCCACCTGTCTCACAGGGTGTCTGTTGTGGGGGGAGGAAGGGAAGGAGATTGTAAGCCGCTCTGAGACACCGAGTAGAGGGCAGGGTATAAATCCAATCTCCTCCTCCTCCTTCTGCTTCAGATGTACCCTGTGTAAAGCTCTATTTTTTTTCCTGAGACCCATTGCATGCGTGCCCCCTCAAGGCACCACTCTGTGGAGTTCTGAGGTGTGTGTTATGCCAACTCCTTGTCTTCCTTAGCATTGCCTGCTTATTGTCGCTGCCACTAAAGGCTCTCGCCTTAGACTCCTTAGTTGGACCCTTAGTTGACTTCATTCAGGAGTCCTCAGCGTGGTGCCCGTGTGTGCCACAGTGCCAACCAACCTTTTCTGGCACCTGCTGAGTGTTTTTTCGAAAGCGGTTGGGGTCCGGCGGGGCTTCTGATGGGCTGTGCAGATCAAAAAGCATTCTGTGAAGCCGAGCTTCCACCCTCAGACGCTGAAGATCTGCTCTTAAGAGTGATGGATAACCTCACTTCCTCACATTTTGTGGCTGGTTCTGCCCTCCTTGTGCTGTTGCGCCTACCACCCTGTGTTAGAATTTCACATGTGCCCAACAGGCTCAAAAAAGGGAGCACGTTTGCAGTGGGAGGCAGGGAGAGAAGCGTGGTTTTTTGCTTGCAGATTTTGTGTGAGCTTCCCGTGGCTTTGGCGGCTTTGAAGTCCATCTGTTCCCAAGCACAGACCCGCAAAGGGGCAAAATCGACAATTGCCCCGACCAGTGTTCCCTCTAAGCTGAGTTAGTGTGAGCTAGCTCACAGTATTTTAGCCTCCAGCTCACACATTTTTGTCTTCGCTCAGGAAGCATGGCTCCAGAGCAAACTAATTTATGCAGCAGCCAAATTGCTCACTCACAACTTTAATGCCAGTAGCTCACTAAGTAGAATTTTTGCTCGCAGGACTCCACAGCTTAGAAGGACTCCACAGCTTAGAAGGCCCAGACAGGTGCCTTCTCTGTGGTGGCCCCCACCTTATGGAACGGCCTGCTTTCTGAACTGGGCCCAAATGAGCAGACCAATCCCTCTCGCTGGCCTAGGGCTCCAGCTCCGGGTTAGGAAATTCCTGGAGATTTTGGAGGTGGACCCTGGGGACGGAGGGTCTTGGGAGGGGCAGGAATTCAAAAGGGTATATTGCCATAGAGTTCACCCTCCAAAGCAGCCATTTTCTCCTGGGGAACTGACCTGTCACCTGGAGAACAGTTCTAATTCTGGGAAATCTACAGGCCCCACCTGGAGGATGGCAACCCTTTCTGGCCCCAGAAGTAAACAGCTGATTTTGGCCCTGGGGTAGATTGCAGTATTCCAGATCTAACTCGTCAGAGGAAGGGAAAAGAAGGCCAGCCCCAAGGCCATCTTAATTGTTCCTTTCATCGGTATTCAGTTCCATAGCCTCTCTGAAAATCCAGTTAAAACATTTAGAAGATATGTATATATGTATGTGAGCCAGACTGGTATAGTGGTTAAGAGTGTGGACTCTGATCTGGGAGGACTCAGTTTGATTCCCCGCTCCTCCACATGCAGCTGCTGGTGTGACCTTGGGTCAGTCACAAGTTATCTCGGAGCTGTTCTCTCAGAAGCAGTTCTCAAGAGAGCTGTCTCAGCCCCAGGTAACTCGGAGTCTGTTGTGGGCAGGGGGAAAGGAGATTGTAAGCCACTCTGAGACTCCTTCCGATAGTGAAGAGAGGGATATAAATCCAATCTCCCCTTCTCTGTATATACATATAATGCCAGATTCAGGTGGGCAGCCGTATTGGTCTGAAGCAGCAGAACAGAGTTTGAGTCCAGTGGCACCTTTAAGACCAACAAAGTTTTATTCTGGGTATCAGCTTGCGTGTGCGTGTACGCGTCTTCAGACGTTGTTCATATAAAATTCCAGCGTGTGACTTAATCATGCATGGAAAGTGACAGCGTGGGGAAAAGATGATTAAAATTATTTTTAACAAGCTGAGCAGCTTGGGTTGCCAACTTCCAGGTGGTGGCTGGAGATCTGCTATTATAACTGATCTCCGGAGACAGAGACCGCCTGGAAAAAATAGCCCCTTTGGAAGGTGGACTCTATGGCATGACACCCCGTTAAAGCCCCTCCCCTCCCTAAACGCCGTCCTCCTCAGGCTCCACCCCCCAAAAAATCTCCCGGTGTTTCCCAGCTTGGAACTGGCAACCCCAATAGGAGCTTCTGCGCGTTTTTTAACAAAGCTACTTACATATGCAAATAAACTCTTCGGCACGCCCCCTCCCGCTTTCACCGCCCAACAAGGCGAACCCCGCCCTCACTGGGACCCGACGATTCCGCCACTGTGATTCGGCCTTTCTCTTCTTGGCCTTACCCCCCCCCCCCGCTTAGGATCCTCAAATGGTAGCGTCCGCTTTGCCGGAAGCGGCGCCCATTGGTGCAAAGCGAAGGGGTGTGTGGAATGTTCAGTCCCGGGCGAGACCATTGAACCGGACGGGGGGGGGAGGGAGAGGGAGTCGGTGCGGGCCGGGCTTCCGCGATGGCCCCCTTTCCGCGGCTCATCTTGCTGTTCAGCGGGAAGAGGAAATCGGGCAAGGACTTCGTGGCGGAGGAGCTGCAGAGCCGGTAAACGGGGTGGGAGGGCTGGCCGGGTGCAACCTGGGAGGAGGAGGGGGAGGGATGGGCTCCTTGCGGAAGACCACCCACCCTCCCACCACGTGCGTGCGAAGCCTGCGAATCGCCCCCCCCCCCTCTTTTCAATGCACAGCCCCCCCCCCCCTTTGCACGCGTATCAACGAACGTCTGAAAGGGGCATAATAGGCCCAGAGGTAGCAGCCAGTCCTTTCCGGGACTGGGAGGCCCAACGGCTGTTGCAAGTGTTTGAGCTCCCTCCCTCCCTGGCCTCCCTCGCAGGGTTGTGAGGATTGGAAGGGGGAGAAGCCGTGGGCGAGCGCCTCGCAGGAAGAACGGGAGGATCAAAGGCCCCGATAAATAGTAATTGCTGTCCATCAGTGGAATTGCCCGGGGAAGCCGGAGGTTTCAGGGTGGGGGTGCCAGCGGTGCGTTGGGAAATACCTGGAGATTTGTGGGGGGTAGGCGGGAGGAACCTCAGTGGGATATAGTGCCCTGGAATCCCCCCCCCCCCCCCCCCAAGCAGTACGTTTCCCCAGGGGAACTGATCTCTGGAGGTCAAATTGTAATAGTGGGAGATCTCCAGGAGCCACCTGGAGGCTGGCAGCCGTATTTCAGAGTCAGGTTTGAATACACTTCTCCTCCTCCCTCGTGGGTGGGGCCACTCTGCATGGAGGAAAATAGCCCGGCGAGACTCGGCCAGCATACCTTGCTGAGCCCCGTAGAACTCTGAGGTCTTCTGGTAGTCCCCGGCTCCAGGGACCTCGGACTTGCCTCCACCAGGGCCTTTTTGGCCCAGGCCCCTGCTTGGTGGAATGAGCTCCCATATGAGATCAGGACCCTGCGGGACCTACTACAATTCTGCAGGCCTGTAAGACGGAGCTCTTCCACCAGGCTTTTGATTGAGGCAGTGGATGTCTCGTATGTCCCCCCCCCCCAACCATTTGATCTTCCATCGGTGGCCTGGACCTGAATAGCTATAGCTATACAGGAACCATATACTGCTGAGACATCTGGCTAAATTATACATGGCACTTTATGAGCTAGGTCAGGGGTGGCCAAACTTGACTAAGGTAAGAGCCACATAGAATAAACATCAGATATCTGAGAGCCACAAGACATGAACAGCTATATAACCCACATATTTTTATTGAAAAATATGCAGATTTGCTTTTTATTAACGTTAAATGAGACTGCCAAAAATAAAAACAGATATTGATACTGATATTTAACTTTAGATTGAGAGAGAGGGGAGAAAGAGAGAGAGAAAGAAAGGGGGAGGGAGGGAGGGAAAGCAAATAGATGGGGAGAGGGGAGTGACAGAGAGAGGAAGGAAGGAAGGAGATGAGGGGAGGTAGAGGTGGAAAGAAAGCAAGGAGAAGGGAAGACCAACTGGGGAGGTACATCTCCCCTTTGCTTCCCCAGCCGCCCTGCTGGGAGCCGCACAATATGTGTGAAACAGCTGCATGCGGCTCCCAAGCTGCAGTTTGGCCACCCCTACATAGGTTGTTTTATATCGTTGTCTTAATTGCTTTTAAATTGTGTTGTCTACTGTATCGAGGGGCCCGTGGTGACTCATTGGTTAAGACACTGAACCGCAGACCAGAAGGTCAGTAGTTCGGCAGTTCGAGACCCGAGTGCTGCATGACAGAGTGAGCTCCCGTCTCTGGCCCCAGCTCCTGCCACCCTAGCAGATCGAAAGCAAGAAATTGCAAGTTGATAAATAGGTACCGCTTCGGTGGGAAGGTAACAGCAATCCGTGCGCCTTGGTGTCTAGTCACACTGGCCACATGACCACGGGAAAAGTCTTCGGACAGTGCTGGCTCTTTGGCTTGGAAACAGAGATGAGCACCGCCCCCTAGAGTCAGATTCGACTGGCTTTTGAGTAAGAGAAACCTTGACCTTTACTGTATCAAGACTGATGGAACCCGCCCTGAGCCTACTTGCGGGGAGGGCGGGATAAAAACCAATAAAATAAAAATTAAGAAAATATTTTCCCCAATGGAGTAGGCTCTGTTCTCCCAGTTTACAGATTTATCACCCAAGCAAAGCCAGAGTTAGGGTTGCCAATTCTGGGTCTGGAAATACCTGGAGATTTCAGGGCGAAGCCTGGGTGGGTGGGGGCAATGAGTTAGTGTGAGCTAGTTCGCACTTTTTTAGCCTCCGGCTCACAGAATTTTTTCCTAGCTCAGGAGGGACGGCTCCAGAGCAAACTAATTCATGCAGTAGCCAAATTGCTCACTCACAACATTAATGCCAGTAGCTCACAAAGTAGGATTTTTGCTCACAAGACCCCACTGGTTAGTGGGAGCCTTGGGTGGGGGGTCAGGAAGGTGAGGGACCTCGGTATAGATCAGAGTTGGTGGCTCTGAGGTGGGAAGTACCTGGAGGTTCGGGCGGGGGTGATGTGTAACCTCGGGAAGGGGAGGACCTCAGCGGGGTACAAATGCTAGAGCCCATCCTCCAAAGCAGCCATTTTCTCCAAGGGAACTCACCCTGGTGATCTAGAGACTGGTTGTAATACCGGGAGGTCTCCAGGTGACACCTGGAGGTTGGGAACCCTAAATACAGCCCACCTTCCAAAGCGGCCATTGGCTCCAGGTGAAGTGGGATAAATGCTTTAAATCAATAATGAACAGATATGCAAACAATGTGGTCTATAAATCAGTCTTCATTCGGGGAGATCTCCAGTCCTTACCCGGAGCCTGGCAACCGTGATGGTTGGCAGAATGTGCCAACTGCCTCTCTGTTTAATCGCTCTAATTTCTCTCCTGCCTTGCCTCCAGGGAGCTGGCGGAGGGGTGGTGTCATTGGCTCTGTGCTTCCCTGTTTTATCCTCGACAAGTTCGACTGAGACTGGCCCAAGGTTATCTAGCAAGGTCCATGGCAGAAGGGGGGTTTGAACTCGGGTCTCCTCCGCTCCAGTCCGACCCTGATTGGAAGTCGACCCTGGAGTCATGGAGGCGAACCTATTTAAGATGTTGAGAGCCAGTGTAGTGCCGTGGTTAGACTAAGATCTGGGAAACCCAGGCTTGAATCCTCGCTCATGCCTTGGAAGCTCGCTGGGTGACCTTGGGCCAGTCACAGACTCTCAGCCTAACCTACCTCACAGGGTTGTTGTGAAAATAAAAGATGAGAGGAGAACGATGTAGGCTGCTTTCGGTCCCCATTGGGGGGAAAGGTAGCGTGTCAGTAAAGTAAATAAAAATAATGCTGTAGAGTTCACAGCAGGGCAGTTTGTCATGGATGGTTTGATCAGGTATGTACCAGGTCTTGAAAAATTTCCATCTTGCGTGGATGCAGTTGGCTTCCAGATGTTCAGGATGGGGGGCAGGGAAGTTCCATGCAGAGCCCAGTGGCCAACCCCGAATCCTATGTGGGGGGATATTAGGAAGGGGATTGAAAACAAGACAACTAGTATAAGAAGAAGATTTATTGAAGATTGGATTTATACCTCGCCCTCCACTTGGAGTCTCAGAGCGGCTTACAAACTCCTTTCCCTTCCCCTCCCCACAACAGACACCCTGGGAGGTAGGTGGGGCTGAGAGAGCTCTGAAACAACTGTCCTTGAGAGAACAGCTGGTACAGAGCTATGGCTTGCCCGAGGTCATCCAGCAGGGGCAAGTGGAGGAGTGGGGAATCAAACCCGGTTCTCCCAGATTAGAGTCCACGCACTTAACCACTACACCAAACTGGCTTCTCTATGGTGTGGCCTCATTTGGAATATTTATTTATTTATTTTTATTTCATTCCATTTATTGATTGCCTAGTCCCACGATTGTGGCGCTCTAGGCGATGTACCGAGTTATAAAAGCATGGAAACATAAAAACCGTGTCCAGCAGCATGCAATAATTAAAAGCAAGTGGCAAAATTTTGTAGCTCCCTCCCAGATCTCGTATGTGAGTGCTTCACACGTTCAGAGGGGCAGTAAGTTCTCTAAGAAATGAGGGTCCAGGAAGGGTGCCTGCCATGATATTAACCATTGCTGTCCTCAATATTGTGTACCGTTCTAGTCACTGCACCTCAAAAAAGATATCGCTTTGGAAAAGGTGCCGAAAGGGGCAACCAAAACGGTTAAGGGGATGGAACATCTTCCCTGTGAAGAAAAGTTAGAGGCTAGGGCTCTTTGGCTTGAAGAAACGACGATTTGAGGAGTGACTTGATAGAGGTTCACAACATTATGCCGCCATTATGGTAGAGAGAGAAGTCCTTTTCTCCCTTTCTCACAATACAAGAATTCGTGGGCACTCCATGGAATTAAGGAGCAGGAGGCTGAGAACAGATCAAAGGAAGTCTTCCTTCATCCAAAGAGTAATGAACACATGGAATGCACTGCCACAGGGTGGCAGCTGCAAACAGAGAAAGCTTTAAGAGGGGACTGGAGAAACATCTGGAGCAGAGGTCCATCAGTGGCTATTAGCCACAAGGTATAGATAGGAACTCTCAGTCTGGGGCAAGTGATGCTCTGTATTCTTGGTGCTTTGGGGGGCCACAGTGGGTGGGCTTCTGACATTCTGGTGCTGCTGGTGGACCTCCTGAGGGCACCTGGTGTTTTTGGCCACTGTGCAACACAGAGTGTTGGACTGGATGGGCCATTGGCCTGATCCAACATGGCTTCTCTTCTGTTCTTATTGGACCTGCCTGAACTGGTGTCACCGGGAATTCTACCCCCACCTGCCCGAGGTCTGAAAACCAGCCAAACTCAACTTCCGTCAAAACTCTGCCTACGTGATTAAGTTAATGTATTTGAAATACTTTGCAACCCACGCTCCTTCTCTTGAGGTGGCTTCCAAGCAACTGTGAAAATCCCATAAAATTGCCCTGAGGTCAGGGACTGGCAGTTTGAACAGAGGCTAGAATGAAAAGGAGGATTAATGATTTCAAAAACAAAATGTGTGACATAAAAACTCGGTGGGTGGGTGTGGGAGGCAGCGGGAGAGGATTGGGCAGAAGCACAGAGAGAGATGAACCCGAAAACTGGCTTTTGGAGCAAAAGGTGTGCAAGAGTACCACAGAGCATGTGCAGAGTTCAGTTCAGTTTGGGGCACCACACTAAGAAGGATGTTGACGAGCCAGAACGCGTCCAGATGAGGGCAACGAAGAGGGTGAGGGGTCCGGAGACCAAGTTCTAGGAGGAAAGGTTGAAGGAGCTGGGTGTGTTTAGCCTGGAGAGGAGACGACTGAGAGGGGATATGAGAACCATCTTCAGGTACTTGAAGGGTTGTCATGTAGAGGAGGGTGCGGAGTTGTTTTCCGTTGCCCCAGAAGGTCGGACTAGAACCAATGGGTAGAAATTAAATCAGAAGAGTTTTCGGCTAAACATTAGGAGGAACTTCTTGACGGAGCAGTTCCTTGGCGGAACAGGCTTCCTCGGGAGGCGGTGGGCGCTCCTTCTCTGGAGGTTTTCAGACAGAGGCTCGATGGCCATCTTACAGCAAAGCTGATTCTGTGAACTTCGGCAGCTGGTAAGCCCCTTCCAGCTCTGTTTCTGTGTTTCAGAGTACTTTGCCCTCTAGGGCTTAAGTCGACACAGCTCTCTCAACGCGGAAGCTGGGTCAGAGCAAAGGATTAGCCTAGTCCGGTTGTTTTCAACTGCAGCTGACAAGATGCTTCCAGCAAGTTCACAGAGAGGGCATCGAAGTGGCCACCAACCCCAGTGGCTCGTCCCTTAGCAGCTGGAATTCCAAGATAGGCTGTCTCTGAACATGGGGCTCTTGTTTTTAGCACTTGTGGTTAAATAGCCGTTTGTTAGATGCGCCTACTATACTGTATACCTTTGTTAGAACTGCCTTCTTCAGTCCACCCAACATCCCATCAAGTAAATCACCCTGTTTCCAGCAAATGCCTCTGAACATAAGAACGTAAGAAGAGCCCTGCTGGATCAGAATAATAGTCCCTCTAGTCCAGCATCCCGCCTCACACAGTGGCCTCAACCAGTTCCTCTGGAGGGCCAATGACAGGGCAGAGGCCTTCCCCTCATAAGGACATCAGAAGAGCCCTGCTGGGTCAGACCAGTGAGGGTCCATCTAGTCCAGCATCCTGTCTCACACAGTGGCCTCAACCAGTTCCTCTGGAGGGCCAACAGCAGGGCAGAGAGGCCGAGGCCTTCCCCTCATAAAGATATCAGAAGAGCCCTGCTGGATCAGACCAGTGAGGGTCCATCCAGTCCAGCATCCTGTCTCACACAGTGGCCTCAACCAGTTCCTCTGGAGGGCCAGCAACAGGGCAGAGGCCTTCCCCTCATAAGAACGTCAGAAGAGCCCTGCTGGATCGGACCAGTGAGGGTCCATCTAGTCCAGCATCCCGTCTCACACAGTGGCCTCAACCAGTTCTTCTGGAGAACCAACAGCAGGGCAGAGAGGCCGAGGCCTTCCCCTCGTAAGAACATCAGAAGAGCCCTGCTGGATCAGACCAGTGAGGGTCCATCTAGTCCAGCATCCTGTCTCACACAGAGGCCTCAACCAGTTCCTCTGGAGGGGCAACAACAGGGCAGAGAGGCCAAGGCCTTCCCCTCGTAAGAACATCAGAAGAGCCCTGCTGGATCAGACCAGTGAGGGTCCATCTAGTCCAGCATCCTGTCTCACACAGAGGCCTCAACCAGTTCCTCTGGAGGGGCAACAACAGGGCAGAGAGGCCGAGGCCTTCCCCTCATAAGAACATCAGAAGAGCCCTGCTGGATCAGACCAGTGAGGGTCCATCTAGTCTAGCATCCTGTCTCACACAGAGGCCTCAACCAGTTCCTCTGGAGGGGCAACAACAGGGCAGAGAGGCCAAGGCCTTCCCCTCGTAAGAACATCAGAAGAGCCCTGCTGGATCAGACCAGTGAGGGTCCATCTAGTCCAGCATCCTGTCTCACACAGAGGCCTCAACCAGTTCCTCTGGAGGGGCAACAACAGGGCAGAGAGGCCGAGGCCTTCCCCTCATAAGAACATCAGAAGAGCCCTGCTGGATCAGACCAGTGAGGGTCCATCTAGTCTAGCATCCTGTCTCACACAGAGGCCTCAACCAGTTCCTCTGGAGGGGCAACAACAGGGCAGAGAGGCCAAGGCCTTCCCCTCGTAAGAACATCAGAAGAGCCCTGCTGGATCAGACCAGTGAGGGTCCATCTAGTCCAGCATCCTGTCTCACACAGAGGCCTCAACCAGTTCCTCTGGAGGGGCAACAACAGGGCAGAGAGGCCGAGGCCTTCCCCTCATAAGAACATCAGAAGAGCCCTGCTGGATCAGACCAGTGAGGGTCCATCTAGTCTAGCATCCTGTCTCACACAGAGGCCTCAACCAGTTCCTCTGGAGGGGCAACAACAGGCCTTCCCCATTAAGAACACAAGAGGAGCCCTGTTGAGTCAGACTAGTGAGGGTCTATCTAATCCAGCATTCTGTCTTGCAGAATGGTCAATCAGTTCGTCTGGAGGGCCAAGCACAGAGAATAGAGGCTGAGGCCTTCCCCTCATAAGAACATCAGAAGAGCCCTGCTGGATTAGACCACTGGTCTACCTCATCCAGCATTGTGCCTCACACAGTGACCTCAGCCAGTTCTTCTGGAGGACCAACAACAGGGCAGAGAGGCCAAGGCCTTCCCTGTCTGTTGCTTCCTGGCACTGGAATTCAGAGGTTTAGTGCCATACGTCTATGAACACGGGCCCTGTTATTTGTTCATAGCACATCGTGTTTTCTGAGGTAAGCTGTGTATAACCATGGAGGCTTCTGGTAGCTGTCCAAAATCCCTGTAGGGCTCTCCAGGATGTCATTGGCTGGTGGAGCAGGGGCGTGGGGAGCAGTTGGACCCATCCATATCTCCCTTCTTCTTTCTGACAGGCTTGGTCCAGATGTGTGCACCATTCTGCGGTTGTCCGGACCCCTTAAAGAGCAGTATGCCAGGGTGAGTTCTGTCTCATTTCCCCCTTCTCGTATGTCCCTTTATTGGTTCCCTTCTTAAGAATCTCCTTGCTGACTCAGCCCATCAAAGTCCAGTATACTCTTTCCAGCCAAGGCAACCCATCCTGTTATGCCCCGGTAGACTGCCTCAGAAACTGGCGGTTCCATTCCGCCTTTGCAGCTTTGCCAGTCTTCATTTGACCCTTGGCGTCTGGGAATTCTGGCAGTACAGAGGTGTGACAGTTGCCGCGGTGAGCCGCCATCAATAAACCGATCCTACTCTCTAGTTGGATTTGCTTGACTCTGTTTTAGGACTAATACACGAACTGTTGCTGGATCTTGTGGCAGTGAGTTCCGCCGGGCCTGGTGTGAAGAACTTCTCCACACTGCTGAAGGCTGAACACTTTGACTGAGCGACCATGATCCTTCAGGCCTCCCTCTCTCTCCCGCTTGCAGGAACACGGCCTGGATTTCGAGCGCCTCTTGGATGCCAGCAATTACAAGGAGACATACCGGGAGGACATGATCCGCTGGGGCGAGGAGAAGCGGCGAACTGATCCTGGTTTCTTCTGCCGCATCGTGGTGGAGGGTGTTGTGCAGCCCATCTGGGTAAATCCGGGGTGCTGGCGCCTCTGTCAGAAGGGCAGTAATGGATCTGAGCACCTCCTCCCCCCTCCCCCCCTGGAATATGTGTCATGGGTCCCCAATCTTTTGGGAACCCCAGGCACATTTGGAATTCTGTGGGCACACTTGAGATTCTGACAAGGCATGGTGGGTACAGCAACAAAATGGCTGCCACAGAATGGCTGCCGCAGGAGGTTGAGCCAGCCACAAAATGGCTGCCGCCGCTTAACTTCAGTCACACAGTGCAGATCCTTGTGCTGTGGGGGCAGCGGCTGCCAAAGCAACATTTTTAAAAATCTGCACAGCCAATTAAATCTCCAGTGGTCAGTCAGAAGCCTTGCTGGGCAAAAGCCCCACCTGCTCCCTAAAAACCTGGGCGCCACGTTGGGGGACCTCTGCTTTGTGCCTTTCCCCTTTCCCCACGCAGGTAGTGAGCGACACGCGGCGTCTTTCAGACGTGGAGTGGTTCCGTGACGTGTATGGAGACTTGGTGAAGGTGGTGCGCATCATAGCCATGGAGGAGACCCGGAAGAGACGAGATTGGGTGTTCATAACAGGTAAGGAAGTGAAGCATTGGGCGGATGTGGGTGTTGTCCCTTCTTCTGGAAGATGTACAGTCAGTTGGCAGACATACAGTCAGAGCCAGTTTGGTGTGGTGGTTAAGAGTGGTGGACTCTAACCTGGAGAACTGGGTTTGACTCCCCACTCTTTCACATGCAACTGCTGGTGTGACTTGGGGTCAGTCACAAGTTGTCTCAGAGCTGTTCTCTCAAGAGCAGTTCTCCAAAGAGCTCTCTCAGCTCCACTTACCTCACAGGGTGTCTGTGGTGGGGAGGGGAAGGGGATTGTAAGCTGCTCTGAGACTCCTTTAGATAGTGAAGGGCAGGGTATAAATCCAATCTCCTCCTCTTCGTCTTCCTCTCCTCCTCCTCCTCCACCAAAGCAGCCATTTTATCCAGGGAAACCCATCTCTGTCATCTGGAATTCAGTTGTAATCCTGGGAGATCTCCAGCCCCCACGTGGAGGATGGCAGTCCTACTGGTACCTGAAGGACAATGTGTTAGGCAGCAGGCAGAGTTCTGTCTGAAGGGAGTTTTGTGGTCCTGGGGCCACAACGGAAAAGGCCCTGTCCTTGATATTCCGCTGCCTTGCTTTTGAAATGGAAGGCAAAGACCCCTCTGGAGTCGACAGCTTGAGGGAATCCCAGTAATATCGATAGACGTTTCAGAACAGGAAATACTTCTTCCCCCAGTGCGTTGTTAACTTAGGGAACTCGTAGCCATGTGATACAGTACCAGGTACCAGTTTAGAGGGCTTTAAAAGGGGATTAAACCGATTCTCAAAGGAGGAGGGCATCTGCAGCTGTTCAGCCCTGCTGGCAAAAGGGATCCTCCATGCTCAGAGGCAGTATATCTCGGAGTGCAGGTTGCCGGGGTGGAGAAACAACATGGGGAGGGAGCTCAGCTTCCATGCCCTGCTTGTATAATTTCGGGAGCTTATGGATGGCCTCTGTGGGATAAAGGATACTGAACTAGAGGGACCCATTGGTCTGATACAAGAGGGGTGCATTGATGTATATCCTTTAAGAGACCTGCTGCTGAGATCTTGGGCACCGGCTCAGTTGTGCAGGCCTTTGCATGTTCTTGTTCTCCTCTGTAGGGATCGATGACGCCGAGTCAGAATGCGGCCTGGACCAAGGCGTGGCCTTCGACTGGGTCATCACCAATGACGGAGACCAGCTGTCCTTGGAGGCCCAGCTGGAGAAGCTGCTCCAGTTCATCCAGGGCACCCTCCAGCCCCCTCCAAACATCTAGGACGTCACTCCCCACCCCACCCTGATCCGTCCTTTGGGTACCGGACTGGGACTTGGCTGTAGCACCAAAGAGAGAGAGAGAGAGAGAGAGAGAGAACCTGGAGTGTGGTGGGACCACCAATCTTTGGAGTCCATTCCAGGGCTGGGGAAATCCGCTTCCCCGTTTTGCAAGTCCATTCCGTGGCGTGCCATAATCCAGTGCCGGTTGTTCCCACAACCCATTCCAAACCAAGTGTTCATAGGCCACCCTGGCTAGCTGCTTTCTCGCCGACATCATTTGAGGGGCCATTTTTGAGGCACTGGGTCCAGTTTGGGGAAAGCCGTGTCGATTCTATGTTTGTCTCTCTCTGCTTTTCTGGTTACTGTTTAAAAAGTTGCCGTTTTTGGCCACCAGAGGGCAGGATGCAGTTTAACGTGTCCCCCCCCCCCCCCCCCCCCGTTTTTCACTGGTAACCTTCTTTCCGAATATTGTCTCAGCTTGCTGCGAAACTTCATGCTTCCTAACCCAGATTTTTTGGGATAGTCCTGCCAGAGAGGTGGGAAATGCACACTGTTTTTTTTTTTGGGGGGGGGGGGGGGGGGAATCATGTTAGGTCTTCTTCCCCGTCCCTTCCAATTTAAGCTGATTTTTTTTCCTAAACGGGAATGTTCGAATGCGACTTGCATTTTTTAAAATCCCTGCCCGCTTTTTTTTCTCCGGGCGGGGGAAAAAAATCGCTGTGCCTTACTGTGGAGAGTTGCCAGCTTGCCCTCTCCGCTCACCTGCTCGTAAGCCCTTGCCGAATCCTTCTTTCCGGCCGTAGGGTGCCAGCTCCCCCCCTCCCCGAACAGCTGTGCGACAGAGAGATGTTCCACAGCTGCTGAGAATCGTGTGGTTGGGTGTGTTGAAGCTGCACCTGTTGGCTTTCTTCCTGTTCAGGCGGCTCTGGAAAGGCTCTCTGACTGTACATTTCGCAGCTTGCAAATGGCGTAGGCGCGCCGGTCAGGAAAGGAGTTGGCGACTTGTTAAAAAACATCTTGCTTACGGAGAGCTTCTGGGATCAGCCGTTGGCGGGGGGGGGGAGAGACCTTTGGTATTAGAGGATAAAATTAAGAGGGGGTGAAAGGCGATAAATGCCTTGCCGCGGAGGTGGCAAACACTTGCTCCATGTGGCTCCAGGAAAGTAAACCCCGCTCTCCTGAGATTGTATCTCTTCCTCCGCCCCTGTGATTTTGTCCCCCACGACTGCATAACCTCTGGCTCACACTTCTTAATGCTGACCTGAACACTCATTTCAGGGGACTGTTCAGTTGACAATAAAGCTTTGGATTGGTTACCGGCTCTGTTTCTTCCCCCCACCCTAACACACTTGCCATCCGCCCAGACTGAGGAAGTCCTCCCAGGGCCTGCAGTGACCCATCAGATCTCCTGTTGCCGCTTTGTGCCCACAACATAAGCCAGGGAATTCCCAAGCCGCGTGACCCGGAGGGCTGCATTCAACTTGGCTGCACTTAGGCTGGTTCGTGGGGGGGGGTGGAGCCTAGAGGAAGGGGCGGAACCTAGAGGTGTGAGATCGTGCTCCGTCCCTTCGACCAACGGCATTGAATTCCAGTTTCCTTTGCATTTAAAAAACAAACACACCCTCTTCCCTTGCCTGGCTGGGTTTCTAACTTCGGGGAGTTTCACGCAAGGGAGAGCATTCCAAAACACGATCCTTCGTCTGAATCCTCGAGGCATGTCGTCTGTTCTACCTCTTCGTTCTCTTGATTGTGTGAATTGGTAAATTCTGCAAGCTGTCCCCACGCTGATGGGGGCAGGTGAGGGATGGGGTAGCGTTGAGCTCTGATTTGTGCTGCCTCCCATGGTGGTTCAGTAGAAAAGAGCAAGAGTCCTGTAGGACCTTTGGTAAGGCTGCAGTGGCTCAAGTGGTTAAGATGCTGAGCTGTAGACCGGAAGGTCAGTAGTTTGGCAGTTCGAGACCCAAGTGCCGCATGACAGAGTGAGCTCCCGTCTCTGGCCCCAGCTCCTGCCAGCCTAGCACCTCGAAAGGAAGAGATTGCAAGTAGATAGATAAGTACTACGGTGGGAAGGGAACAGCATTCCATGTGCCTCAGCGTCTAGTCATGCCAGCCACATGACCACGGAAACGTCTTTGGACAGCTGGCTTGGAAACGGAGATGAGCGCCACATCCCTAGAGTTGTATTCAACTGGCTTTCGAGCAAGGGAAACCTTTACCTAGGACCTTTGGTGAGTTGCTGCTTTCTTCTTATTATTATTATTCCTCCTCTTCTCTTTCCGTGCTTCAAATTCTGTAGGACCCATTTCCCACAAGGCGCTGCTCTGCCAATGCTATTCCCTTTCCCCTGATTGCATGTGTCAATTTCCCACTATTTGCCCTACGCCGTACTTTGACCTGCGGCTTCGCCCAATTCCACCCACAGCTTCGCGATCCTGTTTTTTGAGGATCGCAAAGCCATGGGGGGAATGGGCGAAGCTGCAGGTCAAAATGCAGCACAGGGCAAATAGTGGGAAATTGACGCACGCAATTGGGGGAAAGGGAAGAGCGACGGCAGAGCACGCCTCATGGGAAATTGGTCTTAGTCTTTTAGTTGCTGCTGGACTCTTTTCTACTACTACAGACAGATTAACGTGGCTACCCATCTGGATCTATCCCATTGTTTGGTTACGCAGCAGCATGAGGGTGGGAACAGATTCTGTTAGCAACTTAGGTGAACACCCGGGCTCCCAGTGGATGTGGACAATTGACTAACGGGAGACATCACCATGAAGCGAGCAGTCTGTTTGAATTCTGTGAGCCCTCCGTTTTTAGACACAAGCCTTCCAAACTGATAGTGAAACTCTCCTTTTGCAAACTTCTTCCCTTTGGATCTTGACCTTTTCTTCGAGGAGCACTGCATGGGGTCGGATGGGCCGTGACTTAGTGGTAGAGCACCCGCTTGCCATGCAGAAAGTTCCAGGGTCAGTTCATGGAACCTCCAGGGAAAAAGATCCAGTGGCCAGCAATGTGAAAGACCACTGCTTGAGACCTTGGGGCGGGGGGGGGGGGGGCAAATGCTCCCTCTAAGCTGTGGAGTCTTGTGAGCAAAAAATCTACTTTGTGAGCTACTGGCTGCTGCATAAATTAGTTTGCTCCGGAGCCATCCTTCCTGAGCGAAGGCAAAATGTGTGAGCCGGAGGCTAAAAATCTGTGAGCTAGCTCACACTAACTCAGCTTAGAGGGAACACTGTACGCTGCCAGTCTTGAGTTGACTACTGGCTTTGATGTGCCAATTGCTAGACTTAGTGTAAGGCAGTTTCGTATGTTCATAAATAGTCACAACAACCTGACGAGGTAGGTCTGGCCAAGGAGAGGGCCTTGTTCGTGGCCAGTGCTGTCTCCAGGCTTGCTGGAGGTTCAAGCAGGGCTCTGGGAGGTTTCCGAATACCTCAGCTTGCGTTAAGTCTTGGAGCGCAGACTGAATTTTTCCGGATCCTATTGGCCGCTCAGGTCATGGGACTCCCTTTAAGGCTGAAACCTGCAGTACTTTTTCTGGCCAGCTGCTGTGGGGGTGCTGTCGTGCCAGAGTTAAAGTGAGAAATTTCTTTTGGCGGCTCAGTATCAAGGGATACAATGGATGAAGCCTGCGTCTCTAGGCCCGGATGGGGTGAGAGGTCGCAGGGTCTAGGGCAGGGGGTCCCCAACTTTTCTGAGCCTGCGGGCCCATTTATCTATTTATTTGATTTATACACCGCCCTCCCCCGAAGGGCTCAGGGTGGTGTACATCGAGTTAAAACGTACAATAGTTCAACATGAAGTCAATGAAGCCGTTCCAAGTAAAACCCTTCTGACGGGATGGTGGGTGTTGCCACAAAATGGCTGCCGCAGGAAGAGCCAGGCACAAAATGGCTGCCACGGCTTAGCTTCAGTCACACAGTGCAGATCCTTGTCCTGGTGGGGCAGCTGCTGCCAAAGCAACATCTTAAAAATTCTGCAGAGCCAATCAAGTCTTCAGTAGTCGATCAGAACCCGCGCTGGGCAAAGGCCTATCTGGCCTCTCCTACTTCCTAAAAATGCTCGGTAGGCGCCAGAAAAAGTGTCAGCGGGCCCATGGTGCCCTTGGGTGCCATGTTGGAGACCCCAGTCTAGTGGTTAGAGGATCAGACTGAGATCTGAAAGATCCGAGTTCAAATCCCTGCTCTGCCAAGAAAGTTTGCTGGATGACCTTGGGTCAGTCACGTTCTCGGCCTTGCTTGCCTCACAAGGCTGTCGTGAGGATAAACGAAGGAGAGGAGAACGATACGAGCCATTCTGGGTTTCGCTTGAAGAGAAGAGAGTGCGGTGTACCAGTTAGAGCATCAGAGAAGGACCTGGGACACCCAGCTTCGAATCCCTGCTCTGTCATGGAAGCTTGCTTGGGTGACCTTGGGCCAGTCCCACACACTCAGCCTAACCTACCTCACAGGGTTGTTGTGAAGGTAAAATGGAGGAGAGGAGCCCCTTTGGGTCCCCTTTGGAAAGAGAGGCGGGGTTTAAAGAAAATAAATGAATATTTGGTGCAGTGGTTAGGAGCGTGGACTCTAATCTGGAGAGCTGGGTTTGATTCCCCACTCCTCCACATGAAGCCAGCTGGGTGCCCCTGGATTAGTCACAAATTCTCTCAGAGCTCTCTCAGCCCCACCTACTTCACAGGGCATCTGTTGTGGGGAGGGGAAGGGAAGGTGATTGTAAGCCGCTCTGAGACTCCTTCAGGCAGTGAAGGTTGGGGTATAAATCCAACTCCTTCTCCTTCTCTTCTTCATAGTGGATTGAAGACTGAAGGCCTCTTATTCTGAAATATCCTTCAGGATCTGTGGACCAAGTTTGCAAGAGCCACTGGAGGGTATTTTTTGAGTCTCTTGTACATGCTTTTTTAGAAATGGCCCAGGCTAGCCCAGTCTCGTCAGATCTCGGAAGCTAAGCAGGGTATTTGGATGGGAGACCTCCAAGGAAGCCCAGGGTCTTGACACAGAGGCAGGCCATGGCAAACCACCTCTGCTCATCTCTTGCCTTGAAAACCACACGGCACTTTCCACCACCACCACCAGAGACACAACCCCCCCTTCAAGAGCCATGCCATGGTGCTGCCTTTGGGAATCCTCCTGGGCACAGGAGCAAGGTGGCACCAGCTGTGTGCCTCTGCTGTGCTTAATCACTTTTCTGCAGCCAACAGGCTCGGGGATTATCCATTTCCAGAGCAGAAGAGTCCAGCGCTTAATACCCTCCCAGCAGCTGGAGACCCGACATTTCCTTTTCGCCAGGGCATCTGCCTTGTACATTTCCGTCCCATCCTTCCCCTGAGGGACTCAAAAGAGGTGTGTGTGGTTCTCCCACGCTATGTCCACTCCACAACCCTGCGAGGTAGGTTGGGCGGGGAGAGATTGAGCGGGAGGAGGACTTGAACTCGGGTCTCTCAGTTTGCTCCCTGACTTGGATCGCCCAGGCTAGCCCAATCTCGTCAGATCTCAGAAATGAAGCAGGGTCAGCCCTGGATAGTGTTTGGATGGGTGACCACCAAGGAAGTCCAGGGTTGCTACGCAGAGGCAAGCTAATGGCAAACCATCTCTGCATGTCTTTTGCCCTAACCAGGATGGCCCAGGCTAGCCTGATCTCATCATATCTCAGAAGCGAAGCAGGGTCAGCCCTGGTTAGTCTTTGGATGGGAGACCACCAAGGAAGTCCAGGGTTGCTACGCAGAGGCAGGCAAGGGCAAAATGTGGATGGCCCAGGCTAGATCACTGTTGTCCAGTGTCGGGAGCTAAGCAGGGTCGGCCCCGGTTGGTGTTTGGATGGGAGACCACCAAGGAAGTATGCAGGGGCAGCTGCTCGTATCCTGCCTTGAAAACCGAACAGGGTCGCCCTAAACTGGCTGCGACTCAACGGCACTTTACGTACACGCTCGCTCCCAGATCGTAGTCCAACCATCACATCACATTCCGAGATGTGCGATGCTGCACAGACGGGTGTGAATACGCCTCTGGAACAGTGGGAAGCACTTCCCATTTCAGTTCTTTCCCCCTTTCCATTCCCACCCGGGGGAATTGAGCTCTGTATTCTAGAGCTGTGATGTCATTCCGGGGGATCCCCAGGTCCCACCTGGAGGGTGGCATCCCCACGTGGGGCTCTCCAGAGCAGAATTCGTCGCCACCAAAGAGCATGGAAAACAGGCGGGTGGTCCAGTCCTCTTTCCTGTGGCCTCCTCAGCCATGCATCCAGATGTTGCTCCTAATCCCTGCCCCACAACGCTATCTCCTTTTCGGCCAGCTTGGGCAGCTAAGGAGATTATTTGGGGCGCGGACCTTATGTAAGCCCAGCGATAGGGAGGGTGGTGGGGGTTCTTAAAGCAGAAGCCCCGTTGTGGGAAGAGATGTTCTCTCCCTTGGATGAGGGCATGAAAGACAGGCAGACGTGCGCATGGATGAACCGACTTACTTCTGGCTCGCCCTTTGCACCTATCATTACGTCGATCCACTCCGATTCAGTATCACCCCCGTGGCCTTTTGCACCTGTGTATGCAGAGTATAAAATGAAGAAAACGAGCCAAGCTTTGAACCCGACATGGTATAATGGCGGAAAAGGGCAAGAGTCCAGCAGCACCGTGAAGAATAACAAAATTTGTGGCAGGGGATGAGCTTTCGTGAGTCGCTGCTCACAGGTATCTGAAGACGTGAGCAGTGACTCACGAAATTTTGTTAGTCGTTAAGGTGCGCTCTTTTCTACTGCTACACAGACTAGCACGGCTTCCCATCATGCTCTATCTGAAAAAGTGAGCAGTAACTCACGAAAGCTCCTACCTCGCCACAAATGTTGTTAGTCTTGTGGGGACATTTTTTTTATTAACACTTTTTAACATTCTTACAAACAGAACCAAACAACCAATGTAGTATTATGCAGTTATACCTTGTATTTACAACAGCAATTAAAAATATATCAAATCGTGGCACAAAGGATTTTTGGGGAGGATATTGTTTTCCATTTAGCGACTTATGATAGGAAACCAAACCGATACCACCTGATTCTGATATTGGGACTCTGAAAAGTTATTCATAGTAGAAGACATTTTACTTAAAATAAAGTAGTCCCATATTTTTGCCAGCCGTTGTTGGACGAAGGGAACTTGATTTTCTACCCATTTTGCTGCAATCATGGATTTTGCTATAGACTGTAAGATTGAGATTGCTTCTTGTTGTTTCTTTGACATCTGTAGTGTTACCCAGTTTTCTAAAAGTATCACATCTGGTTTCAAAGGGATGCTTTCTGTAGTTATGTCTTCTATTTTTGAAATTGTTTTGATCCGGAAGTCCTGTATAAGTGGACAGGACCACCAAGAGTGCAAAACATTTGCAAGCTGACCACATTGTTTCTTACATTTTGGTGAATATTTACTATCTATTCTGTAAAGTACAGCAGGTGAAATATACCACTTCACCGGTATTTTAACTGCCTGCATTTTTATAACAAAGATTTTCAATGTTTGGCGAGGAGCAGCCCCTATTGCATTCCAGTCTTCCTCTGCTGCTACAGACAGACTAACACAGCTACCTGTCCTGATCTATCTGAAGAAGTGAGCAGTGACTCATGGAAGCTCCTCCCCTGCCACAAATTTTGTTAGTCTTGAAGGTGCTGCTGGACTCGCGCTCTTTTCTGTGGCTACAGACAGACTAACACGGCTCCCCATCTTGAACTATTGGAAGAAGTGAGCCATGACTCACGAAAGCTCCTCCCCTGCCACAGATTTTGTTAGTCTTGAAGGCACTGCTGGACTCTTGCTCTTTTCTAATGCTACAGACAGACTAACAAGGCTACCCATCTTGATCGGCCTAGCCTGAGCCATCCAGGTCAGGGAGAGAGTATGTTATGTTTAAAACAACCACCGGGACTCTCTCTCTCTGTGTACTTGAGTCTATGTGACTGGCTGGCTGAATACGAAGGTACTTATGAGAGTCAGTCCGTTCTGGCTCTTAGCGTTGGGGGCAGACTTCGCACCTGCACAACAAACAGCAGACAATACAGCCCCCCCCCCCGCGTTCTCTCTCCTGCCCTTTCTCCACCCCGCCCCTCCACAATTGCAAGGACATCTGCTCCCAGGCCCCCAGTGATGGAAGCCCTTCTTATATGCGGAGCGTCTCAGACTGGTACCTGGATGTGGTGTCCATGGCAACCTGCCAACAGGAGCCTTTCTGTTTTCGAGGAAGGAAATGGGATGTAAGCATGTCTGTGTGAACCCTTGAGACTGGGTGAGTCGGAGAGGTTGGGAAAACATTTCCCACCAACCCCCCCCCCCCCGGGGGGGGGATCCTAGACAATGGCCGCACTGGATGGGGTGCCAACATGCAGATGTGATCTCCAGACTGCAGAGGTCAGTTTCCTTGGAGAAAATGGCTGCATTTCCCTGCAGTTTCCCTGGAGAACACCCCCCCCCCGGTGTTATACCTACGGTGGCCAACCTCCAGGTGGGGCCTGGGGATCTCCTGGAATTACAACTGACCTCTGGACTACAGAGAAGAAGAGGAGGAGGAGGAGATTGGATTTATACCCCACCCTTCACTCGGAGACTCAGAGCGGCTTTACAATCTCCTTTCCCTTCCCCTCTCCCCAACAAGACACCATGTGAGGCAGGTGGGGCTGAGAGAGCTCTCTCGAGAACTGCCCTTGAGAGAACAGCTCTGAAAGAACTTGTGACTGACCCAAGGTCGCCCCAGCAGCTGCATGTTGAGTAGTGGGGAATC
This sequence comes from Lepidodactylus listeri, assembly GCA_029233225.1. Taxonomy (NCBI): domain Eukaryota; kingdom Metazoa; phylum Chordata; class Lepidosauria; order Squamata; family Gekkonidae; genus Lepidodactylus; species Lepidodactylus listeri. The sequence continues at coordinate 154,669,577 of JARCFY010000003.1, forward strand.
AAACCCGGTTCTCCCAAAGTGGAGTCCGTGCACTTGACCACTGCACCAAACTACATCAGCTCCCCTGGAGAAAATGGATGCTTTGGAGGGTGGACTCTGTGGCCTTGTACCGGACTGAGGTCGCTGTCCTCCCCAGGCTCCACCCCCAAATCTCCAGGAGTTTCCCAACCTAGATCTGGGAACCTGACCCCTGCTGGTGGCCAGGGGATCTGGCAACTGTACCCTGCTGAGTCCTTTTCCGCCCAAGGCTCCACCCCTAAATTGTCAGGAATCTCCCAACCATCAGGGATTGGCTCCCCTCCGTGGTCACCCCAGGTCACAGTGGTTCATGATTTTTCAGACAAAGGTGTATTTCAGTTCCGTGGTTTGGTGAGGGGGTGCAGGGTGGGATATCTTGCATCGAAGCATGTAGTTCTCAAACTGGTTTTTGGATTGGGCTGTGGTGTACAGAACTGCATGGGGACAATCATTTGGAATGATCTCTCTAGCTATTACTTGGGGTGAAGCAAAGCCTTAGTTTGGGGTGCAGAGCTATGGAGACTCCCCCCCCCCAGATTTTCCCCATTGATGCACCTCTCCAGCAGCCGGTAATCGGAGGGAGACTGCCCCTGAACATGGAAGTTCCATTCCACCATAATGACCAACAGCCACAAATAGATCTCCTTTCCTCCCGGTGTTTGTCTGTGCCTCTATTTAAACCATTGGCATGAATGACCTTGGAGAAGAAGGCTGGTGAAGAAGAGGAGGAGGAGGAGGAAATTGGATTTATACCCCACCTTTCACTCGGAGACTCAGAGCGTCTTACAAACCCCTTTCCCTTCCCCTCCCCACAACAGACACCCTGTGAGGGAGGTGGGGCTGAGAGAGCTCTGAGACAACAGCCCTTGAGAGAACAGCTCTGACAGAACTATGGCTTGCCCAAGGTCATCCAGCAGCTGCAAGTGGGAGTGTGGGGAATCAAACCCGGTTCTCCCAGATTACACCCCATGCACTTAACCACTACACCAAACTGGCTGGATGTGGGATGGGGCAGAGCTGGGAAAAGTACAGAGGAGGGCAACGAAGATAATTAAGGGGTTAGAGCACCTTCCCTGTGAGGAAAGGTTGAAGGGTTTGGGATTTTTCCATTCAGAAAAGAGATGACTAAGAGAGGATATGACAGAGTTTCATAAAATTCCACAGGGGGTGGAGTTCCAGCGAAGCTGATGGGCAGCAGGTTCAGGATGGACAAAAGGAAAGACTATTTTACACAGATAGTGATCAAAATGTGGAATTCGCTGCCAGATGATCTCACGATGGCCACAAGAATAAATAGCTTGGAAAGGGGATTGGAGGGATTAATAGAAAATAAGTTTGTCAACAGCTGCTAGCTAGCCATGGTTGCTAAGGGGAACCTCCACATTCAGAAGCACTAAGCCTCTGAATCCCAGAGCCAGGAGGCACCATCAGGGGAAGGCCTCGGCCTCTCTGCCCTGTTGCTGGCCCTCCAGAGGAACTGGCTGAGGCCACTGTGTGAGGCGGGATGCTGGACTAGAGGGACCCTCACTGGTCTGATCCAGCAGGGCTCTTCTGATGTTCTTATGAGGGGAAGGCCTCGGCCTCTCTGCCCTGTGGTTGGTCCTCCAGAGGAACTGGTTGAGGCCACTGTGTGAAACAGGATGCTGGGCTAGATGGACCCTCACTGGTCTGATCCAGCAGGGCTCTTCTGATGTTCTTACGAGGGGAAGGCCTCTGCCTCTCTGCCCTGTGGTTGGCCCTCCAGAAGAACTGGTTGAGGCCACTGTGTGAGACAGGATGCTGGGCTAGATGGACCCTCACTGGTCTGATCCAGCAGGGCTCTTCTGAGGTTCTTGTGAGGGGAAGGCCTCGGCCTCTCTGCCCTGTTGCTGGCCCTCCAGAGGAACTGGCTGAGGCCACTGTGTGAGACAGGATGCTGGGCTAGATGGACCCTCACTGGTCTGATCCAGCAGGGCTCTTCTGAGGTTCTTGTGAGGGGAAGGCCTCGGCCTCTCTGCCCTGTTGCTGGCCCTCCAGAGGAACTGGCTGAGGCCACTGTGTGAGACAGGATGCTGGGCTAGATGGACCCTCACTGGTCTGATCCAGCAGGGCTCTTCTGATGTTCTTGTGAGGGGAAGGCCTCGGCCTCTCTGCCCTGTGGTTGGTCCTCCAGAGGAACTGGCTGAGGCCACTGTGTGAAACAGGATGCTGGGCTAGATGGACCCTCACTGGTCTGATCCAGCAGGGCTCTTCTGATGTTCTTACGAGGGGAAGGCCTCTGCCTCTCTGCCCTGTGGTTGGCCCTCCAGAAGAACTGGTTGAGGCCACTGTGTGAGACAGGATGCTGGACTAGATGGACTCTGATGTTCTCAAAGCTTATTTCAAATCCCAGTTCCTAAATAAAGAGGAAGGGGTGACTTTGAACCAAATCAGGAACCTGGGAACATTCCCCAGACCACGGATAACCATGCTTTTCCCCCTGTCCTTAAGGTATGCTTTGAATTGTCTCTTTCTAGCAACTGCAAAGATTTATCACTGGCTCACTTACTTTATTTACACCCCATGTTTCTCCCCAATGGGGACCGAAAGCAGCTTACATTGTTCTCATCTCTTCCAGTTCATCCTCACAACACCCCTGTGAGGTAGCACAGGCTGACTGTGTGAGACTGGTCCAAGGCCACCGCACAGAGCGGTGATTCAAATGGGAGTCTCCCAGATCCTAGCGCAACACTCTAACTGGTACCCAGCACTGCCTTGGTTCTGATGACTCAGCTCTGTGGAGTAGGTCACAGTGCCCTGTGTTCTATTCTGGGTTCTAGTGAGAGCTAGAATGACCAAGCACACAGCTAGTCAGATTTATGACTCAAACAGGTTTACTAAGCCCAATGGCACAGTACACTAGCAACAGCAAATAATTCAGTTAAAGCAGCATGCTGTGATCCCAGCAGTCAGCCCATGGCGAAAAAGACGCTGCTACATTTTGCACTGTCAATCATTGTTTCCAAATAGTCTTCAAGGGCAGCCCCACGCAAAGCACATTACAGCAGTCAAGCTTGAGGGTTACCGTTGCATGAACCAGTGAGGCCTACCAAATAATCAAGTAAGAGTAGCAATGGCATGATTCCTGCAGCCAGCTCATGACCAAAAGGAAGCTCCTGCATTTTGCACCGTCAGTCATTGTTTCCAAATAGTCTTCAAGGGCAGACCCATGTAAAGCACATTACAGCAGTCAAGCTTGAAGGTTGCAGCACAATTACACACACCCTGGCAGACATTGACTGGAAAGAGACCAGGCCAGAGCAGGGACTCATGAAGAGATGCAACAGGCAGCCTCTTCAGGGAAGAAGAAGAAGAGGAGGAGAAGATTGGATTTATACCCCAGCCTTCACTTCGAGTCTCAGAGCGGCTTACCATCTCCTTTCATTTCTCTCTCCACAACAGATACCCTCTAAGGTAGGTGGGGCTGAGAGAGCTCTTTGAGAACTGTGACTGACCCAAGGCCACCCCGCTTGCCATATGCGGTGTGGGGAATCAAATTCGGTTCTTCCAGATTAGAGTCTGCGCTCCTAACCTCTACACCAAACCACATACCCCATGGAACCAGGGTAACTGAACTCTGTAGTATAAAAACACAGCACAATGATGCCCCCGGAGAAAATGCCCGTTGCATCTTTCCATGAGTCCCTGCTCTGGCCTTGCACCAGATGCGGCTGACCGGGTTTCATCTTCGCTGGGTCCTGGGAATCAGCTTTGGTCAACGGTTCCTCTCAGAAGGACTGCCAGCAGCGCAGCAGGCCCAGTAAGCTCCGGGTGGCATTTTGGCACAGGTGCCGGCATCTTAGCAACCGTCTCTCCTGGAGACCTGCCAGGCCGCTCCGTGTGCCAGTTCTGACAGCACCCTCTTCATCCGGCTGTGCAGTTTTTGCCCTGTTTTCAGGTCTCACGTGGGGCCGGGCCTTTTGGATTTTCAAAGGCTGGCCTCTGGGGTCGATGCAACAGAGCTGTCCTTGACAGAAAAGGGGTTTTTGTCTGGAAGCGAAAGGCGGAGTGATTCCCAGGGATTACAAGCCTTGCCTCCCTTTCTTGGCATCCCCAGGAGATCACTTCCACTATTCCAGCGCTTGGACTCTGCAACAGACAGCCGGGGAGATGGAACTGGCCAAGGGGCAGCCTGACCCTGGCTCTGTGTCAGCTCCAGTGTTCTCATCCACACCTCAAAGGAGACCCATACAGAGGTCAGCTGGAGCTGGAAAGCATAGGGGGAGCTGAACAGTTTCAGGATCCGTGAGAGTGGGGCCTATATTCTAGTCCGGAAAAGAAGTATAAAGATATGTCCCTGGGAGAGCGTTACGCTTCTCGGATAACAATCTGCTGATGATCCCTGGCCCTAAAGATGTCTGGCTGTCCTCGGCCAGGGCCAGGGCTTGTTCCTGGTGGAAAAAACCCCATCAACACTTTTCTGCCAAACACCATCTGGTGCAATTCTGTAGGAAGAAGACGAGATTAGATTTCTACCCTGCCCTTCACTTGGGAGTCTCAGAGTGGCTTGTAATCGCCTTTCCAGCTTGGTGCCAGTTTGGTGTAGTGGTTAAGTGCGCGGACTCTAATCTGGGAGAACCGGGTTTGATTCCCCACTCCTCCACTTGCACCTGGCTGGATGACCTTGGGCAAGCCACAGCTCTGTACCAGCTGTTCCCTCAAGGACAGCTTGGGAAAGAGCTCTCTCAGCCCCACCTACCTCACAGGGCGTCTGTTGTGGGGAGGGGAAGGGAAAAGGAGTTTGTAAGCCACTCTGAGACTCTTTAAAGTGAGTGAAGGGCGGGATATAAATCCGATCTCTTCTTCTTCTTCTTCTTTCCCTTCCTCTCCCCACAACAGGCACCCTGTGAGCAGTGTTCCCTCTAAGCTGCGTTAGTGTGAGGTAGCTCACAGTTTTCTAGCCTCCGGCTCACACGTTTTTATCTTCGCTCAAGACGGATGGCTCCAGAGCAAACTAAATTTATGCGGTGGCCAAATGGCTCGCTCACAGCTTTAATGCCAGTAGCTCACAAAGTAGAGTTTTTGCTTGCAAGACTCCACAGCTTGGAGGGAGCATTGCCTGTGAGGTAGGTGGGGCAGAGAGATCTCTTTCGAGGACTGCTCTTTTCAAGGACAGCTCTGACAGAACTATGGCTTGCCCAAGGTCATCCAGCAGCTGCAAGTGGAGGAGTGGGGAATCAAGCCCGGTTCTCCCAGATTAGAGTCCGCACACTTAACCACGCACCAAACTGGCTTCCTCTACGCCAGACTGGCTCTCTAGGTCCTGTAAGGTAGAGATGTTCTGCCAGGCTTTTGGTTGAGGGCAGGGACGGTTTACACCCTGGCTGGCACTCCCACCCCCACTCTCCTTCTCCTCAGACTGTGTTACTTCCCCCTCCCCACAAGGCGATCACAGGCCGGAAATGGGAGAAAACTGTAATTTCCCCCACTTGGATTTTTAATTAATGTACTAATGCTAATACTGTTTGTATTTATTTTATCGATTTAATGTTTTTACTGTGTTGTATATCGGGCCGCGGTGGCTCAGAGGTTAAGATGCTGAGCTGCAGACTGGGAGGTCGGTAGCTCGGCAGTTCGAGACCCGAGTGCCGCGTGACGGAATGAGCTCCCGTCTTTGGCCCCAGCTCCCGCCAACCAAGCAGTTTGAAAGCAAGAAACTGCAGGTAGATAAGTAGGTACCGCTTTGGTGGGAAGGTCACAGTGTTCTGTGCGCCTCGGCGTCTAGTCATGCCGGCCACAGAGAAGTCTTTGGACAGCGCTGGCTCTTTGGCTCGGAAACGGAGATGAGCCCTGCCCCCTAGAGTTGGATTAGACTGGCTTTCGAGCAAAGGAAACCTTTACCTTTACCTTTACATCGCCCAGACCCCTTCAATAGTAGGGATTGGGGGATTCAGAAATATAACAGTAACAATAATGTCATTTTTTAATTCAGTTGTGCTTTACACATCTGGCTAGGGTTGCCAGCTCTGGATTGGGAAATACCAAGAGATTTGGGGGCTGTCGCCTGGGGCGTGCGGGGTTTGGAGACGGGAGGGTCCTCCGTGGGATGTGATGTCGTCGTCTCCACCCTCCAAAGCAGCCATTTCCTCCAGGGGAGCTGATCTTGGGCATCTGGAGAGCAACTGTAATAGCGGGAGATCTCCAGGCACCACCTGGAGGCTGGCAAGCCTACATCTGACCTCGCCGTTGCTTAGAAACAGCCATTTCTTCCCGTAAAGCAGTCGGTGCTGGGGCTCAGCCTTATCGTCTGACTGAGAGGTCCTGTCCCTGATGCCCAGATGTACAACCAGCTGGAATCAGCCAGCAGCGAGAGAACTGTACTCTGGACATGCTCAGAGGCCCAATCATAGAATCACAGAGCTGGAAGGGGCCCTACAGGCCATCTAGTCCCACCCCCTGCTCAGTGCAGGATCAGCCTAGAGCAGGGGTGGCCAACCTGTGGCTCGGGAGCCACATGCGGCTCTTTCACACATATTGTGCGGCTCCTGGCAGGGCGGCTGGGGAAGCAAAGGGGAGGCATGCTTTTTCTCTCTTTCTCCCTTCCTTCCTTCCTTCCTTCCCTCCTCCCTCCCATCTATTTGCTTTCCTAGTTTCTCTCTCTCTCTTTCTTATAACCAGTTTTCCTCGTTTGTTTTTATTTTTGGCAGTCCCATTTAACGTTAATAAAAAGCAAATTTGCATATTTTAACAAATAAAAACGTGTGTGTGATATTTGTTCCTGTCTTGCGGCTCTCAGACATCTCTATGTGGCTCTTACGTTTATTCTATGTGGCTCTTACGTTAAGCAAGGTTGGCCACCCCTGGCCTAGAGCATCCCTGACAAGTGTTTGTCCAGCCGCTGCTTGAAGACTGCCAGGGAGGGGGAGCTCGCCACCTCCCGAGGCAGCCCATCCCACTGTTGCACAACGCTTGACTGTCAAAAAGTTCTTCTTAAGATCCAGCTGGTACCTTCCTGCCCTCCTATCCTCTGCCACCAACAGGAACAGCTCCCTGCCCTCCTCCAAGTGACAGCCCTTCAGATACTTCAAGAGAGCCATCATGCACCCCCCCCCCCCAACCTCCTCTTCTCTTCCCCCGTCCTTTGGCTTGTCACCCTGGTCTCACCCCCGGCATTCAAAACCGGTTAGGATTGCCAAGTGCCTGGAGAAAGAAGAAATATATCCAGCCCCTTTAACAGAGGTTTCATGCGATTCTGTTTACCAGGCAATGGTGCTCACCTCCCTTCCTGGAAAAGCTTTCAGTCCTCCATTTCCATGCCTTAAGGGATAGGGCAGTGTGGGCTAGTGGTTAAAGAATAATTATTGTATGGCGTTGTATATTCTCGGAGGTCTTGTAGGTCTTCGTAGAGTCGGTCCACTTCAGCATCTTCGGCATCAGTGGTTGGGGCATCGACTTGGATTACTGTGATGCTGAAAGGTTTGCCTTGGATTCGGACCGAGATCGTCCTGTCGTTTCTGAGACTGTGTCCCATCACTGCCTTTTTTCACTCTCTTGTGGACTATAAAGGCCACACCGATTTTTCCTATAGGATTCTTGGCCACAGTGGTAGATCCTAAGATCTAAGCCAGGAGATCCTAAGATTGCCTGACAGCCTGAAGTTCTAGCTCATTTAGCATTATGCACCACTAGGTGGCGAGCTAAATTTGTTTTTTTGGGGGGCTGAGAGAGCTCTGAGAGAACTTGTGACTGACTCAAGGTCACCCAGCTGGCTGCATGTGGAGAAGTGGGGAATCGAACCCGGTTCTCCAGATTAGAGTCTGCCGCTCTTAACCATTACGCCACGCCGGCCTCAGTGGTTAGAGTCATCCTGGGATCTAGGAGACCTGGAGCAGTTGGCATCCCTAGTCCCGAGGCTGCAGTGCAGAGGTTGAGCGACTGAGTAATCTCAGCACCCAAACTCAAGTGAGGCCTCCAACAAGAGAGTATAAAACAAACAGCATTATTGGCCCTTTCCAGCTCTTGAAGGACGTCGGGTCTATGTATCTCTCATCTCTGGAGTGCATTTCTATCCCTCCCTTCCCCCTTCCAAGGAGGGCAGCACACGTGTTTCACCTGGCATGCTTTATCTTCACAACGACCCTGCAAAGTAGGTTAAGCTGAAAGGATGTGACAGGCTTGAGCAAATTTATTGACAGTGGGAGAATATGAACCCAAGCCCCACCAGGACGACTCTAACAACTGCACCATGATGCCTTGAGGTTAAGAACATAAGAGAAGGCAATGTTGGATCAGGCCAATGGCCCATCCAGTCCAACACTCCGGGTCACACAGTGATCCTAAAGACCAGGGGCCATCAGGAGGTCCACCATCAGGGGAAGAACGCCAGAAGCCCTCCCACTGTTGCCCCCTCAGCACCAAGAATACAGAGCATCACTGCCCCAGACAGAGTCTTCCATCTGGACCACTAGTTCCCTGGAACGATCCAGGTGTGCAGTAGGAGCCTTGGGTGCAATTGAGGGGGCGTTGAATGAAAATAAGGGGGCGGTGGAAGCATAAAGGAAGAAGAGTCCAGAACCTATCAAAAGCAGCCTTTTCCTGCCTTCTCCAGGTCTTCCCTGGGATCAGGGAGGGAGGGGGAGAGGGGTCCCCACAGCCAATCACAGCCGTGCATTTGCAAACTGCAAATGCCGGTGCAGCCTTGGTGTTGCTGCTGGGCTCTTGTGTGGTGGTGGCTGCTGCTGGCCTCTGGCTTCAGGCCCTCAGCTGCTGCTGCTGCTCGGTGCCTGTCTTGGCCTGCCTGGCCGCGTGGATAGTGGTGGACTCTGCCGGCTTTTTTCTGTCCACTTCTTAAAGGTAGATTTCCAGGGGGGTGCTGATGAGTCATTTTTTCCCTGAAAAGTGGGCGGTAGGCCAAATGAGTTTGGGAACCTCTGATCTAGACCTTGTGGCTAATAGCCGCTGATGGACCCCTGCTCCGTATGTTTATACAATTCCCTCTTGAAGCCGTCCATGCTTGTAGCCGCTGCCCCCTCCTGTGGCAGTGGTTATATTACCCTACGCAGTAGCAGGGCTGCAGAGTCTTCCATTTAACGGCTCCTTATGGATGTTGATGGCACAGTTAAAAGGGTCGATCTACTGCAGTGGTTAGAGTGTCAGGCTAGGAGCTGGGAGGGGCCGGGTTCGAATCCTCACTCTAGAAATGGGAGTTCACTGTGTGACCTTGGGCCAGTCATTTTCTTTCGGCCTAACCTACCTCACAGGATTGTTGTGAAGGGAAAATGGAGGGTTTGAACCTGGGTCTCTCTGGTCCAACACTCTAACCCAGGGGTCCCCAACCTTTTTGAGCCTGCAGGCACCTCTGGACTTCTGACACGGAGGGCACACTGAGAGCCAGTCTGGTGTAGTGGTTAAGAGCGTGGACTCTAATTTGGGAGGACTGCGTTTGATTCCCCGCTCCCCCACATGCAGCTGCTACAATGCTCCCTGTAAGCTGTGGAGTCTTGTGAGCAAAAATTCTACTTTGTGAGCAGCTGGCATTAAAGTTGTGAGTGCGTGATTTGGCTACTGCAGAAATTAGTTTGTTCTGGAGCCATCCTTTCTGAGCTAAGTCAAAAACGTGTGAGCCTGAGGCTAAAAAACTGTGAGCTAGCTCACACTAACTCAGCTTAGAGGGAACACAAGTTCTCTCAGAGGTGTTCTCTCAAGGGCAGTCCTCAACAGAGCTCTCTCAGCCCCACCTACCTCACAGGGTGTCTGTTGTGGGGAGAGGAAGGGAAGGAGATTGTAAACAGCTCTGCAACTTCAAATGAAGGGCTGGGTATAAATCGAATCTCCTCCTCCTCCTCCTCCTCTTCTTCCTCTTTTTACAAAATGGCTGCTGCAGGAGCTGGAACTAGCCACAAAATGGCAGCCACAGTCTATCTTCAGTCACATAGTGAAGATCTTTGTGGGGCGGTGGCAAGCGCTGCCAAAGCAACACTTCTAAATATCAGCACAGCCAATCAAATATCCAGTGGCCAATCAGAATCCTTGCTGGGCAAAAGCTCCACCTGGCACCGCCTACTTCCCAAAAATACTTGGTGGAGCCCAGAAAAAGTGTTGGCGGGCCCCCTGCTGCCCACGGTCGCCACGTTGGGGGCCCCTGCTCTAACCGACACGGACAGGCCACACGGGTTGCCGAGAGCAAAAGGAAGCACTTCCGGCAGCTAAAAGAGGGCCCTTCAGAGTTCGAAGTCATCTTAACTGTAATCAACTGGATTTTCACCTGTTTGAGCCGCTTCAAGATAAAATATTGGTCTGACCAAGCTGGGTGCAAATCCATTCATCCCTACGGATAATTTTCACCGAGCTCTCGATCAGTTCCCAAAGGTCTCGTCCTGGGCTTCAAGGTCACTTTTCCCCCTTGTTGCCAAGAGGAAGAAGAAGAAGAAGAGGAAGAGGAAGAGGAAGAGGAGGAGGAGATTGGATTTATACCCTGCCTTTCACTACCTGAGGGAGTCTCGGAGCGGCTTACAAACTTCTTCCCCTCCCCACAACAGACACCCTGTGAGGTAGGTGGCGCTGAGAGAGCTCTGAGAGAAACTGCTCTTTTTCAAGAATAGCTGTGCCAGAACCAGGGCTATTTTTGGGAAGGAACGCACAGGAACGGAGTTCTGGCTGGCTTCTGAGTTGGCCATGCCTACAGCCTTCCCCCCCTCGGGTTCCCTAGGCACCTTGCAAGTGCAGGGCGCCTGGGGAAGCCAATCCAGAAACTGCCTTCCTTCCCTTGGGTTTCCCATGTCGCAGGGCATCTGGGGAAGCCAATCCTGGGAGGGAGCTGCGCTGTCAGGGGTGTGACCTATTATGCTAATGAGTTCCTGCTGGGCTTTTTCAACAGAAAAAGCCCTGGCCAGAACTATGGCTTGCCCAAGGTCATCCAGCAGGTGCAAGGGGAGGAGTGGGGAATAAAACCCGGGTCTCCCAGATTAGAGTCCACGCACTTAACCACTACACCAAACATTTATTTTGATAGCATTTTATTAAAATATATTGCAAAGTTACAAAGCATATAAAGAAAGCATCATACATAGGTGTTGAAATATACATGCACGTTTTTACCAGTTTACATATCGGAACAGCGCTTTGCAAGACTGAGTACAGAGTGTTAGATTGTTTTTGTCAGTTGTATACAATAGAAAACAAGAATTAACAACCTCCAACTGACCCATACTGCTAATAAGAACATCAGAAGAGCCCTGCTGGATCAGACCAGTGAGGGTCCCTCTAGTCCAGCATCCCATCTCACACAGTGGCCTCAACCAGTTCTTCTGGAGGGCCAACAACATGACAGAAGCCTAGGCCTTCCTTTTGTAAGAACATCTGAAAAGCCCTGCTGGACCAGACCAGTGAGGGTCCATCCAGTCCAGCATCCTGCCTCATACAGTGGTCTCAACCAGTTCCTCTGGACGGCCAACAACAGGGCAGAGAGGCCGAGGCCTTCCCCTCATAAGAACATCAGAAGAGCCCTGCTGGATCAGACCAGTGAGGGTCCCTCTAGTCCAGCATCCTGTCTCACACAGTGGTCTCAACCAGTTCCTCTGGACGGCCAACAACAGGGCAGAGAGGCCGAGGCCTTCCCCTGAGAAGAACACCAGAAGAGCCCTGCTGGATCAGACCAGTGAGGGTCCCTCTAGTCCAGCATCCTGTCTCACACAGTGGTCTCAACCAGTTCCTCTGGACGGCCAACAACAGGGCAGAGAGGCCGAGGCCTTCCCCTGAGAAGAACACCAGAAGAGCCCTGCTGGATCAGACCAGTGAGGGTCCCTCTAGTCCAGCATCCCATCTCACACAGGGGCCTCAGCCAGTTCCTCTGGACGGCCAACAACAGGGCAGAGAGGCCGAGGCCTTCCCCTCATAAGAACATCAGAAGAGCCCTGCTGGATCAGACCAGTGAGGGTCCCTCTAGTCCAGCATCCTGTCTCACACAGTGGTCTCAACCAGTTCCTCTGGACGGCCAACAACAGGGCAGAGAGGCCGAGGCCTTCCCCTGAGAAGAACACCAGAAGAGCCCTGCTGGATCAGACCAGTGAGGGTCCATTTAGTCCAGCATCCCATCTCACACAGTGGTCTCAACCAGTTCCTCTGGACGGCCAACAACAGGGCAGAGAGGCCGAGGCCTTCCCCTGAGAAGAACATCAGAAGAGCCCTGCTGGATCAGACCAGTGAGGGTCCCTCTAGTCCAGCATCCTGTCTCACACAGTGGTCTCAACCAGTTCCTCTGGACGGCCAACAACAGGGCAGAGAGGCCGAGGCCTTCCCCTGAGAAGAACACCAGAAGAGCCCTGCTGGATCAGACCAGTGAGGGTCCCTCTAGTCCAGCATCCTGTCTCACACAGTGGTCTCAACCAGTTCCTCTGGAGGGCCAACAACAGAGCAGAGAGGCCGAGACCTTCCCCTCATAAGGACATCAGAAGAGCCCTGCTGGATCAGACCAGTGAGGGTCCATCCAGTCCAGCATCCCATCTCACACAGGGGCCTCAGCCAGTTCCTCTGGAGGGCCAACCACAGGGCAGAGAGGCCGAGGCCTTCCCCTCATAAGAACATCAGAAGAGCCCTTCTGGATCAGACCAGTCCAGCATCCTGTTTCACATGGTGGCCTCAACCAGTTCCTCTGGACGGCCAACAACAGGGCACAGTGGCCAAGGTGACTCAGACAGTGACTGATGCAGCTCATCTCATCCCCTGTCCCCAGACTCCACTTGTGCCCTTTTCATAGCCACGCCGATGTGCCATGTGAGGTTTGAATTTGCCACGAGATGTCTATTTCTGCCTGGTGGCCTGCTGCCGCCTCTACAACTCAGATATCCAGATTTTTATGAGCCAGCCAGAGCATAAGAGCCCCCCCCTTATGAAAAACAGAAGTCCTCCATCCCAACTCTCAAGCTGCAGGAAGCTCCCGCTGGTGTAGATGGCTAACGGGATGGGAAACAATTAGAAGTGGTATTCCTCCCCCCCCAAGGCAACCTTTCTCCCCACCCTGCTGGGAGGCGATTGTGCTGCGGAGCGGAGGTGTGAGGTGCGTTTAGCTGCCTTGAGAAAGAAAAGATCCCCTGCGCCATTAGATGGCTAATGCCCAGGAAGAAATGAATAGCTTATCAATGCACGCCCCAGCGGGAGGCCCAGTTTTGCAAAGACTGTAGCTGCAAGCAAGGTAATTTTTCCCTGCTTGGAAGGTGGGCCGGGTTCCCTCATTTTCCCATGGGGACCCCCGCCCACGCCACACTTGAACATACAACGTTACAAAAGATCCTTGCCTTTTAATGATAATTATAGGGAGAGGGCCAGCAATGCGGCTTGTTAATTAAAAAAAAAAAGCAAGAATACAGCTTTCTGGCTTTGCAAGAAGTTGGTGGCGAGAACAGGGCAGGGAGGGAGGGAGTCTAGAACTTACGAGTGTTCCTCCGATCTCCTAGGAGTGCTGACCTCCAGGAGATAAGGAAACGAAAAACAACTGTGATATTATTATGCAATCTAGTAAATAAGTATTAGCACGTATTTATATTATGATAGGATAAGACGCTGAGCTGCTGACCGGAAGGTCGGTAGCTCGGCAGTTCGAGACCCGAGTGCTGTGTGACGGAGTGAGCTCCCGTCTCTGGCCCCAGCTCCTGCCAACCTAGCAGTTTGAAAGTGAGAAATTGCAAGTAGATAAATAGGTACCACTTTGGTGAGAAGGTAATGGCGTTCCGTGCGCCTTGGCGGTCAGTCATGCCGGCCACATGACTGCGGAGAAGTCTTCGGACAGCGCTGGCTCTTTGGCTTAGAAACGGAGATGAGCACCGCCCCCTAGAGTGGGATTGGATTGGCTTTCAAGCAAGCGAAACCTTGACCTTACAAATTACAAAACACATTCCAATGCAAAATATACAGATATTTAAAACGTCCTTCTAAACCAGAGCACGGACAGTTTGGTTTACAAGGACGCTTTAAATATTTGTATATTTTTGCACTGGGATGTGTTTTGTAATTTGTACCATAATATAAATGTACGATGATAATTATTGAGAGCCAGTTTGGTGTAGTGGTTAAGTGCGCAGACTCTAATCTGGGAGAACCGGGTTTGATTCCCCACTCCTCCACTTGCACCTGGCTGGATGACCTTGGGCAAGCCATAGCTCTGCACCAGCTGTTCTCCCAAGGACAGCTTGGGAAAGAGCTCTCTCAGCTCCACCTACCTCACAGGGTGTCTGTTGTGGGGAGGGGAAGGGAAAAGGAGTTTGTAAGCCGCTCTGAGACTCCCTTGGGGAGTGGAGGGCGGGGTATAAATCCAATCTCTTCTTCTTCTTCTATTGAATGGATTGCATAATTATATCACAGCTGTTTTTCATGTACTTACAACCTATCCCATGAGCTCAGGTTTGTATAACCTCCAGGCAATGCTCCCTGTAAGCTGTGGAGTCTTGTGAGCAAAAATTCTACTTTGTGAGCAACTGGCATTAAAGTTGTGAGACGAGCGATTTGGCTGCTGCATAAATCAGTTTGCTTTGGAGCCATTCTTCCTAAGCTAAGTCAAAAATGTGTGAGCCAGAGGCTAAAAAACTGTGAGCTAGCTTAGAGGGAACACTGCAGCTTAGAGGGAACACTGCCTCCAAGTGGTGGTGGCTGGAGATCTCCTGGGATGGAATCTGGTCTCCAGGTGACAGAGACCAGTTCCCCTGGAGAAAATGGCCACTTTGGAAGGTGGGCTCTATGGCACTAGAAGTCTCTCCCCTCCCCAAACCCCACCCTCCTCAGGCTCCACCCCAAATCTCCAGGTATCTCCCTATTCGGAGCTGCTAGCAGAGGAGGAATGCAGGGTTGCCAGCTCTGGCTTGGGAAATACCTGGAAATTTTGGAGGTGGAGCTGGGGAAAGGTGGGGTTTGGCGAGGGAGATCAGCAGGGTACAATATATGATTACCATTGGTTTGGGCTTAATTCTGGAAGGAAATAAAGGAAATAAATATGTCAAAATTGGAGACTGATGGGCAGATGTAGCCTTAATTGTGGGATGCTGAGAGTAAGTAACTGAGACCCTGTCGTTACGCTCCATCCGTCTCCTCTCAAGCATGGAGGCGAGCTTACAGCTTCTTCTGAATAACGATTGAGAGTCATAGCTGCCTTCACCAGATAGGGACCTCCATCCATACTTGTATCTGACAAAGGGAACTTTGACTCTCAAAAGTTCATATCCTGGAAATCTTGTGGATCTCTAAGGTGCTACTGGACTGGAATCTAACTGTTCTATTCCAGACCAACCCTCTGAAACTATATAAATGGACTTGTTACATACAACATACATTTTAGGATGCTATATATATATAATATAGTGTGATTCTAGATCTTATTTTACTTGGAGCTAAGCACCACTGTGTTCCACGAGATTTGCTTCCTAGTAACATTATTCTGGATTGTAGCCATTTTAAACAGGGTTACAGCCCTTCTAAGACAACTGACTTCAATGGACTTTGAAGGATGTATCTCTGTTTAGGATTGCACTCGAAAGCAAACCAGGCAGTAAGACTGTTGAAAAACAGTTTGATTCATTAGAAAGGTAATCCAGATTTATCAGACATTAGAGAGAAGGTGCCATCTTAGAAAAGTCAAGCTCTCCTGCATGTGAAGGAGAATCCCTCTTTTAACATTGCATTAGAAGAAACAGCCCCACCAATGTAAGAGCAATGAGGATTGCCTTTTCAGGGATGGTGTTGGATGAAGCATTCCTTCCTGTATAGAATAGATGAGGAATGCCTCTTCTGGGATAGCATTAAAAGCATTAATTCTAGTATAAGAGAAAGAATGACTCTTCTGAGGTGGTGGTTAAAGCATTCATTCCAATATAGGAGAGACAAGGAATGCCTTTTCCAGGATAGTGGTAGAAGCATTCCTTCTAGTATAATAAGAGAGATGAGGAACGCCTCTTCTGGGATGGTGTTAGAAGCATTCCTTCCAGGATAAGAGAGATGAGGAATGCCTCTTCTGGGATGGTGTTAAAAGTATTCATTCCAGTGTAAGAGAGATGAGGAATGCCTCTTCTGGGATGGTGGTAGAAGTATTCATTTCAGTATAAGAGAGATAAGGAATGCCTCTTCTAAGATGGTGCTAGAAGTATTCCTTCCAGTGTAAGAGAGATGAGGAATGCTTCTTCTGGGATGGTGTTGGAAGCATTCCCTCCAGTGTAAGAAAGATGAGGAATGCCTCTTCCAGATAGCATTAGAAACATTCATTCTCGTATAGGATAAATAATGACTTTTCTGAGGTGGTGTTAGAAGCATTCATTGTAGTATAAGAGAGATAAGGAACAGCTCTTATAGGTTGGTGGTAGAAGTATTCACTCCAGTATAAGAGAAAGACTGACTCATCTGAGATGGTAGTAGAAGCATTCCTTCCAGTACAGGAGAGACAAGGAATGCCTCTTCTGGGTTGGTGTTAGAACCATTCTTTCCAATATGACAAGGATTGCCTTTGGGATAGTGTTAGGAGCATTCCCTCCAGTACAAGAGAGATGAGGGATGCTCCTTCTGGGATGATGTTAGAAGCATTCCTTTCAGTATAAGAGAAAGAATTCCACTTCTGGCATGGTGTTGGAAGCATTCCCTCCAGTACAAGAGAGATGAGGAATGCCTCTTTTGGGATGGTGTTAGAATAATTCCTTCCAGTACAAGAGAAAGCATGTCACCTCTGGGATGGTGTTGGAAGCACTGGTTTCAGTGTAGGTGAGATAAGGAATGCCTCTTCTGGGATGGAGTTAGAAGAAGCATTCCCCCCTGAAGCCAGGAAATGCCTCTCTGCCAGTGCCAGCAGGCACTGATCTCCAAAGAAATCTTTCCTTTCCCCCTCCTATGCATACCTATGCTCTGACCTGGCTAGCCGAATCTCCATTAGCTCTTGGAAGCTACAGCAGAGTTGGCCCTGGTTAGTATTTGGACTGGAGCAATGCTCCCTCTAAGCTGTGGAATCTTGTGAGCAAACATTCCACTTCGCCAGCGACTGGCATTGGAGCTGTGAGCGAGCAATTTGGCTGCTGCATAAATTAGTTTGGTCTGGAGGCTGGAGCCATCCTTCCTGAGCTAAGATAAAAATCTGTGAGCCGGAGGCTAAAAAACTGTGAGCTAGCTCACACTCACTCAGCTTAGAGGGAACACTGGACGGGAGACACGCCCCCCCCCCCCCAAGGAAGCCCAGGGTCGCAATGCACAGGCAGGCAACGGCAAACCTGCTCCGATCACCTCCTCCCTTGAAACCCCCACTTGGGGTCGCCTTAAGTCAGCTGCGACTCGACGGCGACTCCGATCCAACCCAAAACGCTGATCTGTGCGTCGCTCCATCATCGCTTGAGGCTTCTCCGTTGGGCTGCCGGGCGGGCGTGTTGTAGAAGCCCCGCCTGGGTGGCAACCGCGGCGCAGTTTCACCTGTTGCCCTGCGGGAGGCGCCCCCCGGACCGGACCGGACCGGACCAGCCCCGCCTCCTTCCGCCGCGCCCAGCCGGCGGAGCCGATCCCCAGGGCGCCGTGTGCGCCCGGTCGAGGGAGGCGGCGGACTACAATTCCCGTGGAGCCGGCGGGGCGCACAGGCGCAGTGGTGGGCGGCGCCCTTGGGGAGGGGGCGCCGGCGGAGGAGGGGGGGTGATGTCAGCCGGGCCGCGGCTCGCGGGCAGCCAATGAGCGCCGGGCGAGGGCCAGGTGGGCTTGGTCGGAGGCGCGCTTGCGAGCGGCGGCGCTTGCGAGCTGCCCATTCAAGCTCGGCTGGCAGCTCGGCTGCAGCAGCCGCTGCCTCGCCTGCTTCCCTGCCCGCCCGCCCGCCCGCCTGCCTCCGCGCTCGGCGTGGCCGAACCCCCCTCCCCCGCCCCAGGCTGGGCATCCGAGGGGCGCCGCTTGGATGCCTCTGCCCTGGGGGCGGCAGCGCGCTGAGCCGGGCCAGGGGCGAGCCGCCGGGGCCGGGGGAGGATGGAGCCGTCGGGGCCCTTCCACGATTCCGGCGTGGGCGATCTGGACGCCGAGGAGCCGCGCTGCCCGGGCCCGCCCTCGGGGGACGAACCGCGGCCGCCCGCCGCCGCGCCCCCCGGCCTGGCGCCCGTGGCGGGCCCCCTGCGGGCTCCTCCCCCGGTGGCCGCCCTCCGCCCTGCCTCTCGCCAAGGCAGCCAGCCCAATGTGAGCGGCGAGCACTGGGCGGCCCCCGGCCACTCGCCCAGCTCTAGCGGCGGCGGCGGCGGCGGAGGGGCCGGCGGCGGCGGCAACAAGCACCGGCAGGCCAGCCCCTTGGCGCACCGGCGGGACAGCAACCCCTTCACCGAGATCGCCATGAGCTCCTGCAAGTACAGCGGCGGCGTCATGAAGCCGCTCAGCCGCCTCAGCGCCTCCCGTCGGAACCTCCTCGACGCCGCCGCCGAGCCCGAGGCGCAGCCGCTCCAACTCCTGGGCGCCGGCGGCGGACACCCGCCCGAGATCGTCATCTCCCGGGAGGACAACCACTCGCCCCAAGGGCTCCTCCACCCGCACCCCAACGCCGTCGGGGCCGGCCCCGGGGGAGCCGGCCACAAGCACCCGCCGACGGCCGGCGGCGGCGGGCCCTCCTTCGCCAAAGCGCCCAAGCGCAAGAACCAGAACATCGGCTACCGGCTGGGCCACCGGCGCGCCCTCTTCGAGAAGCGCAAGCGGCTCAGCGACTACGCGCTTATCTTCGGCATGTTCGGCATCGTGGTGATGGTCATCGAGACGGAGCTGTCGTGGGGCTTGTACTCCAAGGTAGGCGGCCCGGCCGACGGCGCCTTTTAGCCCGCCTCTCCGAAAAAGGCGGGCGGCGCGCCGACCTCTCCAAGCCAAAGGGGCGCGCCGACCTCTCCAGAAAGCGCCTTGGAATTGCGCCGTGCGCTTCGGGGGGGGGGGGGGGGGGGGCGTCTTGAAAACGGGGAGTGGGGAAACATCCAGCACCCTTGGGTGGGGAGTGAACTTTGGGGAGCTGCCTAGACGGGGGAGAAGAGCGCCCCCCCCGGAACGCCCTGTCAGCACCGAAGTTGCGCGCCTGGCGCACCCCCCCCCCCCCCAATAACGTGACTTCCAAGTTTGGCTGGTTTTCCCCATTCACTGTTGCAGTTCAGGGAGGAGGAGATGGAGGAGGGGAACGGCGGGGGGGGGGGGGAGAGAGAAGATTCCCTGTTGCTTCTCTTCCCTTCCCCCCCCCCCTCCCGGTTCAAATTGTGCCTCCGCTTAGGATCCCTTAGGATCTCCGGCTGTCTCCAAAAAGCAAAGGTTACAGGTGGCAGGGAAGGGGCGGGGGGGGGGGAGAGCTCGGAAAGGGATGCGGGGAGGGGAGGACGGGAAGGGCGGGTCCTTCAGCTTTCCCACGGTCTTCCCTAGACCTCCGCTTGCTCACCTCTAAGCCATAATAAACCTTTGCAGTCTCCCTTTGGGAGTGGATGAGGGTCTCCCGTCTCCCCCCCCCCCCCCCATGATGCATGCATAGCTTTCCGCCTTCTCCCTATCGCCACCTCACAGACAGTCACCAGAAATGGGGTGTTTTTTTGCTTTCTAAGGAAAAGGGGAGGAGATCTAGAGCTTTGCTCTCCTCCAGCTTATAATAAGGGGATGATCTGTTTCATGTCCCCCTCTCTTTTTCCCCTGCTGTATTTGGCTGTTGATTTTGTAGGGAGTAAAATGGGGGGGGGGCTTTTTGAGGCTGTGGTGTTATGATCTGCGGGGGGGGGGGGGGTGCGTGTCTTGGACCACCAGCCCGGAGCCCTCCTTCCCATTACAGATCATTTATAAGGGGAACCGCTTGTCTTGGCTTCCCTAAATGTATGCAGAATAGCCAGAGTTGTGGCTGCTTGCCCTGGCTTCCGGCCACCTCAGCTGCCTCTCTGCAGCTCCCGTCTCCTCTCCCCACCCTTTCCTTATTTAGTCAGGGATTAGATGGGGTTTCCAGCTCCGTTTGATTTAGGGGATCCCTTAAACCTAGCAACTTGAGGCGCGCACAGTTTGAGGGGATGTGCCTGTAGGGAAATCTTTCTGGATGCCGAGTGTCGTTGGGCGCTTTCCCAGGCTTGGGCTGACTCAGTTTCCTTTCCGATTGGGGATGCCAGCCTCCAGGTGGGACCTGGGGATCTCCTGAAATGACAGCTCAGCTCCAAACTACGGTATCCCTGGAGAAAAGGGCTGCTTTGGAGGGTGGACTCGGTGGCAGTGTACCCCACTGAGGTCCCTGTCCTCCCCAGGCTCCAATCCCAAATTTCCAGCAGTTTCCCAGTCTGGATCTGGCAGTCCTAGCCACTGCTCCCTCTAAGCTATGGAGTCCTGTGAGTGAAAATTCTACTTTGTGAGCTACTGGCATTCAAGTGGTGAGCGAGCGATTGGGCTGCTGCGTAAACTAGCTTGCTCTGGAGCCATCCTTCCTGAGCCAAGACAAAAATCTGTGAGCCAGAGGCTAAAAAACTATGAGCCGGCTCACACTAACTCAGCTGAGAGGGAACACTGGCCCTACCGCACCATCCCCCGTAGGTGGCCTGGGGGGACCTGGCAACCCTATTTCCAATCCATCCTGGCCAGCATTCGGGACTGGATGTGAGGGGCCAAATCTGCAGTGCTGCAGAGGTCAGTTCTGTGTTAGCCCAAATTCTGGAGGCAGACTTGCTTTTAGGCACACTTTTTGGCTGAAAAATGCACCCATGCACATTCCCATGGGAAAGGTTGGAGGGTCTGTCCCTTGCAAACTGGGCTGCTCTCCAACTGGACCCGGCTGAGGGCTAACCTCTCATTGTCCTGTGGCAGGGAGTTCCAGAGGTCGAGTGCCTGCAATGCACAAACGACTCTTGTTCCACCTGGCTGATGGCTGGCTGAAAAAGTGGGGATCTTGGTCCTCAAAAGGTATGGGGTGGGGGGACTCCAGTCGCACGCCCCTGTCGCCCTGGTTTCTTTGCCTTGAGACGCCTGCCAGGATTGCAGGCCAGTGGGAATTATATATATAGTGGCGGAAAGTGGTGTCAAGTTGGCAGCTGACGGACAGTGAAAACTGACAGGTTTTCAAGGCAAAAGATGTTCAGAGGTTGGTTCTCCATCGCTGGTCTCCCATCCAAGTATTAACCCAGGCCAACCATGCTTAGCTTCCAAGTTCTGACGAGATCAGGCTAGCCTGATAAATATATCTACTGGTGTACCTGGTGGTTTGGACACCTGCAGCTACCTTATACTGGAGCAGACCATTGGTCCATCAAGGTCAGTTCTGTCTACTCAAACTGAAAGTGGCTCTCCGGGGTCACCTTGCCTTTTTTAAGGAGGATGCTGGGGTGGGGAGGTGGGGAATTGAACCTGGGACCTTCTGCATGCCAAGCAGAGGTTCTGCCAGTGAGCCACAGCCCCTCCCCATGGCTCTCCGGGGTCTCAGGCAGAGGTCTTTCCCATCACCCACGGCCTGGTACTTTTTAACTGGAGATGCCGGGGACTGAACCTGGGACCTTCTGCATGCCAAGCAGAGGCTCTTCCACTGAGCCTCAGACCCCTTCCCATGGCTCTCCAGGGTCTCAGGCAGAGGTCTTTCACATCACCTTATTTCCTGATCTTTTTAATTGGAGATGCCGGGGATTGAACCTGGGACTTTCTGCATGCCAGGCCGACGCTCTGCTACTGAGCCACATAGACTGGCTCCTGTCCTAAGGTACCGTCCATCAAAACTTAGACCAAAGTGGAGAAGGGGAAGAGATGGAAGACAGGAAATCAAAGAACTGACAAGAGCCGCAGTTTGTCCTTTTTGGTACGACACTAAGAATTGCTTTGTGGGGGTAAGATGAAGGGCTGTTCTGTTTCCTGCAGCAGTCGCTGGGATGACTCGGGAGATCCCCAGGCAGAACACGGAAGTAACAGCCTTCCTGTATTCATTCTCAGCATCTGGTATTTGGAGGTTCCACTAAAATCTGATTACAGATATCCTTCGATAGACCTGTTTTTCTCCCTGAATTCACAAAGCCCTCTTTAAACACGAAACCGTGAAGCTAGCAAGCAAGTGGTTGTGAATTCTGCAGAGCTAATGGCGCTGACCCAGATGTACGTTAGCTGTATTTCTTGACACCACCAACCCAACTTTCCAGGCTTGTGACTAGTACACTCTGTCTCCCCCACCCATCCCTAAGACTCAAAAGGTTTCCTCCTTCTGGCTTTTACAGTTCTTTTACAGTCAGTCCCAAGTTTTTTCAGAGCTGTTCTCTCAAGGGCAGTTCTTTCAGAGCTCTCTCAGCCCCGCCTACCTCACAGGGTGTCTGTTGTGGGGAGGGGAAGGGAAGGGGAGCGAAAGGAAATTGTGAGCTGCTCTGAGACTACTTCGGTAGTGAAGGGCGGGGTATAAATCCAACCTCCTCCTCTTTTTCTTCTCCCTAAGTGGTCCTTTTGGGCTGTTCTCATTTGTGCCCGTTTTACAGCTGGGAGACCCGAGGCCGGCCGGCAGTGGTGACATCACAAATAAACGGGCATTGGGGCTTGATCCGGTAGATCAAAGGGACGCTTCTGTCCATTCTCAGCTGGGCTAACAGTGCTGCTTATCTGCTTCTGGCTAGTACATTTAGGAATATAAGTGCACAGTCTTTTTTTATGACGCCAAGTCGGCTTCGGGCCACTTCACCTTCAGTTCTCCTCTTTGGGGATGTTTTCCATTCATCCTTTAATCTGTATTGTCCCCCCCGCCCCGCCCCCGTTTACTCCAAAGGTGCCTTTCCTAGAGCCGGCTAGGATTCTCCATCCAGAGACACATGAGGTTGCCTTGTACTGAATCAAACCTTTGGTCCACCTAAGCCAGTGTTGTCTACTCAGACTGGCAGCGGCTCTCCAGGGTCTCAGGCGGAGGGACTTTCCCCTCACCTGCTGCTTGGTTCGTTTTACACTGGAGATTCTGGGGCCCTTCTGCGTGCAAGGCAGAGGCTCTTCCACTGAGCCACAGTCCCTCCTCTACAGCTATGGGGTGGTGGGGGTAGAGAGAAATGACACAGCTGGCCTGTTCCAGGGGTTTGTATGTAATGGACCACCAAGTTGCAGCTGACTTACAGTATTATTATTTATTTAAATTTCTATCCCGCCCTCCCCACCTTCCAGCAGGCTCAGAGCGGCTAACAACGTAATTCATATAACATTCCGTAAGAGCCATAAAATACAATACAACTTTAAAATCCAGTGCCTGATGGCGAGACTCATTGTCCTTGGCTGAGCAGCGACCCCAGTCTTCTGGGCGTTAGTGCTGATAGTCCATTGGCGGTTTCCAGTGGTCGGGCCAGGGCTATAAAGCCGAGGCGGCCCCTACTTGAAAGCCTGGCGGAAGAGCTCCGTCTTGCAGGCCCTGCGGAACTGTAAAAGGTCCCACAGGGCCCCGATATTATCCGGGAGCTCATTCCACCAGGACGGGGCCGCCACCGAAAACGCCCTGGCCCTCATTGCCACCGATTGGGCCTTCTTGGGCCCTGGAAGAACCAGGTGGTTCTGGGAACCCGATTGTAGTGCTTGCTGGGGTACATATAGGGAGAGGCGGCCGCGGACCCTTAGGTAGCTAAGTCCCTGGCCATATAGGGCTTTATAGGTAAATACCAGCACCTTGAACCGTATCTGGTATGCTATAGGCAGCCAGTGAAGTGCTTTTAAGGCGGGCTGGATGTGCTCCCGCATGGGAAAACACATCATCAGCCTTGCCGCTGCATTCTGCACCAGCTGCAGCTTCCGGATTTGGGACAAGGGCAGCCCCGTGTAGAGAGCATTACAGTAATCCAACCTTGAGGTGGCCAACGCATGGATCACTGTAGCCAGGTCGTGGCGTTCAAGGAAGGGAACCAACTGCAGTAACCTTAGCAAGGGGCTTTCAAGGCAAGTGAGAAGCAGAGGCGGCTTGCCATTCCTTTCCTCTGCAGAGCCTTTCTCGGCAGTCTCCCTTCCAACCACTGACCCTGCTTATCTTCCGAGATCTGACCCGATCGGGTTGTACCATGCCGCCTTCCCCCCCTTCCCGCTCCTTCGCTTTGTAAATTTATTTCATTTACCAGGTTCCTCTCTCGCTGTTCCGAGAAGAGCACTTGAGAACCTTTTTGCGCTGCTTTCAGCCCACCTTTCCCCCAGAGGGGTGTGCATCTTTCTCTCGTCTACTTTTTTATCTTCACAACAAGCTCATGAGGGCCTGACCTGGATGGCCCAGGCAAGCCTGATTGTGTTGGATCTCGGAAGCTGAGCGGGGTAGACCCTGGCAAGTACTTGGAAGGGAGACCTCCAAGGAATACCAAGACCGGGAGGAGGAAGAGATTGGATTTATGCCCCGCCCTTCACTCAGAGTCTCAGAGCGGCTTACAAACTCCCTTCCCCTCCTCACAACAGACACCTCGTGAGGACTGCCCTTGAGAGAACAGCTCGGACAGAACGATGGCTTGCCCAAGGGCATCCAGCAGCTGTAAGTGGAGGAGTGGGGAATCAAACCCGGTTCTCCCAGATTAGAGTCTGCGGACTTAACCACTACACCAAACTGGCAGAGGCCGGCAAATGTCAAGCCACTTCTGTGAAACGTCCCAGCCCCACTGGGGGTCTCCAGAAGTCACCATGACTTCCAGGCATGCAAACGCACACACATGCACACTAACCCCCCCCCCCCAATACCCCCCCAAGCTAAGCAGTGCTAGGTAGTTAGAGCCTGGGTCGCCTTCTTCTTCCAGTCTTAGCACCACACTCTAACCACCACACTGCACTGCCTGTATCCACTTCCCCTTTTGAGAGCACTCCTGCCCTGCGTCACTTGAATTCTCATCCCCTGGGAAACAGCTTCTGCTGCATTTTGGGCCTAGGCTGGCCCTGGCGATGGAGGTTCGGCAGCTAGGTCAAAACTACTTCTGTGGCTTGTGCTCCAGCCTGACAGCCCGTGCAATTTTTTGGGGGGGAGGGGGAGGTTGTGCTCACCCCCAGTCAAGAAAAGTTGCGGGATCCATTCGGCTCCCCCGTTTCTTGTTCTAAAGCCGGCCTCCGAGGCGAAAACTGGCTCATCGAGACCAACCACGGAGGCCAAGAGTGAGCCGAGAGTCAGGTTTGAAGTTCGGATTTCCGTTCAGCGGTAACGTTTTACTGGGCTGCCCCGGGGCAAGCTGTTCTTCTCATAGCTTCAGTGCTGTGTCTGCCGTTTCTCTTTCCCTTGTACTTAGAAACCAATTTTTTTAGCCACAAGAGGTTCCCGAGCAGCTTGTGATAAAATAGTGTTGTTAAAAATCATGTTAGACCTGCCCCCGTGCTTGCGCAAATGCAAAAACACAGAAGCGTTTGACCATAAAATAGGAAACGATGCCTGGTTATACTTTATTTGGGGTGGGGGGAAATTCATGCTGTCTCTTGACCGACCTGCCTTGTTGATAATTTTGGGGTAAGACATCCCTGTTGTCTCTGCTCTCTTCCGCATTGATCTCGGAAAGGGGGTGTTGTGCTGGATTTTAGCAAAATCCCCTCAGGGGCAGTCTGGGGCAAATCTGTACCTGACTTTTCTCCACTAAGGGGACCCAAACATAGAATTAAGAACATTAGGAGAGCCCTGCTAGATCAGACCAGTGAGGGTCCATCTAGTCCAGCATCCTGTCTCACACAGCGGCCTCAGCCAGTTCCTCTGGAGGACCAACCACAGGGCAGAGAGGCCGAGGTCTTCCCCTCATAAGAACATCAGAAGAGCCCTACTGGGTCAGACCAGTGAGGGTCCATCTAGTCCAGCATCCTGTCTCCCACAGTGGCCTCAGCCAGTTCCTCTGGAGGGCCAATGACAGGGTAGAGAGGCTGAGGCCTTCCCCTCATAAGAACATCAGAAGAGCCCCGCTTGGACTCACAATGATGGGTTTAAGTTACAGGTAGAAAGGTACTGGCTGGATATTCTGTACCATCAGAGCAGTTGAGCAGTGGAATGGGCTGCCTAGGGAGGTGGTGAGCTTCCCCTCACTGGCTGTCTTCAAGCAGTGGCTGGATGAGTGCCTGTCAGGGATGCTCTGGGCGGATCCTGCATTGATCAGGGGGCTGGACTAGATGGCCTCTGTGGCCCCTTCCAACTCGATGATTCTTTGATTCTGAAAACTTACAAAGAGTAACCACATTCCCTCCTCAACTTCCTCTTTCCCAGGCTGAACACTGCCAGTTCGCACAGCTTTTCTTTGTAAGACCTGGCCTCCAGACCCCTAATGATTCTTGTCATTCTCTGAGCCAGTTTGGAGTAGTAGTTAAGAGCGCGGACTATAATCTGGGAGAACCAGGTTTGATTCCCCACTTCTCCACATGAAGCCTGCTGGATGACCTTGGGCAAGCCATAGTTCTGGCACAGCTGTTCTTGAAAAAGAGCAGTTTCTGTCAGAGCTCTCTCAGCCCCACCTACCTCACAGGGTGTCTGTTGTAGGAAGGGGAAGGGAAAGGAGTTTGTAAGCTGCTCTGAGTCTCCTCCTCCTCCTCCTATTGCACCCGCTCTCAAGTAGCTGTAGCTGTCCTATCAAAAGGCCTCCAGGACTGGAGACAATATTCCAAATGGGGTTTGTCCAGTGCAGTATACAGCGTTACTATCACGTCTCCTCTCTCAGGCACTATGCATCTGTTGATACACCCTAGGATTGTATTCGCCTTCTTTGCTGCAGCATTACATTGGCAGCTTGTATTCAATTTGTGGTCCACCAAAATCCCAAGATCCCATTCCCACATGCTACTACCCAGAAGTGGTAGAGAGTCAGCATGGGGTAGTGGTTAAAAGTACTGGACTAAGGTCTGGGAAACCCGGGTTCAAATCCCCACTTGTGCCGTGTAAGCTTGCTGGGTGACATTGGGCCAGTCACATGCTCAGCCTACCCTACCTCACAGGGTTGTTGTGAGGATAAAACAGAGGAGAAGAGAAGGATGTCAGGCACTTTGGGTCCCCACTGAGGGAGAAAGACGGGCTAGAAATAAAATAAGTGAATAAGAGTATCCCTCATCCTGCAGAGAACATTTTTATGATCCAGATGCAGAGGACATTTTTATGACCCAGATGCGAAACCTCACATCATCCTCCCCCGCTCCGTTTTGACTGGGGATGAGCTTCCAGGACAGACTGAGAATCTGAACAGGGGTCTCCAAGATCGAAGGCTGGCACAGAAACTGCTGCACCAAGCTGGCTGTTGATAATAATAATAATAATGGCAGGAGACTGTTCCCCCTTGCAGGGTTATTGTAAGAATTCGGTTGCAAGCGGCAGCATGAGAAAAGCACTGTGCACAGTCATCTCCCCCCCACATTTTTCCAGTTCAGCTCCCCACTTCTCCCCTCCCTTTCCCGGCTTCCACATGAATAGTTTGCTTTTTGTGGCTGCGTTTAGAAAGCTGAGGCAGCGAGAAGCTCTCTGCAGGAAGGGAAGCGTTGGCATGGGAACTCTGGAGGGTTTCAGAAGCGTGGCAGGAGCCGGGGTTGCTCTCGGGGTGCGTGCCAAGGAAAGCGCCCCCGTCTCTTCTTCTCCCCCCTTTTTGAAATCTGTGCAGAACGGGACACTGGCGCTGTGCCCCCATTTGGGCTGGCGTGATCAGAAACACAATAACAGGTCCCAAGGCCGTGGCCAGGGTGGGGACGCCGCTTTCTTCTCTTGCCAGTTAGTGACTAAAAATATCTCTCCCCCCCCCCCCCCCGCCTGGTACGGGCTCCGGGGAAGCATGAGAGTTGGTGCACACCCCTCCCCAATCCCCCCACCCCATCAGGAGCTGAACATTGTTCAATGTTGTCTCTGAGAGAGACAGAGATGCTGGAGATCGAAGGTAGACAGTGTGATCCCTACCTGATCCAGGTGTGTGGAGGCCGGCTGTGCTTTGGGGACCTGCAGCTGGCAATCTGCACATGGTCAGAGCAATGCTCCCTCTGAGCTATGGAGGCTTGTGAGTGAAAATTCTACTTTGTGAGCTACTGGCATTAAAGTTGTGAGTGAGCAATTTGGCTACTGCATAAGTTAGTTTGCTCTGGAGCCATCCTTCCTCAGCTAAGACAAAAAGTGTGTGAGCTGGAGGCTAAAAAAACTATGAGCTAGCTCACACTAACTCAGCTTAGAGGGAACACTGGCTCAGAGGCACCCTCTGAATCGGCAGATTCCAGTGGCTGTTCAGAAAGGGTCCTTGCGGTGCAGCGGCAGCTGGTGTACTTTGGAGAAAGGTGGTGTTCCACGGTTGCCAGGTCTGGGTTGGAAAATACCTGGAGACTTTGGGGGTGGAGCCAGGTTTGGGGAAGGGAGGGGCCTTCGCATGGTGCAATGCCAGAGAGTCCACCCTTCTGAGCAGCCATTTTCTCCAGGGGAGCTGATCTCTGTCAGCTGGAGATCAGTTGTAAAAGCAGGAGATCCCCAGGCCCCACCTGGAGGCTGGCAACCCTACGGTGTTCACTTAGGGCTGGAAGAGCTGCATCAGGGCTTAGTTCTCGTGGCCCTTTCTGACACGCCCAGGGAAATGCCAGTTGCCACATTGGGGGCAGGAAGCAGTTTTTCTCCAGGCCAGTTTGGCTGGATATCCTGAAGGTTTTTATTGTCATCTTCTGGGCATGGAACGGCAGTCACTGGGGGGTATGTGGGTGGGGAGGTATTTGTGAATTTCCTGCCTTGTGCAGGGGGTTGGACTAGATGACCCTGGAGGTCCCTTCCAGGATTTTACCTTGGATCAGGTTAACCACTGCTTGCTCAAAATTTACATGCCAGCCAGGGATAGCAGCCAGGGAGAACAGTTTGAACTGTGAGCCCACAGGGAGGGAGTTTCAATGGGGACTGAAACTCGGGAGCGCTTGGTGGAGGTGATTCGGCAAGGGCTCTGGAAACAAAGAAAGGAGAACCCTGGTTTACGTGCCAGCATGGGGAACTTCCTGCCACCAAATGTAGATGTTCAGGGCAGCTGCTAGAAAGGGTTTCTAATGGCTTCCACCGCTCTGGTGCAGAGCACCCATGCTGCCCCTTTATGCAGTACTTTCCCAGTAGGTTTCCCTTTATACGTGACCTAATGAGGTGTGAGGACCCAGGCAGAGTAACAAACTAGTTTTATTAAAGAGATTTTATAACAACTGTCATTCAAAACTATGTATGAAAAAGGAGCGCAGTAACCGACCACAGGGTCCAGAGGGTTGGCCCTGAGAGCTACTCAAATACAGGCTTCCCTGGACCCGCTAGGCCTCCCTGGAGCCTGCAGGCCGCACCACTACAGTGGAAGGGACTTCTGGAGTTCTGGCCCTGATGGTGGACCTCCTGACAGCACATGGGGTTTTGGCCACTGTGTGGCACAGAGTGTTGGACTGGATAGGTCACTGGCCTGATCCACACACAAAGCAGATGGGAGAATCCAGCTGTGTTGTAGGTTTCTCTTCGACAAAGCAATGGAGTGTCCGTCTTCATGGGCATCCCTTGAAGACAGGAATGGGTGGTATCTCACTGCCTCTCCCCAAAGCCCCTAGAGAAAGAGCCCAGCAATTTATTTATTTATTTATTTATTTATTATTTATTTATTTATTTATTTTTCGCATTTCTATCCCGCCTTTCCAGCGAACTGGCTCAGCACTGGTGCTTCCTGAAGCCGTCGTGTGCTCTGTGTACACATGCTGTAATCCATCTTGAAACACGGTTAAATTTTTGTGCGTGGCAGGAATTTTCATGGCTGCAGCCTACATCATCAGATGCATGAAGTGTTGTCTGCTGACAGAGGACATAGCTATGGGTAAAGAGGAGGAGAGAAACCACAAGCAGTGGGGCTAGAAGGCCATGGAAGATGAGAAGTACAGCTTGCACTTAGTGCAAAATGAGCATCGAGTTCCAAAAGCAGGTGGAAGCAGGGCATGGTGGGCGGTGGGTTGCACAGTGATACTCTAGACTTTGAAAGCGATGACCCCAGCTAGCCAATAGCCTCTAACTGAGGTCTCTTTTTGAGCGGCCGGAGGGTCTGTTCAGCACCAATAAAGAATGGCTTGAAGCATGTGCAGAGTGCTGTCTCCCTTTCCCAAACCCAGATTGCAAGCTGCTTTTAGGGGGAAAGGATAAAACTGTGGTATTAGGACTGTGTTCAAATCTGTACCCTGCCAGGAGGCTTGCTGGGAGACCCTGCTCCGGTCAGTCTCTCTCAGCCTGACCTACCTCTCAGGGTTGTTGTGAGAATCCTTTGGGAAAGAAGAAGAAGAGGAAGAAGAGATTGGATTTATACCCCCCCCTTCACTCGGAGTCTCAGAGCAGCTTACAAACTCCTTTCCCTTCCCCTCCCTACAACAGACACCCTGTGAGGTAGGTGGGGCTGAGAGAGCTCTTTCAAGAACTGCTCATGAGAGAACAGCTCTGAGAGAACTTGTGACTGACCCAAAGTTACACCAGCAGCTGCAGCATGTGAAGGAGTAGGGAATTGAACCTGGTTCTACCAGATTAGAGTCTGCGCTCCTAACCACTACGCCAAACTGGCATGTCTGCTGGACTGAACTCTTTTTGGAAGAAGGGAGGGCTGGAAACAGTGTCCCAGGGCTAGGGGGAAGCATTGGCTCCCTACCCTTGATGAACCAGTTCCAAGCTAAAAAGAAGCTCCTGATTCTGTCTTTGTGGCCGAGAAGAGAAAAATAGATTTCGTTTAGGGTTGTTTTTATCCTCCCCCCCTTTCCTCCGAGGAGCTCAGGATGGTGTGCCTCGGTCTCTCTCCCGCTCCTCCATTTTGCCTTCATGACAGCCCTATGAGGTAGGTTAGCCTGACAGAGGGGGCAGGCCCAAGACCGCCTCACGTTCTTTTTGACATCGAGGAGGTATTGGAACCTGCGTCTCCCAGTCTGTGTGGTGGTGGAAAGTACCATCGAGTCATAGCTGACCTTATGGTGGCCTTGTAGGGTTTTCAAGGCAAGAGATGTTCAGAGGTGACTTGCCCTTGCCTGCCTCTGCGCTGCAACCCTGGACTTCCTTGGTGGTCTCCCGTCCAAGCACTCACCAGAACTGACCCTGCTTAGCTTCTTAGAACAGGCTAGCCTGGGCCTTCCAGGGCAGGGCATCCCCAAACTGTAGTCCAGCACTTCAGCCGGTACACCGAGCTGATTCTTGCCGACAGGAAGTCCTTGAAGAATGTCCACAGTAGCAAAGCAGGGCAGTAAAACAACAAGTGGGTCCCTGGGGATTCTCTTCCTTGCCTCCGTCCTTGAGCTTTGGCTCCTCTGCATAAATCTGCTCTTAGAACAGGAGAAAGTGGGCAAACTTAGACTGGCAGGTTGATTTGGGGAGGGGCTGTGGTTTGGTGAGAGAGCCTCTGCTTGGCATGCAGAAGGTCTCAGGTTCAATCCCCGGCATCTCCAGTTAAAAGGACCAGGCAGGAAGTGATGGGAAGGACCTCCGCCTGAGACCCTGGAGAGCTGTAAAGAGGGGCTGTGGCTCAGTGGAAGAGCCTCTGCTTGGCATGCAGAAGGTCTCAGGTTCAATCCCCGGCATCTCCAGTTAAAAGGACCAGGCAGGAAGTGATAGGAAGGACCTCTGCTTGAGACTCTGGAGAGCTGCTGCCAGTGTGAGTAGACAACACTGACTTTGAGGGACCCAGGGTCTGATTCAGTAGAAGGCAGTTTTATGTGTTCAATACCTGACGTGTGAGATTGCTTCCCCACAAGAGAAATCAAGGCCAGCGCACTCTGCCCGTCTATTTGCATTGCGCTTGTGCTTAATTTATTTATATCCCACTTTTCTCCCCAGCTGGGTCTCAGAACATCGTTCTGCCCTCTTCTATTTTCTCCCAACAACAGCCCTGTGAGGCAGGCCAGGCTGAGAGCTCGTGACGGGCCTGAGTCCACCCAGCGAGCTTCTGTGGTAGAGGTGGGGATTCAAACCTGGACCCCCCGGGGTCCTACTCTGCATCTCTACCCACTACACTGTACGGGCTCTCAAAGATTGTCCTCTTCCTTGATAACTTCTGGAGAGGCGAACAAAGGGAGCTCTGCAGCATATCCAGCAAAACTGAGAACGGGACGCTTGCGGTTAGAATCTCTGTAAATAAACGGGCCCAGACTGTCATTTTAAACAGTGCCCAGTACCCAACGGATCAGCTCCACAATTTTTTAAAACACAGAGAGCCAGTTTGGTATGGTGGTTAAGTGCGCAGACTCTAATCTGGGAGACCCAGGTTTGATTCCCCACCCCTCCACTTGCACCTGCTGGATGACCTTGGGCAAGCCATAGCTCTGGCACAGCTGTCCTTGAAAAAGTGCAGTTTCGGTCAGAGCTCTCTCAGCCCCACCTACCTCCCAGGGTGTCTGTTGTGGGGAGGGGAAGGGAAAAGAGCTTGTAAGCCGCTCTGGGGCTCCTTTGGGTAGTGAAGGGCAGGGTATAAATCCAATATCTTTTCTTCTTCTTGTTCCGTATGATGCTAATGAACTCTCCGGAGGCTAAAGCTCACCGTCGAGGAGCAGCCTCGTCTTGTTGCGTTTTAATCTATCTGTTAAAGGGAAGGTAGCTTTGAGCTGCACCACGGTCAAGGGCCGCTGAGCTGGGCTTTTGGGTGTTTGCATTTAATCCGTCCTTTGCGGGTCACCTCGAGGATCAGTCGGCAGAGAGACAGGAGCGCCTGGCTTCAAAGCACACATTTTAAAATCTTCTCTGCGCCCCACTTTGCACCCTGATGATGACTCAGAGTGACTTACGACAATGTCACCTTTTTTGCTTCATCCCCACAACAACCCTGTAAGGTAGGATAGGCTGAGTGTGTGTGACCGGTTCGAGGTCTCCCAGCCAGCTTCCAGGGGGAAGGGAGGATTTGATCCTGGGTCTGCCAGATCCTAGTCCAACTCTAACCACACTGGTTTGCATACCAGGTCTCCCCATGTTACAGTGTTCGAAGAGGCATGTCTGGCTGGCTGGATTTCTTCAGAGCCATGTTGCTTCAGCAAGGAGGCTGCGTTGAATGTTTTCCAACCATCTCCTGAATGTGTTCCTGGTACCTTATTTACAAATTCAGCTTCAAGTATTCATAAGAAGAGCCCTGCTGGATCAGACCAGAGAGGGTCCATCTAGTCCAGCATCCCGTCTCTCACAGTGTCCTCAGCCAGTTCCTCTGGAGGGCCAACAACAGGGCAGAGAGGCCGAGGCCTTCCCCTGATAAGAACATCAGAAGAGCCCTGCTGGATCAGACCAGTGAGGGTCCCTCTAGTCCAGCATCCTGTCTCCCACAGTGGCCTCAGCCAGTTCCTCTGGAGGGCCAACAACAGGGCAGAGAGGCTGAGGCCTTCCCCTCATAAGAACCTCAGAAGAGCCCTGCTGGATCAGACCAGTGAGGGTCCATCTAGTCCAGCATCCTGTCTCACACAGAGGCCTCAGCCAGTTCCTCTGGAGGGCCAATGACAGGGCAGAGAGGCCGAGGCCTTCCCCTCATAAGGACCTCAGAAGAGCCCTGCTGGATCAGACCAGTGAGGGTCCCTCTAGTCCAGCATCCTGTCTCCCACAGTGGCCTCAGCCAGTTCCTCTGGAGGGCCAACAACAGGGCAGAGAGGCTGAGGCCTTCCCCTCATAAGAACCTCAGAAGAGCCCTGCTGGATCAGACCAGAGAGGGTCCATCTAGTCCAGCATCCTGTCTCCCACAGTGGCCTCAGCCAGTTCCTCTGGAGGGCCAATGACAGGGTAGAGAGGCTGAGGCCTTCCCCTCATAAGAACATCAGAAGAGCCCTGCTGGATCAGACCAGTGAGGGTCCACCTAGTCCAGCATCCTGTCTCCCACAGTGGCCTCAGCCAGTTCCTCTGGAGGGCCAACAACAGGGCAGAGAGGCTGAGGCCTTCCCCTCATAAGAACATCAGAAGAGCCCCGCTTGGACTCACAATGATGGGTTTAAGTTACAGGTAGAAAGGTACTGGCTGGATATTCTGTACCATCAGAGCAGTTGAGCAGTGGAATGGGCTGCCTAGGGAGGTGGTGAAGTAAAATAAATAAATGAAACTAGGCTTTGAGGAAGGGAAGAGCAAGACAGAGCAGCCCAAGTCTCTGGTTTTGGGAATATGGTTTGGGGTAGCCCAGAGCTTATTTTGCCCTGACCTGGCTGACCAAGGCTAGCCCGATCTCATCAGATCTTGGAAGCTAAGCAGGCTCGGTCCTGGTTAGGGCTTGCATGGGAGACCCCCCAGGAAGTCCAGGGTGGCTACGCAGAGGCAGGCAATGGCAAACCACCTCTGAGCGTCTCTTCCCATGACCTGGATGGCCCAGGCTAGCCCGACCTCATCAGATCTTGGAAGCTAAGCAGGTTAGGCCCTGGTTATTGCTGGGACAGGAGACCCGCCCCCCCAAAGAAGTCCAGGGTTGCTATGCAGAGGCAGGCAACAGTGAATCACCTCTGAATGTCTCTTGCCTTGACCTGGATAGCCCAGGCTAGCCCAATCTCATCATAGGGTTGGCCCTGGTTATTGCTGGGACAGGAGACCACCAAGGAAGTCCGAAGTCGCTATGCAGAGGCAGGCAACGGCAAACAACCCCTGAATGTCTCTTGCCTTGACCTGGATGGCCCAGGCTAGCCCGATCTCATCATACCTCAGAAGCTAAGCAGGGTCGGCCCTGGTTATTGCTGGGACAGGAGACCCCCCCCCCCAAAGAAGTCCAGGGTTGCTACGCAGAGGCAGGCAATGGCAAGTCACCTCTGTTCATTCCTTGCTTTGAACACTAGGGGGTTACCAGAAGTCAGCCTTTCCCCACCCCCTTCAAAGCTTATTTTGGGGTGCAGAGCTTTAGGCGTCGTCGTTATTTGTAGCTGGATTCTGAAAGCAGCAACGAGGGACCCTCAGTAAGGCGCTGGGGGCCAAACGTCAGCCGAGCCAATTCCTACATCTGCTCCTCCGATCTACAGCGGTAGCAGAGTCAGCACTATTCAGATTGCCTTCATCAGCTTCTTCCGCTTCCGAAATGTCACGGTTTGCAGATATCTAAAATTTGCTCAGGGTAAATGTTGCGGGTTCTCTTTTTTTGGGGGGGGGGGGGAGATGCGACTGATCTCCGGCCCCTTTTGAACTGATCCCGAGGTGGTGGGAGGCTGGTCCAGTGGAAAGGGTTTTGAATTTTTTAAAGGAAAAAAAAAGGGGGAACTAAGCAAACACTAAAAAAGTAGATTCAGGTGGGGCTGCCGTGTTGGTCTGAAGCAATAGAGCAAAGTTTGAGTCCAGTGGCACCTTTAAGACCAACACAGTTTTATTTATGGTATGAGCTTCCATGTACGAGCACACTTCCTCAGGTGCAGTGGAACAGAATCTCCTCAACCATTACTTATAGGGGTTAAGGTGGTGTTTGTTGTCAGGAAGGGCCATTTCGAGTCAAGTTGCATAAGTACAAAGAACAAGAGGAGGAAGAGGAGGAGGAGATTGGATTTACACCCCGCCCTTCACAACCCGAAGAAGTGTCAGAGCGGCTTACGGTCTCCTTTCCCTTCCCCTCCCCGCAACAGACATCCTGTGAGCAATGCGCCCTCTAAGCTGTGGGGTCTTGTGAGCAAAAATTCTACTTTGTGAGCTACTGGCATTAAAGCTGTGAGCGGGCGATTTGGCTACTGCATAAATCAGTTTGCTCTGGAGCCATCCTTCCTGAGCTAAGACCAAAATGTCTGAGCCGTATGCTAAAAAACTGTGAGCTAGCTCACGCTAACTCAGCTTAGACGGAACACTGCCTGTGAGGCAGGTGGGGCTGAGAGAGAAGTGGAAGAAGAGATTGGATTTGCGCCCCGCCCTTCACTACCCAAAGGCGTCTCAGAGCGGCTTACAATCTCCTTTCCCTTCCCCTTCCCACGGA
The DNA here is from genome assembly GCA_029233225.1 of Lepidodactylus listeri. NCBI lineage: Eukaryota > Metazoa > Chordata > Lepidosauria > Squamata > Gekkonidae > Lepidodactylus > Lepidodactylus listeri. The sequence goes on from JARCFY010000003.1 coordinate 154,705,279, forward strand.
CACCCTGTGAGGTAGGTGGGGCTGAGAGAGCTCTGACAGAAACTGCTCTTTTTCAAGGACAGCTCTGACAGAACTGTGGCTTGCCCAAGGTCATCCAGCCAGGTGCAAGTGGAGGAGTGGGGAATCAAACCCGGTTCTCCCAGATTAGAGTCCGCGCTCCTAACCACTACACCAGACTGGCTTTCATGGCCAGGAGGCAAAGGACATCACCCATTAAAGAGCCTCCCATTGCGTGTGCCAAGCACCTCCAAGTTGTTTCCGACTTGTGGCGATCCTCCCAAACATCCTATCCTTAACAGCCAGGCTCAGGTCTTACAGCCTGAGGGTCAAGGGGTCTTCCTTGGTGGAGTCAGTCCATCTCCTGTTGGGACTTCCTCGCTCCCTGCTGCTTTCCACTTTTCCAGGCATTATTGCCTTTCCTATTGAGTCTCCTCTTCTTGTAATGGGACCAAAGCGCAAGAGCCTCAGCTTGGTCCTTCTAGCTTCTAGGGAGAGTTCCGGCTCGATTTGATCTAGAACCCACTGATTTCGTCCTTTTGGTCGTCCACGGTGTTCATAACACTCTCCTGCAGCGCACCCGCATTTCAGAGGCAGGAAGTTTTTTCTCCCTGGCCAGTTGGCAACCCCACTGGCAGACAAAAGTCCCGTCATGGGGACATGGCAGTCCTTAAAAGATTTGGCTTATGCTGCTCCACTCATCACACAGAGCCCGTTCGGGGCAGTGGTTAGGAGCGCAGACTCTAATCTGGGAGAACTGGGTTTGGATCCCCCATTCCTCCATGTGCAGCTGCTGGTGTGACTTCGGGGCAGTCGCAAGTTCTCTCAGAGCCGTTCTCTCAGGAGCAGTCCTCGAAAGAGCTCTCTCAGCCCCGCCGACCTCACCGGGTGTCTGTTGCGGGGAGGGGAAGGGAAAGGGGATTGTAAGCTGTTCTGAGACTCCTTCGTGTAGTGAAGGTTGGGTGCAAATCCAATCTCCTCCTCCTCCTCCTCCTCCTCCTCCTCCTCCTGCTCACGTGACCTGTTCTCAATCTCAGAATATATTCTCTGCAGGCAAACAGAAGCCAAGTAGGCAGCAATCCTCCAGGCCTAATCTAGGAGGGTGTCTATTCAGCACCCTCTTCCCTTGAAACACGTAAGCATCTCCCTCTGCCGGGTCCCACATCTCCAAGTTCAGGGGGGAGGAAGCAGGGAAAGTCCCCACCACCACAACCCCCTTTCTCTCCGGGTGAAGCTTGGGGCAACCTGTCTGTTTCGGAGAGGGGCTGGGAATCTCGGGACAGCTGGAATCACGCCGCGGAACACCCCCCCCCCCCGTCCCTCCTATTGTGAGAAGGAAATTAGAGCTGGTTGGTTGGCAGAAGTACCCTCTTGCGTGGGCGGTGGGGAATCGACAGCTGTGAGAGCAGAGGCGGGCAGAGAGAATTCCCTTCCACCAGGGCTGGGCCCGGTGGCGCTGTGCCAGCAGCACCCCCGTGGGGAATGCCAGGCGTCGTTCTTCTTCGTCTGCCTGTTGTGATGTTTCGACGCCCTTTGCCCCTTGGGGGGGGGGGGGTCAGTTTACGCTGCGTTTGGATCTGTTTAGGTTTCTCCCTTACCTCCGGTTCCCAAGAGGAAGGGAGGATCCGAGTGGGTAACAATTCAGCTCTTTTTCAAAAGACAAAATTGAATTAGGTTGAAATGGGTAGCTGTGTTGGTCTGTCTGTCGCAGTAGAAAAGAGCAAGAGGCCGGGAGCTACTTGAAGACTATCAAAATTTGTGGCTGGGTAGGAGCTTTCGTGAGCAGTGAGCAGTCATGTCCCACAATTAGAAAAGACACCTTTAGACATTTACCTGCTAGGTTGACATCTTTATTGCTTTACAACTGTTGACCTTCTAACCTTAGCTTGTTATTTAGTGTCACTGTGCGTATCTTCTTGAACATCATCACGTTACATGTTAATTTGCTGTTCATTCTCTGGCTATAAGTTTGCCATTCTAATATATTTGATAAAGTGTGCCTGCGCACGAAAGCTCATACCTTGAATAAAGCTGTGTTGGTCTTAAAGGTGCCACTGGATTCTAAATTTGTTCTGCTGCTTCAGACGGACACGGCTGACCATCTGGATCTAGCCACCAATTTTATTAGTCTTCCAGGTGCTACTGGACTCCTGGTCTTTTCCTAAAGAAGGTAGCAGTGAGTAACTCACAACAGCTCCAGCCCTGCCACAAATTTTGTTAAGTCTTCAAGATGCTAATGGACTCCGGCTCTTTTCCTGAAGAAGTGAGCAGTGACTCACAAAAGCTCTTATCCTGCCACAAATTTTGTGTGTCTCTAAGGTGCTGCTGGACTCTTGCTCGTTTCTACTGAATTAAATGGTTATCGTTATTTAATTAGGCATTATAATGTTTAGGTGTTTCTCTTTCATGAACCACCTGGCTCTAAGATGAAGTCTGGACTTAATTCAGATGTGTACTCTTTGTGATAGAAGTCACGATCTGTTTATGGATTTGTGACAAATAGCTTTCCTTTGTAAAGAAAGAAGGGGGTGGGGAAACCTCTCCATCAATCACAAAATGGTTCCGGTTCCTATCTGGGGGGAACAAAGCCCAGCAAGTCTGAGGCTGTGGTCACACGGCAGTCTTACCCCGATTTGTTTCCACTATAGGTTTGATCAGGATTATTTTTGTTCGGGTTGGGATGACCCCACATCCTTCCCTGAACTGCTTGCATCACGGGACGGGGCTCCAGGCACTGTCCAGATAGCTGTGCCACTGCTTGGGCGGCATGGCTTGTTGTTGTTTTTTAAAAATCGGCTTTGCGCATGCGCATATGCACATGGCCGAATCACCACTCCCACTGGGACTTGCCGTACTCCCTTGTTCTTGCAGGTTCCCCCCCTCCCAAAAAAAAAACAGCAAACAAAAACCAGCGACTTACAACTGAGTGCTGGAGTTGTTTGAACGTTTATACATTGATTTATTCAGCGAAGGATTGCTCACCCGCACAACAGTGGAAGCTTTGGGGGGGGGGGGGACCATCTTGAAAAGGACGTTCAGATGACCTAATCATGATCGTCGTGAGAGATGGCTGTCCAGATAGGTGAAACTGCGGATTCAAAGTGCAAATACCCGGAAGGTACTTGATTTTCCAGGTGTAGGAAAACTCGCTAGGGAACCAGGAGGGTTGTGCGAGTGAGCCCACTTTGGTGTGGGAGATGGATGCGGGCATCTGATCGGCAGTTTTAAATGCGGGAGGGAACAGCGGTGAAACCCGATCAAAATGACTGTGTGACCACAACCTGGGGGAGGAGCCTCTGCTTGGCATGCGGAAGGTCCCAGGTTCAATCCCCGACCATTCATTCTTTCTCTCTCCACCTAGCCTACCTCACATGGCTGTTATGAGGATAAAATGGGGGAGGGGGGAGAGCTGTGCACATGGCCTTGAGCTCCTCAGAGGCGGGGTGGGATGAAATAGGCAGGGGAAATAGGGAGGCATGTCTGTGCTCTTCCCTGGGCATTTTCACTTCCCATAGAATTTCAGGAAAATAGACATCCAAATCACAAGATGTCCTAGTCCCGGAATTGTTCTCTCTAAGCTGTGGAGTCTTGTGAGCAAAAATTCTACTTTGTGAGCTGCTGGCATTAAAGTTGTGAGCAAGCAATTCGGCTGCTGCATAAATTAGTTTGCTCTGGAGCCCTCCTTCCTGAGCGGAGACAAAAATGTGTGAGCCGGAGGCTGAAAAACTGTGAGCTAACTCACACTAACTCAGCTTAGAGGGAACACTGCTGTACACTGCATTGGTCTGGCTCCACCTGGAGTCTCGTGTGCAGTTCTGGAGGCCTCAGTTTGGTGTAGTGGTTAGGAGCACGGACTCTAATCTGGGAGAACCGGGTTCGATTCTCCGCTTCTCCTCACGAAGCTGCTGGTGTGACCTTGGGTCAGTCACAAGCAGAGTTCCCTCTAAGCTGAGTTAGTGTGAGCTAGCTCACGGTTTTTTAGCCTCTGGCTCACACATTTTTTTCTTAGCTCAGGAAGGATGGCTCCAGAGCAAACTAATTTATGCAGTAGCCAAATCATTCACTCCCAACTTTAATGCCAGTAGCTCACAAAGCAGAATTTTTGCTCATAAGACTCCACAGCTTGGAGGGAGCATTGGTCACAAGTTCTCTCAGAGCTGTTCTCTCAAGGGCAGTTCTCCGGAGAGCTCTCTCAGCCCCACCTACTTCACAGGCAGTGTTCCTTCTAAGCTGAGTGAGTGTGAGCTAGCTCACAGTTTTTCAGCCTCTGGCTCAGGCATTTTTGTCTTCGCTCAGGAAGGATGGCTCCAGAGCAAACGGTTTGATGCTGCAGCCAAATCGCTTGCTCACAACTTTAATGCCAGGAGCTCACAAAGTCGAATTTTTGCTCACGAAACTCCACAGCTTAGAGGGAGCATTGGTTACAGGGTGCCTGTTGTGGGGAGGGGGGTAGAGAAAGGAGATTGAAAGTCGCTTGGAGACTCCTTTGGGTAGTGAAGGGCAGGGGATAAATCCAATCTCTTCCTCCTCCTCCTCCTCCTCACTTCAAAAAGGATATGCACAGAATGGAGCCGGGTGCAGAGTAAAGTGATGAGGGTGATCATGACCGGGGCCTGGAGACCAAGAAGCCCTGCGAGGAAAGGCTGAGGGACTGGGGCATGTTCAGTCTGGAGAAGAGGAGGCTGAGGGGGGACAGGATGGCTCTCTTGAAGTATCTGGAGGGCTGTCACTCAGAGGAGGGCAGGGAGCTGTTCCTGTTGGCAGCAGAGGAGAGGACTTGCAAGAATGGGTTTACATTAAGGGCGGGAAGGTACCGGCTGGGTCTTAGGGAAAACTTTTTGACAGAGTCGTGCAACAGTGGAATGGGCTTCCTCGGGAGGTGGTGAACTCTCCCTCCCTGGCAGTCTTCAAGCAGCATCTGGACAACCACTTGTCAGGGATGCTCTAGGCTGATCCTGCATTGAGTAGGGGGTCGGACTAGATGGCCTGTAGGGCCCTTTCCCACTTTGTGATTCTATTGTTTTGTGGCTGCAGCGGGGGGGGGGGGGGGCAATGTGCCCTTTCTGGCTTGCTCCTGCCGCTGACGAGGGGTTAACTCCACACCGCTTCCAGCTATCCAGAGATGCTAATTGGGTTTTGCCCAGGCCTGGAAAATGGAATCTCTCCTTCCGCTCTGTGCCTGGAGAGGAGGGAATTGGGGGGGGGGGCCCTTTCTCTGGGCAGTGCGAAGCGTAATGAGGTTTTAATGCTCTTTATTGTAAAAGAGGGCACATTTCTCTATCCTTGAGTTGGGAAATCAATGGCCACTAATGAGGATCAACAGTGGCACCTTGCTGTGTGGTCCTGTCCCGCCTTCCCCTGCCTTTTCAGGGGCAGCTCTGTATTTAAAGGCCAAGGCTGCCTTTTCCAAGGGGCGACCATTTTCTTTTCTTGGCACAGCCCGGCTTCTGTACCTTTAACAGCTGCACGGCAGGCAGAAATTCGGCCAGTGAAGCTTCTCCCCATTGCCCTGTCTGCTGGATCTCTGCTTCTCTTGTTTTTGGGGAGCTGTGGTTCAGTAGTAGAGTATCTGCTTGGCAGGCTGAAGGTCCCAGGTTCAGTTCTCGGCGTCTCCAGCTGAAAGAGTCAGGAAAGAGAAGAAGAAGAAGAGATTGGATTTATACCCTGCCCTTCACTACCTGTAGGAGTCTCAGAGCGGCTTACAATCTCCTTTCCCTTCCTTTCCCCACAACAGACACCCTGTGAGGTAGGTGGGGCTGAGGGAGCTCTCTTGAGAACTGCCCTTGAGAGAACAGCTCTGAGGGAACTTGTGACTGACCCGAGGTTACACCAGCAGCTGCAGCATGTGGAGGAGTGGGGAATCCAGATCTCCCAGATTCTAGCCTGAGGCTTTAACCACTACACTGTCCTGTCTCTCGGATTAGGATAGGTAGGGTCATAAAATTTTTTGCCCTCGGGGCACTCGGAGCCCACTCCTTCTGAGCATGAGCAAAGTGCCCCTCACCTCTGACAGAGCAGATTTTAAATAAAGCTTTCGGTGCTTGCGGAGGTCCTCTTCCTCTGCTTGTAGGGCGGCTTTTAAAATCGTTTATTTACTGAAACGTCTATACCCTGCCTTTCCTTGCGGCTCAAACTGGCTATGATGATAGTTGAAAATATTTCCGGTTAAAATCAGGAGAAAACAACAGACCCCAAGTCTCCCCCCCCCCTCAAAAGATGATGGCCGTTCAAACCCCCTCTAAAACTCTTGCAGTGCCTTCTGAAGATCTGCGACATAAAAATAGGCTAGAGGGCACAGAGTCTCTGAGCATGAACAGAGGGCTTTTACCCTCTGATGCAGAGTGCTTTTAAACTGAAGAAACAGTGGGTGGGTCCTGTGCTTCTGAGTATTTACAGAGTGCCCTCCTCCACACTCTCTCTGCCTAGGCTACCTTACAGGGTTGTTGTGAGGATGAAACAGAGAAGAGGAGGGTGATGTAAGGTGCTTTCACAAATAAATTAAATAAATAAACACATCTTATGAATAGTACTAGAAATCACATTGGGGGGGAAGAAGAGGAGGAGGAGGAAGAGATTGGATTTATACCCCGCCCTTCACTACCTTGAAGGAGTCTCAGAGCGGCTTACGATCTCCCGTCCCTCCCCCTCCCCACAACAGACACCCCGTGAGGTAGGTGGGGCTGAGAGAGCTCTTTTCAGAACTGTCCTTGAGAGAACAGCTCCGAGAGAACTTGTGACTGGCCCAAGGTCACCCCAGCAGCTGCATGTGGAGGAGTGGGGAATCAAACCCCGTTCTCCCAGATTAGAGTCCGCGCTCCTAACCATTGCACCAAACTGGCTCGCGCTCCTAACCGCTACACCAAGCTGGAACCAGTAGCGCAAACTGATTTTCATTTATAACGTCATTTTTTTTTAACAAAACCTTTATTCTCCTCTCCCACGCCTGAGATAAAAGATTAATTTTAAAGTGAAAAAAAAATAGCCCGGGAGAGCAGCCAGTTGCCATTCTCGCACAAGAAGGACAGTTATTACCAAAATAATAGCCTGAAGTTAATGAACATGAGAGGGAGAGAGAGTAACCTGGGCAGCCAAGGAAACTACTCTGGTGAAAAGTTCGGGTTTCTTCTCTATAAATGACAACGTTTACATCTTTTACGATGCTCGGGAGCCAGCCCGTTGATAGAGAATCCCTGCTAAAATCTTGGTTCTTCTGAGCTGTTCCGTGGTTCCCTGCTGTAGCTGTTGCCTGAATTTGTGGTTCAGAGCCAGGGCGAGCTAGTCGCTGTGTGAGTCTGTGTGTGTGTGTGTGCACAGAGTGCTGCAGGTTTGTGGTGTTTTTGGTGGTAAACATGTGCCAGTGAACAGGCTGAGCAGGAGGGAGGCAAGCAGGCAACTACTGACATCATGTTGGTTTCCCTCCTCAAAGCAGTTGTGTAGCCTTGCAGCTCATAATAACCTAAGAAGGGCCCTGCTGGATCAGACCAGTGCGGGTCCATCCAGTCCAGCATCTTGCCTCACACAGAGGCCTCAACTAGTTCCTCTGGAGGGCCAATAACAGGGCAGAGAGGCCGAGGCCTTCCCCTCAGAAGAACGTCCGAAGAGCCCTGCTGGGTCAGACCAGTGAGGGTCCATCTAGTCCAGCACCCTGTCTCCCACAGCGGCCTCAGCCAGTTCCTCTGGAGGGCCAGCAAAAGGGCAGAGAGGCCGAGGCCTTCCCCTCATAAGAACATCAGAAGAGCCCTGCTGGGTCAGACCAGTGAGGGTCCCTCTAGTCCAGCACCCTGTCTCACACAGAGGCCTCAACCAGTTCCTCTGGAGGGCCAACAACAGGGCATGGAGATTGAGGCCTTCCCCGATAAGAATATCAGAAGAGCCCTGCTGGATCAGACCTTTGAGGGACCAATCTAGTCCAGCATCCCATCTCGCACAGTGGCCAGCCAGTTCCTCTGAAGGGCCAACAACAGGGCACAGATGCCGTGCCGAGGCCTTCCCCTGACATTGCTTCCTGGCACTGGGATTCGGAGGTTGACTGCCTTTGAATGTGGAAGTTCTCTTTAGTCACCATGGCTACTAGCCACTGATAGACTTATCTCCCTGTCTGATTCCCTTTTAAACCTCTTTATTCTTGTTGCCATCACTACATCCTCTGGCAGCGAATTCCACGTCTTAATAACTCTGTGTAAAGTAGTGGTTTCTTTTGTCCATCCTGAACCTCCTGCCCATCAGCGTCGTGGAATATCCTCGAGTTCTAATCTTTTGGGAGAGGGAGAAAAATGTCTCTTTGTCAATGCTCTCCATCCCATGCATCCTTTTATAAGCCTCCATTGTGCCTCCTCCCCTAACGTCCCTTCTCTAAACTCAAAAATCCCACACACTTCAGCCTTTCCTCATAGCGAAGGTGCTTAGATCTCGATGGATGCTTCTTGCCGGCCAGAAAGCTGTAAAACGTGGGATCCGTCCGTCCGTTCCTTTGGCCAGATCCAAAATGCAAAACGGTTTGGCTCCCCCTGTCCAATCAGGCAGTGATACTCACAGAGAGCCAGTTTGGTGTAATGATTAGGAGTGCAGACTCTAATCTGGGAGAACTGGCTTTGATTCACCAATGCTCTGTGTGAAACCAGCTGGGTGACCTTGGGTCAGTCACAAGTTCTCTCAGAGCTGTTCTCTCATGAGCAGTCCTTGAAAGAGCTCTCTTAACCCCACCGACCTCAGAAGGTGTCTGTTGTGAGGAGGGGAAGGGAAAGGAGATTGTAAACTGCTCTGAGACCCCGAGTGAAGGGCGGTGTATAAATCCAATCTCTTCCTCCTCCTCCTCCAGTACACAGCTAGCGGGCATCTCCTGGCCCTCCGTGCCCATTACAAGAACATCTGCAGCTATTAGCTATACTGAAGCCTGGGGGAAGAGAGTCCTCTCCACACTTGGCACGGCCTAATTGCGTTATCAGCTTGCTGTTGGATTGGATGTAATCAATTTATTGTGTTTGGCAATTCTGCCTTACAGCACATTTCTTTTAAAAGAATTCTGCAAAATAAAACGAAGCCTTCAGATTAACTCTTTGCCTCTGGAAGGGCCTCTGCAAAGTTTGGTATTTGAACAGGCTTTGATTTACTGCAGGCTGGCTGCAGGTCTTTGAAAAAAGAAAGTTTCCTGTCTTGTGTCCATTTTAAGCTAACACTTAGGCAGAAAAACTCTTTTAAAGGAGACCAGTTTTTTTGACAGAAAGTTAGAAAGGATCCTAGAGGTCACCCACTCCAACCCTCTTGCTCAGAGCGGGAATTAGTCAACTACAGCACCTCAGTCTGCTTAAAAGAGCACACACCTTTAAAAATGTTTTTAAATGATTGGAAAAAAAGCAATTCCAGGAGAAATTCTTGCGGGGCTGTGCCTTTAAGAAAGGGGGCGGAGCCCCCAAAAGCCCCACCGTAGCTACGGGCCTGGTGGGCACAGAAGCAAAGTGGCTGCCTCAAAAGGGCTACTGCAGGAGGTGGAGCCGGTCAGAAAATGGCTGCTGCAGCTTACCTTCAGTCACACAACGAATACCCTTGTGCGATGGTGGTAGCTACACAACCGATCAAACTTCTAGTGACCAGTCAGAAACCTTGCTGGGTAAAGGCCCTGCCCACTTTCTAAAAACACTCGACAGATGTCGTGGTGCCCATAGGGCACCATGTTGGGGACTCCTGCCGTGGTGTAATGGATCAGAAGGGGCTCCTCTTTCCTTTTTTCGCTGGTGGAGAAATTGGTAGGACCCAATTCTGTATCGTGCCTATAGTGAAACAAATACACTGGCTACCAGTACGTTTCTGGGCTTGATTGACGATTGATCTATAAAGCACGGGATGGCCAGTGTCCTAGCTATATGTCAGCAGCATATAGAGAAATATGTGAGACTCTTTACGCATTCTGTCAAGCAGGTGTGTTGTGAGCTACTAGCATTAAAGTTGTGAGCAAGCGATTTGGCTGCTGCATAAATCAGTCTGCTCTGGAGCCCTCCTTCCTGAGCGAAGACAAAAATGTGCCAGCCGGAGGCTAAAAGACTGTGAGCTAGCTCACACTAACTCAGCTTAGAGGGAACACTGGTTGGGCATTCCTGCTGAAACTTAATTTCTCAGTTGTATCTTGGCCTGACTTGCATTGGGACTGTGGCCATTTTCCTGACCTGGGGAGGTGCTGTTTGCTCCTCTGGGGAAATGTTCATGTACTAATGAGCTATGTGTATACGCGTGTATGAAGTTCCCCAGTGGAGAAGTTCGTTGTGGCTGTTCCAGACAAAACAGTACAAAAAGGGAGGTTTACGCTTCCTCTCCCTTTACACCATGACCCTGATGCTAGTCAGGTCCTCACAGCCCTGAGAATCTAGGTTTCAACAAACAGGGCACTCCCAGCCCCATTCTGCTTGCAGAGCCTGGGGTAGACCCCTCAACAGTATATTTGGGCTCTCTGGGTGTGCCCAGGGAAATGCTCATCCTCACTTTGGGATCAGGAAGCAATTTTTTCCCAGGCCACTTTGGCCCAGGATCCTGGAGGTTTGTTGTCATCTTCTAGGTGATTCGGCAGTTCGAGACCCGAGTGCCGCGAGTCGAAGTGAGCTCCCGTCTCTGGTCCCAGCTCCTGCCAACCTAACAGTTCAAAAGCAAGACACTGCAAGTAGATAACTAGGTATTGCCTCAGTGGGAAGGTAACAGCGTTCCGTGCGCCTCGGTGTCTAGTCATGCCGGCCACATGACCACGGAAATGTCTTTGGACAGCGCTGGCTCTTTGGCTTGGAAACGGAGATGAGCTCCGCCCCCTAGAGTCAGATTTGACTGGCTTTGGAGCAAGGGAAACCTTTTTTGGGAGGAAAGGTGTGGCGATCAACATGGTGATGGAAGAAGACAAGCGCACCCTTCGTGACATTGAGATGTTCTACAACACCTTAGGCATGGAACATGGGTCACTGGGGGTGTGTAGGAGTGGGGAGGTATTTGAGAATTTCCTGCACTGTGCAGGGGGTTGGACTAGATGACCCTGGAGGTCCCTTCCAACTCTATGATTCTAACTCTGTATGAATTTCCTGGTAGTTTAAGGCCAACTAGGGCTTCCCTGCTTCATGTACCAACTTGCGGAGAGGCCAGGTTGAGTTTACAAGAGTGGAGTCTTCATCGCTGTGGCTGCAGCGTGCAATTTGCCTGGCTTCCTCTGTTAATTACATCTAGACTGGACTACTGCAATGCAGTCTACTTGGGTCTACCCTTGGAGAGTGATCGGAGGCTGCAGCCAGTGCAGAATGTGGTGGCTAGATTGCCAGCCGGGGCCAGCTATTGGGAGCATGTGACCCCGACATTACAGCAATTACACTGGCTACCGATCCACTCCTGAGCCCAATTCAAGGTGTTGGTTTTGACCTTTAAAGCCCTACATGGCTTGGGACCGAATTATCTGGGGGGCTGTCTTCTCCCATAAGTTGCTGCCTGGGAACTGAGGTCACAGGGAGAGGCCCTCCTGACTGTCCCATCAATTAAAGAAGCTCATCTGGTGGATACACGAGACAGGGCCTTTTCAGTGGCTGCCCCACGATTATAGAACAATCCCCCCAGGGAGGGGTGCCTGGCCCTTGTCACTTTTGATCTTTAGAGGCAGCTGAAGGCAGTTTTATTTAGGACTGCATTTTGTTAAGTTCAGCAGCATTCCTGATTTTAAATTTGGATTTGTTTGTTTTTTTATAGTATGTAATTTATCTGTGTTGTAAGCCACCTCGCGCTCCGTTAAAGGAGAAAGGCAGCTATTAAAATGTTTTAAATAAATGAATGAATAAATATATGCGGGTGGCAGAGAGGCAAAAGCTGGTTTCGTTCCAGTTGGCACTCGGTAGCTAGCGAATACTAATTTCCTGGCTTATTGGTGGTGGTTCTCATTTCCCCTTGCTCCTCCCCTGTTTTCCTGTTTAATTGGATTGTTGCAGTTTAATGTGTTATCAGTTGTGTGTCATTCCAGGAGGCTCTCCGGCTGCTTTGAAATTCCGGGATCGTGGGGCTCCTGAACGCCCTAAATAAAACTGGCATGGCTAACCTTCCCTCTCCTTCTCTCCCCCCCACAGGGCTCCATGTTCTCTCTGGCACTGAAATGCCTTATCAGCCTCTCCACTGTCATTTTGTTGGGCCTCATCATCGCCTACCACACCCGAGAAGTTCAGGTACGTCCTCATGCTCCCAGGACCCAGTTGGGGGGCTGGATCCCTTTCTGGATACAGATGGAAGGTCTGGGCGCAGAGAAAGCCAGTATGATACCTGCTTCGGGTACTAACTTGTGTGAAAGCCAGAGTGTCTTGCTGGCTAAACAGTTGGATATTGGGGAAAGGTCAGCTTTTCATCGACGTGAATTGATGTCTGGAGGTGCCGTATATCAAGTCAGTAGTGCCGACTACAGTCCAAGAGGGTCTTATCTTTAAGACTACAGTCCAAGAGGGTCTTATCTTTAATTACATCTCAGAACAAACAGCTGCTTACCTGATTAATTCTTTCTCGCGGGTGCCTATGTTCTATTTACTCCCTAAGATCCACAAGCCAGGGATGCCACCTCCCGGACGTCCAATTAAGTCTGGGACGAATTCCTTGTTGGAGCCGTTGTCTAAATTTATAGACTCTTTTCTTCAACCACGTGTTAGTCAAATTCCCTCATTTTTGCAGGACACAAAAGGTTTTATTTCTAAAATTGACTTCAGACGTGTCATCTTTATACACAAGTATACCAAGTCAGATCATTAGTTTGCTAAGAACAATGCTGTCTACTACAGTGGTCCCCAACGTGGTACCTGTGGGTGTCACGGTGCCCACTGACTGCTTTTCAGATGCCCGCCAAGCATATTTAGAAAGTGGGCAGGGCCAGGTGGGGCTTTTACCCAGCAAGGCTTCTGATTGGCCGTTGGTGACTTGATTGGCTGTGCCGCTTACTTCCCACAATTAGAAAGGACACTTTACACATTTATCTCCTATTTTGACATATCTATCGCTTCCCTGTTTTTTGCCCCCTTAATTAAATTAAAACAACTGTTGACCTCATAACCTTGGCTTGTTATTTAGTTTTGTCCTTGCATTATCCTAAAACGTCTTCGTCATGTTAACATGTTAATTTGCTGTTCAGCCTCTGCCTATAAGTTTGAACCATAACCTTCCATTCCAATGTATTTGAAAAAGTGTGCATGCACACGGAAGCTCATACCTTGGATAAACCTTTGTTGGACTTAAAGGTGCCACTGGACTCAAAATTTGTTCTAAGGATCTTCACTGTGTGGTTGAAGTTAAGCTGTGGCAGCCATTTTTTGTCTGGTTTCACCTCCTGCGGCAGCCATTTTGTTGCCTGCACCCGCCCCCCCAGTCAAAATTCCAAAATTGCCCATTGTCTCAAAAAGGCTGGGGGACCCCAGTCTCCTCTGATGGCCAGGAAAACAACCTTCCCCGACATCTCCGACTTGCTTTGACTGCAGGTGGCAGGACTTGAACCTGGGACTTTCTGCTTGTATAGCAGGTGCCCAGCCACTCGGGACGCTGCTCCCATTAAGACAAGTAACCTGAAGGCCTGTTTGCAAGTTACAGTGAACACAAGTACAATACGTGTGCAGTGTACACTTGATTTTTTCTTTGTATGTGCGTTGGTTAATTCTCACTGCATTCAACACAGGTACAACTGAACGTGTGATTGAAGCCCCACATTTGCCAGGCACTGGTTCCTGGTTTTGTCTGTGCTGGGAATGCACATTGTGTCTTTCTTACAAACAGATGCATGAATCCCTTGCTGAAGTACCTGGCACCGCTGCTCCCTCTAAGCCTTGTGAGCAAAAATTCTATTTTGCGAGCTACCGGCATTAAAGTGGTGAGTGAGCAATGTGGCTACTGCATAAATTAGTTTCCTTTGGAGCCATCCTTCCTGAGCGGAGACAAGAAGCTATGAACCGGAGGCTAAAAACCTATGAAATAGCTCACACTAACACAGCTTAGAGGGAATGTTACCTAGCACCAAGTTTACAGTCCAGGTGAAATCCTGTTGATAGGCCCAGGTGCTTTGTGAATTCCGTCACAGGCCGTCTGTGTCTTTTTGCTGTTCAATTGGTCGAGAAAAGTTGGTGCAGCTGGCCGCTTTTGCCGAACCATTCGACTCTGTGTGTGTGTGTGTGTCTGCGTTTGCGTGTGTATATGTCTCGCTGCGGTTTATTTCGCTCCTTTTACCCATTTGATTACTTATTGATTTTTAAAGCTGTTTCTAGAATGTGTTTCTTTGGGTCTGGTTTTGGTCTCGTTGTAAGACGCCTTCCATTTGAGGGCAACCAGCTAATAAGGATTACGAGAATTTGGGGGGGAGGGGTTAGAAGCCATGCGTGGGTGCCGGAGAAATGCATGTGATGGGTATGTCCCTTAAAGCATTTAGGGTGTTTTTTTTAAAAAATTATTTTTTGGAAATAATATGAGAATAGGGTTGCCAGCTCCCCCCCCGGCCACTGGTGGTAAGTGGAGGGAGTTAGGGTTGCCAGATCCAGGTTGGGAAATTCCTGGAGATTTGGAGATGGAGAGTGGGGGTTTAGGGAGGGGGAGGTCCTCGTCAGGGTCCAGCGCCATCAATTCCGCCCTCCAAAGCAGCCGTTTCCTCCAGGGGAACTGCTTCCTGCAGCCTGGAGAATCAGTGGTAATTTCGGGGAATTTCCAGGTCCCACCTGGAGGTTGGCAACCCTGTTTTGGGAGTACTCTGCTTCAGGACCAGTTGGCGGGACTTTTGCCAGCTGGACGTAGGGCTGCCGTGCCTAGAGACGGCTGCCATGGAAACCAGATCCCGCCCTTCCCTCCCTCCCTCCCTCAAATTTTGGCATGTCGCCTGCCATTTGATTGGTGCCATCTCCTTCTCCCCCTCCCGTGCCAAGTTCAGCGTTCATGGGGGAGCCCCCCCCCCAACAATGGCAAAAAGCCATTGCAAAAAAGAGGGGAGAGATTTCCTGGCTTAGCTAGGCCGAAGCCCTGTGATTGCCGCTGGATGTTGCTATGGTTACCGGAGCAGCCGGTGCTGCTGGTTCTGGCATCGGGGAACTCCCCTTTTCTTTTCTTCCCTGCATATTCTGATCCTGTCTCTTCCACCCCATGGGATTCAACCCTGTGGTGTGTTCTCCATTAGTGCGTGTGTACATGTGTCGTCTGCTCCCCCCCCTTTGTTTCAGCACTGCCCAGACATCTACTCCAAGCTTGGGGTGCCAGCCTCCAGGTGGGACCTGGGGATCCCCTGGAATTACAGCTCATCTCCAGACTACAGAGAGCAGTTCCCCTGGAGGAAATGGATGCTTTGGAGGGTGGACTGTATGGCATTGTGCCCCATTGAGGTCCCTGCCCTCCTCAGGCTCTGCCCCCAAATCTCCAGGAGTTTCCACACCTGGAGCTGGCAACCCTAACCCCCCTGGCCACCGGCACACGGGGGACCCAGCAACCTTTGTCCCCAACACAGGCTGAATTTGAGCTGGGGGCTCAGTCACAGTATTTTTCAACCCCAGAACATGCCAAAGTATGACCAGGGCTGTGCCTCTGGGTACATACAGAGTACATCTCTTGAGGGAAAGAAATGGGGGAAGGACAAAAGAAAGCAGTAGACGTGGGCCCTGCAAACTCGCGGATGTAATTCGGTTGGGGAAAGGAGACCTGTGAACTGATAGAAGATGAGAGTTAATTTGGGCAGTTTCCCGCCCCTTGCAATGGAGGATAGTAGAGTTTTCGTTCGTTTTTAAAAATAATTATGTAAAAGAGGAATTTTGTCATTTTTCAGGCTAGGGTTAGGGTGGGTGGCCCAGGCTAGCCCGCTCTTGTCAGATCTTGGAAGCTAAGCAGGGTCAGCTCCGGTTAGTACTTGGACGGGAGACCACCAAACAATACCAGGGTTGCTACGCCAAGACGAGCAATAGAAAGCATAAGAACATAAGAGAAGCCATGTTGGATCAGGCCAATGGCCCATTCGGCCTAACGCTCTGTGTCACCCAGTGGCCAAATCCTAGGTGCCATCAGGAGGTCCACCAGTGGGGCCAGAACTCCAGAAGCCCTCCCCCTTTTGGCCCCCTCCCCAAGAACCAAAAACATAACATAAGAGAAGCCATGGCTGTGATCACACTGGCAGCTTGGCACAATATGGTGCCGCCCCTAACTGAACCAGTATAAAGTGTTGCGGGGCATATCAGCCATACAGCACACCCTGCTGCAGGTTACCCACAGAGACATCCCGTGGTAAAGCATCCACATTATTGCAGCACCTCCGCCACGGAGTGTGCTGCCAAATTTTTTCAAAAGTCACATGTGCGCATAGTGTGCACACATGCCCTTGTGCACATGTGCGCGCATGCACTTATAAACATTTTTTTTAAAAAAACCCTCTCTAGCGGCAGAACAGATCTGCAGGTTCAGACTGCCAAATCTGTTCTGCACGCGCTCCCCTGCGTTCAGACATTTGGCCATGTGCAATGACTGCGCAGGGAACCGAAAACACCACTTCTGATGGGGTGCCTTTTCAACCCAGCTCCAAGTCGTCCTCTGTCGGGATGAGTATGGCTGGGGAACGCCTGACAGATGTGGCTGTCTGACTGCGCCCATTTGATCTGGAGGGGAGGAGTGGCTGTGTCGGGCCAAACTGCTCATGTGATCACAACCCATGATGGATCAGGCCAGTGGCCCATCCAGTCCCAACACTCTGTCACACAGTGGCCAAAACCCAGGTGCCATCAGGAGGTCCACCAGTGGGGCCAGAACTCCAGCAGCCCTCCCACTGTGGTCCCCCAGCACCAAGGATACAGAGCATCACTGCCCCAGATAAGAACGTAAGAGAAGCCATGTTGGATCAGGCCAATGGCCCATCCAGCCCAGCACTCTGTGTCACACAGTGGCCAAAACCCAGGTGCCCTCAGGAGGTCCACCAGCAGGGCCAGACCACCTCTGCTCGTCTCTTGCCTTCAAAACCCTCCGGTGGGGTTGCCATAAATCAGCTACGACTTGACAGCCGTTTCCACTGCCATCAGAATGGGGGGGGGGGCGTATGGTAATCCCGATGCTCGTGTTTCCCCCCCCCCAGATCTCTTGCTTTTTAGGCTGTGACTCAGTGGTAGAGCATCTGCTTTGTGAGCAGAATTTCCCAAATGCAGTGTGCAGGAGGTCCCCGGTTCAATTCCTGGCCTCTCTTTTTAGAAGGACCAAGCAGTAGGTGATGTGAAAGGCCTTTGCCCGAGACCCTGGAGAGCCACTGCCAGTCACAGGAAACAAAACTGCCCTGTTTCCCTCATTGTGTTTTCAAGAACCACACTACTGAAGGAGAAGCGTGAGGCAGCCCTGGCTCCTTCTGTTATCTCCACCCCCCCCAGCCGTCTGCTAAACAGCACACCTGGACTCAGTGAAGCATGCAGGATCACAAGGCAGGTGGCCTGGGCAATTAGCACCGGTGACCCCATGTCTTTCTCCAGCACAGGGTTACAAACTGACCTGGGGGGAGAGAAAAGCCAGTCTGTGGCCTCGTCTCGGCCAGTGCTGTGTTCAGCAGAAAGCAGCCAGCGGAGTTGCTCAGAGTGCGCGGATTGCATTACCTCCTGCTGGCGACACCCATTCAAGCTGCCGGGAAAGGCACTGGAGCAGGGAGCAGGACAAACAGTTGGTCACCCTGCCCCGGCAGGCATCTTAATGGGAGAGGGCTTGTCTCTGGTTTGTCACTTGGCAACTCGACGCAGTGACAAGAAGCTGTTTGAGCTGAAATTCTCTATCTCCCACACAAGTGTTGGAAGGCCTGCCCTCCCCCTGTTGCAAGTGCATTGCCAGTGAGACCACTTGGTATTGTTGTTGAGCTCCAGGTGGGGCCTGGAGATCTGGAATCACAACGGGTCTCCAGGTTACAGAGATCAGTTTCCCTGGAGAAAATGGCTGCTTGGGAGGGGGGGACTAAAGGCTTGTACCCTGCTGAGGTTCCTCTCCACACACAACCCCCCCCCCCCCCCCCAGTATCCAGGAATTTCCAAACCTGGAGCTGGCAACGCCACGACTGGAGCAAGTGTGCCGTGGGTCAGCCAAGGCTCAGAGATAGTGAGGATTCCTCAGTAGCCAGCCTTGAGTTAACAGGAGAAGCTGACCAGCAGGAAAATGCTTACTTCACAGCCAACAGCTGGAGCAGCGCCACCCTGATTCAGCAGGTGAACCTCAGTTGGCCGTTCCCAGCCCACCAGTATCACCCACACCCTTAGAGCGCTGCAGATGGAGGCTGAGAACAGAGCTACAGACAAGACGGCAAAGTGCACGCCTCCCGACCCGGCGCTAGCTGCTTGCTGATAACAAGGATGAATAGTTGCCGGATTGCTTCCGAGCAGCCGGCTGCAAGCATGACCCTTAGGCATGGGGCTATAAAAACCAGCCAAGGGAGGCTGTTAGGCGTGGACGCCACTCATACGATAGACACTAAGCCACTGCTTTGCCTGACTTCTGGACCCCCTGACCTTGGACTGAACGGCTCTGGACTGAGCCACCCTTTTGAGGAGGGGGTCACCCTGACCCCATCTCTTGTGCTCCCCCCTCCTCCACACACGTGCAATTCTCTTTAGCTGCAGAGCGTGCCAGAAAAGATACAGAAAGGGATTACTCCTTTGTGTGGGCTTTCGGTGCCTGTTGCAGACGCCGCCTCCAGAAGGAATCGGTTCTACTTTTAAGTGTGATTTATCTATCTTCTGGGGTTTTTTATCCTGCCCTTCCTTCGAGGAGCTTGGGGGAAGCGTGAATGCTTCTCCCTTCCTCCACTTTATTTTGGGATCGGCTGGCGTGCCCCAAGTCAGGTACTGTCATTCCGGAGCCTCGTCAGGCCCCTGTTATAGTCTCCAGTCTCTGAAAACAACTCCCCCCCTTCATTAAAGCTTGGAGATGCTATCTTCTGCATGAGCTAAGACATCTGCAAAGGCCTCTTTTTAACTGTCTCCTCTCCGGCAAGCGCAGCAGCTGAGATTTTGTGAGCCAGGATGTAGGCAGGTCGGGAAGAGAGTAGCTCGAAGTACGTGATCCCGGGGAGCACGGGTCCAGAGCCTCTGTGGCTGCACGCACTGGGCAGGAGAGGGTTAAAGAGGCCTTTGCCAGCACCTCTTAAGGATCAGCCTCTAGGGGGAGCCAGTGTTCCTTGAGCCCTTCCAAATCTGGGCCCCACCACTGAATGTTGGTTTCCAAAGGAGGATTCGAGACTTATTTTTCCTGCAACTCTGCAATGCTCCCTCTAAGCTGTGGGGTCCTGTGAGCAAAAATTCTTTGTGAGCTGCTGGCATTCAAGTTGTGAGTGAGCGATTTGGCTACTGCATAAATTAGCTTGCTCTCCGGAGCCACCCCTTCCTGAGCTAAGACAAAAATCTGGAACCAGAGGCTGAAGAACTGTTATTGGTTCACACTGACTCAGCTTAAGGGAAACATTGGTTACGACTGTTGTATGCCTGCCTGCTTGTTTGAGGCTTCAGTCTGTGACTTAAATTTTATTTATTTGCACACAGTTCATACCCTACATTTTTGCCTTCTCAGGGGCCACCAACGTGGCTAACAAATTAAAACACACACAACAGGAATCACTATTAAAACCAACACCTGGGCAGGGCAAAGTTTGGGGAGGGGAGAGATCTCAGCGGGATGTCGTGCCGTAGAGTCCACCTTCCAAGGGAGCAGTTTCTGCCGGAACTGATCTCTGTAACCTGGAGACAAGTTGTGAAATTGGGAGATCTCCAGCCACCACCTGGAGACTGGCAACCTACTCATCAAGCAAGGGGGTGCTCTCTGTGAATGTAAGAACATAAGAAGAAGAAGAGTCGGATTTATACCCCGTCCTTCCCTCGGAGTCTCAGAGCAGCTTACAGTCTCTTTTCCCTTCCCCTCCCCGCAACAGACACCCTCTGTGAGGTAGGTGGGGCTGAGAGAGTTCTTCCGAGGACTGCCCCTGAGAGAACAGCTCAGAGAGAACTTGCGACTGACCCAAGGTCACGCCAGCAGCTGCATGCAGAGGAGTGGGCAATCCAACTCGGTTCTCCAGATTTTTATTTTTATTTATTTGTTTATTTATTTATCTTTATTTTTATACCCCGCCCTCCCCGCAAGCGGGCTCAGGGCGGCTTACAAGGGCGCCATGCCAGATAAAACATCATAAAACAAATTTAAAATCAGCAATACCAATCAATAACAATAAAACTCCAAGGTTACAAGTATGTCACAGTAGATTTCCAATAAAGTGCATACTAATTTCCAGTAAAGTGCTTCCATTCTTACAATCAGATGGCTTCCTGATAGGTTAGGGGCCCACCAACCAGATTAGAGTCTGCCACTCTTAACCACGACACCAAACTGGCGTAGGCCGGCGGCCCATCCTGTCCAGCACTCTGTGTCACGCAGTGCCCAAAACCCAGGCGCTTGAAGGCTTGTCAATTTGGCCGGTGAGACGCCCCGCCCCCGCCCCGGGAAAGTCAGCTGGACATTTATCTAACTTGCTTCCTCCCACCCCAACACAGAACGGGCCGCTGGGTTCTAAGCAGAGGGATTTGCTTTGCATTAAGGAGCGGGGTCTGCATTAAGACCGTGACCCTCTTGGGGCTTTGTAGCGTCAAAGTGACATGAGGGATGCGTCAAGGCCTTGGGCCGCTCCAAGGAAGAGATTTCTTAAAGGAGGAAAAGAAGTTAAATCGCCAAAGCAGGTTACAGGACCCGGGGATGTGCAGTAATTCTGTGTCACGGCTGGGATTACAGCGCGTGAATGCCTGGCTTCCAGAGGTATGTCCCCCATGCTGCCTCTTTGAAGCTGAATTGTAAAAGCGAAGAGAGAGAGAGGGATAGAGAGAGAAGGCTGGTGACCCGGCTTGTGGGAAAGGGGCAGCTTGTCGAGTTACAGGTGGGGTTTACCAACAGGCCTGGAGAAAAACGTCCCGTCCCTTTAATAGAAGCTTAATGTGTGGATATGGACAGTGGCTTTGCGCTGCGTGGGGGCAAAGAACATCTGGCTAAGTATCCCTGAAAGGGACAGGACACATTCTCCGGGCAGCTGAAGTGTCCCTTAAAGGGACAGGATGCCTTTGGTGTAGTGGTTAAGTGCGCGCGGATTCTAATCTGGGAGAACCGGGGTTGATTCCCCTCTCCTCCACTTGCACCTGCTGGATGACCTTGGGCAAGCCATAGTTCTGGCACAGCTGTTCTCTCAAGGACAGTTGTCTCAGAGCTCTCTCAGCTCCCCCTACCTCACAGGGTGTCTGTTGTGGGGAGGGGAAGGGAAAGGAGTTTGTAAGCCGCTCTGAGACTCCGAGTGAAGTCTCTTCTCCTTCTCCTCCTTCTCCTCCTCCTCCTCCTCCTTCTCCTTCTCCTTCTCCTTCTGGCAGCTGGCAACCATAGTTACAGCCCAACGCTGTGGATGTTTACTTGAAAGTCATCCCGCTGTGCTTTTTTCAATTGGTCAGGCTTGCAAATAGCTGGGGCAGAGGATCGATTTGCCCGTGGTGGTGGTAGTGGTGGCTCATGCAAAGTAACTGGAGTGTTCTGCTAGGTCTCCTTATGCACCCCTCCTCATCGGAGGGACTGTGGCTCAGTGGCAGTCTCTGCTTTGCCTGGTTCAGTCCCTGGCTTCTGATTCAGTATAAGGCAGCATTATACTCAGCTGGCGCGCGCAAACGTATGAACACGCTAAGCTGGTTTGTGCTGAGCCTAACCTGTCAAAGTCCGTCTTGTCTAATCTAAGTGGCAGAGCCAGTAGCCACTGACAGACGTATCCTCCATGAACCTGCCTAATCCCCGTTTAAGGATGTCTGTGCCCGTGGCAGCGAGTTCCACCTTTTAATCCCAGTCTGCGTAAAGTAGTACTTCCTTTTGTCTGTCCTGAAGAAGAAGAAGAAGAGATTGGATTTATATCCCGCCCTCCACTCCCCAAGGGAGTCTCAGAGCGTCTTACAAACTCCTTTCCCTTCCCCTCCCCACAACAGGCACCCTGTGAGGCGGGTGGGGCTGAGAGAGCTCTTTCCCAAGCTGTCCTTGAGGGAACAGCTGGGACAGAGCTGTGGCTTGCCCAAGGTCATCCAGCCAGGTGCAAGTGGAGGAGTGGGGAATCAAACCCGGTTCTCCCAGATTAGAGTCCGCGCACTTAACCACTACACCAAACTGAACCTACTGTCCCTCAGCTTCATGGGATGCCCTCGAGTTCTAGTATTTGGGGAGAGGGAGGTGGTGCGCTCCCCTGCTTTGGAGGTTTTCAAGCAGGGGCTTGATGGCCATCTGACAGCAATGCGGATTCCGTGAACTTGGGCAGATCACGAGAGGGAGACCAGAAGGGTGGCCTCAGGGCTCAGTCCTCATGGCCCTTTCTGACACGCCCAGAGAAATGCCAATTGCCACTTTGGAGTCCAGTAGCAATTTTTCTCCAGGCCACTTTGGTTGGAGATCCTGGAGGTTTTTTGCCCTCTTCTGGGCATGGAGCAAGGGGTCACTGGCAGGGTTCCCTTTAAGCTGAGTTAGCGTGAGCTAGCTCACGGTTTTTTAGCCTCTGGCTCACACATTTTTGTCTTCGCTCAGGAAGGATAGCTCCAGAGCAAACGAATTTATGCAGTAGGCAAATCGCTCACTCACAACTTTCATGCCAGTAGCTCACAAAGTAGAATTTTTGCTCACCAGACTTCACAGCTTGGAGGGAGCATTGGTCACTGGGTGTGTTTGTGTGTGTGTGTGGGGGGGGAGTTGTGGATTTCCTGCATTTTGCAGAGGGTTGCGCTAGATGACCCTGGAGGTCCCTTCCAACTCTGTGAGCTACCTCGAGAACTGCCCTTGAGAGAACAGCTCGGTGAGAACTTGTGACTGACCCAAGGTCACACCAGCAGCTGCATGCGGAGGAGCGGGGAATCAAACCCGGTTCTCCCAGGTAAGAGTCCGTGCTCCTAGCCACTATGCCAAACTGGTAGAATGTGTTGCCTTGTCTCAGTTGACTTATGGTGACCCCACAGGGTTTTCAAGGCAAGAGAAGGATGGAAGGGGTTTGCCATTGCCTGCTTCTGTGTAGCAACCCTGGACTTTCTTAGTGGTCTCCCATCCAAACACTGACCAGGGCTGACCCTGCTTAGCTTCTGAGATCAGATGAGATCGGGCTGGCCTGGGCCATCCATGTCAGGGCTACCTTCGCAGCCGACTTATGGTCGACCCACATAAAACGTAATGCCAGGTACCGGTCAGTGTTCCCTCTAAGCTGAGTCAGTGTGAGCTAGCTCCCAGTTTTTCAGCCCCCGGCTCACACATTTTTATCTCTGCTCAGGGAGGACGGCTCCAGAGAAAACTCATTTATGGAGGAGCCAAATCGCTCGCTCTCAACTTTAACGCCAGTCGCTCACACAGTAGAATTTTTGCTCACAAGACTCCACAGCTTAGAGGGAGCACTGCCGGAGATAGAAACTGTCTAAAGGACAGCAGCTGGTAAGCTACAAGCTGGTGTGTCTTCACGGCAAGGCCCCATGGGCTTGGGGGGGGCGGTGCAAAGGAAAGCCCACATGTTCGGACTGGAGAGCCAGCGGTGCAGCACTGGGCAGACGCTCCCACGCTGGTTGACTGCTGCAGACGAGGTTGTTCCGCCATGCTGAAGCCAGAATCGAAGTGGCTCCGCCCCACTCCCCCTGGAACAGTCTCCTGTTCCCTGCTCTGCACTAGTTGCTTGCGGGCCGCGTAAGAGTCCTGGAGCGGCCATTTCCAGCCCCGGGGCCGTAGGTTTGACACCCCTCCTGTAGGGTTTTCAAAGCAAGAGACTAGCAGAAGTGGTTTGCCCTTGCCTGCCTCTGTGTAGCAACCCTGGACTTCCTTCATCCAAGAACTAAGCAGGACTGACTCTGCTTAGCTTCTGAGATCCAGTGACATCAGGCTGGCCTGGGCCGTCCGGGTGAAGGCAAGAGACGTTCAGAGGTGGTTTACCATCGCCTGCCTCTGCGTAGCAACCCTGGGCTTCCTTGGCGGCCTCCCCTCCAAGCAGTGACCAGGTCTGACGCTGCATAGCTTAAGATCTGACTAGATCGAGCTAGAGGAAAAAGAAGAGAAGAGATTGGATTTATACCCTGCCCTTCACTACCCAAGGGAGTCTCAGATTGGCTTACAAACTCCTTTCCCTTCCCCTCCCCACAACAGACACCCTGTGAAGTAGGTGGGGCTGTGAGAGCTCTTTCGAGGACTGCCCTTGAGAGGACAGCTCTGAGAGAACTTGTGACTGACCCAAGGTCACACCAGCAGCTGCATGTGGAGGCGTGGGGAATCAAACCCGGTTTTCCCAGATTAGAGTCTGCGCTCCTAACCACGACACCAAACTGGCCAGCCAGGTCAAGGCAGCTGTTCCCTTACAGGCTTCCAAAAGATCGAGCAAGATGGGTAGCCGGATTAGTCTGTCTGTTGCTTAGGCTTCCGAAAGATCTGCCGAACCTTATTCGGGTAGCTTTTGGAAGCTGCGGTGACATTGGGTGTGTGTGTGTGTGTGTGTCGATTGCTGGGTTAGCTAAGTTTGTTGTCCCTTTGCACTCTTTATTGTTGTTTTTGGCTGTTGAGTTTTTATGTCTTTGTTCCGGAAATCGCTCGATGCCTGAGGAAGATGGCATGGGAGGATTTTATATATATATATATATATTATACACATACACACAGATACGTGTGTGTGTGTGTGTGTGTGTATATATATGGCCCAAACTTGATGCTGCGTGAGCTGTGTGAATAGAGGCGAGCCGTGCCTGTTTGCTCATTTATTTATTTTATTATATTTATACCCCACCCTCCCTGCGAATGGGCTCAGGGCGGCTTCCAAAGGACGGTACAGTGTACCTAGTCAGCTTAAAACATTTAAAACGGTTTAAAACAATCATACATACGAGTGCTCGCAATGCTGATCAGTTCGTTCAGTAAAATAGACAGCACGCTCTGAACTCTGCTGTCAGAATATCCAATTCAGCCATCTCCGGCGATCTTCCGGCGGAGGTGTGACTCTACCTCCGCACACCAGGGCCAGCTCTATACCACCGGTGTTCAGATGGTAATAACGGGTGGTAATAGTGGGCGGCTCCTAATTGAAAGCCTGGTGGAAGAGCTTTGTCTTGCGGCCCCTGCGGAGCTGCATAAGGTAAATGGACATTTACGTCCATTATCTTGCTTTGGTCCGAGCTCCCGGCTTCTAAAATCGCGTCAGATGTTGCAAAGCGGGCATGTACAATTTTACTTCATTTCAAAACCCATACCTCCTGCTCTCTCCCAAACTTTCTCTCACCTTCCTGTTGGCCTCTGCTTGAACCTTTTCAGCTGGGAGATCTGTTTGTCTCGACTGGTTGGAAAGTGTCAGTGTCAGTTTTATATTATCCGGCTCTCTCCCTCTGACCTCTCTAAGAACTCTTTAACCAGAATGCCGGGCAGGAGGGAAGGAAAATGGCCTTTGTTCCCATTTCTGTGATTTCCCATTACTGTAATGAATAGGTCTTCCTTGGCTTGTTTGTCACTTGTTTGGAGACACAAGCACACCCTTTAGGGCTATTTATTTACATTATTTATAGGCCACTTTTCTCACTGGGACTCAAGGCAAGTAATGTAAGTCAGTACAGTCGGCAAGATGGGACATCCAGTGAACAGTGCAATAGGGTCTAGATTTGCAGAAACCTGAAACAGAGCTGAGACAAAACAGAAGTAAGAACATAAGAGAAGCCGTGTTGGATCGGGCCAGTGGCCCATCTAGTCCAACACTCTGTGTCACACAGTGGCCAAAAACACCAGGTGCCCTCAAGAGGTCCACCAGCGGGGCCAGAACTCCAGAAGCCCTCCCACTGTGGCCCCTCCCAAGCACCAAGAAGACAGAGCATCACTTAACTTAAGAGAAGCCATGTTGGATAACGCCAGTGGCCCATCCAGTCCAACACTCCGTGTCACAAGGTGGCCAAACCCAGGGGCCCTCAGGAGGTTCACCAGTGGGGCCAGAACTCCAGAAGCCCTCCTACTGTTGCCCCCTCCAAGCACCAAGAACACAAGAGAAGCCATGTTGGATCAGGCCAATGGTCCATCCAGTCCAACACTGTGTCACACGGTGGCCAAAACCCAGGGGCCCTCAGGAGGTCCACCGGCGGGGCAGGAACTCCAGAAGCCCTCCCACTGTGCCCCCCCAGCACCAAGAAGACAGAGCATCACTGCCCCAGACATTGTTCCATCTATACCTTGTGGTTAATAGCCATTGATGGACCTCTGCTCCGGATGTTTATCCAATCCCTTCTTGAAACTGTCTACGCTTGAAGCCGCCACCACTTCCTGCGGCAGTGAATTCCACATGTTAATTAAGGACATAAGAAAAGCCAATGTTGGATCGGGCCAATGGCCCATCCAGTCCAACACTCTGTCACACAGTGGCCAAAAATACCAGGTGCCCTCAGGAGGTCCAGCAGTGGGACACTAGAAGCCCTCCCACTGTTCCCCCCCCCCCCCCCCAGCACCAAGAATACAGAGTATCACTGGCCCCAGACTGAGAGATCCTGTCTATACCTTGTGGCTAATAGCCACTGATGGACCTCTGCTCCAGATGTTTATCCAATTCCCGCTTGAAGCCGTCCATGCTTGTAGCCGCCACCACCTCCTGTGGCAGTGAATTCCACGTGTTAATCACTCTTTAGGTGAAGAAGGACTTCCTTTTATCCATTCTAACCTGACTGCTCAGCAATTTCATGGAGTGCCCACCAGTTCTTGTATTGTGAGAAAGGGAGAAAAGTGCCTCTTCCTCTACCTGCTCTATCCCATGCATAATCTTATAAACCTCGATCATGTCACCCCTCAGCCATCGTTTCTCCAAGCTAAAGAGCCCCAAGCGCTTCAACCTTTCTTCATAGGGAAAGTGTTCCAACCCTTTTATCATTCTCGTTGCCCTTTTCTTCACTTTTTCCAGTGCTATATCTTTTTTGAGGTGTGGCGACCCAAACTGTACACAGTACTCCAAATGAGGTCACACCATCGATTTATACAGGGGCATTACGATACTGGCTGATTTGTTTTCAATTCCCTTCCTAATAACCCCCAGCATAGCGTTGGCCTTTTTCACTGCAGTCGCACACTGTCTCAACATTTTCAATGAGTTATCTACTACGACTCCAAGATCTCTCTCTTGGTCAGTCTCCGCCAGTTTGGACCCCATCAACGTGTATTTATAGTGAGGATTTTTGGCTCCAGTTATCCTGGGTGAACACATGAACACCACATGAAGCTGCCTTCTACTGAATCAGTGTGTGACAAGAAAGCAAGAAACTGTGACGAACCAATGCTAAATACTATAAAGATTTGTAAAACTAAATATTCTGTATTATTTTCTTAAAGACCGAGGGGTGGGGGGAACCCTGCGTTTGAAGTAGTTTCACAGTGGAATGTTGACGTGTCTCAAATGTATGGAAGCATGCCCTTCAAATGTTAAATAAGTTTTGTACAGAATTTCATATTTCTGTGATTGTACAGCGATGATTCTTGGGTGGTATTTTGTGATATGATACGACAAGTGTGATCCTGTAATGGCATATTGAGAAATACCCTTATGGTAAGTCTTTGAGGAAATAATACAGAATACTTAGTTTTACAAATCTTTATCGTATTCAGCGTTGGTTTATCAGAGTTTCTTGCTTTCCTGTCACACACTAGTTAAACTGCGACCCCTCTTGTGATTGTTATACTGAATCAGACCATCAGTCCACCATAGTCAGTATCATCTACTCAGACTGGCAGCGGCTCTCCAGGGTCTCAAGCTGAGGTCTTTCCCATCACCTCCTACCTGATCCTTTTAACTGGAGATGCCGGGGATTGAACCTGGGACCTTCTGCATGCAAAGCAGGGGCTCTACCACTGAGCCACAGCCCCTGCTCAATATGACTGTGGCTCTCCAGGGTCTCAGGCGGAGGTCTTTCCTATCACCTACGGCTGGATCTTTTAGCTGGAGATGCCAGGGATTGAACCGGGGACCTTCTGCATGCCAGGCAGAGGCTCTTCCACTGGGCTACAGCCCCTCCCGCTTATCTGTCCTTCCTTTTATCTATTCTAAGCCTAAGGCTCATTAATTTCATTGAGTGCCCATGAGTTTTTGTACCGTGAGAAAAGGAGAAAAATATTTAAGCGTAACACGTTAAACGATGCAGAAAATACATAGTAAGAGCATAGTTACAGTTGTAGAACAGTCCACAGTCCCTGTCTGTTTATCAAAGCATCTTTCTAAACCATTTCATTACCGTACGCCTCTGTTTTTTCCCCTGTCAGATCGCAGCTGACCTATGGTGACTACGTTGGGGTTTTCGAGGCCAGAGTCATTCAGAGGTGGTTTGCTGTTTCCTGCCTCTGTGTCACTACCCTGGTATTCCTTGGAGGTCGCCCTTCCAAGTACTGACCAGGGCCAGCCCAGCTTAGCTTCTGAGATCTGATGAGAGTGGGCTAGCCAGGTCAGGCCCATGGCCTTATTGCCTGCATGGAAAAGCCCTTTTAAATAATTCAGGCTGTTCCTTAAGGTGGGGGCCACCACGGAGAAGGCATCTGCATGGGGATTAGAAGCCTGTGTGTGTTTTACAGAGGCAGATAAAACGACAGTGGAGTTGTACACTGTGTGGTCGTGGGGGTTGTGAGAACAAAGACAGTCCTGGTGGTTTGATCGTAGGGCCGGCAGACCGTCACTGGAGACCCCCTTCTGAATGTGGGTGTTTATTAAACATGCGGTGCGTGTCCTCTTTTTCCTCTTCTCCGTCTTCTCCATTCCCCACCCCGACGTGTTCCTTGCCTCCACTCAGGTGGGCTCCGGTTTGGGCTGATGGGTTCGGCGTTGATGGATTTCGGCTTTTCAGAGTGAGGCATGCTGTTTGGGAGTGAGCTGTCCGTCTCCATTTGCTCCCTGGCCTGATGTTTAAACGCTTTCTCCCTGTTGGAATGGGGTATGGAGATTCATTTGTCTGCGTCAGGCAGCTGTCAGCAGGCAGGAGACGGACGAGGAGGGCGGGAGGGAGGGAGGGGGGAGGAAAGTCGCCTTGAGGCAGGACAGGAATTCAAGCCCTTGAATGTTTGAAAAAGAAGAGTTCCCATGAGCATGTACAGAGCAGCTGGATCTGAGGCTGGTGGCACCTTAGAGACAGACAAGATTTTGGAGGGTATGAGCTGTTGAGTGTCAGTGGTCGCTTCATCAGATATGACTTGGAATGGATATCCCTACGTCTTAGAATCATAGAGTTGGAAGGGGCCCTCCGGGGTCCTCTAGTCCAACCCCCTGCACAATGCAGGAAATTCACACACAGAAGAAGAAGAGAAGAAGAGATTGGATTTATATCCCGCCCGTCACTACCTGAAGGAGTCTCAGAGTGACTTAACAGTCTCCATTCCCTTCCCCTCCCCTGAGCCATGCACCCTCTAAGCTATGAAGTCTTGTGAGCAAAAATTCTACTTTCCGAGTTACTGGCATTTAAAGTTGTGAGCAGGTGATTTGGCTCCTCCAAAAATTAGTTTCCTCTGGAGCCATGCTTCCTGAGCTGAGACAAAAATGTGTGAGCTGGAGGCGAAAGAGCTGTGAGCTAGCTCACACTAACTCAGCTTAGGGGGAACATTGCCTGTGAGGCAGGTGGGGCTGAAAGAGCTCTGAGAGAACTGCCCTTGAGAGAACAGCTCTGAGAGAACTTGTGACTGACCCAAGGTCACGCCAGCAGCTACATGTGGAGGAGCGGGGAATCAAACCCGGTTCTCCCAGATTAGAGTCCACCCTCCTAACCACTACACCAAACTGGCTCTCCTTAATCTAATTAATAATACCTCAATATTCTATTAAAGCTCTGCATTAAAGCTTCTGCATTGTTCATTTGAAGGCAAGTATTCTGAACCAGTCCAGCTGAGCTGCTCCTGCGCATAATTTGAACAAGGCAAAAAACTTTACGATGTCTATTGTGCTTTAGACGGCACAATATAAAATTTTAAAGCTGTCAGGAGTCCCTGTAGAAGGCGAGAGGGGTGTCCTAAGGAGCGCTTACAAAGGATGTAAATAATCATAGAATCACAGAGTCGGAAGGGGCCCTACAGGCCATCTAGTCCAACCCCCCTGCTCAATGCAGGATCAGCCTAGAGCAGGGGTGGGCAAACTTGCTCAGCGTAAGAGCCACCTAGAACAGGGGTGGCCAAACTTGCTTAACGTAAGAGCCGCGTAGAATAAACACCAGATGTTTGAGACCCACAAGACATGAACAAATATTTCCTGCTTTTATTGGAAAAGAAACAAATTTGCTTTTTATTAACATTAAATGAGACTGCCAAAAATAATAACAAAAGGGGTAAAAGCAGATATCGATAATGATATTAATTTGTCCAATGATATTTGGTTGCTACTGATATTTAGCTTCCTCAGCTGCCCTGCCGGGAGCCACATAATATATGTGAAAGAGCCGCATGCGGCTCCTGAGCCACAGTTTGCCCACCCCTGGCCTAGAGCATCCCTGACAAGTGTTTGTCCAGCTGCTGCTTAAAGACTGCCAGTGAGGGGGAGCTCACCACCTCCCGAGGCAGCCGGTTCCACTGTTGCACAACTCTTACTATAGAATCGAAGAAAGCACAAAGGTACAAAGCATATTGTAATCAACTAGATTGGAGCACAGGGGAAGTCCTTAGGGGCAGACAATTAGCATCTGTGGTGAGATAAGAACCTTATGTTCCCCTTCAGCCCTGCAGAGGGGAAGGTCCATTCTGAACTAGTGAATGAACTCGAGTTCAGAAATCTCCTGTTGGAATTTCCCTTTGAAGCTTCTTTGTTTGAGGACTGCCGCTCACCCAGCATGGCCTCCAGAGGCGATTCTCATTCGCCGCAGGGGCGAGTGGCTTTTTGCAAGCCCGGTTTGGGGACTTCAGCCAGAATGTGTATACAGAGGAGAGTGTGGGCTGATGGGAGCGGTCTTGCCCAGAAGTGCCCAGATGGCTTTCGCTGCTGATGCGAGAAGGACCCGTCCCTCTCCATCGCTCTTTTGGTTCGGGCGGAGAGAGAGAGAAATAAGCTTTGTGTAACTAAACGTGAACCCAGCAGCGACGGAATGACCTGGAAGATTAAAATGTTCACTGGGTGGTTTTTGAGCATTGTGGTTTTTAATGTGTGTGCATTCAACTGTAATCAGTGCCCTTCTAGAGCCTGGAGAAGGACTGTGACACCCCCTTTCCCCAAACATAGATGGTAAGGGGAGGTCCCAAGTCAGATCATACTGGAGGTCAGCACGACTGGTTCCTTTGTTTAGGAAATCAGTGTATTAATATCGTCATGATGAATAAATTAAGACCCTGTTTGGTGTAGTGGTTAGGAGCGTGGACTCTGATCTGGGAGAACCGGGTTTGATCCCCCACTCCTCCACATGCAGCTGCTGGTGTGACTTTGGGTCAGTCACAAGTTTTCTCGGAGCTGTCCTCTCAAGCGCAGTCCTCAAGAGTGCTCTCTCAGCCTCACCTGCCTCAGGGTGTCTGTTGTGGGGGAGGGAAGGGAAAGGCGCGATAGTAAGCCAATCTGAGACTCCTTCGGGTAGTGAAGGGTGGGGTATAAATCCAGTCTTCTCCTTCTCCTCTTCTTCCTCCTCCTCCTCCTCCTCCTCTTCTTCTTCCTCCTCCTCTTCTTCCTCCTCCTCCTCCTCTTCCTCTTCCTCTTCCTCCTCCTGTAATATTAACAGATTAATTTCTCACTTTGCCTCAAAGGAGTTCAGGGCTGTTACACATATTATCCCAATTTTTTTGGTATGTGCTATCCTGGGAGGTTTTTTTTGTATTCTTTAAAAAAAAAACCCTGTGAGGTAGACTTGGCTAAGAGAAAGTGTGTGACTTGGGGGGGGGGGGGGGGGAAGGGGTAAAGCCAGGGCTCCATGGTAGAGCAAGTGCTCTGTCCTGAGAAGGTCCCAGATTCTTGGGTCTTGGGCTTCTCCAGGCCCTGGAGAGGTGCTGCCAATCAGAGTGGACAATACTAATCTTCATAGACCAATTGTCTGACTCAGTGGAAGGCAGCTTGATGTGTGAATGTCATGGCAGAGTAGGATTGCCAGCTCTGAGTCGGGAAATACCCGGAGGTTTTGGGGGTAGAGCCTGAGGAGGGCGGGGTATAAGGTATAATGCCTTACAGTCCCCCCCCTTCCAAAGTGGCCAGTTCCTCCAGGGGAGCCGATCTCCCTCGCCCAGAGACCAGTTCTAATCCCAGGAGATCTCCAGCCATCACCTGGAGGTTGGCAACCCTGTGGCAGGGTGGGGGTGGCCTGGAACCCAACTCCCTAGTGGGGTGGGGATTTGCATCCTAAGTTTGGTGTCGTGGTTAAGTGAGTGGCCAGTTTGGTGTAGTGGTTAAGTGCACGGACTCTAATCTGGGAGAACCGGGTTTGATTCCCCACTCCTCCACTTGCATCTGCTGGATGACCTTGGGCAAGCCATAGCTCTCTCAGAGCTGTTCTTGAAAAAGAGCAGTTTCTGTCAGAGCTCTCTCAGCCCCACCTACCCCACAGGGTGTCTGTTGTGGGGAGGGGGAGGGAAAGGAGTTTGTAAGCCGCTCTGAGACTCCGAGTGAAGGGCGGGATATAAATCCAAACTTTTCTTCTTCTTCTAAGTCTCCCTGGTCCAAGTCTACTCCTGTAGCCAGAATACCACACTGCCTCTCTCTTGGTTAGATGAAGTCGTCTTGGAAACGGTATTATTTTTGATGAATTGTTTTAATATATTTTAATGTTGTATTCGCTTTTGATGTAAGCTGCCCAGAGCCCTGTCTCAGGGAAGGGCGGCCTAGCAAATTGAGATAAATAAATAAATAAATAAATGAGGCACGGAGAACTGCAGCGAAGGAACTAAGGGAACCTGCTGACGAGGTTTCTAGAGCCGGAGGTTTTCAAGCAGAGGCTCGATGGCCTTCTGACAGCAATGCTGATTCTGTGAACTCAGGCAGATTGTGAGAGGGAGGAGAGGAAGGATCGCCCAGTGCTTCATTCTCGTGGCCCTTTCGGACACACCCAGAGACATGCCAGCCACCTCTTTGGGGTCAGGAAGCCATTTTTCTCCAGGCCAGTTTGCCTGGGGATCCTGGAGGTTTCCCCCCCCTCTTCCGGGCATGGAGCAGGGGTCACTGCAGGTGTGGAGGGGGAGGTATTTGTGAATTTCCTGCCTTGTGCAGGGGGTTGGACTAGATGACCCTGGAGGTCCCTTCCGACTCCGTGATTCTGTGATTCAGGTGCAGGTGGGGGATGAGGAAGCGATGCACGCCAGCCCCACAGCACGCCAGCCCCCCGCCAGCCTCACAAATCTGTCCCCCAAGTTTCTAGTCCGCAACAGCCTTTATCACCCCCTCTCGCCACGTTTAGGGTTCTGCCGCCTTGGTGTCTGTTAAGAAAAAAGGGAACCGGATCTCCATCCCTTCCCCTCCCCAGCGCTGAAAAGCTTCCTTCACCCAGCATGGCCTCCGGGGGCGATTCTTATTCACCGCAGGCGCGAGTGGCTATTTACAAGCCCAGTTTTGGGACTTCAGCCAGAATGTGTACACAGACGAGAATCCGGGCTGATGGGAGCCGTCTTGCCCAGGAGTGCCCAGCTGATGTTCGCTGCCGCTGCGAGAAGGACCCGTCCCTCTCCGTTGCGCTTTCAGCTCGGGCGCAGAGAGAGAGAGATAAGCTTTGTGTAACTAAACATAAACCCAGCAGCTGTGGATGGCTCTAATCCCCACCCACCGGAGCCAGAGCATCTGCTTTCCCTTCCCGGCTTAAAGCTGCCCTTTCCCTCAGGCTCACTCCCCCTGCCTGGACCCAGGGCTTGTCTGTGCCTTGCTCTCTTCCGCTGCAAGCAGGCGGCAGTCCATGCAGACGTTTGGGTATTCTTAGCTTCATGGAGCCTCCACAGGTTGCTAGCTGTCATGGCTGTGGAGGGGGGAGACACGCAGGCAATGCAAAGGGAGACTGCATTTGGATGGGGAGGGTCTGTGGCTCAGTGGCAGAGCATCTGCTTGGCATGCAGAAGGTCCCCGGTTCAATCCCCGGCATCTCCAGTTAAAAAATACAAGGCAGTGGGTGATGGGAAAGACCTCCGTCTGAGACCCTGGAGAGCCGCTTTCAGTCTAAGTTGGGTCTGTGGCTCAGTGGTAAGGCCTCTGCTTGGCATGCAGAAGGTCCCCGGTTCAATCCCCGGCATCGCCAGTTAAAAGGACCAGGCAGGAGGTGATGGGAAAGACCCTCTGCCTGAGACCCTGGAGAGCTGCTGCCAGCCTGAGTAGACAATACTGGCCTTGATGGACCAGGGGTCTGATTCACTACAAGGCAGTTTCATGCGTGTGTATTCTTTTGAATTCTGTTCTGTAGATGTGCACGGGTGCTCCCTGTGGCATAGTGCTGCACACAGATTCTGGATACAACCACACAACACCGTCTGAGTTGGGTCTGTGGACTAGTGGAAGAGCCTCTGCTTTGTAGGCAAGAGGTCCCAGACTCAAAACTGGATGGGCCACTGGCCTGATCCTTAAGAATATAAAACATAAGAGAAGCCAATGTTGGATCCAGCATGGCTTCTCTTATGTTCTCATGTCTGGGGCAGTGATGCTTTGTGTTCTTGGTGCTTGGGGGGCAACAGTGGGAGGGCTTCTGCGGTTCTGGCCCCGCTGGTGGACCTCCTGATGGCCCCTGGGTTTTGGCCATTGTGTGACACAGAGTGTTGGCCTGGATAAATCATTGGCCTGATCCAACATGGCTTCCCTCATGTTCTTAACATTTTGGGGTTGGTTCCAGCCCCTGCGGCCGCCATTTTGTTGTCGCACCCACCACTCTGTGTCAGGATTCCAAATGTGCCCCTGGGCTTAAAAAGGGGTTGGGGGGACCCCTGTGCTTACACCATCCTGGCTTTCTAACACACCTTTCTTATACGCGGTCAGACCTCTGGCTC
This sequence comes from Lepidodactylus listeri, assembly GCA_029233225.1. Taxonomy (NCBI): domain Eukaryota; kingdom Metazoa; phylum Chordata; class Lepidosauria; order Squamata; family Gekkonidae; genus Lepidodactylus; species Lepidodactylus listeri. The sequence goes on from JARCFY010000003.1 coordinate 154,740,157, forward strand.
ATTCCAGCTTAGACTTCTCTCTTCTGCCCGGCCCCGATTTCCCAAGGCCTGGGGCAGAGGCCCTTCTTCAAAGCTCTGCTGCGAGCTGCGCCATCCGGCACACATGCTTTTCGACTGTGAATATCCCGGGTCTGTGCTCTCCCTGGTGTTCGAGAGCTTCTTGGGTTAAAGAGTAGCCGAAGTCGCGCTCCAGAGGGGGGCAGGGAATCCTGACATGCCGCACCCCCTCTCCTCTCCTCGTTAATTAGCGCTTCGCTCCGGGTGATTCCAAATGGGTTTCTCGCAGTTCTGATGCAGAAATGAAATGCAGTCCCACCGCAGCTACCAGCCGAGAACATTTTCTTAAGTCTGAGCACTTGCGGTCGGGAAGGAGGCCATTCGTCTCCCTCTGGGTTTGCTCTGTGATCTGTTTATGCTACAAGCATTGAGCGCATAGGGAGGTTTTGAGCATGGATGTGGTGGGGTAGGCAGTAGGCACCTGGCTCTGCTGGGCGTGATTTATTTCAAAGGTTTGTAAGAATATAAGTTGAGCCCTGCTGGATCAGACCAGCAGTCCATCTAGTCCAGCATCCTGTCTCACACAGTGGCCTCAGCCAGTTGCTCTGGAGGGCCAACAACAGGGCAGAGAGGCCGAGGCCTTCCCCTCATAAGGACATCAGAAGAGCTCTGCTGGGTCAGACCAGTGAGGGTCCATCTAGTCCAGCATCCTGTCTCTCACACAGTGGCCTCAACCAGTTACTACTATGGAAGGCCAAACAACAGGGGAGAGAGGCCCAGGCCTTCCCCTCATAAGGACATCAGAAGAGCCCTGCTGGGTCAGACCAGTGAGGGTCCATCTAGTCCAGCATCCTGTCTCACACAGTGGCCTCAGCCAGTTCCTCTGGAGGGCCAACGACAGGGCAAAGAAGCTGAGGCCTTCCCCTCATAAGAACATCAGAAGAGCCCTGCTGGGTCAGACTAGTGAGGGTCCACCTAGTCCAGCATCCCATCTCACACAGTGGCCTCAACCAGTTACTACTATGGAAGGCCAAACAACAGGGGAGAGAGGCCCAGGCCTTCCCCTCATAAGGACATCAGAAGAGCCCTGCTGGGTCAGACCAGTGAGGGTCCATCTAGTCCAGCATCCTGTCTCACACAGTGGCCTCAGCCAGTTCCTCTGGAGGGCCAACAACCGGGCAGAGAGGCTGAGGCCTTCACCTCAGAAGAGCATCAAAAGAGCCCTGCTGGATCTGTCCAGATCCATCTAGTCCAGCATCCTGTCTCACACAGTGGCCTCAGCCAGTTCCTCTGGAGGGCCAACGACAGGGCAGAGAGGCCAAGGCCTTCCCCTCATAACAACATCAGAAGAGCCCTGCTGGGTCAGACCAGTGAGGGTCCACCTAGTCCAGCATCCCGTCTCTCACACAGTGGCCTCAACCAGTTACTACTATGGAAGGCCAAACAACAGGGGAGAGAGGCCCAGGCCTTCCCCTCATAAGGACATCAGAAGAGCCCTGCTGGGTCAGACCAGTGAGGGTCCATCTAGTCCAGCATCCTGTCTCACACAGTGGCCTCAGCCAGTTCCTCTGGAGGGCCAACGACAGGGCAAAGAAGCTGAGGCCTTCCCCTCATAAGAACATCAGAAGAGCCCTGCTGGGTCAGACTAGTGAGGGTCCACCTAGTCCAGCATCCCATCTCACACAGTGGCCTCAACCAGTTACTACTATGGAAGGCCAAACAACAGGGGAGAGAGGCCCAGGCCTTCCCCTCATAAGGACATCAGAAGAGCCCTGCTGGGTCAGACCAGTGAGGGTCCATCTAGTCCAGCATCCTGTCTCACACAGTGGCCTCAGCCAGTTCCTCTGGAGGGCCAACAACCGGGCAGAGAGGCTGAGGCCTTCACCTCAGAAGAGCATCAAAAGAGCCCTGCTGGATCTGTCCAGATCCATCTAGTCCAGCATCCTGTCTCACACAGTGGCCTCAGCCAGTTCCTCTGGAGGGCCAACGACAGGGCAGAGAGGCCAAGGCCTTCCCCTCATAACAACATCAGAAGAGCCCTGCTGGGTCAGACCAGTGAGGGTCCATCTAGTCCAGCATCCCGTCTCACACAGTGGCCTCAACCAGTTACTACTATGGAAGGCCAAACAACAGGGGAGAGAGGCCCAGGCCTTCCCCTCATAAGGACATCAGAAGAGCCCTGCTGGGTCAGACCAGTGAGGGTCCATCTAGTCCAGCATCCTGTCTCACACAGTGGCCTCAACCAGTTCTTCTGGAGGGCCCACAACAGGGCAGAGAGGCCGAGGCCTTCCCCTCATAAGAACGTCAGAAGAGCCCTGCTGGATCAGACCAGTGAGGGTCCATCTAGTCCAGCATCCCGTCTCACACAGTGGCCTCAGCCAGTTCCTCTGGAGGGCCAACGACAGGGCAGAGAGGCCGAGGCCTTCCCCTCATAAGAACGTCAGAAGAGCCCTGCTGGATCAGACCAGTGAGGGTCCATCTAGTCCAGCATCCTGTCTCACACAGTGGCCTCAGCCAGTTCCTCTGGAGGGCCAACAACCGGGCAGAGAGGCTGAGGCCTTCACCTCAGAAGAGCATCAAAAGAGCCCTGCTGGATCTGTCCAGATCCATCCAGTCCAGCATCCCGTCTCAGACAGTGGCCTCAACCAGATCTTCTTCGTGGTCTCTGTGCATCACACCTCTGGGATAATGTGTGCCTGCGCCGATCCCGATTGGTAACTTCAAAGCCAACGGATTTTCGCGCCAACTCCCCGATCGCGCGCCGGCTCCACTGCGCATGACCGGGGAGGGGCACGAGGATCCTGCCAGTTCTCTTCTGACCGCCGCGTCGTGAGGATCCTTTCTCTCCTGCTCCGGTCGGTAGTTTACTTTCCTATCTGAAAAAAGCCTTCGGACTGATTTTTCTCCCCTATTTGAACTCGGACTGTTAACTGGACTTGATTTTGGAAATCCCCCCCCTTACTTCACCGCTCGGCCTATGGCCCAGCGGTGGGGGTTCTTTAAGAGGTGCCTGCAGTGCGGCAGTAAAATAGCCCCACCGGACAAGCACTCCTTGTGCCTTCTTTGTCTGGGCGAGTCCCACCGAGTCGACTCCTGCGCGAGTTGTGCGGCTTTCTCGAAGCAAACTCGTAAAAATCGAGCTGCGAGGCTCCGGGTTTCCCTCCTCGAGTCGGCATTGTCCCCGAAGATGTCTTCTCCCAAAATTCCGGCGTCTTCACCGACGGGACCGACGCCGTCTCCATCCCGGAGCATTGGTACCGACAGACCGGCACCGAAGAGATCACTCCCCTTGCCCGATACTCCTGCTAAAAAGCGCAGAGAGGGCAAGGAGGAGAAGGGCAAGCTGAAGCACAAGAAACCCTCGAGTGCTTCGTCGACGCGCGGCGCGCTCGACTCAGCCCAGTCCGGGCTCGACCAGCTTGACCCGAAAGATCGCGAGCGACCCAGGGGTAGATCGATCTCCCCGATGCCGCGACCGATCACCTTGACGGACTCCGACCTCGACATAGACCTTACACAGGTCCCTCGGGATACCCCTGACGCCGAGGCGAAACCACCGTCGGCACCGAGAGGGGATAAGGATTACCGCTCTCCGGCTCCACCGGTGCCGTGGGACATCCAGCAGTGGAGATACCTCTACGGCTCCTACCCACCTCCGCCCCAGTGGTACCCCACCGAATGGGATCGACAATCCACCTCTTCCAGAGTGTCTCGGTACCGAGAACCTACATCAGTACCGACACCGACACCTACATCGGTACCTCCGAAACGGACGCCCAACATCGATCCTCGTCCGTTGCCGACAACACAAGACCTGTCAAGCCCGACCCCTCTTTCACCATCCGAGCACTCGGCACCGGGGTCCCCGGCATCATCCGTGTCGGGAGACGAATCACTTCCGCACCCGTCTCCGGACACGCAGGTCACCGAAAACCTCCCAATCTCCCCCTCCAAGGATGTGAAACCCTACGGAGAACTGATTAAGAGGATGGCACATTCACTGGCTTTGGCCACGGCCCAACCGACTCCGACGGCCACAGACTCCATCTTCGACATAGTACAGATGGATACGTCCACACCGGTGGCCCTCCCTCTCATATCGGTCCTGATGACTACGGCCAAAGAATCCTGGCCTCATCCCTCATCTACCCCCATCTCCAGCAAACGCCTAGACCACATGTATAGGATCCAGGAGCCTGGGGCAGAATTTTTGTTTGTCCACCCCAAACCCAATTCGGTGGTCGTGACACCCTCCACCAAGGGTCGTAGTGGTCACTCCTCCCCATTGGACAAAGAAGGACGCAAAATAGATTCCTTTGGCAGACGTATTTATTCAGCGGGCGCATTGGGCCTAAAGATTGCAAATTACACCGCCTGCATGAGCAGATACCAGTACTCGCTCTGGGAGCAGATGACTGCCCTCATCGCCCATCTCCCAGAGGACAAGCTATGCAATGCCAGGAAGATCCAGAAAGAAGGCATGTCTTTGGCCAAGCTTCAACTCTCGGCCTCTAAGCATTCGGCAGAAGTAACCTCCAAGACGCTCACTTCAGCAGTGTCCATCAGACGACATGCCTGGTTGAGATCCACTTCTCTTCCTCAGGACACCAAGACCTTGGTGGAAGATCTTCCGTTTGAAGGAGATGGGCTCTTCAGCTCAACAACGGACACAGTGCTTCACGAGCTTGATAAGAGCATGAAGACTTCCCGCAATCTGGGAGTATCTCAGCCTAAGCAACAGAAACAGAGAACATGGCAGAGATCATGGTCCAAGAAACAGCCACAAAGGCCTCCCTCTGAACCCCAATGGCAGAGGTCGCCGCCATCTACCTATCAACATAAACCTTACAATAACAAGCCCCATTTCCCAACCGCTCCGACGTCTAAGGCAAAACCCCCCAAACCGAGCAAGCAGAGCTTTTGACTCCCACCCCCGCTCCGACATCTCCACCCGTCTATCACCCTACCTGACAGCATGGCAACACATCACTTCAGACGAATGGGCACTCTCGGTCATCTCCGAGGGTTACAGAATAGAATTCTTCGAGATACCAATGGAACACTACTTCGTGGTCACTCCCCCATCCGACACTCTAACATCCGAGGTCGAGACCCTGCTGAGCAAGGATGCAATAGAACCAGTAGCGACCCAGCATTTCCAACAGGGATTCTATTCCCGCTACTTTACAGTGCCAAAGAGAGACGGGGGCCTTCGACCCATCCTGGATCTTCGGAACCTCAACGCGTTCGTAACGTACAAAAAGTTCCGAATGACCACCCTTCAGATCATTCTACCTTTGCTGGAAGCGGGTTCTTGGATGGTGACGCTGGACCTGAAGGATGCATACTTCCATGTGACCATTCATCCTTCTCACAGACCCTTTCTACGCTTTGCGATCGGTCCACGTCACTTCCAGTACAAGGCACTACCATTCAGCCTCTCGACGGCACCCCGTGTCTTCACAAAACTAATGGCAACAGTAGCGGCCCACCTCCGCCTGCAGGGCATCCACCTATACCCCTACCTGGACGACTGGCTTCTGATCGCACCCTCAGCATCAGACCTGCAAGACCACGTCTCCCTAACGCTCCACACCCTGGAGACTCTGGGGTTGACAATAAATACAAAAAAGTCCTTGCTCACCCCCTCCAGACGGGTGCAATTCATCGGAGCTCTTCTCGACTCCCTACAGTGCAGGGCGTTCCTACCTCCCAGCAGAGCCTCGGACATCGTTTCTCTCCTCAAAAATCTGAGAAGGAACCGGGAGGCGACAGCTTGTCAGATACTGCGACTCCTGGGACTCATGGCGGCAACCACCATGGTCATTCCCTTCGCACGGCTACACATGAGACCCTTGCAGCTGTGGTTCCTCTGTTGGTTCAGGCCAAGCCTACACCTTCTGTCCAAGAGATTCCGCCTCTCGGACTCGGTGGTTCAAGCCCTGGAGTGGTGGCAGGTGCCACAGAATCTCCAGACGGGCGCCCCCTTTCGCCGCCCTCCCCCGTCAGTCACTATTACTACGGACGCATCCCTATGGGGCTGGGGAGCCCATCTCGGCGATCTGTGCGTAGGCGACAAGTGGGATCCATCAGTAGCCCCCAATCACATCAACTTTCTGGAGCTACTAGCGGTCCGTTACGCAATCCGGTCCTTCCAACACCTTCTGTCGGGAAAGACGGTGGCTGTCCTCACGGACAACACGACCACGATGTACTACATCAACAGGCAGGGTGGTACGGTTTCCCGCAGTCTTTGCCGGTTAGCGATAGAACTCTGGACAGAATGCCAATCGCTGGATATCTATCTGGTGGCGAATCATCTTCCCGGTCAGCTCAATACGCAAGCAGACTTCTTGAGCAGAGGGGGTGCATCCCTACACGATTGGGAGCTCAATCCGCGGTACTTGACCCCAATCTTCAGCCTCTGGGGTCAGCCTTCTGTGGATGTCTTTGCTTCCAGAGACAACAAGAAGTGTCCCCTCTTCTGCTCCAGGGCAGGTACAGACCCGACGTCCCTGGGGGACGGCCTTCTCCTCTCCTGGTCGGGATTACACCTTTACCTGTTCCCTCCAATTCCACTGATACTGAGGGTAGTACAGAAGCTACTTGCAGAACAACCACTAGCAATCCTGATCACACCCTGGTGGCCGAGGCAACCTTGGTTCCCCACCCTCCTTCGTCTCTCCGACGGGGTGTACACTCACCTTCCGATGAACCCAGACCTCCTATGGATGTACAAGGGTCCGGTGCTGCATCACGACATACCCAGACTGAAGCTAACAGCTTGGCGAATTCGTCCTCCGAAGTGGACCCTCGCATAGCGAATGTCCTCCTCAATGCCCGTAAACCGTCTACCCGTCGTTCCTACGAGGCAAAATGGAATAAGTTCCTGTCTTTCCTTGCTTCAATAGGACGACCTTCCATTCCATCTACACTGAATGACATCTTTGGGTTCCTCTTGTCTTGTAAGGACAGAGGATTGTGCCACGCATCCCTTCGTGTCTACCTTTCAGCAGTTTCGGTTAACCATCCAACGATAGATGGCTATTCCGTTTTCTCTCATCCCACTACGAAGCAATTCCTAAAGGGAATGTGCCGTCTCTTCCCAACAGTTAAAACCCCTGTTCCAGCATGGGACCTGCCTCTAGTGCTGCATAAGCTAATGGGCAAGCCATTTGAGCCTATGGCTTCTTGTAGCCTGCAGCTTCTTTCGTGGAAAGTAGCGTTTCTTGTGGCTCTCACTTCGGTTCGACGGGTGAGTGAGCTGTCGGCTCTTCGATGTGACCCACCATACCTTACCTTTCATCAGGACGCAGTGACCCTGACTCCTGATATTACTTTTTTGCCGAAGATAGTTTCGGACTTCCACATTAAAGCGGACATCACCCTACCGGTGTTTTATCCTGAACCCAAGGACCAGACACAACGTTGCCTGCATTCCCTCGACGTTAAGAGGGCCCTGTCATTTTACTTGGATCGGACTAAATCCTTTCGCAAGTCTCCAGCTCTCTTTGTCGCTCATGCCCTTCCCAGACAGGGACAGAAGCTGTCGTCTCAGAGACTGTCTAAATGGATTGTTGAGACGATAAAGCTCGCCTACCTCCTGGCCAAGCGGCCATTACCGGCGTCCCTGTGGGCTCACTCTACTCGAGCAGTGGCTGCCTCGACAGCTTTTCTCAAGGGCATCCCCCTGGGAGATATCTGCAATGCTGCTACATGGACGTCTCCTCACACGTTTGTGAGGCACTACGCCTTGGACGTCCGTACCCATCAGCGATCGGCGGTGGGCCGTGCAGTTCTGCAGACAGCTCAGATGTGAGACCTTCAGCACCCACCTCCAGGTATGTGGTGTAATTATTGCTCGCTATTCTCCCAGAGGTGTGATGCACAGAGACCACGAAGAAGATATACAGGTTGCTTACCTGTAATTGGAGATCTTCGAGTGGTCATCTGTGCATTCACACCACCCGCCCTCCTTCCCCTCTGCTTTCGGTCTCCCTTGTACTTTCTTGGAGGCTGCTTGCAGCGGTCAGAAGGAACTGGCGGGATCCTCGTGCCCCTCCCCGGTCATGCACAGTGGAGCCGGCGCGCGATCGGGGAGTTGGCGCGAAAATCCGTTGGCTTTGAAGTTACCGATCGGGATCGGCGCAGGCGCACATTATCCCAGAGGTGTGAATGCACAGATGACCACTCGAAGATCTCCAATTACAGGTAAGCAACCTGTATTTCTTCTGGAGGGCCCACAACAGGGCAGAGAGGCCGAGGCCTTCCCCTCATAAGAACGTCAGAAGAGCCCTGCTGGATCAGACCAGTGAGGGTCCATCTAGTCCAGCATCCCGTCTCACACAGTGGCCTCAGCCAGTTCCTCTGGAGGGCCAACAACAGGGCAGAGAGGCCGAGGCCTTCCCCTCATAAGAACGTCAGAAGAGCCCTGCTGGATCAGACCAGTGAGGGTCCATCTAGTCCAGCATCCTGTCTCACACAGTGGCCTCAGCCAGTTCCTCTGGAGGGCCAACAACCGGGCAGAGAGGCTGAGGCCTTCACCTCAGAAGAGCATCAAAAGAGCCCTGCTGGATCTGTCCAGATCCATCCAGTCCAGCATCCTGTCTCACACAGTGGCCTCAGCCAGTTCCTCTGGAGGGCCCACAACAGGACAGAGAGGCCGAGGCCTTCCCCTCATAAGAACGTCAGAAGAGCCCTGCTGGATCAGACCAGTGAGGGTCCATCTAGTCCAGCATCCCGTCTCACACAGTGGCCTCAACCAGTTCCGCTGGAGGGCCAACGACAGGGCATGGAAGCTGAGGAATTCCCCTGATCTCGCCTCTTGGGACTGGGATTCAGAGATTGACTGCCTCTGATTGTAGAGGTTCTCTTTCATCTCCAGAGCTAGTAGCCACTGATAGACCTCTCCTCCTCCATCAGTCTGTCTTTTGAAGTTGTCTACTACAAAAGCCTCCGGCAGCAAACTGCACATTTTTTGTTGGGCAAAGAAATATTTCCATTTGTCCTTCCTGAACCTACTGCCCATTGGCTTCACTTGACACCTGCAAGTTCTAGTCTTTGGGGAGAGGGGCAAAAAGTTCCCTTTGTCAACTCTCTTGGTGGCCGGGCCTCTCGGGCCTTGTGTCAGAACACAAGAGGAAATTTTATTTAAGCTCCATGACAAGTAACCGTTCAAAGCTAAGAAGGACAGTCTGGCTTCGGGTTGGTCTGCTGGTCAATTGACCGGACCGATGCGGTCAAACAACCGGTCAATTGGATCAGCTGTTAATTGATGGCAGTCAGATATTCCATAATGCCAAGAATGCCTTTGGGTAGGTGGCCCATTAACCCCCCCCACCGCCTGCAGCCAAATAGGGGCATACCGCAAATCATGGTAGTGCTTCCCCTCCTGGCTACCTGCGATAATTGCAGGCATCACCCTTTGCAAGGGCAAAGGCTGCTGCCGATATTGTTCTGAAAATTAATTTCCTCACTCTGCAGTAACAGTGAACCAGCACAAGCACGGAAAGTGTTGATGGCCACGTTTCCTCTTTTGCTCTCTGGTTCTGATCATGCTTTAAAAAGCCTGTGCTGATGTAGAGTCACCGAATCATAGAGTTGGAAGGGACCGCCAAGGTCATCTAGACCAACCCCCTGCACAGTGCAGGGAATCCACAGATACCTCTCCCCCACCTCCCCAGTGACCCCTGCTCTGTGCCCAGAAGATGGCAGAAAACCTCTAGGATATCCAGCCAAATTGTCCTGGAGAAAAATGGCTTCCTGATCCCAAAGTGGTGATCAGCATTTCCCTGGGAGTGTAAGATAAGGGCCACGAGAACTAAGCACTGAGGCAACCCTCCCTGCCCTCCCTCTGCCTTAGTTCACAGAATCAGCATGGTTTTCAGATGGCCATCTAAGCCTCTGCTTAAAAACCTCCAAAGAAGGAGAGCCCACCACCTCCCGAGGAAGCCTGTTCCATCGAGGAACCACCCTATCAGGAAGTTCTTCCTAATGTTTAGCCAAAAGCTCTTCTACACATGACCGGTCAGTCCAGCAAATCTTAAATGGCCAAATTTAGTTGGCTAAGACAATAATCCAGTGGCACCCTGAGGACGGACAACGTTTCTTTCAGTGGGAGCTTTCGTGGGTCACCGCCTGCCTCATCAGATAGATATGTGATAGCAACTCATACGGGAGAATTTTTTTATGGGGCAAGTGCGGGGGGAGGTCAAAGCTTGGTGTGAATGATGCTCTGAGCCCTTGAGTGTAGTTTGGCCAGTGTACCTTTCCCTTCCTTCCCTTTCTTTTCGCTAGTACCTTTCTCAGGGCCTACTGCTTTTTTCTGTTGCCCCAGAAGGTCGGACCAGAACCAGCGGGTTGAAATGAAATCAAAAGGGTTTTCGGCTAAACATTAGGAAGAACTGACAGTGAGAGCGGTTCCTCAGTGGAACAGGCTTCCTCGGGAGGTGGTGGGCTCTCCTACATTGGAGGTTTTCAAGCAGAGGCTAGATGGCCATCGGACAGCAATGCGGATTCTGTGAACTCAGGCAGATCGTGAGAGGGAGGGCAGGAAGGGCTGCCTCAGTGCTTAGTTCTTGTGGCCCCTTTCTTAAAGGCCCTTTCTTACAGGCAATTTTTCTCCAGGCCAGTTTGGCCAGGGATTCTGAGGAGTTTGGTTGGGTTTCCCCCCCCCCCCCCCATCTTCTGGGTGTGGAGCAGGGGTCATGGTGTGTGTGGGGGGGAGTTGTGAATTCCCTGCATTGTGCAGGGGTTGGACTAGATGACCTTGGGGGGTCCCTTCCAACTCTATGATTTTAAAAGGGCTTTTCTGTGCAGGTAGAAGAAGAAGACGAAGAAGAGATTGGATTTATATCCTGCCCTTCACTTGCAGTCTCAGAGTGGCTTACAAACTCCTTTCCCCTCCCCTCCCCTCCCCACAACAGACACCCTGTGAGGTAGGTGGGGCTGAGAGAGCTCTTTCCCAAGCTGTCCTTGAGAGAACAGCTCTGAGAGAACTATGGCTTGCCCAAGGTCATCCAGCCAGGTGCAAGTGGAGGAGTGGGGAATCAAACCGGGTTCTCCCAGGTTAGAGTCCGCGCACTTAACCACTACACCAAACTGGCGTAGTGAGGTTGCACAGTCCAAATTGGTTTCACGAAGTTACTTGGATAAATGATTGGGACTTACGGAGAGAACGTCAGAAGAGCCCTGCTGGGTCATACCAGTGGTCCATCTAGTCCAGCCTCCTGTCTCTCTTGTGGTCTCGACTGCTGTGTAATTTTGTTGGCAACAGCTTGTTGCAGGTCGGCTGCTGTTGTGTAATTTCTGTACCGCTTAGCGTGTCCTGTGAATACTTAATGCTATGCTTCCGTTTGGATAGCCAGTTCAGAAGGACCGCTGTGATCCCGTAAAGTTTGCCAGACACCACCTGGGTTGGATTTGGGCCTAACGTACCATCCGGCCCATTAAACCGCTCAGTGTTTTTGCTGCACCGGCAGAGGTTCTTCCCCGCTCTGTTCTTTCTCTTCTCTCCCCCCCCCCGCCAATTAGCATTGGGAAAGCCTAATTAGGTACCACCGGACTTGGGATGCGGTTGCCGTGGAAACCCGGTAGCAGCCCTGGCACTGGAGAAACCCTCCCTGCCCGTTTGTGCGGATTGTCTGGGAGAGGAAGGAATCCAAGCCTGCCCAGCGGCTGGGGAAACTCTGTTTTTTCCTTTCTAGCTGCGGGAGAGGGGGGGTGTTTCTGCCTTTGCAGCGCCCCAGGGCAGAAAGCTGTTGTGCGGGGGAAGGCCTGAGGGCTTTGGGCCCTACTTAAATAGACTTCAGAGGGTTTCTTTTTTTCACCCCTGAGCAAAAAGATCGAAAGTTTCCAGGCAGGAGCTGAGCTTGAACACATGACGCTGCCTTCTACTGAACCAGACCCTCAGTCCATCACAGTGCTGTCTAGTCAGACTGGCAGCAGCTCTCCAGGGTCTCAGGCGGAGGTCTTTCCAATGATCTCCTACCTGATCCTTTAGCTGGAGATGCCAGGGATTGAACCGGGGACCTTCTGCATGCAAAGCAGGGGCTCTTCCACTGAGCCACAGCCCTTCCCCTTGGCTCTCCAGGGTCTCAGGTGGAGGTCTTTCTCATCACTTCCTACCTGGTCCTTTTTAACTGGAGATGCCGGGAATTGAGCCCGGGACCTTTTGCCCGCAAAGCAGAGGCTCTTCCGCTGAGCCACTGACCCAGCTCAGACTGGCAGTGGCTCTCCAGGGTCTCAGGAGGGAGTCTTTCCCATCACCTATTGCCTAGTCCTTTAACTGGACATAGTGGGGATTGAACCGGGGAGCTTCTCCATGCCAAGCGGATGCTCTGCCACTGAGCCACAGCCCTTCCCTTCCTTGGCGTACACAGAGCCTGGCCTGCTGAAGGGGGAAGGATCACTAATTCCTCCGGTTCCCTGTTAGCTATGTCTTGGCCTTGCCCTCTCATATCTGCAGAATCGCCTCTCCCTCCCCATGCCCTGCCACAACAGCTTCTCTCACAACAGCCCTGTGAGTTCTGCCGGGCTCAGGGAGAATGACTGGGCCGCAGTTACGTGGCGGGGGCTTCTCAGCTTGGCCCCCTGAATCCAGATCTCCAGTCTGAGAGCCAGTTTGTTGTAGCAGTTGAGAGTGGCAGACTCTAATCTGGAGAGCCACGTTTGATTCCCCACTCCTCTTCCACATGAAGCCAGTTGGGCGACCTTGGGTCAGTCACAGTTCTTTCATAGCTGTTCTCTCAAGGGCAGTTCTCAAGAGAGCTCTCTCAGCCCCACCTGCCTCACAGGGTGTCTGTTGTGGGGAGGGGAAGGAGATTGTAAGCCGCTCCGAGACTCCCTCAGGTAGTGCAGGCCGGGTTATAAATCCAGTCTCCTCCTCCTCCTCTTCTTTGCTCTCTCACCTACCTCAAAGGGTGCCTGTTGTGGGGAGAGGAGGGGAAAGGAGATTGTAAGCCACGCCACCTCTCCACTTGAGAGGCCTTTCATACCAGTAGTGCCCCATTCATAATAAAGGAAGCCTTTTTTCCATTGAGGATTGGCTGGGTTTCTCGGGGGGGGGGGGGGGAACCAAAGCTTGAGGGGGAATCAGCAGGCAGGTCAGCCGCGCCTCGGGAGAATGAATCAAAATTGGCCCTCTTGACTCCAGCCCACCGCCTGTGGTGGGTCTCCCCCGCCCCCCAACTGCTTCATCTCCCGGCATGAACCCGCCGATTGGTTGCTGTGACAACCGAATACCATCTTGGCGTGGCTTCCCAGGAGCCTTTGCTCTCTGAGGTCGGTTGTGCCATTCAAGCGGGCACGGCAGGGTGGTGCCAGGCTGGTGGTCGGCTGGTAGTAGGCGGGGTGTTCCCAAGAGGCGCTTGCTCATTAGCGCTGGAGTGCGCGCCTGTGGCTCATATAGTTGAGAGTGAGCAGATGGTGTGGAATTCGGGGTTCCTTCGGCACTTGTTTTGTTTTTGGCGCAAAGAAGGAGTTGTGATTTGGGGGGGCTTCTGGGCTTTGGGTTTAATCAGAGGCAAGGATAGGGCGCTTTGCACATGCTCAGATGTACTGTCCTCTTGTCTCGGCTATGTTCATAGCCAGTTTGGTGTAGTGGTTAAGTGCGCAGACTCTAATCTGGGAGAACCGGGTCTGATTCCCCACTCCTCCACTTGCACCTGCTGGATGACCTTGGGCAAGCCGTAGCTCTGTACCAGCTGTTCTCTCAAGGACAGTTGTCTCAGAGCTCTCTCAGCCCCACCTACCTCACCGGGTGTCTATTGTGGGGAGGGGAAGGGAAAGGAGTTTGTAAGCCGCTCTGAGACTCCAAAGTGAGTGAAGGGCAGGATATAAATCCAATCTCTTCTCTCCTCTCTCCTTCTTCTTCATTCCAGCATCAGTTGTTAAAACCAGTGTTGAAACCTTGGAGGTCCTTGATTTGGGACAGTGGTGGTGCAGGTTGGGGGCTTTGCTTCCAGCCACCGAAGAAGGTTCTGTTCGGTATCGGGGTGGGGCTGTGGCTCGGTGGAAGAGCCTCTGCTTTGCACACAGAAGGTCCCCGGTTCAATCCCCGGCATCTCCAGTTGAAAGGCTCAGGCAGCAAGTGATGTGAAAGACCTCCTTTGCCTGAGACCCTGGAGAGCCCCTGCCAGCCTGAGTAGCATTTGTGGCTTGGCGGTAGAGGTTCCCCTTTGCATGCAGAAGGTCCCAGGTTCAATTCCCAGCATCTCCAGTTCAAGGACCAGGCAGTAGGTGATGTGAAAGACCTCCGCCTGGGACCCTGGAGAGCTGCTTCCAGTTTGAGTTGGGCCGTGGCTCAGTGGCAGAGCATCTGCTTTGCACACCAAAGGTCCCAGGTCCAGTCCCCGGCAACTCCCATTAAAAGGATCAGACAGCAGGCGATTTATTTAATTACATTTTTGAGTCCCCTGATCCTCATAATTGTGGGGCTCTAGGCAATGTACAGAGTTAAAATGATAAAAATGATAAAAAACCATTATCAGCACAAATCATTCATTCATTAAAATCAAGTGGCGAAGTTTTGTGGTTCCCTCCCGTATTTCCGGCCTGTGGGTGCCCCATGGGTATTGGGGGGGGGGGGGGGGGTTGAGCTCTGATCCAAGGAGTCAAATCCTGCCTCTGCCACAAGTCCCCTAAAAAGCAAGCTGCTTTTGATCTCTGCCCTCCTCCAGTCTACGATGTGGGGACGGTGCCATCAGCCTGCTTTAAGGGGTTGTCGTAAAGATGCTCATGCATGCAGAGGGCTTTGAGCCCTGAAAAGTCATGCGGCAGGCGAAGCCAAAACGATAGGAGTCGGAGGAGGCCCCTATCTTAGAGGTCTGAAGAGAAAGGTATGCACCGAGACCCACCATTTGGAATGACGGCCTGCAGCAGGCAGGGAAAAAGGTGGGGGCCTGCAGCGTTCCCTCTAAGCTGAGTCAGTGTGAGCCAGCTGGCAGTTTTTTAGCCTCCGGCTCACACATTTTTGTCTTAACCCAGGAAGGATGGCTCCAGGTCAGACTAATTTATGCAGTAGCCGAATCACTCACTCACAACTGTAATGCCCGTAGCTCACAAAGTTGAATTTTTGCTCACAAGGCTCCCCAGCTGAGAAGGGAACATTGTACATGACCCTCTGACGTTCCACAGGAGTGTGTGTTCACAGCAGCCTGTTTCTCACACCATTCCCACACTGTTTCACATTACTGTGGACTCCAATCTCCTGGGTTTATACTCTCCAAGAGTCTGCCTTTTGCTGATTTAAGCAGGACATTTGTTTTTGGGTTTCTCGTCCCAAACTTTCTGGGGATGGAGGGAGGCCAGCCTCCAGGTGGGACCTGGGGATCTCCTGGAATTGAAGCTCATCTCCAGACGACAGAGATCAGTTCCCCTGGAGAAAATGGCTGCTTTGGAGGGGGGACTCTGTGGCACTGTACCCCCCACTGAGCTCCAGTGTTCCCTCTAAACTGGGTTAGTGTGAGTCAGCTTACCATTTTTTAGCCTCTGGCTCACACGTTTTTGTCTTAGCTCAGGGAGGATGGCTCCAGAACAAACTAATATTATGCAGCAGCCAAATCGCTCGCTCGCAACCTTAATGCCAGTAGCTCTCAAAGCAGAGTTTTTGCTCACAAGACTCCACCGCTTAGAGGGAGCATTGGGGGACACCTCCACCAGCCCTCCCCATCTCGCTGAAGATTTGGTTCCCTTCTTCCTACTCAGGAACTTATAAATCAGGAGAACCCAACATGGTGCCCCGGGGCTCCTGGACGCCTGCCCACACCAAGTGCTTTTATAAAGTGGACTGGCTGGGGGGGGGGGGGGGTGGAATTTGCCCAGCAAGGCTTCTTGTTTCCCCATTGGAGAGTCGATTGGCTGTGCAGATTTTTGAAAACATTGCTTTGGCAGCAGCTGCCCCCACCGCACAAAGGCCTTCACAGCGAGGCCGAAGGTAAGCTGTGGCAGCCATTTTGCTGCCAGCCCCGCCTCCCACGGCAGCCATTTTGTTCCTGCACCCACCACGCTGTGTCAGAGTCCCAAAGGTGCCGGCGGGCTCAAAGAGTTTGGGGAGCCCTGCTGTAAAGTTTGGGTGTGGCCAGAGGCATGAGCCCTTGGGCACCTGTCGGAAGTCAGGAGCCAAAGGGCTCACCGCCAAGGCCTCCGGGGGAGACAGCACAGGAGTCCCGGATCGCCCTTGCTGTTCTGTGTATTGCTTTACATGCACAAAGGGGAGAAGATCCGTCTCTAACTCTCTTTCTTCCTCTCCCCGCTCCGCGCCAGCTCTTCGTGATCGACAACGGTGCTGACGACTGGCGGATCGCGATGACCTACGAGCGCATCCTGTACATCAGCTTGGAGATGGTGGTGTGTGCCATCCACCCCATCCCCGGGGAGTACAAGTTTTTTTGGACGGCCCGGCTGGCCTTCTCATACACGGCTTCGCGGGCGGAGGCCGATGTGGACATCATCCTCTCCATCCCCATGTTCCTGCGCCTCTACCTGATCGCCCGCGTGATGCTCTTGCACAGCAAGCTCTTCACGGACGCTTCCTCCCGCAGCATCGGGGCCCTGAACAAAATCAACTTCAACACCCGCTTCGTCATGAAGACCCTCATGACCATCTGTCCCGGGACCGTCTTGCTGGTCTTCAGCATCTCCTTGTGGATTATCGCCGCCTGGACGGTGCGCGTCTGCGAGAGGTGAGCCACTCGCTCGGGCATTCCCGGGGCCCTGCCATGGCAAAGGCAGTGAGGAGCCGTTCCGCGCTCGGGAACTTGCAACGTTCTGCGACCTGAATTCCGCGCTTGGGAGAAATCCCAATGCTGCGAGTTGCGTTTGTTGTTGCCTGGCCCGTAGCCAGGATTTTACGGCTTGTGGGGCAAATTTTTTCCTCATGGGGCTGCCATTGTTTGCCATAATGAAGGGGGGGGGCGTGCCCCTTTTCTGCAAGAGTTAAAGGGCCCTCCAGCTGATCAGCAGGATTTAAGGGCCCTTCAGCTGATCAGCAGGGAGTGTGTGGGCCGCCGATCAGCTGGAGGGCCCTTTAAATCTGGTAGGAGAGAGGGAGAAGGGTGCATGCCGCCCCCTGCTTCTCAAAAGCATTTAAAAGATCCCTTTAAATGCTTTTGGGAAGAAGCGGGGGGGGCTTTAAGGGAGGGGGCTGGCCCTTTAATGAAGGGGGCGGAGCCCCCAATAGCCCCGCCATAGCTACAGGCCACCCATCAAGTCACAGCTGACTTATGACGTCCCCATCGGGTTTTCGAAGCTGAGATATTCAGAGGTGGCCTGCCTCTGCGTAGCAACCCTGGGCTTCCTTGGTGGTCTCCTGTCCAAAAACTAGCCAGGGCTGACCCTGCTTAGCTTCCGAGATCTGACGGGCTACCTAGCAACTTGCGTACCATGATAGAAACAGAACGGATAACGTATGCGGTATTTATTGCTAGCCTGCCTCATTTAGTCCAGTTTTGCCGCCAAGACTGAAGCCCCGTCCTCAGCTACTGAAAGCCTGGCCCGTCCGCCCACCTAAGCATTCAGCGTTTGCAAGCATAATCTTTGCAACCATGAGAGCTCGAAACTTGATTTAAAAAAGAAGAAGAAAAGAAACTTGATTTTTAAGCACACACACAAAAAATCCATGGGCCAAGCTACATGTGATGTCGCGTTCCACGGCTGGAACTTTATTTATGTACTTAAAACAAACAACTTGAGATATGTTTATCCCTAAAAAAGCAGAGTTCCTGCAGTGAGAGACATGGATTGGGGGCTGGGGAAGGGTGGGATTATCTCTCCTCCATCCCCACGCTGTTTCCCTCATGCCTCCCCTTTAAATAATGGCAGTAGAAGAAGAAATTGGATTTATACCCCGCCCTTCACTTGGAGTTTCAGAGTGGTTTACCATCTCCTTTCCCTTTCCCTCCCCACAACAGACAAGCGGGGATTAGATAAACATCTGGAGCAGAAGTCCATCGGTGGCTATTAGCCACAAGGTATAGATGGGAACTCTCAGTCTGAGGCAAGTGATGCTCTGTATTCTTGGTGCTCGACAGGGGGCAACAGTGGGAGGGCTTCCTGCTCCCACTGCTGGACCTCCTGAGGGCACCTGGTGTTTTTGGCCACTGTGTGACAGAGTGTTGGATTGGATGGGCCACTGGCCTGATCCAACATTGGCGTCTCTTATGTTTTTATGTTCTTAGACACCCTGTGAGGTAGGTAGGGCTGAGAGACTTCTTTTGAGGACTGCTCTTGAGAGAACAGCTCAGAGAGAACTTGTGACTGACCCAAGGTCACACCGGCTGCTGCATGTGGGGGAGTGGAGAATCAAACTCGGTTCTCCCAGATTAGAGTCTGCGCTCCTAACCACTACACCAAACTGGCCTGGGGGAGTGCGGAGGCTGGGGAGAAGTTTGCCATCCCTCCCACGGGGGCAAGGATTCCCCCACTTTCAGAGGCCCCAATCCACTGCCAGCCAGCTGGCTGGCGGGGGGGAGCCCTGCCCCTGAAGAGCCCCATTGCACCCAACATGCGCAGAGGTGATATCATTGTGCCAGGCATGTCGCGGAGGTGGGACACTCTACCATTTGGTTAAGGTCTCTATGGAGACCATAGAGTTTTTGGCAAAATGCTAGAGCGTCCCCTGCACAATGGGTCCGGTGCAATGACATCACTTCTGGGTGATGTCATCATGGTGTGTGTGCTTTGCGCGTGTACTGGATGATCCAGGAAGCCGGGCTGGAGCCCCCTGCCGACAACTCTACCAGAGAGGGGTTGGTAGCTTCCGAGGAGGGGTGAAGGGCGAGGGGGCAGTTGTGGAGTGGATTCTGTGAACTCAGGCAGGTCACGAGAAGGGAGGGCAGGAAGGGTTGCGTCAGTGCTTAGTTCTCGTGGCCCTTTCTTACCAGTTTGGTGTAGTGGTTTGGTGTCGTGGTTAAGTGCGCGGACTGTAATCTGGGAGAACCAGGTTTGATTCCCCACTCCTCCACTTGCACCTGGCTGGATGACCTTGGGCAAGCCATAGCTCTGTACCAGCTGTTCTCTCAAGGACAGTTGTCTCAGAGCTCTCCCAGCCCCACCTACCTCACAGGATGTCTGTTGTGGGGAGGGGAAGGGAAAAGGAGTTTGTAAGCCGCTCTGAGACTCCAAGTGAAGGGTGGGGTATAAATCCAATCTCTTCTTCTTCTTCTTCTTCTTCTTCTTCTTACACGCCCAGGGAAATGCCGATTGCCACTTTGGGGTCAGGAAGCCATTTTTGGCCGGAGATCCTGGGGGCTTGGCCGGAGATCCTGGGGGGGGGGGGTTGCACCCTCTCCTGGGCATTGCACACGGGCTGCTAGTGTGTGTGTGGGTGGGGAGGTATTTGTGAATTCCCTGCCTTGTGCAGGGGGTTGGACTGGATGATCCTGGAGGTCCCTTCCAGCTCTGTGATTCTCTGATCGCTGCCCACCTCCCCGAATCAACCCCCCGAGTGGGTCTCATTGTAGGGTCAGCCTTGCTCCCTAGCCCTTAGGGCCCGGTCCTCCCGAGGCTTCTTTGCAAGGCAAAGGTCCAACCCTGGAACGCCAGCAGCATGCACCGTCTGGTGCTCAGCTTCCTGGGAGGCACCCGGCGACCCTCCCCGCCCTGTACCTCTGCTGTACCTCTCTCCCTGTGTTTGCTCTTTCCCCATCTGTCTTGGATTTCCCCCAAAGCACCCTGGGAATTGTAGGGAGGCGGCCGAGGATGGGTGAACTCTCCTCCTCCTCCTCCTCCTCCTCCTCCTCCTGGGCAGACGCATCAGCGTGGAAGGAGCTGCTGGGAAGTGGAAGGCTGGCGACCCATCCAGCGATGGGCATATTACTCAGCACTATGGGGTGTGTTGGGGGTGGGTTGGTATAATGTTCCCAGTTGGAGAGACCTTGGCATGTGGCTTCCCCCAGGGCACCAAGGGGTATCTCCTCCCCGCGTCCCCAGCAAGGCTCGATCATTGGCTGAGTCTCTGTTCTTCTTCCTCTCCCCACCTCCCTCCCGGGGAGCGCAGCTGAAATGGGCCCTTGGCACTGGGAGCGCACGATGCCCCCCCCCCTTGCCTGGCACTGTCGTTTGCCAGGTAGTAATTATGCTGTAGGCGGTGGGTGGGCACGGCTGAGTCAGTGGTGTGTTTTTTGCAGCGATGCCTGCCAGGGGTGACTCCACACTGGCACCCAAACGGCTCAGGCTGATGGGCCTTCCTCAACCGTGGGGGGGGGGGGTAACGTTACCCATAACCAGTGTTCCCTCTAAGCTGAGTTAGTGTGAGCTAGCTCACAGTTTTTTGGCCTCCGGCTCACACACTTTTGTCTGAGCTCGGGAAGGATGGCTCCCTCTAAGCTGTGGAGTCTTGTGAGCAAAAATTCTACTTTGTGAGCCACTGGCATTAAAGTTGTGAGTGAGCGATTGGGCCGCTGCATCAATTAGTTTGCTCTGGAGCCATCCTCCCTGAGCGAAGACAGAACTGTGTGAGCTGGAGGCTAAACAACTGTGAGCTGGCTCACACGAACTCAGCTTAGAGGGAACAATTGCCAGTAGCTCACAAAGTAGAATTTTTGCTCACAAGACTCCACAGCTTAGAGGGAGCATTGTCCATAACTGAGAGTGATTTTAAGTGGGGGCGGGGGGGACAGGGATGGAGATCCAGAAACCATGTATTGCCCTTTGCCTTGCTGTGAGCTGGCTGTGGCACATGAAGGCACAGATCTTCAGCTGTAAAACTTTTCAGGAGTGGGGGAAGGGGGCTTGCCCATCTCTGACTTTACTTGTGGGGAGACCTCCCAGGTGAACGCGTGACACTTTTACGGCTGTGAGTCTGGTTCCGCTCTGCGCTCGGCCTCTGAAGGGACCCTTGGCGTTCCCTTTGGCACCAGAGAGACTTTTTTAATGGTTTCCCGTTGGATGGCTTCCACTTCTTTCCCAGAATGCCACGCTCGTGGTGGAAAGTGCTGTCCACTTGCAGGTGACCCATGTTGACCCCTAGTGGGGTTTTCAAGGCCAGAGATGTTCAGAGGTGGTTTGCCACTGCCTGCCTCTGCATAGCGATCCTGGACTTCCTTGGTGGTCTTCCATCCAAGGACTGTCCAGGGCCGACCCTGCTTATTAGCTTCCGAGAACAGATGAGATCAGGCTAGCCTGAGCCATCCCGGTCAGGGCATTCGAATGCCAGCTGTCGCCCGAAGTCGGCTGAGCGTTCTACCCAAGAGGCAGACAACGCTGCTTAAAGATCAGGAAAACTCTTGTTCGTGCTCCCTGCTTTTTTGTTTCGGTTTGGCATTCGAACGTCCGGGCTGCTGAAGAGTTCTGCGGAACTCGAAAGCTCGCATGCTCTGATGTGTGATTTCGGTTGGTCGGGATCAAAAGGCAGTGACCCGGCTTCTGTTTTTGGATTTGGCCTCTTCGCTGAGTCTGAGTAGCTTGATACTTGTCTACTCAGACTGGCTGGGGCTTTCTGGGATCGCAGCTCCCCCCCCCACCCCCCCGGACACCTAGTATCTGATCTTATAAGGTGGAGATGTTGGGTCTGAATCTGGGATCTTCCGGGTGCAAACCTGGTGCTCTGCTACTTAGACAGAGCCCCTCCCACATTGTGAGTGAACATTTGATAACCATCTTCGAGTACCCGAAGGACAGTCGTATACAGGATGGTGCGGAGTCGTTTTCTGTTGCCGCAGAAGGTCGGACCGGAATCATCGGGTTGAAATTAAGTCAGAAGAGTTTCCAGCTACATATTAGGAAGAACTTCCTGACAGTTCGAGCGGTTCCTCAGTGGAACGGGCTTCGTCGGGAGGTGGTGGGCTCTCCTTTGGAAGTTTTGAAGCAGAGGCTGGATGGCCATCTGACAGCAGTGCTGATTCTGTGAACTTGGGCAGATCACGAGAAGGGAGGGCAGGAAGGGCTGCCTCGGTGCTTAGTTCTCGTGGCCCTTTCGTACATGCCCAGGGAGATGCTGATCGCCACTTTGGGCTCAGGAAGCAGTTTTTCTCCAGGCCAGTTTGGCAGGAGACCCTGGAGGTTTTTAGCCCTCTTCTGGGCATGGAGCAGGGTTCACTGGGTGTGTGTGTGAGGGAGGTATCTGTGAATTTCCTGCGTTGTGCAGGGGTTTGAACCAGATGACCCGGGAGGAGGTCCCTTCCAACTCTATGATCCTAGTCCAACCCTGATTAGAATTTGTTTCATCTGACCGGAGAAGTCACAGCCTTTGCCTGTTTCCAGATGTGTTTCTTGAGGCTTCCCCACACAGTCAGCACCCACCTGTAATCTTCGAGCTAGGAGTACTTGAGAGTTTCTTGCCTGGTGGAGGGGGTTGGACCTGATGACCCTGGAGGTCCCTTCCATGATCCTGTGATTGTGTGGCCTTATAGCAAGTCCTGTCATTGGTCCGTTTTGCTCAGGGCTCTCTGCTCTGATAGGCAGGCTGGCTGGCCGGCTGGCCCAAGAGAAGTCTTTCTTCCCTCCCCTATTGCCACAGAACCTTCGAGATGCCAGGGTTTGAACCGTTAAATGCCAGGGTTTGCCAGGGTTTGAACTGCCGCTGAGCCAGTGTGGTGTCGTGGGAAGGGTGTCGGACTGCGGTTTGAGAGACCCAAGTCCGAATATCCCCTCTGCCTTGAACTCATTGGGTAACTTTGGGCCATGTTCTCTCTTTCTCAGCCTACCTTACAGCATGCGGAGAGGACCTCTGTCTAATTAGAACGAAGGCAAGGGCCTCAGTTTGAGCCGGGTCACAGTCCGTGACGGGGTGCTTTGTGGGTTGCTTGAGCCGGACTCGGGGAATGCGATCACGCCAGGGGGATTTCTTGTGGGGGCAGCGGGCAAGAGGATCGACAGATGGGGGGAAGCCAATGTCATCCGCTTCTGGCTTGAGTCACGCTGGCTCCAGGCGGTCCTCTTGGCTTCGGGGCTGCCTGGGTGCATGCCAGAGCGTCGCTTTCTTAAGCACTCTTCCTGCTTTCTGTAAAACAAGCCGTTATCTTGGCATTGCACGCAGTCCCTCTCTCTGGATTCCCCCCCCTCCCTTCTTGTTCTCTTGCAACCCCAACAAACGGTTCCCATGCAACTCTGGTTCCTGACCCAGTGCTCAGTGTAAATGGGGGACAGGGTGGGTGGG
This sequence comes from Lepidodactylus listeri, assembly GCA_029233225.1. Classification (NCBI taxonomy): domain Eukaryota; kingdom Metazoa; phylum Chordata; class Lepidosauria; order Squamata; family Gekkonidae; genus Lepidodactylus; species Lepidodactylus listeri. The sequence continues at coordinate 154,763,249 of JARCFY010000003.1, forward strand.
TGGGCTCTTCCAAGGATAAACGGTAGGCTCCTTCCGTGGCTACTAAGAGCAGTCACAGGGGTCTGGGTTCCCTCTGCCCCACCTAACATTTCTGCCCCCCCCCCTTAAACTCAGAAGAAGAGAAGAGAGACTGGATTTATGCCCCGCCCTTCATTCGGAGTCTCAGACTGGCTTACAGTCTCCTTTCCCTCCCTCCTCCCCACAACAGACACCCTGTGAGGTCGGCGGGGCTGAGAGAGCTCTATCGTGGACTGCTTCTGAGAGAACAGCTCTGAGGAAACTGTGACGGGTCCAAGGTCACCCAGCTGGCTTCATGTGGAGGAGTAGGGAATCAAACCCGGTTCTCCCAGATTAGACTCTGCGTTCTTACCCACTACACCAAACTGGCTCTCGGCCTTTGACTCACAGCCTTTGGCCTGATGGACAAACCCAGAGGATACCAGCCCAACCCTTTTGAGTCTGGGGTTCATTTATTCACCCTACGAGGTAGGTGGGGCTGAGAGAGCTCTTTCATGGACTGCCCTTGAGAGAACAGCTCTGAGGGAACCTTCGAGGTCACGCCAGCAGCTGCATGTGGAGGAGCGGGGAATCAAACCCGGTTCTCCCAGATTAGAGTCCGTGCTTCTCACCACTGCACCGAAGAACCCACGGTGCTTGAATGGCACAGACCTGCTACTAATATCTCCCAACCCCATGTTGGAAATTTTACCCATAATCCCCTCAGCTCAGCAGCCCTGGAACCTGCACCCCTTTCCCCCCCTTACCGAGGGAGCCCTTGGAGAAGAGACTTGCCAGGGTGATGGGTTACCAAGGCAGAAAATTGAGCTGGGTAAGAGTTGAATGTTCCCTCCGGCTGATTTCCCTCCCCCACTGCCTCCCCACAGGCTTTTTATTCAGGGCTGGAAATGGCACCCTGTCCACTCGGCGGCCGTGGCTCCTGCATCCCCTTCTCCTGCGCCCCTCTAGCCAGGACGATTTCGAAGAGTTCTGCCAGGGAGATGGGTTACAAAGGGGGAAACTAGCTGCGTAAGGGTCGAATGCTCCCTCCTGCCTCCTGTTTTCCCTCCCCCACGGCCTCCCCGCACTCTTTTTATCCCGGGCTGGGGATCAGTTTGAAGCAGCCTGCCGTTCTGGCCTTCTGAAAGCTCAAGTGTCGCCTGCAGGGGCAGAGTTTACAAGACAGCCTTTAAACACACACACACACACACACATGCACAAACTGGAGATACACGAAGGAGACTGGGAGGGGAAGGAGAAAGGGGGTAAAGTACACGTGGGGTGTAGGTGGGACTCCCTAGCAACGGTGGAGAGGGATGGGAGCAACCACCTGCCAGGCAAAATGGCTTAACTACAGGGAGCCGGGGAAGGGGGGCGGTGCTGATGATAGAACAGGAGCCCACGGATGGGAAGAAAGGCACTCCCTCCTCTGCGACTTCCCCGGGCTCCTGGTGGCCGGATCTTGGCCGTCTCGTTCCTTCGCAGATCCGAGCACTCACGGCTCCCCGTGCGCGGTGTTAACAGACGATTTATTTATTTTAATGACGTTGTATTTTTCATCAACTCTAGAGGCATCCACCGTCAGGGCTCTTGGCAGAGGCTGTGCCTGCCGTTCCCTGTCCCGAGATGTTTACAGTCTCAAATTGGACCGGGGGGGGGGGGGGGTAGAGAGGAGGCCACGTGGAAAAGCCGGAACGGAAAGGCATCGGTTTCAGTTAACCACACAGACTTACCTTCCCTGTGCGGCGTTGGTCCAAACCTACCGAGCATATCTGGCATTCCTAAGGAAGTGCTGGTAGAAGGACCTAGAGTTTTGCAAGGAAAGAACGTTCCCGGTTGCCGCCAGAAGCGAGACAAGTGAGGAGGCTGGGAGAGAGTCCCATTTGCAGATTTGTGCGTCTGGCTTGCCATTACAAATCCCCCTCCTTGCACAGAACCCAGCCTACTGTCTCCGTTGCTGGAGTGGCAGCCCCTGATAAGAGGCAGGTTTTCCTGCCTCGGTTTTCCCTAGCGGGAAGCAGCAGAATATACGCTGTCCCCTAAGGTATTGCTAGTCGTTGGGGCATGCCGGAGTTTAATGTTCAGTCTTTTTGTTTCTGCTTAGAAGCGCTGTTGAGAACATCGGCCTTCCCCTCATAAGAACCTAAGAAGAGCCCTGCTGGGTCAGACCAGTGAGGGTCCATCTAGTCCAGCATCCTGTCTCACACAGCGGCCTCAACCAGTTCCTCCGGAGGGCCAACCACAGGGCAGAGAGGCCGAGGCCTTCCCCTCATAAGAACATCAGAAGAGCCCTGCTGGATCAGACCAGTGAGGGTCCATCTAGCCCAGCATCCTGTCTCACACAGAGGCCTCAGCCAGTTCCTCCAGAGGTCCAACCAGAGGGCAGAGAGGCCAAGGCCTTCCCCTGAGTTTGCCTCCTGGCACAGGGATTCAAAGGTTGGCTGTCTCTGAATGTGGAGGTTCCCTTCAGTCAGGGACCATTTCAGTTCAGGGAAATGTTATGGAGTCGGGGGGGGGGGGGGGGGAGGCTGAGGAACCCCTCCCAGTATGCTGTAGTCCTGATATGAATCAGACCCTGTGTCTCTGGGAACTGAGTTCCTCTGGGGGAATTGCAGCCCACAGTTGATAGAAAGTGCTTGTGTTTGACCATGACGTGACTTAAGGGCTGTAATGTGTAGTGGTTAGAGCTGCAGGATATGGATTCATAATCCCTACCCAGACATGGAATTCTCTTTCAGCTTACCCTACCTCACAGGGTTGTTGTGAGGATAAACTGGAGGAGGAGAATATGATGAAAATTGCTTTGGGTACCTATTGGAGGAGAAAGATGGGGGATAAATGAAGTGAACGAATAAAAAGCTAGACTCTGAGAAACAGAGAGGGTGTGACTGGCCCTGGGTCCCTCCCCCATGAGCTTCGTGGCTGCATGGAGATTTGAACCTGGGTCTTTCCAGCCCTGCTCTGGTTCTCTAACTGAATTTCAGGGTCCTCCTTCGGCTTAGCCCCAGAATATGAGGCTCAATTCTGAGATTGCATAAAATAGTGGGGGGGGGGGAGGGATTGGCTTCCTGGAAGATGTGAACTCGGGGCCTCTCCTGAGAGGCTAGCCACTTCCTGTATTCTGGAATCCAGGAAAGGGGGGAGTGATTTGTGAATTTCCTCCATTGTGCAGCGGGTTAGATTAGATGACCCTGGAGGTCCCTTCCCACTCTGTGATTCCAGGATCTTCCCCGGCTGAGATACTTTCTGATTTTTATAAAAAAGCTGAAATAAGAGCTTTGCTTCAGAGCCGGCTCTAGAGCGCCACCTGCTGAATCGGCTGTCTCTTGCTGCCTCCGACCAAAGAAGCTCCATTTCCTCTGGAGTGGGTTTCAAAAGGGAGAGAAAGCTCATCTGGGTTCAGCCAAGGATTTCAGTGCCTTTGGGGGAGTACTGGTCTTCGTGCCCTTTGTGGCGGGGGTGCTTGGCTCTGAAATGAGCACCGCCATCGGCAAGGGTGCCTATGAGCACGTGCAGAGTACTAGCGGCCCTCCGTTCCCCAGGAGCTGGGAGCAGGGGTTCCCAGGCAAGCGGGAACTCAAAACCCGGAGGAACATCGCGCCCCGACTTGGTGGATTCCAGCTTCCTGCCACTTGGCAAAGAGAATGCAGTCTTTCTCTCTCCCATATTGAGAGCTGTTCTCCGCTTTGGTTTTCAATCGGCAAATACACACACAAGGCACGCAGGCACAGTTCCCTTCCCTCCCTCCCCCCCCTTTTCAGAGCGAGGTTTCCTAGATAACAAATCCCCCGCCCTGCTGGCGCTTTCAGAAACACCTTTTAATAGCAACGCCATCCCTCCGGAGTGACAATTTGACCTCCATTCCAGCATCTGTCTTGCCGCTCTTCCAGTCTGGGGAATTATAGGCGAGCTTTTTTTCCCCCTTAAAGGATCAGACAGTTCTGTGGCATTTTTTGCAGAACGCAGGCAGTCCAAAGGGCATCTCTAAGATCGGAAGAGCCCCGCCAGATCTCATGGAAGGGGCGCCGAATCCAGTGTCCTGTTTTCTATAGTGGCCAGCCTTGGCATCCGTGGAAGGCCTATAAGCAGGGGATGGAAGCCAATGCTTTCCCTGCTTCTGGTATTCAGGGGTCTACTGCTCCTGGACCTGGAGGTTTCATTTAGTTTTGGCAGATTGAGAGCTTTTGTGGACTTCTCCGGCATGAATTTGGTCTCTGTTTTAAGGCCTTCTGCACTGGCATCGTAGAATAATAGAATCACAGAGCTGGAAGGGGCCCTACAGGCCATCTAGTCCCACCCCCTGCTCGATGCAGGATCGGCCTAGAGCATCCCTGACAAGTGTCTGTCCGGCCGCTGCTTCAAGACCACCAGTGAGGGAGAGCTCACCACCTCCCGAGGCAGCTGGTTCCACTGTTGCACAACTCTGACTATCAAAAAGTTTTCCCTAATATCCAGCCGGGTACCTGTTCCCGCCCTTAATGTAAACCCATTCTTGCGAGTCCTCTCCTCCGCTGCCAACAGGAACAGCTCCCTGCCCTCCTCCTCTAAGGGACAGCCCTTCAGATACTTCAAGAGAGCCATCCTTTCCCCCCCTCAACCTCCTCTTCTCCAGACTGAACATTGCCCAGTCCCTCAGCCTTTCCTCGCAGGGTTTCTTGGTCTCTAGGCCCCCAATTGTCCTCGTCGCTCTCCTCTGCACCCGCTCCATCCTGTCCACATCCTTTTGGAAGTGAGGCCTCCAGAACTGCACACAGGACTCCAGGTGCGGCCTGACCGATGCAGCGTACAATGGGACTAGGACATCTTGCGATTTGGATGTTATGCCTCTGTTGATACACCCCAGGATCACATTAGCCTTGTTTGTTGCCGCATCACACTGGCAGCTCATATTTAACTTTCGGCCCACCCGAAATCTTGTGGCAGTGAATTCCATAAGATCGTGATACGTTGGGAGGGGTGGCCCTGATTCTACGGCCCATGAATGTCCTGAGCAGCCGAGTGCCGATTCAGACCACTGGCTCATCTGGCTCGGTTTTCTTAGCTCTGACATCCCCGCCCCCAGGTGGAGGTGGGAATTCTCCTGGAATTACAGTTGGTCTCCAGGTGATGAATATCAGTTCCCTTGGAGAAAATGGCTGCTTGGAGAGGTGGTCTCTATGCCATTGTACCCTGCTGAAGACCCTCCCCTCCCCAAACCCCACCCCCAAAATCTCCAGGAATTTCTCAACCCAGAGCTGACAAGCCTACCCATCTCTTAGGCTTGCTGCAGCCCAACTGTAGATTGGACCTGCTGGCTGAAGACTAGTTCCTTAACCAGCTAGATGAAAGGCAGCGTACCTGAAATAGAGTTCTTTGCAACCCAGAAGCTTACAGGGGAGGGAGTGCTCTGTGTCTTTTTAAATATCAAAGTGGCACAGTTCAGGGCGGTAGAAAAGAGCAAGAGTCCAGTAGCAGCTTAAAAACTAACAAAATTTGTGGCGGGGTATGAACTTTTCCGAGTCACTGCTCACTTCTTCAGATACCTGAAGAAGTGAGCAGTGACTCACGAAAGCTCACCCCCTGCCCCAAATTTTGTTAAGTCTTTATGGTGCTACTGGACTCCTGCTCTTTTCTACTGTTAAAGGGTAAAGGTAAAGGTTTCCCTTGCTCGCAAGCCAGTCGAATTCAACTCGAAGGGGGCGGTGCTCATCTCCATTTCCAAGCCGAAGAGCCAGCGCTGTCCAAAGATGTTTCCGTGGTCGTGTGGCCGGCACGACTATACGCCGAGGCGCACGGAACGCGGTTACCTTCCCACTGAAGCGGTACCTGTTTATCTACTTGCAAGGTCTTGCTTTCGAACTGCTAGGTTGGCAGGAGCTGGGGCCAGAGACGGAGGCTCACTCTGTCACACAGCACTCGGGTCTCGAACTACCGAACTACCAATCTTCTGGTCTGCAGTTCAGCGTCTTAACCTCTGAGCCACCGCAGCCCCTTTTCTACAGCTACGACAGACTTACATGGCTACCCGTCTTGATCTATCTCCGTGAAAGTTTAGGGTATGAATTGGAACCTGGATCTAGCCCTCCAGTCTGGTTTTCAAGGTGCTGGTGTTTTGTGAAAGTTGGACTGGAGAGACCTGGGTTCGAATCCTCTCCCAGCCATAAAGCTCGCTGGGTGATATTGGGCCAGTCATTTTCTCTCAGAGCGGTTGTGAGAATAAGATGTACTCTTCCCCGAAATCGTTAGAGGCGAGTCAGGATTTTTTTTTAAAAAAAAATGTGATTGTGTTTTATTTATTTCTGACTTCATTTATATCCTGGCGTTCTTGCCAAATGGATTGTTCTTAATTAAGACATATCGGGGATTGAGTCCGAGCATGGAAAACACAGGGTTCGGGATTGATTAGAGGGTAGAAGTGTGTGTGTGAGAGAGGAGATATTCCACGTCCTCCTCTGCAAATGTTGCAAAAACCAATTCTGGGAACAGCCATGCTTCAATTGAGCATTGAAAATGTTTCTTTGCATCTGCGTCTACGCGCACATAATATTTCATTTTTATGCTCCTCTATTTCATTAGTCTCTCTCTCTGCATCAAGGAGATGTGGGAGACTGGAATTTTTTTGCCTTTTTCTATTTTTCAAAAAAAAACCCACAATTCAGAGACTCAGGACTGGAGACTTCTGGATAAATTGATTGGGAGGAATCTGCCAAAAACGCCATCTGCTTTTTGCCTGTTTAACGATCGGGCCGAAGAGGCCGAAGGGTGTAGCTTGGGAAAGGAAGCCGGGTCCAGGAGGCGAGGGCTGCGTCTTCCTTCTTTGAGAGCTACCTTTGGATGGGTCCTCTCGAGTCACAGCTGGTCCTCGACTCAATTGTAGAGGACTCCTGAGTGGACACACCTCTGAGGTTTGGTGGTAAATACCTGCAGGGCTCATTTCGTAGCAGGAGCGCCTTTGCATATTAGGCCACACACCCCTAATGTAGCTAATCCTCCAAGCGCTTCCAGAGCTCTTCTTACAGGGGCTACTGTAAGCTCTTGGAGGATTGGCTACATCAGGGGGGGTGGCCTAATATGCAAAGGAGCTCCTGCTACGAAATGAGCCCTGAATACCTGTGCCCACCCCTGGTCTTCTTACACATCAGGATAAGAACATAAGAGAACATAAGAGAAGCCAATGTTGGATCAGACCAATGGCTCATCCAGTCCAACACTCTGTGTCACACAGTGGCCAAAAATACCAGGTGCCCTCAGGAGGTCCAGCAGTGGGGCCGGGACATTAGAAGCCCTCCCCCTGTTGCCCCCTCTCTCCAAGTACCAAGAATACAGAACATCACTTGCCCCAGTCTGAGAGCTCCTATCTATACCTTGCGGCTAATAGCCACTGATGGACCTCTGCTCCAGATGTCTATCCAATTCCCTCTTGAAGCCCTCCATGCTTGTAGCCGCCACCACCTCCTGTGGCAGTGAATTCCACGTGTTATTCACTCTTTGGGTGAAGAAGGACTTCCTTTTAGCTGTTCTAACCTGACTGCTCAGCAATTCCATGGAGTGCCCACGAGTTCTTGTACTGTGAGAAAGGGAGAGAAGGACCTCTTTCTCTACCCGCTCTATCCCATGCATAATCTTATAAACCTCGACCGTGTCACCCTTCAACCGTCGTTTCTCCAAGCTAAAGAGCCCCAAGCGCTTCACCCTTTCTTCACAGGGAAAGTGTTCTGACCCTTTTATCGTTCCAGTTGCCCTTTTCTGCCCTTTCTCCAATGCTATAATGTCCTTTCTGAGGTGTGGTGACCAGAATTGCACACAGTATTCCAAATGATAGTATTCGAAAGGATAGAAAAGTGATTCTCTAAAGCAAGAGATTTGTAGAGCTGGACGGGGCCCCAGAGGTCATCTAGTCCAACCTCCTGCTCCATGCTGAATCAACCTAGAGCCCCCCAGACATGTGTTCGTCCATCTGCTGCTTCAAGACTGCCAGGGAGCCAGGCAGGGGGAGCTCATCACCTCCCTAGGCAGCTAATTCCACTTACTGAACTACTCTCACTGTCAAAAAGTTTTCCCTCAGATCCAACTGGTATCTTCCTGCCCGTAATGTAAACCCATTCTCCCAAGTCCTGTCCTCCGCTCCCCACAGGAACAGCTCCCTGCCCTCCTCTGAGCGACAGCCCTTCAGATACTTCAAGAGAGCCATCCTGTCCCCCCTCAACCTCCTCTTCTCCAGACGGGACATTCCCAAGAAGTCCCTCAGCCTTTCCTCGCAGGGCTTCTTCGTCTCCAGGCCCCCCATCATTCTCGTCGCTCTCCTCTGCACCCGCTCCATTCTGTCCACAATCTTTTTGAAGTGAGGCCTCCAGAACTGCACACAAGACTCCAGTGTGACCTGATCAGTGCAGAGTATAGTGGGACTGAATCCAGGGTGTTCCCCACTCCTCCCGACTGAGTTTGATCATACGCCTGAACCTTCCCTACCGGCTCCACCAATGCCCATTCGTAGGCCCAGCGGAGGCCCACGAGGCGGTTCCACATCCCGTATCTGCCCCTCCCCAGCTGCCTGCTTAGGCCGTCATCCAAGAAGGCTGCACTGAGGATGGTTCAACCAGCGTTAATTCTCCTTTCCTCCATTTGACCCTCACAACAACCCTGTGAAGTAGGTCAGGCTGTGATTGTGTAACTGGCCCTAGGTCACCCGGCAAGCTCCCATGGCAGAGCAGGGATTCGAACCCAGGTCTCCCAGACCCTAGTCTGATAGTACCCGCAACAGCGCTCTGGCTGCCCTGACCTGGATAGCCCAGGCTTGCCTGATCTCGTCAGATCTTGGAAGTTAAGGGGGGGCCAACCCTGGGAAGGACTTGGATGAGAGACCTCAAAGGAATATCGGGGCCAGGATGCAGAGGCAGGCGATAGCAAGCCGCCTCTCTGAGCGTTGCTTGCCTCTAAGCCCCAGTAAGGTTCGCCAGAAGGCAGCTATGACCTCTACAGTGGGGACTCAAAGGGGTTTACAACACCGTTCATCCCTTCCATTCTCTCACAACACCCCTATGAGGTAGGCCAGGCAGAGAGTTTGTGACGGGCCCAGGGTCAACCAGCAAGCTTCCATGGCGGCTGTTGGGATTCGAACCCAGGTCTCCCAGGATCCCAGTCCGACACTGTTTCCATCACGCCAGGCCGGTTCCTGCATTTTCTTGCCCAGCCAAGGCGCCTCCCCTTCCCCAGGGAAAGCCCTTCTTTCTAGTTCAGTGCTGCTTCACCAGCCTGGGAGAACCACTGTTGTCCGGAGAGGGGAAAGCACCCTTTGTTGGGAAGGACCCGTTTCACACAAAGGCAGAACATGCGGGTCCCTCCGGGGTCTCTTCTGGCCGCACCACAGCCGGCTCCTCAGCTGTCGGTCTGCTTTCGTAGCATCTCTGTGACGGGTGCGCGTGGTCGCCCTGGGAGCTTGGCGGGCGGCTCGCCAGGATTGTGGTGCCGCTCTTTTCGCGGCCCTTCAACACCTGTCAGGCTCTTGGCGGGCGCTGGGAAGCTAACGCCGGTTGTAGCACATGCTCACCCATCTCCTGTCAGTTTGGCCACCTTTCCCGCACTGCGGCGGCGACTTACCAGAGGAGGAAGGGTGGGTGCTTTTTGGTGGGCCTGGCCGCAGTTCCTCCCACAGTAGACCTCTAGGAAGTCCTCATAACCATGTAGCTACACTGGACCCTGGTTAGTTTCCAGGCCTGATCCGAAGGTTTTGATTTCCCAAGCTTGAAACCTGCTCATGTTTGACAGAATGCCGTTTCCTTTTAAGGCCTGGGTCGGCTTAGGCACGCCCAAGAAGATCTGGAAGCCCAAGTGATAGTGAAACCTAGTGAGCCAGCGTGGCGTAGTGATTAAGAGCAACAGACTCTGATCTGGAGAACCAGGTTTGATTCCGCATTCCTCCACAAGAAGCCAGCTGGGTGACCTTGGGTCAGTCACAGCGCTTTCAGAGTCCTCTCTCAACCCCAAAAACAAGTGTAGCTTAAGGCTGCCGGACAGTCTTTGGATCACCTGGCAATACGATACACAATGCCATGTGATAATCCTTGATTATTAGTGAAACCCAGAGGTTGTGTGACCAACTGAGACTGCTTTGCTATCTGGGCCCTTTTTCTGGAGGAAAATGCCCTTGCCAGAATCATTCATGCCTTAGAGAGGATCCAGACGTCACTGGGTATTGTGCTATTGTAATCCTAGATTTTACTGGCTGGACTAGAAAATACGGGCCACAGTGGCTCAGAGGTTAAGACGCTGAACTGTAGACCAGAAAGTCAGTTGCTCGGCAGTTCGAGACCCGAGTGCCGCGTGACGGAGTGAGCTCCCGTCTCTCGCCCCAGCTCCTGCCAACCTAGCAGTTTGAAAGCAAGACATTGCAAGTAATTAAATAGATACCGCTTCGGTGGGACGGTAACAGCGTTCCGTGTGCCTTGGCGTCTAGTCATGCCGGCCACATGACCACGGAAACATCTTCGGACAGTGCTGGCTCTTCGGCTTGGAAACGGAGATGAGTGCCGCTCCCTAGAGTCAGATTCTACTGGCTTTCGAGCAAGGGAAACCTTTACCTTTACTAATCCTAGATTTTACTGTCTGGACTAGAAAATCCAGGTGTTAAAGCATTGAAATAGCCCCCAAACCAATGCTGTCTGGATCCAGTCTTAGGGCTTAATCCAAGAAACGGCAGCTCATGCCTCTCATTCATGTAGATGGCAGACCTCTGCAGCCTCCATTTGCTTTGGGGCTGTGCAAGGAGGGCGGGAGAGAGTTTAACCCTTCAACCTCCAGTCGGTTTTACTTATTGAAACCAGGCTCCCCTGCTTTATGAGCTTTCTGAAGGAGAAAAGATGTGTCGTTTTAAAAACACGTAATCCCCCCTCCTTTAAAAGGTGTACACATGAAGCTGCTTTACAATGAATCGGACCCTTTGGTCCTTCAAGGTCAGACTGGCAGCGTCTCTCCAGAGTCTCAGGCCGAGGTTTCCATGGTACCTACTAGATGGGATAGTCTGATCCAGCAAGGCCCTCCTAATGATATGAGCAGCCAGTGTGATGTGGCAGCAAAAAAGGCTAATGCGATCTTGGGGTGTATCTACAGAGGCATAACATCCAAATCGCAAGATGTCACAGTCCCACTGTACAGTGCATTGGTCAGGCTGTACCTGGAGTCTTGTGTGCAGTTCTGGAGGCCTCACTTCCAAAAGGGGTGTGGACGGAATTCCAAAAGCGATGAGGACGATCGGGGGCCTGGAAGGACTTCTTGGGAATGTTCAGTCTGGAGAAGAGGAGGCTGAGTGGGGACAGGACGGCTCTCTTGGAGTATCTGAAGTTTTTGAAGTGTTGTCACTGAGAGGAGGGCAGGGAGCTGTTCCTGTTGGCAGCAGAGGAGAGGACTCACAAGAATGGGTTTACATTAAGGGCGGGAAGGTACCGGCTGGATCTCAGGAAAAACTTTTTGGCAGTCAGAGTTGTGCAACAGTGGAATGGGCTGCTTCGGGAGGTGGTGAGCTCCCCTTCCCTGGCGGTCTTGAAGCAGCGGCTGGACAAACACTTGTCAGGGATGCTCCAGGCCGATCCTGCACTGAGCAGGGGGTGGGACTAGAGGACAGGCCCCTTCCAACTCGTTGATTCTGTGTTCTTACCTGATCCTTTAACTGGAGATGTGGGGATTGAACCTGGGACTTTCTGCATGCCAAGCAGATGATCTACCACTAAGCCACAGCCCCTGTCCAGGGTCTCAGGTGGAAGTCTTTCCCATCACCTACTGCTTGGTCCTTTTCAACTGGAGATGCCGGGGATTGAACCTGGGACCTTCTGCATGCCAAGCAGAGCCACAGACCCTCCCCAAAGGTGCTTCTTCCATAGGGGCTGGGAATGCGCCCGGCTGTCTCTTGATTTCACCCCAGCTGCCTGTACTTCCTTGGCAGGTACCACGACCAACAAGATGTCACCAGCAACTTCCTGGGCGCCATGTGGCTGATCTCCATCACCTTCCTGTCCATCGGCTACGGCGATATGGTGCCGCACACTTACTGCGGGAAGGGCGTCTGTCTGCTTACGGGCATCATGGTAAGAGGAGCCCTGCGGGGCGGTCCAGGGGAGAACGGGGGACTGGGTGGCTCTTTGGGCCCATTGCTTGCACCATCCTGACGGTTCCTGGTGAAGTAATCGCTGTGTTGATTTGGTGTAGACTGGGTTTTTTGTTGGGGGGAAGTGCTGGGATTCGGTGCCAAGGCAGTCCCGATTCGGTGACACATATGAATTATGCAGATGAACCTCGTTTGCATCTGCTCTCCTCCTTTGCATAATTCATTTCGGTTCTGTGAGTCCGACACAAAGGCAGGGTGCTGGAAACTCCCGCTTTGAACCTCGTTCGGCAATTACTGAGATTTCAGCAGGCATTCCTGCTTTAAAAAATCTCTGCATCCTTAAGGGCTAGGAACTTGCCTTGCCGCGCTTGTAGCTTCTGAGATTTCAGCTGGTGTCATCCTCAACACGCTTAGCATGTCTTTGTAGGCTAGGTGCTTGCTTTTTAAGAAGGGCCAGGGTTCTCGAGAAGCTGAGTTCTTGTTGAAATGTCATAAATAAGAATGCATTTTTCTTGAGAATTACATTTTTAGAGGAGGAGGAGGAGGAGATGGAGATTGGATTTATACCCCGCCCTTCACTTCTGGAGCGGCTTACAAACTCCTTTCCCTTCCCCTCCCCACAACAGACAACCTGTGAGGGAGGTGGGGCTGAGAGAGCTCTGACAGAACTGCCCTTGAGAGGACTGCTACTGAGAAAACTTGTGACTGACCCAAGGTCACACCAGCAGCTGCATGTGGAGGAGTGGGGAATCAAACTCAGTTCTCTCAGACTAGAGTCCATGCTCTTAAATACTACACCAGGTAGGCTAGGCCGAGAGAAAGTCACTGACCCAGGGTCATTGGGGAAGCTTCGTTCCTGAGCAGGAACTTGAACCCGTGTCTTGCCATTCGACTGAACACACAGTCCATTGCCCTACACTGGTTCCCATTGATGGCAGAGATTTATGCACCACCACAGATTCCCTAACCAAACCCTAGCAACGCTAGGATGTTAAAATAGATTAAAGGAAAGCTGCCCAATTTGGCTCTTTACCCTTACGTTACGTTAGGGGCTGGAAGGACCTCGACTCACTGTGAATTTAGGCAGATCGTGAGAAGGAGGGCAGGAAAGGATGAGCCAAGCAATCTCGTGGCCGTTTCTAATCTCATGGCCCTTTCTAATCTGGGAGAACTGGGTTTGAGTCCCTGCTCCTCCACATGCGGCTGTTGGTGTGACCTTGGGTCAGTCACAAGTTCTCTCAGAGCTGTTCTCTCAAGGGCAGTCTTCAAAGGAGCTCTCTCAGCCCCACCTACCTCACAGGGTGTCTGCTGTGGGAAGGGGAGGGAAAAGGAGTTTGTAAACCGCTCTGAGACTCCTTCGGGTAGTGAAGGGCGGGGTATAAATCCAATCCCCTCCTCCTCCTTATATTTCCATGGTAATGCCAATTGCCATTTAGGGGTCAGGAAAGAATTTCCCTCCAGGCCAGATTGGTCCAGGGATCTTGGATTTTTTTTTTTTTGCCTACTTCTGGGCCTAGAGCAGGGGTTGCTGGGAGACTTGGGGGGGAGGTAGCTATGAATGTCCCGCACTGTGCAGGGGGTTGGACCAGATGACCCTTGGGGTTCCCTTCCTCTCTGTTTCTTCCCCAGTGGCTCACGCTCAGCCACCAGGAGTCTTCGGTCTTCTCCCTCTCCGGCCCAAGAGGATTGTGGTCGGATCGGTCCTTCCCCCAGATCGAACACATCTGCCTCGCGAGCTCCCTTTGTCTGTGTAACTGGCTTGCAACAAGCCGTTTGTTCTTAATTGTCTTTGTGTGTCCCCCCCCTCCCCTTCAGCCAAAAATTGTTTCTCAAAAAAAGCCCTCGGGAATCGGAATACCATCCAAATGACAATTAGAACAGAAGACAAAATGTTCTTTGGGGAAAGAGTGCTCAGCTGGAGACGGATCCCAGCACCATGGAGGGGGACCTCACAGATTTATTGATTTTTCTTCGGGTTTTTTTCCCCCCCATTCTGCTTTTCTTCCCAAGGGGGGGGGGATCCAAAGAGGTGTACAAAAATGCAGGCGAGGTACACCAAAGAATAGGATAGGCTATGCCTTGGGGCTGGGGCTGGATCCCCTCAGGCGCCTCCTCCAAGACTACACAGGCTGGGAGCCAAAGTGCAGGAAGCTTTGGCCAAACACCTCACACCTCTGGCCGCACCCAGCCTTTTATGCCTGCAGCAGGAAGGGAAACAGAAGTGCAGCTTGTCTCCGTCCTGGCAAGGACGTCGCTGGCATTCCCTTCTCTGCCTCCTCCCCTCCTTTTATTTATGTATTTAGTTTATTTAATTCATTTGCCGCCTGCCTCCCTTCCCCAGCGGGGAGCCAAAGCAGCTTAGATTGTTCTCCTTGCCTCCCCATTTATCCTCACAACAACCCTGTAAGGTAGGTTACGCCGAGGGAGTGTGGCTGCTCCAAGGTCACCAAGCAAGCTTCATGGCATGGGTGGGGGATTCGAACCTGGGTCTCCCAAATGCAAGTCCCAACACTTCACCACGACACCACACTGGCTCTCTAACCGGCGGGTAACCTCATCAGGGACAGCTTTTGTTCCTAGTTCGGCAGGTAGAATTTCAGCAGGTCCAGCTTCTCCACTTCAGAGCAAGGGATAACCCTACCTGTTGAACTCCTATTTTTTTTAACTCTGGCTGCTATTTCGCAGGTCTATCACTGTCTCCCCTGGCTGCCCTCTGTGTTCGGCTGTAGTCATGACAGGGTGGTGTTCAGGTGTCAGTGTTCTGAAGGGGTGTTTGTGCATAGCATTTATTTAAATAGTTCTTTATCCAAAAAAAACCCAAAAACCCAAGGAGAACTCCTTGTAAGGAGAAAACCAGGGCAGTAAGCCAAGGTTTGGGCTGAAGCTTTACTCCCTGATTATACTGGTTTTTAAAGCAGGAGCTTTTATAACACGCAACCATGAAGGAAATATCAGGAACTTGCAGTCGGAAGGGGTACGGTCATATTTGTTTGAAATCTGACTACATCAGCAATGTTGGTGGGACAGAAAATTCCCATGCCGAGCCTGGCCAAGAGTGTGTTGCTTCTCACGGCAGCCAGCCTGATGGTTTGGGAAGGCCAGAAACAAGACCTGGAGGCCATAGCCTTCCCTTGTTTTCTCCCAGTCAAAGTACACTGCATCTGAATGTGGAGGTTCCATTCTGCGATCTCGCCTGAGAGACTTCTCCTCTGTATATTTGACTTAACCCGTCTCTAAAAGCTGGTACCGCGGTGGCTCAGTGGTTAAAACGCTGAACTGCAAACCGGAAGGAAACTCGGCAGTTCGGCAGTTCGAGACCTGAGTGCCGCCTGATGGAGTGAGCGCCCATCTCTGGCCCCAGCTCCTGCCAACCTAGCTGTTCAAAAGCAAGAGACTGCAAGTAGATAAATAGGTACCGCTTCAGTGGAGAGGGAACAGCGTTCCATGCGCCTCGGCGTCCAGTCATGCCGGCCACATGACCACAGAAAAGTCTTCGGACAGCACTGGCTCTTCGGTTTGGAAACTGAGATGAGCACACCGCCCCCTAGAATCAGATTCGACTGGCTTTCAAGCGAGGGAAACCTTTCCCTAAAAGCCTAAGCTTAGAAGGAGCCTGGCACTGTGTATGTTCCAAGCCCATAATGTGTGTGTGTGTGTGTGGGGGGGGGGTGTTGTTCCTTATGGTTGCCACCTCCAGGTCGGGAAATTCTTGGCGATTTGGTGTTAGAGCCCGAGGAGGGTGGGTTTCGGGAGGGACCTCGATGGGGTGTAATGCCTTAGAGCCTATCCTCCAAAGCAGCCATTTCCCCCCTCCAGGGGAGCTGATCTGCCTAGTCTGGAGATCAGTTGGGATTCTGGGAGATCGCTAGGCCCCACCTGGAGGTTGGCAATCCTAGTGTTGCCTCCCCCGGCTTCTGCCTCTCCCTACCGGCCGACACCATCCTCAGTTTCCTAGTGATGATTGCTAGCGCCGTAATTGCTTCTGATAAGGACGAGTCTCACCCCCTCGGTTGCTACGGAGATGCTGAAGGTCATGACTGGGCCTGCTCTTGGCACTGAAATGTGGCGGGCCGGGGTGTGTGTGTGTGTGTGTGTGAAGGAAGAGAGGCGTGTTGGAGAAGGGTGCTGGGAGTGTGAAAGCTGCAGGAAGTGTGTTTGAAAACGCAAAGTGGGGGCCTCGTGGGTCCGCCCCTTGTTGACGCCCCTCGCAAGCCACCGCTCACTCGTAAGTGTGGTCCAGTCCCTGTCATCTCCTGGTAAGGGGTCTCAACTGATAGCAGCAAGGCTGTCTGATTTAGGGTTGCCAGGGACCCCCTGGCCACCGGTGGGGGATGTTGGGGTAGGGTTTCCAGATCCAGGTTGGGAAACTCACGGCGATTTGGGGATGGAGCCTGGGGAGGGCAAGGACCTCAGTGGGGTACAGTGCCAGAGAGTCCACCTTCCAAGGCATCCGTTTCCTCCAGGGGAACTGATCTCTGTAGTCTGAAGATGAGCTGCAATTCCAGGAGGTCCCCATGTCCCACCTGGAGGCTGGCATCCCTAGATGGGAGAGCAGGGAGGGTGCCGGTCCCCCCCCCCAGAATATTGATCTTGGTATTTCTTTAATTTACATTTAAAGACACACAAGCACACTCCAGCTGCCCAGAAAGAAGCACTGACAGATTGATCTCTGGGACCAATCTTGGTGAGAGACTTTGCCCCCCCGCCAAATTAATTTTTGAAGACGTTTGTGTTTTCCACAGAACACCTGGCGTTCCCCTGCCTGTCTCACAGTAGACAGTACAGAGCCCGAGACAGGAAGATCTGGCTTGGTAGCCAAGCGCTTCATGCGTAAGTTTCCAAAGGTTGGACCCCTGGCATTTCCGCTTAAAAGGACCTCAGAAGTGGGGAAAGACCCTCCTCTTTCCTGAGAGCCCAAGAGCCCTTGCTTGGCAATCAAGACAATATTGTGATGGGTTAAGAACATAAAAACATCAGAAGAGCCCTGCTGGATCAGACCAACTGACCATCCAGTCTGGTATCCTGTGTCACACAATGACCAACTGTTCCTCTGGAGGGCCAACCACAGGGCAGAGAGGCTGAGGCCTTCCCCTCATAAGAACCTAAGAAGAGCCCTGCTGGGTCAGACCAGTGAGGGTCCACCTAGTCCAGCATCCTGTCTCCCACAGTGGCCTCAGCCAGTTCCTCTGGAGGGCCAACCACAGGGCAGAGAGGCTGAGGCCTTCCCCTCATAAGAACATGAGAAGAGCCCTGCTGGATCAGATCAATGGTTCACCTAGTCCAGCATCCTGTCTCACACAGCAGCCAGCTAGTTCCTCTGGAGGGCCAGCAACAGGGCAGAGCGGCTGAGGCCTTCCCCCGAGGTTGTCTCCTGGCTCTGAGATTCAGAGGGTTCGTGCCTCTGAACATGGAAGTTCCCCTCAGTCACCATGGCTCATAGCTGCTGATAGCCCTATCCTCCCTGAATCTGTCTATAAGAACATACTGAAAGTTGCCACCTCTGGGTTGGGGAGTTCCTGGAGCATTTGGAGTGGATCTTGGGGAGGGCAGTTTTGGGAGACAGGAGGGACCTCAGTGGGAGGGACCACCCTCCGCTGAAGCCATCTTCTCCAGGGGAACTGAGCTCTGGAGATCAGCTGCAATCCCAGGAGATCTCCAGGCTCCCCCTGGAGTTCGGCAAGCCCAACTGAGCTGGCTTTGTGACCAGTCTGATGGAATCAGCGATGTCCGTTTTTGCTGGGGCTCAGCAGCAGAGCGCCTGTTTTGTGTTCAGAAGGTCTCCAGTTCAATCCCCGACGTCTCCATTGAGAAAATCTTAGGTGGCGAATCTGGGAAAGGCCTTCCTTGAGCCAAACGCCACTGCCCTACTAGAGAAGGTTACTGTGGGTTAGATGCACCACTTGGTATAAAGCAGTTTTTGTGTGTGCCATATGTACGGTTCCTGGACTATCATCCTCACTTCTCCCCTCTTGGGATACGAAGGGTCAAATGAGGCATAGATGAGGTAGTAAATCCAGGTGCTTTTTGTCCCATTCGCTGTCTCACTTCTGGCACTGGAACGGGAGAAAATACTGGAAGTCTCAGTAAGGAAAGGGAGGAGGCTGAGTTCAGTTCTCTTTTTCCCACATCCTTGTCTTTAAAAAGACACCCCCACCCCACCAATCTGACCCTGAGCTACAACGCAAAGAAAGGATTTTTAAATCACATTCGCAATTGGCAACGCTTCGGCCCCAAAACAGCTGGGGGGCAGACGGGTTGCATAAGATGCCTGTATTATTCAGCATTTCAGAATGTCCGTGATGGCGTTGCGGTCAGATGACCCTCTGTTTCCCCCCAAGGAACGATACGAAAAACAACAGTGAAAATTGGAATCTTTTCCAACTCTCGGTCCCAGTTTATAGCTGAATTCATTTCAGTTTTGTCTGCACAGTGTTATGGAAGAACCGCCCTTCTGGGCGACGCCTAAGCTCCTGTTTCACACCGTGAACAGCCAGACGGCCCTGGAAATGACAGGAGCGAGGCAGACTCCCCACCCGATGTGGCTGCCGAAAGCCGACATTGCTTGAGGCTGTTACTGCTGACATCTATTATTCCGAGGTTGACTGCTCCTGAACGTGGAGTCTCTCCTCTTAGCCGTGTCTGGATAACAGCTGCCGATGGGCCTGTGCGTAGGGTTGCCAGCCTCCAGGTGGGGCCTGGGGATATCCCGCTTTTACAACTGATCTCCAGCTGACAAAGATCAGTTCCCCTGGAGAAAATGGCTGCTTTGAAGGGTGGACTCTATGGCATTGTACCATGCTGAGGCCCCTCCCCTCCCCAAAGCCCACCTTCTCCTGGCTCCACCCCCAAAGTCTCCAGGTATTTTCCAACCTGGACTTGGCAACCCTACCTGTGCGCCTTAAATTTATCTATCAGGATTGCCTTCTCACATCAAGAGAAGACAAGACTCGCTGGGAAAGACAACAACTCTTAGAGAAAAGTTGAAGGCGGTAGGAAAAGAGGGGATAGATTGACTCAGTCGAGGAAGCCACGACCTTCAGTTTGCAAGACCTGAGCAAGGCTGTTCACAACAGGGCGTTTTGGAAGTCTTTAATTCATAGGGTCACCAACTTGACAGCACGTAACGCACGCTAGGAATTGCCCTGCTAGATCAGACCAAAAAGTCTTATCTGGTCCAGCATCCTGTTTCACAGAGAGGCCGACCTGATGTTTCCAAGAACCCCACAGGCCAGGTTTGATGATGGCCTCCCTCTGTGGTTTGGCTCCTCGTGTCTGCTATACTTCCTCTGAAAACGGAGGTCCCATGGGACCGTTGTGCCTGGTAGAGACATTTGGTGTCAAACCACTGTTTTTAAAAGCACTGAGTTTCGTTTGAGCATTTATGGAATCATAGAATCACACACAGAGCTGGGAGGGTCCCTACAGGCCATCTCGTCCCACCCCCTGCTCAGTGCAGGATCAGCCTAGAGCAGGGGTGGCCAACCTGTGGCTCGGGAGCCACATGCGGCTCTTTCACACATATTGTGCGGCTCCTGGCAGGGCGGCTGGGGAAGCAAAGGGGAGGCATGCTTTTTCTCTCTTTCTCCCTTCCTTCCTTCCTTCCCTCCTCCCTCCCATCTATTTGCTTTCCTAGTTTCTCTCTCTCTCTTTCTTTCCACTTCTTTAATTCTTTCTTTCCATCTCTCTCTTTCTCTCTCTCTCTCTCTCTCTCTCTCAATATCATTAGCAAACAAGTAATATCATTATCAATAACCGGTTTTCCTCGTTTGTTTTTATTTTTGGCAGTCCCATTTAACGTTAATAAAAAGCCAATTTGCATATTTTTAAAAATAAAAACGTGTGTGTGATATTTGTTCCTGTCTTGTGGCTCTCAGACATCTGACGTTTATTCTATGTGGCTCTTATGTTAAGCAAGGTTGGCCACCCCTGGCCTAGAGCATCCCTGACAAGTGTTTGTCCAGACGCTGCTTGAAGACTACCAAGGAGGGGGAGCTCACCACCTCCCCCAGCAGCTGATTCCACTGCTGTACAACTCTGACTGTCAAAAAGATCCCCCCTAAGATCCAGCTGGTACTTTCCTGCCCTTCATTCAAACCCATTCTCACGAGTCTTCTCCTCTGCTGCCCACAGGAACAGCTCCCTGCCCTCCACCAAGTGACAGCCCTTCCAACACTTGTCCCCTCTCAGCCTCAATCATGTCCCCCCTCAGCCTCCGCTTCTCCAGACTGAACATTCCCCAGTCCCTCATCAGCCTTTCCTCGCAAGGCTTCTTGGTCTCCAGGCCCCCGATCATCCTTGTCGGTCTCCTCTGCACCTGCTCCATCCTGTCCACATCCTCCGTAACTGTACATAAGACTCTAGGCACGGCCTGACCGATGCAGGGTACAGCAGGACTGTCACAGGACTATCACTTCCTTAGGAGGCTTAGGGTTACTCCTAAGGAATGTGTTCTGTGTGCTCTAGAGTAGGATGGAGTGTTGCCATTGTGCATTCACAGAGCCTCCGTCACCTTAGAAAAATTGCTCTGTTGGATCAGACGGAGGGTTCCTCCTGTCCTGTCCAGAGGCCTGTCAGATAAGCTAACGTAAGAACAGAAGAGAAGCCAATGTTGGATCAGGCCAGTGGCCCATCCAGTCCAACACTCTGTCACATAGTGGCCAAAAACACCAGGTGCCCTCAGGAGGTCCCCCAGTGGCGCCAGGACACTAGAAGCCCTCCCACTGTTGCCCCCCCCCCAAACACCAAGAATACAGAGCATCACTTGCCCCAGACGGAGAGTTCCTGTCTATACTTAGTGGCTAATAGCCACTGATGGACTTCTGCTCCATATGTTTATCTAATTCCCTCTTGAAGCCGTCCATGCTTGTAGCCGCCACCACCTCCTGTGGCAGTGAATTCCACGTGTTCATCACTCTTTGGGTGAAGAAGGACTTCCTTTTATCCATTCTAACCCGACTGCTCAGCAATTTCATGGAGTGCCCACGAGTTCTTGTATTGTGAGAAAGGGAGAAAAGGACTTCTTTCTCTACCTGCTCTATCCCATGCATAATCTTATAAACCTCGATCATGTCACCCCTCAGCTGTCGTTTCACCAAGCTAAAGAGCCCCAAGCGCTTCAACCTGTCTTCATAGGGAAAGTGTTCCAACCCTTCTACCATTCTAGTTGCCCTTTTCTGCACTTTTCCCAATCCTATCTCTTTCTTGAGGTGTGGTGACCAGAACTGTACACAGTACTCCAAATGAGGTTGCACCATCGATTTATACAGGGGCATTATGATACTGGCTGATTTGTTTTCAGTTCCCTTCCTAATAACCCCCAGCATAGCATTGGCCCCTTTCACTGCAGACGCACACTGTCTCGACATTTTCATTGAGTTATCTACTATGACTCCGAGATCTCTCTCTTGGTCAGTCTCCGCTTTAGAAGTTCCCGGGTGATAGCGTCCCCTCATGTTGGTCCCATGCCCCTGTGAGTCAGGAGTAAACTGCCCCGGTGTACGGAGGTTCTATTAAGCCACCGTAGCGAATTGCCATTGACAGACCCATCTTCCTTCGTGAATTTGCCTGCTTGCCATATCTGATGGCAAAACCGTCTGGCCCCCCTGTGGATGCCCAAAGTCTACAGACCAGGTGGGGGTATCTATGTATATGGGGATTCCTCCGCTGTGCAGAAAAAAAATGATTTTATGAATTCCCCAAAAGAACAAAGGCTAAACAAACTGGCCTAGTGAGGACTGAGCAGAACCTAGGAGGCTTGGAGTCCGGAGAACAGCTGAGACTTGGGGGAAACTGGGAGGGAGGAGAAATCCAAATTCTCTCTCTCTCTCTGGTTTGTTGGGGGTTTTTGTATTTTTTCATGCACCTGGAAGTCATGGCGACCTCTGGTGACTGACCCCTACTGGAGGCCTGGAGGATATTCAGAGAGGTGGCTGAATTAAGCCTGCCCCCACCTCCCGACAGCTGGTATTCCTTGGAGATCTCCCATCCAAGTACTTTGCCAGGGTCGGCCCTGCTTAGCTTCTGAGATCTGACAAGACCGGGCTTGCCTGGGCTATCCAGGTCAGGGCAAGAAGTCCACCTTCTCAAGGACCCGAGATCTTGCCAAATCAAGGAGGAAGGTTTCCTCCCCACATTTCTTCTCCGCCCCACGGAGTCCTTTTTAAAAAAAACAAGCAATCTGAACCATTTGCTCACAATCCCCTTTGGCTTCCTGGATTTGAGTCTTTCGTCAGTTGCGGATGATCCTGATTCTCCTGTTAGTAAGATTCCTTTTTTCTACCCCCCTCCCAATTAATTTATTTTGTTTAATCTTTAGCATGCCCTTCTCCCCACTGGGGACCAGAAGCAGCTTACAAAAACTGCTGAGACAATTTAAAGAAAGTAAACAAATGAAAACAGTTTGAGAGGAATCAGCCCCCAAACCAAAAGGTACATAAGCCATCCCGGGCTGGGCTGGTATCCTCTGGGCTCGTCAAAGGCTGAGAGCCAGTTTGGTGTAGTTATTAAGAGCGCAGAGTCTAATCTGGGAGTACTGGGTTTGATTCCTCACTCCTTCACATGCAGCCACCTGGGTGACCTTGGGTCCGTCACAGTTCTCTCAGAGCTGTTCTCTCAGGAGCAGTCCTCGAGAGAGCTCTCTCAGCCCCACCTACCTCCCAGAGTGTCTGTTGTGGGGAGGGAAAGAAGATTATAAGCTGCTCTGAGACTCCTTCAGGTAGTGAAGGACAGGGGTATAAATCCAATCTCCTCCTCTTCCTCTTCCTCCTCCTCCTCCTCCTTCGTCTTCTTCTGTTTGGAAGACCTGAGCAAAGCTGTTAACTGATAGGATGTTTTGGAGCCAGTTTGGTGTAGTGGTTAAGAGTGGTGGACTCTAATTTGGAGAACCGAGTTTGATTCCCCACTGCTCCACATGCAACCAGCTGGGAGACCTTGGGCCAGTCACAGTTCTCTCAGAGCTCTCTCAGGCCCATCTACCTCACAGGGTGTCTGTTGTGGGGAGAGGAAGGGAAGGAGATTGTAAGCCACTCTGAGACTCCGAGTGAAGGGTGGGGTATAAATACAATCTCCTCCTCCTCCTCTTCCTCCTTCTTCGTCGTCTTCTGCTTGGAAGACCTGAGCAAAGCTGTTAACTGAGCAAGGCTGTTAACCAGTGAGGGTCCATCTAGTCCAGCACCCTGTCTCACAGAGGGGCCTCAGCCAGTTCCTCTGGAAGGCCAATAACAGGGCAGAGAGGCCAAGGCCTTCCCCTCATAAGGACATCAGAAGAGCCATGCTGGGTCAAACCAGTGAGGGTCTATCTAGTCCAGCATCCCATCTATGCCTGTGGCCATCACTACATCCTCTGGCAGCGAATTCCACATTTTAATCACTCTCTGTGTAAAGAAGTATTTCATTTTGTCCGTCCTCAACTTACTGCCCATCACTTTCCCTCGGTCAGGGCCACCAAGGCAGCTAACAGCTTGAAAACATCCATACTAAAACACGTCTTGAAAGCCGTTAAAATCAAACAGGAAATGTGTCATTCAAACAATTAAAGCCATGTTAAAACACACATATAATATATGTGAGCGTTAAGTGCTTATGGCGACTTCGGAAGTGCAAAAAAAAAGGGTATTTTTCAGTTCAGGTCTATTGGACCCCGCCCCCCAAAAAATCTGGTACTTATGAAAAATCCTGGATCCCAATACTAGTATGGTATTTGGATCTAGGATTTTTCAGAAATCCCGAATTTTTTCAAGTTGAATAGACAGAGGAGGAGGAGGAGGAGGAGGAAATTTGATTCATACCACACCCTTCACTCGGAGTCTCAGAGTGGCTTTCCCTTCTCCTCCCCACAATAGACACCCTGTGAGTGAGGCAGGTGGGACTGAGAGAGCCCTTTCGAGGACTTCTCTTGAGAGAACAGCTCTGAGAGAACTTCTGACTGACCCAAGGTCGCACCAGCAGCTGCATGTGGAGGAGTGAAGGATCAAATCTCATTCTCCCAGATTTTAAAAGCCAGCCCGACCCTGGGGCTGGCTTGGCTTGTCCTGCAGCATGGTTTCCAGGAGAAGCTGGTCCCAGGATCTGTCTGCAGCTGGGAGCTTTCAGCGCCCGCCATCCTGGCCAATCCTGGGCTGGCTCCTCTTGCAGCTTGGTTTGAACGGAGCCGCAGGAGGAGCCGGCTCCAACCGAGGCGGCGCGGAGCTCTCAGCTTCCTCCACCCATTCGGTATAGCCGATTATACCCGAATAAAAATCGGGTTTTATTTGAGCTCAGCTATACCGGTAGCCGATCATATCCTCTGATCTGTATTCGGGTTAAATAATAGAGTCAATCCATCTCCTGGTGGGCCTTCCTCTTTTCCTGTTTCCTTCCACTTTTCCTAGCGTTATTGTCTTTTCCACTGTGTCTCCTCTTCTCATAATGTGTCCAAAGCACGATAGCCTCCGTTTGGCCGTTTTAGCTTCTAGGTAGAGCCCGGGCTTGATTTGATCTAGAACCCACTGATTCATCTTTCCGGCGATCCATGGTATAGCCAGTATGAAACATCTCTGATTCTGTGAACTTGAGCAGATCACGAGATGGGAAGGCAGGAAGGGCTGCATTGGTGCTTAGTTCTCGTGGGTCTTTCTGACACCCCCAGGGAAATGCTGATCACCTCTTCAGGGTCAGGCGGTACTTCTTCTCTGAGTTTCTCTCAGTTTGGCTGGAGATCCTGGAGGGGGGGGGGTTGTCCTCTTCTGGGCTTGGAGCAGGGCTCACTGGGGTGTGGGGGGGGAGGTGCAGGCGGTTGGACTAGATGACCCTGCAGGTCCCTTCCAGCTCTATGATTCTATTATTCTTCTATGATTCCCGAACACATAACGTGCAGTTCAAAGGCCCAAGTATATTTGCGACGATGCCCCAGGGGGACTGTCACAGTGACTTCGTGCCATCCCTGACCTCTACCCCCATTGGTTCCCTCTCTCTGGAGCCACTCCGCGTGTCCTGGATTCCCAGCGCCGGCTGGGGAGGATCCGTCCTCCGCTTGCCCTTCTCCTCTCCCCGCAGATTCCATAATAAGAGCTACTTTGCCCGTTAATCTCCTTTCCCCTTTTCTGGTTTGGTTTATATCTGTTTTTTGCTCAGTTAATGGTCTTGGCAGGGCCACTTCGGAGGAAAACAAGCAGCCGGGACTGCTCTTCTCTCCACACATGGCGGTGAAGCTTCGCAACTGGGGAAGCAAGGCTTCCCAGCCAGGGTTTGTCCTTCGGAAGCCAGATTGCTACTCGTCGTCGCGCCAGAAGTTTCTGGACGGAGGCGGGGACGGCCCAGGGACAGAACTGGCAGCTGTAGAGAGCAACACAGATGGCGATCACTCTGCGCCAAAATCGAACTTCCTGAGAAAGTCAACTTTCATTTTTTTTTTCAAAATCCCCCCCCCCCCCAAGTTTCTAGCCCTCATGGATAGGAGTTGATGCTTGGCATGGTGTGGGCACAGTGGCCGCTGGCATCTCACAGGCAAGAGATGGGGCTGAATAAAATGTTCAGTGATTGGGGGGCAGCAGAGCTTTGATGCCCCTCCCCGGGATTAGCAAACCCAGAACAGGCCCGTAGCCATGATTTCTTTGCTCGAGGGCATTTAAATTTTTAAGAGGCAGTTCAATTACAGTTAATTAATCTGCATGCCTGTCTTTAAAGGGAGAACCTCCGAGTCTGTTTCTAGCCCTTCCTTTCAAGGGACAGGGCCGTGAGCACATCATTTCCTAGGAAAAGGCAGCTCAGAGGACATTTAATTGCTTCCAGAAGGCGTTTAAATGCCTTTTGAGTTCCCCTCCACAGGGCAAGAAAGCTCAGAAGGGCACTCAAGAGTGGCACCTTCAGTACATCTCCAAGAATCCCCCTTCCTGCTAGCCCAGTCCTGCTCTAGACCTCCCAGGTCATGGGGAGTCTTTCCAAAGCCCTTGGGAAACACACAAAGGGTCATATGGGGGGGTTTTCTTCAAAAATAAGGTTTCTACACATACACAAATACAAAAAAATACACCCCCCTCCCAAATAAGGTTTCTGGTATGGCTATTGGGGGGGGAGGCTTTTAATTAAGGGGGCAAAGCCCCCAAATGCCCAGCCGTAGCTACGGTCCTGACCCAGGATGAATTCTACGAAATACAAGAAAGCGCAGCTTGCAAAAATCTGGCTGTTTACAGGAAGACAATTTGGATTTCCCGGATGATCAGATACGGAATACACACCGCTTGGAAAGTAGCTAAGCGTAGGAATCGGCACGGCGTGGAGATTTAAAACCGTAAGCAAGAGCTCTGCGGGATCGGACCGAGGTTCCGTTCAACAAAGAGCCACTTTTCTCCATCGCAAAGAAGGCATCCCCCGTTGGAGGCAGTCTTTTTTTGCTTGAAGGGAAGCTTGTAGAACTGGGGGTTACAGGATCCAACCCCCTGTTTTCAACTGGCTCCGGTCCACGAGGAAGATAGGAACGCAACAGGCCTCCCCTTCAACTGGTATTCAGAGGTAAACTGCCTCTGAACTTGGAGGTCCCACTTAGGTACATGGCTACAAGCTGCTCATAAGCCCTGCCTCCTTTGTCGTCTAAGCCGGGACTTTTATGGTGAGGGTGTTCATAACCTGACCTGGATGGCCCAGAGTAGCCCGATCTCATCCGATCTCAGAAGCTAAGCAGGGTCGGGCCTGGTTTGTACTTGGATGGGAGACCACCGAGGAAGCCCAGGGCTGCTACACAGAGGCAGGCAATGGCAAAATCATCTCTCTTAGTCTCTTGCCTTGAAAACCCCAAGGGGGCTGCCATGAGTCGGCTGTGATTTGACCTCACTTTCACCCCCACCACTCATGGGTAATGGGTAATGGCACCTTTGGAGGGGGGGAGCTCTCCTAAGTCCTGAAAGGGGGAATTCGTGGAACTCGGTGCCACCTTGTATACAAGCGTGGGCACTTTGTAAAAACCGAAAAGCACTGCCCCAAATTCATTCTTTATGAGTCACTCCAACCTCCACCTTTCAGAAGGCAGCCAGTTCCTTCCACAAAGAAGTGTTTTCTGATGTCCCAGCCAAAGATCTCTCTCTGCCACCACGAGGACCAGCAAACTTGAAATTCTCGGGACTTCCGCTCCCTTGTGAGGAAAGCTTTCCCATGCACTGAAAAAACCTCCAGGAAGCGGTCCTTTTTATTGACTCGGGTTCTTGTTTCATCTTGTACCCCGTCGGCCTAAGAACATAAGAAATTAGTAGGCACACTGATGAACAAAATCTATTGACGAAGACTCAGCATGGGTTCTGTAAGGGAAGATCTTGTCTCACTAACCTGTTAGTGTTCTTTGAGGGAGTGAACAAACATGTGGACAAGGGGGACCCAATAGGTGTTGTTTACCTTGACTTCCAGAAAGCTTTTGATAAAGTTCCTCATCAAAGGCTCCTAAGTAAGCTCAATAGTCACGGGATAAAAGGACAAGTCCTTTTGTGGATCAAAAATGGGTTAATTAAAAGGAAACAGAGAGTGAGTATAAAAGGGCAATTGTCTCAGTGGAGGGAGGTAAGCAGTGGGGTACTGCAGGGATCAGTACTTGGTCCGATGCTTTTTAACTTGTTTATTAAAGATTTGGAGTTGGGAGTAAGCAGTGAAGTGGCTAAATTTGCAGATAACACGAAGTTGTTCAGGGTGGTGAGAACCAGGGAGGATTGTGAGGCACTCCAAAGGGATCTCTCGAAGATGGGCGAGTGGGCATCAACGTGGCAAATGGGGTTCAGTGTGGCCAAGTGCAAAGTAATGCACGTTGGAGCCAAAAATCTTAACTATGAATACATGTTGATGGGGTCCGAACTGGCGGAGACTGACCAAGAGAGAGATCTTGGAGTCGTAGTAGATAACTCAATGAAAATGTTGAGACAGTGTGTGACTGCAATGAAAAAGGCCAATGCTGTGCTGGGGATTATTAGGAAGGGAATTGAACACAAATCAGCCAGTATCATAATGCTCCTGTATAAATCGATGGTGTGACCTCATTTGGAGTACTGTGTACAGGTCTGGTCGCCACACCTCAGAAAAGATATTATAGCATTGGAAAAAGTGCAGAAAAGGGCAACTAGAATGATAAAAGGGTTGGAACACTTTCCCTACGAAGAAAGGTTGAAGCGCTTGGGGCTCCTTAGCTTGGAGAACGATGGCTGAGGGGTGACATGATCGCGGTTTATAAGATTATGCATGGGATAGAGCAGGTCAGGAAAGAAGTAGTTTTCTCCCTTTCTCACAAGACAAGAACTCGTGGGCACTCCATGAAATGGCTGAGCAGTCGGGTTAGAATGGAAAAAAGGAAGTCCTTCCCTCAAAGGGTGATTAACATGTGGAATTCACTGCCACAGGAGGTGGCGGCGGCTACAAGCGTGGACGGCTTCAAGAGGGAATTAGATAAACATCTGGAGCAGAGGTCCATCCGTGGCTATTAGCCACAAGGTATAGATAGGAACTCTCAGTCTGGGGCAAGTGACGCTCTGTCTTCTTGGTGCTTGGGTGGGGCAACAGTGGGAGGGCTTCTAGTGTCCTGGCCCCACTGCTGGACCTCCTGGTGGCACCTGGTGTTTTTGGCCACTGTGTGACACAGAGTGTTGGACTGGATGGGCCACTGGCCTGATCCAACATTGGCTCCTCTTCTGTTCTTCTGTTCTTAATCTGATTGGTGGTGGATTTCCACCGTCTTTAGACAGAGGCCTTTCCTCTCGCTGTGGGGTCAGAGATTCTTTAAACCAGACGTACGTGGCATAAAACCTGGGACCATTTGTGCGCAGGCGGCGTGTCCAGCCTGCCACAGTCACACATTCCACAGCTGTGGGGCTCTCTCACCTAGATTCTCAGTGAATGCGGCACTGTTTCCGAGAGGGGAAGGATTGAATGGCTAAACCTTGTCTCTTCTATCCCTCCCTCTCCCTTACAAGAAATCCTCCCCCCCCCCCCCTTTCCTCAGATGCCTGCCAGCAAGATGTCAAAAACACCATTAGCAATTCACTCCATAGAGATTCATTCTCTGGAATCGGTAGCAGGGCTTTCGCAATTTTTCATGTAGTTTCTCACCACCGGAAAAAAAAAAATACCGCGTGCTTTCTCTCTGGAAGGCACCCCGGCTGGCTCCGAGCTTCCCCTCTGTTCTGGTGCTTTCCGGGAGCTCGTAGAGAGACGTCCATCCAAAATGATTCAGCTGGAGGATCACAGCGGCATTTGGGGATCATCAACTCTAGGAGAGGAGGCGGTTCAGTCGATCAGCGATGCCAAACCAGCCCGGCCTTAATCTCCCAGCTCATGTCCAGGAAAGGGCTTGGAAAGCCATCTGGGTTGTAGCAAGGACTTCTGCTATGATGGTCCAATTCCTGTGGCTTCAGACCCGGCTACTTGTGGCCTGTGGTGTTCAAGATGCATTTATTTGGGGTGTGTGTACTGAGTGCTATCAAGTCGCTCCTGAATTATAAGAACATAAGAGAAGCCAGTGCTGGATCAGACCAATGGCCCATCCAGTCCAACACTCTGTCACACAGTGGCCAAAAACATCAGGTGCCCTCAGGAGGTCCAGCAGTGGGGCCAGGACACTAGAAAACCTCCTACTGCTGCCCCCCCCCCCTCCAAGTGACCTTGTGAGTCAACATTCTCCAAAATGCCCTCTCATTAACAGCCTTGCTGGGGTCTTGCAAACTGAAGGCCATGACTGCCTTGGTTGAGTCCTCCATTTTATACTCACAATAACCCTGTGAGGTAGGTTAGGCTGAAAGAGTGTGACTGGCCCAAGGTCACCCAACGAGTTTCCAAGCGGGGGTTTGAACTCAGGTCTGAGAGATTTGAACTCAGGTCTGAGAGCCAGTTTGGTGTAGTGATGAAGTGCGCGGACTCTAATCTGGGAGAACCGGGTTTGATTCCCCACTCCTCCACTTGCACCTGCTGGATGACCTTGGGCAAGCCATAGCTTTGTACCAGCTGTTCTCTCAAGGCCAGTTGTCTCAGAGCTCTCTCAGCCCCACCTGCCTCACAGGGTGTCTGTTGTGGGGAGGGGGAGGGAAAGGAGTTTGTGAGCCGCTCTGAGATGTTGAGTGAAGGGCGGGGTATAAATCCAATCTCTTCTCTTCTTCTTCAGATACTGGTCCGATGCTCTTAGCCACTACACCACAAAGTTTTTGGAGCCCCTTTGAAATGTTCCTCCCTTTTCTGTCTCTTGTCTCAGCCCCCTTAGTCTTTGCCTTGGCCCTTTAAAAAGACACGTTTTCATTCAATCAGGCAGCAGAGGGTTAGAAATAAGCTATTGTTAATGGCAAACTAACAGCAGGCAGCTGGCAGCGTCTCGAAAGTTCCGCATCCCTAGGTGTTGGACATGTATTGTCTACGAACAAAGTCTGCCTTCCACTTTCACAATCTTATCATGTAAATATATGCAGATTTAATCGATGGGTTAAAGCACTCGATTGGATCACCTAATTCTTTTTTCCCCCTTTTAAAAAAATCTAGAGCAATGCTCACATCCATTTTTGCATGCAGATTCAAACAAGAGAATCCTCCCTGAATCGCCTTCTAGCTGCACAGAGATTGTGCGTTCCTGAAGGCCGCCTTTTCAGCCCTGCTTTTTCTGGTTGCAGAGCCGGCCTGGACGCAAACCGGCAACTCTGCCATCTAGGCCTTGTGGCCGAGAGCCACTGATGAACCTCTGCTCCACACGTTTATCCAATCCCCTCTCGGAGCTGTCTGTGCTTGTAGTCGCCACCACTTCTTGTATAGAGAGCCAGTTTGGTGTAGTGGTTCGGAGCGCGGACTCTAATCTGAGAGAACCGGGTTTGATTCCCCACTCCTCCACATGCAGCTGCTGGGGTGACTGTGGGTCAGTCATAAGCTCTTTCAGAGCTGTTCTCTCAAGGGCAGTCCTGGAGAGAGCTCTCTCAGCCCCACCTACCTCATAGGGTGTCTGTTGTGGGGAGGGGAAGGGAGAGGAGATAGTAAGATGATCTGAGACTCCTTCGCATAGGGAAGGGCCGGGTATAAATCCAATCTGTTCTCTTCATATCTCTAAAAAAACCTTTGGGACACCCCCTCCCTGAAAAGGACTGGGAGAGAATGCATATTTGGGACCGCAAACTCATTTCTCCTTGATGCACGTTAACCACCCGAATGAATTAGCTGACTGAGGGGTTGAGCAAAAGAAATCCGTGGCCCACTTAGCCCAGGATCGATAATGTTGACTAGCAGTTGCTTTCTGAGGACTCGAGGCTGAAGTCTTTCCTGACATGTGTTTTGTACGATCCTTTTTAACTGGAGGTTCCGGCTCCGGACTGACTGGAGAGCCAGTCTGGTGTAGTGGTTAAGAGCGCGGACTCTAATCTGGGAGAACCGGGTTTGATTCCCCACTCCTCCACATGCAACCAGCTAGGTGACCTTGGGTCAGTCCCAAGTTCTCTCCGAGCTGTTCTCTCCGGAGCAGTCCTCGAAAGAGCTCTCCCAGCCCCACCTACCTCACAGGGTGTCTCTTGTTGGGAGGGGAAGGGAAAGGAGATTGTAAGCCGCTCTGAGCCTCCTTTGAGTAGTGAAGGGCGGGGTATAAATCCAATCTCCTCTTCTTCTCCTCTTGTATCTTCCTGCCTCCTGAGCAGTTTATGCATGAGAAGCAGGTGCTCTGTCACTGAGCTACAAGTCCTAGTCTAAGGGGAAGACAGGAGAGATGCCTGCAAAATCATGAATGGCCTGGAAAGAACTGAATGGACAGCCCCCCCCCACATAATACCTGAACTGCAGGCTGAAAGGATCCATTAAATGAGGGATTTCCCTACTTTAAGGCATAGTTAGGGCTGAAATGGA
Source organism: Lepidodactylus listeri (assembly GCA_029233225.1). NCBI lineage: Eukaryota > Metazoa > Chordata > Lepidosauria > Squamata > Gekkonidae > Lepidodactylus > Lepidodactylus listeri. The sequence continues at coordinate 154,795,131 of JARCFY010000003.1, forward strand.
AATGCTGATCCATGTGGGTGACCCTCCTGGCCAGCTGCTCCAACTTTCTTAAAGAGACATGTACCTCTTTCTACATTTCATCACATTTTTCTGTTTGTTCGTTTGTTTAGTTTCTTTGATTTAGAACCAAAACTGTGTAGTGTTCGGACTAGGACAGGGGTGGCCAAACTTGCTTAACGTAAGAGCCACACAGAATAAGTTTGGGAGCCACAAGACACGAACACACACATTTTAATTGGAAAAAATATGTAAATTTGCATATTAAATCAGAGACAAATGCCTTCTCCGAGCCGAGCCAGTCTGCTGGTGTGGCGGGGCTTGGAGAACACATTTAACTTTAGATGGGGAGGGAGGGGAGAAAGACAGAAAGAAGAATGGAAAGAAAGCAAATAGGGGGGAGGGAGGGAGAGGCAGAAAGAAAACAACTTTAAATGTGTCCTCCAAGCCCCCCCCCCATGCCCCCACACTGGCTGGCTTGGCTTGGAGAAGGGATTTAAAGAGACAATTGCCTCCTCAAAGCCTGCCGGCTGGGGAGGAGGGCTTTGAGAATGCATCTAAAGTTGTTTCCTTTCTTTGCTTCCCCCCACCTCAAGCCTACCCAGGGAGGGGAACACTGGCTGGGGAAGGCAAGACCGATCAGGGAAGCATGCCTCCCCTTCGCTTCCCCAGCCGCCCTGCCGGGAGCCACACAGTGTGTGTGAAAGAGCCGCATGTGGCTCCCGAGCCACATTTTGGACACCCCTGGACTAGGATCTGGGAAATCCAGGTTCAAATCCCCAACTCATGCCACGGAGGCTCATTGGGTGACCTTGGGCCAGTCACATGCTCTCAGCCCGACCTCCCTCACAGGGTTGTTGTGGGGATGAATAGATGAGAGGAAAACGATGTAAGCAGCTTTGGGTCCCCATTTTGAGGGGAAAGTGGGGTGTGAATGAAGTAAATAAGAAAGTAGGACTAGTTTTTCACGCAGGATGAGGCAGCCTGTGAACTTCTAGCTTGTCACCGGTTTGGACTGTAGAGAGCGGAAAACACTATTGTTGAAAATTCCTCTATGTAAAAACAAAAAACACTCTTGTGTCAGGAAGCAATTTTTCTCCAGGCCAGTTTGGCCGGGGATCCTGGAGGTTTTTTGTCATCTTCTGGGCACGGAACAGGGGGTCACGGGTGTGTGTGAGGGGGAGGTATTTGTGAATTTCCTGCCTTGTGCAGGGGTTGGACTAGATGACCCTGGAAGTCCCTTCCAACTCTATGATTCTGTGTATGTTAAAAGAAACAAATAATCTATTGCCTCATGGAGAAAGGCCGAACACAATCTGCATACTAAGTTTCTAGTATACAGGAAGAGAAGAAGAGATTGGATTTATACCCTGCCCTTCCCTACCCGAAGGAGTCTCAGAGCAGCTTACAAACGCCTTTCTCTCCCCCCCCCGCCCCCACAACAGACACCCGATGAGGTAGGTGGGGCTGACAGACACGGCTCTTTTTCAAGAACAGCTGTGCCAGAACTACGGCTTGCCCAGGGTCATCCAGCCAGGTGCAAGTGGAGGAGTGGGGAATCAAACTCGGCTCTCCCAGATTAGAGTCCGCGCACTTAACCACGACACCAAACTGTCTCTTTATCTAGACCTGATCAGGGAGGGAATTACATTTTGGGGGGAAACAAAGAAAACATTTCTGTCTGACCTAACGAACTACATGTTTACGCTGACAAGAGAAAAGGCTTCACCGCTTCTGCTTCTGCTTCCTCTGTAACAAAGAACAGAAGACCTACAGGAAGCGTGCAAAAGAAATGCGTGCATGATCGAAGCCCTTCTTCAGAGTGATGTATTGACTGGCCAATAGAGAGGTTACAGACCACTTCCTTTTACTAATCACCACCCACACGTTCCCCAAGCTTACTTATCCCTAAGCAGTGTTCCCTCTAAGCTGAGTTAGTGTGAGCTAGCTCGCAGTTTTTCAGCCTCCAGCTCACACATTTTTACTTCGCTCAGGAAGGCGGGCTCCGGAGCGAACTGATTCATGCAGCAGCCAAAGCGCTCACTCACAGCTTTAATGCCAGTAGCTCACAAAGTAGAATTTTTGCTCACAAGACTCCACAGCTTAGAGGGAGCATCGTCCCTAAGTCTGTCGGTTGCTGGCAACGTCCTGTTTACATGCAAACACCAATTTAACTCTTTTGAGACTGAAATGTTGGCAATTGGAGCTGATATCCCAACAACAGGTTTAAGGGATCATGGACTAATTTGCACACTTAAGTTTGGGATCCGCTAAATCGACTTGGCGCTTTTCGAAATAAACCTCCCAATGCAATAAAAAGCCGGGACGGAGCGCCCCTGTCATTCTCAAGGCTGCATGGATCTTAGCTGCGCAAGGTGTCCTGCACACGAAGCATCAACACAACTATAAATGAAAGCTTCCCCCCCCCCCCCCCCGCTTTTTGGAAGACCTTGTGGAAGTAGAAGCCGGCTTGTAATTCTGGAAACTCCCGTTGGGGCTTGACTTTTAAAACACTGATGCAAAATGGACTGGTAGTTGTTAAAACTGAATGAACTGAACGTTATTGTTATACTGAATGCACTGAATATATGTACCTGACAAGGATGTTATAAACAGCACGTAATGCACTTTATGGAATGATAAGTTACAAATAGAACACGTTAATTCACAAAAGTTTCTTTTGTGTCTATTTTTTGCTACTTGACCACCTGGAGGTTGGTAACCCTGACTTCCCCCGATGCAGTGCTCACCCCTCTCACCGGCTTTTGGGATTCCATCTTTCTCCCCTTTCCTAGCTGTGTTGTCCTTCAGGGCTGGAAACCCCCCACCCCCCACCCCAATTTACTTTCAAAACGTCACCTGTGGGTTTTTGAAAATGCTGCCTCTGGCACCTGGCACAAAATTCTGCACCAGCGTTGACCGTTCGCAGGGCTCGTTGTGATCTCGGCAGTCAGGGATAAATCTCCCAGGTGCGGCCGAGGGCTCTGCGAATTCATGCCAGGCGTGCCAGAGGAAATCCCTTCAGACCCAGAGTCAGAGTGACCTTTCCCTCTCCAGCCATCCGGAAAATGAGTCTTTTAGCACCTAAGGCTTCCTCCCTGACACGGCTGGCAGATCTCAGAGCCGTGGAGACACACGCGGCAGCTCCCGCCGAGTGAAATCTCGCCACTTTGCAGCAGAGCAGGAACGGCGAGAAAAACCCCCGTTTGGCTGAAGCGATGGGACTTCTGGTTGCTATTTAAAACCGGGGGCCTTCTCGGCCGTCGCAGTTTGAAGCACGCCGGGAAAAAAAAGACAACTTCCAATGTAATGTGTGAACGAGACAGAGACGTATCATAGAGGCAGACCGGTCGGAGAACTGGGATAGCCTTCGGGATGGAGATCGGGGCCGGTTCAAGCTAGTTTGCTGCCCCGGGTGAAAGTTGCCCTGAACGGGTGGGTCCAGGCTAACCTGAGGCAAGCTAGGCAAGGCCAGCCCCAGTTAGGACTTGGATGGGAGACCACCAAGGAAGTCCAGGGTCGCTACGCAGAGGCAGGCAAGGGCAAACCGCCTCCGAACGTCTCTTACCTTGGAAACTCCACCAGGGGGACGCCGTAAATCGGCCGTGGCTTGAGGCCGAAAAAAGAAAGAAAGGTGAAAATGGCTTTCGTCTCCTTGCCGGCAGCTTTGTGGCTGCAAATCTTCTGTGGAATTGAAGATGCAGCTGAAATCGCAAAGCTACAATCCTGGGAAATAAACCACAGAGGAAGCCATTCAAACACAAGGAACGGTCAATCAGTTTTTGTTTTCTTTGTTTAAGAAAAAGGTCATTTAAAATGTATGACCCGTATAGCCCTGGCTGGCCTGATCTTAGCAGATCTTGCAAGCATTTGGATAAAAGACCTCTAAGGAAGCCCAGGGCTGCTACGCAGAGGCAGGCAAGGACAAGCCACCTCTGAACGTCTCTTGCCCTGAAGAAACGTACAGGGTCGCCATAAGTCAGCTGCGACTTGACAGCGCTTTCCGCCACCACAGGTGAAAAAAAAAACTTACGAGGATGGTTAAAAACCGCACCCAAAACCTCAACCCGAAAACGAGAAATCTAAGCGAAGAACTCGCTGTTCAGAAGCACAGGTTCCTCCCCAATGGGGACTCAAGGCAATTCACGTCGTTCTCCTCTCCTCCCTGTTATCCTCTCAACAACAACTCTGTGAGGTAGGCTAGGCTGAGGGTGTGCGATGGGCTTAGTGTCACCCAGCAAACTTCCAAGGAGAATGGGGATTCGAACCTGGGTCTCCCAGATCCTAGGTCAACAATCTAGCCAGTATACCATACTGGCTGTCCTACCACCAATTATAAACTGATTGTCCTGGCTTGGGGCAAGTGGAGTCTGTTTTGGAGGCAGAAAGTGTCAGGTTCAGTTCTGGCCTTCGCCAGGCAGTGGATCTAAAGTAGGAAGTGTTGGCATAGAACCTTTTCTGCCTGAGACTCTCTGGAGAGCCACCGCTTATTAAGAGATGCCAAGGATTGAACCTGGGACCTTCTGCATCCCATGCAGATGCTCTACCGCTGAGCCACCGCTCTACCCCTTAATAAGCACAGATGAAGCTGCCTTATATCGAGTCCAGCCCTTGCTCCATCGAGGAGCAAGTTGTGTATTCCGACCAGCAGCGGCTCTCTAGGTATAATGGTTTGGTGTAGTGGTTAGGAGCGCGGACTCTGATCTGGGAGAACTGGGTTTGATTCCCCACTCCTCCCCATGCAGCTGCTGGTGTGACCTTGGGTCAGTCATAAGTTCCGACAAGAGCTGTTCTCTCAAGGGCAGTCCTCGAGAGAGCTCTCTCAGCCCCACCCTACCTCCCAGGGTGTCTATTGTGGGGAGGGGAAGGGAGAGGAGTGTGTAACCTTCGGGTAGTGAAGGGTAGGGTATAAATCCAATTCCCTGCTCCTCCTTGTCTCGCATCACACCCTAACTGGAGATGTCGGGGATCGAACCTGGGACCTCCTGCAAGTAAAACAGTTGCACTGCCACTTTTCGCCATGTGCAACGATGGATAGAGGAAGCCGCTGTTGAGTTCCTTCCATTGTGGGGATATCCCTTGCTTTTGTAGCCACCCCCCGTCCACCGTCCACCGGGGAAGGAGCTGCAATTAGAAAATGGTTGGGAATCTGGAATAGACCTCCCGACTGACACAGGACCACACCCCCTGCCCGGACCTTGTTGCTCCAAGATCAGAGTGGGAGGTGTGTGTTTGTGTGTGTGTGGATCGTGTCCCTGTTCTCTGCCCTTACCCTGCTTGGCAGAGCACATCTGTTGCTTTGGGCTCGCCCGGCCTCAAGGGATAGTTCCCTGTTGCGTCATAGAATGATAGAATCACGGAGCCGGAAGGGACCTCCAGGGTCATCTAGTCCAACCCCCTGCACAACGCAGGAAATTCACAAACGCCTCCCCCCCACCCACACGCCCGCACTGACCCCTGTTCCACGCCCAGAAGATGACAAAAAAACCTCCAGGACCTCCAGCCAAACCGGCCTGGAGAGAAATATCTTCCTGACCTCAACATGATTTTTTAATATTTTAGCAGAGGATTTTTAGGAAACTGCAGACTCTTACAGATCCATACCCTGGGGCAATTCTTTTCGTTCTATTTTTTCCCTTTTCCTTTTCTTTCAGCAAGAGCATTTTGTTTAAACCGAACGGCAATTAAAAGGCTCTTCTGCCTTCCGAGAATCCAGGAGGGTTTCGGGGGGGGGGGGGGGGGCGCCTCTGATACAACAGCATGGAACACTGATTGAGCCAGGCTTCAGATCAGACTGGAGCTGTTAATTAAAGACCGTGGCGCTGAGATTGGCTTTCAGGAGCTGCGAATCCCTGGGGGGAGCAGGACGGGAGAGAAGAACCAGAATTGGGGGGGGGGCTCCGTTCCTTATGCACGCCACGAACCATCTCTTTCCGTGCGGAGTGTTTAAACGCTTCCAGACACTCGCCTGCTTGCCAGGTGACAGCTGTCTTGTTTTGAGCAAGAGGGGGAACCTGCCCTTTGAGCTTCCTGCCGCCCCAGCGGGTCTCGATTGGGCCGTAATTGCTCGGATAAACAGGCAGAGCTGGCTGTTGCCATTTGGAGCGAGAGGACGGAGCTGCCGGCAAGCTGGCCCGGTCACATTCCCCAGCCGGCCTTTTATGCATTCTGCCATGTGGCTTTCGAATGGCTTCACATGAACACATGAAGCCACCTTGTACTGACTCAGACCCTGGGTCCATCAGCATTCCTGTCGTCTACATGGACTGGCATTGGTCTCCAGGGTGTCAGCTGGAATCAGAGAATGACAAAATCATAGAGTTGGAAGGCTAGATTTAGAATCATAGAAGGGCTGAAAGGTTGGAGCGCTTGGGGCTCTGTAGCTTGGAGAAACGACGGCTGAGGGGTGACATGATCGAGGTTTATAAGATGATGCATGGGATAGAGCAGGTAGAGGAAGAGGTGCTTTTCTCCCTTTCTCACAAGACAAGAACTCGTGGGCACTCCATGAAATTGCTGAGCAGTTGGGTTAGAACGGATAAAAGGAAGGACTTCTTCCCCCAAGGAGTGATTAACACGTGGAATTCACTGCCACAGGAGGTGGCGGCGGCTACAAGCGTGGACGGCTTCAAGAGAGAATTAGATAAACATCTGGAGCAGAGGTCCATCAGTGGCCATTAGCCACAAGGTACAGATAGGAACTCTCAGTCTGGGGCAAGTGATGCTCTGTCTTCTTGGTGCTTGGGGGGGGGCAAGAGTGGGAGGGCTTCTAGTGTCCTGGCCCCACTGGCGGACCTCCTGAGGGCACCTGGTGTTTTTGGCCACTGTGTGACACAGAGTGTTGGACTGGATGGGCCACTGGCCTGATCCAACATTGGCTTCTCTTATGTTCTTATTAGAATCATAGAGTTGGAAGGCTAGATTTAGAATCATAGAATGACAGAATCATAGAGTTGGAAGGCTAGATTTAGAATCATAGAATGACGAGATCATAGAGTTGGAAGGCTAGATTTAGAATCGTAGAATGACAGGATCATAGAGCTGGAAGGCTAGATTCAGGGTGCGATCGTATGCACCCATTTGCCATGGAAGAGGGACGATTCACCATCGGATCAAAGTGGCGCGATCACACCAGCACATCTGGGAAGCGTCCCACAATCGTCGTCAAACGGTCGCAAACCCTTTTGATCCGGTGGGGAAGCGTGGTAAAAAGCTACTAGTGAAACACCAGTAGCAAATGGTTTGTTACAGTTCACAACCAGAGTTTTCCTGTTTGATTGCGCCAGCGCGAAAGTGTGGCGTTGCGGATAGCGTGATCACACGCTATCCCGACGCCACGCGGTGGTTTTTTTGTCCCCCTTCTCCATGTGCGCATCATCGAAGGCCCCCTTAGGGGGAGACGCAATTCATCAATCTGCCCGCCCCCTGTCTAAGCAAATCATTGATTCCCCGTTCCCCTGTTGAAGCGCTTCATCGATCGCCCGTTTAAGCACCTCAGAAACTCACCACACAAAAAAACCCCTCTCACCCGCATTTGCGTCTGATCACGCATCAGCGGTTTGCCCCAGCAGGTCCACGGACCTGTGTGATCACACAACTGCGATGCAAATTGCTCCGGCACAAATTTGTGTCAATTCCTGTCCAGCTTATCTCGCTCATGTGGCTGCGACCTCAGAATCGTAAAATGACAGAATCATGGAGTTGGAAGGCTAGATTTAGAATCACTCTGTTAACAACTACTGCCTATGGACAGGGACCTCCCACAACCAGGGGAAATTTTGTTGTTGTTGTTTTTATTGCTGTGGCCAGCATTTTAATATTTATGTAGATGTTTTAAATTTCAATGTTATTTTATTCACATTTTTTTGTATAAATGATATGTTGTTACCCGCCCTGAGCCTGCTTCTGGGAAGGGCAGACTATAAATGTAAATAAATAAATAAATGATAGAATGATAGAATCTCAAAAACGTTATTATAGTATGGGGAAAAGTGCAGAAAAGGGCAACTAGAATGATAAAAGTGTTGGAACACTTTCCCTATGAAGAAAGGTTGAAGCGCTTGGGGCTCTTTAGCTTGGAGAAACAATGGCTGAGCGGTGACATGATCGAGGTTTATAAGATTATGCATGGGATAGAGCAGGTAGAGGAAGAGGTACTTTTCTCCCTTTCTCACAAGACAAGAACTGGTGGGCACTCCATGAAATTGCTGAGCAGTCGGGTTAGAACAGATAAAAGGAAGTACTTCTTCACTCAAAGAGTGATTAACACGTGGAATTCACTGCCACAGGAGGTGGCGGCGGCTACAAGCATGGACGGCTTCAAAAGGGAATTAGATAAACATCTGGAGCAGAGGTCCATCCGTGGCTATTAGCCACAAGGTATAGATAGGAACTCTCAGTCTGGGGCAAGTGATGCTCTGTGATGCCAGTTTGGTGTAGTGGTTAAGTGTGCGGACTCTAATCTGGGAGAACCGGGTTTGATTCCCCACTCCTCCACTTGCACCTGGCTGGATGACCTTGGGCAAGCCATAGCTCTGTACCAGCTGTTCCCTCAAGGACAGCTTGGGAAAGAGCTCTCTCAGCCCCACCTACCTCACAGGGTGTCTGTTGTGGGGAGGGGAAGGGAAAGGAGTTTGTAAGCTGCTCTGAGACTCCCTTGGGGAGTGGAGGGCGGGGTGTAAATCCAATCTCTTCTTCTTCTTGGTGCTTGGGGAGGGGGGGCAACAGTGGGAGGGCTTCTAGTGTCCTTGCCCCACTGGTGGACCTCCTGAGGACACCTGGTGTTTTTGGCCACTGTGTGACAGAGTATTGGACTGGATGGGCCATTGGCTTGATCCAACATTGGCTTCTCTTATGTTTTTATGTAATCATACAGTTGGAAGTGTAGATTTAGAATCACAGAATCAGAGAGTTGGAAGACTAGATTTAGAATCATAGAATGATAGAATCAGAGAGTTGGAAGGTTAGATTTAGAATTCTAGAATCATAGAGCTGGAAGGCTAGATTTAGAATCCTAGAATCATAGAGTTGGAAGGGACTTCCAGGGTCACCTAGTCCAACCCCCTGCACAGTGCAGGAAATTCACAAATACCACCGCCACACACACACCTAAGGGACCCCTGTTCGATGCACAGAAGATGACAAAAAACCTCCAGGATCCCCGGCCAAACTGACCTGGAGAAAAATTGCTTCCTGACCCGAAAGCAGTGGAGGCATTTCACATCACCTACAGCAAGATCATTTTACCTGGAGATGCGAGGGGTTGAACCTGGGACCTTCTGCATACCAGTGGGGAGAAAAGTGGGGTATAAATGAAGTGAATAAATAAATAAGTCTTGCCTACCATGGCTGGCCGCAGTTCTCCAGGGTCCCAGGTAGAGGTCCACATCACCTATTAGGAGACTCTGGGGATTGAACCTGGAACCTTCTGCGTACCAAGCCCTGGTTGTGCTGGCGTTTCCCATGATAAAGGAGCAAAAGGGCCAGGGGTGCATCTGTAAGCATACAATCCACGGTACCCTACCGGGCTGCAGCTCTGTGGTTCCCATGTCCCCTGCGTGGAGAGAGGGTAGCAGTTTCTCTTTTTGCATGTTTGCTGCAGGAACGGCTGTTCTCCCTCTAAGCTGTGGGATCTTGTGAGCAAGAATTCTACTTTGTGAGCTACTGGCATCAAAGTGGTGAGTGAGCCACTTGCCTACTGCATAACTTAGTTTGCCCTGGAGCCCTCCTTCCCGAGCGGAGACAAAAAATGTGTGAGCCAGAGGCTAATAAACTGTGAGCTAGCTCACACTAACTCAGCTTAGAGGGAACTGGTTGTGATGGAGCAGCCAGACAACTGGTCAGCTCCTTTTTTTGCATTTGAACATGACCTCTCTTCTAAGCTTGTGCCATGGTCTGCACACGAGTAGAGATGAGAATGGGAAGGGATACACAGGGCACGGCTTTCTCAGTGGTGGCTCCCAGACTGCGGCATTCTCTCCCCAAAGACCGGCAGCAGCTCTCCAGGGTTTCAGGCAGAGGTCTTTCACATCACCTCCTGCCTGATCCTTTTAACTGGAGATGCCGGGGATTGAACCGGGGACCTTCTGCATGCCGAGCAGAGGCTCTACCACTGATGCACAAATCTGTGCCCTATGTGACCCCTTGGCCGAATTGGAATCACACAGTCGGAGTCCTGCAAGTTAGATTAATATCTGTTTAATGAATTCAAAACAGGGAATACAGGGCTGATGAGTGCCTTAGCACTCCAGCAATTCCAAAGCTGCATTCTGCCATAACCAGGAAGGGCAGAAGGTTTTATACCCCAAATGACATCACATATAGTTTATACATTAAAGGGTCTCTAATTAGTACCAGGCAGTTAACATCATACAAGCATCATTTGACTTTAAGCCTTACTATTGGTCTCTCCTTATACTGGTCAGTTATGTCAGTGGTTTCCTTCACTTATCTGGCTTCCAGGACAATGGGAACCTTAGAGAACAGTGGGTTCCTTTCTGACCTGCATATGGAGGGCTAGCTGATAAGGGGTTATGAATCACATTAAACTTTGCTCTCGGCGGCCTTGCAACTTCTAAATAGACTTCCATTCTTACTGCATCCTGATTCCTTCTACGGAGACTTCCTATACAAAAGGTGCAATTATAAAATATATATGTTCTGCTATAAGTTTCTCTAATCAGAAGCTTCTCGGTTACATACCAGGATTAAACTTTTGAAGGCACATTGACAACTGTCAATATATGTGTGTGTGTGTGTGTGTGTGTGTGTGTATCTCAAGGAGAAAGAAGAAGAAGAAGAGAAGAGATTGGATTTATACCCCATCCTTCACTACCCAAAGGAGTCTCAGAGCGGCTTACTAACTCCTTTCCCTTCCCCTCCCCTCCCCTCCCCACAACAGACACCCTGTGAGGTAGGTGGGGCTGAGAGAGCTCTGACAGAAACTGCTCTTTTTCAAGGACAGCTCTGACAGACCTACGGCTTGCCCAAGGTCATCCAGCAGGTGCAAGTGGAGGAGTGGGGAATCAAACCCGGTTCTCCCAGATTAGAGTCCGCGCACTTAACCACTACACCAAACTGGCTCTCTCAAGGAGAAAGTGTCAGAAATCACATTAAAAAAATCACATTCCTTTTCCCTTGTCCTATACCACTGAGCCGCTGTTTTCAAATAACGCACTAGTCAGTGGTGGAATTGCTTCTAACACGACTTCCAGTCCCCAAGCGTTCCTTTTGAAGAGATAAAAACAGAACAGATGGTCGAGGTGCTGAACGATCCAAGTGAAAAATATCTTTGAGGCCATGGTGGTTGGTGCTCACACAGGGCATACGCTCATCTCCACCACTGCCCCGGCCAAAGGAGAAGTGGGCGCCCTTTCCATCAGGCGATGGGAGGCTGGGACGGAGCTGAGGGGCCACAGCTGCAGGACTGTGTAGGTGTGCAGCTTCGGAGTAGGTGATGGAATCCGGTGTGAGCTCAGGGAGATAACATCCTTTGCTGATGCCTGCTCATCAGCTGGGCACTGGGCGTGGTGCTGCAGTGCTTGCTCCCGGCAACTCACTCATGGCCTGCTTACAAACACTGTCCTACTCTATATTCGAAGCCAGCAGCAGCATAGTGACCAACAAAACCTGGGTTTTGGCCACTGTGTGACACAGAGTGTTAGACTGGATGGCCCACTGGCCTGATCCAACATGGCTTCTCTTATGTTCTTATGTCTGGGGCAAGTGATGCTCTGTCTTCTTGGTGCTTGGGGGGGGCAAAGTGGGAGGGCTTCTGGAGTTCTGGCCCCGCTGGTGGACCTCCTGAGGGCACATTGGTTATGGCCACTGTGTGACACAGAGTGTTGGACTGGGTGGGCCACTGGCCTGATCCAACATGGCTTCTCTTATGTTCTTGGTGCTTGGGGGGGCAACAATGGGAGGGCTTCTGGAGATCTGGTCCCTCTGGTGGACCTCCTGATGGCCCCTGGGTTTTGGCCACTGTGTGACACAGAGTGTTGGACTGAATGGCCCACTGGCCTGATCCAACATGGCTTCTCTTATGTTCTTGGTGCTTGGGGGGGGCAACAGTAGTGGGAGGGCTTCTAGAATTCTGGGCCCACTGGTGGACCTCCTGATGGCCCTTGGGTTTTGGCCACTGTGTGACGCAGAGTGTTGGACTGGATGGGCCACTGGCCTGATCCAACATGGCTTCTCTTATGTTCCTGGTGCTTGGGGGGGGGGAACAATGGGAGGGCTTCTGGAGTTCTGATGCTGCTGGTGGACCTCCTGATGGCCCTTGGGTTTTGGCCACTGTGTGACACAGAGTGTTGGACTGGATGAGCCACTGGCCTGATCCAACATGGCTTCTCTTATGTTCTTGGTTCTTGGGGTGGTAACATTGGGAGGGCTTCTAGAGCTCTGGGCCCCTCCTTGTGGCACTTGGGTTTTGACCACTGTGTGACTGGCTTCTCTTATGTTCTTTGGTGATTATTGTAATTTTAATCTGCACAGCTCATCACTTCTCCGGTGACCAATCAGAAGCTTTGCTGGGCAGGAGCTCCATCTAGCCCCACCCACTTCCTTAGAGCACATGGTGGGCACCAGGGAAGGTCTTGGTGGGCATGATGGTGCCCACGGGCACCACGTTGGGGAACCTTGTTCTAAGTAGACCTTTTTTTTTTTGCCGTCACTCGGAACACCCTTTTCAGCAATATGCCAGGCCCTCCGTGAGCAGAGGTCCCTTTTCTTGCATGCCTCGCATGCGGGCTTCCCAAGGGCACTGCTGACAACAGAGTGCTGCTCTAGATGGACCTCTTGGCCCGATTCTGCAAGCCGCTCCTTCCGTCCTCGGTAGCCGTGAAAGAGAAACGGAACCTCCATGTTCAGAGGCAGTCTACCTCAAGTGCCTAGGAGCTGTGGTTAAACAGCAGGAGGGAGCCATTGCTTCTCCCAAACATCTTGGGCTGGCTGCCTTTGAAAGCAGGATACTGGGCTAGACGGTTCCATCCGGCAACGCTCTTTTAAAGTACTTAACAACTTTGGATGCTTCTTGGTCGTTCTGCTTCTCCCAGCCTTTCCCCTCCCTGTCCCTCGTCCTTGCGTCGCCCTATTTTTATTTATTTAATGACTTCCTCCCTGCCTTTCCCGACGTGGCTTGTGAAAACCAGCACGTGCCAGCGCTGTAACCGTACTCCCCTCCTTCCCGGCGGAGGCTATTAATAAATCTGCAGCCCAAGTGATTTGTTTACCATGCCTAACCGTTTGGGTGCTTCATCATATCTGTTGGACTCTCGAAGGCCGTGTGTTGCTTTTTGATTTGTTAGCTTGGTTAAACAGGCTTTGGAGTGTCTCCGTAGCTGAACGAGGCAGGGTGTGTGTGTGTGTGTGTGTGTCTGTGTGTGTGTCTGTGTGAAAGAGCCCTATTTCAGCACCTTGGAGAGCGTCTCAGCTGCACGGCATCTGTGGACAGCCCTTGTATTAAAACGCTCATTGCTATGCATTGGCTGGCGATCTCTCCCTGTACGTTTGCAGGACGGGAGCAAGACTGCATCCATCCTCTCCTCTCAAGTCCAGCGTCCTCCAAATTTGTGCTGAGAGACGACAGCTAATTTGTGTTCAGTGCTGTCAAGTCACTTCCAACTTACGGCGACCCTATAAATTAACGTCCTTCGAAACCTCCTCTCATTAAGAGCCTTGCTCAGGTCTTGCAAATGGAGGGATGAGGCGGTGAGCTAGTTTGGTGTAGTGGTTAAGTGTGCGGACTCTAATCTGGGAGAACCGGGTTTGATTCCCCTCCACTTACAGCTGCTGGTGTGACCTTGGGCAAGCCATAGCTCTGTACCAGCTGTTCTCTCAAGGACAGTTGTCTCAGAGCTCTCTCAGAGGTCACAGGCAAGGTTGCAGAGAGTAACCAAAGTCCAGTCCAAAAGTCGGGAGTTCCAGAGAGCAGGTTTACGAAAGTCCAGTCTAGGGTCAAGGAGTTCCAGGCAGCAAGTCCAAGTCCAGTCCGAGGTCAGGAGGTCCAGAAACGCCAGTTGTCAGGTCCACTTCAAGGTTGCAGAGATCCGGTAGCAGCAAGGTTGGTAGCTCAGTAGCAAAATATACTTGTTACATCCACAAACTGCTGCTTGTCCTGGCTGAATTTATGGCCAAGTCTTAACGAGCTAAACTCCCAGCAAATTCCTTGGCAGCCATTCGTCTCTCCAGTTTGACAGCTGACAACGGACCATGAGTCTTGCACTTCTTCTCCTTTCTTGCACCTCCAAGTAGCTCTGACGGTGTCGGCACTGCAGGGGTGCGGGTGAACTAGGTGGCTGCTGAAGACTTGTTTACTGTTTCAGAGCTATCAAGGTGTTGGCTCGGTTTCAGCTGTAGGCTGTGACTCCTGATCAGCCAGTAACCTGATCTCTTGTTGTTCTCCTTCTGGCTCAGGGCTAGCAGGTAGCTCTTTGTCTGAGAAATCTAAGCCAACACTCAGCACAGACTGACTTACGACAATTATTGCCTTTTCCAGTGACTCTTGTCTTCTTATAATGTCACCAAAGTACAATAGCCTCAGTTTAGTCATTTTAGCTTCCAGGGAGAGCTCAGGATTCATTTGATCTAGAACCCACTGCTTTGACTTTTTGGCAATCCATTCTCCAACTTGGCAGTCCATTCTCCAACATAGTAAGGGGGAATATTATAGTATGAATTATTTTGATCTTGGTTACCAGTGACACATCCTTATGCTTAAGAATCTTTTCTGTCTCCATGGCTGCCCTTCCCAATCTCAATCCCCATTCTTCCACATGCAGCCAGCTGGGTGACCTTGGGTCAGTCAAAGTTTTCTCAGAGCTGTCCTCTCAAGATCAGTTCTCTCAGAGCTCTCTCAGCCCCACCTACCTCGCAGGTTGTCTGTTGTGGGGAGGGGAAGGGAAGGAGATTGTAAGCCACTCTGAGACTCCGAGTGAAGGGCGGGGTATAAATCCAATCTCCTATTCTTCTGATTTCTTGTTTGCAGTTATTTATTTATTCATTCATTCATTCATTCATTCGAATTTGTATCCCGCCCTCCCCACGAGCGGGGAGTTACACTTTTGGTGGAGCCCAGGAATAGAAAACCTTGAACGATTTCAGTTCCTTCATCGTCAACCTCAAAGTTGTGTGATTCTACAGTAGTCGTTACTTTTATCTTGTTGGTGTTCAGCCACAATCCTGCTTTTGGCATTATCAGCTATAACCTTCGTTTCTAGTCATTTCCAGCCTTCACTATCTTCTGCCAGTGATGTGGTTATCATCTACATATCTCAAATTGTTAATGTGCCTTCTGCCGATTTTGATTCCGCCTTCGTCTAAATCTGATCCAGCTTTCCTTATGAGATGTTCTGCATATAGATTGAAGAGACAGGCAGATGAAATACATCCTTGTCTAACACACTTGCCTGCTGTAAACCATCCTGTTTCTCCATGCAATGCCCCAACAATAGCCTCTTGTCCAGAATACAGGTTGCGCATCAGAACAATTTGATGCTGTGGCACGCCCATTTCCGTTAAAACCAACCATAACTTTTCATGATCCATACAGTCAAGTCAGCTGAACAGGTAAAAGCTGCTGTGAACTTTGAAAATGCCAGCTCGTAGAGGGAGAGCCAGTTTGGTGTAGTGGTTAAGTGCACGGACTCTAATCTGGGAGGGCCGGGTTTGATTCCCCACTCCTCCACATGCATCTGGCTGGATGACCTTGGGCAGTTCTGTGAGAACTGTTCTCTCATGAGCAGTTCTCGAAAGAGCTCTCTCAGCCCCACCTACCTCGCAGGGTGCCTGTTGTGGGGAGGGAAAGGGAAAGGGGTTTGTAAGCCGCTCTGAGACTCCAAGTGAGTGAAGGGCGAGATATAAATCCAATCTCTTCTTCTTCTTCCTCTTCATTTGCTACTGCGTCTCTGTGTGAGACACTGCTCCGGGTGTTCCTGTGGGGATGGGTTTTATTTATTTTATGTATTATTTCAATTTATGTACTACACCTGCCCCCAAAAGTGGGGCTCAGAGCGGTTCACAGCAGTATAAAAATGGAGGTAATAAATGTAGTTAAAACAGCATGAGAATACAAAGCATAAAAAGTGTTGTTTCTGGCATCTGGGTGCAAAATAGCCACTTTCCCCCTGCGAACTGCGAACACATGGAATTCACTGCCACAAGAGGTGGTGGTGGCTACAGGCATGGACGGCTTTAAGAGGGGATTGGATAAATATATGGAGCAGAGATCCATCAGTGGCTATGAGCCACAAGGTATAGATAGGAACTCTCAGTCTGGGGCAAGTGATGCTCTGTACTGGTGCTTGGGGGGGGGGGCAACAGTGGGAGGGCTTCTGGTGTCCTCCTGGCCCCACTGCTGGACCTCCTGAGGGCACCTGGTGTTTTCGGCCACTGTGTGACACAGAGTGTTGGAATGGATGGGCCACTGGCCTGATCCAACATTGGCTTCTCTTATGTTCTTATGTTCTTATTCCTCCAAGAAGAAGAAGAGAAGGTAAAGGAGGAGGAGGGGGAGGTTGGGTTTATACCCCACCCTTCCTCTTGTAGTCTCCTTTCCCTTCCCCTTCCCACAACAGACACCCTGTGAGGTAGGTGGGGTTGAGAGAGCTCTCTTGAGGACTGCCCTTGAGAGAACAGCTCTGAGAGAACTTGCGACTGACCCAAGGTCACACCAGCAGCTGCACATGGAGGAGTGGGGAATCAAACCCAGTTCTCCCAGATTAGAGTCCGCGCACTTAACCACTACACCAAACTGGCTCTCCTGCCCATCCCATCTCCACACAAATCACTGACATGTTCCAAACCAGAGGAACCCCCAGAACCGGCGATCTGTTCAGAGCCAAAGCCAGGTAGTCTACCCTGAGAACAGCCAGTCTTACTTTTCTGCAGAGTTCAAGTCAAGGTCTAGAATGGCCCGGCTCCAGGTTTCATTTTTTAAAAAAAGACTGCCTAACCATGCCGCAGCTACCAGAAGACAGGGAGTGCTACAGCTTCGGGTCTTGGTCGGATGAGGGCTGCTTCGGCCGTCTTGTCTCCAGACATTGTTTGCAGATGCATTGTTTGCGTGGGCTCAGTGGAGCTCTCTCTGTCGGCAGGCGATGCCCAGTGTAGATAACGCTTGGCATATTTATTTATTTGAAACATTTGCTGGGCCGCCTTTCTACCTTGCAGAACTCCAGGCAACTTGCAATGTAATTAGCCAGTTTGGTATAGTGGTTAAGTGCGCGGACTCTAATCTGGGAGAACGGGGTTTGATTCCCCACTCCTCCACTTGCACCTGGCTGGATGACCTTGGGCAAGCCATAGCTCTGGCACAGCTGTTTTCTCAAGGACAGCTTGGGAAAGAGCTCTCTCAGCCACACCTACCTCACAGGGTGTCGGTTGTGGGGAGGGGAAGGGAAAAGGAGTTTGTAAACCGCTCTGAGACTCTTAAGTGAGTGAAGGGCGGGATATAAATCCAATCTCTTCTTCTTCTTCTTCTGTTGTGGGGAGGGGAAGGGAAGGAGATTGTAAACTGCTCTGAGACTACAAGTGAAGGGCGGAGTATAAATCCAATCTCTTCTCTTCTCTTCTCACCGCAATTTTCAAAAAATGCATTCAGACAAGGTGACGGACATCCAGATCTACTCTGGCCTTCCCGGCTGCTGATGCTAGCTCCGAAGTAGTCCAAACTGAGCATCCCTGTTGAGGCATTCCCACACTGATTATTCTCGTGTGGCCAGTTTTAATATTGATATGGGTATTATTGCTCTAATTGTTTAACTTACACATTGTCATGGTGTTACAAGTATTGTGCGACCTGCAACCCGCCCTGCTTACAGGGAGGGCAGGGTAGACATAAAATAAATAGATTTAATTTATATATGAGAGCCAGTTTGGTGTAGTGGTTAAGAGTGGCGGACTCTAATCTGGGAGAACCGGGTTTTATTCTCCACTCCTCCACAGGCAGCTGCTGGCGTGACCTTGGGCCAGTCACAAGTTCTCTCTGAGCTGTTCTCTCAGGAGCAGTCCTCAAAAGAGCTCTCCCAGCCCCGCCTACCTCACGTGGTGTCTGTTGTGGGGAGGGGAAGGAAAAGGAAAAGGAGATTGTAAGCCGCTCTGAGTGGAGGGCGGGGTATAAATCCACCTATTATTACTCGCTCCCCTGCACCTCAAGGCTCAGAGCAGGTAACAACACATTAAAACACTGTCATAATCAGTTATTAAAACAATTTCATAAACAATCAACAATAAAATCAGATGGCGACATAGGCACGAATACAGTTTATCTAGGTGAGGTTGTGCAAGTGGCATGTTTGTAAAAAGTTGGAACACGGGGCAGTGAGGGGCGGGGGGGGGGGAGGAAGACTGGGGGAGGCCAGATTTGATGGAAACTTTGCTGCCTCGACCGTATGCCTTTCAAATACGTTCATTCATCTTCAGATACATAATTCTTATGTACACAAATGGTGTCCTCAATAAAGTCATAAGACGGATTCATAAGGCACCATATAAGTCACTGTCCAATTATGGAGGTTTGAAATATCGTTTGAGAACTTTAAAAAGACACCATTTCTCAATGTTTGGGAAAGATTGGACACTATTGGAGAATCTCCATTTTGCACCAATATGTTTTTGAAATGGGACATATGGTGCTTTCTGAATTTATCTCACGACGTTATTGAGGATACAATATAAGAATTATGTATTTGAAGGTTAAGTAACATATTTGAAATTTATATTAGTAATTTGGTCACAAGTACCTGTGTGGTTTTGTTGTTGCACATTTTCTTGTGACCTCTCTCTCTTTTGTTTGTTCAACTGTATGCCTGGTGGAACATTTCTCTTTCACAGGCCCTGCGGAACGGCATCAGGTTCTGCAGGGCCTGGATCTCATTCAGAAGCGTGTTCTACCAGATTGGGGCCAGAGCCGAGAAGGCCCTGGCTCGGTTTGAGGCAAAACAAATATTTTGGGGGGGGATCACCAAAAGGTTGTTGTTCGTAGAGCACAATGCTCTCTGAGGGGCATACCAGAAGAGACAGTCTCAAAGATATGTTGGTCCCAAACTGCATAGGGCTTTGAAGGTTAAACTCTACAGTTGAGACTGCCAATAAATTAAAAAAACTAAATTTGTCAAACGCAGTCCTAAATAAAACTGTCTTCAGCAGCCTCCTGAAGATCGGGTGCACCTCCCTGGGCAGGTTGTTCCATACTTGTGGGGCTGCTACCAAAAAGGCCCTGTCTCATGTGTCCACCAGCCGAGCTTTTGTGAATTTGTGGGACAGTCCGCAGGGACTGAGGGATCCCCAAGGGATCTTTGGGCGTGACGGAGCAAATGCCCTGGGTTGGATTCCTGAGCTAACTTTTGGTTTTTTGTTTTCTCCCCCACCTGCCAGGGGGCTGGCTGCACCGCCCTGGTTGTGGCTGTCGTGGCCCGGAAGTTGGAGCTCACCAAAGCCGAGAAACACGTGCACAACTTCATGATGGACACGCAACTCACCAAGCGGGTAAGCGATCGAGAAGCGGCGGGCAGATCCTTCCTGGAAAGGGCCGGGATGCACACGGGTCTTCCACATCGCCTGAACAATGTACCGTATTTTTCGCTCCATAAGACGCGCCTGACCATAAGACACACCTAGCTCCGCTCGGTGCCGTGGCTTGGGAAAGGTGAGGGGCGTTTAAGACGCACACACTTTTCCCCCCACTTTTTTGGGGAGAAAAAGTGAGTCTTATGGAGCAAAAAAATACGGTATTTTATTGAAATATTTATTGCACTGCTATGACTCATGGTGCTAAGAGGGGTATAAAGAAGAGCATTAACAACAGCCCTGCAGGATCAAATCAATGGTCCATCTAGTTCAGCATCCTGTCTTCCATAGTGAACAACTAAAGACTGACAAGTAGGACCCAGGAGGTAAAAGCCTCCCCATTGTACCACCCGCTGGCAACTTACATTCATAAGTACACTGCCTCTGAACATGGAGGCTAAACATCACGCAAAGAGTGATTAATACATGGAATTCACTGCCACAGGAGGTGGTGGCAGCTATGAGCATGGACGGCTTCAAGAGGGAACTGGATAAACATCTGGAGCAGAGGTCCATCAGTGGCTATTAGCCACAAGGTATAGATAGGAACTCTCAGTCTGGGGCAAGTGACGCTCTGTATTCTTGGTGCTGGGAGGGGGCAACAGTGGGAGGGCTTCTAGTGTCCTGGCCCCACTGCTGGACCTCCTGAGGGCACCTGGTATTTTTGGCCACTGTGTGAGACAGAGTGTTGGATTGGATGGGCCACTGGCCTGATCCAACATTGGCTTCTCTGATGTTCTTATGTTCTTATAGCCTCTCCCCTGTGGAAGGGAAGGTTCCTTGCTCCAGAAGTGAGCATCATCATTAGCAGAACGGATCCATGGGATCCTATCCTTAATTTCTGCTGGGGGGCTGAGAAGAAGAGGGGAGGGGAGAGGAGAGGAGGAGATTGGATTTACACCCCACCTTTCACTACCCAAGGGAGTCTCAGAGAAGCTTACAAACTCCTTTCCCTTCCCCTCCCCACAACAGGCACCCTGTGAGGTAGCGGGGGCTGAGAGAGCTCTGAGACAAGGGTCCTTGGGAGAACAGCTGGGACAGAGCTATGGCTTGCCCAAGGTCATCCAGCAGCTGCAAGTGGAGGGGTGGGGAACCAAACCCGGTTCTCCCAGATTAGAGTCCACGCACTTAACCACTACACCAAACCTCCTGTAGTTTCTTGGCCAGCACATGTCCTATCAACCTAACGGCCCCCGGGGAAATTGGAGATACATGGTTAACAATAAGAACGGTGAGGTACTTGTCGACTGGGCTGAAGAACATGGCTTCCATCTCCTTGTCGACGCTAAAGATAGAGGCACCTTCAGATCAGCGTCATAGAAAAGGCCTCGTTTCAAAAAGGATGTGGACAAAATCTAGAGGGTACAGAGAGTGACGAGGATGGTCAGGGTCTGGCGACTGAGCCCTACGAGGAAAGGCTGAGGGACTGGGGCATGTTCAGTCAGGAGAAGAGGAGGTTGAGGGGGGACAGGATGGCTCTCTTGAAGCATCTGAAGGGCTGTCACTGAGAGGAGGGCAGGGAGCTGTTCCTGTTGGCAGCGGAAGATAGGACTTGCAAGAATGGGTTTACATTAAGGGCGGGAAGGGACCAGCTGGATCTTAGGGGAAACTTTTTGACAGTCAGAGTTGTGCAGCAGTGGAACCAGCTGCCTGGGGAGGTGGTGAGCTCCCCCTCCCTGGCAGTCATTAAGCAGCGGCTGGACTTGTCGGGGTGCTCTAGGCTGATCCCGCATTGAGTGGGGGTGGGGTTTGGGCTAGATGGCCTGCATGGCCCCTTCCAGCTCTGTGCATCTATGCCCGTCACGTACAAAACCATGTCTAATGCCCGGCACGTGTTTGCGACTACCACCAAGGACGTAGACCAGACCAGTGTGAAGGTCAGCCAGTAGCATCCCTTAGCTATCAGAGGTACACAAAAAATTATCATGAAAGCATTTTTTTGGGTGGGGGTGTTGTCTGTTGCTGGAAGGGCACCCAAAAGATGTTGGAAGAACACGAGCTTCCGTTGCAAAAGTGTCTTGTGTCAGCATTTAGGTGCAGAGGGAGGAACGTTCCAAACTTAAAAGCACGATCAAGGTAATTAAATGACGGCCAGTCTTCCTAAGTCGGCTATTGGTGCCGATTTCGAGCGGTGTGCCCTTTTGGTCTCTCTCTGTAAGGTCGATCCTGCCGTTTGGGGCTGTGAGGTTCTTGCTGTTGGGGAACACGGTTTTACTTTTAAACACCCTCTTTGTATATAAACTTGGTAGTTTCTTGCTGCCGCCAGGAATTTAAAATTCCAAATCTCTCTCTCTTTTGGTAGTGTGACCTAGGGTTTGGGCACTTCAGAGGTCTATGTGGCCCTGAGGAAATACTGTACTGATTTCTGGGATAAGTTTTTTTTAAAAAATGGATTTATTTAATAAAGAACAAAATAGGTTTCTGGTTATTTTGAACAGTTGCTGAAGAAAGGAACTTGTAAATAAAACTGGTAATGCTTGGTGCTACAAACAGTCTCTCAAACTCCAAACTCCACTCTGACCGGCTTATATTTCTCTCTCTCTTATATAAGTAGCCACACAGGCTAGTCTCTTTGTTTCATTCACACAGAACAGAATCAACTCTCTTAGTCACACAGATTAAATTGTTGGTCTTGTTTACTCAGGGAAAGACTCAAATCCCATAGTCACACAGACTAAGCTTCACACACTTGTCTCTCTCGCAAGACACATACAGAATTCTTCTTAGACACCTCACACATTCCTCTCAGAACCTCTCCTCCCGCACTCTGTCATCAGCCAATCAAAATCACCCCTGTCTCCCTCTATCACCCCCTCTACAGTACTGCAGTCACACTAAACATTTAAAGGAACACACACACCGAAACATGAAATCATTACAGGGGCCTTTTCAGATTAGAAAGGAGAGATGACTGGGGGTGGGTGGGGAGGGGGTTGGAGGATGTGCTAGAACGTTTATAAAATTATGCACGGTGTGGAGAAGGCGGGCAGAGAGAACTTCTCTCGTACCCATCATCCGGAACCCTTAATCCAATTAGTGTGCGGAACTCCCCACCACAAGGTTCACTGATGGATAGATTTAAAAGGGGATGAGATAATTTAGGGCTGAGGATTCAACAGCCTGAACTAAGGTCAGGGCTACTTTCAGTCTCCCCATCCCACCAATGGGACTCTCTGTTGTCTCCAGTTTGGTGTAGTGGTTAAGTGAGTGGACTCTAATCTGGAAGAACAGGGTTTGATTCCCCACCCCTCCACTTGCAGCTGCTGGTGTGACCTTGGGCAAGCCATAGTTCTGTCAGAGATGTTCTCTGAGGAGCAGTCCTCGAAAGAGCTCTCTTGTTGTGGGGAGGGGGAGGGAAAGGAGTCTGTAAATTGCTCTGAGACTCCTTCGGGTAGTGAAGGGCGGCGTTTAAATCCAATCCCTTCTTCTTCTTCAGTCACAAGTTGTTCCAGAGTTGTTCTCTCAAGAGCAGTCCTTGAAAGAGCTCTCTCAGGCCCACCTGCCTCACAGGGTGTCTGTTGTGGGGAGGGGAAGGGAAAGGAGTTTGTAAGCTGCTTTGAGACTCCTTCAGGGAGTGACGGGTGGGGTGTAAATCCAATCTCTTCTCCTTCTGTGGAAGTGTAGTTTCTTATCAAGACAGGACCAGGGAATTGAAGAATTCCTCCTGTCCCCCAGGATCGGGAAGCTAGAAAGCCCAGCTTCTTGGCTAACAGGCTCTGTTCTTCCTAACAGGCCGTGTTCTTCTGCTGTTTTCTTTCTTTTGCCTTGGGGGGGGAGGTGCTAAAGACGTCTGGCAGCTCTGAGGAGGGGAAAGCCGTCTCCAGCCATAAATAATTCCTGCTACATATCGAGGTTCTCTTGAAGAAAATGGACAATAGATTCGGGAGGGGGGGGGGAATGAATGCCCTGGGAGAAGAGCAGCTTCTTCACTGCAGAATGCGGAAAATGGATAGTTTCATTTCCACGAGGATTCATGGAATTTGCTCAGCCCCCCAGCAGAAATTAAGGATAGGATCCCATGGATCCGTTCTGCTAACGATGATGCTTACTTCTGGAGCAAGGAACCTTCCCTTTCACAGGGGAGAGGCTATAAGAACATAAGAGAAGCCAATGTTGGATCAGGCCAGTGGCCCATCCAGTCCAACACTCTGTGTCACACAGGGGCCAAAAACACCAGGTGCCCTCAGGAGGTCCAGCAGTGGGGCCAGGAGGACACTAGAAGCCCTCCCACTGTTGCCCCCCCCCCCCCCCACAAAGCACCAAGAAGACAGAGCATCACTTGCCCCAGACTGAGAGTTCCTATCTATACTTTGTGGCTAATGGCCACTGATGGACTTCTGCTCCAGATGTTTATCCAGTTCCCTCTTAAAGCCATCCATGCTTGTAGCTGCCACCCTCTCCTGTGGCAGTGAATTCCATGTATTAATCACTCTTTGGGTGAAGAAGGACTTCCTTTTAGCTGTTCTAACCTGACTGCTCAGCAATTCCATGGAGTGCCCACGAGTTCTTGTATTGTGAGAAAGGGAGAAAAGGACTTCTTTCCCGACCTGCTCTATCCCATGCATAATCTTATAAACCTCGATCATGTCACCCCTCAGCCGTCATTTCTCCAAGCTAAAGAGCCCCAAGCGCTTCAGCCTTTCTTCATAGGGAAAGTGTTCCAACCCTTTTATCATTCTAGTTGCCCTTTTCTGCACTTTTTCCAATGCTATAATATCTATCTTGAGGTGTGGCGACCAGAACTGTGCACAGTGCTCCAAATGAGGTTGCACCATCGATTTATACAGGGGCATTATGATACTGGCTGATCTGTTTTCTATTCCCTTCCTAATAACTCCCAGCATAGCACTGGCCTTTTTTATTGCAGTCGCACACTGTCTCGACATTTCCAGTGAGTTATTTACTATGACTCCAAGATCTCTTTCTTGGTCAGTCTCCGCCAGTTCAGACCCCATCAGTGTGTATATTTATAGTTAGGATTTTTGGCTCCAACGTGCATCGCTTTGCACTTGGCCACACTGAACCCCATTTGCCACGTTGACTTCGTGTTATCTGCAAATTTAGCCACTTCACTGCTTACTCCCAACTCCAAATCTTTAATAAACAAGTTAAAAAGCATTGGGCGAAGTACTGATCCCTGCAGTACCCCACTGCTTACCTCCCTCCACTGAGAAAATTGCTCTTTTATCCTCTGTTTCCTTTTAATTAGCCCATTTTTGATCCACAAAAGGACTTGTCCTTTTATCCCGTGACTATTGAGCTTACTTAGGAGCCTTTGATGAGGAACTTTATCAAAAGCTTTCTGGAAGTCAAGGTAAACAACATCTATTGGGTCCCCCTTGTCCACATGTTTGTTCACTCCCTCAAAGAACACTAACAGGTTAGTGAGACAAGAACTTCCCTTACTGCTGTGGGTCTCTAAGGTGCTACTGGACTCCAGTCGAACAAATAAAAATGTAACAAGAGATTATCGAAGCCTATGAGAGGCGTTCCGGCACAACCACCCTCAAAACCCCAGACTGAATGTGCTAGTTGGTGAGAAGAGGAGGAGGACTTTCAAAGCACGAGGCGATCCGCTGCTTTCAAACGGTTCCCCGCAGCGATAAATATTTGCGACGATTGGATTGTGCTCCTGCATTTCAGATGCTTGCAATTACTGGGTCGTGCTTTGGGGTTGCGCACGGCCCGCTGATTCCCGATATTTATCACCACGCATAAGCATTGCCACGTTTGAAATTACTGGATTTCTCTGTGTTTTTGTGCACTTCCTGGAAAATCAAGGGACATGGCGTTTTAGGGGACTGGAGCAGGGCGCGTTTTCCATGTAGATTTTGAGAAGCGTTTTGTATTTTTGACCTCCCCAAAGAAAATGCTGTACGACTTCACCAGCCTTCCCGGCTTGTGCCGGTTTGGTGTAGCGGTTAAGAGTGTGGACTCCAATCTGGGAGAACTGGGTTTGATTCCCCGCTCCTCAACTTGCACCTGCTGGATGACTTGGGCAAGCCATAGCTCTGTACCAGCTGTTCTCTCAAGGACAGCTCTGGAAAGAGCTCTCTCAGCCCCACCTACCTCACAGGGTGTCTGCTGTGGGGAGGGGAAGGGAAAGGCGTTTGTAAGCCGCTCTGACACTCCCTTGGGGAGTAGAGGGTGGGATATAAATCCGATCTCCTCTTCTGCGTGATCCGAGTATGAAATTCAGAAGCAAAAAGCGAACGGAATGCTCAAAATGCGGGGCGCAAAGGGGGAGGGCTGGGGGAGAGAGATAAGAGGTGCACAAGTTTGGTTTTCAGGAAACGCCTCTTCCGACCTGGTGTTCAGTTTGGTCCTGCCTCTTCTGCCAGAATCAGAGAGGTGGAAGGTAGCAGATAGGCCATCTGGTCCATCCCCCAGCTCAGTGCAGAATCCCTGACAAAGGAAGTGGTGGCAGCTATGAGCATAGACAGCTCCAAGAGGGGACTGGATAAATATATGGAGCAGAGGTCCATGAGTGGCTGTTAGCCACAAGGTATAGAGGGAACACTCTGTCTGGGGCAAGTGACGCTCTGAATTCTTGGTGCTGGGGGGGGGGGCCACAGTGGGAGGGCTTCTGGAGTTCCTGCCCCGCCGGTGGACCTCCTGAGGGCCCCTGGGTTTTGGCCACCGTGTGACACAGTGTTGGACTGGATGGACCATTGGCCTGATCCAACATGGCTTCTCTTGTGTTCTCGGTGCTTGGAGGGGCAACAGTGGGAGGGCTTCTGGAGTTCTGGCCCCACTGGTGGACCTCCTGAGGGCCCCTGGGTTTGGCCACTGTGTGACACGGAGTGTTGGACCGGGTGGGCCACTGGCCTGATCCAACATGGCTTCTCTTATGTTCTTATGCCTGAGAGGCAGTGATGCTCTGCATTCTTGGTGCTTGTGGGGGGGGCACAGTGGGAGGGCTTCTGGAGTTCTGGCCCTGCTAGTGGATTACCTGGTGGCACCTGGGTTTTGGCCACTGTGTGACACAGGGTTTTGGACTGGATGGGCCATTAGCGTGACCCAAGATGGCTTCTTTGATGTTCTTATGATCAGCCGAAGGCATCCCTGTCGAGTGTCTGTCCCGCCGCGGCTTGCAGACTGCCAGTGTGAGAGAGCTCACCACCTCCCTAGGCAGCCGATTCCACTTCTCAACTACTCTTCCTGTAAAGAAGTTTCCCTAAGACCCAACCGGTGCCTTCCCACTTTATCATTTAAACCCATTCTTGCGAGTCCTCGTGAAGGCCACGGGTGAGCACAGGCATCAGAGGAGAGGCGTGAGCAGAGCGTCAACGGCAGGAGACCCCGCAAGGAGCCATGGGGCCCTAGCAGCTGCCCCACCTCAACACAAGCTGATGCCAGCGCTGCGTCTTGCTTTCTGCACCAGAAGGGCCCACAGCTGAGTGACAGAGGAACCGCTCCGCGTGCCCAGAATTCCAGGTTCAGTCCCCGGCATCTCCAGTACAAAGATCCCAGGAAGACGATAATGACCATGATGCACCAATGATATCCGCCCCCCCCGCCCCCCCGGCAAGTGGAAAAGCCCTGGCTTCTCACTCTGAGTTCAGAGTTCTAGGTTTCCTGCCCGCCAAGGAAGCCCGAAGGTGGCCTGTTTTCAAGGAGGCCATAGAATGGGCCATGGAGGGGGGGGGGCATTCACCGAAGCGTTGAAGGAGCTGGCATTAATGAAGCGCTTCCTTTGCTCTCTCTCTTCAAGGGATTATTGGTAGGCTGGCACGCCGCCAGGGCAACCCGAGCCAATTAATTTTCCTAGCGAGGAGGCTGCTGTTTAACCAACAGCTTCCTGAGACGCATGCAAAGCTGCCGGGGCCGTCTGCCGGCCATACGGGAGGCTGGTCTCATGGAGGCAGAGGAGCGGGCTGTTCATTTCCAGCTGGGCTTCTGCCCAGGTGAGGATCCCCTTCTCGGAGCAAAGCCCTGGGGCGTAGGACAGCGGGGGCCTCTGAGTGCGTGCAGAGGGCCGTCCCACCGCAGCCGTTTCCCAATCCTGGTACGTCTGGCCTCCTCGAAATCCCTGCTGTGATGGGCGTGAGGTCTGGCGGCTTTGGACCGACTCGATGGGCCCAGCAGGGATCCCGGTGGTCGAATGGAACCTTTCCGGAGAGAAGCAGAACCCGAAAGGCATGTGGTTAGAGAGCCAGTTTGGTGTAGTGGTTAGGAGTGCGGACTCTAATCTGGGAGAAGAAGAGGAGACTGGATTTATACCCCGACCTTCAATACCCAAGGGAGTCTCAGAGCGGTTTACAATCTCCTTTCCCTTCCCCTCCCTGCAACAGACACCCTGTGAGCAGTGTTCCCTCTAAGCTGTGGAGTCCTGTGAGCAAAAATTCTACTTTGTGAGCTTCTGGTATTAAAGTTGTGAGCAAGTGATTTGGGTATTGCAAAAATTAGTTTGCTCTGGAGCCATCCTTCCTGAGCAAAGACAAAAATCTGTGAGGTGGAGGCTAAAAACCTGTGAGCTAGCACACACTAACTCAGCTTAGAGGGAACACTGCCTGTGAGGTAGGTGGGGCTGAGAGAGCTCTTTCCAGAACTGCTCTGGAGAGCCAGTTTGGTGTAGTGGTTAAGTGCGCGGCCTCTAATCTGGGAGAACCGGGTTTGATTCCTCACCCCTCCACTTGCACCTGCTGGATGACCTTGGGCAAGCCATAGCTCTGGCGGCGTACCTCACTGGGTGTCTGTTGCGGGGAGGGGAAGGGAAAGGAGTTTGTAAACCGCTCTGAGATTCCTTTGGGTAGTGAAGGGCACGGTGTAAATCCAATCTCTTCTTCTTCTCTTTTTCAAGAACAGCTGTGCCAGAACTACAGCTTGCCCAAGGACATCCAGCAGGTGCAAGTGGAGGAGTGGGGAATCAAAACCGGTTCTCCCAGATTAGAGTTCGCGCACTTAACCACTACACCAAACTGGCTCTCCGAGTTTGATTCCCCACTCCTCCACATGGAGCCACTGGTGTGACCTTGGGTCAGTCACAAGTTCTCTCAGAGAGGTTCTGGAAAGAGCAGTTCTGGAAAGTGCTCTCTCAGCCCCACCTACCTCACAGGGTGTCTGTTGTGGGGAGGGGAAGGGAAAGGAGATTGTAAGCCGCTCTGAGACTCCTTCGGGTAGTGAAGGGAGGGGTATAAATCCAATCTCCTCCTCCTCCCTGTGCTAGGAGTGAAGCTGGCTTTCTTTGCATCGCCTGTCCTCTTTCTGGGTTCTCTCCAGCTGTGGGAACTCCGGCACCACAATGCTGACACCATCCTGTGCTGGAGGCTGAGCGGTCACAGCTGGAGAGGAAGAGCTGGCCAGCTGTGGCAGCTGCAGTTTCTCTTCCTTGCTTGCTGTCCCTGCAACAGAGATGGGTCTAGAGAGGGGAAACAGAAAGGAGTAGCGACTTAGAGGCATCTTCCTCCTTTTCTTCCTCCTGGCCTCAGTCTGGCCTTGGTCAAGGGTGGGCTTCCTGCTGGAACGTGCAAATCAAGAGATGCCCAACTATGCTGGTTGTTGGTTTTCAATGGCTGGGGACAGGGAGGAAGTCTTTCTCGCCTTTTACATCTTACTTGCGATTGTCAAGAGATCAGCTGATACACTGGTGCTGGAAACCGGATGCACCCGGGTAGGTATTGGCCACAGTCTCTTGCAATCTTAAGGCCTTTTAAAGGATTGTCGGACATGACAAGGGGCTCCCTTCTTGGGAACAGATCAAGATGGGTAGCCGTGTTAGTCTGTCTTAAAAGAGCAAGAGTCCAGCAGCACCTTAAAGACTTACAAAATCTGCGGCAGAGTCACTGCTCACTTCTTCAGATACAGCTGGAACGGGAGTCCGTCTGTCCTGAGAGATTTCAGATGCCAAATGACATTAGCAGGCAAATGGCAATAGCGGGTGAATGACAACATAGCGGGTGATATGCAATAGCGGGTGAATGACAACAGTATATAATAGGCAATAGCGGGTGAATGACAACAGTAGGCATGATTGGATTTAGGTGAGATATGCGGATGGGTAATAGGCATGGAGAAATCAGCATTGGTAATGAGACGGGAAACCTAGGTCTCGATTCAGTCCAGGAGGATGCATTGTCTTGAGCTCCATTATCAGTTGCAATCCAGCAGTCTCTCTTTCTACCCTCCCTTTGAAATCCCTTTGTAAGAGAACTGCTGCTTTCAGGTCAACAACTGAATGTCCTGGAAGGGCAAAATGTTCTCCCGCTGGTTTTTGAACGTTGCGGTTCCTAATGTCAGACTTGCGTCCCCTCCTTGCGGAAGTGAGAAACACAGATCCATAGACACAGATCCCTAGACAGCGAAGTCTCTTGGAGGCTGTTAGCTGCAGAATGTCCACAGAGGGTCTTGTGGGGAGTGGAAAGGGTGACTGACCCTCCTCCATGGAAGTGGGTGGCAGCTAACCCCCACCCCCCGGGGCGGGCTCTCTGCTTTCTGCCTGCAGATCAAAAACGCTGCTGCCAACGTCCTGCGGGAAACCTGGCTCATCTACAAACACACCAAATTGCTGAAGAAGATCGACCACGCCAAAGTCCGGAAGCACCAGAGGAAGTTTCTCCAAGCCATTCACCAGTAAGTGGGGGGGCCCCATTTTCTTCTGTGTTGGCGTCTCTGATTGACAGCATGCAGGTCTCGGCCTGGCATGTGGTATGGCTGCTGCTGGTCAGAGCTGTCAATATGGGCTAGGTGGATATGAGGTCTGACTCAGCTGGGAGGTAGCTTAATAGACAGAGGAGAAGAAGAAGGGAAGAAGAGATTGGATTATACCCCACCCTTCATTCGGAGTCTCAGAGTGGTTTACAAACTCCTTTCCCTTCCCCTCCCCACAACAGACACCCTGTGAGGGAGGCGGGGCTGAGAGAGCTCTTTCGAGGACTCGTGAGAGAACAACTCTGAGAAAACTTGTGACTGACCCAAGGTCACACCAGCAGCTGCATGTAGAGGAGTGGGGAATCAAACCTGGTTCTCCCAGATTAGAGTCCGCGCTCCTAACCACTACACCAAACTGGCATCTTCCACCCAAGCTAGGGCACAGGTGACCTTTCAGTTAGAGATCAGGGCAGTCTTTCAACCTTTGGCATTGTTCCTTAAGGGGCTGGGAAAGACCCTTCTGCCAGAGACCCCCAACCAGTTCCTCTGGACGCCAGCAACAGGGCACCGAGGCCTTCCCCTGACAAGAACACCAGAAGAGCCCTGCTGGGTCAGACCAATGGTCCATTTAGTCTAGTCCAGCATCCTGTCTCACACAGTGGCCTCAGCCAGTTCTTCTGGAGGGCCAACCGTAGGGCAGAATGGCCAAGGCCTTCCCCTCATAAGAACATCAGAAGAGCCTACTGGGTCAGACCAGTGAGGGTCCATCTAGTCCAGCATCCTGTCTCACACAGGGGCCTCAACCAGTTCCTCTGGAGGGCCACCAACAGGGCAGAGAGGCCTTCCCCTGATAAGAACATCAGAAGAGCCCTGCTGGATCACACCAGTGAGGGCCCATCTAGTCCAGCATCCTGTCTCACACAGTGGCCTCAACCAGTTCCTCTGGAGGGCCAAGAACAGGGCAGAGAGGCTGAGGCCTTCCCCTCATAAGAACATCAGAAGAGCCCTGCTGGATCAGACCAGTGAGAGTCCATCTAGCCCAGCATCCCGTCTCATACAGTGGCCTCAACCAGTTCCTCTGGAGGGCCAACAACAGGGCAGAGAGGCTGAGGCCTTCCCCTCATAAGAACATCAGAAGAGCCCTGCTGGGTCAGACCAGTGAGGGTCCACCTAGTCCAGCATCCTGTCTCACACAGTGGCCTCGACCAGTTCCTCTGGAGGGCCAGCAACAGGGCAGAGAGGCCGAGGCCTTCCCCTCATAAGGACATCAGTAGAGCCCTGCTGGATCAGACCAGTGAGGGTCCCTCTAGTCCAGCATCCTGTTTCACACAGTGGCCTCAAGCAGTTCCTCCGGAGGGCCAACAACAGGGCAGAGAGGCCGAGGCCTTCCCCTCATAAGAACATCAGAAGAGCCCTGCTGGATCAGACCAGTGAGGGTCCATCTAGTCCCACATCCTGTCTCACACAGTGGCCTCAACCAGTTCCTCTGGAGGGCCAGCAACAGGGCAGAGAGGCTGAGGCCTTCCCCTGACGGTGCCTCCTGGCTCTGGGATTCAGAGGCTCAGTGCCTCTGAATGTGGAGGTCCCCTTCAGCCATTGGCCTGATCCAGCACGGCTTCTCTTATGCCCTTGTGTTCTTGAGGGGCCATTGCTCTGACTGCAAAGGAGGCAGCTTCACGTGTTCCAGTGCTTTAGGGTGGCCATGAAACACCCTGGCAGAAGTTTTTTTTGGGTGGGCAGGGCTTGGGGGGTGGGTTTTTCTGCGGCTGGTACTGGAGTTCCTGGCCCTTACTTAAGAAAACCATTCGGCCATTCGAGAGGAGTGGAAGGCGGAGTGCCAGACCCGGGGGTGGGGGGAAGGCAGAAGGCTCATTGTCACCAGCCTCCTGAAAGCCATCCGTGGTCTCTTTTGCCCCCTTTCCAGGTTAAGGAGCGTGAAGATGGAGCAGAGAAAGCTGAGCGATCAAGCCAACACCCTGGTCGATCTTTCCAAGGTAATCACTCTAACCCCTCCCCCCCCCCAATACCTCTGTATAAGAAAGTGGTGGTAGAGTCCCGATGTGGCGGAACAAGAGTGTACCACTGCAGGGCAGATCGTGTTGGTGAATGACTCCCCCCTGTAATTAATAAAGCACCTTGCCAGGAGAAAGCTAACACTTCAGTGAGCGACATCCTCGGCAGAGCCTCTTGCCTCCTGCGCTAGCTTTCTGCTTGCGGAGGAAGCGGCTGCTGGTCTCGTGGTGTAAGGGAGCATCTGCAAACGTTCTCTCCCCCCCCCCCCCCCCGTGCTCTCTGTCCTCCCCTTCTCTTCCACAACCCACAAATCTGGGATTACCGTACAGTGACCTCTGCAAGCTTTTCCCCCTCTCTCCACTGCCGCCTAATCTCCCCCACCCCCACTCCAGCCCCCAGCCCATCCTTATAAAACTCCATCGCAAGGAGGAGGGGGGGGTGAAGCCCTAGCCCTCATACTGTATGGTCAACAAAGGCATAACAGGACCATTTGTGGCTATCCAGGCTCCTCCGCCTCCTCGCCCGTTAAAAGATTTTGACCTCTCTCTTCCTCTGTAGTCAGATCATCCGGGCGGCTTCCAAATAAGCCGTCCGCATCGAAAACAACAGTTAAAATAACATAATTGCAGTGAACAGAAGCAGCAACAGCGGGAAATCCTATTAAGGAGGCTGGAATCAATTAACAGTCAAACCGATTTTTTAAAAAATGGTTCAGTCTGCAAGAGCAGTTTTACTAACTTCCCCCGGCATCCTTCCCTTTTTCTCTCTCCTCCTCTTTTTTTCCCTTCCTCCTTTCTGCATCCCATTCTGATTTCTCTTTTCCCCCTCCATCTTCTTCCCCTGCCCTTGATGTAGGACCGCTCGGATTACAGTCCTAAAGCAAACTAGGCATAAAGTTTTTAAAATGGCAGATGGGTTTAAGTGAAACCCTTCGCCCTTCCTCAGCTAGCCTCACCCTTCCCCTTCCTTTAGCCATGCCCATGGCTCCTCCCCTTCTGTCTTTATCCACGCCCATGTGGCTCCTCCCCTTCTGTCTTTAGCCACACCCATGTGGCTTCTCCCCTTCTGTCTTTAGCCACGCCCATATCTCCTCCCCTTCTGTCGTTAGCCATGCCCACGTGGCTCCTCCCCATTTGTCTTTAGCCACACCTGTGGCTCCTCCCCTTCTTTAGCCACGCCCATGTGGCTCCTCCCCTTCTGTCTTTAGCCACGCCCATGGCTCCTCCCCTTCTGTTGTTAGCCATGCCCACGTGGCTCCTCCCCATTTGTCTTTAGCCACGCCTGTGGCTCCTCCCCTTCTTTAGCCACGCCCATGTGGCACCTCCCCTTCTGTCTTTAGCCACATCCACTTTCTTTACTCTGCTCGGATTTAGTGTTAGTTCACTGGAAAGATATCAAGACTGTAACCGAGTACAAAAGCTCTTGGATCAGATGGACCAGATACTGAAATACTCACAGATCTGTACCACTTTATGGCTGTGTTTTCTTCCCATGCGAGGAGCTTTGCATTGAAGCAAGGGGCTCTGGCAGTGGAGGAAGGTACCACTGTTAGGAGAACAGGTCCGTGAGAGCCGCCGCAGGGGGGTTTCCCCATCAAGTCACAGCAGACTTATGGCCACCATGGAGGGTTTTCAGGGCAAGAGACGATCAAAGGTGGTTGGCCATTGCCTGCCTCTGTGTTGTGACCCTGGACTTCCTTGGAGATCTCCCATCCAAGTACTAACCAGGGCTGACCCTGAATCGTAGAATCGCAGAGTTGGAAAGAACCTCCAGGGTCATCTAGTCCAACCCCCTGCACAGTGCAGGAAATTCACAAATGCCACACCCCCAGTGACCCCTGCTCCATGTCCAGAATATGGCAAAAGAACCTCCAGGATCCCTGGCCAAACTCGTCTGCTTCCTGACCAACGCTCCCTCTAAGCTGTGGAGCCTTGTGAGCAAAAATTCTGCTTTGTGAGCCACTGGCGTGAAAGTTGTGAGCCAGCGATTTGGCTGCCGCATAAATGAGTTTGCTCTGGAGCCACCCTCCATGAGCTAAGACAAAAATGTGTGAGAAGGAAGCTGAAAAAATGATCTAGCTCACACAAGTCAGCTTAGAAGGAACACTGTTCCTGACCCCAAAGGGGCGATTGGCATTTCCCTGGGTGTGTGAGAAAGGGCCACAAGAACCAAGCACTGAGGCAGCCCTTCCTGCCCTCCCTCTCAGGATCTGCCCAAGTTCACAGAATCCGCATTGCTGTCAGATGGCCATCAAGCCTCTGCTTGAAAACCTCCAAAAACCTGCTGAGCTTCTGAGATCTGAGGAGATCGGGCTGCCCTTGTCCATCAAAGTCAGGGCTCTCCCCCAGCTCCTGTGCCATTAGAAGCAATCGCCCAGACACCGACCGCAAGAGTCCATGGCAGCAGCCTTGGAAGACGTCTTCAGATGAGGCAGCCGACAAGCCGCGAGGAGGCTCGGAATTGAAAAACGATCTGGAAGACAGCTGGGCCGTAACAGCGAAAGCAAACAGAGCAGAGCCATAATAATTAAAACCCAGGCATCAGTTAAACAACCAATCAACACGCTACAGCAAGTGCAACAGAATCGTAATCTGCCTGGTGCCGAAACTCAGCAGATCCCGGCACTGGCAGAACCCTCGCCAGGGGAAGCGGTTCTGCCACTAGGGTCCCGCAGCTGCAAAGGCTTTGCTTCTCTTTCTCGGGCCTCCTTGGAAGAGGTGCATTTGAGACTGGGCTGCCAGACTGGGTGCTCTGAGCACATGCAGAGTGCCTTCCCCTTTTCACTGGGCTGGACCCCAGAGAGTTACAGTTAAGGAGCAGGGTTTCCTCTCAGGGCAGGTGGCGAAACCCTGATATATCTTTGCCCCAGTGCTTCTCCATTCAGACAGTATTGGCCAGAAGGAAGAGATAGAACACTCTGTCTGGGGCAAGTGATGCTCTGTCTTCTTGGTGCTGGGGGGGGGGGCAACAGTGGGAGGGCTCTTAGTGTCCTCCTGGCCCCGCTGGTGGACCTCCTGAGGACACCTGGTGTTTTTGGCCACTGTGTGACACAGAGTGTTGGACTGGATGGGCCACTGGCCTGATCCATCATGGCTTCTCTTATGTTCTGTTATGTTCTTGGTGCGTGGGGAAGCAACAGTAGTGGGAGGGCTTCTGGAGTTCTGGCCCCACTGGTGGATCTCCTGATGGCACCTGGTATTTTTGGCCACTGTATGACACAGGGTGTCGGACTGGGTGGGCCACCGGCCTGATCCAACATGGCTTCTCTTATGTTCATAAGAGCCAAGGTCCATCAGTGGCTCTTAGCCTGATCCAACATGGCTTCTCTTATGTTCATAAGAGCCAAGGTCCATCAGTGGCTCTTAGCCACAAGGTCTAGAGGGAACACTCTGTCTGGGGCAGTGATGCTCTGTCTTCTTGGTGCTTTGGGGGGGGGGCAATAGTGGGAGGTCTTCTGGAGTTCTGGCCCTGCTGGTGGACCTCCTGACGGCCTCTGGGTTTTGGCCACGGTGTGACACAGAGTGTTGGACCGGGTGGGCCACTGGCCTGTTCCAGCATCTTCTTAAAGAGTATTTTCCCACCCTCTGCTTTGACAAGGTGTTTTTTTTTTCCCTTAAGCAGACTGGTGTCTTTAAAATAATAGCTTACAGTGGTCTTCCTCCTATTAAATCTCAAGTCTTCCTTTCCACAGATCTCTGTAGTCCTGGCCTCCAGTTACGATGGGAAAAGGAGGGGTGGCCATTCATGAAATCCACAAGCCCCACCAATTTGCCCCCCTCCGATAACTTTCTAAACCCTAACCTGGATGGTCCAGGCTAGCCCACTCTTGTCAGATCCCGGAAGATAAGCAGGGTCGGCCCTGGCTAGTATTTGGATCAGAGATCTCCGAGAAGAAGAAGAAGAAGAAGAAGAGATTGGATTTATACCCTGCCCTTCACTCACTTGGAGTCTCAGAGCGGCTTACAAACTCCTTTCCCCTCCCCCTCCCCACAACAGACACCCTGTGAGGGAGGTGGGGCTGAGAGAGCTCCTTCCCAAGCTGTCCTTGAGAGAACAGCTGGTACAGAGAGCTATGGCTTTAGGGTCTTCAAGGCAAGAGAAAATCCAGAAGTGTCTGCCATTGCCTGTGTCTGAGTCGTGACCCTGTATTTTCTCAGCGGTCTCTCATCCAAGCCCTAACAAAGAAGAAGAGTTGGTTGCTATACCCCACTTTTCTCTACCCTAAGGAGTCTCGGAGCGGCTTGCAATCGCCTTCCCTTCCTCTCCTCGCTACAGGCGTCTTGTGAGGCAGGTGGGGCTGAGAAAGCTCTGAGAGAGCTGCGACTGACCCAGGGTTACCCAGCAGGCTCTGTGTGTCTCAAAGCGCCTTGCAGTCGCCTTCCCTTCCCCTCCCCACAACAGACACCCTGTGAGGTAGGTGGGGCCGAGAGAGCTCTTTTGAGAACTGCTCTTGAGCGAACAGCTCTGAGAGAACTTGTGATGGGCCCAAGGTCACCCAGCTGGCTTCATGTGGAGGCGTGGGGAATCAAACCTGGTTTTCCAGATTAGAGTCTCCCCCTCTTAACCATGACACCTCTAACCAGGGCCCACCGTGCTTCGCTTCTGACTAGATCATGCTAGACCGGACCATCTTGGTCAGGGCGTAATGGAGGTAAGCCCTTTATAACAAGTCACCATGATCCCGGAGAGCCACTCCATTACCGGAGGCACTTCCCCGATACAGGAGCTCACTTCCAACTTGCTTAGGGGCTCTCCAGAAAAGGAGGGATTTCAGACCTAGGCCTTTTCCTCGCCTGTCTCTTTCGGGAGATGGGAATGCACAGAACAGAACAAGCGCCATCTGGCTGGCAACTCACAATTCATTTGTGCTTTTCTCAAGCGTCCAGTTTTTTTTTTTTTTATCGGGCCTCTTGATTTGTGTCCAGAAGCACGGCCCATGCAAATAAAAAAAACCGTAAAAGGAGAAATAAATCGAAACGAAGCGAAGAGATCTGACAAACTCGACCGGATGGGACGGGGCTCATGCATAATACACGAGGAGCAATGAAAAAATATTTTCGGCCTCACAGAAAGGGAAAAGATCCGTTTTCACAGGGTTGCCGTATTTTGAAAAGAAAGAAAGAGGGCATGTTTCCTGACTGGCTGCTTCGGACAAGGGATCGCTGCGGCAGAGCTCCTTTGAAATACCCCTCCTGTTTAGGCGGTGATAATTGCTCCTAACTAGGAATATTCCTAACCTCCCAACCCGAAAAGAGGACATTTTCATCAGTTTGTTAAAAAGAGCCCAAAAGAGGAGTAAAGGTAAAGATATCCCTTGCTCGAAAGAAGAAGAAGAAGAAGAGATTGGATTTATATCCCGCCCTTCACTCACTTAAGAGTCTCAGAGCGGCTTACAATCTCCTTTCCCCTCCCCTCCCCACAACAGACACCCTGTGAGGTGTAGGTGGGGCTGAGAGAACTCTTTCCCAAGCTGTCCTTGAGGGAACAGCTGGTACAGAGCTATGGCTTGCCCAAGGTCATCCAGCCAGGTGCAAGTGGAGGAGTGGGGAATCAAACCCGGTTCTCCCAGATTAGAGTCCGCGCACTTAACCATTACACCAGAAAGCCAGTCAACTCTGACTCTAGGGGGTGGTGCTCATCTCCGTTTCCAAGCTGAAGGGCCAGCGTTGTCCGAAGATGTCTCTGTGGTCATGTGGCCGGCATGACTAGACGCCGAGGTGCACGGAACACTGTTCACTTCCCACCAAAGCGGTCCCTATTTATCTACTTGCAATCTCTTGCTTTCAAACTGTTAGGTTGGCAGGAGCTGGGGCCAGAGATGGGAGCTCACTCCGTCACACGGCACTCGGGTCTCGAACTGCCAAACTACCAATCTTCCGGTCTGCAGCTCAGCGTCTTAACCTCTGAGCCATCGCAGGACACCCAAAACAGAGGACACGCCCTCCAAAAAGAGGACATCTGATAGCCCTGTTTTCAGGATAGCGGTTCTACAAGTTGGGGGCTCGCCCGGACTCGGTAGGGGGGAGAACTGAACAGCTGAGAAGGTTCTCAGGCCTCTGCAGTGCAAGAGCACACGGTTGCTGATCTATGGGGACACATAAACAGCTCGCTAAATCTGGGAGCAGCTATGCTGGATGAGCCCCCCCCCCCCCAGTTTGTTCCTTCACACACACCTTATCCCCCTTCATAAAGCCCTGTCCACAACCAGTAGAAACAGAGGGGTGCAGTGGTTCGAGTGCCAGCCTAGCATCTGGGAGACCCGGATTCAGGTCCCCACTCTGCCATGGAAGCTTGCTGGGGGACCTTGGGCCAGTCACAGCTCTCTCAGAAGAAGAAGAAGAAGAAGAGATTGGATTTATATCCCGCCCTCCACTCACTTAAGAGTCTCAGAGCGGCTTACAAACTCCTTTTCCCTTCCCCTCCCCTCCCCACAACAGACACCCTGTGAGGTCGGTGGGGCTGAGAGAGCTCTTTCCCAAGCTGTCCTTGAGGGAACAGCTGGTACAGAGCTATGGCTTGCCCAAGGTCATCCAGCCAGGTGCAAGTGGAGGAGTGGGGAATCAAACCCGGTTCTCCCAGATTAGAGCCCGCGCACTTAACCACCACACCAAACTGGCATCACAGAGCATTACTTGCCCCACCAGTATGGAGCCGCCACTGAGAAGGCTCTGGCCCTGGTAGTAGTGAGCCTGGCATCCTTGGGGCCCAGGCGTTTCCAAGATCCCGACCGCAGTACTCTCTGGGGTATATATCGGGAACTTTGTTACGCTATTAACTTTGCTACTAGAGGAATCTTAGAGCCTGTGAGAAATCAGTGTGCCGGGTTGGGTGGGCGAAATCATTTGGAAAGTCCCCCTCCCCAAACCTGAATCTCTCCCTCCAGGATTCTGTAGGCTTTCAAGGACCTGAGCAAGGGGACTTCCCCGTATCCGTCTGTCACCCCGCCCCCCAACCAACCGCCTCTCGATGCTTCTCATCAGTCCACACGTCTCAGAGCATGCTCAGTCCTCATTAGGCTGTGTGTGTGTGTGTGTGTGTGTTGGAAGGATCCTTTTTCCTTTTGTATAATTTCCAAAGTGCCGTTTTTCTGCCCGGCTGGGGAGTCTCCCCGCGTCCATAGAAACCCAGCCTCCATCTGTGGGCGGCCTTGTTGGTGTGGCTTTTATGATCTGCGCAAGCCCTCCCACTTTCACTGAGCCATAAATACGAACATTGCTGTGCATTTCTCTCTCTCGAAATTCTTTGGGGTTGGGTTTTTTTGCGGGGGGGGGGGGGGCGGGATCGGGAGCCTGGCCGCGTGATCTAGCACCTTCCGATAGGGGCTTCCCCCAGCATTTGGTTGCCAGGTAACCCTGCGGATATAAGCCACCGTGTTCTCTTTCTTGCTCAAATCACCCTGCGAAGGAAGGGGAGGGGTGTCAGGGGAGGGGAAGCGGCGCTCGCAATGGGCGAACGTTTCTCCCGGGGTCCGGCCTCGCACTGCAGGGCTTGTCTTTTGCTTGTCTGTGTCTCTGCGTGGTGCGGTGGGAAAAACCTGGAGCATCCATGATCCCAAAGGGTATATTGGGGTGAGGCTTTGCAGACCCACCCCCCCCCCACCCCAACTCCAGAGCTCTTTATGTCTGCCTGACCCCTTCCACGTCTTTCCCAGCGTCCACAGCCTCCGCTGCTGCTCTGTCCTCGGGAAGTGGGGGGGATTGTCCTGGTTTCTGCCTCACACAAAGCCCCGTTACTCACCGTGCCTGTTAAACAGCTGGCTTTCTGGTTCAGGCTCTGGGCGGCTGGCTTCCTTCCCACCCGGTTCTTTGCTGACCATTCTTCTCTCCTCCCTTCCCCCACCGGCGCACACACACGTTTGAACAAAACATGCCCATTCTTCTTCTGTCGCCAGCCTCCGTTGGGTTTTAGGGAGGGCTCCCCCCCCCCCCCCAGCCTCACCATGGTGGTTCATGCAGGTGCGGGGGAGGGTGTTCGGCAAAGCAATCGGCTTGCCCCGTCCAGGGAAATCATGTGGCGAAAACAACAGAAAGGATGTTGGACGTGTCTGCGGCGTCCTGTAAAATCGCAGGGAGAATTCCTACCCAGCCCTCGGGCCAGAGAGATCTGTTAACCAGAGCTCCCTGGCAGAAAAGCGCGTTCCCAAGCAAGTTTCTAGTCCTTAAAGGTCAAGGTTTCCCTTGCTCGAAAGCCAGTCGACTCCAACTGTAGGGGGCGGTGCTCATCTCCGTTCCCAAGCCGAAGAGCCAGTGCTGTCCGAAGACTTTTCCCGTGGTCATGTGGCCGGCATGACTAAACGCCGAGGTGCACGGGACGCTGATACCTTCCCACCGAAGCGGTACCTATTTACCTACTCGCAATCTCTTGCTTTCGAACTGCTAGGCTGGTGGGAGCTGGGGCCAGAGACGGGAGCTCACCCCGTCACGCGGCACTCGGGTCTCGAACTGCCGAGCTACTGACCTTCTGGTCTGCAGCTCAGCATCTTAACCTCTGAGCCACCGCGGCCCTTAGTCCTTAGGAGATTCTAAAATAGGGAATGCCGGGGTCCGAGCCCACCCGGAGCAATGCCGTCAGACGAGAAAGCTCTGCTCCCAGTCCCAAATGTCTGCGGAAACCGGATTTGGGTTAACAGTATTGGATTTTGCTTACAGGGTCTTGACCACGGCAGCCTTCTTTTATCCATTTACTAGGAGTAAGGCCCATTGTGGGAAGAAATACAACGGGCTCTAGAAAGGGGCTCCAGGGGAGAGTCCCAGCTGCGGCTTGGTGCGTCTTTTTTGCCCTGGGAAGTGCTTGTGATGGAAAACCACTGAGGCTGTATCTTGAGGTCACGTGTGTATGCAGGGCGAGTAGGGTTGCCAAGTCCGGGTTGGAAAATCCCTGGAGACTTTGGGGGTGGAGCCAGGAGAAGGCGGGGTTTGGGGAGGGGAGGGGCCTCAGCATGGTGCAATGCCCTAGAGTCCGCCCTTCAAAGCAGCCATTTTCTCCAGGGGAGCTGATCTTGGTCAGCTGGGGATCAGCTGTAAAAGCGGGAGATCCCCAGGCCCCACCTGGAGGCTGGCAGCCCTAAGGGCAAGTGATCTCGATTAGCAGCCGGATGCAGTGGTTCCCTGGAGACTGCCTGGAGGTGAGCTATGAAGTAGCAGCTAAGTTAGAAAAGCACCTCCTCTGCCACGTTTTCTGGGTTCCCAGGGTCTGGAAGGCAGTTCCGTGACCTAGTACAGGGTCACCAGCTCTGGGTTGGGAAATACCTGTAGATTTGAGGGGTAGAGCCTGGGGAGGGCAGGGTTTGGGGTGGGGAGGGACCTCAGCAGGGTATATAGAGTCGACTGCCCAAAACAGCCGTTTTCTCCAGGAGAACTGGGTCATCTGGAGGTCAGTTGTGATAGCTGGAGATCTCCAGGTGCTACCTGGAGGTTGGCAATACTTAGGAGAGGGCAAGGTTTGTTGAAGGACTCCAGTGAGGTATACTGCCGTAGAGCTCACCCTCCAAAGCAACCGTTTTCTCCACGGGGACTGATCTCCGTAATCTGGAGATGAATTGTAATTCAGGGTGATGTCCAGGCCTTCCCTTCCCTCCCCCCCCCCCCTTAACAGTTTAACTGATTAACACTTCACCTGACTCCCTGCTAATGGCCCACACGGCCTCTTGGGACTCCCAAACTGGGAGTTGTAGTTCTGATTCCCTTCGCTATGGCTGCAGTAAGGCCAGCTGAGAACTACAGCTCCCATGGTGCCATGTGTCAAAAGTGGGGGTTTAAGAATGGAGGAGACAGCGGGACAGGCCAATAGGACACCAAGGGAGCTTCCCCAGTGGCCAATGGGAGAGTAGGCGAGTCGTTGCCAGCATGACATGCCTTTTATGTATTATAGATTTAAAACATGTATTAGCCACCTTTCTTCCTTATGGGACTCAAGGCGGCGTGTGTGTGTGTGTGAGAGAGAGAGAGGCAGAGACACAGAGAGAGAGAGATTGAGCTATACCAGGGGTGGCCAACCTGTGGCTCGGGAGCCACATGCGGCTCTTTCACACATATTGTGCGGCTCCTGGCAGGGCGGCTGGGGAAGCAAAGGGGAGGCATGCTTTTTCTCTCTTTCTCCCTTCCTTCCTTCCTTCCCTCCTCCCTCCCATCTATTTGCTTTCCTAGTTTCTCTCTCTCTCTTTCTTTCCACTTCTTTAATTCTTTCTTTCCATCTCTCTCTTTTTCTCTCTCTCTCTCAATATCATTAGCAAACAAGTAATATCATTATCAATAACCGGTTTTCCTCGTTTGTTTTTATTTTTGGCAGTCCCATTTAATGTTAATAAAAAGCAAATTTGCATATTTTTAAAAATAAAAACGTGTGTGTGATATTTGTTCCTGTCTTGCGGCTCTCAGACATCTGATGTTTATTCTATGTGGCTCTTACGTTAAGCAAGGTTGGCCACCCCTGAGCTATACCATGCCACCTTCCCTCCCAAAGCAGCCTGCAGTATAACTATAATAACAAAATAAAAGTACATAAAAATACATAGAACCATTTAAAAAAAAAAATCACAGGTTAGGACTGCTTAAATCAAATGCAGTCCTAAATGAAACTTGTCTTCGACTGTCTCCTAAAGATCGAAAGTGAGGGGGCCAGGTGCATCACCCTGGGGAGATGATTCCATAATCATGGGGCTGCCGCTGAAAAGGCCCTCTCTTGCGTACCCACCAAATGAGTTTCTTTGATTATTTGCCAACCTTCCTGTGCCGGAATTTGGCATTTTTCTCCCTGCCTAGAAATTTGCCTCGTAAGTCATCAGTCTGACAGTGTGACACCCCTTCGTAAGCCCCGACTCCTGGCCAGTGTTCCCTCTAAGCTGAGTTAGTGTGAGCCAGCTCACAGTTATGTAGCCTCCGGCTCACACATTTTTGTCTCGGCTCAGGAAGGAGGGCTCCAGAGCAAACTAATTTATGGAGCGGCCGAATCGCTCACTCGCAACTTTCATGCCGGTAGTTCACAAAGTAGAATTTTCTGTTCTACTTATCCGTTCTAACCTGACTGCTCAGCCATTCCATGGAGTGCCCACGAGTTCTTGTATGGCAAGAAAGGGAGAAAAGTATTTCTTTCTCTTCCTGCTCGATCCCATGCATAGTCTTATAAATCTTGACTAAGATATAGTTGCTTGGAGACCAGGAGGTCAAAGAACAGATTTGGATAAGGGTGAAAACAAGGGCAGGAACAGTCTAAAATATAGCAAATCCATCTGCAGGATAACAGACCGGTTTTCAGGCCCGGTAAGCAAAGTCATTGGAAGATCTTGACTTCCCCCCCTAAATCCTTAATGGCGAAATAAAGTTCTCGATTGGAGAACCCGAGCTTTGCTCTTGGAACCGGCAGCGTGTGTCAGGTTTTCCAAGTTTTTCACAACTAGGGCTGCCAAGCCCCCCGGGAGGGCGGGGGAAACACCGATTTTTAATGCTTACCCCCGCTTTTTCAAAATTGGCCACCGGGGGAGGCAGTGGCTGCCAGCAGGAATGCAGGGGAATGTCGGAGCCTGCCCTGCCCTCTCCCTGCCAGGCCTGAACTCTTAAAAGGGAAATGTCTGCAGAGAGCCTGCCCTGCAGTAAAAAGCCTCACCAGACATTTCCCCTTTAAGAGCAGAGGCAGCAAGAGAGCCCCGCCCAGAGATTAAGGAGGGACTAGGCTCTTTGTACTGAGGTTGCTGGGGTAAGTGCCTCTGCTAGCTCTTTTCCTTCTCTCTCTCTCTCCCCCTCCCCCTTTCTTTCTTTCTTTTTTCTGTCTGTCTGTCTGTCTCTCTCTCTCTCTGTCCCCATCCAGCAGAGGTCTATCAGTGGCTATTATTAGCCACAAGGTCTAAATGGAACCCTTTGTCTGGGGCAGTGATGCTTGGTGCTTGGGGGGGCAACAGTGGGAGGGCTTCTGGAGTTCTGGCCCCGCTGCTGGACCTCCTGAGGGCACCTGGTATTTTTG
Organism: Lepidodactylus listeri; assembly: GCA_029233225.1. Taxonomy (NCBI): domain Eukaryota; kingdom Metazoa; phylum Chordata; class Lepidosauria; order Squamata; family Gekkonidae; genus Lepidodactylus; species Lepidodactylus listeri. Next base: position 154,839,249 of record JARCFY010000003.1, read on the forward strand.
GCCACTGTGTGACACAGAGTGTTGTACTGGATGGGCTGTTGGCCCGATCCACTGTGGCTTCTCTCCTGTTCTTATGATCTGAAAATCATATTTAGCACTTGTGTAGCACTTAGGGCTTCATATTCTGCCGAGATGAGGAAGGATTCAGTAGGGCCGTTGCTCAGTGATAGAGCATCTGCTTGACATGCAGGAGGTATCAGCTTCTTCAGCTAAAAAAGGATCAGGTAATAGGTGACATTAAAGATCTCAGCCTGAGACCCTGGAGAGCCACTACCAGTCTGAGTAGTCAATACTGACCTTGATGGACCAATGGCCTGATTCAGTATTAGGAAACTTCATGAGTTCATGTGTCAGCATGTGGAAGCAACATCACAGGATGCGACATCACAAAATGATGTCACTTCCTTTCTCCTGGCTCCACCCCCAAAGTCCTCAGATATTTCCCAAGTTGGACTTGGCAGCCCTATTCACCACCCCCCTTTGTCTTCCAGATGCAGAACGTCATGTATGACCTCATCACGGAGTTGAATGACCGGAGCGAGGACCTGGAGAAACAGATTGGGGGCCTGGAGTCCAAACTGGAGCAGCTGGCCACCAGCTTCCACACCCTGCCCCTGCTCATCACAGACGCTCTGCGCCAGCAGCAGCAGCAGCTCCTGGCCACCGTCATGGAGGCCCGGGGGGTGAGCGTGGGCGTGGGCGCCCCCCAGACTCCTCTCTCCGACAGCCCCCTCGGAGTCAGCTCCACCTCTTTCCCTACCCCCTACACCAGCTCCAGTAGTTGTTGAATCGCAGCGGAAAAACTGCACCGGGACAACCGCCGGGGGACGGATGGGTTGGGGGGGGGGGTCTTCTTCGTGCGAGGGCGGCCCCGTCCTCACCCAGAGGGAGCCGGGCATCCAGGTGCGTGGGACCGCCCGGGAAGCGGAACGACGTGGTCTCAGCTTCAGTGCCTCGGTGGTCGGGGGGGGACGGGTGAGTAGGGCGAGCGTTCTCGGCAAAGCCCCTCGCCGTGTGTGGCGTCCGCCAGACGAGAGGAATCCACGTTCAATCTCAGGTCTTCAAATCGAAAACAAGCCAACCCGAGGTCGGAAGCACGGATGTGACGGAGCTGCGGGGGGGGCATACCACTGTGTGGACCCCGTGCTGTGGGCGACGGGGTTATTCATCTCCTCTCTCTTCCCTCCCCCCGTTCTGTTCCATCCTCCCCTTCCCCCCATTCATTAAGTGTCTTGCCAAGGAAGCTCGCAGGAGAAAGGTTAGCCGAGGTCTAGCTGCCCCTTTCCTTCCCCACCCGTCCACCTTCTGTGCAGTCGCAACAAGGAACCAAGATGTCTCCTGGAAACTTCCCAGCGATCCCCTTGCAGCCGTTCTCAGTCCTTTTGCACAGCGAAGATCTCAGCGGGGCTCTGTTTGGGTAACCTTTGCCAAGTGTGACGTATACTTGGGGAGGCGGCGTGCTGTACAAAGGACCTCCCCCCCCCCCATTGTAGAAGCAGATTTTCTTTGAGGATGTCAAGGGGGTGTGGGAACTGCAACGAGGAAGCGAAGCCCCACAGCTTAAAAGCAGCCACGGGAATTTATGCCGGCCCTCCCAGCAGAAAGACCACGTGGGCCGGCTGAGGAGACACACTTGGATCCAGGGTGCTCTGAGAGAAAGCTCGGTCGTTTGGACAAGATCTTCAAAGGTTCTTCAGCCTCCTAAGAGCCGTTTTGGCAATGTGTTGGTGCTTTGAAATATCTTCCCCATAAAGAAATTACGTGACCGACATTTGTTCCCTAGACTTTGCCCACTCACTCCTTCGGATCCTAGGCAGCCGCAGTTTTTCCATGGGAGGTCTTAGCACGAAGTCCTCTCAGATTGTTTCCTGGAAAGTGTGGGAGGCCAAATTTGGTGAAATATGAGAAATTCCCTTATGCTAAGGAACCCTGGTAAATGCAGTTCTAAGGGCGGGGGGGGGAAGTCTAGGGATCTCTAACAGAACTCTTAGCACCTTCACCAAACTACAGTTCCCATGATTCTTTGGGAGGGGAAGGATCCATGATAATTTAGTGGGCTTAAAACTAAGGGAGGTTTGTAACAGAGTTTGGCTCCAAAAAACCCCCTCCATCTTTTAGTTTCATGATACTCTGCCTTCTCCACAGCTGCATTAAAGGAACCTCGTGTCTGATCCAAGGAATATTGGCGGCCTTGGCCTATACATGGCCAATTTCAACCAGTTCCAAACTGGTTTCTAGTCGCATGGCTCTCCTCCAGAACACCTTTTAGGAAATGTACTTAATCTTCAAGATTCCTTGGAAAAAGCCAGAATAGTTGGAACGGCAACCGAATACGAGCTGGTAAGTGGGGGAAAAACCCTTGGGAGCCCAGGAAACAATCTGAGAGGGCTTCGTGCTAAGACCTCCCATGGAAAAACTGCAGCATGTGGCCGGCGTGACTAGACGCCGAGGCGCACGGAACGCTGTTACCTTCCCACCGAAGCGGTACCTATTTATCTACTTGCAGTTTCTTGCTTCTGAACTGCTAGGTTGGCAGGAGCTGGGGCCAGAGACGGGAGCTCACTCTGTCATGCAGCACTCGGGTCTCGAACTGCTGAACTACCAACCTTCCGGTCTGCAGCTCAGCGTCTTAACCACTTGAGCCACTGCAGCCCCCTATTTGCCACATACGGGGTCTCAAATTCTGAAACCAAAATTCTAGAATTAGAACACAGGACCAACGGTCAACAAGACTGCAGTGGTGGCGGGGGTGTCTCCATGAGCCTTTGTGTTTTTCAGGGTCATTCTATTTCCTGCCTTGTGATGTTGGGAAAGATCCAGACACGTGGCCTGTACATTAGGCCCCCAGTTATGCCGGCACCCCACTCTGCAGTGTACTCGGCCTCCACACTGAATCCAGCCTTTGTCTGGCTCATGTCAGAGTTCTTCTGTTCTCCTGAACCAGTTCTCTAGGCCTTCTTTTCCCCAAAGACATGAGGCTACCTCTCTCTCTTTCAAACCCACCTCTCAGACCCCTTTCTCGACAGCTGTGGGGGACTTTTAAAAAGCCTCTTATTAACGCCTCGCTCCAAAATCCTGGGCGTCACCCCCACCTTTTCTGTTTTTTGTCAGCCAAGTGTGTTCAGCTGGCTTTCGGCCAGCGGTCTCGGTGCCCGGCCAGGAGGCCTCTGAACAGCCCGAAGCCGGGCCGCGGTCTCCTCTCAATGAAAGCCAAGCGGGTGACATTCCTTGTCTCTTTGAACAGGCGAAGCCGCTGGGTAATTGCCCGGCGATATTAATGACGCTCCGCCCTGCGGTGGTGGTTAATTGCCAACAAAAGCCAGCGAGTTGCTCCAGGTACTTGGAAAAGCCTGCAAGGGTGAGGGGGTTGTTCCCCCCCACCACCATTTTTTGTCAAACTTCCCTTCCCCTCGGCATGTGCGGCTTTCCACATGTTACAAAGGCAGGAAGGATTAAATGGCGGGGGGGGGGGGGAGTGGAAGGGAATGGCTGCTTATTGTCAATGGTAGGTGGTAAGTTCCCTGTGCTTGAAGTTGCTTAGGAAACCGGGGGGGGGGGGGGGGGAGAAAAGAGCAGGATAACACCCACTGCTTCTTCAGCTTTGCTGGCAGTACGATGCAGTTGGCAGTTTCCAAGCGACCTCCTTTGGGTTTTTTCTTTCTTTTTTTTTTTTAAAAAAGGGTATTTCTTGAGGGTGTAAACCTCCCTGCATACTCTCTTTGATACAGAGCTCCCATCAACACACTGGTTTGGATTCTCTGCTCATGGAGACCTCTCTTCCCCCCCCCCCCAATCTGCCAGAATTCAAATTCAAGGCAGGGGTGCTCCTTTTGCCTTCTTGTGGGAGGGGGAGGCACATGAGAAATTTGGGAGGCTCTGAACCTGGAACTGGCCACTCCAGTCTTTTGGATGAGGTGTTAGAATTGGCCCTGCTGAGTGACTGAGGCTTCCCGCTTTCCTAGAGTTCCCCGAGAGAAAGAGAAAATAGTCCGAACCATCAGATCGGCCCCTGCTGGATATCTGTCGGAAATATTAGGTGATGCCCTTCCTCCACACCCAAGAACTTTCATTTTTAAAAATCTGTTTATTTTAAATATGACCCCCTTCAGTTCTCTGTCCCCCTGCCTGGTGTGAGATAGTGCGTCAGCCAAGAACTCAGAAGACGGGGGTTCAAATCCCATCTCAGCTATGAAGTTCACAACTTCAGGCCAGCCACATGCTCTCAGTCTGGCCTTCCTCGCAGGATTGTTGTGAGGATAAACAGGAGGAAGAGGGACCAAGTATTGTACTTTGGAGTCTTCGGAGCAGAGCAGGGGAAAAAATGTTCTGATCTTGGTTCCCTCAAGGAGCTTGAATCAGTATTTATCAAAAGGCCTGTCTTTAATCCTCACAACAGCCTTGTGAGGTAGGTTAGGTTCAGCGAGAGACAGTGACCAGCTCAAGGCCAAACAGAGATGAGCAGGGATAGGATGATAATTCTGTAACGCATCCACTGCTTCCCCTCCACTTACCTAGCCAGTTTTTCAACCGGCAGTTCATTTCTAGTTAAAAACAACACAAAAAGTTGAAGTTTTCACTCGCTCTCATTTGTCCATATTGGAACATGTGACAGATTTTTTCCCCCCTAAATTGGGAGAGAATAGTTGCTTGGCTGGGTGGCCTCTAACTGAGGGGCAGTTTTGAACGAACAATTTTTAACAAAAAAAATCAGTTGTGGAGTGCTTTGGTGGCACAGGAAAGCACTTCAGAGTAACTAGTTCCATTTCAGGACCTTGGCTAGCACCAGGTCTGTCTCCAAGGCATTCCCCTTAAGAAAACCAGGCTCTACCTCAAAGACAAGAAAAAAACCCCGCCGCCCCCCCCCCCAGTCTTGCAAATACATCCAACTAAGGGCTAGGCTGCTTGCCCTTATGCCTCTGTTGACCCTGGCACATCAGGGGGCTTAAAATGTACCAGCATTTGCCCAGGCAAATATTCCAGTCTGATCCCCTGGTCGAGATCCGAGTTCTCCCTAGGCGACCAGTCTACAGCACCTGTTTCCAAGTCTGTCTCCTCTTCCTTTCCTCCTCATTGAAACAGGGATCCAAGATTCCAGAGAGCTGAGAAGCATCCTCACTTCCTGTTCGCATCAGAAAGCTGGACATTGAGGCACGGGGTGGGGGAGAGACACTCTAGCCCTTCATCTCTGTGGGGTTCTTTCTCCCGCTGGCCTGACATTGGTTCCCGTGCAAATTGGGGAAAGGAAGTGCTGATCCAGCTGCATTGGGACCGAGAGCAAACACAAATCGTGCGATGGTATCAATGTCAAATTAATTCCACCGAGTGGCCAGCTGAAGACAAGTCATTCTGAGTTCAGAATTCCAGAGGATACTGTCCTTTTGACCGCAGCACTATTTTGAAGAGCATTCCAGTAACTTTTCCTCAGCCATCGCAGAAGGTGACCTCCACGTATTCAGGCTCCGAACAGAACATGTAAATCTATGATGCCTTATCCGTCTTGGGTCTGATCTATACATTCAGGAAGAGCATAAACCTTTTGTGAACCTGGCCACTTTCCTGGGGCGGGAATCACAACTTTGAATGTGCTTTTGTGCCCGAAATTCCCTGCGTTGGAGAAAGTCCAAGATATGGATCCTAGCTTGGCCTTTTTTCCTAGATTTCTAGTTTCCTGCAGGTTTTTCATCATGCGGAGGCATTCAAATAGGTCACACACACACACTCATACCCCTGGAGGGACTATACCAGGTGCTTTCTCTGAATGTGTCGATCTGCTCTGGAGGAAAAAGAAAAATCGAATGCCAAGCAGTGCTATCTTCCAGCAGCCCTTGAGCAAACTTTTAACAAGCCACCTCCAATGTGAGAGGCCCCTAAGCTAACCAGAGATCCAAGCCCTGAGAAAGAGCGCCGGCCCCAGAGAAAAGGCTTCAGTGAAGCAGAAGAGAACATTCACCAAAGCAAAACTCCCTGACAAAGGAAGCACAAAAGAACCCATTCCAAACAGGTCACCGAGATTCCAACACAAGTTTACCCTTCGGCCCCCGATACCTCTTATCAAGGAGGATCCCTCCAGTTTTTCTACGACATCAGTGCCCTGCACCACCTTCTTGCAGTTTCCTCTCTGCGGAAGCAAAGATACTAATCAATCATGCCAGGATCCTGCTAGACCATTCCCCTTGCCCTGAAGGTTTCCAGCTCTGGAGGTTCCATTGGTTCTGATGCCATTCCAGTAGATTTCCATGCTCTGACTCACAACTTTGTCCCTGCCCCGTCCGAGAGGGGCCGTCTGGGGCAGTCGGAGAAGCTGCCGACCTTTACCATGGTGGCGTCTGCCCTACGGGAAGGCGGGGAGGGGGTCTCGTTTTTCAGACAATGAGCTTCAGTGCCGAAGCTACATCAGCTCTGGACTGCTCGCTTTCTTTTCTTTTTTAAAAAAAAAAAGCAAAACAATAAGATTACTAAGGGAAAGCATAACCATAGTTTATTTTACCTATGAAATATATTGCTATATTATAAAGAATAATATTGTAAATTTCAAGTATGATTCTTTTTCTTTTTTTTTTGTAGATAGGGCAGCCCTTTTCCTGCCAGCATGTTTGTTTCTGGGGTTCATGCCCACTGCGGTAGAAGGAGCAAGATGTCTCTCGTAAATGGGCAAAACTGGTTCTAAGCATGTTTGACTCCTCATTCTGAGAGGGAAAGGGACCCTGTGGAGGCTGTAGGCTTAGAAATAGTCTGCTGGAGAGGTCTCCATGCCTGGACCAAGCTATTGTTCCTGACAGTGGCAAGAAACCGGATTCAAATGTGTTTTGGCATGTGGAGAATCCCCTGCTGTTCGGGTCCCAGAACTCAGTTGGCTGCAGTCCTTGTTAGGTTTGGGGTAGGGGGAGTATTCAGCTCATCGTGGTCTTGCAGAGGATGCGTCCCAAATGAGCCACTGGCTGTAGCATACTGACTCGTCCTGGTTCTTCCTTGACGTGGGGCTGACCAGGCCAGAAGTGTCTTCTCTATTGTCTCGTAGGATTAGGCCTGTGGCTGTCAGCCGCATTTACCTCAGTTTCATGAGGGCAGCCATGTTGGTCGGCAGTAGAAAAGCTGAATTCAAGTCCAGTAGCACCTTAAAGACCAAGAAGATTTCCAAGGTATAACCTTTCAAGAATCAAAGCTCCCTCCGTGTATTTGACGAAGGGAGCTTTGGCTGTTGAAAGTGAAGACTTTCTTATTTTGTCTGGCGTACCCCCGATAATGGTCACTGGGCCCTCCTACTAGTGTTGCTCATTTATTTCATCTTAGTTGAATTCTTTTATCCGCTTGACTGTTATTTTTAACGATTCAGACGTTTTCATATTTTTAACACTCGCCGCCTCGTGGACCCCGCTCAGGTAGAAAGGTGGCACTAAAATGTTTTAAATCAATCATAATCCTGACAATCTTGTTGATCTCAAAGGTGCTTCTGGACTCGAAACAGCCAATTTACCTCAGAAGATAGTGTCAGAGGGTGGGCCGTGTCGGTCTGCGGTGGAATAGCCCAATTTGCGTTCTGAGGCGCTTTAGAGACCAATCTTACAGACTGTTGGATTGGGTTGGCCTCTTAAGTTGCTACTGGATTCGAATCTGGCTAATATAGTAATCAGTGATTAGTTAGTCGTTCTGGGAGATCTCCAGCCACCACCTGGAGGATGGCAACCCTAAATTTACCTCAGAAGATTTTTGTGAGGGCAAGATGGGGGAGGAGAGAAACTTACAGCTCTGAGCTCCTTGGAGGCTGGGATAGATAAGAGAACAAACAGGGTTGGGATAGATAAGAGAACAACCACAAACGTAGGTTTTTCTTGTCCCCCCCCCCATCTGCAGCGGAGGCACACCACAACGCCCCACTCCTCTGCTCGTCTTGAAGAGGCGCAGGGGAGAAACCAGGATCCAGGTCTCCTTAGCTGAATCGGCCTCGCTAGCTGCTGAGTGGCACTTTCTCCCTTTTCAGACCTCTAGTCTCATTTTCAACAGGGCAGGGCTTCAGGAACAGCTGGGCCTTGGCTTTTCCATGGCGTTGCTGGAACCCGGCTCTCTCCTCCGCTAATTACCGGCTCAGCGTTTTTGCCCACAGAGTCATCCTTGACCTAGATCAGCCGGTACCCCGCTTAACTCTGGATGCTGAACGCTGCCTCGTCTCGCAGTTTCATTAGTGTGAAAGTGGAGGGGTTTTTTTTTATTTAAAAAAAATAAGCACGCCTCACGTTTCCCTCCGAGGGACAGTGTTTTAACCTACTCTGGGTGGCCTTTCCCTCCCATCCGGTCAAGGAACTGAACAAGAGGATGATAAGGATGGGCCCTGCTGGATCGGGCCCACGAGTCCGCCTCATCTCCCATTTCCGACTCGGCAAGCTGAGAGTTCTCGAGAAGGCTGAAAGGCCAAGGGGAGGACTGAGCGTGCTCAGGGCTTGGAAGATTTGAGGGCAGGTGAAGGAACAAAACACAGGGTGCTGGAGAAATCGGCCTGCTCCAGCTCCCGGGAGTGGACCCTGTCCTATCCTAGAGACAAGCTCCCCAACCATTTCGCCCCCACCCAGCGGTTCCCAACAAGCCCCTGGGTTCTTGCGGCTAACTGCTACTGAAGGACTGTCCTGACTCGTTCAAGTTCTCGTATCAAGCCATAATGGCGAAGGGCTTTTCTAATCACTGTGTTGTCCTCCAGGCAGGCTGCTATGTCACTAGCCAATTCCCCCTCCCAGTAAGCCCTCTAGGTTGTTTGGACATGATTGTTTTCTGCTTGCGGTGGCTGCCAGCAGTTGCTGGGGAACGGTGGATCTTATCTCGGCGCGAGTGTTGTACATGTTTAGCCAGAGCCGTAGTTTGTTCTTGTTGTCATGGACTGGGTCCTTTGTCTTGGATGTCCCATGCCCTCGTTGCCTTGTCTTGCTCTGCCCTGTTGCGTGGCTTGCCAAATTCGCAGTGGGCGGTCAGGGGTGACACAGAGTGGGATGAGGGCCCCACGTGTATTAAACAATGGCTTTGCCAGCTCTGGTGCCTCTGGCGGCAACTCTTGTGTGCACTGATCTGCAGGCAGGTGGCTCTTGGCACAGCACGGAAATCAGCCCCAGCCGATGATGGGTGTGGGCTAAGTGGCTGTTAGGTGCACGAGAGCAGAGGCCGGTGGAAAAATTGTCGATCCCAGTCGCTGGAGTTAAGTGTCTAGAGGCGAGCCACAATGTGTGTTTTGTTCAGCTAGAAGGCAGCATTCCCAGCTGTTCCCAGAAGGACTGTACGGTGTCCCAAGGGGGACAAAAATTAAAACGGACAAAGCAGCAATGACTCCTGCTGGCTCGCATCACAGCCCCAGGGTGTGGCTGGTTGGTTGGTTGGCCGAGTAGCAGTTTGGCTGTCGCCAGATTGAGTTTGTGGGCCGTACATTGCTGATCGCGGTAACTAGCTCACAGGAGAATCAAGACTTTAGGACTTCATCTGCACTTTCCATTAGTCCCCTTTCTCCCTGAGCGAGTGACAAGGGTTGCCAGCTGACCGCCGTCCTGGTCTGTTCCTATGCCTTTCACGGGAACTTGCTCTGCAGAACTCAGAAGGTGACGTTTTGAGGGCAGAGAAGAGGAACATTTCCCACTTTCTGGTGTTTGTAGATCGGGCCTTTCGCGAAAAGCACAGGGGCTGCTACCCAACCAGGACTTGGGTGATGCATTACACAGACTCTTGTTATTATCCCGGTTGGGAGCAGGAAGAGTCAGTGGGCTGAATCCAGAACACGAGCCCGTTGGTGTCTCCAGCGCGTATGGCTGGAGGAGTGGACTCCGTCCCCAGAAACAATCATGTTTGAATTTAAAAAAAAAAAAACTTAATGGCTTTAACCTGTTCACTGTAAAGAAACACAAAGGAAAAACATAAAAAGTGCCTTGGATTTTAATCTCAAGAGGTCAGTCTATGCGTCTTTACCTATGCGGGTGTGTAAGTCATGTAGATACCTACATAGAGAAGACCTGCACAGAAAATAAAAACGTCTTAGACAGCCCTGCTATAAAAGGCTTTCAAACCCTCACTCTTGCCTCTGTGTCTGCTCTGTCCATGCTTTTCATTTGGGCTGTCCCGATTGGGATGAGGGGAGCCTTCCGTTCTCCTTCGCTTTGGAAAAAGTACATAAGAGGGCAATTTCTGCACTCTTCTTTTAGTCCATGTTCACCACGGTGTCCTCCAAGTAATTCTGCACTAAAATCGAATTCAACACCCTTTTTAACCCAGGTTTTCCCCCCGTTCAGCATAAAACCTTTTTATTCTGGGTTTCCCCCCCTAGTCTCCTTTCAGTGGTCAGCCTGGTTTCAGCTGGTTATTTGGATGCTGTTTTGCCCTGCACTTAAATTGCCTCGACTCCAACACTGAGAAAATCCAGCGTGGCAGGCCATTGCAGAAAGGATCCAAGACAAGGGGTTGGATCACCTTCTCTATGAGGAAAGGATGAGACATCTGGGAATTTTCAGTTTAGATGACTAAGGGGGGACATGATAGATGTTTATACAATTATGCACGGAGTGGAGAGAGTTGACAAAGAGAACTTCTTTACCCGCTCCCTGCATTCAGGAACTCGAGGGCGTCTAATGAAGCTGATGGGCAGTAGATTCAGGACGGACAAAAGGAAATACTGCTATACACAGAGAGTGATTAAAATGTGGAATTTGCTGTCAGAGGATGAAGCGATGGCCACAGGCATAGACAGCTTTAAAGGGGGATTAGATTCATGGAGGAGAGAATCTATGCAAGGCTACTAGCCATAGAGACTAAAGGGAACATCTGTGTTCAGAGGCACTAAACCTTTGAATCCCAGTGCCAGGAGGCAACATCAGGGGAAAGACACAGCTCCTAATTTCAGGAAGGGACTCTGAAGAACTGAGCCAAACTGAGTTGACCAGAGATGAAATTCTAGACCTACTGGGGAAATTAAAAACAATACGTCTTCAGGTCCTGATGGCATACACACGAGAGTTTTTAAGGAACTCATATGTGAGATCATTGAACTACTAACCCATACATGTCACCTATCACTAAATTCAGCCACTGTACCAGAACACTGGAGAGCAGCAAATGTGACACCAGTTTTTCAAAAGGAATCCAGAGGGGAACCAGGAAATCACAGGCCAGTCAGCCTAATGTCTGTCCCAGGCAAATTAATAGAAACCGTAATCAAAGATTAGACTTGTTAGGCACAGAGGGACAAAGCCTGCTGAGGGAAAATCAGCATGGCTTCTGCAGAGGGAAGTCCTGCCTTACCAGCCTTTTGGAGTTCTTTGAGAAAGTGAACAAGCATGTAAGAGAGCAGTGACCCGGTAGACGTTATATACCTGAACTTTCAGAAGGCTTTTAACAGGGCACCTCACCAAAGACTCCTTATTAAACTTAGCAGTCATGGGATAAGAGGACAGGTTCTCTTATGGATTTATAACTGGCTAAATGACAGGAAGCAAAGAGTGGGAATCGGTGGGCGGTTCTCCCAATGGAGAGAAGTAAGCAGTGGGGGTCCCGCAAGGATTGGTGTTGGGGCTGGTACTATTTAGTTTATTCTTCAGTGATCTGGAATGAGGGGTGAGTCGTGCAACGGCCAAGTCTGCAGACGACACAAAACTATTCAGGATGGTGAAAACCACAGCTGACTATGAAGGGCCCCAAAAGGACCTCCACAGAGTGGGTGACAATGTGGCAAAAAAAATATGCACAGGGTGGGGGGAGTCGGCAAAAGATAAATTTTTCTCCCTCTCCCAAAATGCCTGAACTCAAGGGCGTCCAATGAATCTGAGGGGCAGTAGGTTCGAGACAGACAACAGGAAATCCCACTTTACACAGAGAGTGATTAAGATGTGTTCCCAGATGATGTTGTGACGGCCACAGGAATAAACAGCTTGAAAAAGGGATTCAGTAGATTCATGGATGATAACTCTATCAATGTCTACTTTTCACGGTAACTGAGGGGAACCTCCACATTCAGAGGCACTGATCCTCTGAAACCCAGAGCCCGGAGGCAATATCAGGGGAAGGCCTCGGCCTCTGTGCCCTGTTGTTGGCCCTCCAGAGGAACTGCTTGAAGCCACGGTGAGAGACAGGGTGCTGGACTAGATGGACCCTCACTGGCCTGACCCAGCAGGGCTCTTCTGATGTCCTTATGAGGGGAAGGCCTCGGCCTCTCTGCCCCATGGTTGGCCCTCCAGAGGAACTGGTTGAGGCCACTGGGTGAGACAGGAGGCTGGACAAGATGGACCCTCACTGGTCTAATCCAGCAGGGCTCTTCTGGTGTTCTTATGAGGGGAAGGCCTCAGCCACTCTGCCCTGTTGTTGGCCCTCCAGAGGAACTGGCTGGGGCCTCTGTGTCAGACAGGATGCTGGACTGGATGGACTACTGGTCTGGTCCACCACAGCTCTTCTGATGTTCACTTGGCAGGCCCCACACTGGGGACCCCTTATCTAGCATTATCTGGAGTTCTATGCCCACAAAGAAAACTGTGTTCTGCTGACTTCTCCCCTTCCTGGCATCCTTTTAGCTGGGTAATGAGATAACATCCTTGGGGCATTTGGTGATCTCCCATTGCCTGCTTGAGAGAAAGGTTTAAAGAAGGGGAGGGTGTTCATACATACATGCATGCAACAGTAAGCTTGGAAGGGGCATGCTGGATGATATTTTGCCCAGAGTCCCCCCCAGACATGGAACGAGAAGGAAAGAGCTCGTTCCACTGGTCCCTCAAGAGTGATCCATGGGCGGGTCCCCCATGGCCTGCTTCCAAGTCCTTGAAAAACCTCCACTTGGATAAATCGGCTTTCCTATGAAATAAAGTGGCGGAGGAGGGGCGGCCCAGAAAGATCGGCTCAGGCTCTTAATACATTTAGAAGTGAATATGAACATCGGGTGAGCCGGCACGCCCCGGGGGAAGAACAGAATGAAATCGAGGATTAGGGCCGGCTCGTTCGTAGGGTTTGTTCATCCTCACAGAAGCCGCTGTGTCGGGAACAGAAATCCAAAGCAGAGATGCTGGCCTGCTTTCCCCAGGCACAGATCACATCCTGCCCCTCGGAGAGAAAAGCCTGCCTTCACTACACGAAGGAGTCTCAGAGCAGCTTACAATCTCCTTTCCCTTCCCCTCCCCACAACAGACACCCGGTGAGGTGGATGGGGCTGAGAGAGCTCTCTCAAGGACTGCTCCTGGGAGAACAGCTCTGAAGGAACTTGTGACTGACCCAAGGTCACACCAGCAGTCACATGTGGTGGAGTGGGGAATCAAACCCAGTTCTCCCAGATTAGAGTCTGCGCTCCTAACCACTACACCAAACTGAGTTGTGGGGGTTTGGGAACTGAATTTTCTCTGACTTATAGATCCAGGGTTGATTTATAATGAGACTCTCTGGAAACTATTCGGCCACAAAGTCCTCCTAACATCCATCAGGGATGCATGAAGGCTAGTGTGGGATTCAGTGTGGGTTAATACTAAGCCTGGGGAGAAGGTCACATGGTATATCCTGATCTCGTCAGATCACGGAAGCTAAGAGGGGTTGGTACATGGAAGGGAGCCCACCAAGGAAGACTCTGCAGAGGAAGGCAATGGCAAAGCACCTCTGTTCCTCCTCACTTGCCTTGGAAGCCCTTTGCTGGAGCAACGTCTACTTTCCTGGGTAGCTGTCCTTGGTGCTGAAGTCCCTGGTGTTAACCTGCCATTTGTAACCGACTTGCTGGTAGCTACTTCTTGCTGCCTGACCTGTCTGCTTACCATTGGTTGTGCTTTGCAGCCTAGTTCCCTACAGGGCTTCGCAAGGCCAGCAACGACAACAATCCACCAGAATAATCCCTCTGCCTTCTGGAGCAATGGGTGAAGTCGGAGCCGAGCTAGGGCACTGCTTATTTTTATAACATTAAGCATCATTAAGGCATTGACCAGACTTCCCTTTCAGGGTCCCTTGTTGCTGCTGAAAGGAATGAGTGATGAATGCTGGGCTTTGAAAAAGGGAGGGGAGAAAAAAACCCATGCAGGTGTTATATCTATTCATGGCTGAAATGTCAGCAGCCATTACTGGTCTCTCAGGGGGCACGTGGAGAGGGAAGGGAAAAGGCAACTGTCTTTTCCTGAAACCACCGATGCCTGGCCTGAAAGTAGGGTGGCATTTTCCTATGAAAGGAAAACACGTTTGGGTGCTTTTAATTCAGCCGGGGCTAGACCGTAAGAAGAGCCCAGCTGGGCTAGGCCAGTGGTCCAGTTAGTCCAGCGCCCTGCTTTCCAGAGATCCCAACCAGGTACTCTGGGAGGCCCACAGGTAAGAGGCACAGAAGCTCTTTGGTTGTCCCCCCTCCATCAGCAGCTGGCATTCTGACATTTGAAAACGTGAAGCTGCCAGAAACTGAGTCAGCCCATTAGTCTATTCAAGTCAGTATTTTCTGCTCTTGATTGGCAATGGCTCTCCAGGGTTTCAGAACTCCTCTTGTGTTCAGTTTGGGGCACCACCATTCAGGATGGAGGCAGACAAGCTGGAACGTGTCCAGAGGAGGGCAACGAAGATGGTGACCAAGTCCTAGGAGGAAAGGTTGAAGGAGCTGGGGATGTTTAGCCGGGAGAGGAGACGACTGAGAGGGGATATGATGGCCACCTTCAAGTACTTGAAGGGCTGTCATAGAGATCATGGTGCAGAGCTGTTTTCTCTTGGACCAGGACCAACGGGTTGAAATTAAATCAGAAGAGTTTTTGACTAAACATCAGGAAGAACTTCCTGACAGAGCAGTTCCTCAGGGGAACAGGCTTCCTCGGGAGGGGGTGGGCTCCCCTCCTTTGGAGGTTTTCAAGCAGAGGCTTGATGGCCAGATCTGACAGCCATGCGGATTCTGTGAACTCGGGCAGATCGTGAGAGGGAGGGCAGGAAGGGTCGCCTCAGTGCTTCGTCCTCGTGGCCCTTTTCCTACACACCCAGGGAAATGCTGATCGCCACTTTGGACTCAGGAAGCAATTTTTCTCCAGGCCGGTTTGGCTGGGGATCCTAGAGGGCTTTTTTCTCATCTTCTGGGCACGGAGCAGGGGTCACTGGGAGTGAGGGGGAGATATTTGTGAATTTCCTGCATTGTGCAGGGGGTTGGACTAGATGACTCTGGAGGTCCCTTCCAACTCTTATGATTCTGGGATCAAAAGTACAGTAGGGCTCTGCAGCCTACAGATCTGGAAGATGAAGAGAAGATGAGATTGGATTTGTACCCCGCCCTTCACTACCCGAAGGAGAGTGGCTTACAAACTCCTTTCCCTCCCCCTCCCCACAACAGACACCTGAGAGGCAGGTGGGGCTGAGAGAGCTCTTTTGAGGACTGCCCTTGAGAGAATAGCTCTGAGAGAACTTGTGACTGACCCAAGGTCACCCAGCTGGCTTCATGTGGAGGAGTGGGGAATCAAACCCGGTTCTCCCAGATTAGAGTCCGCGCTCCTAACCACTACACCAAACTTGGCTCAGGACATAACAAAATATGGCTCTTTCGAAAAAAAAATCATCTGTATTGGAGGGGTAGGTGAGATGCTAGAATAACCAGCATGGGTGAAGCTGCCTTGTTCTGGACCAGACCCTGGGTCCATCAAGGTCAGTATTGTCTACTCAGACTGGCAGCAGCTCTCCAGGGTCTCAGGCTGAGGTCCTTCTCATTACCTCCTACCTGATCCTTTTAAAGGGAAACTCTGGGGATTGAACCTGGGACCTTCTGCACCGCAAGCAGAGTCTGTTCTCCTGAGCCATGGCCCCACACTTTGAACTTCCAGGTTTCAATTAGCCATCAAGGCTGATATCCGTCTAAGGACTTATCATCCACTGCATGTGTCTAATCCCCCTTTAAAAGCTGTCTAAGCTAGTGGCCCTCATTACTTTCCTGTGGCAGTGAGTTCCACAGAATAAAATCCTTTATGGAGTACTTCATTTTCTCTGTCCAGATAGAGCTGGCAACGATCACTGGGTAGCCGGGTGCCCTAATCCCATGAAATGTCAGAAGACAAGCCATAAATTGTAATGTTCATTATCCAGTGTTTGGTGTAGTGGTTAGGACTGCGGACTCTAATCTGGGAGAACCGGGTTTGATTCCCCACTCCTCCACATGCAGCTGCTGGTGTCACCTTGGGTCAGTCACAAGTTATCTCGGAGCTGTTCTCTCAAGGGCAGTTCTCGAAAGAGCTCTCTCAGCCCCACTTACTTCACAGGGTGTCTGTTGAGGGGAGGGGAAGGGAAAGGAGATTGTAAGCCACTCTGAGACTCCTTTGGGTAGTGAAGGACAGGGTGTGAAGGGGTAGTGAAGGGCAGGGTGCAGCTGCTGGCCAAGCCATAGTTTTGTCAGAGCTGTCCTCTCAAGGACAGCTCTGGAAAGAGCTCTCTCAGCCCCACCTACCTCACAGGGTGTCTGTTGTGGGGAGGGGGAAGGGAAAGGAGTTTGTAAGCCGCTCTGAGACTCGAAGTGAAGGGTGGGGTATAAATCCAATCCAATAATAAATCCAATCCAATAATCCAAATAAATTCAATCTCCTCCTCCTCCTCTTCCTCTTCTTCTCCTTCTTCTTCTTTTTCCATAAGAACGTAAGAGAAGCCAGTGTTGGATCAGGCCAGTGGCCCATCCAGTCCAACACTCTGTGTCACACTGGGACCAAAAACACCAGGTGCCCTCAGGAGGTCCAGCAGTGGGGCCAGGACACTAGAAGCCCCTCCCACTGCTTACCCCCCAAGCACCAGGAATACAGAGCATCACTCACTCCAGACATAAGAACGTAAGAGAAGCCAATGTTGGATCAGGCCAGTGGCCCATCCAGTCCAACACTCTGTGTCACACAGTGGCCAAAAACACCAGGTGCCCTCAGGAGGTCCAACAGCGGGGCCAGGAGGACACTAGAAGCCCTCCCACTGTCCCCCCCCCAAGCACTTTGATAGACTGATGGTCTGATTCAGTATAACAATCACAAGAGGGGGGGCGGGTCACAGTTTAACTAGTGTGTGACAAGAAGGCAAGAAACTGTGACAAACCATCACTAAATACTATCAAGATTTGTAAAACTAAGGACTCTCTTTCCTTTTCTCAAAGACTTGTCATGAGTGTATTTCTCAATATGCCATTACAGGATCGCACTTGTCCTATTATATTTCAATATCCTCTCCAAGAATCGTCACTGTACAGTTACAGGAATATGAAATTCTATACAAAACTACTTAGCATTTGAAGGCCATGCTTCCATACATCAGCAACGATGATTCCATGAATTTAGGCAGAAGGGAGGGCAGGAGGTGCTGCATCAGCGCTTGTTTCTTGTGGTCCTGTCTCACACACCCAGGGAAAGGCTGGTTGCCACTTTGGGGTAAGGAAGCCATTTTTCTCCAGGCCAGTATGGCTGGAGATCCTGGAGATTTTTTGGGGGGTCATCTTCTGGGTATGGAACAGGGGGTCACTGGGAAGCGGGGATGGGGAAAGGTATTTGTGAATTTCCTGCATTGTGCTGGGGGTTGGACTAGATGACCCGGAGGTCCCTTCCGACTCTACGTTTCTATGGTTTGAGACGCATCAGTCCAAGGATCTGTTTCAGTATATGGCAGCTTCATGTCTTCATGGGAAGGGGAGGAGGCAGGCAAAATGCAGGGGGTGCCTCTAGATCATTGGGGAAGGAGCATGTTGTATTTAGTGATGTGCTGCATCCAACACGGCTCTTTCCTCCCGAAACGGACTCTGAAGACTCTGAGCGGGCTTCAGCATCTGTCACGTAACAGACCCGGACCAAAGGGCCAGGGGACGTGAATCTAGAAAGGACGCCAGCCGCTCATTGAATGCCAGTATTCTTCACTAAGAGAGTCTCTGCCTAGATACCGCCCTGGGCAGCACATGATCAAAAGCAGACACCAGCCGCAGCTCCAGGCTGACTGAAGGCAGCGGACGTCAGCAGAAGGCCTTGGCTTCTTTTTCACACCACGGTGGAGGGTTGCGGGTGAGGGAAATCCAGTCTGATGTGGATATGGCTGCCAACTCCAGGTTGGGAGGTACCTGGAGATTTGTGGGTGGAGCCTGGGGAGACTGGGGAAGAAGAGGAGGAGGAGACTGGATTTATATCCTGCCCTTCACTTGGAGTCTCGGAGCAGCTTACAATCTCCTTTCCCTTCCCCTCCCCTCCCCACAACAGACACCCTGGGAGGTAGGTGGGGCTGAGAGAGCTCTCTCGAGGACTGCCCCTGAGAGAACAGCTCTGAAGGAACTTGTGACTGACCCAAGGTCAGCCAGCAGCTGCATGTGGAGGAGCAGGGACTCAAACCTGGGTCTCCCAGATTAGAGTCCACGCTCTTAACCTCTACACCAAACTGGGGGAGTGGAGGGACCTTAGTGGGGTATTGTATCATAGAGTCCACCCTGCAAATGGCTATTTTCTCCAGGTGAACTGATCTGTCACCTGGTGATCAGTTCTGATTCTGGGAAGATCTCCCGGCATGACCTGGAGGTTTTGGGAAAGTATACGACACTGCATATAATAGAGGTATCCTTAAGATTGATCTATTTTGTGCTTTTTATTTATCTTTTTTTAAAATTATATACTGTTATATAAATATTGATGTTAAGTATAACCAAACATAGGTTTAATCTAAACAATACATCAAAGTGCAGGTTAACACTACGGCCGCGGTCACGCACACTAAATAATCCATTTTCAATGCACTTTCCAACTGGATTTTGCCAGTTCACACAGAAAAATCCAGTTGGAAAGTGTGCTGAAAGTGGATTATTTAGTTTGTGTGACCGCAGCCAACCTTCAAACATCCCAACAGCACGCTGTCAGTTTCACAATCACTAGTCCCAGGGGACTTGAGTAATTTACCCCTATCCAATACAATCTTTTTCAAGGACTGTGATGTACATACAGGACACAAGGCGCAATAATGTCTTCCTGTGGGTATAAAACTCTTAAAATAGCAGCATATTTTCTAGGGTCCCATCGGAACAGTTGCAGCAAACATAATATGTACATCACAGTCCTTGAAAGTGATTATACTTGATACGGGGAAATTATTCGAGTCCCCTGGCAATGCTCCCTCTAAACTGTGGAGTCCTGTGAGCAAAAATCCTACTTTCTGAGCTACTGGCACTGAAGTTGTGAGCTGGCGATTTGGCTCCTGCATCAATCAGTCTGCTCTGGAGCCATCCTCCCTGAGCTAAGACAAAAATGTGTGAGCTGGAGGCTAAGAAACTGTGAGCTAGCTCACACCAACTCAGCTTAGAGGGAACACTGCCTGGAACTAGTGACTGTGAAAATGACAGGGTGCAGTTTGAACATAAACCTGCATTTTGATGTACTGTCTGGGTGAAACCTATGTTTGGTAATACTTGACACCAATATTTATATGACAGTATAGAAATGTTTAAAAAAAGAAAAAGCACAAAATAGACCTACCTTAAGCATACATCTGTCACACACAGTGTCATATACTTTCCCATCTCTTCCTCACGCTGTGATCCTCCAATTTCATATTATGACCTGGAGGTTGGTAACCTACAATTTGGACCAGCAGAAACCTCAGGAGGAGGTGAGTCACTTCTAACATCCCCAGCCACATCTCAGTGCTTTGCCAGTTGGACTTCTGCCCGCCACCCAACTGCACGAGGTTTTTAGGTCCCTCCAGGATAAAGCACAGCCGCTCTCAAATCACTATGGGAAAGGGGGGGAGGGGATTTCCTCTGGGCAGGTGCAAAGTGCATTTTCGGCCTCTCTGAACAAACGTATCCTGGGAGGCAGGAATCCCGTCCCGGAGGATGTGGCATCCGTGCTCTCGTTAGCCCCAGCACCTATTCAAACCGAGCCTTGGTGTTCCAAATGGATTTTCTGTTTTCCACTCCCTCCCCTCCAGCTGAGTCACGAGCCCATAAAATTGTTCATTCTGTTTTCAAGGCAGATTTAAGACATAATAAATGCCGGCTTAGGAGATTTGTCAGAGAGTTACATACTAAAGGCACTTGTGCGAAGTGCGCGTCACCACATCCGTTGGAAGAAAAGGCACAAAATGGGTCTCCAGCTGCTTTCTCTTGATCGCTGTATCTTTATTAATTTCCACTTATGAAACAATTTATGACGAGGGCTTTGGGTGAGAATACAGATGAGCGGGACCTCAATTAGAAGGACCCGCTGCAAGATGTGGTCAGCGCCGTACCTCCGGGACTCTCCTGCGGGACCAGTGTAGATGCGATGGGTGTTTTAAACCGGTATCCTGAGTTTTTGCGCCTTATTATTAAATCACAAGTGGGGACCCGCAAGGAACTCACGGGAGCGGCTAACCCATACTCCCCGTCTCTGCTTCTTACCCTCTCCTCCTATTTCTCTCACCCTTTCTCCTTCCTGTCACCCTTTTTCTTTCTCTCTCTCCCCCCTCCATGCCTTTTACTTCCTTTCTGCCCCCACCCCATCACTCTTTCGGCCTCTGTCTCTTTCTGCCCTGGCCTCCCACCTACTCCCCCCCCCCCACCCAGCAGCGGCAGTGGCAGCAGCCATTCTCCAGGAATCACAACAGATTACCCAAATACAGAGATCAGTTGTGGGGAGGGGAAGGGAAAGGAGTTTGTGAGCCGCTCTGAGATGTCGAGTGAAGGGCAGGGTATAAATCCAATCTCTTCTCTTCTTCTTCAGATACTGGTCCGATGCTCTTAGCCACTACACCACAGAGTTTTTGGAGCCCCTGTGAAGTGTTCCTCCCTTTTCTGTCTCTTGTCTCAGCCCCCTTACTCTTTGCCTTGGCCCTTTAAAAAGACACGTTTTCATTCAATCAGGCAGCAGAGGGTTAGAAATAAGCTATTGTTAGTGGCAAACTAACAGCAGGCAGCTGGCAGCGTCTCGAAAGTTCCCCATCGCTAGGTGTTGGACATGTATTGTCTACGAACAAAGTCTGCGTTCCACTTTCACAATCTTATCATGTAAATATATGCAGATTCAATCGATGGGTTAAAGCACATGATTGGATCACCTAATTCTTCTCCCCCCCCTTTTTAAAAAAACTGTTCTCTCAAGGACAGCTGTCTCAGAGCTCTCTCAGCCCCACCTGCCTCCCAGGGTGTCTGTTGTGGGGAGGGGAAGGGAAAGGAGTTTGTAAGCCGCTCTGAGACTCCAAGTGAGTAAAGGGCGGGATATAAATCCAATCTCCTCCTCCTCCTCCTCATCTCTCTCTGTCTCTCAGCCAGTCTGTCTCTCAGTGTTGACGCAGCAGGGCCTGGAGAAAATCCCTGCAGCAGCCATTTCAAAAGGTATGGGGAGATTCGACCCTCCCCAAGTTGTTTTTTGTTTTTACTTTTTGGATTTCTCTGCAGACCCACAGAGTCCCCTGAGTCTGTAGAAAAATCTGTTGGGGGGGGGAGTGTGCCCTCTGCGAGAAAAAGTACCCGCCCACGGAGGAGAATGGTGAGAATTAGATATACAGTTTTATCCCCCAATAGTGGGTTTTTAAGCACCCCAGACTAGCCAAGCTTGCCAGAACTTGGAATCTAAGCTGGGTCAGCCACGGTTCGTACTTGGATGGGAGACCACGAAGGCCTCCAGGGGTGTTACACGGAGGCAGGCAAGGGCCAACCACCGCTGAATGCCTTTTGCCTTGAGAGCCCCACGAGTGGTCACCATAATGTGACTTGACAGCACTTCATTAGAATTATCGCGTGTGTATAATGTGACGTCAAGTCACAGCGGACTTATGCCGACCCCAGCAAGAGGCTTTCGAGACAAGTGAGAAGCAGAGGTGGTCGGCCATGGCACTGGGCGGTACTTTGCCACCTTGACGCCTAATCAGAATTATTAGTGCATTGTTATTCTTTTATTCAGCATTTTCCCCATTCAACACTCTTTCTCAGCCTTCCACACAGGCCTCTGGAACCCACAGCAACTCACGGTAACCAGACTCCTCCCTCAACCTCAGCCAAGCTCCGCCTACGAATTCCAGCTCCTCCCACCCGCCCTGTTCTAGCATCGTGACTGACGGATGCATGCCATCCTGGCTCCGCCCACTTTCCCTCTTTACAACTGTAGGAGAGCCAGTTTGGTGTCGTGGTTAAGTGCACAGACTTTAATCTGGGAGAACCGGGTTTGATTCCCCACGCCTCCGCTTGCACCTGCTGGATGACCCTGGGCAAGCCGTAGTTCTATCAGAGCTGTTCTTGAGAAAGAGCAGTTTCTGTCAGAGCTCTTCCACCTGGCTCACAGGGTGTCTGTCGTGGGGAGGGGAAGGGAAAGAGAAAAGAGTTTGTAAACTCTGAGACTCTGAGTGAAGGGTGGGGTATAAATCCAATCTCTTCTGCTGCTGCTGCTGCTTCTTCTACTACTACTACTTTGATGGTCATCTTCTGCACCCCACAAACCATGTGCTGGGCAGATCAGGGCCTGCTTGAAACCTGTGTGGTGTAGTGGTTAGAGTGTCAAACTAGGATATGGGACACTTGGGTTCAAATCCTCACATTCTGCCATGGAAGCTTGCTGGGTGACCTTGGGCCAGTCACAGCCCTCTCAGTCTAAGCTACCTCACAGGGTTGTTGTGAGGATAAAATGGAGGAGAGGAAAAAACTAGCGCCGCTGCAGTTCCCCATCACAGATAAAGGCAGGGTATAAATGGACTCAGTAAATAAATGCCCATACCTACTTTCTCCACCTTCTGCATCATTTAATTTACCTTATTCATTTCTTAGGGATTTTTTTAGCCACTGCTTGCTGTGAGCCTCGTGGCAACGTGCAGAACTTAAAACATCATAATAAATAAGTTCTTCTTTACACAGCGAGGGATTAAAATGTGGAATTCGCTACCAGAGGATGTTGCGATGGCCACAGGCATAGACAGCCTAAAAAGGGAATTAGATGGATTCACGGAGGATACATTTATCCATGGTTACTAGCCATGGTGATCGAAGGGAACCTCCACATTCAGAAGTAGTCAGCCTCTGAATCCCAGAGCCAGGAGGCAAAATCAGGAGAAGGCCTCGGCCTCCCTGCCCTGTTCTTGGTGCTCAAGAGGAATTGGATGAGGCCCCTGTGTGAGACAGGATGCTGGACTTAGATGTATTGCTGGTCTAATCTAGCGGGGTTTTTCTTATGTTTTTTTCAGGGGAAGGCTTTGGCCTCTCTGCCCTGTTGTTGGCCCTCCAGAGGAACTGGTTGAGGCCACTGTGTGAGGCAGGATGTTGGACTAGATGGACACTCACTGGTCTGATCCAGCAGGGCTCTTCTGAGGTTCTTGTGAGGGGAAGGCCTCGGCCTCTCTGCCCTGTGGTTGGCCCTCCAGAGGAACTGGTTGAGACCACTGTGTGAGACAGGATGCTGGACTAGGTGGACCCTCACTGGTCTGACCCAGCAGGGCTCTTCTGATGTCTTTATGAGGGGAAGGCCTCAGCCTCTCTGCCCTGCTGTTGGCCCTCCAGAGGAACTGGTTGAGGCTACTGTGAGAGACAGGAAGCACCACTGGTCCGATCCAGCTGGGCTCTTCTTATGTTAAGTTAAAAACAAAACAAAAATCAAATCAGCTATAAAATATTAAAATATATGACTCAGCACCAGACTACTCTCAAAGTGGACCAGAGCATCTGGTGAATGCTCCCAAGGCCGACCTGAACAATTCAGCCTCACAAGCCCTGGGGAAACACTTTGTCCTGCAGGGCATGGGTATCGTCAGAGAGGACATTCCACAGGGTAGGGGCCATCACCGAGGAAGCCCTTCCCCTGGCAACCGCTGAACAAATCATCCCGGGGCCAGGCACCCGTAAAAGATCCCCGGAGGATGACCAAAGGGAGCGTGGGGGGGTCATAACGCTTGTAACATCTGTCAGGTCCTCGCCTTAGTCATCTGTTCTCTAAACTACAAAGCCCCAAACGCCTTTGCCTTTTTTCATAGAGAATTCTAACAAGCTCAGAATTGTGTATCTCCCCAGAATGGCGAAGGACACTCAACCTTGCCCCCAGGAGATCCATTTCAAATGAACACCTGGTGGGGATCCTATTGGAGCCGGCTCCCATGTTGGACCGGCAGAAAAGGAGCAACGGCTTCATGACAAGCCCAGATACAGGCTGCCATCTTCTGGCCGCAGGAGGTAGTGCACATTCAATGACAACCACCCACTTGCCCCAGTGGTAAGAAGTTCCAGGGACAGAGTTGCCAATCTCCAGGGACCTGGAGATCTCCCAGAATCACAAGTCATCTCTGGACTGCAAGAATCAGTTCCCTGAGAGAAAATGGCAGCAAGGAGAGAGAAGAGAAGGAGAAGAATTGGATTCATACCCTGCCCTTCACTCAGAGTCTCAGAGTGGCTTACCATCTCCTTTCCCTTCCCCTCCCCCCAATAGACACCCTGTGAGGCAGGTGGGGCTGAGAGAGCTCTTTCAAGGACTGCCCTTGAGAGAACAGCTCTGAGAGAACTTGTAACTGACCCAAGGTCACCCAGCTGGCTGCATGTGGAGGAGTGCGGAATCAAACCTGGTTCTCCCAGATTAGAGTCTGCGCTCCTCACCACTACACCAAACTGGCTCTCAAGTCCCTGGGATGACATGTGGCAACTCCCCTTAGCCTCCTTTCCAGCACACACCTGTTTGCCAGGAAGCACGGAATCCATCCACCCCCAGGTGTGGTGAGTTGGCAAGCGGTCAGCTCCTCCCCCTGGCATTGATTGGCTGCTCTGGGGCTCGATAGTTTCCAGCATGTTGGCTTCACGTCACTCTCTGCCTAGGGCTATAATTGCAATGAGATGACTGTCCGGGCATGCTGCGAGAGAACGGCTACTGTGACATGTGGGATTAATGAGAGGCTCCTGGGACCCAAAATAATACTGCAGTTGCCCGCTGTGTCTCTGCGTGTTGGCTGTTCTGACTTTGCCTGCTTTCAGTCTGCCTGGGGAAAGAGTCGTTCTGCCATAACCTGGCATCAGGCATGATTGAATTGTTGAATCGTACCTGGTGCGGGGACAAAGCCCTCCTCTGTGAGGCTTCTTGTTACGTCTCTGCATAGCGTTGCCTCCTTTTTGTCAGCCTCTGCTGAGGGCAGGCAGTTCTCTTGTGCCTTTATACTGGGTACATTTGGATCAGGGAATCACTTCCTGGGCAGCGATGCCACAGAAGTACCTGCCCTCGTTTGAGGCTTTCAGTTGTATCTCTGCACGAGTCACTGCTCCTGCGTTGTCTCCTTCCAATCAGCCTGGTGATGACTGATAATTCTCTCACATCTCTGTATTAAGTGCAATTGGACCACCCCCAGTACAGACACAGCAAAATGACCTGCTCTGAGAAAGAAGCTTCTTGTTACGTCTCTGCATGAGTCACTGTTCTGGCTTTACTTTCTTCCAGTCAGCTTCCACGGGAGGGGGGGATGATAATTCTGTCGTGTCTCTGCAGAGTACATAATGGAATCACACATGGGATTTCTTTCTTTCCCTCTCTCATGCTCAGACATACACTTGAAACTTGAAATGACCCAGTCCGCAGACTGGGTATCTGTTTACTGTACCAGAAGTTCCCAAATAAAAATTTCCATAGATAGGAGATGGGAAGAGCTCATAATGGAAGGGACACGCAAGAGGCCAGACAGTTACATCACTTACAGGAATTCGCCCGCAAATGAGGAGAAGCCGAGAGACCCGAGTTCGAGTTATTAGCCCTCTGTCGCTTTTCATGTGCTTTTTACAGTTTTGTGATTGGATTTTTAAAAAATGTTCTAAACTGCCTTGGACTGTGGGAGGAGGTAAAGATATATAACTTTTGGCCCAATAAAACAAAAGAGAGTTGTAATGTTTCCCTTTGGGTCCACAGATCTGATATTAACCAGGCCAACGGTCTCTTTATCGCCTGATCTGCTTTCCACTCCCGGATCGGTTGCCCACTCACCAGCCAGCGAGAGCTGATGCTATTCAAATGCCAGGGTGCAGAGAGGATATTAAAGATTCTTGTGCAATGAAACAGATAGCGACGAGCGTATTAACGAAGCCGTGGCTTTGGCTGGCAGGTGTCTTGCAGCCGCTTCGTTTGCAACAGGCGAGGGGTCGGTAACGGCCCAATTTCCCATAAATCAGGAAAGCCGCATGGCGAGCCAGCCTTGATTACTTCATTCCCCACGCAAGTAAATTTTTATGCTTTGTGATGATACACAGGCTTATAAATCCCTTTATAGATCATTCCGGCGAGATATGCAGCAGCACACGGGAGAAGAGAGAGTTCTCCCGTCGCCTCTTGGGGACGGCAGACAAATTAATAACAGGCAAGTTTTCCAGATTGGTCCGGTGACTGTTATGGGAGAGACGAGGTGAAGAATCATCCCTGTCAGGAGGAGCAGATACGCTTGGGATTGTCTATGCTGGTAGAGCATCTACAGGAAGAACTAAACTCCTGATTCTCACTCCGCTCATCGGCCCCATAGCTCTCCCTGCATTTAACAGTCGTTTGAATACCGAATGAGCAGTTCAGCCTCCTACCATGACAGTAAGATGGGTAGCTGTGTTAGTCTGTCTGTAGCGGCGGAAAAGAGCAAGAGTCCAGCAGCACCTTAAAAGACTAACCAAATCTGTGGGCGGGTAGGAGCTTTCGTGAGTCACTGCGCACTTCTTCAGAATACGTCCAGCAAGAGTCCAGTAGCGCCTTAAAGACGAAAAGAATTGGTGGCAGGGGAGGAGCTTTCGTGAGTCACTGCTCACTTCCTCAGACAGATCAAGATGGGTAGCTGTGTTAGTCTGTCCGTAGCGGTGGAGGAAAAGGAGGAGGAGATTGGATTTATACCCCACCTTTCACTACCTGAAGGAGTCTCAGAGCGGCTTACAATCTCCTTCCCTTCACCTCCCCACGACAGACACCCTGTGAGGCAGGTGGGGCTGAAGAGAGCTCTTTTCAGAACTGCTCTTTTGAGACCGGCTCTGACAGAACTTGTGACTGACCCAAGGTCACATCAGCAGCTACATGTGGAGGAGTGGGGAATCAAACCCGGTTGTCCCAGATTAGAGTCCGCATTCTTACCCACTACACCAAACTGGCGAAGGGTAACAGTCCAGTAGCACCTTAAAGACTAACGAAATTGGTGGCAGGGGATGAGCTTTCATAAGGCTCACTTCTTCAGGTGACCACCATGTGAGACAGGATGCCGGACTAGATGGTCTAGTGGTCTGACCCAGCAGGGCTCTTCTGATGTTCTTATGAGGGGAAGGCCTCGGCCTCTCTGCCCTGTTGTTGGCCCTCCAGAGGAACTGGCTGAGGCCATAGATGGACCCTCACTGGTCTGATCCAGCAGGGCTCTTCTGGTGTTCTTATGAGGGGAAGGCCTCGGCCTCTCTGCCCTGTTGTTGGCCCTCCAGAGGAACTGGCTGAGGCCATAGATGGACCCTCACTGGTCTGATCCAGCAGGGCTCTTCTGGTGTTCTTATGAGGGGAAGGCCTCGGCCTCTCTGCCCTGTTGTTGGCCCTCCAGAGGAACTGGCTGAGGCCATAGATGGACCCTCACTGGTCTGATCCAGCAGGGCTCTTCTGGTGTTCTTATGAGGGGAAGGCCTTGGCCTCCCTGCCCTGTTCTTGGCCCTCCAGAGGAACTGGCTGAGGCCACTGTGTGAGACGGGACGCTGGACTGGATGGACCCTCACTGGTCTGACCCAGCAGGGCTCTTCTGATGTTCTTATGAGGGGAAGGCCTCGGCCTCTCTGCCCTGTTGTTGGCCCTCCAGAGGAACTGGCTGAGGCCATAGATGGACCCTCACTGGTCTGATCCAGCAGGGCTCTTCTGGTGTTCTTATGAGGGGAAGGCCTCGGCCTCTCTGCCCTGTTGTTGGCCCTCCAGAGGAACTGGTGGAGGCCACTGTGTGAGACAGGATGCTGGACTAGGTGGACCCTCACTGGTCTGACCCAGCAGGGCTCTTTAGGTTCTTAACAGCCACAGGGCAGAGTGGAAGTCACCTAGCACCACCATATGAGACCAACCCCCCTTCCCCCCCCCATAGGACTCGAACCATCATTAACCCAGTGACCCCAGTCCCAATGCCAGCAGGGAGCTCAGAAGGATACCGCCCCTGTCTCAGACAGTGGGGGCAGCTGAAGCAGAGCCTCTGAAGACGACCAGCAGCACCTTTAAGACTGACAAACTTCATTGCAGCATTAGCTTTCGAGAAACACAGCTCTCTTCGTCAGACGCATGCAAGAATTCACTTTCCCCAGATTGAGAGTTCCTATCGATACTTTGCGGCTAATAGCCACGGATGGACCTCTGCTCCATATGATGAGTCTCTTCTGCCTCCTTCTGGGAGGTTCACCCGGCCTCCATTAGAGGAATAGCTGTTCCCTGGGACCGCTTCTATGGAGGATCGGAAACTGCTTCGAGCAAAGTAGAGCTGTCTTACACCTGTAGAGCAATCCTCTCCCTTTACCCCCACCTCTCCCTTTGACCCCTCACGTGTCAAAAGGGCCTCTTGTCCCAAAACATCCAGAGCCTCTGGCGCAGCATTCGAAGCATCGGCTGCCCCTGCATTTTTTGGTCTCCTTCCCAGATGGTAAATTGCACACAATTATTGACAGGAAAGCCGCATGACACTGCTACGGTTCACACTAATCAAATTAAGAGGGATTTACCTTATCAAGGAGAGGGCAAGAGAGAGAGAGAGAGAGAGAGAGGCAAGTCCAAATTAATTGGAGATGTAGTCCTCTCTGTTCCCCCAGCTTTTCAAATCAGAAGAGACGGAGTCCCCGTTCCTGGAAAGCGACATGAAGAATAGAATTTAAATAGAGCAAGGGAGGGTACTGGCTCACTCACCTTGAAATGGAAAACGCATTAAGAAATGAAAGTTATCTATTAGCAGGCCCCCGGCAGCTTATTTGTCCTCCCTGACGGTTCAGGCTGGAGTGGCAGCAGTTCTGTGTTGAAAAAGTAATAAGCAAAGAGGTAGCTGCTGCTGTGAAAACGGCTGATGAGGAAAAGAGAAACGGGAGGACAGGGCCAGAAATGAGATGGCCGGAAGAGAGCCGTGTTGTAACGTGTACCCCGTTTTGTAACCCCTATAATGGCACCTCTAGAATGCTCTGAGATGGCGTGGGCTATGCTGCCTCCTTGACTTCTTCAGCGTTTCCTTATGGTTCACCAAATTCAGCCTCCTTGCGGAAGGACTGGAAAGTAGCAGACTTAACAACAATTATAAGGACCACCTGCTCTCATAGGAACCTACCCATCATAAGAACATAAGAGAACATAAGAGAAGCCAATGTTGGATCAGGCCAATGGCCCATCTAGTCCAACATTCTATGTCACAAAGTGGCCAAAACCCAGGGGGCATCAGGAGGTCCACCAGTGGGGCCAGAACTCCAGAAGCCCTCCCACTCTTGCCCCTCCCAAGCACCAAGAAGACAGCGCATCACTTGCCCCAGACATAAGAACATCAGAGAAGCCATGTTGGATCAGGCCAATGGCCTATCCAATCCAATGCTCTGTGTCACACAGTGGCCAAAACCCAGATGCCCTCAGGAGGTCCAGCAATGGGGCCAGGACACTAGAAGCCCTCCCACTGTTGCCCCCCGTCAAGCACCAAGAAGACAGAGCATCACTGCCCCACACATAAGAACATCAGAGAAGCCATGTTGTATCAGGCCAGTGGCCCATACAGTCCAACACTCTGTCACACAGTGGCCAAAAATACCAGGTGCCATCAAGAGGTCCAGCAGTGGGGCCGGGACACTAGAAGCCCTCCCACTGTAGCCCCCCCCCCCCCAGCACCACTCCAGTCCATAGGCCTTATTCTGGGTGCCTCCACCACCTGAGCCTAGATGGATGGCAACCCAAGAAAGAGTCTTCTTGGCTGGGGCACTGAAACTTTGGAACTCCCTTCCCAGGGAGATTTGTCTCCCTCCCTCCATCTTCGTCTTCCTCCAGAAGGTGAAATCTTCCCTGAAATATTTGATGTTCCATCACAAACAGCCCTCTTCCCCGTTTGTGTATCTATAATTCACTTATAAGAACATAAGAGAAGCCAACGTTGGATCAGGCCAGTGGCCCATCCAGTCCAACACTCTGTGTCACACAGTGGCCAAAAACACCAGGTGCCCTCAGAAGGTCCAGCAGTGGGGCCAGGACACTAGAAGCCCTCCCACTGTTGCCCCCCCCCAAACACCAAGAAGACAGAGCATCACTTGCCCCAGACTGAGGGATCTTATCTATACCTAGTGGCTAATAGCCACTGATGTGTCAGTCCCCAGATATCAGAAACCAACAACGTTCCTTAAGCAGGATCAGTTTATTGATTACAGTATTCTGTATTGCTCTAAACACTTCTCGTGTTAAGACTGCCATTGCAAGGAGGGAAGGGGTATATATACCAGGTTCAAACAAGGGTCATCTGGTGGATACAAGCCAAGAAGCAGCAGGTTACATTCACGCTAAAACTAACAGCTTTTAGTTCCCAGCGGGAAAGCAGTGAGCGTCACTATATTCTCCAAGGTCAAGCCTTGTCAGTGTAGGAGATAAAGGATGCAGGAGAATCAAAACTTAGAATACCAGAGGGCATAAGCAGAGCAACCCCCCCACCCACATTCTCCATGGCAGCATAGCTGACATAATGGACCTCTGCTCCAGATGTTTATCCAGTTCCCTCTTGAAGCCATCCATGCCTGTAGCCACTGCCACCTCCTGGGGCAGTGAATTCCATGTGTTCATCACGCTTTGGAGTGATTATGGAACTTCCTACCACTTCCTACTACTAGCTTTGAAATGTGATTGGACAAATCCATCGATATAGTCACCAGCGGCTATTAGCCATGGTGGCTGCATGAAACCTCCATGATCAGAGGCAGGGTACCTCTGAATACCAAAAGCTGGAGGAGCTGGGGAATGGCAACAGAAGGATTTGGACTCTGTGCCCCTGCTGTGGCCTTTCAGGATCCTTTGGCGGGCTGCTGTGGGAAGCTGTAGGCTGAGCAGATTGACCTGGTCCACCATAGGTCCGCATGGCCCTTGGAACTACAGTTCCATCTTTAGCGAAAATAGGATGGCTGGCCCGGCATTGAGAGGAGCCTGGGACTTTCCCATCATAATTCCCACTCTGGAATGGACTCCCCAAAGAGCTGAAGACAGCCCCCTCACTGTGGATCTTCAGAAGGTGTCAGGATTCTTGTTTGCCCGGGCTTTTCATGGGGTATAATTAGGTCATTTTCATTTCTTTGCCTGCTCCTGATTCAGATGCAATAAATCTCTGTTCCAGGAGGTAACAAGCGAAGGGCCTTGGCTTCTGTGCACTGCTGTTGACCCTCCAGAGAAACTGGCTGGCCACTGTGTGAGACGGGATGCTGGACTAGGTGGACCCTCACTGGTCTGATCCAGCAGGGCTCTTCTGATGTTCTTATCGGGGGAAGGCCTCGGCCTCTGTGCCCTGTAGTTGGCCCTCCAGAGGAACTGGCTGAGGCCTCTGTGTGAGACGGGATGCTGGACTAGATGGACCCTCACTGGTCTGATCCAGCAGGGCTCTTCTGGTGTTCTTATGAGGGGAAGGCCTCGGCCTCTCTGCCCTGTTGTTGGCCCTCCAGAGGAACTGGCTGAGGCCTCTGTGTGAGACGGGATGCTGGACTAGATGGACCCTCGCTGGTCTGATCCAGCAGGGCTCTTCTGGTGTTCTTATGAGGGGAAGGCCTCGGCCTCTGTGCCCTGTAGTTGGCCCTCCAGAGGAACTGGCTGAGGCCACTGTGTGAGACGGAATGCTGGACGAGATGGACCCTCACTGGTCTGATCCAGCAGGGCTCTTCTGGTGTTCTTATGAGGGGAAGGCCTCGGCCTCTCTGCCCTGTTGTTGGCCCTCCAGAGGAATGGGTTGAGGCCACTCTGTGAGACAGAAGCCTGGACTGACTACCACCGGGCTGATCCAACACGGCTCTTTTTGTTCTTAATGCAGATACGGCAGTATTATTTATAAAATATATTTAACATCAACCATATTGTTCTTTATTTTGTGATAGATGCTATGCACAATATTTTTGCGTGTTTATTTATATTTCCTAACAAATAATGGACCTATGCTACCGTGTAAAATCTTAATATTATTGCATGGAATATTTTCATACGTGTTCAGATTCTATAGCATAGGCATATCATTAATTCCAACACATATGAAATGTTGGTTGGTTTGACATACACACAGAATTCTTATATGTCGGCATTTAAAAATGTTATTACTATATTATCATTAGGAACCTCACTGACAGCCTCCCTCTCTCTATGTTTTAAGGCCGACTACGAAACATAAAAAAAAACAATGTGCCCATGTTCTATTAGGCATAAAGTATTAATTTTTAGTGCTTATATTATAAAACAAATGGAACTATTATATACAGCATTTCTGGCTTCTTGCTGTCAAGTCACAGCTAATTTATACCAATCCCCATAGGGGGAGAAGAACACCCATAAGGGGTTTGCCACTGCATCGCAACCTTGGACTTCTTTGGATGGCTCCCATCCAACTACTAACCAAAGTGGACTCTGCATAGCTTCCAGGATCTACTGAGATCAGGGTAGCTTGGGCTATCCAGGTCAGGGCCAATATACGAGATCAGGCTTGTTGGATTCTCTGGTTTTAGCCAAGAAATCAGTATCAATGTCGCAGAGCGCACGAGGCATTTCCACGCAGCAGAGCTTTGGTACTGAGTGTGCCAGCAGACTTACAAAAGTTACACAGACCCGGTAGTCAGATTTAAAGCTCCATTCTAGACAGTATAGATGAGAGAAATAGAATCTGTTCTAACTACCTAGGATAGGTATGTACGCATGTTGTTCAAAGGTGGAGAGAAAAAGCGCTCCTTCTTTCGTGTGCGTGTGTGAAAGAGGAAGTGTGTGTGAGAGTGAGGTGTCAAGCTGGAAGGAAGGAAACTCTTCCCTAAGAATAGCATTCAAAGAGGATAGGATCAGAGAACAGGAAGGAAAGGGTGTGTCCTAATGTTCCCTCTAAACTGTGGAGTCTTGTGAGCAAAAATTCTACTTTGGGAGCTACTGGCATTAAAGTTGCAAGCGAGCGATTTGGCTGCTGCATGAATTAGTTTGTTCTGGAGCCATCCTTCCTGAGCTAAGAGAAAAATAAGAACATAAGAGAAGCCAGTGTAGGATCAGGCCAGTGGCCCATCTAGTCCAACACTCTGGGTCACAAAGTGGCCAAAAACACCAGGTGCCATCAGGAGGTTCAGCAGTGGGGCCAGGAGGACACTAGAAGCCCTCCCACTGCTGCTCTCCCGCCCCCCAAACACCAAGAATACAGAGCATCACTTGCCCCAGACTGAGAGTTCCTATCTATACTTTGTGGCTAATAGCCACTGGTGGACCTCTGCTCCATATGTTTATGTAATTCCCTCTTGAAGCCGTCCATGCTTGTAGCCGCCACCACCTCCTGTGGCAGTGAATTCCACGTGTGAATCACTCTTTGGGTGAAGAAGTCCTTCCTTTTATCCGTTCTAACCCGACTGCTCAGCAATTTCATGGAGCTGGAGGCTACAAAACTGTGAGCTAGCTCACACTAACTCAGCTTAGAGGGAACGCTGGTCCTGACCCACCTATCTGACTAAATCTATGGTGACCTCCTGAAGACTGAGGCAAAAGGACAGCACCAAGTCCTTCTCTTCCAACAAGGCTGACCTGAGCTATCCAGGTCAGGGCCAATATATGAGATCAGGCTAGCCTGGTCTATCCAAGTCAGGGCCAGTATGTTTCAGTCTTATGTATAAAATAATTTCAATATTATAATAAGCAATGCAATCATTAGGATGCTTTCCTGGAAATAAGCCCCACTGAACACACCTAATTTTGAGTACAGCTCCTTAGGACTGCTCAGCTAGTTTAATATAAAGTGTACACTATTATTTATCTATGGCTCCCGTATTTCTTTAAAATATCAAACTATAGCATTACTATAAGCTCACAGATCCCCCACTTCAAGTCCCTGTGGGCCTAAAGAGGCAGGAAGACCACGGGGGGGGGGGGGGAGAGAGAGAGAGGCGGGAGCTAATCACGTGACGACTGACCCACTATACGTCACGTGGCTCGCCTGCCGGTCGCGCAGCGCGTGACGCTCTCATTCTGCGCCCACCACGGCGGCGCTGAGGAGAAAAAGAGAGAAAGAGGGCTACTGACGGGGAGGGAGGCGAGGGCTCGGCGTCCGCTTCCCCCGGACGGCGCCCGGACCGGAAGGGACAGAGAGGGTAAGGATACTTCGGAGAGGGCGGAGAAAAGGCCGGGGAGGCGCCTGCCGGTCGGGAAACGGAGCCCGGGTGAAAGCGAAGGAGCGGGAGTCGAGCGGGAAAGCGCAGCTCCGGGCCGCGCGTGCGCAGTGCGGGGAGAGCCGGGGAATCGGAACCCGCCGGACCGTGCCGCGCGTGCGCAGTTTGGGGGGGGGAAGAGCGGCCGCGCGGCGTTCCATCTGCGCTCGCCTTCGCTCTGCGGCGCGCGCATGCGCTCCGAAAGCAGGTGGTGGTCTCGGTCTTAAAAAGCTTTGATGCGCTGGAAAGGGCAAGAGGGGAGGAGTGGTGGCGCTTTTCTTGCGCAGCAGGGGGAAATCCGGGCTAGGAGTCTTACTTCCGACGCTCAGGCACGTGGGAAAGAAATGGAAAGTATTTGCGCTGCTCCTCTTCCCCCCCCCCCCCCGTGTTGTAGATGAAGGGAGGGGGGAAGAGGAGAAGAAGAAGAGATTGGATTTATACCCTGCCCTCCACTACCCAAAGAAGTCTCAGAGCGGCTTACAAACTCCTTTCCCTTCCCCTCCCCACAACAGACACCCTGGGAGGTAGGTGGGGCTGAGAGAGCTCTTTCCCAAGCTGTCCTTGAGAGAACAGTTCTAAAAGAACTTGGGATGGACCCAAGGTTACGCCAGCAGTTGCACGTGGAGGAGTGGGGAATCAGACCTGGTTCTCCCAGATTAAGAGTCTGCTCTCCTAACCGCTACACCAAAACTGGCTCTCAATAGGCAGAACCCTGTCTTTTTATCTAAAGCCTGGAAGCAAAGAAAGAAGGTGTGGAAATGTTAGTTGCTGGGCTGTTTGGTTGTATGCATTTCAGTTGATGACCTCTCATTTATGTGTGAAATGATATTTTGTTGACTTAATATCCCTTATCCCCTGGCTTTCTCCCCTCCCCAATCGGGGAGCTGAAGATGGAAGTGTAGAATCATAGAGTTGGAAGGGACCTCCAGGGTCAACTAGTCCATCCCCTTGTATAATGTTGGACATTCACAAATACCTCCCCCCCCCCCCCACACACACACCCAGTTGACCCTTGCTCCATGCCCAGAAGATGGGAAAAAAGCCTTCAGGATCCCTGGGCAAACTGGCCTGGAGAAAAATGGCTACCTGACCCCAAAGTGGCGATCAACATTTCCCTGGGCGTGTAAGAAAGGGCCATGAGAACTAAACACTGATGTCCTCACTTCTCGCAACCCTTCCTGTCCTCAATTCTTATGATCTGCCTAAGTTTTACAGAATCAGCATTGCTGTCAGGTGGACATCTAACTTCTGTTTGAAAACCTCAGTAAGAGTTATGCAACAGTGGAATCAGCTGCCAGGGGAGGTGGTGAGCTCCCCCTCCCTGGCAGTCTTGAAGCAGCGGCTGGACAAACCCTTGACAGGGATGCTCTAGGCCAGGGGTGGGCAAACTTGCTCAGCGTAAGAGCCACCTAGAACAGGGGGGGCCAAACTTGCTTAATGTAAGAGCCGCATAGAATAAACATCAGATGTTTGAGAGCCACAAGACATGAACAAATATTACCTGCTTTTGTTGGAAAATAAGCAAATTTGCTTTTTATTAACATTAAATGAGACTGCCAAAAATAATAACAAAAGGGGTAAAAGCAGATATTGATAATGATATTAATTTGTCCAATGATATTTGTTTGCTAATGATATTTAGCTTCCCCCAGCCGCCCTGCCGAGAGCCCCATAATATATGTGAAAGAGCCGCATGCGGCTCCCGAGCCACAGTTTGCCCACCCCTGCTCTAGGCTGATCCCGCATTGAGCAGGTGAGTTGGACTAGATGGCCTGTGAGGCCCCTTCCAACTCTGTGATTCTATTAATCTAGCTGTGCCTCTACAAAGGGATATTCCATTCTCTGTGTGAGAGAAGGGGTATCCTTTTTCTGAATTAGAGCCCTCCACTTACCTTTTTGTAAAAACTCTTGTATTTCAAATGTTTTTTTCCAGTATCAGTTGCCCCATTAATTAGAAGGGCGTTCTGAACATACGACATATGAACAGTGTAGCTGGTTTGGTCTGTGGTAAAACAGTTAGATTTGAATCCAGTTGCGCCTTAAAAGACCAGCAAGAGTTTCAGATCAAGATGGGTCGTTGTGTTCAGTGCTCCCTCTAAGCTGTGGAGTTCTTGTGAGCAAAAATTCTACTTTGTGAGCTTCTGGCATTAAAGTTGTGAGCGAGTGATTTAGCTACAGCATAAATTAGTTTGCTCTGAAGCCATACTTCCTGTGCTAAGATAAAAATGCGTGAGCCGGAGGCTAAAAAACTGTGAGCTAGCTCACTCTTAAATCAGCTTAGAGGGAATACTGGTTGTGTTTGTCTGTAGCTGTAGAAAAGAGCAAGAGTCCAGTAGCACCTTCAAGACTAACCAAATTTGTGGCCAGGTAGGATCTTTCGTGAGTCACTGTTCACTTCTTTAGGTATCAGCAGTGACTCACAAAAGCTCATCCCCTGCCACAAGAGTTTCAGAGTGAATGCTTTAAGAACATAAGAGAAGCCAATGTTGGATCAGGCCAGTGGCCCATCCAGTCCAGCACTCTGTGTCACACAGTGGCCAAAACACCAGGTGCCCTCAGGAGGTCCACCAGTGGGGCCAGGACACTAGAAGCCCTCCCACTGTTGCC
The DNA here is from genome assembly GCA_029233225.1 of Lepidodactylus listeri. Classification (NCBI taxonomy): domain Eukaryota; kingdom Metazoa; phylum Chordata; class Lepidosauria; order Squamata; family Gekkonidae; genus Lepidodactylus; species Lepidodactylus listeri. The sequence continues at coordinate 154,876,057 of JARCFY010000003.1, forward strand.
CCCCCCAAGTACCAAGAATACAGAGCATCCCTTGCCCCAGACTGAGAGTTCCTATCTATACCTTGTGGCTAATAGCCACTGATGGACCTCTGCTCCAGATGTACATCCAATTCCCTCTTGAAGCCATCCGTTTTTAGCCGCCGCCACCTCCTGTGGCAGTGAATTCCGCATAAGAACAAGAGTCAAAATTCTTTAAGCTTAAAGAGAGTCAGGGTTCTCCCACCATAGGCCCTCAGTTGTTAATAGTGGTGGTGGGTCCAAAGCCCTGGTGGAAGAGCTCCATTTTACAGGCCCTGCAGAACTGTAAAAGGTCTCGCAGGGCCCTGGTCTCTTCTGGGAGCTCATTCCACCAGAGTGGAGTCACCACTGAAAAAGCCCTGGCAATAGTTGTTACAAGCCTGGCCTCCTTGATGCTTGGGGGGACCAGCCGATTCCGGGTATAAATCCAGACTCTTCTTCTCTTCTGAATTTGAAACTTTTGAGGAGGCCTTGAAAAGGTAGTGCTTGGCGCAGTATTTTGGAAGCCCGTATTAAAATCTAGGCATTAGTAGCCCTGAACAGAAATAGGTGGATTAATTTCTCGGAACCGGAACAAAGAGGGGCCTATGCGTTGTTCTTAATGGACCTGGATGGCCTCAGCTAGCTGGATCTCGTCGGATTGTGGAAGCTGAGGAGGGTCAGTCCTGGTTACTACTTGGATGGGAGACCACTAAGGAAGTCCAGGGTTGCTACGCAGAGGCAGGCAATGGCCAACCACCTCCGTTCTCCTCCTCTTGCCTTGAAAACCATAAGGGGTTGCCATAAGTCAGCTGCGACTCAGTGGCACTTTACACACACACAGACATGAATTCTTCTTTGCCCTGCACTTGAACTTAGCAAAAGTAGGTGAACCTAAATCGTTCTTGCCTTTTGAAGAAGGAGATTAGAGGATACGTCTAGACCATTTATAGAAAAAATTGCGTTAATTGTCTTCATTACTGTTCTGATGAGCTTAAGACTTTTCGTCCCAGTTTCCTCAGCGCCGAACAGATTCCCTGACTGTTGTAATCCTGCATGAATGAATATGCAGATATAAACGCAAGCTGTCACGCTAAGCTGTCGGTTTTAATGAATTCTGTGTGCCGCCGCTCCAGAGTTTCTGACTGCCAGTTCTGAGAGGAGACATCCAGCTTAAATGCATTAAGGACCGTCAGAAGGAACTGTTGTGTCAATTTCTTAGTTCTGGGTAGCAGTCTAATAAAATGGTGGTTTGCGTTCGCCTTGATTGACAGCGTAGCGAAGACACCTGTCATTCAAGGGAAGCAGTGGCTTGGAGCATACCAGGAGGACCATGAAGGACAACCAAGAGGACCGTGAAGGACAAGCATGTGGTGTGTGATCTGTTAGCACCTTGGCATCCCGTGGGTCAGAGAGGAGGTGTTCTCCAACCGGTCCTCATTGCTCGAAGGAAAAAACAGGGACAGTATTATTATTATTATTAGTTATTTGATTTGTTAATCGCCCTATCCCTGCTTGTCCTGGGAATCAGACTCTTGGTCCATCAAAGTCAATATTGTCTACTCAGACTGGCAGGCAGTGGCTCTCCAGGGTCATAGGATCATAGACTTGGAAGGGACCTCCAAGGTCATCTAGTCCAACTCAGGCAGTTTCGGGCAGTGGTCTTTCACATCACCTCCCGTCTTGTCTTTTCAAATGGAGATGCCGGGGATTAAGAACAGAACAGAACATAAGAGAAGCCAATGCTGGATCAGGCCAATGGCCCATCGAGTCCCAACAGTCTGTGTCACACAGGGGCCAAAAACACCAGGTGCCCTCAGGAGGTCCAGCAGTGGGGCCAGGAGGACACTAGAAGCCCCCCCACTGTTGCCCCCGGCCCCATCTAGCACCACGAATACAGAGCATCCCTTGCCCCAGACTGAGAGTTCCTATCTATACCTTGTGGCTAATAGCCACTGATGGACCTCTGCTCCAGATGTTGATCAAGTTCCCTCCTGAAGCCGTCCATGCTTGTAGCCGCCACCACCTCCTGTGGCAGTGAATTCCATGTGTTAATCACTCTATGGGTGAAGAAGGGCTTCCTTTTATCCGTTCTAACCCGGGACCTTCTGCATGCCAAGCAGATGCTCTGCCAGTGAGCCACAGCCTCTCCCCTTATATCCAAAATATAAAATGTAAAAAGGGGGGGGGGACTTCCAGCAATCAGCAGGTATGGCTTGAGTCATAAATATCTCGGTTGCGATTCCCTGCTTCTGTTGGCCCACCAAATCCTATCTGCGTTCACATAAATGAGGGCAGGTATCAGTAGATTCTGTTGGCGTCTATGGCTCACAGCCTCTTTTGGCCCAGAATAAGTGAAGTCATGTACAAAACAGGCCGCTGCTTACCCAACAAGAGATCTGGGTTTGTCCCTCAATGGTTCAACAACATGACACTCTGGAAATCCCATGAACAGAGCTGGGTGTGCGTTTGAGAGAGAGAATGCACAGGAAAGGAGTTCCAGCCGGCTCCTGAGTTGGCCACACCCAGCAGGAACTCATTAGCATAATAGGCCACACCCAACAGCAGGAACTCATTAGGATTGGCTACATTCAGGGTATGTGGCCTAACATACAAATTAATCCCTGCTACAAAAAAAGCCCTGGGTTTTGACAACAAACAAGGTAAACAGAATAAGAAGCCAGAGGTGGGTGTGGCTGGATGACCACTCTTCTGGTAACATGGGGGTGTGGCCTAATATGCTAATAAGCTGTGCCACCAGTGGTGAGGCCTAATATGCTAATGAGTTTCTGCTGTTGGGTGTAGCCTGTTATGCTAATGAGTTCCTGCTGGACTTTTTCTACAAAAAAAGCCTTGGTTGAAATAATATGCAGGGGTGGGGGGGGTGGGAGTTTAAGATGCCCCATGCATGCTATCTTCCTCTCCTGAAATGGCCCCGGAGAACCATTGTTTGCCTCACTGGGGAAACATTCAGGTACTGGCGTGTTGTGTATAAAATGCTGTCAAATTACAGCCGACTTCCAGCAACCTTGTATGGTTTTCAGGGCTTGCCATCACCCGCCTCTGTGTCGTGGTTGGACTTCCTTGGCGGTCTCCCATCTGAATACTGACCAAGGCCGACCCTGCTTAGCTTTCCAGGTCTGAAGAGATCAGGTTAGCCCGGGCCATCCAGGTCAGGGCAGGGGCCGGTATGGGTACCCACCTTGTTGCCATGTGCATCCACACGAGGAAGGAGAAACGACACCTATTGGGTGGGAGTAACATAAAAGCAATCGACTGGCATTCGTGAGGCTTGAAATTGGGCACGTTTGTGCACATCAGTGCTGCCAGCGTGGTTTTAAAACATGCTGCCTTGGCACGGGTGTGGCCGGACAGGTGCCTGCTGCATCCAGGGCTGTTGATGGATCGATAGAATGCCAGCGTACAAATGCTGGAACACAGGGAAACTTAATGAATGCTTTTTGTAACCCTCTGTGGGCTTCCCTCCCATTTCCCGGCCAAGCCACGCTGTAGCGTTGCACCACGGCTCAGTGGGGAAAGAGGCCACGGACGATCTGGGCAAAAGAAGAAGAAGAGGAGATTGGATTTATACACCACCCTTCACTACGGATTTATACACCACCCTTCACTACCCAAAGGAGTCTCAGAGCGGCTTCCAATCCCTTCCCCAAAACAGACACCCTGTGAGGTAGGTGGGGCTGAGAGAGCTTTTTCCAGAACTGCCCTTGAGAGAACTGTGACTGACACACCAGCAGCTGCAAGCGGAGGAGTGGGGAATCAAACCCGGTTCCCCCAGATTAAGAGTCCGCGCTCCTAACCACTGCACCAAACTGGCTCTCTGCCAATGTGCCTGTTGCATCTGTGCTATAGCCAAAGCATGACCGTGGGAAATTGGGAGGAGGGCTGCAGTGATTGACAAGGGACTAGGGTGTGTGGATGCTGCCATGACGCCTTCTACAGCTGTAGTGTTTCCCCCCTCCTGTCCAGAAGCCTTCATATGCTTACAAGCTGTAATCTTCATCACAAAAATACTGAGCCTGCCTTACAGGGAACTGGAAAAGGAGGCATATAAATTTCCCAGATGCAGGAATGAGAGGGTTTGTGCCAGCTTTCCTGAGCTCATGTATGGGCAGCGCTTTGAATGCTCTAAACCACCATATTCATCCTCGGCCTTCTTTACTGAAGATGAGTTCTTGTGTTTCATCGATTTCAAGGCGTTTGTCTCCAGCCTCTCCTTTGCTCAGAGCGGCTAACAGAAACAGCCCTCGCATTAAAGAATACGTCGAGGCAGACAGAAAACCCCACGAAAAGTTACAAAGAACGCAAGAGCAATTGAAACGGACAAAGCTCAAATACGATGTGCGTAAACTTAGTCAATAAAAGCTTTGTTACATGCACTCAAAGGAAAAAGGAAAACCTCGCGATTGCAACCGGAGATTAAAAGCCAGTTTTAAAAGGAGTCTCTGCAAAAACTCATTAAAAAGCCTTTCTTAGCTCTCGGAGAGGATTCAAGAGGGTGGGTGCGACCACCTAGAAACCTTGTCATCACTGAAAACAGTGGGGGGGGGTGTGCGGGGAAGATGGCCGTCAACTGCTGTGTCTCTCTCAGTGGCTGTGTAGGCTCCTATGGGAAGAGGTGTTCATTCTAGTATGTGACTACCGCCAGACGGTTAAAGGCTTTTAAGGCTTAACACCAGCCTGTTGAACTGAATCCGGAAGTCATAGATCCCGAGGAGTCAGCCTTGTCAGACTGTTGCTGCAAAATAGTAAAAAGCCCAGCCGCACCTTTAAGTCGAACAAACTTTATCGTAGCGCAAGCTTTCGAGAAACACAGCTCTCTTTGTCTCATCTGATGAAGAGAGCTGTGTTTCTCGAAAGCTTGTGCTACGATAAAGTTTGTTTGTCTTAAAGGTGCGGCTGGGCTTTTTAATATTTTGAATCTGGAAGCAAATTGGTGCCCAGTGCAGATGCTTTTAATACTGGCTGGATGTACTTTTGGTGTCCACTCCCAGCCACAAGTTGGGCATTTGTCACCAGCTGAGCATCCTGATTCCGATTTATTATTTTTTAAATGTCCTTACCAAGTGAGGATCTGTGGCTCAGGAGCAGAACGTCTGCTCGGCATGCAAGGTCCCGGGTTCAATTCCCGGCAACTCCAGCTGAATGAACCAGGGAGCAGGTGATGTGAAGGACCTCTGCCTGAGACCCTGGAGAGCCACTGCTAGTCTGAGTAGGCAGTAATGACCTTGATGGATCAACCATCTGTGTTCAATCTCTTGTGGGCCTCCCAGATTAGAGGACCAGGTTTGATTCCCTACTCCTCTGCATGCAGCTGCTGGTATGACCTTGGACCAGTCACAAGTTCTCTCAGAGCTGTTCTCGAGAGAGCTCTCTCAGCCCCACCTGCCTCACAAGGTGTCTCTTGTGGGGAGGGGAAGGGAAAGGAGTTTATAAACCACTCTGAGACTCCTTTGTGTAGTGAAGGGCGTGGTATAAATCCAATCTCCTCCTCTCCCCTTTTCCCTCTGTGGCATGGAGGGGGGGCTAGAAAATACGTTGCTGGATTACCTGTGCTTCCGTGGCTTGTTTTGGGGAGACTGTCAGATGGAGGTGGGGGGAGTCTTAAGTGCTCAGAGGCTGGAATGTCGTGTGCCTGCTTTCCAGTCCAATTGGCTGAGCACCACCCGCTGCAGAGACGTTTCTCCAGTAACAAGGTGCATTGCTGTCATTGTTGCGGTCACTTTGATCTGATGTTGTGTCTTTGATCCCCCCCCCCCCCCCCGTTTTCTGGCATTCCGTGAATTAATGTGCGTGGAACTCTGCAGTGAGCTGCTCTGAGCATCACCCTGCTGTCTCTTTAATTGTACTGTGTCATGTGTGTGTGTGTGTCCCCCCATTTTTATTCTGTAAACTGCATTATTAGCATCTTATTCCGATTCCATAATCCTAGTCTCATTGGATTTTTCGTTGGATGCTTTGGGCTGTAGGGTTGCATTAACCTGCCTCGGCCCTGTCCTGGATAGCCCAGGCCAACCTCATCTCCTGAGCAGTGTTCCCTCTAAGCTGAGTCAGTGTGAGCTAGCTCACAGTTTTTTAGTCTCCAGCTCACACATTTCTGCCTTAGCTGAGGAAGGCTGGCCCCAGAGCAAACTAATTTACGCAGCAGCCAAATCGCTCGCTCACAACTTTAATATGCCAGTAGCTCCCGAAGTAGAATTTTTGCTCAGAAGACTCCACAGCTTAGAGGGAGCATTGCTCGTAGATCTTGGAAGATGAGCAGGGTCAGTCCTGGCTAGTATTTGTGATGGGAGACCTTCAAGGAATACCAGGGTTGTGATGCAGAGACGGACAACGGCAAACCACCTGTGAATGAATGCCTCTTGCCTTGAAAACCCTGCAGGGTCCTACCCCTAACGTGCCTTGAGTTTCAGAGAGAAAGGTGAGCTATCGAGGAAGGAAATAAATAAACCTTTAAGATTAGGTGGAAAATCTTTTCCTCTAAGCACCAGGTGGGGCAGCTGTGTTTTAGCTGATCTCTGCCAGTTTTCTTATTTATTCATTTATTTATTAAATTTCTACCCAGCCAAGGCCGGCTCAGGCCGGCTTACATAAAATCCACACACAATTTACAATAGTTATAAAATATAAATTACAATGAAAACCATTCTAAGATCTTAATAAAGTGCTAGGGTCCACGATTCTGCAGTGGCAACTGTTACTCCGATCTATTTCCTCATAGCCGGCTCCTTGGCCTTCTTTATGATTGTCTTTTCAGTGGGTCATGTAGGCTATAGTTGAAGATCCCAGGGAAACAGGGCTCTCACCCTTCAACTATCAGTTGTCGACGGTGGTGATACTGGTAGTGGTGGTGGCTCCAAATGCCTGGCGGAAGAGCTCCGTTTTACAGGCCCTGCAGAACCTCAAAAGGTCCCGCAGGGCCCTGATCTCCTCTGGGGGCTCATTCCACCAGGGTGGAGCCGCCACCGAGAAAGCCCTGGCCTTGGCTGTTACCAGCCTAGCTTCCTTTAGACTCAGGAGAGCCAGTTGGTTCTGGGGCCCTGATCACAGTGCTTTCTGGGGAACATGCGGGGCAAGGCGGTCCCTCAGGTATGCAGGTCCCTGGCCATCAAGGGCTTTAGAATCAGCACCTTGAAATGAATCTGGTATGCTATCGGAAGCCAATGCAATGCCTTCAACACAGGCTGGATGTGCTCCCATGTAGGGAGCCCCATCAAAAGCCTGGCTGCGGCATTGTGTACCAGCTGCAGCTTCCGGATTTGAGATTCTTATGTTTCCGGGTTCTTATGTTTCATGTCCCTTTTCCAAAGCAGCCTTGCAAAGGCATAGCTGTGTCAAGCGCAACAAAATCCCAGCAGCATCGTAAAGACGTTTTAAGATGTCTCTATTAACATTTATTTCAAGGTGAGGTTTCACGAGTCACAGCTCACTTGTTCAGCTACATGACGGAAAATCACAGTGAGAAATCTTATCAAGACGGGTAGCCGTGTTAGTCTGTCTGTAGCAGTAGACAAGGGCAGGAGTCCAGTAGCACCTGAAAGACTAACAAAATATGTGGCAGAAAAATTTTGTGACTGTTTACGGTGCCACTGGACTCTTGCTCTTTTCTACTGAGAAATCTTATGGTATAGATGGGGAGGGAGAGTCAAGGCTTGGGGTGAGTGGCACCAATGCTCCCTCTGAACTATGGAGTTTTGTGAGTAAATATTCTACTTTGTGAGCTGCTGGCATTAAAGTTGTGAACGAGCAATCTGGCTATGGCATAAACCGGTTTGCTTTGGAGCCATCCTTCCTGAGCTAAGACAAAAACGTGTGAGCCGGAGGCTAAAAAACTGGTAGCTCACACTAACTCAGCTTAGAGGGAACACTGAATGGCACCACAAAGTATAGATAGGATCTCTCAGTTTGGGGCAAGTGACGCTCTGTCTTCTTGGTGGTTGGGGGGGGGGGCAACAGGGGGAGGGCTTCTAGTGTCCTGGCCCCACTGCTGGACCTCCTGATGGCGCTTGGTGCTTTTGGCCACTGTGTGACACAGAGTGTTGGACTGGATGGGCCACTGGCCTGAGCCAACATTGGCTTCTCTTATGTTTTTATGCCATTGCCTGCCCCTGCGTAGAAAGCCCCCTGACTTCCTTGGTGGTGCCTTGTCTCCCATCCAAGCACTACCCGGTGCTGACCCTGTTTAAGCTTCATAGAGTTTACAAGATTGGGCTAGCCTGGGCCACCCCAAGTCAAGGCAGTCACGAAATCCATACAGTCTGTGTGAGTAAAGTGCTGCCGGGCCGCGGCCGTCTTACGGCCACCCCATCGAGTTTTCAAGGCAAGAGATTAACAGAGGTGGTTTGCCATCGCCTTTCTCCACATAGCAACCCTGGCCTTCGTTGGTGGTCTCCCGTCCAAATATTACCCAGGGCTAATCCTGCTTAGCTTCTGAGATCGGGCAAGATCAGGCTAGCCTGGGCCTCCAGGTCAGGGCGTGTCATACAATATAGGGCGGCAAACGAACAGTGCACTAGGACTAGGAATACACAATTAAATGACAACCTGAACAGCAAACTTGCAGAGGCCAACATAAATGAGAACAAAAGGCGGTACAAGACAACTGCGGTACCCCCCACATGCCCCGCTCCCATATGGAAAACAAGCTGTTTCTAAGGCATGGCAGACTCTAATGTAGAAGACAGATTCAGGTGGGTAGCCGTGGGTAGGGATGTCAGCCTCCAGGTGGGACCTGAGGATTCCCCCCCCCCCCGAATTACAGCTCATCTCCAGACTACAGAGGTCAGTTCCCCTGGAGAAAACGGAGGCTTTGGAGGGTGGACTCTGGCATTGTGCCCCACTGATGTCCCAAAACTCTAGGAGTTTCCCAACCTGGATCTGGCACCCCTAACCCCCCCCCCCCCCATCCCCTTCCCGTAGCCAGGGGAACCTGGCAGCCCTAAGCAACAGAACAAAGTGTGAGCCCAGTGTCGGTTTGCCAGCTCTGGGCTGGAAGATACCTGGAGACTTTGGGGGGTGGATCTGGGGGAGGGGAGGGACCCTAGAGCCCGCCCTCCAAAGCAGCCATTTTCTCCAGGGGAGCTGATCTCCGTCAACTGGAGATCAGTTGTAAAAGCAGGAGGTCTCTCGGCCCCACCTGGGGGCTGGCAACTGGCCGGAAGACGATGCCCCGAAAGCAAGGCGACGCTGCACCCAATAAGCGCTGCAATTCTGCTCGCTTACGAAACCGACCACCCGAGCGGTTAACATGGTGTCTGTTCCGCACAGGTTGCGATTTCTGTGAAGGGGAGGAGGGGGCCCTCGGAGGCGTGTCGGGGGTCCCTCGCCTCGTGGCTTTCCAAGAGAGCTGGAACGCGCGCGGGGGGGGGGGGGGGGAGAGAACCTGCCCTGCCCTCTCCAAAGATGGCGACCCCCGCTTCGCCCCGGGAGCCACGTGCCCTTTCCCCCTCACGTGGTCGGCGTGGCGCGCCTTCCGACCCTCCCCCTCCTCTGGCGTCATCAATCCTTGCCGGTGCTTTCCCCCTGCACAATAGAGGCGGTTTCTTTCGACGGTGCCCGGTGGGTGGTGGGGAGGGAGGTAAGGCTGAGCTGCGCGGAAGGAAGGAAGGAAGGAAGGAGGAGGCGGCGGCGGGAGGGGCGCGCGCGTGGTCCGCCGGAGGGGAGAAGCTGGAGTTCCCCAGTCTTTCCTTCTCTTCCCCCTCCCCGCCCGCTGCAGGGCAAGGACCGAAGACACCCCCCCCCCCCCCCCAAAGCAGGCTTCACCGGCATCTCCAGACCTGAGACTGCAGCAGTCTGTGCTCCTCCGTGCAAATGCACCAGGCAGTCCCGTGCAAGCCGGCCGACTAGCGTGCGAATGCCTCGCGTGTTTACTGCGGCGTAAATCCCACTGAGGTCGTTGGGACTTGCTCTAGCATCGCAGCCATGGATGGGCTGAGGAACGGGGTGGAATATGTAACTTCTGGCGCGGCTCAGCAGTGGTTCGGAGCTGAAGGGAACCTCCATGCGCAGAGGCAGTGTATCTCGAAATACAAGTTGTTGTGTAGGCGTGGGGGTAAAACTACAGGGGTCGGGTGCGTCCTGTATACCCTTCCTGTGGGCCTCTTCGCCTGGATGGCTGCACTTGGGGACAGGATATTGGATCAGATGGACTTTGGGGGCTGATCCAGTGGAGCTACTGTTGCGCTTGCTCTTTCATTCCTATCTCCCCCCCCCCCCCCCGTGACAGCATCCATCCATCCATTCCCTGCCACTGCCTCTTACATGTTTAACCTGCCCTGCTTCTGGAATTCAAGGCGTCTTACATGGTTCACCCCTCTTCAGTTCTCTCTCTGTGGCAATCGAGGCAAATGTTAAGAAAGTGTGTGATTAGCCCAAAATGAACTGAATGGCTGTGGCGATTTGAACCCGGATCTCCCCCAGTTCTACTCTGACGCCGTAGCTGTACTACATAGTGCAACAGACCACCCCCATGCATCCCATAATGTCTCTCAAGGTAGCACTGCTTCCCTTCCCCCCCCTTTTACCATGGCGTGAAGGGCAGAAAAGATGCCATGCAGCTTATATATGTAGGTTCTGTCTAGTTATTTTAGCAGTTGTAGTGCAGGGGACTTAATCCGTCTCTGCTCTTTTCTTTGTGTTCTTTGTAAAAAAAAATCAAGTGGTCTTTTCAAGACAGTTGGCATGAAGACCTGATTTCTAATGGAAGGTTTTATTCAGACAGAGTAGACCACGAGGGACAAGTGCTCAGGGGGATTTCCCCAGAGCTGCAGAAGGTTTTTGAAACTTCAGTCTGGCAACACGTGTGTGTTTAAACAGATGCCACCTGTTGTTCCAAAAGGGCATTATTCAAAATCTGCAGATGGAGCGGGAATTATTGAAGACCTCGCCCATGCCACCCCCCATTATTTCTAGCCACAGTTTTCCTTTGACTTTCTCTGTAACAAAAGACAAATTATCCAGTAGTGACTTGGCTGGTAGTTAGGAGTAGCTTTAGCTTTGTGGAGGGACTGCTCCTGCGAGACAACATGTGTGGTTTAGTTACTCAGCTTAGTTAGTTCCTAAGTTTCGTGCAGTTTACTTGCTAAAGCTGGACTTGTTAGCCAGAAAGTTCCCAGCAATGGAATCTCCTCTCTTGCCAGGTAGTCTTGGGATTTTCATTGAGAACCCCCCTCTGCCATGCACGTGATGAGGATGATGAACAGGGCTTTTTTTTCTTGTAGAAAAAGCCCAGCAGGAACTCATTAGCATAATAGGCCACACCCAACAGCAGAAATGTATTCGCCTATTAGGCCACACCCCTGACAGCACAGCTCCCTCCCAGGATTGGCTTCCCCAGGTGCCCCGTGGCTTGAGGGGCACATGGGGAACCCGAGGGAAGGAAGACATTTTAAACTGCCTTCCCTCCCTGGATCAATTTGGCTTCCTCAGGCACTCCACGGCTTGCAAGGCACCTGGGGAACACGGGGGGGGGGGGGGGGGGAGGCTATAAGCGTGGCCAACTCAGACGCCAGCCGGAACTCCGTTCCTGCGTGTTCCTGCCCAAAAATAGCCCTGATGATGATGCTAGCCAACACCCTTCCTCCCAGATTACAGTCCGCACTCTTAACCACTACACCAAACTGGCTTGTGAGTCCGTTCCTTCGCAAATAGAAGTGTAATAAAGATATCCTTAGCATCAGCTTTAAGGCAGGGGAGAGAGCTGAACTGATCGCCCTAGAAAGAAAACGGCTGCCTGACTTTCAGCTGCCTTAGATCCGCTGGCTCGCGCTCACCAGCACGGAGATTTGTCCGTGCTTCGTATCCCACGTTCAGCTGATCTGACAGCCAGCCTCATGTTGTGGTAGAAAGTATCAGGCCAGCGTCTGGGGATTCAGATCCCCGCTCGTGCCACGGAAGTTGGCTGAGTGACCTCGGGACAGTTCTCTCGGCCTAACCTACCTCACAGGATGGTTGTGAGGACAAAACGGAGGAGATGACAATGATGTAAGCCGCCTCGGGTGTCCATTGGGGAGTATAAATAAAATAAATATAAGTGACATAAAGAGCCGAGTGGATGTGCAACACGACAGCCCTGACAACGGTAGATAAAAGTACAGTATTTATGTAAATGGGGTAGAAAAAAATCAGAATGTTTTTCTGGAAAATGTTCTGTTTTGGAAAAATGACCACCCTACATCCTAGGCTGATCCTGTCCCTAACTGGGACACGTACGCACAGCCTTGGTCTCAAAGTGCAGCTGCGGCTTGGCTTCTTTCTTGGCGCCTTCACGAAGACCTTCCTCTGCGCTCCCCCTGTTAAAAGAAGTGAGCCATGGTGGCTCAGAGGTTAAGACGCTGAGCTGCAGACCGGAAGGTCGGTAGTTTGGCAGTTCGAGACCCGAGTGCCGTGTAACAGAGCGAGCTCCTGTCTCTGGCCACAGCTCCTGCCAGCCTAGCAGTTCGAAAGCAAGAGATTGCAAGTAGATAAATAGGTACCGCTTTGGTGGGAAGGTAACCGCGTTCCGTGCGCCTCGGCATCTAGTCATGCCGCCACGGAAACGTCTTCGGACAGCGCTGGCTCTTCGGCTTGGAAAAGAGATGAGCACCGTCCCCTAATGTCGGATTCAGCCGGCTTTCGAGCAAGGGAAACCTTGACCTTTAAATGCTGAAGAAATAGAGCGTGTGTGGATTGCAAGTCTGGGGGCACTACAAGAGAAACAGTTGATCCCCAAATCATCAAATTATGTTTTGGAGATACTACCAATATTGGGCATATTCCCTTCCCTCGGGGATAAAGTTGCCACGGTCGAACTTGTCGTAAGGCAGCGTGTGAACCGCCGCTCGGATGAAATTTCACCTCCATGGCTCAGGTGATCCGGCAGTTTAAACGGGACCTGAGAGGCTGTTCTCAGGGTGCCAGGTGAGGTGAACTGTGGCTGGCAGGCTTCAGGGCTTTAGAGGATGGGAGCCAGCGTGGCTGTCTGCCTGCCTGCTTTTGTCAGAGTGGGGGAAGTAGTTAGAGCAGGGGTGCCCAACATGATATCTTTCCTGGCACCCACCAAGTGTTTTAGAAAGCGGGTGGGGCAAGGTAGGGTTTTGGCCCAGTTGGTTTCTGATTGGAGATCTCATTGGCTTTGCAGATTTTTAAAAAAAAAAACAGGCCCAAAACATAACATGGCTTTTGGCAGCCGCTGCCACCACAGCACAAAGGTATTCACTGTGTGAGCGAAGGGGCACGCAAGAAAATATTTTTAATCATCATCCAAATGCTGGAGATTTACTATTCAAGTTATCGATGACCCAACGCCCTGACATTTTGTGGTTGGCTCCGCCCCTTTTGGTGGCCATTTTGTAGTTGCATCCACCACTCTGTGTCAGAATTCCAAAGGTGCCCGCAGGCTCCAAAAGGTTTAAGAGTGTCAGATTAGGGTCTGGGAGACTCAGGTTCGAATTCTTGCTCTGCCGTAGCAGTTTGCTGGGTGACTTTGGCAAGTCACACGCACTCAGCCTAACCTGCCTCACAAGGTTGTTGCGAGGATAAAATGGAGGAGAGGAAGAGGATGTGGGCTGCTTTGGATTCCTGTTGGGGACAAAGGTGGGGTAGGGTAAAGGGAAAGGTTTCTCTTTCTCGAAAGCCAGTCGAATCCGACTCTGGGGGGTGGTGCTCAGCTCCATTTCCAAGTTGAAGAGCCAGCTCTGTCCGAAAACTTCTCAGTGACTGGCATGACTAGGCGGCGAGGCGCACGGAACACTGCCACCTTCCCACCAAAGCGGTCCCTATTTATCTACTTGCAATTTCTTGCTTTCGAACTGCTAGGTTGGCTGGAGCTGGGCCCAGGGACAGGAGCTCACTCGGGCCTCAAACTGCCGAGCTACTGACCTTCCGGTCTGCAGCTCAGCGTCTTAACCTCTGAGCCACCGCGGCTCCTAAAGGTGGGGTATAAAGAAGCAAATAAATAGTAATAATATCTGTACTTTGGCCCAGCCTCACGCTTTCAGCCTAACACGCCTTGCAGGATTGTGGTTGGGGGTAAATTGGGGGGGGGGGGGAGAGAATGATAGCAGCCGCTTTGGGTCCTGGATTGAAATGCTGGCTGTAATAGGAAAACTGCAAGAGTCCAGTAGCATCTTAAAGATGAACAAAATTGGTGGCAGGGTAGGAGCTTTTGTGAGTCACTGCTCACTTCTTCCGATGCCTGGCGAAGCGAGCAGTGACTCACCGAAGCTCCTCCCCTGCCACAAATTTTGTTCGTCTTTCAGGTGCTACAGGACTCTCGCTCTTTCCTGCTGCTACAGGCAGACTAACACGGCTCCCCATCTTGTAATAGTAAGTTACTTACTGGGTCTGTATAATTTCAATTCCTGCAAGATGATAGTGAGGCTCGTGTCCTGTTTCAGCGGAGAAAACTCACCCCAGGACCTGCTGTAGCGTGCCAGGATTTCTTAGTGAATGTATTTACTGAACAGAGGAAGTCCGGAAAGGCAGATCTGCAGAATTATTAACGGCAAGAGGTTCACCAAAGGGCCCCAACTTGGACTGATTTCTCAGCATCAGTAACTACTCACTGCCAATTAGTTTCGATACCCATGTAGGGACCCACCACCATTGGAGACCCGCGGGATCTCGCGCTATGGAAGCGGAGGACGCGCGAGAGCCTGTGTTTATCTCACCATATTTCCAGGGCAGTGGGTGGGCGAGCGTCCCCTCATTGCCCCTAGTTCCCGAAACTGTGAACTCTGAACAAGACCCGAGGTAACCTTTCTGACCAGTCAGCCACCGATCCCTCTCGCTCGTCCCCGTGGGTCAGGACTTCCCGCCCGGTCTTAGTATGCCCACATAACATCTGCGGCACCCTGGCACTGACCCGCTAGATCTTCTGCTGTCACCCCGCCAGTGTCTCGTTTTGCACCTGGCGAGGCAAACGCGTTATCCGAGCCTGTTAACCAATACCCGGGGAGGAAAGGTTATGCCGCCAGCCGACGTGAGCCCGCCCTTGACCTGGTTTGAAAACTCCTGCCTTTGCAAAGGCTCCGGGTGCCGGGCGGGCCGGCAACTGCACCTTGGCTCTGCCATCTGTCTGCGACCCGTAGATCCCAACTGACGGTGGTGGGGGGGGGAGGTGGTTAGAGAGGGAGATCGGTTTTCATCCACACTGGGCTCCGTCATCTCTTGGCCACGTTCACTAACAACCCACCTTGTGTAGTCATGCATGTAGCGGAGGTAGGATGCTGTAGATAGGTGTGTGTTTTCTGAACTGAAACCGGTGGCGTATTTCACTCTCGGACCCAAATAGATTTACTTTCCGAGTAAGGTGCATGTGAATGAACGCCCCGCCCCACACGATCTGGGCACGCCTAGGCAAGCAGACCTCCTGCCTCTGGCACCTTGGGCGGCTCAGCTGTACCCACACTGGGCTGCTCAGTTGTACCCAAGGCCGTGACACGGCAGGGTTGCCTGCCGCCAGGGGAGCCTGATTTGAAGGTGAGTGTGCAGCCGCGACTCACGCAGGGGTGCAGCAGGCAGCCTCTTGGGCTCAGAGGAGCCTTCAGTCGGGATCCGGGTTGGAAGGCCAAAAAACTGCACGCAGGAGAGAGCCAGCGCTTCGTTTGAGGCAGTGTTGGAGACTGTTTGGTGTGGAGACCTCGGGCAGCCTTAGGTAATTGGGGGGGGGGGGGAGGGAAGGGGCTCAGAAGCAAACGGATGGCAGCAGAATCGACTCTGCTTGGTGTAGTGGTTAGGACTCTACTCTGGGAGGACCGGGTTTGATTCCCCACTCCTCCACACGCAGCTGCTGGTGTGACCTTGGGTCAGCCACAAGGGCTCTCAGAGCTGTTCTCTCAGGAGCAGTTTCTGTCAGAGCTCTCTCGGGCCCCACCTGCCTCACAGGGAGTCTGTTGTGGGGAGGGAAAGGAGTTTGTAAGATGCTCTGGGACTCTCCTTCGGGTAGCGAAGGGCGGGGTATAAATCCAACCTCCTCTTCTTTCGCTGCTGCACGGTCTCTTAGGGAGCGATTTGTGCTCTGTTCCCTGCTCCCCGAACACTGGTGGCGGCAAAGAGACGGCCATACGATTTTGGAAAAGGTTATTTTAGCTGTCTTGGATTCCAGGGGCTTCAAAACTCTCCCTCCTCCCCATATGCCTGGGCGGGGGGGGGGGGGGGGGAGAGAATTCTGATCAAGACCAGAAGGAATTGGGGGGGTGGGGGGGGGGAGTTAAGTCCCTCTTTGCCCATGGGCCCGGTTTCTCTGGCCCGAAGCCTCCCAGTTTCCTGGCTGACCTCTGGGGCGGATGGTTTCCCTTTTGGTCCCGCCCCCTCTTGTCTGAATCTGAAACGTGAAACCTCTTGGCCAGCCTTGGGGACGGGAGGCTGGGCTGCCAGGGAATTGAAAGCGAAACTTATCTCCGGAGCCCTGTCGGGTGGCTCACGGCACCTTGGCGGCAGCCCGAGGGGAGGGGGCGGGGGGTGGGTGGGTAGTAGAAAGGAGGTCTAGCAAAGCATCCCCCCTCCCTTTCTGCTTCAAGGTAGCACAGAAGGAAGTCTATTGCCGGTCCCTCCGTGGCTCATATTCCCTCTTTGGGGGGGGGGGAGGGTTCAGGATCTTAAAACTCTCAGGTCGGGAGCAAGAGGCTCGCCCTCTTGGTTTCTTGCCGTCCTTGCAATGCCCGGTGCTTACCGGGGTGGAAAGGAAAGAGGTAAGCACACAACCTCCAGAGTCCCCCCCCCCTCTCTCTTCCCACCGGCCTGAAGGCTTTCTCTGTCTCCCTCTGTCCCCTTCTGTTTCGTTTCAGTTTGTTCCTCTTAAAGCAAAGGCAGCTGGCCGAAGGACATCAGCCCCTGGAGGTTCTGGGTGAATGGTGGGGGGGGGGTGTCTGTGTTTGATTGGGGGGGCAAGGAGGGGGCTTTTAGGTTTGGTTCAAGGGGGGGGCTTGGCTGAACGGCAGAGGGCTTGGGTTGACAGGACACCCCCCCCCCCCCTGCGGCCACCAGCGGGGATGGGAAGACAGGGTAGCCGGATCCAGACCGGGAAACTTTTTGGAGATTTGTGGGAAGGATCCCGAGGAGGACAAGGGACCTCAGTGGGGTACAGTGCCGTAGAGTCCACCCTTCAAACCAGACGTTTCCTCTAGGGGAGCTGAATTCTGTAGTCTGGAGACAAGCTGTAATTCCAGGGGATCCCCAGGCCCCACCTGGAGGCTGGCATCCCTACAAAGGCTTATGTGGCCGGCTGACTGAAGCACCTCTGTAACGGATCTCCGGCAGTGCTGCTTGGAGACCCAGGCCGGGTTCCAAGCTAGGTGCCAGGCAGGCTCGAGCTGGCGTTGAGCTGGCGTTGATGTAAACGGGCCTTTGCCCCACGATTGTGGGCTCGAAAATGGAACGCCTGGCTCCTCCGCCCCAAAGCGCAGCGGGAAATCTCCAGAACGCCTGGGCTGGGAACATCCTCAGCGTTTGGTGGCATCGTTTTGATCCCGGCTCTCGCATGCCTTTTCTCAGCTGTGTGTCCGTGGGTATGCCTCAGCTTCTTAGGGGGAGTTTAGAGTCGGATTAGGAGCCCCGAGGTCAGTAGCCACGAAACTTGCTGAACAACTCGTGCCTGGTTGCAGGTATTTTGCCTAATCTACATCACAGGGTTGTTGTGAGAATAAATTGCGACGGGAAGGAACCACGTAGGGGGAAATGACTCCAAATCCCAGGTATTAGGGTGGGGAGAAAAACCCCATTTCGCTCTGTGTGCGTTGGGTTCGCACCCTGTGAATGCTCAGGGATTAAGCTCAAAGGAATAGCCTAGTCAAAAAGAAAGGACTGGTTCCCCCCCCTCCCCTTTTCAGTCCCATCTAAATTCCCTACTGCCGAGTTTGGAACTGCTGCGTCTCAGCCCCCTCCCCAATCTCAAAAGCTCGTGTTGGAATAAAGTTTAGGTCCAGTGGCAGCTTTAAGACCAGCAAAGTTTGATTCCGGGCATAAGCTTTCGTGTGCTTGTAAGTCTTTAAGGGGCCACTGGGCTTTTCTTTCATCTTGGTGGGCGTAACTGTTCTTTTGGTATTGTGGGCAGCCCTATAGGGTAAAAGGGAAGCCAGGACAGGTGTGGCCAAAAAACATGAGCAGTGGGGTTAGTTACTACTACTAGAAGGATCTGGGGGTTTCCCCCCCCTGCTCTGCCTGGCAGATTTACAGAGGGAGGGGCCTGAGTGGTTTGTGTGGGGACGGCACACTCTTTCGGGGTGAGGGGCAGATGTGGCTGAGGCTTTGGGGGGGTCTCTGAAGGAGGCACACACCGGAACATGGTCTTAAGAGAGGCCGCCAGCCAGATGGGGAAGGAAGGTAGGCCTGAAACGTAGAGAGCCTGAACAACTAACTGTACCCATTAAGATCTTTCCCAGTTGAAGAAATCACTTTCTGGGGTTTGTGTGTTTGAGAGAGAGAGATGTGAAGAGTTTGAGAAGGACAGGAAGGGAGACAAGTAAAGCTGGAACGGCAACCAGGGCGCTAGTTTCCGGTAGTCTCTGGAGGCAGTTTGGTGCAGTGGTTAGGAGTGCGGACTCTAGTCCGGGAGAACTGGGTTCGGTTCCCCACTCCTCCACATGCAGCTGCTGGTGTGACCTTGGGTCAGTGTCAAGTTTTCTCAGAGCTGTTCTCTCAAGAGCAGTCCTCGAGAGAGCTCACTCAGCCCCACCTGCCTCACAGGGTGTCTGTTTGGGGAGGGGAAGGGATTGTCAGCTGCTCTGAGATGTCTTCGGATACTGAAGAGCAGGTATAAATCCAATCTCTTCCCTCAAGGGACACTCAGCAAAGGAGTCCCACCCTTATCCATTGACCCTTCCGCCTAGATATTCGCACAAACTGCAAGCCCATTTTCGGGGTGGCGTATTCTCTCTTTATGCGCTATAAACGTGTTTCCCAGTTAACAAGCAGCGACTGAGATTGACAGGGGTCTGTATTAAATGCCATAGTTTGCGGCACTGGGAGATTGCCCCTACGTGCGTTCCCAGCGTCACCATCCTTAGGGCAGCCCCCTCGTGCTTTCCCAAACTGCTCGGCCTTGTGTAAACACCCTACGCTCCGTCTCTGGGCGAGGGACGGGGGCTTGGCTTTTCCGTGATCTAGGCAGGGTGACCGTAATTCTCCCCATTGACAAGGCTGCTCAAAGCTGGGGTGTTCCCCCTTCTAGGGAAGGCTGCGGGATGTCCAGATGCATGCTGGGAAGGTGGCAGGAGGAAAGGAGCATCCTGGCAAAGTTCGAATCAATTTGAACTTACCTCGAAGGAGAAGCCATGCTAGTTCAGTCCTGGGGGGGCTCCTTCTCATCCCCAGAGGCTCTGAGAGCAACATTTTAGTCTCCGAAGAAGGAAACGGGTGTCCGCATCACCAGCGTGGGTTTCTCTGCCGAGATCTCGCTGCTCGGTCGCTAGGGAATGTTATTGCCGCTTGGGGCCATCTTGGGACAGAGAGGGAGGCTGGTCGAGTGTGGCAGCCGGGGCTGTGTGGAGCATATAACCCACGTCCGAAATGCGCCTCATTTTCTTTGTGTCCTTTCTGCTAGGTCTTGGCTCAGCAGCACCCGCGAGAGCGACTCACGGCTCCTTCTCCGCCGGCGCGCGAGTGCCCGCTTTCCCCCTCGTGCCCCAGCAGCACGCTATGAGCAGAGGTGTCTCCCAAAGCAGAGGTTCAGCTCAGGCACTCCCCAAACCCAGCAGCTACTCTCACCCAGCTTTCTTCAGCGGCCCTCTTTTCCCGCTGGCAGGAGGCCTCAGCGACTTCCATCGGCAACAGGTCCTCTTCCTGAAGGGGCAGCTGCATGAAGAGCCGCTGTGGCGGAGCCAGGCACGGAGTCCCCAGGTGTTTCAAGGCTACCACACAGGTCCCAGACCCTCCAGCCCACCCGGTCCCCCGAGCTTCTCCTACAACTGCCGGGGCGCAGCCAGAAGGCCTCCGTATAACAGCTGGCAGGAGCCGAGCCAGCATTTCCAACCTCTGCCGCGCCACGGCGGCCGGAACTCCGATAGTGAGCTTGATGGATTCGTGTCTCAGTTCCAGAAGCTGACTGTTGCCATCCCGGAGGTCGAGCGGCAGCTGCTAGAAATCTTACGGGAGCTGCAGCCCGGCGTCACCGAAACAGCCCGCCAACTCGCCCGTAAGCTCCAGATCTCAAAGAAGGAGGTCAACCAGCATCTCTACAGGCTTCTCCATCAAGGGAAGCTGTGCAGAATCGGAGAGCTCCCTCCTCTGTGGCGATTGGCAGATAGCCATAACCCTCGGGGCGCAGTCAGAGAAGACCCTTGCCCCAGCCAGGGGAGGCTGCATCGACCTCTGGCAGCCGGGTCCCCCGAGCAGGGTTCCGCCACCAATTCAGAAGACGATTCCGACCTGCCCGCCATGGCCGAGACCAAGGAGAAGATCTGCAACTACCTGTTCAGCGTCCAGGACGCCACGGCGCTCAACGTTGCCAAAAACATTGGCTTGTCCAGGGCCAAGGAGGTGAACTCTGCCCTTTCTGCCCTGGAGAAGTCCAGGGATGTGCGCAAGGAGAACACCTTCCCCCCAAAGTGGTCCCTCACCGACAGTAAACGTAAGCTCATGCAGCACAAGCTGCAGGCTGAGGAGGTCCGGGAAACGGCCCCGCTCATCCCAGATGCAGCCCCGGAGGCTCCGGCCCCTGTCGTAACGCAAGAGCTGCCCGCAACTGTGCCAACTCCTCCTCTTCCTTCTCCTCCTCCACTGCAGGAGGGCGAGGCAGAGAAAGTTGAGAACGGACAGCAGCTGTCCGAGCCAGCGGAGCCACCGGGAGATGCTTCCCTTCACCGGTCCGGCCCCCCTCGCAAGAGAGCCAGGTACCAGTGGTTCCACAATTACGACAACTTCGAGAACGGCAAGTGGGCGACGGACGACATCCCAGAGGACCTGAATGCCATCAACAACCAAGACGAGTCGCGGTGCATCATGGAGTCCCCCCTCTCCCCCAGCTACACGGCTCAGTTCGACACGGCTTTCCTCAGCACCCCTTTGGAGAAGCTCATGGCCTGCCAGAAGAAGAACCCCGTGAGCGGCCTGATCGAGTACACCCAGTACACGTACCAGCACTGCGAATTCGTCTTGCTGAAGCAGAGCGGGCCGTCACATGAGCCGAGGTAAGGGCAGAGCTCTGGGCCCCGGGGGGTGGGGGCAGGGGGAGGCTTGCTCTGGAAGAAGTCCAGTTCAAGACCTTGTGGGCCCTCCATGAAATTGCTGAGCAGTCGGGTTAGAATGGATACAAGGAAGTCCTTCCTCACCCAAAGAGTGATTAACACGTTGAATTCACTGCCACAGGAGGTGGTGGCGGCTACAAGCATAGACGGCTTCAGGAGGGAATCAGATAAACATCTGGAGCAGAGGTCCATCCGTGGCTTTTAGCCACAAGGTATAGATAGGAACTCTCGGTCTGAGGCAAGTAATGCTCTGTATTCTTAGTGCTTGGGGGGGGGGCAACAGTGGGAGGGCTTCTAGTGTCCTGGCCCCACTGCAGGACCTCCTGAGGGCACCTGATGTTTTTGGCCACTGTGTGACACAGAGTGTTGGACTGGATGGGCCACTGGCCTGATCCATCATTGGCTTCTCTTATGTTCTTAAGTTTTCTCACCTTTTTGTCGTCCTGTGTAACACTGCCAAGGTGATTACGTAGCCATCTTCCGTCAAGTAATTGTAGAAGCACGTTCCACTGTCCCATGAGTGTCTCCGTTTAGATTACCAGCTCGTTTAAATTGGGACTTTTGCATCTCGTATGAGGTCAGGGGTGGCCAGACTGTGGCTCGGGAGCCACATGCGGCTCTTTCACACATATTCTGTGGCTCCCAGCAGGGCGGCTGGGGAAGTGAAGGAGAGGCATGCCTCCCCGATCTGTCTTCCCTTCTTCCCCAGCTGGGGTTCCCCTCCCTGGGTAGGCTTGAGACGTGTACGGGGGGAGCACAGAAAGAAGGCAACTTTAAATGCATTCTCAGAGCACCCCCACCCCCACCCCAAGCCTACAAATATCATTGGACAAATAAATATCATTATCAATATCTGTTTTTCCCACTTTTGGTTTTATTTTAGGCAGTCTCATTTAATGTCAATAAAAAGCAAATCTGCCTATTTTCCAATAAAAAACCATGTGTGTAATATTTCTTCATGTCTTGTGGCTCTCAAACATCGGACGATTATTCTGTGTGGCTCTAACGTTAAGCAAGTTTGGCCGCCCCTGTACTAAGGTAAAGCGCTGGATTAACAGTGGCTTTAATGGGCTGTATATGGCTTTTTGAGGCAAGGGGGCAGATGGGTTGGAGAGGGACAAGCGAGAAAAGGAAGTCCTCCAGTGTTCCCTCTCAGCTGAGTTAGTGTGAGCCAGCTCAAAAGTTTTTTGGCCTCCGTCTCACACGTTTTTGTCTCCGCTCAGGAAGGAGGGCTCCAGAGCAAACTAGTTTATGCAGGGGCCGAATCGCTGGCTCACCACTTTAATGCCCGTAGCCCAGAGAGTAGAATTTTTGCTCACAGGACTCCGCAGCCTAGAGGGAGCGTTGCGGTCAACTCTCTGAATTTAGGCAGACTGTGAGAGGGAGGGCAGGATAGAATAGGATCAGCCAGTGCTCAGCTTTTGTCCGTTTCTTATAGGCCAGTTGCCACTTGGTGGAATTTTCCTCCAGGCCCAATGGGCCCAGGCATCCTGGAGGTCTTTTGCCTTCCTCTGGGCATAGAGCAAGGGTCGGGGGGGGGGGGGAGTTTCCTGCATTGTGCAGGGGGTTGGGCTAGATCAGGGGTGGGCAAACTCGCTCAGCGTAAGAGCCACCCAGAACAGGGGTGGCCAAACTTGCTTAACGTAAGAGCCGCATAGAATAAACCTCAGATGTTTGAGAGCCGCAAGACACGAACAGATATGACCTGCTTTTATTGGGAAATAAGCAAATTTGCTTTTTATTAACATTAAATGAGACTGCCAAATATAATAACAAAAGGGGTAAAAGCAGATATTGATAATGATATTAATTCGTCCAATGATATTTGTTGGCTAATGATATTTAGCTTCCCCAGCCGCCCTGCCGGGAGCCACATAATATATGTGAAAGAGCCGCATGCGGCTCCCGAGCCACAGTTTGCCCACCCCTGGCCTAGATGATCCTTTGGGCCCTTTCCAGCTGTATGTTTCTATGTTGGGGAGGGAGTCACACCTTATTCCCTCACCCAGATCATGTACACCTCAGAATTATGAATGAAGTGGCAGGGCAATTTTTTGTTAATCTGACCACGCTGTCTGCCCGTCTGTGCGTCCCAGATGACTAGCGACTTGGGTTACGCGCAGTGGTTCCCTCCAAGCTGAGTTAGCGTGAGCTAGCTCACAGTTTTTTAGCCTCCAGCTTACCCATTTCTGTCTCAGCTCGGGAAGGATGGCTCCAGAGCAAACTAATTTCTGCAGCAGCCAAATCACTCGCTCACAATTTTAATGCCAGTAGCTCCCAAAGTAGAATGTTTGCTCACAAGACTCCACAGCTTAGAGGCAGCATTGGTTATGCGTGAGCAAGCAGAGTTGTGAAGGTTGATGCAGGCTGCTAACTTTTGTGGATTTCCCACCTACGCATGCACACACACACATCGCTCCAGCTGCTTCTTTGGAGTCTGCTGGGATGGCCGTCAGTTTCTCTCTCCCAAATCTGGAAAGGGCTCCTTGGCAAAAAAAAACCCCGAACAAACGGGAGGTGTGAAGGAGATGAGGGCGAGAGCTAGGGCAAGAACGAATGGATGGATGGATGAGAATTCGATCCCCGGTAGCGGCCGCAAGGGGAAAGGGCCTGCCCTCTGAGTGTTCGGTAGCTTAGAAAATATATTCTCCCCACGAGTCCCTTGTCTTCCTGGAGGCATCCAGTTCTTAGCAGCAGGCATCAGTTGTCTCACACATGAGACCTGAAGCGTCCCCCACCTGTCGCTCAGAACAGCCAGAGGATTTGTTTTTTATTTCCGATAGACTTGCTAGAGGTAAAGGTTTCCCTTGCTCGAAAGCCAGTCGAATCCGACTGTAGGGGGCAGTGCTCATCTCCCTTTCCAAGCTGAAGAGCCAGCGCTGTCCAAAGACTTCTCCATGGTCATGTGGCACATGGAACGCTGTTACCTTCCCACTGAAGCAGTACCTATTTATCTACTTGCAGTCTCTTGCTTTCGAACCACTAGGTTGGCAGGAGCTGGGGCCGGAGACGGGAGCTCACTCCGTCACGCCGCATGCAGGTCTCGAACTGCTGAGCTACAGACCCTCTGGTCTGCAGCTCAGCATCTTAACCTCTGAGCCACCGCAGCTGGCTTGTTAGAGACACTGTGTTAAAAACACACGTGGCCTCTCACTGTGTTTGGATTTTTTCCTTTTCCAAGCACTGTTCGTGAAGCCCTGTGGCTCATTGGTAGAGCATCCGCTTGCCATGCAGAACGTCATAAGAACATAAGAGAAGCCGATGTTGGATCAGGCCGGTGGCCCATCCAGTCCAACACTCTGTGTCACACAGTGGCCAGAAAATACCAGGGGCCATCAGGAGGTCCACCAGTGGGGCCAGGAAACCAGAAGCCCTCCCACTGTTGCCCCTCCCCCCCAAAGCACCAAGAAGACAGAGCATCACTTGCCCCAGACTGAGAGTTCCTATATAGACCTTGTGGCTAACAGCCACTGATGGACCTCTGCTCCAGATGTTTATCCAGTTCCCTCTTGAAGCTGTCCATGCTTGTAGCCACCTAGTCCAGCATCCTGTCTCACACAGCGGCCTCAGCCAGTTCCTCTGGAGGGCCTACCACAGGGCAGAGAGGCCGAGGCCTTCCCCTCATAAGAACATCAGAAGAGCCCTGCTGGATCAGACCAGTGAGGGTCCCTCTAGTCCAGCATCCCGTCTCACACAGTGGCCTCAGCCAGTTCCTCTGGAGGGCCAATAACACGGCAGAGAGGCCGAGGCCTTCCCCTCATAAGAACGTCCGAAGAGCCCTGCTGGGTCAGACCAGTGAGGGTCCACCTAGTCCAGCATCCTGTCTCTCACAGTGGCCAACCAGTTCCTCTGGAGGGCCAATAACAGGGCAGAGAGGCCGAGGCCTTCCCCTCATAAGGACATCAGAAGAGCCCTGCTGGGTCAGACCAGTGAGGGTCCTGTCTCACACAGTGGCCTCAGCCACTTCCTCTGGGGACCAGCAACAGGGCATGGAGGCCGAGGTCTTCCTTCTTCAGATATCTGAAAAAGTATGCATATGGGATGGGCGGGATATAAATGCATAGATAGACAGACATGAAAGCTTATGCCCAGAATTAAACTTTGCTGGTCTTAAAGCTGCCACTGTACTCAGACTTTGTTCTGTTGCTTCAGACCAACATGGCTACCCTCCTGAATCTACCTGAGTGTAGTAGTCTCCCCCACAGTCACCATGGCCAGTGGCCATTGACAGACATCCTCCATGAATCTATCTAACCCCTTTTAAAGCTGTTTATTCCTGTGGCCACCACTGCATCCTCTGGCAGCAAATTCCCATCACCACGTCCTCTGGTAGCAAATTCCACGTTGTAATCACTCTCTGTGTAACGTGGTCTTTCATGTAAATATCTGCTGTTAATTTTCTTTCAATTTCTTTTCCATTTTTGAAATGGTGGCAGGCCACCTCAGTTAAAAAGCCAACAAACCATTCTCCGTTTTACATGATAACTTGTTAAGTTTTTTTTTAAAAAAAAATAACTGTCCCAAAGTGAACTACCTTTTGTCTTTATAGTTAGCGCAAGTATCACACATGTGGATGATTGAAGCATCTTTTTGTAGTTGTTCTAAATAAATTTAAGACTTTCAAGGTACTTGCCTGCCCCCTCTGGGTCGAACGCCCATCCTGAATCGTTGTTGGAGATTTTCAGATTGGGATTGGCACGGCGGGGGAATTGCATCACTAGCATGGTTGCCAGCTCTGTGTTGGAAATTACCTGGAGATTTTGGGGGTGGAGCTTGGGGAAGGTGGGGTTTGGGGAGAGACCTCAGCAGAGTATTATGCCTCAGCATCCGCTCCTCAGAGCAGCCATTTTCTCCAAGGGGAACTATCTTGGTCATCTGGCAAGCATCTGTAATAGCGGGAGATCTCCAGGTGCCACGTGGAGGATGGCAACCCTAATTATAGCCCCCACCAGCCAGGGCAGGAGAGAGCAGAGAGAAAGCTCCGGCTTCCTAACCCCCTGTCCCCTAATATTTGATATCTCCCTCCGTCCAGGTTTAAGTTCCAGGCCGTGATCGACGGCCGTCGGTTCCCGCCAGCGGAAGCAGGCAGCAAGAAGCTGGCCAAGCAGGAGGCAGCCGCAAACGCCATGAAGATCCTCCTGCATGAAGCCGAGCACGAGGGGGAAGACGACCTGGAGCTGCCCAAGCCCTTCTACGAGGACAGCTCCCTCAACGAGGAGGAGGAGGAGGAAGAGGAGGAAGAGATGGTGAGGGGCAGTGGTGCTGCCAGTGCGAGGGGCAGGAATCCAAGGTCCTGTTGCAGTGGGCGACTCCTTCGTTCGTACCAAAGGCAGAAAGGCAGGCGGGCTCCTACCCCTTTACGCAGTACTTTCCCAGTAGGTTTCCCTTTATACGTGACCTAATGAGGTGTGAGGAGCCAGGCGTAGTAACAAACTAGTCTTATTAAAGAGATTAACAACAACTGTAGTTCAGTAACATGGGGGAAATGAGCACAGTAAAGGTACTAAACCGGCAAAATAAGAAACCCTAACACGTCTGACTCTACTGTCCTCACCTTCGCTGGGCACCTGGTCACACTAAATAACCCGCTTTCAATGCCCTTTCCAACTGGCTATGGAATACCGTATTTTTCGCTCCATAAGACGCACCTGATCATAAGACGCACCTTGTTTTTAGAGGAGGAAAACAGGAAAAAATGAAACAGAGAGAGAGAGAGAGAGAGAGATAAAGGAAGGAAGGAGGAGGAGAGAGAGAGAAAGAGAAAGGAAGAAAGAAAGGTGGGGACAGAGAGAGAGACAGAAAGACAGACAGAAAAAAGGAAAGGAAGGAAGGAAGATAGAGAAAGGAAAGAAGAGAGACGTCGGCATGCCATGCAAAGCCAGGCCTTTCTGTGCAAAGTAGCCACGGAGCTTAATCTGTGGGCGGGGCTTTCTGCTGCTGGCTGTCTTAAAGGGGAAAAGCACTTAAAGGGAAAGAGTACTTAGCCTGGTGGGGTTTCTCCTGCCGTTTCCCTTTTAAGTCTTAACAGCTCAGGCCCAGCAGGGAGGGGCGGGGAAGGCTGGGATGCCAGCTTGAATGGCGTTCCCCTGCGTTCCTGCTGAAGAAAGAGCCCTGTTACAGGTAAGAAAAGTTCCATAAGACGCACACACTTCCCTCCCCCCCCCCCCCACTTTTTTGGGGAGGAAAAGTGCGTCTTATGGAGCGAAAAATACGGTAAGTTAAGACCAGAGAATCATACAGCTGAAATAGCACACTCTCCTAGCAAGGCATATACCTCCAAAAAGTACAGATAATACACAAAAAATATTGCAAAATATATCCAATTTAATACAATAATAATTAGAGGTCCCAAATCAACGAACCATCCGGTAAGTACATTCGTTTCCAACAGTCTTCATCAGGCGTGGACGGGGAACGTCTGCTTAAGTAGTTATAGCAATCCTACTAGAACTGGCTGATTCAACAATGGCAGTATTTCAACTCACAGCATATCTGGAATACTCCTAAGTCAACGTCTGTCGCTCGTACATTGTAAAGCCTTTGATTTTGGGCCTCTATTTATTATTGTATTAAATTGGATATAGTTTGCAATATTTTTTGTGTATTATCTGTACTTTTTGGATGTGTGTGCCTTGCTAAGAGAGCGTGCTGTTTCAGCTGTATGATTCTCTGGTCTTAACTTTCCAACTGGCAGCCACGTTCACCCCTTTTGGATGAGGGACCCCTCCCTCTGCAGCAGCTTCACACCAGCTCTGCTCCCTGGGAGTGAGCCCCCTCCCACTTTGGGGCGAGGCCTTTTACCCCTTCTTCCCTCTGCTCCTCTGCTGGTGCAAGTTTTCCCTCCTATCAGGGCCTACATTTCCCAGGTTCCCTCTGGACCCTGTGATTGGTCAATAGGGGATATCCCTATTGACCAATCACAGGGTCCAGAGGGAACCTGGGAAATGTAGGCCCTGATAGCTACTCCAATACAGGCTTCCCCCATAGGCCCAGGATCATGACAGGGCCGCTGCCAGAATCGAAAGGTCCAGCTCCCCCCCGCCCAGCCTGTGTTCCTTAACCCCCAGGACCTGTGAAAGTCCGAGCTAGATCTGGCCGCGGGTACATTGATTCTGGCATCCCACTGCTTCGTTGGTTAGGAATTGGACGTGCCACCTCTCTCGAGACCTGTTGGACGCATTTCACAAAGTAGGAACCGTGAAGTCATAAAGAACAACAAACATAAAAACTGACAATATAAAACCAAGCCCCAAAGGCCCGTGAAGGGCATAAAAATCTGTCTAAAACCGTTTCAAATGGGTGTTCACAAAAGAGCCCTTAGGCTGAGAAGCTGGGCTTAAAAACAGTAGCTTAAGAAAGGTGGAACACTTTGGTTGCCAGCTGTGGCTAGCCGGAACTTTCTAAGAAGCCCCTAAGCAGGGCACCAAGCATCCCCTCTAGCAACTGGTACTAAGAGGTAGACTGCCTCTAAACCTGAAGGTTCCATCTTGATCCTTCCCATCTGTCACTCCTGCTGCAGAAAAGGATCGTTCTGTGCTCAGAAGTCCCTCAGAATTAATGTTCATTAAACTTAGCTTCTGCGTTGGTACCGCCTTCTTCGGCTTCCACCCTTAAACTCTTATTTTCTCTCACCTTCTCCCCAGGCACAGCCGGAGCAACCAGAGCCAGAGCCATCCTCCACAACACAAGCAAACGCGCTTTCTGGAAAGAACCCGGTCAGCGCGCTGATGGAATACGCCCAGAAGTCAGGGAGCGTCTGCGAATTCCAGCTGCTTTCTCAGGAGGGTCCCCCCCACGACCCAAAGTAAGGCTTGGGTTAACAGCTTTCTTCCTGGTGTAACTTGAGCTCGCCGTGGGGGTTTATGAGAAGCAAATAGAATCATAGAGTTGGAAGGGACCTGCAGGGTCATCTAGTCCAGCCCCCTGTACAATGAAGGAAACTCACAAATGTCTCCCCCTACCCCCAGCGACCCCTGCTCCATGCCCAGAAGATGACAAAAAAACCCGCCAGGATCTCCAGCCAAACTGGCCTAGGCAAAAACGCTTATTTTTCTTTTTAAAAGTTAATACTCCGCCTTTCGATCAAGTGATTTTTTTCAAAAGAACAATGTAAGAACATAAGACAAGTCGTGTTGGATCGGGCCAGGGGGCCTTCAGGAGGTCCACCAGCGGGGCCAGAACTCAAGAAGCCCTCCCCCTGTCCCCCCCCCCCCCCACAAGCATCAGGATGATTACAGTAGAGCAAAATTACCAAGATACAAATGGAGCAGAATAGCTCTTTCATCGCTTTGCAGAAGAACAGGAGCAGGTGGGATGCTGATGGGTAGAGGCTCTCCGTGTCCCTGTGGGAGCTGCTGCTGCTGTCATCCTTATGGGTCCATAGCAAGCCATGGGACAGTTGGACACACACGCGTATGCCAAGCTATGCTGGTGGTTTACTTTTTTTCAAACTTTTTTTTGAAGTGGAGCTCACTTGTGTACTTAAGAACATCAGAAGAGCCCTGCTGGATCAGACCAATGAGGGTCCATCTAGTCCAGCATCCCTTCTCTCACAGTGGCCTCAACCAGTTCCTCTGGAGGGCCCACAGCAGGGCATAGAGGCCGAGGCCTTCCCCTCATAAGAACATCAGAAGAGCCCTGCTGGATCAGACCAGTGAGGGTCCATCTAGTCCAGCCTCCCGTCTCACACAGTGGCCTCAACCAGTTCCTCTGGACAACAGGGCATAGAGGCCGAGGCCTTCCCCTGATGTTTCCTCCTGCCTTTGGGATTCAGAGGATTACTGCCTCTGAAATGTGGAGGTTCCCCTCAGTTACCGTGGCTAGCAGCCACTGATAGGCTTATCCTCCACAAATCTGTCTGATCTCCTTTTAAGGCTATTTATTCACTACACCCTCTGGCAATTAATCCCACATTTTAATCGCTCTCTGTGTAAAGTAGTATTTCCTTTTGTCTCTCCTGAACCTGCTGCCCATCAGCTTCATTGGATTGCCTCGGGTTGTACTACATTGGGACCCAGCCCTCAATTCCCTGCTTCTCCATATCCAGCTGCTGGTGTGACCTTGGGTCAGTCACAAGTTCTCTCAGAGCTGTTATCTCAAGAGCAGTCCTTGAAAGATCGCTTTCAGCCCCACCTACCTCACAGGGTGTCTGTTGTGGGGAGGGGAAGGGGAAGGAGATTGTGAGCCGCTCTGAGACTCCTTTGGGTTGTGAAGGGCGGGGTATAAATCCAATCTCTCCTCCTTCTTTACCCTTTCCCTCCCAGATCATCTTGCATGCAGAGTTACAGTATCTAACAGTGACGGTCTGAAACTGCTCCCTGTCCTTGTTGGCCCCCCTGTCATTGAGAAGAGTGCCAGCTCTTATCCACCCCTGACCCCACTCCTTCATACGGGTGACCTCATCATGGCTTCAGCTTCTTGGCCACAGTGCCACGCGATGGGAAGTTGCAAACCGTGGTTTTAAATTGAGACTTGGTATGATTGGCTGAAAAAAATACTCCGAATTCCACTGATTTGCTAGGTGCTACCTGTAGTTCAAATGCTACATCGAACCTTTCTGCCAGAGTTGTGTTTGAACGATTGGGGGGGGGGGGGTCGTTTTGAGTCTTGCTCTCCTTTTCCTTCACCTCCACATTCCTAACAGCCGGTGGTGGCTATGTGTATAGCCGCTTTCTGAACTCTCTTGTCTCTCCGTGGCCTCCGTTCAGGTTCAAGTACTGCGTGAAGGTGGGCGACAACGTTTTCCCCGCCGTGATATCCAACAGCAAGAAGGGAGCGAAGCAGATGGCAGCTGAGGTCGCCATGAAGAGCCTCTCGGGGGACACTGGGGGTGCGGCGGAACAGGTAGCCACATCTCTTCACCTCCTGTCTCGGGGTATTCCTTCAGAGCCTGCGGGGTCGCTCCTTTAATTTTTTAAATTTATTTTTATTATAAATAAAAAAAACCCCAATAAATAAATAAAAAGTACAACAACAACAACAGGGGCGAATCTACAGAAAAAACCTCTGTAAAAGGCTTCCAAATGGGGATGCCAGACTCCAAGCGAGGCCAGAGGATCCCCTGGAATGACAGCTCATCTTCAGGCTATAGCGATCAGTTCCTCTGGAGGAAATGGATGCTTTGGAGGGTGGACTCCGTTGGCTTACCCCACTGAGGTCCTTCCCAGGCTTCATCCCCAAATCCCCAGGGGTTTCCCAACCTGGAGCTTGCCACCCTACTTCTCCATTCCCCAGCTGGTGGTCAGGGGGGACCTGGCAACTCATTTCGAAATACCTAAAAATACATCCATGCGCACTTGTCATCTGTATGCGAAACGTTCAAATGCTGATAAGGCTTTAAGGTCCTCAGTCCATCAGTTTCCTGGATATGGGCATTTACAGTGTTGTGATATAATATAATATAATGTCATAGGGCCATGGGGGCTCAGTGGTTAAGATGCTGAGTTGCAGACCAGGAGGTCGGTGCTTGGCATGTTCGAGACCCGAGTGCCGCATGACGGAGTGAGCTCCCGTCTCTGGCCCCAGCTTCTGCCAGCCTAGCAGTACGAAAGCAAGGAATTGCAAGTAGATAAATAGGTTCCCCTTCCGTGGGACGGTGACAGCGTTCCATGCATCTCGGCGTCTAGTCATGCCTGCCACATGACCACGGAAGAAGTCTTCGGACAACGCTGGCTCTTCAGCTTGGAAATGGAGATGAGCAGCGCCCCCTAGAGTCAGATTTGACTGGCTTTCAAGCAAGGGAAAGCTTTACCTTTACTAATATAAGTCTTAGCAACAGTAAGGTTACAGAGGGTCCCTTTTCACTGACCTTCAGCTAGTCCCCAGGAAACAGTTTAAAAGTACACAAGATTCCCCACAAATCAGTGAATATTCTAGTACAAAATTAATTCCTCCCCAAAAGACCGAATAACTAGATGGGCCCGAAGGATATGTTTGAAATACATGTCATGTGAGTTACAACGCCAGTTATAAGACACTTGAGGTAGCCCTTTACTAAAAAGGATGCTGTGATGTCCAGTACATCCTAAATGTAATTTTTTGCTCCGTGAATTGCAGCTTGCGGTCCATAGAAACAAGAGATCTCTTTCTGTTTTGCTCGACTTTTAGGCAGAGGCCCCGGGCGAGCCACCAGTGGAAGTCTCTGGTGGCCAGACTCCGAATTTGGACGAGACGAAGGCTGCGAGCGCGAAGGGTGTGGGAGAGCTGATAAAGTACCTGAATTCCAACCCCGTGAGCGGCTTGTTGGAATACGCCCGGGCCAACGGTTTTGCGGCAGAGTTCAAGCTGATAAAGCAGACTGGGCCGCCCCATGATCCCAAGTGAGTTGTCTGCGGTGTCCCGTGGAATATAGAAATCATATTGTTCATAGAAGAGAATTTATAGAGTTGCAAGGGACCTCCAGGCTCATCTAGTCCAACCACCCCCCCAGCACAATGC
Organism: Lepidodactylus listeri; assembly: GCA_029233225.1. NCBI lineage: Eukaryota > Metazoa > Chordata > Lepidosauria > Squamata > Gekkonidae > Lepidodactylus > Lepidodactylus listeri. The sequence continues at coordinate 154,908,669 of JARCFY010000003.1, forward strand.
AGGAAATTCACAACTACCTCCCCCCTCCACACCCCCAGTGATCCCTGTTCCATGCCAGGAGATGATAAAAAATCCTCCAGGATCTCTGGGCCAAACTGGCTTGGAGAATAATTGCTTCCTGACCCCAAAGTGGCGATCAGCATTTCCCTGGGCGTGCGAGAAAGGGCCACGAGAACTAAGCCTTGAGGCAACCCTCCCTGCCCTCCCTCTCATATATCTGCCCGGGTTCACAGAATCTGCATTGCTGTCAGAGGGCCATCGAGGCTCTGTTTGGAAACCTCCCAAGAAGGAGAACCCACCACCTCCCGAGGAAGCCTCTGAGGAACCGTCCTCACTGTCAGGAGGTTCTTCCTAATGTTTAGCTGAAAACTCTTCTGACTTAATTGCAACCTGTTGGTTCTGGTCTGACTTTCTGGGGCGACAGAAAACCACTCCGCCCTATCCTCTATGAGACAGCCCTTCGAGTACTTGAAGATGGCTATCATATCCCCTCTCAGTCATCTCCTCTCCTTGCTTCATGTGGCCCGGTGCTCGGTCCCCTCTGACTGGAGGCGGCTCTCTCGGGCCTTGGGCTGAAGCCAATCCTAGCTGTGCTACTGCCCCAGGAGCATTTTAATGGGGGGGGGGGGGGCAACAGGGCAGCAATTCAGAGCCTGCTCTGCGGACAGGACGTTCATTCCTGCTGAATCGTCCTCTGATTTTCTGAGAGTTCCCCAGGATCAGTTCACGTGATTTCAAGCTCAGTCCCGCAGGCTCAGTGCTGACATTCTGGAAGAAACGGTCAGTTGTTTAGCTCGGGGCGGGGTGACCATGGGCAACATGGCGCCTGCTGACACCTTTCCTGGAACTCACCAAGTACTTTTATAAAGTGGGCGGGGCTGGGCGGGGCTTTCCCCCAGCAGGACTTCTGATTGGCTGTACAGGTGAAAAGGCATCCCGTTGACCAGAGCTGCGGCCTGAAGTGTTGAAGAGTTACTCTTAGGGTTGTAGGTAACTTTGATCCTTGACACTTTGTGGCCCCCACCTCCCACGGCAGCCATTTTGTGGTTGGCTTAGCCTCTTGAGGCAGCCATTTTGGGGTTGGCTCAGCCTCTTGAGGCAGCCATTTTGGGGTTGGCTCAGCCTCTTGAGGCAGCCATTTTGGGGTTGGCTCAGCCTCTTGTGGCAGCCATTTTGGGGTTGGCTCAGCCTCTTGTGGCAGCCATTTTGGGGTTGGCTCAGTCTCTTGTGGCAGCCATTCTGGGGTTGGCTCAGTCTCTTGTGGCAGCCATTTTGGGGTTGGCTCAGCCTCTTGTGGCAGCCATTTTGGGGTTGGCTCAGCCTCTTGTGGCAGCCATTCTGGGGTTGGCTCAGTCTCTTGTGGCAGCCATTTTGGGGTTGGCTCAGCCTCTTGTGGCAGCCATTTTGGGGTTGGCTCAGCCTCTTGTGGCAGCCATTTTGGGGTTGGCTCAGCCTCTTGTGGCAGCCATTTTGGGATTGTGCCCACTGCTCTTTGTCAGAATTCCAAAGGGGCTCACGGGGACAAAAAGGGCGGGGACTCCTGGTTTAGCTCTTGGTGTGTCTCGCTCCAAATTTTAAGATTTCACACTTCAGGTCACTGAAGCTCTGCAGACCAGCCAGCTACCAGCAACACCATGTCCGTTGTACCGAGATGGGGGTGTAAAATGGATTGGCTCCTTGAGGGTGTTATCGGTGAGCTGTCAGTTTATGCTAGTGCCTTACCTCCACTGGCCCAAAAATGATAGTAGGGAGACTGCAGGGGGGAGGGGGGATTAGTACTGAAAGGGGTAGAAGTAGCTGTTAACAGCAGGACGCTGTGACCTTTTTTAGCTAAGCCTAGTTTGTCAGCTGGGGAATGAAAAAATAATAGTCTTGCTAAAAACCCGGGAGACAATGGTATGTGCCTGGAAAGAACGTGAGAAGAGCCCTGCTGGAACAGACCATCTAGTCCAGCATCCTGTCTCACAGAGTGGCCTCAACCAGTTCCTTCAGAGGACCAAGAACAGCATAGAGGCCAGGGCCTTCCTCTTATAAGAACACAAGAAGAGCCCTGCTGGGTCAGACTACTGGTCCATCTAGTCTGGGATCCTGTCTCACTCAGAGGCCAACCAGTTTCTCTGAAGGCCCAGCAACAGGGCAGAGATGCTGAGGCCTTCCCCTCATAAGAACGTCAGAAGAGCCCTGCTGGATCAGACCAGTGAGGGTCCATCTAGTCCAGCTTCCTTTGTCACACAGTGGCCTCCGCCAGTTCCCCTGGAGGGCCAACAACTTCACTGAGAAGCCAAGGCCTTCCCCTCATTAGGACGTCAGAAGAGCCCTGCTGGATCCGACCAGTCGCCCATCTAGTCCAGCATCCCGTCTTCTACAGTGGTCTCAACCAGTTCCTCTGGAGGGCCCGCAACAGGGCAGAGAGGCCGAGGCCTTCCCCTCATAAGAACCTCAGAAGAGCCCTGCTGGATCAGACCAGTGAGAGTCCATCTAGTCCAGCATCCTGAGAGCCAGTTTGGTGTAGTGGTTAAGAGTGTGGACTCTAATCTGGGAGAGCCGGGTTTGATTCCCCACTCCTCCACATGCAGCTGCTGGTGTGACCTTGGGTCAGCCACAAGTTCTTTCAGAGCTGTTTTCTTAGGAGCAGTTCTCAAGAGAGCTCTCTCACACCCAACTACCTCCCAGGGTGTCTGTTTTGGGGAGGGGAAGGGAAAGGGATCGTAAACTGCTCTGAGACTCCTTTGGGTAGTGAAGGATGGGGGGCACATCCAATCTTCTGTCTCATACAGTGGCCTCAACCAGTTCCTCCAGAGGGCCACCCGCAGGGCAAGGAGGCCGAGGCCTTCCCCCAGTGTTGCCTGCCTCCCGGCTCTGGGATTCAGAGGTGTGCTCCATTTGACAGGCTGGATCTCGTGCAGTGCCCTTTATGCTGGTCTGACCTGCCGGGGCAGCCTGTGGGAGATTCCTCTCCCTGGCCTGGTATCTGACAGAGGGAGCTTCGACGCTCGAAAGCTCACACTGTGAAAACCTTGGATTTATACCCCGCCCTCCACTCCCCAAGGGAGTCTCAGAGCAGTTTACAATCTCCTTTCCCTCCCCCTCCCCACAACAGACACCCTGTGAGGTAGGTGGGGCTGAGAGAGCTCTTTCCCAAGCTGTCCTTGAGGGAACAGCTGGTACAGAGCTATGGCTTGCCCAAGGTCATCCAGCCAGGTGCAAGTGGAGGAGTGCTCTCCAAGTGCTCTCCAAGGTGCTCTCGCACTCCGTTCTAGCTCTCCTTACTGCAGACCAGCCCGGCTGTCCTCAGAAATGACCTGCCTTGCTGTCTTCCCCTGCTAAACACCCTCTTTAGTCTCCACATGCCCTCCTTGCCGCCAGGCAGTTCCCAGGGAGCCACGTCTCATCTTCGACTTCCTCTCCTCTCACGGACCGAAGTCGGTGAGTTTCAGCTGTCTGCCGGGTCTCCTCACTTTCTCTTCTTCTCCCCCCCCCCCCCGAACCCCCGGCAGGTTCGTCTTCCAAGCCAAAGTGGGAGGCCGCTGGTTCCCGGCCGTCCAGGCGCACAGCAAGAAGCAGGGCAAGCAGGAGGCGGCTGACACGGCGCTCCGGGTTCTGATCGGGGAGACGGAGAACACTGAACACCTGGAAGGGATGGCGATCACAGAGGTGCGCCCCCCCCCCCCCGAGACTCCTTCCCTAGCCCTCAGCTACCCCTGAGCTCTCTGAAAGGCCATTGTGATGCTTCCTTCCCCTGCCCTCCTGCCTCCTCCCAGGATAATCCCTGGCATGACTGCTGACACAGGGCTTGCTCTGTCCCCTGGGCACAGGTGGCATCATTAGAGAGCCAGTTTGGTGTAGTGGTTCAGAGCGCGGAATCTAATGTGGGAGAACCAGGTTTGATTCCTCACTCCCCCACACTCAGCTGCTGGATGACCTTGGGTCAGTCCCAAGTTCTCTTAGAGCTGTTCTCTCAAGAGCAGCTCTCTCAGCCCCACCTACCTCACAGGGTGTCTGTTGTGGGGAGGGGAAGGAGATTGTAAGCCGCGCTTGAGTGAAGGGCAGGGTATAAATCCAGTCTCCTTCTTTTAATGACTATCACTGAGTCAGGGGTTGTTGCCTCTCTCTTTTTTCTCCCTCCCTTTCACGAGATTGGCTGTCCGACATCGAATGCTTCCGGGTCAGCGGTGTGTGATGATTTCCGGGTTTCTTCCTAGCGCGTGTCCCTTCCGCAAACGTTTTCATACTTGCTAGCAGTTCCAATGGTCCTGGTTTCCCCTGAGGAATCCGTGAATTGCAGGTCGACGCAGATGCTGAGGGTTTTCTCTCACAGAGCCTTGGCCTGCCTTGTGGAACTGTAGTGTTCAGGAAAGAAGGAATGATTGCTAAGTCTTGAGAGCCAGTCTGGTGTAGTGGTTAAGTGCGCGGACTCTAATCTGGGAGAACTGGGTTTGATTCCCCACTCCTCCACTTGCACCTGCTGGATGACCTTAGGCAAGCCATAGCTCTGTACCAGCTGTTCTCTCAAGGACAGTTCTCTCTGTACCAGCTGTTCTCTCAAGGACAGTTCTCTCTGTACCAGCTGTTCTCTCAAGGACAGTTGTCTCAGAGCTCTCTCAGCTCCACGCACCTCACAGGGTGTCTGTTGTGGGGAGGGGAAAGGAGTTTCTAAGATGCTCTGAGACTCTGAGGGCGGGGTATAAATCCAATCTCTTCTTCTTCTTCGATTCCCCACTCCTCCACTTGCACCTGGCTGGATGACCTTGGGCAAGCCATAGCTCTGTACCAGCTGTTCTCTCAAGGACAGCTTGGGAAAGAGCTCTCTCAGCCCCACCTACCTCACAGGGTGTCTGTTGTGGGGAGGGGGAGGGAAAGGAGATTGTAAACTGCTCTGAGACTCCCTTGGGGAGTGGAGGGCGGGGTATAAATCCAATCTCTTCTTCTTCTTCTTCTTCTTTTTCTTCTTCTTGAGCAAGAGTCCAGCAGCACCGTAAAGGCTAACACAATCTGTGGCAGGATGTGAGCTTTTGTGAGTCACTGCTCACTTCTTCACTTCTGGTATCTGAAGAAGGGAGCAGTGACTCACGAAAGCTCCGCCCCTGCCACAGATTTTGTTAGTTCTTAAGGCACTGCTGGGTTATTGCTCTTTTGTGTCACTGCAGACAGACTAACACAGCTACCCCATCTTGATCTGGTTTTTCTTGCGTTCTTATAACCTGGAGCTGCAGATCTTTTTTATTCACTTCCTGGGATCTTTTTCTGCTTTACTTCTTCCTGTTCTGTCTTGTCAGTAACTGTGAATTGCCATGAGGGGTGACAACAGCTGCCTGTATAGAGGACCACCTTTAAAGGAAGGTTGCCTAAATAACAACCGAATACATCCTGTCTGACTTGCGGATCTGGCAGCCAAAAGCAGTGTTTTCAGGCAGGGAGTTTATACTGTCCTTTTCAAAGCATAATGTTTCCATTCTTTTTTTCCGTCGTAGCTGACTCACGGCGACTCCATAGGGCTTTCAAAATAAGAGATGCTCAGAGGCGGTTGTTGCCTGGACTTGTGCAGCGGCCCTAGACTTCTTTGGATGTCTCCCTCCCAAATACTGACCAGAGCTGACCCTGCTTAGCTTAGATCTGATGAGATTGGGCTAACTTGGGCTATTCAAGTCAGGGCATTTCTGTCCCACACGGCTGTCAATAAGATTGCAGTTCCTCCCCCAAACAATACTAATTTCTCTGACAGTGAAAATAATCCTGCATAAATCACGGAAAGGGGAATAAGGTCTCTTTAAGATTTATACGTGTGTTACGTGCCATCAAGTCGCTTCCAACACGCCCTGTCAGGGCTCATTTTGTAGCAGGAGCTCCTTTGCATATTAAGCCACTCCCCCCCTGATGTAGCCAGTCCTCCAAGAGCTTACAGTAGCCCCTGTAAGAAGAGCTCTGTAAGCTCTTGGAGGATTGGCTACATTGGGGGGGGGGGGGGTTTGGCCTAATGTGCAAAGGAGCTCCTGCTACGAAATGAGCCCTGTGCCCTGTGAATTAATGACCTCCAAAATGTATTGTTAACAGCCTTGCTCGGGTCTTGCATACTGAGGGCCGTGGCTTCCTTGACTGAGGCAAGCCCTCCCATGTTGAAAGCCAGTTTGGTGTAGTGATTAAGAGCATTGACTCTAGTCTGGGAGAACCGGGTTTGAGTCCCCCTCCTCCACGTGCAGCTGCCAGTGCGACCTCGAGTCAGTCACAAGTTCTCTCAGAGCTGTTCTCTCGAGGGCAGTTCTCAAGAGAGCGCTCTCGGCTCCGCCTACCTCACGGGGTGTCTGTTGTGGGGAGGGGAAGGGAAAGGCGATCGTAAGCCACTCTGGGAGACACTTTCCGGTAGTGAAGGGTGGGATATAAATCCAATCTCCTCCTCCTCCTTTTCCTGCTATCTTCCACTTTCCCAACTATTTTTCTAGATTTATGCCCCCGTTTATTCTAGTTACAGGGAAGGACAAAGAGCTTCATACAGTACAAAAAAAACCCCTTTGCCCCCAAAGCCTCTTTCAGCAGCTCCTTTGCCTCTGAAGTCTCACCAGGTGTTGATCTTGGGCTGTATAGCACATTTTGGAACTGAGTGCATCTTAGTGCATGAGTTTTAAAAGACAGGCTGAGATTTACCCAGAGCCAGAATGTGCTAACACCACATTCATTCTGTGCAGTTGCTATATATCCCAGGTATATCCCAGACCCAGGGGGCAGATCTTGCTATTCATATACTCTTTGGGAAAGTGACCGCAGTGTTTTCTTGTCTGTTACCGGAAGTGTATTGTAGTGGCGAGTGGGTTGAGCTAGGGTCAGAGGACCTGGGTTCCGGTGTCGCCCTCCCCCTTTGTGTCGTGAAACTTGCTGGAAAACCATGGCCCTGACTTAATTCTCTCGTGGACCTCAATAACATCCAGAGGTTTGATGTGGGGGTATAATGGGGAGTTCTCCCAGATTAGAGTCTGCACTCCTAACCACTACACCAAGCTGGTTTGATCCCCCCCACTCCTCCACCTGCAGCTGCTGGTGTGGCCTTGGGTCAGTCACAAGTTCTCTCAGAGCTGTTCTCTCACGGGCAGTTCTCTAAAGAGCTCTCTCAGCCCCACCTACTCATAGGATGTCTGTTGCGGGGAGGGGAGGGGAAAGGAGATCATAAGCTGCTCCGAGATTCCGAGTGAAGGGCGGGGTATAAATCCAATCTCCTCCTCGTCCCCCCCCCCCACGCAGATTAAAATAACGTTTTATTTATATTTATTAATTCAATTTCTAACCCACCCTCCCCCATACTTGGGGCTCAGGGCAGTGCACAACAGTCAAAGATCCAATCACAGTCAGATTTAAAATAAATTAAAAACAGCGAAACAGATCCAGTAACCATTCTGGATGGCGTCTAAAACCAACTGTCTTCACCCCAAGGGGGGGGAGTGGAAGGGAGGGTGGGCAGACTAATTGAGGGCCGTTGCTGTCCTCCGCCATAGGCCACGGGAGCATCTCGGCCTCACAGGCCCTTTGGAACCGGGCCAGGTCCCGCAAGACACGGATGTCGTCTAGCAGAGAGTTCCACCAGGCTGGTTGAGGACAGCCAGATATTTTGGGGGGGGCGGCAGCTGACAATACAGTGTTGGTTTTATTCTCCCTCCCCTCCTTCCCAGCGTATTTTTAGAGATTATTCCTCGTGCCCCCTGCATGGGGGGGGGGGCCCTCCACCTTTGCTGGTGGCCGTTTTGTGGTCATCTCCACCTTCTGGGCAGCCGTTTTGCAGCCGGCTCTGCCTCGATAACAGCTGTTTCGTCATTGTGCCCATAATCTTGTGTCCAGCTCACCCATCGGCTCAAAAAAGTTGGAAACCCCACGCTGGACAGCAGAGTCAAAAAGACCCGGCTTTGTGGTTTCCGTTTCTTTGCAGTCCCCATCCCGGGGGGAGGAGGGGTGTCTAGCACTCTGTGAGTGTCGCTTCTTTCTTCCCTTTTCTTTGGCCCATGCTTCCTGTCCTGGGCTCCTTGCATAGCGAACACGTGTCTTCTCTCCCCCACTCGGCAGCTCCCCGTGAGCGGCAGCACCCTGCACGACCAGATCGCCATGCTGAGCCACCAGCGGTTCAACACACTCACGGCTCGCATCCAGCACAGCCTGCTGGGGCGCAAGATCCTGGCCGCCATCATCATGCGGCGAGGGCAGGAGGGCCTGGGCGTCGTGGTCAGCATCGGGACAGGTAGGACTGACCGCTCTCCCCTGCGTGGACAGAGCTCAAGCCATTGCAGAGATGCATCTGCCCGCTTGCCGTACCTGGAATCTCGGGTGGGCGGTTTCATTAGAACATAAGAGAAGTCAGTGTTGGATCAGACAACGGCCCATCCAGTCCAACACTCCGTCACACAGTGGCCAAGAATTCCAGGTGCCACCAGGAGGTCCAGCAGTGGGGCCAGGACATTAGAAGCCCTCCCACTGTTGCCCCCCCTTCCCCAAGCACCAAGAGTACAGGGCATCACTTGTGGCTAATAGCCACTGATGGACCTCCACTCTTTATGTTTATCTAATTCCCTCTTGAAGCCGTCCATGCTTGTAGCCGCCACCACCTCCTGTGGCAGTGAATTCCACGTGTTCATCACTCTTTGGGTGAAGAAGTACTTCCTTTTATCCGTTCTAACCCGACGGCTCAGCGATTTCATCGAGTGCCCACGAGTTCTTGTGTTGTTTCCTGACAGCTGTCTCTTTCCCTTTCCTTTTCTTTGTCTGCCAGGTAATCGCTGCGTGAAGGGGGAGGAGCTGAGCCTGAAAGGGGAGACGGTGAATGACTGTCATGCGGAGATCATTTCCAGAAGGGGCTTCATAAGGTGAGGAGGGGGCAGCGGGAAAGTCTCAAAACCAAGACGCCTAGGGGGCTGGAGCACTTCCAGTTTGGTGGTGTGGTTAGGAGCGCAGACTCTTCCACACGCAGACGTAGCTCTTCCACTGGGCATTTGGTTGAGGCAGACGTGTCTCCCTCCCCACCCCACCCCCAGCTTTTGGCCAATCACCCATCAGTGGCTGGCCCTGGACCTGACTGAACATCTGATTAGACAACAGACTTGATCGAACATCCGATCTCTGTTCTGACGTGGTATTTTATGATACCATTAGGCGCAAGTTGTCATTTTAACGTTATTTTAATTGTATTATTTTAACAGTTGTACACAGCCCTGAGCCCGTTCGGGGAGGGCGGTATCAGAATCAAATTAAATAAGTAAATAAAATGGTAAAACCTCAAACCGAACCAATTAAAATTAATAAATAACATTAATCGCGTTCTGAAAATAATTTCGAAATGGCTTTACTAACTGTTTCCTTTTTTAAAAAAAATGTTTTAATTAAAAGTAGAAGTCAAGTTTAAACAGTATAACCTTAGAATTTTAAAACTGTAAAACTTTTATGATTTTTATACAGTATATGGTCATAAATGTCCTTATCTTCCAGTGAGTGTACAATTAACAGGTTTTTAAATTCCATTGCATTCTGGAAATAATTCCATTGCATTCTGGAAATGCAATGAAATGCTCTGAAATTCCATTGCATTCTGGAAATAATCTCAAAATGGCGTTACTAATCTGTTCTTAAACTTATTCTGGACTGGGTTGCCACCCCGTGTTCCCTCGAAGCTGAGTTAGTGTGAGCCAGCTCACAGTTTTTTAGCCTCCGGCTCACACATTTTTGTCTCTGCTCAGGAAGGATGGCCCCAGAGCAGACTAATTTATGCAGCAGCCAAATCCCTCGCTCACAACTTTAATGCCAGTCGCTCACCAAGTAGGATTTTTGCACACAGGACCCCACAGCTTAGAGGGAGCATCAGTTGCCACCTCGTAGGCAGGGTGAAGAGGAGGCAGAAGCGGAAGGAGATGGGAGAGCAAGGGAGGGTGCCAGCCACGATGGAGAGCTGTAACTGTCCTCAGTCAAAAGCCTGGCGGAACATCTCTGCCTTGCAGGGTCCTGTGGAACATCTCTGCCTTGCAGGGTCCTGGTGGAACATCTCTGCCTTGCAGGGTCCTGGTGGTAGCTGGTAGAGAGTTCCGCCCGGTTGGAGCTCTGGTCAAGGACAGCCAGACATCTTTAGGGCCAGGGATCACCAGCAAGTTCTTCTCAACAGAACGCAATGTTCTCCTAGGGCAGGGGTGGACAAACTGTGGCTCGGGAGCCGCATGCGGCTCTTTCACATATATTATGCGGCTCCCGGCAGGGCGGCTGGGGAAGCTAAATATCATTAGCAAACAAATATCATTGGACAGATTAATATCATTATCAATATCTGCTTTTACCCCTTTTGTTATTATTTTTGGCCGTCTCATTTAATGTTAATAAAAAGCCAATTTGCTTATTTTCCAATAAAAGCAGGTCATATTTGTTCATGTCTTGTGGCTCTCAAACATCTGATGTTTATTCTATGCGGCTCTTACGTTAAGCAAGTTTGGCCACCCCTGTTCTAGGTGGCTCTTACGCTGAGCAAGTTTGCCCACCCCGTCCTAGGACCATACAAAACCTCGGACATCCCTTGATGGTCTCCCATCTGAGCACTATCCAGGGTTGACCCTGCGTAGCTTCCAAGATCTGGTGGTATCGGGCTAGCCCCTAAGCCCGCCAGGTCAGAACTCCATCTTATTATCCTTACAAGAATCCTGTAAGGTAGGCCAATATTGTTATAAAGTAAATAAATATTGGCAGGGAGTGGAGGGGGGAAGCTAAGGTTGAGAATAGCCCAAGACATTCTGGTGAGTTCAGGGCAAAGCTGAAATTCATGAGCAGACTTGTCAGACTTAACAGCCCAATCTTAGCGATGGTGATACAGCGGCTCTGGGGCTCTGTTGCAGGTTTCTGTACAGTGAGCTCATGAAGTACGACCCCTCTGCCCCCAAAGACAGCATCTTTGAGCCAGCAGAAGACGGCAAGCTGAAGATCAAAGACGACATCACCTTCCACCTCTATATCAGGTCCGTACCACCGGCAGCGTGGCCCTATCAGTAGTTGCACCTTCATAGATTGAGGGGGGGGGGGGGTGTGGGATGTCACAAGAGAGACAGGAGGCTTTCTCCGTGGGCGTTTTCACACGGGCCGAATAATGTACATTCAGTCCACTTCCAATGAACTTTGAAACTGGATTTTACTGTACAAAAGGGGAAGATACGCTTGCCAATGATCACTAAAGTGCATTGGAAGTTGATTGAAAGCGCGGTAGACAAGAGGAAGAGTCCAGCGGCCCCTTCAAGACCGACAAAATTTGTGGCAGGGGAGGAGCGTTCGTGAGTCACTGCTCACTTCTTCAGGTACTCCTACCCTGCCTCAAATTTTGTTAGCCTTTAAGGTGCTACTGCACATATCTGAAGAAGTGAGCAGTGTGTCACGGAAGCCAGCATAAGGCCTTTGTTCCCTTCCAAGGTTTTTGATAGCCGGCTTGCATCTTTACTGTTTCAGGGGGTTTTTTCTAATCTGACCAAATCGCTTCCAACTTAAATAAACATCTGGAGCAGAGGTCCATCAGTGGCTGTTAGCCACAAGGTATAGATAGGAACTCTCAGTCTGGGGCAAGTGATGCTCTGTCTTCTTGGTGCTTTGGGGCGGGGGGACAACAGTGGGAGGGCTTCTAGTGTTGCTGGACCTCCTGAGGGCACCTGGTGTTTTTGGCCACTGTGTGACACAGAGTGTTGGACTGGATGGGCCACTGGCCTGATCCAACATTGGCTTCTCTTGTGTTCTTATGACTTTTGTGGAGCAGCTCAGTTTGGCTTGTTGCTCCTCTTCTTGCTTTGCCTTTTAATTTTCGTTATTTCAAACTTGCGGTGTTTTAAAAACAAAATTAAATTCCCTTGCGGTATTTGTGTGGCCACTTGGAAGTGGGCAGGCAGCCCACGAAGTGTAGCATGATTGCAGGAGGTATTTGGACAGGGTAACGGCCCATTACAGAGAGGGGCGTAACATCCTGTATGCCATTGGCTTTATCGTGTTAATGGCCTCCCTTTCCGCTTGCATGAATCGGGTGGGGTAGAGATCACTTGCCAGTTGCCCGGCACGTTCAAGACCCGAGCGCTGCGTAACAGAGTGAGCTCCTGTCTCTGGCCCCAGCTCCTGCCAACCTAGCAGTTCGAAAGCAAGAAATTGCAAGGAGATAAATAGGTACCACTTCGTTGGGAAGGTAACAGCATTCTGTGCGCCTCGGCATCTAGTCATGCCAGCCACATGACCACAGAAACGTCTTCAGACAGCGCTGGCTCTTCGGCTTGGAAACAGAGATGAGCACCGCATCCCTTGAGTCGTATTCGACTGGCTTGCGACCAAGGGAAACCTTTACCTAGAGATCACTTGCCGATTGCCTGGCGTAAGGTGTGGCCGGTCCATTATGCAAGTTAAAATTGCACCGTACGGTCCTAGAGAACCCTGCTCCTGCTCCCGAGTGCTGAAACCTCGGCTGCCCGGGCCAGCCAGGAGCCTCCAGGGTTCTGGACCTTTTGCCAGAGGCTTTCAGCTTCCCTGGTTCTTCTTTGAGGTTACCTGCCTGCACTCCAGACACTAGAAGGTAGGAAAAATTCCAGCTTCAGTAAATTGCTCAAGTTACAGAGAGGGGTATGCTGGGCGGGAGCCCCTCTTAAGGCACGAGCAGTGGCAAAAGAGAGAATAGATTGGGGAACCCTGCCTCAGGCTCTCACCGCTACCTGGCACTAATGCGAGTTTTCTCGTAACGAGCGGCTGCTTTTTCTCCTGCTTTTCTTTCCCTTCTTACCCCTACATCACTTGTGCGGGTTAAAGCAGGCCTCCTGGCGTCCGTTCCAGTTCTGCCTTCTTTTTCTGACGCAATCTTTGGTTCAGTTGGGATTCCACTGTTCTTTTTTTTTAAGATTAATATTTTTATTGATCTTTAACTGTTTTCAATCCAAATATTGCACTGTAATTTCATACATTAAGATAACAAGTTGTCAGCGAAATCAAGGAAGCATAATAAGCATATTTAGACGTAACTAACGTTGAATATTATATATCTATTTTACTTATCTAATCAAAACCCTAAATCTCCCCACTCCTCCACTTGCAGCTGCTGGATGACCTTGGGCAAACCATAGTTCAGGCACAGCTATTCTTGAAAAAGAGCAGTTTCTGTCAGAGCTCTTTCAGGCCCACCTACCTAAAAGGTTGTCTGTTGTGCGGAGGGGAAGGGACAGGAGATTGTAAGCCGCTCTCCCTTGGGTTAGGGTATAAATCCAATCTCTTCTTCTTCTTCTACATCTTTACCCTAATATGAGTTAGAAGCCGAAGTCAGCAATCATTTGTGGAATTTCACTCTGTGATTTAAGGTATTCTAGTAGTTAGTGGTTAGTGTAGTGGTTAAGTGTGCGGACTCTAATCTGGGAGAACCGGGTTTGATTCCCCACTCCTCCACTTGCACCTGCTGGATGACCTTGGGCAAGCCACAGCTCTGTACCAGCTCTTCTCTCAAGGACAGCTTGGGAAAGAGTTCTCTCAGCCCCACCTACCTCACAGGGTGTATGTTGTGGGGAGGGGAAGGGAAAGGAGTTTGTAAGCCACTCTGAGGCTACAAGTGAAGGGCGGGATATAAATCCAATCTCTTCTCTTCTTCTTCTTCTAGTATAGATAGCCAGATTGTGGAAAAATTGGATTGTGTAGAAGGAGGTGAGAGATGTGCCAAATTGTTATTTCTGCCATGACGAACAGCTTCCATATTTTTTGGTGCCATTGTGCAAGGGGTAGGAGATTTGGGAGACTTCCAATTCAATGCTATGATATTATGGGCAGCATCTAACAATAAGGAAACTCTTTTGTCAGGAGAGTAGGAATTGGCTGTCCTCCCCCAAGTATTTAATAGAAGATCATCTGGTGTGAGAGTTTGGTCTCTATTGGTGAATGATCTGATTTGTGTTATGACCCGTTCCCAGAGGGGGGCAACTTCAGGACACGAGAACCAGCAATGTATTTTCTTTTCCAAGTTAATTTTTATTCCTTTTTTTCATTTACAACAACGTCATACAGGATAAGCGTGTGCTTCCCCCCCCCCAACCTTTAGCTTGTAACATTCCATATGTATACATTTAATGATTACAAGTTGTCAGCGTTTACCATAGATGAAGATTATTTATTACATCAGGTATTGTTCCCTTGACTAATTAGATGGGATATAATGGGTAGCCATATACACGTAATATCGTCATGCCCTCCGTTAGTTTTTATCGGTTTCATTATATCTGAATTTTTTCCCATTATATATAGATGCCATAGTTTTTTTATACCAGAGGTTTACGGTTATTTTACATTTTGATTTCCATGCGGATGCTATTGTAGTTTTGGATGCTAATAGTAATAAGGCGATTCTTTTCCTTTGTGTATTGGACAGAGCCTCTTCCGCTCTGAGATTTAGGAGTAATGATTCGGGGGTTTTTATCGGTTGTATATCCCACAATGTTCCTTATTTCTTCTATTATTCTATCCCAGAAAGATGCTACAAAAGGGTAGGAGATCCGTGAGACTTCCAATTCAATGCTATGGTATTACGGGCAGCATCTAACAATAAGGAAACTCTTTCTTTAAAAGAGTAGGAATCGGCTCTATTCCCCCAAGTATTTAATAGAATATCATTTTGTGTGAGAGTTAGGTCTGTATTGGTGTTTGATGTAATTTGCACTATGACAGATTCCCAGAAGAGAGCAACTTTAGGACATGAGAACCAGCAATGTATTTGGATTCCAAATTTTACTGTTTTTTGTTTTTTCCCAGCACGGCACCTTGCGGAGACGGGGCTCTCTTCGACAAGTCCTGCTCCGACCCAGCGAATACAGTAGGGGAGGGCCCACACCAGCCGCTGTTTGAAAACCCCAAGCAGGGAAAACTGCGCACCAAGGTGGAAAACGGTGAGCACCACAAGAGCTTTCTGTCTGCCGCCGAGTTGTGTTTGGCATCCTGGGAATTGCAGATTTGGGTTCGAAAGGGGGCGGGGGAAGCAGGCCGTACTCGCGCTCTCTCAGATTTTGGGGGACGGTTTGATTTTTGGCTTTCCGGAACAGGCGAAGGCACCATTCCAGTGGAGTCGAGCGACATCGTGCCCACGTGGGACGGGATCCAGCACGGCGAGCGTCTCCGCACCATGTCCTGCAGTGACAAAATCCTCCGCTGGAACGTGCTGGGCCTGCAGGGGGCGCTGTTGTCCCACTTCATGCGGCCGGTCTATCTCCGCTCCGTCACGCTGGGTAGGGATCTCTCCGTGAAACAAAAAGGGCGGGGAAGCGAGCCCTCCGGGAGGGGCAGGAAGACACAGAGGCCCGAGTCCTTCGAGTTCCACTCTCCTTTGCTTGCCAAGGGTGTGCTTCCGGCACCCTGGTAGGCGTGTTCTTTGACGGGGGAGCAGAAGAGGGTATTGCCTCTCGGGGGTCTGCAGAGCCTCAGCTTCTCTGCTTCTCTCGACACCGAAGCCGTGCTGGTTCCATCAATATGCCTCCTCCGACACGGTCGTTCCAGGCGTGGGGAGGAGGGGTCGCGTCCCCTCTAAGCCGAGTTAGTGTCGGCTAGCTCACCATTCTTAAGCCTCCGGCTCACACGTTCTTGTCTTAGCTCAGGAAGGACGGCTCCAGAGCAGACTTAATTCATGCAGCAGCCAAACTGCTTTAATGCCAGCAGCTCACAAAGTAGAATTTTTGCACACAAGACTCCACAGCTCAGAGGGAACATACTTCGAGGGAGCAAAGCTGCTGCCGTCTCCACCTCCTCCGTGCCTCTCAGACGTTTCCCCCTCCGCTCTCCTCTCCAGGCTACCTGTACAGCCAAGGTCACCTGACGAGGGCCATCTGCTGCCGCATGTCGAGGGACGGCAACGCATTCCAGGCGGGGCTTCCGGAGCCGTTTTGCGTCAACCACCCCGAGGTACGTCCGCGCTCTCTCTCTCAGCACCACCTTGCCTTCCCCAGACGCATCCAGCCACTGTTTGGTCTGACCGGGTTAGGGGGCCTGCTCTACACTGAAGACTTTGGGGTCTTCCCTCCCCCCCCCTGCATATTTCCCTAGAGACCATAACAAAAATTACACTGTGGCAAAGGCCATCATTGTTCCTGCAGATAAGAGGATGGTTTACAGAAGCGGGGAAGGTCCCTTACCTGTTCAGTGGCAGAAACCTAGATCCTGGCGAAGGTGCTGGAAGGCTCAGTGGTGGATCCTCTGCTTGGCGTGCAGTTTGGTGCGGTGGTTAGGAGCGCAGACTCTAATCTGGGAGAACCGGGTTTGATTCCCCACTCCTCCACATGCAGCTGCTGGTATGACCTTAGGTCAGTCACAAGTTCTCTCAGAGCTGTTCTCTCAAGGGCAGTTCTCAAGAGAGCTCTCTCAGCCCCACCTACCCCAGAGGGTGTGTGTTGTGGGAAGGGGGAGGGAAAGGAGTTTGTAAGCCGCTCTGAGACTACAAGTGAAGGGTGGGGTATAAATATAATCTCCTCCTCCCCCTTCTTCCCTTTTCTTCCGTCCCAGGTTCAGTCCCTGGCCTCTCCAGTTAAAAGACATAACATTAGAAGAGCCATGCTGATTTGGACCAGTGGGAGGGCTTCTGGAGTTCTGGCCCCGCTGGTGGACCTCCTGTCCTGATGGCCCCTGGGTTTTGGCCACTGTGTGACACAGAGCGTTGAACTGGATGCGCCATTGGCCTGATCCAACATGGCTTCTCTTACGTTCTTTTTGAAGGACGCGGGTTCTGTCCCGTATCAATCAAGCAGATTGGGCACTTTGTGTGAGGCTTCTGAGTAAACCAAATAAGCCAGGCCTTGATGAAAGCAAAAAGTCCTTTTATTTCTTGATGGTCATTATTTCTTAATGGTCATTCAGGAACACGTTGTTTGTCAGTGATAGCAGGCTACACACGGCAGGGACTCCTATATAGGATTCAAAAGGTAAAGGCAGGTGAACCACCAATCAGAGTAAAATAAAAGAAGCGCGAAACCCCTAACCGTTTGGTTCTCACAGAAAAAAGGCACGGAAGCACTACACACACACCCCCACGGCCCCTTTGTGAACTCTGCTTGCGTTTCACAGGCCAGGCGCCTGGCCTAAATCAGTGTCAGAAGTCTTCAAGGTTACCAAGCAAGATTAGGCGTCTCGAGGAATGAACAAGACGGGGAGGAGGCGAGTGGGAGATAGCTCTGAGCGAGAGGGCAAGGTGACGTGGGAGTAAGCAGCAAACCAACCTCCCGGCTAAAGAAAGAAAGAGTGTTCAAGACAGACAATGAATTTATGGCAGAGAATCTGACACTTTGCCAGTCCAGTCCCCAGTGTCTCCAGTTAAGGATCTGGGCATGACAAAAGACCGTTCTCAGCCTGCGATCCCGGAGAGCTGCCGCCCGGAGAGCTGATGCTGGGCTGCATGGACCACCTGTCGAATCTCCACATCCGTTCCATACGCAGAAGATCCCATTTATTTATTTCACCGTGCCTTTGTAGCCTGCTTTTCCTTGTGGTTCAAGGTGGCATACAAAAACAGTTGAAACCTCAGTTTAAAACCCAGAGTAAACTAGCAAACGCCTGTTGTCTCCCCTCTCCGCCCCTTAAAAGGTGCTTGCTGGTTCACGCCCCCTCGAAAGCCCCGGCAAGCAGGCAGGCCTTGCAGCACCTCCTGGAGTTCTCCAAGGAAGCCCCCCCCCCTTCACCTCTTCAGAAGGCGTCTTCCGCCGAGCTGGAGCCATGACAGACATGGTCTGGGCTCTGGTCAATGCCGGGTGGGCCACCCTGAGCGGTGGGGATAGCCAAGAAATGGCTGCCTGACATCCGTGGGTGCCTGGGGACTCGTGAATCTCAGAATGTTCCCCTCTTCTGAACAAAAACATATAAAAACCTTGGAGGGGCCCCAATAAAGCCTCATCAAATAATCGAAGTGGCAAATGAACAAAAAAGAACCATATATGACCTGATGTGGTTCAGCCCACAAGAGAACAGAAGAACAGAAGCCAGCGTTGGATCAGACCAGCGGCCCATCCAGTCCAACACTCTGTGTCACACAGTGGCCAAAAACACCAGGTGCCACTAGGAGGTCCCCCAGTGGGGCCAGAACTCCAGAAGCCCTCCCACTGTTCCCCCCCCCCCCCGGTCAAGCACCAAGAAGACAGAGCATCACTGGCCCCAGATTGAGAGTTCCTATCTATACCTGGTGGCTAATAGCCACTGATGGACCTCTGCTCCATATGTTGATCCAGTTCCCTCCTGAAGCCGTCCATGCTTGTAGCCGCCACCCCCTCCTGTGGCAGTGAATGCCACGTGTTAATACCTCTTTGGGTGAAGAAGGACTTCCTTTTATCTGTTCTAACTCGACTGCTCAGCCATTTCATGGAGTGCCCACGAGTTCTTGTATTGTGAGAAAGGGTGAAAAGTGCTTCTTTCTCTACCTGCTCTATCCCACGCATAATCTTTATTTATTTTATTTATTTTTTATTTATTTAGATTTATATCCCGCCTGACCAACATAAGCGGCTCTAGGCGGCTCACAACATTAAAATCAATACGAACAATATAAATTAGTGCATTAAAATACAATACAATTCCAGTTTCAATTGGCGGCAACTTACAAATATAATCGGTGGCGATTTAAAATACCAACACCAGGGCAACGACAGCTTTCCCCAGCCAGGAGGCTACCACTAACTGTTATCCTGGGCCTGTGTACTTCTCTGGCCATCTGTCAATGGCCATTTCCCCCAGCGGCGGCCCCAAAAGCCTGGCGGAAGAGCTCCGTCTTGCAGGCCCTGCAGAACTGCAAAAGGTCCCGCAGGGCCCTGATGTCTTCCGGGAGCTCGTTCCACCAAAAGGGGGCCACCACTGAGAAGGTTCTGTTCCGGGTGGTAGCCAGCCTGGCCTCTCTCGGGCCAGGAAGGGTCAGGCGATGTTGCGTGCCTGACCGTAGTGCTCTCTGGGGTATGTATGGGGAAAGGCGGTCCTTAGGTAGGCAGGCCCCTGGCCATAAAGGGCTTGTCAACCTCAATCACGTCACCCCTCAGCCGTCATTTCTCCAAGAGCCTTCTTCAGAGGTCAAATAGTACAGAATGCAACAAAGCCCCCACTACACTTGTAAGGCAGCAAACAATTGATATAGGACCAAAAACGGAATGTTCCAATCAGGAATTGAATGACAACACACACACACACACACAAAATTTGTTTGTGGGGCCACAAATATATCTGGCCATGTGTCAGGAACAGTTGTATGTACTGGCGAAACTAATATTGCCAATATGTACCTTCCACTTTAGGTCCTGAGAATATAAGTAAAATCAATTGTTCTGCACTATTTGACCTCCAAAGAAGGCTCTCTTGTACGTTTGTCACTTTGGTTATTTACGAGGTTTTATTTGGGGCCCTGCAAGGTTTTTATACGTTTTTGAAAGAAACGTCTGTACTTTTGTCTGTACCCGTGGCTGCTTTTAACTTTTGGCCCTTTACTAGTTTTCTAAACTTCCTTCAGAGATTTTTGCTTGGTTGGTTTGGTTTTTCTTCTCCTCTCTTTGTGGGTCTCCCTTTCGAACACCATAAGCCTACCTTCATAGAAGGTGGTTTTCCTAAGCTCACATCGTCCGTCCTGTCTCTCCCTGGTGACTCAGGTCGGCCGCGTCAGCGTCTATGACTCCGCGAGGCAGACGGGCAAGACAAAGGAGTCCAGCGTCAACTGGTGCCTGCCCGACGACACTGACGTAGAAGTCCTGGATGGCACAAAAGGCAAAATCGACGGGTAAGGGGGACTTGGCGGGGTTGGCACCCAAGTCTCGGTGGAGCAAGCCCTGGGGAGGCCCTGCCGCGGGGAGGCGGTGGATACGGCCTTTGATGGCCTTTCTGTCGGCACACTCGAGGTCCAAGCAGTGATGCTCGGCTGACACAGAAAGGCGGATAGGAACGTGGGGCTTCCATCGTTGAAGGACAGGATGCATTTTGCTTGCCAGAGGTCCCGGGTTCGTGTCCAGTTACAGGATCAGTGGTAGTGGGTTCGTCGAAAGTGGTCAGCCTCTGCCAGTTCAGACCCCGTCACTGTGTATTTATAGTTGGATCCGACTGGCTTTCGAGCAAGGGAAACCTTTACCTTTAAGGGGCTTCTGGCCTCGAATCCAGCTGTTCCAGTGCAGGGAATGTTAAGTGTCAGCCTGCCATGAGAACAAGGAAGCTCGATTTCTTCGAAGGGCGAGAAGGCTTTCCTCGTGCGCTGTTGTCCCCTTGACGCAATCTAGCCCTCCAGCATAATGCGGCCAGTGCGCCACTGTGCCTCTCGCTCTCTTGTGTGTCCCCCCCCCAAAAAAACCCCGTTTGCCCAGCCAAGATTCTGCAGAGCATCCCATGTGCCTTGGCTTGCCCCCTTCCTGTGATCATAGAATCCTTGAATCAGAGAGTTGGGAGGGGCCCTGCAGGTCATCTAGTCCCACCCCCTGCTCAGTGCCCGATCAGCCTAGAGCAGGGGTATGTCAGACATAAGGCCAGGGGGCCGTAACAGGCCCATCCAGGGCTCTTACCCAGCCTGCAAGCAACTGGTATGTACGGAAATGTAAGGCCCTTTCCCCCTCGCAAAACAACCATGTCTTGCGTGTGATGAAATACATTCATTGGGGCTTTTGCAGGTTCTCCAGTAAATCAGTTGCTTTCACTGCTAGGAACTGATCGCTCTTGTTTGTATTTTGAGTTAAAAATAATATTGTTAATTGGGTTTGCCTGCGTCCCTTATAAAGTTTGTATCTATGGCACCTGCCGTTACATTTTATGGCACACATGGCCCAGCCCAACAAAGTGATATTTATGTCAAATCCGGCTCTCGTAACAAATGAGTTTGACTCCTCTGGCCTAGAGCGTCCCTGACAACTGTCGGTCCAGCCGCTGCTTCAAGACCGCCAGGGAGGGGGAGCTGGCCACTTCCCTAGGCAGCCCATTCCACTGTTGCACCAACTCTGTCAAAAAGTCTCCCCTAATATCCAGCCGGTGGCTTCCCACCCTTAAATTAAATCCAATATCTTGTGAGTCCTCTCCTCCGCTGCCCACAGGAACAGCTCCCTGCCCTCCTCGAAATATGTAAAGAGAGCTGTCCTGTCCCCCGCCCCCCCCCCCTCAGCCTCCTCTTCCTCTCTCCCTCCCTGCAGACCAAAACTGGACGTCTCCCGGGTCTCCAAGAGGAACCTCTTCCTGCTGTTCCAGGAGCTGTGTGCCAAGCTGGGTCACAAGGAGCTGCAGAAGCTGACGGTCTACTCGGAGGCCAAGGAGGCAGCCGCGGCGTACCAGAGTGCCAAGCGGAGCTTCTTCTGGGCGCTGCAGGAGATGGGCTATGGGGCCTGGATCTGCAAACCCCAGGAGGAGAAGGCCTTCGGTCTGGCTGGAGTCTAGCGAGCTGTGCTGCGGATGGGGGGGGAATGGACCGGGGCGGGGGGGTCTTTTTTCTGGCCGGGGAAGGGAAAGGGATGTTTTTAATTTTATTTCAATTTTTTTTTGTTTTGTTTTTTTAAATGGAAGCAGGAATGTTCATTTAGGAGTCTGGGTTTCTCCGAGGCCTGCCTGCCTTCCTTCCATTTAAGTGGGTAGCACGTTTTAAACTCCACTGGGAGGGAGAGGGGAGGGTTTCTTCCTTCCCTCATTCCCCTTGATTCCCCCCCCCCCCCCGCAAACATTGAGAAGGCGCGTGTGCTCACGAGAGAGAGATCCACCAGCATCCACAGACATGTTGTCTGTGTCCCTGCCCCTCCCCATCAGGAGGCTGCCTCTTTTTCCACCTCACCAGCTCTCGGCCTTCCCGGGGGAAAGGAAATCCCGATTCAAGCTGTGAATTGGTTCCCTGCCGTTCGAGGCACACTTTCGGGTTTTATGAGTCTCTCCCCCCTTTTCTGTATCAGCTGCCCAGTTCTTACAGCACCTTCCCTGGAGCGTACAGAGGTTTCCCCTTCTTGGTTGGTCCCTGGTGCTGAGCTCCTGTCAGGTCTTCAGCCTTTCCCGTTTGCGGCGGGTGCAGGGTAACACCCTGCTCTGCGGTCACCCTAGCAAGGCTAATTCCCGGCTCCTCCCCGATATCGCTCGCCCAGCCTCCCTGCAGCACCCTCTTCCGCTCAAGTTGAGCCATTTCCCTTCCCCGACTCCTTCCCCCTCTCCCTTCCCGGACTCTTTCCCCCTCTCCCTTCCCAGATTCCTTCCCCCTCTCCCTTCCCGGGAAGGAATCTCCCTTCCCGGACTCCTTCCCCCTCTCCCTCTCAAGCTCCAGGTGTGCATGGACAGCTGCTTGGCTTATTTTTAGCAAACTAACCAGGGCAGCTGCCTCTTCCCCTTACTGCTTCATAGAAGACTGTGATGCCGAACTTGTCAATCCAGTGCAGACACGGTGTGCGCGCTCTCCTTTCTTCCTTCCCCCGATGCCCTTCGTATCAAAAAAAAAAAAAGGATCCGGGAAGCTCTGTTCTGAGGAGCCAGCCAGTTATCCTGCTGTGTTGAAGAGCCACATAGCCCAAAGAGGGGGAGGATTTGGGAGACAATCGAGAGGGGCAACAAACTGCCTTGCAGCTAGGCTTCAGAATAAAACGGCACCGTTTAGCCGAAAGCTGGCAAAAACCTCCAGGGAATGAGCAGTCCAGTCGGCTCGGTGCTGTGTAGTTCCTTGATGGTGAAGAGCATTTGGGGAGGGGGGGGGGACTTGGTGAACCAACCGGCACCTTAGCCCTCTAGCGTTGTACGGCCGGAGAGCCTTGAAGAATCCCTTGCCGTCCGGCGGGACAGCGAACAACCCTGGGGGTCTGGTGAAACCGCTGGGGCCTAATTCACCCAAACAGAAGCTGAGCTGGTGGTCTTGGACCCTGCCGCTCTGGATTGTGGGAAAAGGGGGGGAGTGTTCGTGGTTGAATATGCCCAGAGGGGAGCAGGATTTCCCTTGCACATAGAAAAGACACCGGTCAGGAAGAAGGCTAGGGTAGAGTTGATCTCGGTGACATGGGTAGGAGGAGTTGTCTTTTTTTTTGTTTTTTTTAACGTTCAGGGAATTTTGCTTTGTATACAGTCACGTAACTCCCTCCCCCAGCTGCAGAGTCCGGAATGGCACGGGCTTTCCCTCTGAAAGCTTAAAAAAGAGACCCTGGAGATGACAAGCGAATCTCCTTGAACCCTTCCGGCTGGCCGTCTCCCCCCAAGCGGTTCCGAGCAGTCCAATCTCAAGGGTGGGCACACGAAGGGTTCCCGGCCTTGGTGTTCGCCTGCTTCCCTCCCTCCCTGCCCTGGGCATGGCCAGGGCTTTGCCGCTGCGGCTCGGCTGGCGAGTTCCTCTTATGCAAAACGTTTTTTCTACCACGAGGCAGCCTCCTCTCTCCTTTTCTTTTTCCTTTTGTCCCCCCCTCCCCTCCACCCCCCAGCTGTCTCTTCTCCCATGCCGTTCATCAGTTTCCCTCGTCGCCGAGGGTCTAGATCAAGAAACAGATGTAAATTTATTCATGGCAAAACTGTGTCCTCTTTTGCCGCCGCCACCACCGTTGTAATTCAGGTTTTGGGTTTGTTTGTTTTTTAAACTTCTGCTTTTAAGTGTCCCCCTAGGTCACGTCGTCGGATGATATGATGTCATCACATTCCGCCTGAAATTAAAAAAACAATTTTTTTTTCTGTACCGGGTTGGCCCTGGCGTGATTCTTTGAGGCGTCTGTGCTCTAGTTAGTCTCCCTGGAAAACCATAAAAGCACTCTGGGCTGGATGCCACCCATCTCCGGCACTCTTCCCTGGCCCGAGGAGCCGTCCCCGGAGGCCTTAGGAGGGATCCGTGTGAGCCAGCCTGAGGTTTGCTAAGCAGAGTGACATCCTGGACACGGTTCCCAAAGTCATTTGGATGCCTGCATGCCAGCAAAAGCCATCTCCCACCTCCCCAGCTGTGGTTGGTTTCGAGAACGCAAGAAGAGCCCTGCCAGATCAGACCAGTGAGGGTCCATCTAGTTCAGCATCCTGTCTCACACAGTGGCCTCAACCAGTTCCTCTGGAGGGCCAACAACAGGGCAGAGAGGCCGAGGCCTTCCCCTCATAAGAACACCAGAAGAGCCCTGCTGGATCCGACCAGTGAGGGTCCATCTAGTCCAGCTTCCTGTCTCACTCAGTGGCCTCAACCAGTTCCTCTGGAGGGCCAACAACAGGGCAGAGAGGCTGAGGCCTTCCTCTCATAAAAACCTAAGAAAAGCCCTGCTGGATCCAACCAGTGGTCCATCTAGTCCAGCATCCTGTCTCACATGGTGGCCTCAACCAGTTCTTCTGGAGGGCCAACAACAGGGCAGAGAGGCCAAGGCCTTCACCTGATAAGAACATCTGAAGAGCCCTGCTGGATCAGACCAGTGAGGGTCCATCTAGTCCAGCATCCTGTCTCACATGGTGGCCTCAACCAGTTCTTCTGGAGGGCCAAGAACAGGGCAGAGAGGCTGAGGCCTTCACCTGATAAGAACATCTGAAGAGCCCTGCTGGGTCAGACCAGTGAGGGTCCATCTAGTCCAGCATCCTGTCTCACACAGTGGCCTCAACCAGTTCCTCTGGAGAGCCCACAACAGGGCAGAGAGGCCAAGGCCTTCACCTGATAAGAACATCTGAAGAGCCCTGCTGGGTCAGACCAGTGAGGGTCCATCTAGTCCAGCATCCTGTCTCACATGGTGGCCTCAACCAGTTCTTCTGGAGGGCCAACAACAGGGCAGAGAGGCCAAGGCCTTCACCTGATAAGAACATCTGAAGAGCCCTGCTGGATCAGACCAGTGAGGGTCCATCTCATCCAGCATCCTGCCTTACACAGTGGCCAGACAGTTCCTCTGGAGGGCCGCCAACAGCAGGCAATACTAAGAGCAAGTGTAGTGTACTGGTTAAGAGTGTCGGACTCTAATCTGGAGAACCCGGTGTGATTCCCCAGTCCTCCACATGAATCCAGCTGGGTGACCTTGGGTCAGTCACAGCTCTTTCTGAGCTCACTCAGCCCCCCAAAATAAGTCTAGCTCACCACCTAGTGGAGCATGACACTAATGAGGTTGAACTTAAGGCTGCTAGACAATCCCGGCATCTGGCTATACAACACAATGCCATATGATAATTATTAGACTGGCAGTGGTTCTGCAGGGTCTCGGACAGAGGTCTTCACATCACCTGTGTCTGGTCTTGCCTCATCTTTTTTTTACTGGAGATGCTGGGAATTGAACCGGGGACCTTCTGCATGCCGAGCAGAGACTCTACCACTGAGCCATCCATCACAGACTATACCTGTAGCCCTTTTCCAAAGCACCTCTTTAAGGTTACTTTGGTGCAGTGCTGACTTCCTCCCACAAGGGGTCAGGTTTCCCACCGCCAGGAACACGGTGAGAATTGGGGGGGGGGGGGCATGTGCTAAAAGAAACTCCCATCAGATGGCCTTTGGGAAATACCGTTCAGTAAATGAAAAGCACAAACCCTGATGATGTGAGAATTCTGAGCAGGGTAACAGGATGGGGTGGCTTGTAAAAAAAACCCAAACCCAACAACTGCAATCGTTTTGGTCACCACTCCTCAAAAAGAAAAACACTGTGGCACCAGAGAAGGTGCTGGAAAAGGCAACTAAAATGATAAAAGGGGGATGGAACACCTTCCCTATGAAGAAAGGTTAAAGTTAGGGCTTGTTAGCTTGGAGACACAATGATTATGGGGTGACGTCTTAGAGGTTTACAAAATTATACATGGGATAGAGGAGGTAGAGAAAGAAGTGCTTCTCTGCCTTTCTCACAATACAAGAACTTGTGGGCAGTCTTGTGAAATTAAGAAGCAGTGGATTTAGAACAGATCAAAGGAAGTCTTTCATTCAAAGAGCAAGTAACATCTGGAATTCACTGCCACAGGAGGTGGTGGCGGGTACAAGCATGGTTTCACGAGGGGCTTGGAGAAATGTGGAGCAGAGGTCCATCAGTGGTTATTAGCCACAAGGTTGCCCTGGAGCAGTGGTTCTCAACCTTTCTAATGCCGTGACCCTTTAATACAGTTCCTCATGTGGTGGTGACCCCCAACCATAAAATTCTGCCAACACACACAACAATGAAGCTACTTTTTCAGATGTTTTCTCTTGCATGGCAGTTAGCACCAAACAACTTTAAGAGAGACTTTAGACACATATTTGCAAGCTAGTCCCAACAAGACACAACAGAAACTCAGGATTCAGACTTACTTTTCTTCCAACAGAAGATGCCATAAGAAAACAAAGGTAGGTCGGGGGGAGAGGCAGTTGCAGGTAGGGGGGAGAGAGAGAAAGGGGGAGGAGAGAGAGAAAGGGGAAGAGGGGGGAGAGAGAGAGAGAGAGAAAGGGGGGGAGGAAGGTAGGTAGGTGGGGCTTTTGCTGCCTTTCCTGGGCTCTGTGCTTCGGCGTGGAGCCCAGGGAAGGCGACAGCGAAGCGCCCTAAAGGTGGTGGCGGGGAGGGGGGAGTGGCCATTGACTTACCTGCTGGCTTCTTCCTCCTCGTGGCCCCTGTTGGAAGGGCTGCTTGAAGCAGGAGGCGGGGCTTCGGCCCCAACCAACTCCTGCTCTTTGCCCTTAAAAGTTAAAGCTCCCTTTGAGAGCAAAGAGCCAGGAGGCCAGACCTCGCACTCGATCGAGCGTGGGGCCCTTTCCTGCTGGCGGGGAGGGGCAGGGTGGGCTCGGATGCCAGCCGGCGACCCCTGTGAAATGGTTGTTCGACCCCAAAAGGGGTCCGGACCCACAGGTTGAGAACCGCTGCCCTAGAGCATCCCTGACAAGTGTTTGTCCAGCCGCTGCTTGAAGATTGCCTAGGAGGGGGAGCTCACCACCCCCCTAGGCAGCCGATTCCACCGTTGCACAACTCTGACTGCAATGTTCCCTCTAAGCTGAGTTAGTGTGAGCTAGCTCGCAGTTTTTCAGCCTCCTGCTCACAGATTTTTTGCCTCGGCTCAGGAAGGATGGCTGCAGAGCAGCCTAATTTAGGCAGCAGCCAAATCGCCTGCTCACAACTTTAATGCCAGTAGCTCACAAAGTAGAATTTTTGCTCACAAGACTCCACAGCTTAGAGCAGGGGTCCTCAAACTTTTTAAACGGGGCCAGTTCACTGTCCCTCAGACCGCTGGAGGGCCGGACTATAGTTTAAAAAAAAAACTATAAACAAATTCCTATGCACACTGCACCTATCTTATTTTGAAGTAAAAACAAAATGGGAACAAATACAATATTTAAAATGAAGAACAAGTAAAGTTAAAAAGGCACCCTTGACGGGGCTGTTTTCTTTCCCTCTCCGAAGAAACAAAGAACTCGGCATCCTCACAAACTTTTTAAGGCAGCAAGCCCCCAGCTGCTTCTCCCTGAAACTCCACTACTGCAGGCATCATGATGGGAAAGAGAAACCTCTCTCTCTCTCTCTCTCTCTCTCTCTTTCCCCCTCCGATTCCCAGCAGCACAAAAAGCCTCGAAAAAGACCCCCGCCCGGCTCTTGGGACTGGCGCAGGTCTTCTAGCCCTCTTCCAGTCTTCCTTTTGCCTCCTCCTGGCTGACTGGAAGCAGGGGAATGGGGCTTTGTCATGTGGCCCGGGAGTTGGCTGCAATTTTTCCACTGCTTTGTGTGCTGCTGGGAATTGGAGGACAGGCAGCGGCACACCCAGTGGGCCAGAAAAATGCCCTCGGCGGGCTGCATGTGGCCCCTGGGCCGTAGTTTGAGGACCCTTGGCTTAGAGAGAGCACTGACTCTTGAGTATCAAAAAGTTCCCCCTAAGATCCAGCCGGTACCTTCCTGCCCTTAATTTAAACCCATTCTTGTGAGTCCTCTCCTCCGCTGCCCACAGGAACAGCTCCCTGCCCTCCCCTAAGAGTGACAGCCCTTCAGATACTTCAAGGGGGCCATCATGTCCCCCCCTCAACCTCCTCTTCTCCAGACTAAACATGTCCAAGTCCCTCATAAGCCTTTCCTCCTAGGGCTTCTTGATCTCCAGCCCCCCCCCCCCCCCGATCATCTTTGTCCCTCTCCTCTGCACCCGCTCCATTCTGTCCACATCCTTTTTGAAGTAGGCGCTGAATATCTGCATTCCAGGGGGGGGGCTCAGAGTTTTATCGCTCAGCCCCTGTTGGTCTTCATGCAAGCTACAGCAGTCCCCAGGGCCTGTTCAATCACTTTTGTTGCCCCCATCACCACCTGGTCCTGCAGCGCTGCCACCTGCAGTGCAGCTGGGTTTGGTACCAATGCAGCCAGTGGCGGGATGGCTCCAGAAGCCAGTGCCATTCACTGTTGGGTGGAAGTGAGCCAGGCCATAGCTTGGCTGGGGAACGGGCCCCGGATGACAGTGGAGCAACATGTGGGGGTCTCTGTTTGCCTGGGGCCTGCTGGAGCACAGCGGCTTCAGAAACCCTGCCAGCCATCTGCTGCCTTTCTGAAAGGCCAGGAAACTGCCACCTTCTTGGGGAAGGAGAGGGCAGAGCGGGCCCCTTTCCAGGCAGCTGAGCTGGGGCTCGCCACATGCTTCGTGTTTGGGGATGATTGGCGGCCTTCCGCTGGAAGGGAATGAGGCAGCAGTTTGGAGCTCAAAGGCGGCGGGGGGGGGGGGGGGAGAGAACCGGACTTCTTGAGAGTCCGGGAGGGGGAGCTGCTTAGGCAAGAAGGGGGTGCTGGAGTGTTACGCTGGGCAGATAATGTAAATGCTGCAGTAGCACTGGGAGCACTGACCTGGATGGTCCAGGCTAGCTCGATCTCCTCCGATCTCAGAAGCTACAAGCAGATTTGGCCCTGGTTAGGACTTGGATGGGAGACCACCAAGAAAGTCCAGGGCTGCTATGCAGAGGCAGGCAAGGGCAAACCACCTCTGCTCATCTCTTGCCTTGACTTGGATGTCCCCGGCTAGTCCGATCTTGTCAGAGCTCAGAAGCCCGGCTCTTTTCTACTTCAGGAAGTAGAAAGTGAGTCGCGAAAGCTCTGAGGAAGTGAGCAGTGAGTCACGAAAGCTCCTGCCCTGTCACAAATGTTGTCTAGTCTTTCAGGTTCTACTGGACTCTTGCTCCTTTCTACTGCTACAGAGAGACTAACGGGGCTACCTGTCTTGATCTAAATCTGGAGGTAACTTAAAAAGAAAAAAACCCTTTCCTTTGGCTTCTGCCATCCCGCCACAGGACTTGGCCTGGGATTTCTTACCCCATGGGGCCTGCCATCCCCTTTCCTTGTGGCCGCCAAGTGTTTTTAGAAAGTGGAAGGTGCTGGGGGGGGGGGGCTTTTGCCCAGCAAGGTTTCTGATTAGCCGCTAGAGATTTAATCAGCTTACCCGCTTTTAAAAACACTGCTTTGCCAGCAGCTGCCCACCACGGCACAATGTGTGATTGAAGGTAAGCGGTGGCAGCCATTTTGCCCTGGGTCAGAATTCCAAAGGTGAAAAGACTGGGGTCCCCTGGCTTATTCTCTCAACCCCTCTTTGCTCCCCCCCACAAGTCCACACTCTACCCCACTTCCACATTTTCGGGAGGAGGAGGTTTTATGTCCTGGCCTTCGCTACCTGGAGTAGTCTCGGAGCGGCTTACAGTCTTCTTCCCTTCCTCTCTCCACAACAGACAACCTGTGAGGCAGGTGGGGCTGAGAGAGCTCTGAGAGAACCGCTCTTCAGAGAACAACTCTGAGAGAACTGTGACTGACCCAAGGTTGCCCAGCTGGATGCATGTGGAGCAGAAAAGAAGAAAAGATTGGATTTATACCCCGCCCTTCACTCGGAGTCTCAGGGTGGCTTACAATATCCTTCCCCTTCCCCCTCCCCACAACAGACACCCTGTGAGGCAGGTGGGGCTGAGAGAGCTCTTTCAAAAATTGCTCTTTCAAGAACAGCTCTGACAGAACTATGGCTTGCCCAAGGTCATCCAGCCAGGTGCAAGTGGAGGAGTGGGGAATCAAACCCGGTTCTCCCAGATTAGAGTCCGCTGCTCTTAACCACTACCCCAAATGGGCTCTGAGGACTAGAAACTTAAAAGTGATCAAAGCCAAGACCTGCAGAATGAACTGCCACATCTGTGCCGTAGTGTGTGGTCATGAGCCTCACTCCTTTTGCTAACACACGGCCCTCGACCACAAAATCCGTCTCCATCCGCACGATTTCCAAACCCCCCTCCGTAGTTTCCCAGTTCCCTTCCCTCACCCGAAATGACGACCACGTTCCTTCTATGTGACCTATTTTATTGGTTTAACTGTGACAGCATCGGCTGCGGGGGGGGGGGGGGGGAAGGGAGGAAGGGGCACAGCCAATGGCTATGTGGTGGTAATGCTTTGGTCTCTCTGCCGAGGCCGCTGGTGGTCGTCTGGTGGAGAAATTCTCTGTTGCCGGGAGACCGGAGCGCTCCTCTCTGTTCCTCCGAGAGCACACTCCGGTAAGGGTGATCTTGACGTCAATCTGGTCAAGGAGATGGAAGAAACTAGGGGGATGGAGTCGGGCGGGATGGAGCAGACTGGGGGGGGGTCTCTTCCCCCACCCCCTTACCATACAGTTTTCCTGATCGTGTCGTGGAAAATGGGGGGGAGGCACTAAATGCCCCTTTGGTGCAGCCGCCATAAGGATAGCCGTAGCTTTCACCAGAACTGGAATGGCGCTGTATCAACGGGGCAGAGGCCTGCCCTATGTGACCCGGTTGCTGTTCCTCAAAATATGTAGGGTATTTCCTTTTAAATCCCTGAGTTTGGGAGCTGGTACCCCATCGTTGGCACAAGCCAGGGCGCAGTGGGGAGGGGGAAGCGACAGTCCTCTTTCAAGACACACCGCATGGCGGTCAGACCACCATGGAAGCGAATGTTCAGCCTCGGCCAAATGCATTGCAAGAGCCGCTCCGAAACTTCGAGATCTCCCCGTGGCCATTCGCTAGGAACTGATGCGCACCGACAGCTGTCCGGTGCCGTCCTCCGTAGCGGGTTCCCCCTTCCCCAAACAGGCTTCGTTCCTGGTACTAAAGCAAAGTCCAAAGGGAGGGAGGAGGGCCCACGGTCCCTTCTCGACAGTCCCTTGAAAGGTCCGGCAGGGTGTCTCTTCTCTGTGGAGGGCTGCTAGAGAAGAGAGAGAGGGGAATGCCCTCCTGCTATTTGGAGCCGGGGACACCGTGGTTCAGCTGCAGCAGAGAGTTGGAGGCGTAGTTCTGGAAGAGCGGCTGCAGGAACATGCCGATGGTGCCAAAGACGCAGACGAAGACGAAGATCCACAGGAAGAGGCGGTCGATCACCATGGCCACGTACTTCCAGTCCTCGCTCACCTGGGCGGGGGAACAAAGAAGACAAGAGTCAACGCCGGTCAGCTCTGCTCCGTTCTGTTTTGCTCTGCCAGACCCTCCGCTGCGGCCCGGCCTCTTTCACCATAGCGGTAGAGCAGAGCAGCACTATGGACGTCTCGCCATTTTCACGTCAGTTGTCTCGGGTTGCCAACCTCCAGGTGTGCAAACCAAGAGGCGAGATCACGGGAAGGGCGATGGAAACGAGCGGAACAACCACGGCGTATTAAACAGCCACAGACTATTGAGTTCTTATCCAATATTCAGTTTACTTTGAATCATTCAGTCTCTCAGAATCATTCATAATAACGCCATCAGCACTAACTGACTGTGTGTTATCAGGTCTCGTTTCATTTACAACTTTGTCAGCGTGTGTAGCGCTGAAGGCTCCATATAGTTCATTCATTTAACAAGCAGTATGGCCATTTTTCATGGTGAACTCAATCGTCTGTGGATATTTTCCGTGGCATAATATATCTCGGTTGTTCAGCTCAGTTCCATCAACCTCCAGGTGTGGCCCAGAGATCCCGGAATTACGACTGATCTCCAGACTACACAGATGGGTTCCTCTGGAGACAGTGGTTGCTGTGGAGGGTGGATTTTATGGCGTTGGACCCAACGGTGCTTCCTCCCCAGGCTCCACCCTCAAATCTAAAGAAGGGAAAAGGGGGGAAGGGGGACCAAACCAAAAAAGAGATTGAATCCAGAACCAAGAAGGTCAGTTACAAACCAGGTATAGGGCCAGTTATGAAAAACAGTATATAAACTAAAGCCAGTTTGGTGTAGTGGTTAAGTGCGCGGACTCTAATCTGGGAGAACCGGGTTTGATTCCCCACTCCTCCACTTGCACCTGGCTGGATGACCTTGGGCAAGCCATAGCTCTGGACCAGCTGTTCCCTCAAGGACAGCTTGGGAAAGAGCTCTCTCAGCCCCGCCTACCTCACAGGGTGTCTGTTGTGGGGAGGGGAAGGGAAAAGGAGTTTGTAAGCCGCTCTGAAACTCCCTTGGGGAGTGGAGGGCGGGGTATAAATCCAATCTCTTCTTCTTCTTCTTCTTAAATAATATCAAAAATACATGTATTTAATGTAAAAGGGTTAAAAACGTTTATGGGCCAAATTGTAGCCTCATTACAGAATGAAAATTTCTTAAGCACGGGGCTTTTTTCCTGGGGGAATGTGCCGGAACGGAGTTCCGGAACCCCTTTTGACAAAATTCTTTTAAAAATGTTTAAAAGTTTGTGAGTTTTCAGTATACAGATTGACAACTTCATTTCCCTCTTGAGAATTCCGGCACCTCTTTTTTTTAAAAAAAACCCTGACAAAACACCAGTGGAAATTATTGTGACCCGGTGTGTTTCAGCCCTAGTAAGCCTTCTTCAGTGGTCAAATCAATATTTGTACATAAAGGCCCGGGATACAATAGTAAAACAATTTACAAGTTGATGTAGGGCCAAAAAAAAAGTAGTTCTTCCAACACTGGTCCAGAAAATACATGCGCAAACTGATGGGAGCCAATGTACCATAAATAATTACATTGACTCCGACCAGTTGTTTGCACCTTTATTTTCCGGACCAAAATTGGAAGAGCTTCTTTTTTTGGTCCGACATCAACTTGTAAATTATTTTACTATTATATCCTGAGCCTTTATGTACAAATATTGCTTTGAACACTGAAAAAGTCCTATTAGGGCCGAAACGTGTCGGGTCGCACTACTTCTCACTTGTGTTTAAGGAAATGTTTACTCTGTACTGAGGCTACAGTTGGGCCCATAAACATTTTTAACCCCAAAACATTTTTAACCCTTTGACAGTAAATACATGTATTTTTGATATTACTTAGGTGATGCAATAGCCATCTTCAGGGACTTGAGGGGCTGTCTTATAGAGGATGGCACAGAGTTGTGTTCTGTTGCCCCAGAAGGTCGGACCAGAACCAACGGGCTGAAATTAAATCAAAAGAGTTCTCGGCTAAACATAAGGAAGAACTTCCTGACAGTTAGAGCGGTTCCTCAGTGGGGCAGGCTTCCTCGGGAGGTGGTGGGCTCTTCTTCTCTGGAGGTTTTCAAGCAGAGGCTAGATGGCCACCTGACAGCGATGCGAATTCTGCGGACTTGGGCAGATCACGAGAAGGGAGGGCAGGAAGGGTTGCCTCAGTGCTTAGTTCTTGTGGCTCTTTCTTTCACACCCAGGGAAATGCTGATCGCCACTTTGAGGTCAGGGGAAGAAATTTTCCTCCAGGTCAGTTTGGCTGGAGATCATGGAGGCTTTTTGCTATCTGCTGGGCACGGAACAGGGGTAACCAGGGGTGAGGGAGGAGGTATTTGTGAATTTCCTGCCTTGTGCAGGGGGTTGGACTAGATGACCCTGGAGGTCCCTTCCAACTATGATTCTATGATCTCTTTCACTGGAACTAGAAACTTGAGCACTTTCTTAAATGAAAGCTAGAATTCGCAAGCTTTGTTTTTTTCGAACACCGTATTGAGTCTTTTGGATCCCATGAACCTTAAAAAAAGACAAACCAGCAGGTTCTGGATCGAGTCAAGCCTGAACTCTCCCTAGAAGCTAACACAACTCAGCTGAGGCTATCGTACTTTGGTCCCATTATGAGGAGACAAAGATGCACTGGAAAAGACAACCATGCCAGGAAAAGTGGAAGGCAGCGGGCAAAGAGAACGACCTAACGTGAGATGGATGGACTCAAGCAAGGAAGCCACGAAGGCCCTCCATTTGCAAGACCTGATCAAGGCCTGTTGATGATAGGAGACTCTGGAGGGCGTTAATTCATAGCGTCGCCATAAATTGAAAGCGACTTGACAGCACTTAATAAACACACATTCTGTAGTTGCACGGAGCAGGCCCAAAGCATCAGATACACACAACCCAGGCTTTAGTTACACTGAACTGGAGAGTTTCTCATCGATGCACGCTTAAATGATTTTCAAATCAAAATACGCCAGCGTGCGCCTTTACAGCTGTGAGCCAAGGACCCAAATCTCCATTCTAAGGAAAGTTAAAAAGCAGAGAGCAACTAATATTTGTAAATATCCATTGGCTGTTTTTTTAAAAAAAAGTCCTTCACCTAATTGGGTGAGGATTGCAATATTTGTCGCCCCTCTTCTTGTGACGGAAGTTTCTTTCCGCATCCGGAAAGATCAGGAACTTGAACTCACCCTATATCTGACCTCTGATTATCTGTTCCCTCCCGCCAACGCAACTGCAGAATCCACATTATTTTCAAATTTTATCTATTTATAAATTAGATTGATGAATCGCCCAATCCCTGATCACTCAGGGCTCTGGGCAGTGAATAACAAAACACTAAAACATTACAGTTGCATAGTAAAGAGTTAATTACTATTTTGCTTTCAGTTGCGAAATCCATCATTGCCCAGAACTGGAAAAACGCATCTCACCAGACTGAGAGCCAGTCTGGTGTAGTGGTTAAGTGCGCGGACTCTAATCTGGGAGAACCGGGTTTGATTCCCCACTCCTCCACTTGCACCTGGCTGGATGACCTTGGGCAAGCCATAGCTCTGGACCAGCTGTTCCCTCAAGGACAGCTTGGGAAAGAGTTCTCTCAGCCCCACCTACCTCACAGGGTGTCTGTTGTGGGGAGGGGAAGGGAAAAGGAGTTTGTAAGCCGCTCTGAGACTCCAAGTGAAGGGCGGGGTATAAATCCAAGCTCCTCCTCTTCTACTGAGAGCCAGTTTGGTGTAGTGGTTAAGTGCGCGGACTCTAATCTGGGAGAACCGGGTTTGATTCCCCACTCCTCCACTTGCACCTGGCTGGATGACCTTGGGCAAGCCATAGCTCTGTACCAGCTGTTCTCTCAAGGACAGCTTGGGAAAGAACTATCTCAGCCCCGCCTACCTCACAGGGTGTCTGTTGTGGGGAGGGGAAGGGAAAAGGAGTTTGTAAGCCGCTCTGAGACTCTTAAGTGAGTGAAGGGCGGGATATAAATCCAATCTCTTCTTCTTCTTCTTCTTCTTCATTTGTCGATTAAACTTTGGTATTCCAGAATTTGGGATAATTTTCTAATGGATAAAATTTCCGATCGGCTTACGAATCAAGACCCATCTTCTGATAAGTTGGCCTTTTATGCTAGATGGCACCCCATTTTAAATAACCTTGCATATGTGCTAGAAAGAACCACGACAAACCAGCAATCTTATTATTATTCCTTTCTTACCAAACACTGGCCACTATGTTAAATTTGATGTATAATTCCCACCTCAGTGCTAAGTTTGCTGTTATATGGTCATGTGCTAAATTTGCTTTTTTGTTGTTGTTCAGTTTTGGTGGTTGTTCAAAGGATGTTTGAATATTTTGTAAATCAGTTCTATTGAAGTGACTTTGACACTTGTACTTATGTTTGTATTTTGGAAAATTAAATAAAATTTTTTTTAAAAAAACCCATTACAGTTGCCAGGTTGCCCCCCCCCCCCCCAGCCATCATCAGAGGCTGGGGGGTGTCAGGTTGCCAGCTCCAGGCTGGGAAACTCCTGGAGATTTGAGGGCAGAGCCTGGAGAGACTCCACCCTCCAAAGCAGCGTCAGCCATTTTCTCCTGGGGAACTGTCGTCTGGAGAGGAGCTGTAGTGCCGGAGATCTACAGGTCCCACCTGGAGGCTGGCATCCCTAATCCACATGCCCACAATCCAGAGGGTCTGCATGCTGAACGGAGCCTCCCGCCCTGCCTCTTGCTCATTTGTCCCCATCATGCGCACAGCCTGGCCACAGTCTGCCATCTCACAGGGCTGCCTAAATCTGGAGGAAACAGTGGTTTGGTTGCTATGTAAAAGGGAGAAGCAGTTGTGAATGTCTGTGTGAGTGCGCATGTGTATATGTTGCGAGTCACTGAATGATGGCACTTTTTAATTTCATTGTACTATGTACAATGACAATAAAGTATATTCTATTCTAAGGCATTCCCACCAGCCAACCGGTTCCATTCCCGTTTCCTATGACAACCACTTAAAACTTGGCACCTGTCTTCCCAGTGTCCGCAGAGGAGGGGAGGGGGGATCCGGCAAAGCCTGAAGGGCTATGGGGTAATTTGGTGTTTTGGGGGCGGGGAGGGAGTGAAGCTGACTGAGACCTGGGTGTCAGATTTCATGGGGGGGAAGGGGGGGGGGTATTGGACAGCTCCTGAATCATCACCACCTTGCCCCCTGGGAAGAGACCGCGGCTGCCAGCAAGCCGACCCTACACGCCGCCAAGAAGGCTAGTCTGTCTCAGCCTGCGCACGCAACCCTCCCTGTGCGCACACACGCGCCTCCCCATGCGCATGAATTTTTCATGGGCCTTCAACACAGAGATCCAGCCGAGCAGAAGGGAAATATCGATTCTGGAGGTTTGCAGCTCGGTCGGCGAACACGGCCTGCCGCTCCGTTTGGGTGGCGGCGGGGAGAGAG
Organism: Lepidodactylus listeri; assembly: GCA_029233225.1. Classification (NCBI taxonomy): domain Eukaryota; kingdom Metazoa; phylum Chordata; class Lepidosauria; order Squamata; family Gekkonidae; genus Lepidodactylus; species Lepidodactylus listeri. The sequence goes on from JARCFY010000003.1 coordinate 154,945,279, forward strand.
ACGGGTCGGCAAAGGACAGCGTTCTCTGACTCACGGCTCTGGCGTGATGTGGCCGAGCGAGGGGGGAGTCGTGTGTCTCCCTAGGAGGGGGCTGGCGGATGAAATATCTTTCTTTTTTGCAGCCTCTCTGTATCAGGTTGGGGACTCTTCGCCACGTTCTCTCTTGCAGGCCTGCCGGATTAAAAGGAATCGGCTTCGCGGTTATTTGGTTAATCTACCGTCCGGCAGGAACCAATTTGCCTTCGGTGTTTCAGGATGGGGAAACTGGGACATCCACATCGTGGGGGTTTTTTCCTGAGGATATTTTGGCTACAGAAGTCTTCTTCTGGGGGGGGTGGGAAGCGCCATCAAGTCACGGCTGACTATAGTGACCCATGCAGAGTTTCAAGGGAAGAGACATTCAGAGGTCATTTGCTATTGCCTGCCTCTGCGGAGCAACCCTGGACTTCCTTGGTGGTCTCCCACCTAAATACTAACCAAGGTTGACCCTGCTTAGCTTCCAAGATCTGACAAGATCAGACTAGCTCGAGCAATCCAGGCCAGGGGGAGATGAACAGAGGTGGTTTGCCCTTGCCTACCTCTGCATAGCAACCCTGGACTTCCTTGGTGGTCTCCCATCTAAATACTAACCAGGGCTGGCCCAGCTCAGCCTCCAAAATCTGACAAGATCAGGCTAGCCTGGGCCATCCAGGTCAGAGGAAGATGAACTGGGGTAGTTTGCCACTGCCTCCCTCTGCATAACAACCCTGGACTTCCTTGGTGGTTTTCCATCCAAATACTAACCAGGGCTGACCCTGCTTAGTCTCCAAGATCTGACGAGACCAGGCTAGCCTGGGCCATCCAGGTCAGAGGAAGATGAATAGAGGTGGTTTGTCATTGCCTGTCTCTGCGTAGCAACCCTGGACTTTCTTGGTGGCCTCCCATCCAAATACTAACCAGAGCTGACCCTGCTTAGCTTCCAAGATCTGACGAGATCAGGCTAGCCAGGGTCATCCAGGTCAGGAGGAGATGAACAAAGGTGGTTTGCCATGTCCTGCCTCTGCATAGCAACCCTGGACTTCCTTGGTGGTCTCCCACCTAAATTTTGCCAGTCTGGTGTAGTGGTTAAGTGCGCGGACTCTAATCTGGGAGAACCGGGTTTGATTCCCCACTCCTCCACTTGCACCTGGCTGGGTGACCTTGGGCAAGCCATAGCTCTGTGCCAGCTGTTCCCTCAAGGACAGCTTGGGAAAGAGCTCTCTCAGCCCCACCTACCTCCCAGGGTGTCTGTTGTGAGGAGGGGAAGGGGAAGGAGTTCGTAAGCCGCTCTGAGACTCCAAGTGAGTGAAGGGTGGGATTTATTTATTTATTTATTTGTTTGTTTATTTATTTGAATTTATCTCCCGCCTAGCCAGCACAAAGCGGCTCTAGGCGGCTCACAACATTTAAAATCAGTATACAAAATTCAATTAATAATTTAACGGTAAAACCAATAAACCCACTAAAATGGCGGCAACTTACAAATCCAGCTCCAGAAACAGAAACTACTACTTCATCCCCCTGGCCAGGGACAAACACCAAGAGATGTACCGGGCCTACACATCACTGGCCACTTACCCGTGGCCCTTTCCCCCAGCGGCGGCCCCAAAAGCCTGGCGGAAGAGCTCCGTCTTGCAGGCCCTGCAGAACTGCAAAAGGTCCCGCAGGGCCCTGCTGTCTTCCGGGAGCTCATTCCACCAGGAACTCATCATATAAATCCAATCTCTTCTCTTCTTCTTCTTCTTCTTCTTCTAAATACCAACCACGGCTGACCCTGCTTAGCTTCCAAGATCTGATGCGATCGGGCTAGCTTGCCGATAGAAAAGGACAGCTACATTCAAGTCCTGTAGCCCCTTAAAGACCCACAAGATTTTCAGGGTGAAAGCGTTCAAGAGTCAAACTCAAAGCCTCCTTTGTCGGATACAGTATCTGACAAAAGGACCTTTGACCCTCAAAAGCTCATACCTCAAAAATCTTGTTCATCTCTATGGCGCTACTGGCCTCAAATCTACAGTTAGACTAACACGGCTCCCCCCCTGAAACTGTCTTTAGGATAAGGGAAGAAAGAAGGAAAGTTTGCAATGGAAAGTGTTTGGGTTGCGAGGTACGCAACAAGGAACTGACTGCCAAGTTTCTGTAAAATACCAATCTTCTGTGAATGGCTTTTAATGGCCAGTGGCTACAGCTATCGCCCACTCACAGAATCATGGAATCATAGAGTTGGAAGGAACCTCCAGGGTAATCTAGTCCAACCCCCAGCACAATGCAGGAAATTCACAAATACCTCCCCCTCCACACCCACAGAGACCCCTTTTTCACGTCCAGAAGATGACAAAAAAACCTCCGGGATCCCTGGCCAAACCGGCCTGGAGAAAAATGGCTTCCTGACCCCAAAGTGGCAATCGGCATTTCCCTGGGCGTGTAGGAAAGGGCCACAAGAACTAAGCACTGAGGCAACCCTTCCTGCCCTCCCTCTCACAATCTGCCTCAGTTCACAGAATCAGCACTGCTGTCAGGTGGCCATCGAGCCTCTGTTTGAAAACCTCCAAAGAAGGAGCGCCCACCACCTCCCGAGGAAGCCTGTTCCACCGAGGAACTGCTCTAACTCTCAGGAAGTTCTTCCTAACGTTTAGCTGAAAATGTTTCTGATTTAATTTCAAAATGTTGGTTCTGGTCCGACCTTCTGGGGCAACGGAAAACAACTCCGCCCCATCCTCCGCCAGTTTGGTGTAGTGGTTAAGTGCGCAGACTCTGATCTGGGAGAACCGGGTTTGATTCCCCACTCCTCCACTTGCACCTGCTGGATGACCTTGGGCAAGCCATAGCTCTGTACCAGCTGTTCTCTCAAGGACAGTTCTGTCAGAGCTCTCTCAGCCCCGCCCACCTCCCAGGGTGTCTGTTGTGGGGAGGGGAACGGGAAGGAGTTTGTAAGCCGCTCTGAGACTCCATGTGAGTGAAGGGCGGGATATAAATCCAAATCTCCTCTTCTTCTTCTACATGACAGGCCTTCAAGAACTTGAAGATGATCATCCTATCCCCTCTCAGTCGTCTCCTCTCCAGGCTAAATACACCCAGCTCCTTCAACCTCATTGGACCTGGTCTCCAGACCCCTCACCATCTTAATTACCCTCCTCTGGACAGCGTGTCTATCTCATTCTTAAACTGTGATGCCCAAAACTGAACACAATACTCTAGGCGAGGTCTAACCAGAGCACAGAAAAGTGGTACCATCCGTTTGCGTGATCTGGACACTGCACTTCTGTTGATACAGCCCAAAATGGACTCCTTGTCTATATAGGTAGGTAAAGGTCAAGGTTTCCCTTGCTCGAAAGCCAGTCGAATACGACTCAAGGGATGCGGTGCTCATCTCTGTTTCCAAGCCGAAGAGCCAGCGCTGTCCGAAGACGTTTCCGTGGTCATGTGGCCGGCATGGCTAGAAGCCGAGGTGCACGGAACGCTGTTTACCTTCCCACCAAAGTGGTACCTATTTATCTACTTGCAATCTCTTGCTTTCGAACTGCTAGGTTGGCAGGAGCTGGGGCCAGAGACGGGAGCTCACTCTGTCAGGCGGCACTCGGGTCTCGAACTGCTGAACTAGCGACCTTCTGGTCTGCAATTCAGTGTCTTAACCACTTGAGCCACTGCAGCCCCCATTTAGGTAGAGAAACTGTATATGTGGGGTCAGTGCAGCCAGCAAAGGTGACAGAACTCGATGTTTGACGGCTGGCTCCCGCAGAAGCAGAAGAAAACAAAAAGCTCCTTCTCTTTGCACAAGGGTTAAAGATAAGCAGCCCAGTCTTCTCTTGCAACCATTCACACCGGCAGAGTGAGAAATTCAAATGACTGAGCTGGTTTTGCTTCCGGTCAGTGATTCTGAAATGATGGGCTGGGTCACACTGATGTGCTAAAACAGACTTGCTACGGTGTGACCAGGCTAACATTAATAAAAGGATCCTGTGAGTCTCCGGTATGCCGAAAGAGAGGAGGCTTCCCACTGCGTCACTGTATGATGCCTTGTCCTGATCTGCTTTTCTACCAAGTTCGGGTCACTGTTCTGTTTCAGAGCAGGTGGCCTTTTCCAGAACTGAGATGCGACCAAATGACCTGCCTTCAGAAGTGGCCCCTCGTCGCATCTCTGCATTAGTTACCGCACTGGTCTTTATCTCCTTCCCATTGGCCTCAGTCGGGGGTTGGCAACGGCTGCCTCTCTGCATTCAGTCTATGTCGTGGAATTAGGGCCTGGGCTGAGGCTCAGTCCTCTGTTAAACTTACGAGACTTTAATTTCTATAGTAATTTGCAGGGAGTCATTTCCAGCCGGAACAAGCCGGGACGGCGTTCTGGTAGTAACAAGCCCAGGAGCAGGCACTTGTGGCAGCAAGCCCCGCTCCGAGCAGCCCTCAGGAGGAGCGGGGAACCAGCAGGTGCTGCCTCTGCTTGCCACCACCAGCCAGAAGGCAGGGTAAGTTGGTGGGGGCGTAGGGGGCGGGGGCTTGTTTCAGGCGGGGTGGGTTGGAGCCGAGGGTGCTCAGGCCGTGACTGGCTTGGGTGCTCCAGTGCAGGGGGTGGGGTGGGCTGCTTTTCAGGTGGGGGAGGGGGGAGGTCAGCTGTCTGGCAGGGAATGCTTTCAAGGTGGTGGGGTGTCAGAGAGCGCCCCCGGCCTTCCCCGGCCCGCCCACCAAAGCAGGTGAGTCGGGGAAGGCCTGGAGAGAGGGCCCTCCCCCTGCCTTTCCTGGCCCACCCTGGCCTGCTTCTGTCAGACAGAAGTGCCTGAGATCCTTCCTCTGCCCTTTTCCTTCCCCCTGCGTGGAGGCGAAGGGAAGGGAGATGTCAGGGGGTGTGGCATATGCAAATAAGTTATGCTAAAGAGATGTTAATGAGCTCCTGCACCTCTTTTTCTATGAAATGATCCCTGGGAATTAGCCTCTACAGTTGAAGCTTTGGTTCTGTTCAGGACTCTGCCAAGTGCTGTGGCCTTCGGGTACCGATAACCCTGCCCATGAGTTCTGCTCAACGTGACTTTTGCCTTCTGGGAATGTTTCTGCTTTGCAGAAGTCAGGAGTCGCTATCCAATTCTAAACAGATAAGAGTATCTGAAGCTAGCTTCCTGGTACTCTCTTAGTCAACCTTGACTCTCTGAATCCAGCTTTCCTTGACTTCCCTGACCCCAGAGATAGAAAGAATGGGCTGAGCTTCGCCGTGCACATCACAGATGGATGCCAGATGCTTGTCACAGAATTGACTGACGGTTACATTAGCCCCTGTCGTTGGAAAAGGGGACTTAATCTTTGAATTTAGTCTTGTTCCTGGTTGTTCTGGCCAACCTCCCTTCGTTATGGGTCTTGACAGAGCAACCAAGGATATTCTTTATAGAACTTCAAGTGCACTGTTTATGTATTGGGGTTGTGTTGTTGAGACATTCTGTGTTAAAAAATCTGAAATGCTACAAAAGTGTTTTCTGGCTTCAGAGTGTGTAATGGAATAGATTGAGTTTTGGTTTAGAACACACACACCCTCTCTCCCTCTCTCTCTCTTTCTCTCCCTCTCTCTCTCTCCCTCCCTCTCTCTCTTTCTTTCCCTCTCTCCCTCGCCCTCGCTCTCCCCTCCCCCCCAACTGGGAAGCCAGCTTTTCTCCCTCCCAAAATGAACACCATGGGAATGGCAGGGCATGAAAAGGTTCCTGCTGCACCCTTCATTTCCCATACAGTCTACCAAAATAACCCCTACCTGCCCTCCGAAGAGGCTGCCTGTTGCATCTCTTTATGAGTGGCTGTTCTGGACCTGCCTTTTTCTTCCTAGGAGGCATGCCCCAGATCAATCATGCATGAAAAAAATTGCGGGGCGGGGGGGGGGGGGGGTTGCTCCGTGGCTGGACAATTTGTTCCACATGCCTAAAACAAACTTATTCAGATGTAAAAGTGTCATAGGCCTTTTGTTTTAATTCGACGATTGAGTCTCACCTATCAAAAGCTAGAGAAACACTGAGGGTTCTCCCATCAGTTCCCCCAGTGGTCTTCAGCCAATACTGCTGCCCGTAGGCTTTTCAGATTAGGAGGATGGTGACTCTGGGTGGCAACCAGGAGCAAGGCCTTTTTAGCAGTGGCTCCTCATCTGCGGCATGCACTTCTCCTTGAAGCCAGCCCTGGCAACTAGCCTCTGATAGGCTCCCCAGGAGAGGCAGCATAAACATCCTCTAAATAAACAGTTTCAAGTGGGTAGCCCTGTGGGTCTGCAGTAGGAGTCCAGCAGCAGCTTAAAGACCAACAAGATTTCCAGGGAGCTCTGACTTCTGAAAGCTTTGAGGAAGGGAGATTTGACTTTTAAAAGCTTGTATCTGAGTAAAGTGTCATCAAGTAATGGCTGGTTTATGGCGACCCCAGCAAGGGGCTTTCAAAGCGAGTGAGAAGCAGAGGTGGGTTGCCATGGCCTTCCTCTGCAGAGCCTTCCTTGCTGGTCTCCCATCTGAGTATTAACTAGGGCTGACCCTGCTTAGCTTCCAAGATCTAACAAGATCAGGCTGGACCAGGGGGGGGGAATTGTTTTGGCTCGGGGGCCACTTTGTGGGAGCGGAGGTTAGCAAAGGGCCGCACTTTTAAAATGCATTCATTACTTAACTTTGCATTTCAGAAAAGGTCTAAATTGTATCATAAAAATCAATAAATATAAATTAAAATAGTGGTAGTTTTATTCAATTTATTTATTGTGCTAATTTCATATCACCTATAGCTGCAAGTACATTTAATTTTAGAATCAGTTTAATGAGACAAATGTACCCTATCACACTTTTCTACAATTTTTTTGAAATCAGGAGTGAGATTGCTTGTTGAGATTCTCATCACAACCTGCAAGTTAATGTCTGTCAAAGAGCATCTATATTTACTCTTGTTAATCTTCATGTCTTGGCGGGCCGCAAAAAACTCTGTGACGGGCCGCATGTGGCCCGCGGGCCGCCATTTGCCCACCCCTGGGCTGGACCATGCTGCCTCCCCTCCCCTCTCCTCCAGAGCTTACAGGCTGGAAATTTGGTTAGTCTTTAAGGTGCTATTAGAAGGAGGAGGAGGAGATTGGATTTATACCCCACCCTTCACTACCTGAAGGAGTCTCAGAGCGGCTTACACTCTCCTTCCCCTTCTCTCCCCATAAAAGACACCCTGTGAGGCAGGCGGGGCTGGGAGAGCTCTTTCGAGGACTGCTCTTGAGAGAACAGCTCTGAGAGAACTTGTGACTGACCCAAGGCCACACCAGCAGCTGCAGGTGGAGGAGTGGGGGAATCAAACCCGGTTCTCCCAGATTAGAGTCCGTGCGCCTAACCACTGCACAAAACTGGCTCCCAACTCTTGGTCTTCTAAATCAATTGTTTAGGTTTCCGAGTATCAGCTTGACTGCCTAGACTCAATGCTCAGACCCACTGAACTGCAGCTCCTTGCCGAGAACAGTCCTGTGTGCCGAGGCAGGCCACAAAGACCACCCCTCGCTCCCACCAGTGGCGCTACTCACACTCTGGTCGTCGTCCTCGCTTTTCATGTGGTCTGCGATGAAACGGACTCCATCCACAGCTTCTTCCAGGCCGCAACAGCAGTGGCCGGGTGGTGCCGCTTGACCCGGCCTGTCTCGGTACCCGTTGACCCCATCGGATGTTTCTGTGAAAGGTCTGCTGCCGCCGCCACTGCTGCCGCCACCACCGCCATTACCATTGTTTCCCGTCCCCAACTTTGTAACGGTGGCAGGGTTGACGTAACGCATGCAGGAATGAGCCCCGTCTTGCCGGAAGAAGCTGCTGGTGGTACGTTCCTGGTTCTGACGTCTCTGCCGCAACCGCTGGCGGGCGCAGTTCTGCCGCGGCTGCTTCATGAAGAGGAGCATGGGCAGCTTTTCCAGGAAAACCACTTTGACCCACGGCGGCATGGTGTGGGTGGTCGGCGAGCGGTGGTGCACGTTCAGCACGCAGACGCTGGTGACGATGGAGAAGGTCACCAAGACCATGGTAAACATCAAGTATTTGCCCACCAGGGGCACGTCCAGCGAAGTAGGGGGCACAATCTTGGAGATTAGGAGCAGGAAGACAGTGAGGGCGAGCAGGACTGAGATGCAGAGGGTCATCTTCTCGCCGCAATCAGAGGGCAAGTAAAAGACAAGGATGGCCAAGGAGGTGATGAGAATACAAGGGATGATCAGGTTGATGGTGTAGAAGAGGGGCTTGCGCCGGATGATGAAGTCATAAGTGATGTCCACGTAGGTAGAGTCGTTGGGGTTCTCGTTGCGCCGCCCCGGCAGGGCAATGATATCCCACTCACCGCTGGGTGTGAAATCGTCCAAGCTGGCCACCTCGCTCTTCAGCACCAGGTCGATCTCCGTGCGGTCGTAAGTCCACGAGCGAAACTTCATGGTGCAGTTCTGCTGGTCAAAGGGGAAGTGTTTCACCTCGATTTTGCAGGCGCTCTTGTAGATGGCGGGCGGGAGCCAGAAGATGCTGCCGTCGTAGGAGACCACCGCGTTGGAATAGAACGACACCTCGTACATTCCGTCAGCACTGCAGGAGAGGAGGGAACCCTGTTTATATCAAGGCCACAAAGGCAAAGAGAGATTGTCAGCTAATGCTTCCATCCCTCGGGCGGGAGGTGGTTCCTTCACCAGCAGGGCCTCATGACTGTGGAATGTCTTACCCGCCCCATTCTCATGGCTCACTTATCACCTAGCCTGCTTTTCTGACCTTGGAAACTATAATGCCAGCTGCTGTTTCTTTTTAGGTCTGGCTACGTATCTTTCCCGCTTATACCTTGGGAACACAGAGCCAGTATTTTTAGCGCCCTCTATTTGTTTCTTTGCTTGGATGTGTTATCTTTGGGAACCCTTCTGAATCCTGCATAATTTACCTGGTCCCACACCTACCCGCCATTACTAACACAGAAAGTGCAGATGACCAATAAGACCTTTCTTCAATAAAGAATTCCTGTTTAAGGACGCTTGTTGTTGATTGACTCTGTGGGCCCTCACAGAGATACATCTTGCAGGAAAGGGTTGGTCCAGTAGCTATATCGTCTCTCCTTTTAGCCATGCGTTGCCCTTTTGACCTTCGATCACACCTCTAAAGGAATATATATCAAGTCGCAAACAGTGGGGCGTAAAGTTTTAGTCGATGACTTGGTTAGATCGAGTTAAAATATCTGGTAACTTCAGCTAACATGCATTAAGGTTACCCCAAAGGCAAATAAGGATAATAAGGACAATAATTCCCCAAGGGTAAGGACTGGAAAGCAGCAAGAGTACCACCAAAGGAAAATAAGGACAAGAAGGACAGTAATTCCCCAAAGATAAGGACCCGAAAGTAGCAACAGTCCTGTCAAAGGAAAATAAGGACAGTAACCTCCCAAGGATAAGGACCCGAAAATAGCAACAGTCCCTCCAGATGAAAGTAAGGACAAAAAGGACAGTAATCCCTTAAGGATAAGGACCAGAACGTAGCAGCAATGCCACCAAAGGCTAATAAGGATAGTAAGGATAGTAACCCCCTGAGGATAAGGACTAGAATGTAGCGGCAATGCCACCAAAGGAGAGGAAGGACAATAAGGACGGTAATCTTTTAAGGATAAAGACCATGAAGCAGCGACAGTCCCACCAAAGTAGATTAAGGACAATAAGTAATATCTTAAGGATAAGGACCAGAACATAGCGGCAATGCCACCAAAGGCTAATAAGGACAGTAAGGATAGTAACCCCCTGAGGATAAGGACTAGAATGTAGCGGCAATGCCACCAAAGGAGAGGAAGGACAATAAGGACGGTAATCTTTTAAGGATAAAGACCATGAAGCAGCGACAGTCCCACCAAAGTAGATTAAGGACAATAAGTAATATCTTAAGGATAAGGACCAGAACATAGCGGCAATGCCACCAAAGGCTAATAAGGGCAGTAAGGATAGTAACCCCCTGAGGATAAGGACTAGGATGTAGCGGCAATGCCACCAAAGGAGAGGAAGGACAATAAGGACGGTAATCTCTTAAGGATTAAGACCATGAAGCAGCGACAGTCCCACCAAAGTAGATTAAGGACAATAAGTAATATCTTAAGGATAAGGACCAGAAAGTAGCAACAGTCCTGCCAAAGGAAAATAAGTACAGTAAGGTGTCAGAGTCTGTTTCATTCAGCCTCTGTCATTTGTCGTTACTATCTGGAGTCTCCATCGTTAATTAACGGTTTGCCTTGAAGTTTATAGCCTGTCTCGCTTAATGTTTCTGTCTCTCCCCGGGAGGGTGGCTTGCTACATTCCAGCGCGTCATAAACCAGCCCAGCTATCTTGTATTGTCACCTCCCTTTTCCCTCTCCGGATACTTGAGTGTTTTATCTGCTTTTGTAACCTTGGAGAACTGTGGAACTGTTATGTTTACCAGGTGTCTGGCCGGCAATCTGTGCTCAGAGGTCACTAGAGAACATGGGGGGGATTTTAGTGCTTTAGCGCCTTTTTGGTGGGAACCAAACGGCCCAGAGACTTTCGCACTTTTTTGTAACCATTTCTATTGGCCCTCTGCCTGCTTGTACCTGAAGGTGGGGGTATATTAATCCTTGCTGTATGTAACCAAGTATCTCTAACAAACATGAAGTACCTGAACCATCATTAAGAATAAAGGAACTTTGCTTCTTCAAAGGTCTGGCTTATTGGTTAGATTCAGAAGTCTCACATAAGGACAGTAACCCCCCAAGGATAAGGATAAGAAAATAGCAAGAGTCCCGCCAAAGGAAAATAAGGACAGTAAGGATAGTAACCCCCCAAGGATAAGGATAAGAAAGTAGCAATAGTTCTCTCAAAGGAAAGTAAGGACTATATGGACAGTAATCCCTTAAGGATCAGAAAGTCAACAATCCCTCCAAAGAAAAGTAAGGACAAAAATAAGGTCACCACACCTCAAAAAACATATTATAGCACTGGAAAATGTGCAGAAAAGGGCAACTAGAATGGTAAAAGGGTTGGAACGCTTTCCCTATGAAGAAAGGTTGAAGCGCTTGGGGCTCTTTAGCTTGGAGAAACGACGGCTGAGGGGTGACAGGTTTACAAGATTGTGCATAGGATAGAGCAGATAGAGAAAGAAGTACTTTTCTCCCTTTCTCACAATACTAGAACTCGTGGGCGCTCGATGAAATGGCTGAGCAGTCGGGTTAGAACGAACAAAAGGAAGTCCTTCTTCACTCAAAGAGTGATTCACATGTGGAATTCAATGCCACAGGAGATGGCGGTGGCTACAAACATAAATAGCTTCAAGAGGGAATTAGATAAATATATGGAGCAGAGGTCCATCAGTGGCTATTAGCTGCAAGGTACAGATAGGAACTCTCAGTCTGGGGCAAGTGATGCTCTGTATTCTTAGTGCTTGGGGGGGGGGGGGACAACAGTGGGAGGGCTTCTAGTGTCCTGGCCCCACTGGTGGACCTCCTGAGGGCACCTGGTATTTTTGGCCACTGTGTGACACAGAGTGTTGGACTGGATGGGCCACTGGCCTGATCCAACATTGGCTTCTCTTACGTTCTTATATTCTTAACGACAGTAACCCCTTGAGGATAAGGAAAAGAAAGCAGAAACAATCCCCCAAGAGGAAAGTAAGGACAATAAAGACAGTAATCCCTTAAGGATAAGGAAACGAAAGTACCATCAGTCTCCTCAAAGGCAAATAAAGATGATAAGGACAGTAACCTCTGTGGATATGGACCAGAAAGTAGCAACAGTCCCTAGTCCACAGGCATAGTTGGAGTCCTTGAAGTAATGGCAGCTCCAAAAAAAATTTCCGCCAAAATCTATTTTCTCCTGCATTGTGGAAATTGCAGGGGAAACCGAGTACGTTCTTTCTCTAGACAACACTTCATGTGTGCAGCACAATGATGGCCACACTCTAGAAAACTCTTTTGAAGTGTGCAGGAACTCTGCCACAATCTCGGTCATTCTTCAGAAAGGGATCCCCGGGATGGTGACCCTGTCCTAATTAATTAATTATCATATGGCATTGTGTGTACAATGGCCAGGAGATCCTAAGATTGTCCAGCAGCCAGAAGTTCTAGCTCTTTTAGCATTATGTACCACTAAGCCAGTTTGGTGTAGTGGTTAAGAGCAGCGGAGTCTAATCTGGAGGACCAGGTTTGATTCCCTACTCCTCCACATGCAGCTGCTGGGTGATCTGAGGTCCGTTACAGTTCTCTCAGAGCTGTTCTCTCAAGAGCAGCTCTCAGCCCCACCTACCTCACAGGATGTCTATTGCGGGGAGAAGAAGGGAAAGGAGATATGTAAGCCACTCTGAGACTCTGAGTGGAGGGTGGGGTATAAATCCAATCTCTTCTCTAGGTGGTGAGCTAGACTTGTTCTTAAGGCAAGAGACGTTTCAGAGGTAGTTAGCCATTGCCTGCCTCTGTATCCCGACCCTGGTATTCCTTGGAGGTCGCCCTTCCAAATATTAGCCAAGGCCGACCCTGCTTAGCTTCCGAGATCTAACGGGATTGGGTTAGCCTGCGCTATCCAGGCTGTCCTGTCTCCGATGATTTTATTTATTTATTTATTTATTTCGTGAGATTTATATCCCGCCCTCCTCGCCAATGGCGGGCTATACATGATACCTCGTTACTCACTGCACCCGTTCACTTTCCCTGCTACGCCCTTGCTCTGTCCACAAGTGGAAACCCTGGCTGTGGAATGAGAACCTGCCGGGACCTACTTGTTGTAGAGCACGACATCCGGAAGCCAGATGTGCTTGGATGGTAGCCGCACTTTCTTCATGTCGTCAAAGTCCTCGGGGTTCCACGTCAGGCGGTAATCCTCCCATTCCTGCAAAAGGACAACAAAGGAGATCAGGGCTGCGGTCAGACGAGCATTTAAATCCACTGTTGCCCCGCCTCTAATTGATCCACAGTATTTTTATTACAGAGAATACTAATCAGACTCACCCCTTTTAGCACACTTCAAAGCGCTTTTGTGCCGTTCTTGAGTGATCAGACGCATATCAGACCCTGCAGCCAAGGAGTGTTGCTGCCGGCCATTTTAAAAAATATTTTTTCCCTCAAGCATGCCCTCAAGCGCTGCTATGCCTTCTGGGATATGTAGTTCATGGAGCCATCTGCCATTTTTAAAAAAGTTTACTCTCTAGGTCCTAGGGTTGCCAAGTCTGGGTTGGAAAATACCTGGGGACTTTGGGGGTGGAGCCAGGAGATGGTGGGGTTTGGGGGAGGGGAGGGGCCTCAGCATGGTCCAATGCCATAGAGTCCACCCTTCAAAGCAGCCACTTTCTCCAGGGGAGCTGATCTCTGTCAGCTGGAGATCAGTTGCAAAAGCAGGGGATCCCCAGGCCCCACCTGGAGGCTGGTAACCCTAGTAGGTCCCCCTTCACCCAAGAACAGGAAAAAGCTGAAGTACAGGGGTGTTTTTATTTGAAAGTTTCTATGCAGAAAACAATGTTTAGAGCAGCCCCTGTGGGAGAGGGGGAGAGAGAGAGGGGTGCGAATAAGCAGTCGTGTGCACTTCGCTAACTACTAAAAAATATGGCGGCTGAATAACAAGAGCCCTGTCAGAGTGACTGGGTGATCAGACAACAGGAAATCCAGTCTGAAACCAGCTCAGCCCAAAAGATGGGACTTTAATAGGTATCAAATAAACATGCAGTAAAGGGGGGGGGGGGGACGGGACACAGACGACTGGGACACAACAGACAGATGTTGCTGTCTGATCGTGCACTTCAAATCCATAAGGGAACAGCAATGGCCACGGATCAAACTGGACATTTGATCACAGCCCAGGTTAGGGTTGCCAAGTCTGGGTTGGAAAATCTCTGGAGATTTTGGGGGTGGAGCCAGGAGAGGGTAAAGTTTGGGGAGGGGAGGGGCCTCAGCATGGTACAATGCCATAGAGTCCACCCTCCAAAGCAGCCATTTTCTCCAGGGGAGCTGATCTCTGTCAGCTGGAGATCCATTAAAAAAGCGGAAGATCCCCAGGCCCCACCTGGAGGTTGGGAACCCTAGCCCAGGTGTCCAGTATGCTACTGGGGAAGAGCGGAGGGCATGCACAAGTAGCCCCAGAAAGAGTGAAGCGGCTGGGCCAAAGCTGAAAGGACGCTCAGCGGTGGATGTGTCTGAGGGTGAAAGGAAAGTCCGATGCTGCAAAGAACGATACTGCACCACCGTCCACGGCTCTGCTGGTGCAAGTTTTCCCTCCAAATGCCCTGTTAGCCAATCACAGGGCCCAAAGGGTGACCTGGGAAATGCAGGCCCTGATGGCTACTCAAATCACAGGCTTCCCTGGAACCACTAAGCCTCCCTACAGCCTGTAGGCCGCACTACTAGAGGCCTAGGATCACGACATCGCACAGAGTTGTTTTCTGTTGCCCTAGAAGGCCAGACCAGAACTGACGGTGTTGTACGCACAGTTTACGAAACAGTTATACATTCTTGAACTCTGCCACTGACTAGCCGGTTAACCTCAGTCATCAAACTTACCACCTCTCTGACATAGATGGACGTATTTGCTAGGTGGTACTTGACTCCACAACAAATATCATAAATCTCACACAACTCAAACCCCCTCTGTTGGAGGGGGTGCAAAGAAAATGGTACCTATATACATTGCTGGTTGGAATGCCCTTTATGTAGCATCTTTCTGGGATAGAATAATAGAGGAAATAAGGAACATTATGGGATGTACAACAGATATAAACCCAGAATTGTTACTCCTAAATCTCAGAACGTAAGAGGCTCTGTCCAATACACAAAGGAAAAGAATCGCCTTATTACTATTTGCATCCAAAACTACAATAGCATCCGCATGGAAATCAAAATGTAAAATAACCGTAAACCTCTGGTATAAAAAAACTATGGCATCTATATATAATGGGGGAAAATTCAGATATAATGAAACCGATAAAAACTAACGGAGGGCATAACGATATTACATGTATATGGCTACCCATTATCTCTCACCTAATCAGGCAAGAAACCGTAACTGAAGTAATAAATAATCTTCATCTATGGTGAACGCTGACAATTTGTAATCATTAAATGTATACATATGGAATGTTACAAGCTAAAGGTTGGGGGGGGGAAGTACACACTTATCCTGTACGATGTTTTTGTAAATGGAAAAAATGAATAAAAATTAACTTGGAAAAAAAAACATATATGCTCGGTGCCACTGACGATTCTAATCACAGAAACAGAAATCAGCCATGAATATGTATTCAGGAGTTAACTTTGGTTCATTGCTTAAAGGCACGCTGGGAGAATAAGGAATGCTAAACTTGATATTCTGCTAAGGTCTGTGGCCTTGTGGGGTTGCCCGATAGCAACTGTGCATGTCTAGCTAAACGGAGAACAACCGCACCCTGTAGCTAACCAGCAAAAATATAGATACTTTTAGAGCTGCATAGCCTGGGAAGAAGTGCCTATTGGTTAGCTAAAAAACAACAACTTTGCTTGGGAAAACACAACCCCCAGGTTTTACTCCAATTAGAAAATTGTGACGAAGTTTAATGGAACGAATAGTTACGCCTTGTTTGTTTGAGGTCATACTGAGTATATAATTCTATGTAACCCATTGTAACTTTGGAGGAGCTGGTGGGTATTCAGGGGTCCCAAAACCTTGTGTACCTGTGCTCTCTACTCGCACCTGCTGGATGACCTTGGGCAAGCCATGGTTCTGGCACAGCTGTTCTTGAAAAAGAGCACGTTGGAGAGCTGCTGCCAGCCTGAGTAGACTGTCTGCAAACGGGCAAAATCAACAACTGCCCCTAGAAGTGCCTTCTCCGTGGTGGCCCCCACCTTAGGGGACCGGTGGCCTGCCTGAGGAGGTCAGGAAAGCTCCCGCTCTCCTAGCTTTCCGCCAACTCTGCAACCCTGAATTACTCAGGAGGGCTTTTCTATGCAGCTAGTAGGGTAACACTCTCCAAAGGCTTCACAAAGTGACTTGGATACATTATTGGGGACTGTGGCCTGTACTGCCACAGGTGAGTCGCTGTGGGGGTGCAGTGTTCCCTCTAAGCTGAGATAGTGCGAGCTAGCTCACAGTTCTTTAGCCTCCGGCTCACACATTTTGGCCTTAGCTCAGGAAGGACGGCTCCAGAGCAAACTAATTTAGGCAGCCGCCAAATCGCTCGCTCACCACTTTAACGCCAGCAGCTCACAGAGTAGAATCTTTGCTCGCAAGACTCCACAGCTTAGAGGGAACATCGGGGTGGATCCTGTTGTGTAATTTCGCGTCACCGATTTAAGCTTTGCTTCGGTTCTGGGTTTCCCCCCCCCCAGCTTCTAGTTGGTTCCACAGCCCCGCTCCTAATTTCACTGTTTACTGAATGTCCCCATCTTGCCGATTTATTGACTCGCTCTGCATAATCCACCTTGAATCCCAGTGAGGAAGGCGGGCTATAAATAACACAAGTGAATCAGTAAATAAATCAATGCTGGTCTCGAGGGGGGACCGACGGTCTGATTCCGTGTAAGGCAGCTCAACGCAGGCTGCCTATTCCAGCAGTCCACCTGCCCTCCCGATATAATTTGATTATCTTTTTCCAAACAGCCACATTTCATTCCACAATGAGCCATTGCTCCACAGCTGTAGGTGGCCGACCCCTTCTCTGTGCACACCCTCTGGATGGACGGGTCCTCACCTGCGTCAGCCACACGTTGGTCGTCATGATCTGCTCTCGCTCGTGCTGCCAAGAGAAGAAGAGACAGAGGGAGTCAGTGGAACTGCTCCCCATGCAGGGGGTGGCTAGAGACTTGAATTTCTATCCCGCCCTCTCTCTAGGGTTGCCAGGTCCTCCTGCACGACCAGGATGTGTGGGGAGGGGGGTTGCCAGATCCAGGCTGGGAAACTCCTGGAAATTTCAGGATGGAGTCTGGGGAAGGCAGGGACCTCAGTGGGGTAGAGTGCCATAGAGTCCACCCTCCAAAGTAGCCATTTTCTCCAGGGGAACAACCCTCGTAGTCTAGAGATAAGCTGTCGTTTGGGGGGATCCCCAGGGCCCACCTGGAGGCTGTCATCCCTAGCTAAGAAGTTCCCAGTTCAGATTTCTGGAGGGGCCTCCCAAAAACAAGGCAATCGTGCAATTGGAACTTTCCTAGGCCCAGATCGGAAAGGGGGTGGAGTCTGGAAGCTCGGGGGGGTGGAGCTTCAGGTTTCCTCCTGCTGACCTTGAAGCGGAGCACTGCCCCCCCCCCCAAGGGCAGGCTTTCCCCGGACTCTCTGCAGGGTTCTGCTTCTCTCGCGACTCACCACACTGATGAGCTGCGCCAAGGACACCATCAGCTGCACGGTGACCAACTCGGAGCCATTGGTGGCCGGCCGGATCAGCTTGTTGTAGCGCAACGGGTCCAGGAGGTGTTCCACCAGCCGCTCCTCCGTGTCCGTCCCCAGGCTCCCTGCAGAGCGGACGCAGAGCAGGTGAACAAGCTGCCCTTCCCAACAAGCAAGGGTGCTGAGCACCCCCAAGGACTCCCTCTGGGGGCCCCCATGCCATCATCCAGACCCGATCCAAACTGCATCCGTCTGCTTGGGTTGCCATCCTCCCAGTGGTTTATATGAAAAAAATATATATGACACTGTGTATAATAGGTGTATGCTTAAGGTAGATCTATTTTGTGCTTTTTATTTTTTAATTTTTTTCTATAAAGGTTTCCCTTGCTCGAAAGCCAGTCAAATCCGACTCTAGGGGGCGGTGCTCATCTCCGTTTCCAAGCCAAAGAGCCAGCGCTGTCCAAAGATGTTTCCATGGTCATGTGGCTGGCACGACTAGACGCTGAGGCGCACGGAACGCTGTTACCTTCCCACCGAAGGGGAACCTATTTATCTACTTGCACTTTCTTGCTTTCGAAATGCTAGGCTGGCAGGAGCTGGGGCCAGAGACGGCAGCTCACTCCATCACGCGGCACTCGGGTCTCGAACTGCCGAACTACTGACCTTCTGGTCTGCAGTTCAGTGTCTTAACCACTGAGCCACGGCAGCCCCTAAATTTTTCTATACCAGAAATCGCAAACCTTTATTGGCATAAGAACAGCAGCCTTAGCTCAGGGATACAGAAAAAGAAAGAGGACAGAACAGTTAATTGACCAACCAATCTGACAGAAAAATCTTCTCCTATACACGCTAGAAAGGTAGTCTGCCACTGCTTCGATGTTATCAGCCCTATTTGAGGCTAGGGTGTTCATTATCTTAGTTTCCTCAGATTTGCCCTCCAAGGATCGCAATATAGGAACAAGGTGAAAAGCACATAAATCCTGGTAAAATCTACAAGAGAAGAAGAAGAAGAAGAAGAAGAGATTGGATTTATACCCCGCCCTTCACTCACTTGGAGTCTCAGAGCGGCTTACAAACTCCTTTCCCTTCCCCTCCCCGCAACAGACACCCTGTGAGGGAGGTGGGGCTGAGAGAACCCTTTCCCAAGCTGTCCTTGAGAGAACAGCTGGTCCAGAGCTATGGCTTGGCCAAGGTCATCCAGCCAGGTGCTAGTGGAGGAGTGGGGAATCAAACCCGGATCTCCCAGATTAGAGTCCGCGCACTTAACCACGACACCAAACGTGGTCCGTGCCTTCAATCTCCTTTAGCCCACAGGGGCATAACCTATCAGAAAATGGTATTCTTAAAAAAAATCTCCCATATAGCACAGCTGAGGGGAGCACGTTGAAACGGGCCAGCGTAAACACCCTTCTAATGTGGAGATCAATCAGACGGGAAAAATACTCTACAAGCAGCCCGTGATGTTTACCACCATTATAGGATGTCCAATTTAGCGCACCCCCCTTTAGAATACTTCAGATCTAAAAAAGCTCTACACCAACTTTATAAGAATCAGCAGGAAAATGTTCTGATCAAAAGTTGGAAACCAACAATGTCTCAAGGAAACTCTGGGCCTTGAGAGCCGAGTCCATGGGAAGAAAGGAGTCAGCAAACAGCTGAGTCACAGCCGATGGCTGGTACAGTTATTTCACAATGCCTTTCTGGGAGGCCAGGCATAATCCTGAAGAGGATCGTGATGTCTGGACAGTTGTCCAAGTTGGGCCCCCGTGCAGGTCGAGGAGACCGAATCTTTAACTGCAGCCCTTACATTGGGAGAAGCCCCTGGGCCTGATGCTATGCCACCTGAGGCTATCACGGCTTTTCCACACTGGTGGGCCCCCTTCCTGCCAGCCTTTTTCACAGCCTTAGATAGGTCTGGTGTAATACCAGACGACTGGAAGAATGCCTTCTTAGTCCCTATTTTTAAAAAAGGTGATCCAGTTTGGTGTCGTGGCTAAGTGCGCGGACTCTAATCTGGGAGAACCGGGTTTGGTTCCCCACTTCTCCACTTGCACCTGATGGATGACCTTGGGCAAGCCATAGTTCTGTCCCAGCTGTTCTCTCAAGGACAGCTCTGGAAAGAGCTCTCTCAGCCCCACGTACCTCACAGCCAGGGTGCCTGTTGTGGGGAGGGGAAGGGAAAGGAGTTTGTAAGCTGCTCTGAGACTCCTTCAGGTAGTGAAGGGCGGGGTATAAATCCAATCTCTTCTTCTTCTTCATCCTCAACTCCCAAATAATTATAGACCAATCAGCCTCTTATCCATCATGGGGAAGCTATATGCCAATCATTTGGCTGATAAATTTTGGATATTAGACCAGCAAATTCTGGGACTGGAGCAAATTGGCTTTTGTCAGGGCAAATCGACCCTGGATCACTGCATAGTTCTTAGTCATTTAGTAAATAAATATAGGAAAGGGAAAGGTCTCAAATTATATGCAGCTTTCTTAAATCTTTTCTATTATATTAGTGTCAAGTATTGCCAAACGTGGGTTCACCAAAACAATACATCAAAGGGCAGGTTCACACTATGTTCAGACATTCAAACAGCACCTTGTCAGTTTCACAGTCACTAGTCCCAGGGGACTCTCGTAATTTACCCCTATCGAATATAATCTTTTTCAAGGATGGTGATATACATACAAGACATAAGGCGCAATAAATTCTCTTTGTGAGTATAAAACTCTTAATATAGCAGTCTGTTTTCTACGGTCCCGTCGGAACCCTTGCGGCAAACATAATAACTTATCTAGGAGAACGTTTCTCTCAAGTTCTATCAGGCAGCCGTCTTAAACATACATCTATTATACACAGTATCATATATTTTTCCATATCTTCCTAACACTGTGACCCTCAGTTTTTGTATTGACCTCCCAGTGGGGCCTGGAGATCTCATGGAATTGCAGCTGCTCTTCAGACAGCAGAAATAAGTTCCCCTGGAGAAAACAGTCCCTCCCTTCCCAAACCCTGATCTCCACAGGCTCCACTCCCAAATCACCAGGAATTCCCCCACACAGAGCTGGCAGCCCTGTGCATTTCCCAGCTCCACAGATGCTGCCCCCTTCCAGATGACCATGGCCCTCAACTTTCCCCCCCTTAGTCTCCCAGCCCAGTTGTCTAGAAGTCCCTCCCCTCTGAGGTCTGGCTCCCACAGCACCTCGCCACTGGAAGTGCTAATTCAACACATCTAAGACTTCTAAGTTCATGATTTAGCCACTCTCACTGAATTAGAGCCTTTTAAAAAGAATATGAGGCTATCTGGCTTAAAATAATCCAAGGGGGGTAATGTCCCCTGGGGAGAAAAGGCCACAAGGTATAGCTTGATCTCATCAGATCTTGGAAGTTAAGCTGAGTCCGTATTTGGATGGGAGACCACCAAGGAAGGCTCTGCAGAGGAGGAGGAGGAGAAGGAGAGTTGGATTTATACCCCGCCCTTCACTTGGAGTCTCGGAGCAGTTTACAGTCTCCTTCCCTTCCTCTCCCGACAACAAGACACCCTCGGAGGTAGGCGGGGCTGAGAGAGCTCTGAGAAGAACTGCTCTGGCTTCAGGTGGAGGAGTGGGGAATCAAACCTGGTTCTCCAGATTAGAGTTTGTTGCTCCTAACCACTACACCAAAGGCAATGCCCAATCGCCTCTGCTCCTCACTTTCCTTGAAAGCCCCTTTCTGGGGTCAGCATAAGTTGATGACACTCATATCAGATCTTGGAAGCTAAGCAGGATTGGTACTTGGAAGGGAGACCACCAAGGAAGGCTCTGCAGAGGAAGGCAATGGCCAACTACCTCTGTCTCTCACTTGCCTTGAAAGCCCCTTGCTGGGGTCATTGAATGTAGGAAGCTAATCAGGGTCAGTACTTGGAAGGGAGCCCACCAAGGAAGGCTCTGAAGAGGAAGGCCACGGCAGACCACCTCTGCTTCTCACTTGCCTTGGAAGGCCCTTGCTGGGGTCGCCATAAGTTGACAGCTCATACCCCCAAAATCTTATTGGTCTCCAAAGTGCTGCTGGACTCGGATCCAGCTCCTCTCCTGCATGGCTGTCCTCTCAGATTCTGGAAGAGGAGCGTTTCACCTGCAAAACGTTGGTGCTATTCTAAAGGCACAGAAGGTTGC
Organism: Lepidodactylus listeri; assembly: GCA_029233225.1. Taxonomy (NCBI): domain Eukaryota; kingdom Metazoa; phylum Chordata; class Lepidosauria; order Squamata; family Gekkonidae; genus Lepidodactylus; species Lepidodactylus listeri. The sequence goes on from JARCFY010000003.1 coordinate 154,966,694, forward strand.
GAGCTCCTTGGGGCAGGGACTTCCCAAGGTTACTCTGCAAAGAGTCACGTGTCACTGGTAGCAACAAAGTCCTGTGGCGTCCTAGAGGCTACGTTGCCAACTCCTGGTTGGGAAATCCCTAAAAATTTGACGGGTGAAGCCTTGGGAGGGCGTGGTTTAGGGGAGGGGAGGGACCTCAGCAGGGTATAAATGCCACAGAGTCCACCCTCCAAAGCAGCCATTTTCTCCAGGGGAGCTGATCTCTGTAGTCCAGAGGTGGGCAAATTGCGGCCTGGGGGCCACATGCGGCCCGCCACAGAGTTTTTTGCGGCCTGCCAAGACAGTTGGCCACTGTCAGCACCTGAGGAGCTGCAGCTTGAACTTATTTACATGCAGTCAGATCACACTGTGAAAGAAATGTTTAATGCTGTGACATTGGTTGACTTTTACAAATCTTTGTCTGCTGAAAAATTTCCATCTATGAAGAAATTTGCTGGGAAAATGTTCTCTATATTTGGATCTGCATATATCTGTGAGCAAAGTTTTTCTGGCATGAAGATCAACAAGAGTAAATATAGATATTAACAGACATTTGACAGACATTAACTTGCAGGCTGTGATGAGAATCTCAACAAGCAATCTCACTCCTGATTTCACAGAAATTGTAGAAAAGTGTGATAGGGTACATTTGTCTCATTAAACTGATTCTAAAATTAAATGTACTTGCAGCTATAGGTGATATGAAATTAGCACAATAAATAAATTGAATAAAACTACCACTATTTTATTTAATTTATATTTATGGATTTTTATGATACAATTTATACCTTTTCCGAAATGCAAAGTTCACTAATGAATGCAATCATTTTAAAAGGTGCGGCCCTCCGCTAACCTCCGCTCCCACAAAGTGGCCCCCGAGCCAAAACAGTTGCCCACCCCTGCTGTAGTCTGAAGTTCAGTTGTAATCCCAGGAGATCTCCAGGCCCCATCTGGAGACTGGCAACCCTAGCTATCACACTGATTGGGCCTCAGTGTTTATGGATTAGCACCTACTTCGTCAGATGCATGAAGGGTCACAGTCAGCTGGCAGCTCTGTGTGTGAGGATAGATAGAGATATAGACACACAAACACACAGGTACAACCAGAAGGGAGGGAGGCATCATCCCCAAATGAGTCTGGAAGCCCAAATGCTCTTGGAGACACTGATGTGTGATTGTCGATGCAATAAGAAGTTGTTCCAGGCAAAGCGATCCCATCACCATGTGTGAGTGTGTGGGGGGGGGGGCTGCTGCCAAGTGAGTCATTTACAGAAACAATTAGAGAGAGATAATCACTTTGCAGAGTAAACTAACCAGCCCAGTCCCTATTGATCCCTGGGCGGAGAGTGTCAGATCTAGACACGTGAATGGTTTCACATGGAGAGGAGGAGGAGGAAGAAGAAGAAGAAGAAGAAGAAGAGATTGGATTTATACCCCGCCCTCCACTCCCCAAGGGAGTCTCAGAGTGGCTTACAAACTCCTTTTCCCTTCCCCTCCCCACAACAGACACCCTGTGAGGTGGGTGGGGCTGAGAGAGCTCTTTCCCAAGCTGTCCTTGAGAGAACAGCTGGTACAGAGCTATGGCTTGCCCAAGGTCGTCCAGCCAGGTGCAAGTGGGGGAGTGGGGAATCAAACCCGGTTGTCCCAGATTAGAGTCCGCGCACTTAACCACTACACCAAACTGGCTCTCTCTAATTGTTAGAGAGAAGAAGAAGAGGAGGAAGAGGAGGAGATTGGATTTATACCCCGCCGTTCACTGCCCGAAGGAATCGCAGAGTGGTTTATAAATTCTTTTCCCTCCCCCTCCCCACAACAGGCCCCCTGTGAGCAATGTTCCTTCTAAGCTGTGGAGTCTTGTGAGCAAAAATGCAACTTTGTGAGCAACTGGCATTAAAGTTGTGGGCGAGCCATTTGGCTACTGCATAAGTTGGTTTCCTCTGGGGCCATCCTTCCTGAGCAAAGACAAAAATGCTTGAGCCGGAGGCTAAAAAACGGTGAGCTAGCTCACACTAACTCAGAGGGAACACTGCCTGTGAGGTAGGTGGGGCTGAGAGAGCTCTGAGAGAACTGCTCCTGAGAGAACAGCTCTGAGAGAACTTGTGACTGAACCAAGGTCACACCAGCAGCTGCATGTGGAGGAGTGGGGGAATCAAACCCTGTTCTCCCGGACTAGAGTCCGTGCTCTTAGCCACTACACCCAACTGGCCCTCTGATGGCTTCACATGGAGACACACATGATGCTGTTCTTACTCTGAATCAGACTTCTGGCCCATCAAGGCCAATAGCGTCTACTCAGATGGGCAGGCACTCTCCAGGTTCTCAGGCGGAGGTCTTTCCCATCACCTCCTGCCTGGTCTTTTTAAACTGGAGATTCCGGGGATTGAACCTGGGACCTTCTGCATCCCAGGCAGAGGCTCTGCCACTGAGCCACAGCCCCTCCCCAGAATGCTTTAGTAACGTATAAGCAGGGGTCCATTGGAGCGGGAGCGCACAGGAACGCAGCTCCGGGAGTGAGGAGCCCAGGGGGCGGGCACATGACCAAGCCCCGCCCCCTCCTCGGCTTCCCCGAGCAGTGCAGAGGCGCAGTGCCCCGGGGAAAGCCCTGCTAGGGTCTTTATTGTTTTTAATGTTTTGTTTTAATATTGATAATTTTATCATCGTTCCTTTTATGACTGCGTGCTGGTTTTCCAGAGACTTGCTCAAGGTGGCATATAAATTTTCTAAGTATACCATTTTTTATCGGGGCACATGGCACATAAGTACTGGAGAAATTTCACCAACCCTTCAGCAGCTTCCACCCCATCAGTTTGGTGTCGTGGTCAGGAGTTGGACTCTAATCTGGGAGAACCGGGTTTGATTCCCCACTCCTCCACATGCAGCTGCTGGTGTGACCTTGGGCCAGTCACAACTTCTCTCAGAGCTGTTCTCTCATGAGCAGTTCTCAAAAGACCTCTCTCAGCCCCACCTACCTCACAGGGTGTCTTGTTGTGGGGAGGGGAAAGGGAAGGGATGGGTGGTGCACATGTCCTGGGTATCTCAAGTCTACTTGAAACCTGGTGGTTTCAAGGGAGCAGGAAGAGAATGAGGGTGTGTTCTTTACGCTTCTTTTTATTGCCCAAAGTATTGGATGGGGAAGGGAATGGAGGAAGAGCAGGTCAGTTTCACTCACCTGTGGAGTGGAGCCTGAGGGGTGGGTGTTGCCTTCTGACACACTTCCGGCATGTTAGGGGGTGTGGCATATGCAAATGAGCTATGCAAATGAGCTATGCTAATGAGCTCCTGCACCTCTTTTTCTACGAAATGACCCCTGCGTATAAGTAATAGCGCTACTAGTAGTAGTAGCACCACTTCTGGTAGTAGTACTACTACCAGTAGGGCTTCCCCCCCTCTCACATGCCCTTCCCAACCTGTTGTACGGGACAGCAGTGTGGCCGGCAAAGGAAGATTATTTTATTGCCATCTCGATTGGTTTCAATCTCTGGTTTTATTTTTAGAAATCTTAACTATATATTAATCGTATTTTAAATGCCTGCAGTGTTGCAAATTGCCCATAGCCTGCTCGCAGGGTGGGATGACGATGATGATGATGCTGAAGAAGAAGAAGACGACGACGACAACGGAGCAAAGTTGGTAAAAAGGAGCTTTCCTGACAGAGTGGGCCTGGTCTCCCATTTGTGCCCTGCCTGCTTCTTGACCAGGAACCGGGCTCTCCAAGTGGGCTGTTTTCCAAGCCCGTCTCCTGATGAATGGCTAATCCGAGCATTCATGAGAGCATTTCAGCAGGCTGTTAAAGTGTCACCAGCTCCCGGCAGCTCAGAGTTACGGCCCGCCAGTCCTGGCACCCCTCCTAGGCAGCCAAGGCTAAAGCTGAGAGAAGGGAGAGGGGGAGCTGCACCCCGTTTGGACCCTGGGGATATAAGCGGAACCCGGTTTCAACATACGAGGTTGCCAACCTCCGGGTGGGGCCTGGAGATGTCCCGGAATTATACCTAGTCTCCAGGCAACGGAGATCAGTCCTTTGTGAGCTCCTGGCATTTAAAGTTGTGAGTGAGCGATTTGGTTGCTGCATAAAGTAGTCTGCTCTGGAGCTGTCCTTCCTGAGCTAAGACAAAAATGTGTGAGCCGGAGGCTAACAAACTGAGAGCTAGCTCACACTAATTTAGCTTAGAGGGAACACTGGTCTCCGTGGTCTGGAAATCAGTTGCAATGTCAGGAAATCACCAGGCCCTACCTGGAGGTTGGCAACCCTACTCCAAATGAATCTCCACTAGCTGTTATTTCCCCCATTCTTAAAAGACTCAGCAGCACATGAAAATTACCCCTTTCTATGCCCAGGAAAGGTAAATGCATCTCCCCTAACTGGTAGAGAGGGGAACGGACGATGGATGAATATATGCCAGCTGGATCTGACCCGAGGCCCACAAAACCCAGGACTACTGGCCCGGTCAGATGCCAGGCAGAACATGGCGGGGGGGACACTTCTGGTGCCTCCCTATAAGTCTGAGCGGGCCTGTTCTGTCACATCCCCCAACATCTGCTCTTAACAGGTAGACTGCTTCTCAACATGGAGGTTCCATTCTTAATGACCACGCTTTCGAGCTGTTGCTAGGCCTGCAAAATCTTTCATAAGAACATAAGAGAAGCCAAGGTTGGATCATGCCAATGGCCCATACAGTCCAACACTCTGGGTCACACTGGGGCCAAAAACACCAGGTGCCCTCAGGAGGTCCAGCAGTGGGGCCAGGACACTAGAAGCCCTCCCACTGTTGCCCCCCCTCCAAACACCAAGAATACAGAGCATCGCTTGCCCCAGACTGAGAGTTCCTATCTATACCTTGTGGCTCATACCCACTGATGGACCTCTGCTCCAGATGTTTATCCAGTTCCCTCTTGAAGCTCCCCATGCTTGTAGCCTCACACAGATGAGAAACGTTCGCCTGCTGGATTTCTGCCTAGCGTCTAGCTGCTGAACGCAAAGGGGCAGCCTCTTCCCTAATACTCTCCTTGGCCCACTTCCACAACAGAACCACGGCCGCCGCCTTTTGATTCATTCTCCCCTGTCATCTGTTAGTCAATTCCTAGGCACGAGGCTTACCGGCATTAGCCCTGGCGGAGCTCCTAGGCCAGCAACAGCTGTCTGTCAGGCAGCAATCCAGAGGCGAAGCCTTCCCCCACGACTCCAAACCACACACAAATTTCTGCAAATTTCTGCTTTCCCACCAAGGATGAAAGAAGATTTCTAGTAGATCAGGCCAAGATAGAATCCTAGAATTACAGAGTTGGAAGGGGCCAGACAGGCCATCTAGTCCCACCCCTTGCTCAGTGTGGGATCAGCCTAGAGCATCCCTGACAAGGGTTTGTCCAGCCGCCGCTTAAAGATTGCCAGGGAGGGGGAGCTCGCCACCTCCCCCGGCAGCCCCTTCCACTGTTGCACCAACTCTGACTGTCAAAAGGGTTTCCCCCAAGATCCCTTCCCGCCCTTAGTTTCAACCCATTCTTGCCAGCCCTCTCCTCGGCTGCCAACAGGAACAGCTCCCTGCCCTCCTCCTCTAACGTATGTACAGCACACACCGGGGAGCCTGTTTGGTGTAGTGGTTAAGTGCGCAGACTTTAATCTGGGAGAGCCTGGTTTGATTCCCCACTCCTCCACTTGCAGCTGCTGGATGGCCTTGGGCAAGCCATAGCTCTGGACCAGCTGCTCTCTCAAGGACAGCTTGGGAAAGAGCTCTCTCAGCCCCACCTACCTCACAGGGTGTCTGTTGTGGGGAGGGGAAGGGAAAGGAGTTTGTAAGCCGCTCTGAGACTCCCTTGGGGAGTGAAGGGCAGGGTATACATCCAATCTCTTCTTCTTCTCCTCCTCTTCTTTGTTCAAGCTCGCCATCATGTCTTTAAACTACTGGATTTTATAGATCTTATACTGTGTTGTTATGCATAAATTTTATTTGTATACTCTTTTGTTGTGTCCAGCTCTGAGCCTGCTTGTGGGGGAGGGTAGAATATAAATCATACAAAATCAATCAATCAATCAGTCAGTCAAATACTTCTACTGCAAACCAACAAATCTACCCTCAGGAGGAGGAGGAAGAGAGATTGGATTTATACCCCGCCCTTCACTCGGAGTCTCAGAGCAGTTTACAACCTCCTTTCCCTTCCCCTCCCCACAACAGACTCCCTGGGAGGTAGGTGGGGCCGAGAGAGCTCTTTCCAGGACTGCTCTGGGGAGAACAGCTTCAGGGGAACTTGTGACTAGCCCAAGGTCACACCAGCAGTTGCGTGTGGAGGAGTGGGGAATCCGACCCAGCTCTCCCAGATTACAGCCTGCGTTCTTAACTGCTCCACCCCACCGGCTCTCGAAACACGTCATAGGATGTGACTTTTGTCTAGGCTGACCGCAAGAGATCCATTCTTTCAGCTGTGTCTGAGAACTCTCCTCCGTATTTAGTTTTAATTTATTTACTTTTGTTTATAGCCCGCTTTTCTCCCCAGTGGGGTCCCAAAGCAGCTCAGACTGTTCTCCTCGCCTCTGTTTTAGCCTCACAACAACCCTGTGAGGTATGTTCGGCTGAGAGCAGGTGACTGGTCCAAGGTAACCTAGCGAGCTTCCAGGGGAAAATGGGAATTCGAACCTGAGTCACCAACATCCTAATCTAGCTCTCTAAGTCAGGGGTGGGCAATTGTTTTGGCTCGGGGGCCACTTTGTGGGAGTGGAGGTTAGTGGAGGGCCGCACCTTTTAAAATGATTGCATTCATTAGTTAACTTTGCATTTCAGAAAAGGTATAAATTGTATCATAAAAATCAATAAATATAAGTTAAATAAAATAGTGGTAGTTTTATTTAATTTATTTATTGTGCTAATTTCATACCATCTATAGCTGCAAGCACATTTAATTTTAGAATCAGTTTAATGAGACAAATGTACCCTATCACACTTTTCTACAATTTTTTTCAAATCAGATTGCTTGCTGAGATTCTCATCACAGCCTGCAAGGTAATGTCTGTCAAAGAGCTTCTATATTTACTCTTGTTGATCTTCATGCCAGAAAAACTTTGCTCACAAATATGTGTAGACCCAAATATAGAGAACATTTTCCCAGCAAATTTCTTCATACATGGAAATTTTTTCAGCAAAGATTTGTAAAAGTCCACTAATGTCACAGCATTAAACATTTCTTTCACGGTGTGATCTGACTGCATGTCAATAAGTTCAAGCTGCAGCTCCTCAGGTGCTGTATCAATATCAGCAGTGATGGGATAAGAGAGCAAATTGAATTTAGGCTCAGTTTTCTTGAAGTCCTGAAATCTTCTTGGCGGGCCACAAAAAACTCTGTGGCGGGCCGCATGTGGCCCCCGGGCTGCAATTTGCCCACCCCTGCTCTAAGCCATTACTCCATGCTGACAGATCAAGATGGGTAGCCATGTTAGTCTGTCTGTAGCAGTAGAAAAGAGCAAGGGTCCCGGAGTGCCTTCAAGACTAACTAAACTTCCCTGTCACAAATTTTGTTAGTCTTTAAAGTGCTCCTATAGACTGGACTCTCGCTCTTTTCTACTACGCCGTGCTGGCTCTGTTTTTGACTCGCTGGCCTATCTCACTGGTCAGCAGTGCAGATTTCTCAACTGCCGTGAACGATCCAGGCCTCCAGAGGCACATCAGGTCCTCACCTGGCCGTTTCAGGGTTTTTGAAAATTGGACAAAGTCCCCGCTTTCTGTATATCCGGGGAGCACTGTTCCCTCTAAGCTGAGTTAGGGTGAGCTAGCTCACAGTTTTTAGCCTCCGGCTCACATATTTTTGTCTTAGTTCAGGAAGGAGGGCTCCAGAGCAAACGAATGTATGCAGTGGCCAAATCGCTGGCTCACAACTTTAATGCCAGGGGCTCACACAGTAGAGTTTTTGCTCACAAGACTCCACGGCTTAGAGGGAGTGTTGCCAGGGAGTGCTCTGAGCACGTGGCTATCCCCCCCCTGACATTTGATGGGCCTCGTCTCCCCCCCACTTTCATCATCTGCACAGGGACCAGCTGATTGACTCTTGCAGGCCGCTGTTTTATCCATGTTTTATAACAGAGATATAGTTTTTGTAATGACTTTTATAATCAGGGGTCATTTCGTAGAAAAAGAGGTGCAGGAGCTCATTAGCATAACGCATTAGCATAACTTCTTTTCATCTGCTACAACACCTGACATCATCAGAAGTATGTCAGAAGGCAAGAGAGAGAGGAAAGGAAGGAAGGAAGGAAGGAAGGAAGGAAGGAAGGAAGGAAGGAAGGAAGGAAGGAAGGAAGGAAGGAAGGAAGGAAGGAAGGAAGGAAGGAAGGAAGGAAGGAAGAAAGAAAGAAAGAAAGAAAGAAAGAAAGAAAGAAAGAAAGAAAGAAAGAAAGAGCTGGCAGAGAGGGGACAGCTACTAATCCAAGCCTCAGAAATACCACTATTCTGGGAGGATAGGTTCAGTGGTGGCTGAAGCCTTCAGAAGGCTGGTCGGAGGAACAAGGGCCTTTCCAGGGGACGGGGTCGTTTTGCTGCAGCCATGACACAAGCAGGCATTCCCCCACGGGGGGGGGGGGGGGGGTTTGGCACCAACTCCCGGAGCTGCGCTCCCCCGAGCTCCTGCTCGAAAGGACCCCTGTTTATAATACCCCGCCCTTCACTCGGAGTCTCAGAGCAGCTTACAATCTCCTTTTCCTTCCTCTCCCCACAACAGAGACCCTGTGAGATAGGTGGGGCTGAGAGAGCTCTGAGAGTACTGCTCTTGAGAGGACAGCTCTGAGAGAACTTGGGACTGACCCAGGGTTACACCAGCTGGCTTCATGTGGAGGCGTGGGGAATCGAACCTGGTTCTTCAGATCAGAGTCCACTGCTCTTAACCACCGCACCAAACTGGCTCTCTGAAGCCCACCAAGCAGGGCAGAAAGCCCCCACCTGCAGCAACAGGCATTTAAAGGTATCCTGTCTCTATGCACATGGACTGTAGAAGCATAGAAACAGAGCTGGAAGGGACCTCCAGGGTCATCTAGTCCAGCCCTCTGTACAATGCAGGAAATTCACAACTACCTCCCTCTGTCACTCCCCCAGTGACCCCTGCTCTGTTCACAGCAGAAGGCAAAAAACCTCCAGGATCCCTAGGCCAATATGGCCTGGAGGAAAATTCCATCCTGACCCTAAAATGGCAGTCGGGGATTACCTGGAGCATGTAAGAAAGAGGAGAGCACTGGCTCATCTCCTCCTGCCCTCTCTCTCACGATCTGCCTAAATTCACAGAATCCGCATTGCGGTCAGATGGCCATCGAGCCTCTGCTTACAAACCTCCAAAGGAGAGCCCCCCCCCCCCCGAGGAAGCTGTTCCCCTGAGGAACTGCCCTAACTTTCAGCAACTTCTTAGCAAAAAACTCTTTTGATTTAATTTCAGGACCCACTGATGGATCAGAACACTCAATGAACCGGTGGAGTTCACTGCCACACCACAGCTGGTGGCCACGAGCGTGGATGGCTTTCAGACGATTAGGCCAGTTCGTGGAGGAGGGGAGGGCTATCAGTGGCTGTTTGGTGGTAGCTAAATGGAACTTCCATGTTCAGAGGCAGTCTACCTTGGACTTACAGCCCTGGGGTGAAAAAAGCAGTAGGCTTGGGTTAGCTGCTGTGGGATCACATGCTAGTCTTTGCTCTGATTCAGGGCTCATGATCCACTCCTTCACAACAAGGAAAGAAGGGAAAGAGTCCGCCGGCTTTCTCTACTACGGCTTCAGTTTTTACGATCCATCATCCCTTTCCTGACGAAGCCGCAAATGCAAACGTTTTCCCGCTCTCTGGCAGCTTGATTGCAATTTTGGGAAACGGCTGACAGGCGCTACGCCATAAAGGCAGGGCTTGAATGAAGAGGCTTCTTGAAATATTGATCGGGAATGAGGGTGGGGGTCATAATGCATTTTGCGGAAAATATATTTCTGGGGGGGGGGGGGGAGCGTGCGCTGTCACCTACGGAGTTCATTCCGATGCCAACCTCGAGGGCTTGCCAGGATGGCTCTTGGCCTCATCTGGGAGAGACTGATGATCAGGGTTTTGGGCCCTGTGCCCACAGGATACGTCCCCTGTCTTTCTACTTGGATTTAAAAAATCTTCTCTGGGTTTCGCATAGACAGCTTTAAGTGGGGATTGGATCAGGCAGTTGGTTCCCTTCCTTGAACAACTTGGCAACAGTGGCCCATGCGATGGTCACCTCGAGATTAGACTACTGTAATGCTCTCTACATGGCGCTGCCCTTGTCCCAAATCTGGAAGCTGCAGCTGGTGCAAAAGGCTGTGGCAAGGCTGTCAGTGGGTCTCGCTATGTGGGAGCACATCCAGCTTGTGCTGAAAGCATTGTACTGGCTGCCGATAGCATACTGGATCCTCTTCAAGGTGCTGGTTTTGACCTTTTTATGGTCAGGGTCTGACATACTTGAGGGACCGCCTTTCCCCATATGTTTCCCAGAGAGCACTGTGTTCAGGGCCCCAAAACCGGCTGGCCCTTCCAGGCCCCAAAGACATCAGGCTGGCGATAACCAGGGCCAGGGCCTTCTCGGTGGTGGCTCCGCACTAGTGGAATGAGCTTCCGGAGGAGATCAGGGCCCCGCAGGACCTTTTACAGTTTCACAGGGCCTACAAGACGGAGCTCTTCCACCAGATTAGGAGCCACCTCAAACACCGAGGAATGACCCTGTGCCCTGGCTCTACCACCTCCAGCCTGGCTTGCTGCGCAAATTAGCCAATCAAACTGAGCTGACACAAGAAGACCATCAGGACTGTCACCTAAGTAGTCATATCGCTTAATCTAGAAATCTCTGATCTTGCATTTTATCTGAGTACTGTTTCGGCACTTTAGGAAAACAGATAACTGACTTGTTTATGGCTGTTTTTATGAATGATTTTAATTGTATTTATATATATATATTTTTATGTAAGCCACCCTGAGCCTGCCCTAGCAGGGAGGACAGGGTATAAATTGAATGAATGAATGAATGAATGAATGAATGAATGAATGAATGAATGAATGATAAACATATGGAGTAGAGGTCCATCAGTGATTCTTAGCCTCAAGGTCTAGATGGAACACTCTTGTCTGGGGCAGTGATGCTCTGTCTTCTTGGTGCTTGTGGGGGGGCAGTGGGAGGGCTTCTGGAGTTCTGGCCCCACTGGTGGACCTCCTGATGGCCCCTCGGTTTTGGCCACCATGTGACACAGAGTGTTGGACTGGATGGGCCACTGGCCTGATCCAACATGGCTTCTCTTATGTTCTTATGTCTGGGGCAAATGATGCTCTGTCTTCTTGGTGCTTGGGGGCGGGGTGACAGTGGGAGGGCTTCTGGAGTTCTGGCCCCACTGGTGGACCTCCTGATGGCCCCTAGCAAGACTAGCTACAGAAAGCTTGTGCTGGGAGGTGGGGGGGGGGGAAGTGCAATCCCATGCAGAAATACTCTAGTCCAAACCAATGCTCCCTCTAAGCTGTGGAGTCTCATGGGCAAAAATTCTACTTTGCGAGCTACTGGCATTAAAGTTGTGAGCGAGCCATTTGGCTACTGCATCAATCAGTTTGCTGTGGAGCCTTCCTTCCTGAGCTGAGACAAAAATGCGTGAGCCGGAGGCTAGAAAACGGAGCTGGCTCATACTAACTCAGCTTAGAGGGAACACTGGTCCAAACCCATGGATATCATACTGAAATAACTCTGCAAAAGATTCCTTTGTTAATAGTACTGGAGGGGAGAGACTGCAAGTCCCTGTGAAATGTTGCAGACCTAAAAATGCGAGGTCTGTTGTGAGCTGCAAAGCAAGGGAGACAGGAGTACAAATTCTGCGTCCGGTAATTCTCTGTACGGTCCTATCCACGGTTACTGCAGTATAACCCCATTGAAATCGATGGGCTGAGACTGGAGTAACAGCACAGAACTGCATGGTATTGTGATCAGCCGAGGACTAACAGCAGGACCTGCCGATTAACTGTAAAATGAACACTCTGCTTTTCTTATTTAGTGGCCTAGAGAAGCTTGCATTTTAAAAAAAAAAACTAATAATTCATACAGACGCACACTATAACATCAGAACTATTATTTATTTAAATTTCTTTCCAGCCACCCTCTCGACTCAACGAGCTCCCGGCAGCGTACCATATCTCATGCTCGGTGTAATCCTAAAGAGATCTGTGCCCTTCGAAACCCACCGAATGCAGTGCACTTGGAAGGTTCTAGCTCCAATCAGGATTGCACCTTAAGGCAATCTTTTTAAAAAAAGAATATCGGATATCCCTGGCGTTAACAACGCACCCTGAGTTCTTATAACGGCATTACAGACTGAAATAACTTGAAGCAGGGGCTACAGAATAAATCACTTGGAGGGGGGGAAACCAAGAAAATGGTGATTAATCAGTAGCGGCACACAAAAAGGGCCAAAAGCACACAGAGAGAGGGTGTTATCGAAGGCCTAGCAGGGCTCACCTAAAGCAAAAGCTGATAAGAAGTAGAGGATCCGTCCATGTTATTCTCCGACCGCTTTGCTCAAAGCGGCCCTCTGTGCTGTGCCCAGAAATACCCCTCCTTCTCACCAAAGGAGCCCCTTGTACTCAACCAAACTCTCCCCAAGTCCTCCTTCCAGAGGTTCTCCCTGTACACGGCTTCGTTTTCTGCTCAAGACAAGAGACTCAGGGCTCCCTGCTCATCCTCTCTTCATCCTCCCTGGCCTGCTTGTGAACTTTCCCCAGGGCTGGCCATCCCTGAAGACAGGAGAACGGACTCATGGGCCCTTGCGCTGACCGGCTGGACAGTTCTGACCCCCGAGCCTCACCTGTGCCTGGAGCAAGCCATCAGAGTTTAAACAGCTCTGTCTGAAGAATACCAAATCTCATTTTAGTCCCCCCCAGTTTGTCAAGAGGGGTGCCATCCAGACTGGGAGCCCCGCTGTCTCCACGCTTGGATCCCCTTCCCTTCTTTTGGTGAAGACCCCGGGGAAACTTTGGCGTGAGCGGGCCCGGCAGAAGCTACCCAAAGCCCAAGAGAGTAGAGGGCAACCTGCCCCCCCCCCCCCCAGTCCCACTGCTAAGCCGGTGACGGCCTCTCTCCCCAGCTGAGACAAACGTGGAATTACTGACGTATCTCAAGACCAGAATTTAGACTTGCAATAAAAATAGCAACAGACGCGGCCGGTTAACTGCCACCGCTGCCGGCCAGACACCCTCCCCGCACACTCACACACACACAGACACACCGCCAGTCATAGACTGGGGAAGGGAGAGGAAACGGCAACTTCGCCTGTCTCAAACAAAGCCCTTTCTTGGAAGGGGGGGGGGGGGACAGTTAGGATGGGAAGATAGGGCGAGGGTGGGGGGAGCACTTACTTCGCAGGATCCCGAAGAGACAGACACAGACCAGAAGAGCCATCGAGGCGGGGGGTCGCTTCATTTCCCGCTCAAGCCGAGAGAATCATCCTCTTTCCCCCGCCCCCCCCCCCACCGCCCCACTTCGAGGTGGGAGGGCCTGGGAGGAGGTCCCGATTCAGGCGTCAGGGGCTTCTTCGCCTCCCAGGCGTCGATGGAGGCTGCGGAGGGGGAAGGCTCATCCGAGACGGGAGAGGGGAATTGGTGGTTGTTGGGGGGGGGGCGCAACAGCTGGAATCCCACGCTCCCCCCCTCCGGGCGGTTCTTTCCTCGCGGCTGCTGTCCGTGGTGCTGAAATCCAAGCCGGCCGCCTTCTCGCTCGCTCCCCCCCCGCCCGGCTCTCCTGCGCTGTCCCTGGTGCTGAAATGCCTCCCGCGCTCTCAGCGACGCCGGAGAGCCATGCGCAAAGCAGGGGACCCCCCCCCTCCCTCCCCTGCTCCCCACCCACCCACCCACCCGCACCGACACACGCACACCCACTCGCGCCCCGGCCAGGGGGCAGAGGTTAGGGGACTAAGCAAGATGGCACAGGCAGGCGGAGGCCCCGGGAGAGGAGGGGAGGCTCCTAGCTCTCCTCTCCGGCATTGCCTCCTCCTCCTCCCCTTGACGCAGCAGCGACCACCACCAGCACCCCTTAGGGCCAGCGACGCATCCTCCGACCGCGCGCCGACCGAGGTCCGCCGGGACCCATCCGGAGTCAGCTAAAGCGCATGGCGGCGGCGGAGGAAGGGAATGCCTTCTCCCACTGTCCCGGCGTGGGGGAGGTGGGGGGGGGGGGGGTCAGGGCAAGCAGCCGGCAGGCTGAAGAGTGGGAATGCCCAGAGCAGAGGAGACGGCGGCTCCCGCACGCAGCAGCATCACCGCACTCTCATTACGAGGCTGACATCTGATGTGCAGGGAACGGAAGGGGGGGGGGGGAGCACGTGGGCCAGAGGGCTCGCAATGTGTGTATCTGTGGGGGAGCAGAGATCTGCGAGGAGGGCGGGGAGAGAGAGAGAGACGCTCCGCAGGGGTACAACCACAATGGATGTGTACATTCAGACGGGGAAGGGGTGGGCTTCTCTCCTGGCGGGTGAGGACAGGGAATTGTCTGAGGATGTGCCAGGGGCGGGGGAGAGAGAAAGCTTCCATCGTCCCTGCTAAATGTGTGGTTTTTGTGCGTGTAGACATGCATGGGAGAGAGGGGGAAGCGCTGGGGAGGAGGAATGCACGGGTGCGCACCAGCGTTCCCTCTGAGCTGAGTCGGTGTGAGCTAGCTCACCGTTTTTTAGCTTCGCTCAGGAAGGAAGGCTCCAGAGCAAACTGATTTATGCAGCAGCCCAATCGCTCGCTAACAAGTGTAATGCCAATAGATTTTTTTTGCTCACAGGACCCCACAGCCTAGAGGGAGCATTGGTGTGCACCTATGCTTCACCGGCATGCACACTTCAGGCCCGTAGCCAGGATTTCTTTTGTTTGCAGGGGGGCATTTCAATTTTTATTAAGGGGGCAGTTTAATTGCAGCTAAATTAATCTGAATGCCTGTCTTTAAAGGGGGAGGCTCTGAGCCTATGCCTATCCCTTCCTTTCAAGGGGCACGGCAGCGAGCGCATTAGTTCCTAGGGGGAAAAACAGCTCAGAGGGTGTTTAGTTGCCTCCAGAAGGCATTTAAATGCCTTCTGAGTTCCCTTCCAAAGGGCAAGAAAGCTTAGAAGGGCGCTCAAGATTGGCACCTTCAATACATCTCCAACAACCCCCTTTTTGCTAGCCCAGTCCTGCTGTAGACCACTCAGGTCACAGGGAGTCTTTCCAAAGCATTCCCATGAGCCTTTGGGAAACATGCAAAGATAAGATTTCTGGCATGGCTGTTTGTGGGTTTTAATTAAGGGGTGGGCCCCCGAAATGCCCCACCGTAGCTACGGACCTGAGCACCTTAGAGCCTAACAAGATTTCGGGGGGCATGATCTTTTGAGAGCCAAAACTCCGTTCATCAGATATCAGATCTTGACAAAGAGAGCTTTGACTCTCAGAAGCTGATATCTCCAGAAATCGTGAGGATCTCTAAGGTGCTACTGGACTTGAATCTAGCAGTTCTCCTGCAGAAAAATGCAGCTGCTTTCTGGAAGTGATTAGTAGTGCAGATGCGAATAGTAATGTCCTGAACTGGATGGTCCAGGCGAGCCCGATCTCACCAGTTCTTGGAAGCTAAGCAGGGTCATCCGGGCTGTGGTGCTGGAGGAGGCTCCTGTGCATTCCTTGGACAGCAAAGGTGACAAACAAGAAAGTTGTTAGTTGTTCAGTGTCAGAGTCTGTTTCATTCAGCCTCTGCCATTTGTTGTTGCTATCTGGAGTCTCCATCTGCAATTAACGGTTTGCCTTGAGGTTTATAGCCTGCCTCGCTTAATGTTTCTTTCTCTCCCCGGGAGGGTGGCTTCCTACATTCCATCGCGTCATAAACCAGCCCAGCTATCTTGTATTGTCACCTCCCTTTCCCCTCTCCGGATACTTGAGTGTTTTATCTGCTTTTGTAACCTTGGAGAACTGTGGTACTGTTATTCTTACCAGGTGTCTGGCCTGCAATCTACACTCAGAGGTCACTAGGGAACATGGGGGGAATTTTAGTGCTTTAGCGCCCTTTTGGTGGGAACCAAACGGCTCAGAGAATTTCACGCTTTTTTGTATCCATTCCTATTGGCCCTTTGCCTGCTTGTACCTGAAGGTGGGGGGTATATTAATCCTTGCTGTCTGTAACCAAGTATCTCTAACAAACATGAAGTACCTGAACCATCATTAAGAATAAAGGAACTTTGCTTCATCAAAGGTCTGGCTTATTGGTTAGTTTCAGAAGTCTCACATTCAGTCGCAGAGTTGAGTCCGACTCTTTGCAACCCCATGAACCACATCACACCAGGCCTTCCTGTCTTCCGTCGTGCTCCGGTGTTTGCTCAATTTCACGTTCGTTGCGTCAATAACACCGTCCAACCATCTCACCCTTTGCTGTCCCCTTCTTCTGTGACCTTCTGTCTTTCCCAGCATCTTCTCCAGGGGGTGCTCCCTTCTCATTGGGTGGCCATGGCATTTGAGCTTCAGCAAGTGCCGGAGCGCATAAAGCCGGACATGCCACTGGAAGGAAAAATCACACAACTGCGGCTGACTTATTTCAGCCATGTCATGCGGAAGAACTCACTAGAAAAAGCAATTATGCTTGGACTGGTTAGCGGCAAAAGGGAACCGAGCTGCCAAAGAACACGGTAGCTAGATGCCATAAAAGCTGACACCAGCCTGAGCATGGAACGACTAAAAGTACAAGACTGGAAAATGTAGAATCACCAAGAGTCAGACACGACCGAAGGACTAACGACAACAAGCAGGGTCAGCCCTGGTTAGCATTTGGATGGGCGACCACCCAGGGTCACTGCACAGAGGCAGGCAAATGACAAACCACTGCTGAACATCTCTTGCCTTAAAAACTATTTGGGGTTACCATAAGTCGGCTATGACTTGATGGCACTTCCCACAACCGCCACAACCAATGCAGATACAGGTTGATTTAAATGTGCTGGGAACACCGCATTAAATGTGGAAGAAGAAGGAGGAGGAGGAGACTGGATTTATACCCCGCCCTTCACTACCTGAAGGA
The DNA here is from genome assembly GCA_029233225.1 of Lepidodactylus listeri. NCBI lineage: Eukaryota > Metazoa > Chordata > Lepidosauria > Squamata > Gekkonidae > Lepidodactylus > Lepidodactylus listeri. The sequence goes on from JARCFY010000003.1 coordinate 154,983,725, forward strand.
GTCTCAGAGCGGCTTACAAACTCCTTTCCCTTCCCCTCCCCACAACTGAGATACCCTGTGAGGTAGGCGGGGCTGAGGGAGCTCTGAGACAACTGTCCTTGAGAGAACAGCTCTGAGAGAACTATGGCTTGCCCAAGGTCATCCAGCAGGTGCAAGTGGAGGAGTGGGGAATCAAACCCGGCTCTCCCAGATTAGAGTCTGCACTTAACCACTACACCAGACAGACTGCTTGGAAACACCCATGCATACTTGTATAGTGGGAGCACATAGCCAGACAGGGGTTCTGTGTGCTGACCTTCCACAGAGCAGCAAGCAGTCTGCAGTTCTGGGGCTTGACTCCTCAGCCCCTGACTGTGTTGTGTGACAGTGTGTTTGGATTTTCATCCACGCTATTATTTATTTACTTTTTTTTACCCCATTTCTACCCCGCCTTCCCCCCCAACAGAAACCTGTAGCAGCTTATGTCACTTTTATCTCCTCCATTTTATCCTCACAACAACAATCCTGTGAGGAAGGTTAGGCCCAGAGTGCATGTGACCAGCCCAAGGTCACCCAGCCGGCTTCCACGGCAGCATAGGGATTCAAACCAAAGGTCTCCCAAATCCTAGCTCAACACTCTTTTCAACTAAACCACCCTGGATATGCTTGGTGTAGTGGTTAGGAGTGTGGACTCTAATCTGGGAGAACTGGGTTTGATTCTCCACACTTCCACATGCAGCAGCTGGCATGACCTTGGACCAGTCACAAGTTCCCTCAGAGAGGTTCTCTCACGAGCAGTTCTCAAGAGAGCTCACAGGGTGTCTGTTGGGGGGAGGGGAAGGGAAAGGGAATGGAGTTTGTAAGCCACTCTGAGACCCCAAGTGAAGGACGAGGTATAAATCCAATCTCCTCCTCTTCCTCCTCCACGTGTGAGTGCCCATATTGCATGGAGTTAGCTAAGCAAAGTGTATCTGGCTGAGTCGATACACCTGTGTGGCCGTGTAGTTGTGAGTTTTTGGCAGTGTGTGCTTCTAACTCTCTCTCTGGATGGATCTGCTTCTAACTATGCACATGTGTGCATCTATACGATGCCTGCTGCAGGGGTCTGAAACTGATAGTTTGACAAAATAGATGGATGCAGGATATGAGCTTTAGAGTTCCTCAGATTACTCCATCGCTAAGGTTACCAATTCTGGGTTTCGAAGTTCCTAGAGATTTTGGGCTGGAGCCTGAGGAGGATAAGATTTGGAGAGAGACCACACCAGAGTACAACGCTATAGAGTCCCCCCTCCAAGTTGTCATACCAGGAGATTTCCGAGCCTCACCTAAAGGTTGGCAACCCTATGAATTCATAACGTCAGACGAGCCCTGCTGGATTAGACCAGTGAGGGTCCATCCAGTCCAGCATCCCGTCTCACACAGTGGCCTCATCCAGTTCCTCTGGAGGGCCAGCAACAGGGCAGAGAGGCCGAGGCCTTGCCCTCATAAGAACATCAGAAGAGCCCTGCTGGATCAGACCAGTGAGGGTCCATCCAGTCCAGAATCCCGTCTCACACAGTGGCCTCAGCCAGTTCCTCTGGAGGGCCAACAACAGGGCAGAGAGGCCGAGGCCTTCCCCTCATAAGAATGTCAGAAGAGCCCTGCTGGATCAGACCAGTGAGGGTCCACCTAGTCCAGCATCCCGTCTCACACAGGGGCCTCAACCAGTTCCTCTGGAGGGCCAACAACAGGTCAGAGAGGCCGAGGCCTTCCCCTCATAAGAACCTCAGAAGAGCCCTGCTGGATCAGACCAGTGAGGGTCCATCCAGTCCAGAATCCCATCTCACACAGTGGCCTCAACCAGTTCCTCTGGAGAGCCCACAACAGGGCATAGAGGCCGAGGCCTTCCCCTCATAAGAACATCAGAAGAGCCCTGCTGGATCAGACCAGTGAGGGTCCACCTAGTCCAGCATCCTGTCTCACACAGGGGCCTCAACAGTTCCTCTAGAGGGCCCACAACAGGGCATAGAGGCCGAGGCCTTCCCCTCATAAGAACATCAGAAGAGCCCTGCTGGATCAGACCAGTGAGGGTCCACCTAGTCCAGCATCCTGTCTCACACAGGGGCCTCAACAGTTCCTCTAGAGGGCCAACACCTGGGCAGAGAGGCCGAGGCCTTCCCATCATAAGAACATCAGAAAAGCCCTGCTGGATCAGACCAGTGAGGGTCCACCTAGTCCAGCATCCTGTCTCACACAGTGGCCTCAACCCGTTCCTCTAGAGGGCCAACAACAGGGCATAGAGGCCGAGGCCTTCCCCTCATAAGAATGTCAGAAGAGCCCTGCTGGATTAAACCAGTGAGGGTCCACCTAGTCCAGCATCCTGTCTCACACAGGGGCCTCAACCAGTTCCTCTGGAGGGCCAGCAACAGGGCAGAGAGGCCGAGGCCTTCCCCTCATAAGAATGTCAGAAGAGCCCTGCTGGATCAGACCAGTGAGGGTCCACCTAGTCCAGCATCCTGTCTCACACAGTGGCCTCAACCAGTTCCTCTGGAGGGCCAACAACAGGGCAGAGAGGCCGAGGCCTTCCCCTCATAAGAATGTCAGAAGAGCCCTGCTGGATCAGACCAGTGAGGGTCCACCTAGTCCAGCATCCTGTCTCACACAGGGGCCTCAACCAGTTCCTCTGGAGGGCCAGCAACAGGGCAGAGAGGCCGAGGCCTTCCCCTCATAAGAATGTCAGAAGAGCCCTGCTGGATCAGACCAGTGAGGGTCCACCTAGTCCAGCATCCTGTCTCACACAGTGGCCTCAACCAGTTCCTCTGGAGGGCCAACAACAGGGCAGAGAGGCCGAGGCCTTCCCCTCATAAGAATGTCAGAAGAGCCCTGCTGGATCAGACCAGTGAGGGTCCACCTAGTCCAGCATCCTGTCTCACACAGGGGCCTCAACCAGTTCCTCTGGAGGGCCAGCAACAGGGCATAGAGGCCGAGGCCTTCCCCTCATAAGAATGTCAGAAGAGCCCTGCTGGATCAGCCCAGTGAGGGTCCATCTAGTCCAGCATCCTGTCTCACACAGTGGCCTCAACCAGTTCCTCTGGAGGGCCAACAACAGGGCATAGAGGCCGAGGCCTTCCCCTCATAAGAATGTCAGAAGAGCCCTGTTGGATCAAACCAGTGAGGGTCCACCTAGTCCAGCATCCTGTCTCACACAGGGGCCTCAACCAGTTCCTCTGGAGGGCCAGCAACAGGGCAGAGAGGCCGAGGCCTTCCCCTCATAAGAATGTCAGAAGAGCCCTGCTGGATCAAACCAGTGAGGGTCCACCTAGTCCAGCATCCTGTCTCACACAGGGGCCTCAACCAGTTCCTCTGGAGGGCCAGCAACAGGGCAGAGAGGCCGAGGCCTTCCCCTCATAAGAATGTCAGAAGAGCCCTGCTGGATCAGACCAGTGAGGGTCCACCTAGTCCAGCATCCTGTCTCACACAGGGGCCTCAACCAGTTCCTCTAGAGGGCCAACAACAGGGCAGAAAGGCTGAGGCCTTCCCCTGATGCTACCTCCTGGCACTGGGATTTAGAGGTCAACTGCCTCAGAATGTGGAGGTTCCCTTTAGTCACCATGGCTAGTAGCCACTGATAGAAGGACCTCTTCTCCACATATCTATCTAATCCCCATTTAAAGTTGCTTATTCCTCTCCTCCCTCAAGCAACGCCTTTGCCTTTCTGTGGCAGCTCTGTAGTCTCCATACACTTGTCCAAAAATCCTGGCATCCCAAACTCTCTGTGACCTGCGTTGGCTTCCTCTATCTGAGTTTCATAACTGAAGTTGGCTCTCTAGAATGTATCGCCTCCTTCCACTCTCTCAGGTGTCCTTAGCCGATTTCTGACTGCCAGTCTGATTTGGAATCTGCGTTCTTATTTTCACACCCCCCCCCCCATCCAATTGTTCCTGCATGAGGATGGATTTCCCTCGTGGGGCGGAGGAGTGATATTCAGGAGAGACTCACGCCTCCATAACACAGCAGCTACTAAGTCTGAAATTCAGTCTCCATTTCGACATGACCTTCCTTGCGTTGGGAATGAATCGAGACCTCAGTGGCCGTGGCTCAGTGGCTGAGCATCTGCTTGGTGTGCAGAAGGTCTCAGGTTCAATTCCTGCCATCTCCAGCGAGGACTGTATTGTAGGTGATGCAAAGGACCTCTGCCTAAGACCCTGGAGAGCAGCTTCTAGTCTGAGTAGACAAAACTGACTTTGATGGGCCGAGGGTCTGGTCCAGTATGAGGCAGCTTCGTGTGTTCATGAAATTTGTCACTGACAAAATTGGCCTAGGGGGACCAAGGAGCTGTCTTGATATGCAAAAGTCTCATATGCTTAGAGGAAGAAAAGAAGAGATTGGATTTATATCCCGCCCTTCACTACCCAAGGGAGTCTCAGAGCGGCTAACAAACCCCTTTCCCTTCCCCTCCCCACAACAGACAGCCTGTGAGGCAGGTGGGGCTGAGAGAGCTCTTCTGAGAACTACCCTTGAGAGAACAGCTGGTACAGAGCTATGGCTTGCCCAAGGGCATCCAGCAACTGCAAGTGGAGGAGTGGGGAATCAAACCCGGTTCTCCCAGATTAGAGTCCGCGCACTTAACCACTACACCAAACTGGCTCTCCAAATCTGTAAGGCCATGATCTATAAGGTTTAAATCTATAAGGCCATGTCCAATACCCCTGAGAAACTAGCAGGGTACTCCAATACCCTCCCTCCTTCCCTCCCCCCCCCCTCTCACACATACACACACACACACATTCCTGGACACAAACATATCAAGGCAGAGCATTCATTGTATGCATACCCCCATCTACCCCCCCAAGTACATGGTTACTACTTTACAGGCAGGGTGTATTAAATTGTGGAATGGGCGGCCAGAGGAATAGACAGCTTTAAAGGGGGGTTAGATAGATTCATGGAAGAAGAGTCTATAAATTGTTACTAGCCATGGTTGCTAAGGGGAACCTCCACATTCAGAAGCACTAAGCCTCTGAATCACAGAGCCAGTAGGCATCATCGGGGGAAGGCGTCGGCCTCTGTGCCCTGTTCGTTGGCCCTCCAGAGGAACTGGCTGGCAGGGGAACGTCTTCACCCAAAGAGTGATTAACATGTGGAATTCACTGCCACAGGAGGTGGCGGCGGCTACAAGCAGGGACGGCTTCAAGAGGGAACTGGATCAACATATGGAGCAGAGGTCCATCAGTGGCTATTAGCCACAAGGATAGGAACTCTCAGTCTGGGGCAAGTGATGCTCTGTATTCTTGGTGCTTGAGGGGGGGTGTGACAGTGGGAGGGCTTCTAGTGTCCTGCCCCCACTGCTGGACCTCCTGAGGGCACCTGGTGTTTTTGGCCACTGTGTGACCCAGAGTGTTGGACTGGATGGGCCACTGGCCTGATCCAGCATTGGCTTCTCTTATGTTCCTACATTCTTATGTCTTTCACATTGCTTACTTGTTCCATAATGGTGAGGGCGCCACGGAAAAGGCCCTGTCTTGTGTACCCTCTAAATGAACTTCTTTGATTGGTGGGATAGTCAGGAGGGCCTTGCCCTGGGATCTTAGTTTCTGGGCGGGAATGTTTGGGAGAATTTGGTTCCTGAGATCCTGGTTCCAAACCACATAAGGGTTTAAAAGTCAAAACCAGCACCTTGAATTGCGTCCGGGAGTGGATCAGTAGCCACTGTAATCGCTGTAATATCAGGGGACACTGCAGCCTCCCCGCTCCCTCCTGCAGCCGAAGCAGAAAACTACAGGTAGTACTCACAGCTGTTCAAAAATGTTATAGAAATTCTGACATTCTCTGTGATCCAAGACTGATTGATTGATTTGAAATGTTTATTAGCTATCTTTCTACCTTGCAGAACCCGAGGTGGCTTGTGCTGTAAATAAAACAGCAGTTTTATACATATATATAAACATAGACCACTATTGAAAATGATAAAGGAACTGCCAAAACACCCCCCCCCACAAACCCTACATTAGTCAAATGCAGTCCTAAATACTGTAAAAAACCAACACACTGCAAATGTCAAGTATCACCGTGCATCGAACGGCAGTGTAGATTTTGTCCTGTTTCTGTCCCATCGGGGAGAGGCCGTGGCTCAGTGGAAGGGCCTCTGCTTGGCATACACAAGGCCCCAGGTTCAATCCCTGGACGTCTCCAGTTTAAAGGACCAGGCAGTAGGTGACGTGAAAGACCTCAGCCCGAGACTCTTGACAGCTTCTGCTGGTCAGAGCAGGGGCCGTGGCTCAGTGGCAGAACACCTGTTTTGCGTGCAGGAGGTCCCAGGTTCCATTCCCAGCATCACCAGCTAAAAGTACCAGGCAGCAAGTGATGGGAAAGACTTCTGCCAAAGACCTTGGAGAGCCGCTGCCACCAGCCTGAGTAGGTAACACTGACCTTGATGGGCCGAGGGTCTAATTCAGGAGAAGGCAGCTTCATGTGTTCATGTGTCCATTCATCAGTGAATCAGACTGTAGTTTCATAGGTAAAACATGCAAAAACCGGTGTCAGTTCTTCTGGCTTTTCTACTCTTTGGCGCTGAATCCCTGCCTCAGTGCCTGGATGCAGACAAAGCGCAGGGTCCCGGCAAACCCCCGAGAGCTCTTTGCAAAGCCCTTCCCCGCCCCCATGCCAGCTTCTTCCTGCTGCTGCTCCATGAGCCTTCTGTTCACGCATCACTAGACACGATGGCCCAGAGCGTCACGCCTGGATGGAGCGGCAGAGCGGATGCCAGACGTCTGCACAGCTGCCCTTGTGCCCACCTCTCTACTCGCTGACCTCTTGACTTTTTAAGAGGGAGGGAGGGAGGGTGGGAAGAAGGAAGGAAGGAAGGAAGGAAGGAAGGAAGGAAGGAAGGAAGGAAGGAAGGAAGGAAGGAAGGAAGGAAGGAAGGAAGGAAGGAAGGAAGGAGCAGAGAGGGCTCACTTTGGGAGAAAAAGGACTTTGATCTTTCCCTTTGCAAAAGGCTGGGTGTGGACGCAATGTTCCCTCTAAACTGAGTTAGTGTGAGCTAGCTCACAGTTTCTTAGCCTCCAGCTCACACATTTTTGTCTTAGCTCAGGAAGGATGGTTCCAGAGCCAACTAATATATTCAGTAGCCAAATCCCTTGCTCACAACTCTAATGCCAGTAGCTCGCCAAGTAGAATTTTTGCTCACAAGACTCCACAGCTTAGAGGAAGCATTGTATGGAGGATGCGGACTTCCCTCCAGAGGACAGGAAAAAGGCCGACTGGATAAGACCCAGGGGCCATCTAGTCCCCTAAGCGGCTGTGCAGATGCTTCCAGGAAGGAAGCCCACAGGCAGGACCTGCGGGCAGCTAATTCCTCTTCGTTATTTATCCTCCTGCATCTAGCATGAAAGAGGAAGACTGTACAGGAAGCTGGAGGCTCTACTGAGTGGTGAGGGTTAACAGCTCTCAATGTTTTTGTCCTCGCTCAATGTGTTCCATCTCCCTAACTAAAGCCCTGCAGGATCAGAAAGTCTACTTTATTTATTTAGTTAGTTATTTCTGAAAAAGTGAGTGGTGACTCACAAAAGCTCGTAAGAACATAAGAGAAGCCAGGTTTATCAGGCCAGTGGCCCATCTAGTCCAACACTCTGTGTCACACAGTGGCCAAAACCCAGCTAATACCCTGCCACAAATGTTGTTAGTCTTAAGTCTTAGAGAGCCAGTTTGGCTTAGTGGTTAAGAGTGGTGGACTCTAATCTGGGAGAACCGGGTTTGATTTCCCCACTCTTCCACGTGCAGCTGCTGGTGGGACCTTGGGTCAGTCACAACTTCTCTCAGAGCTGTTCTCTCAAGGGCAGTCCTCGAAAGAGCTCTCTCAGCCCCACCTGTCTCACAGGGTGTCTGTTGTGGGGAGGGGAAGGGAAAGGAGATTGTAAGCCGCTCTGAGACTCCTTCGGGTAGTGAAGGGTGGGGTATAAATCCAATCTCTTCTTCTTATAGGGTTGCCAAGCCCCCCTGGTCTCTGGTGCATGGGGTGGGGGGTTAGGGTTGCCAGATCCAGGTTGGAAAACTCCTGGAGATTTGGGGGTGGGTCCTGTGTGGAGGACAGGGATCACAGTCGGGTACAGTCCAAAGCATCCGTTTTCTCCGGGGGAACTGACCTCTGTAGTCTGGACATGAACTGTAATTCTGGGGGGCCCCGCCACCTGGAGGCTGGCATCCCCAACTGGTGCTACTGGACTCTTGTTCTTTTCTCCTGTCACAAAGCGGCTGACACCCTCCTCCCCTCCTCCAATGTATCCTCACAACAACCCTGTGAGGGAGGCTGTGCTGTGTGATTGGCCCAAGGTCACCCAACAAGCTTCTGTGGCAGGGTGGGGATTTGAACTCGAGCCTCCCAGATCCCAGTCCGACATGCAAATCTGTAGACCATCCATTTAATCAAGGGACACTTTCCTACCCTCCCAATACTGATTTCTAGTTGAATGGACCAGGGAGGGAGGAACCCGCTGTACAGCTGCCAGCCTCTACCAGCAGAATCAATGAGGCCTTTTGAGAAAACTCTTCCCAGGTTGAGTCACTGAGATTTCTGCTAGAGATCTCCCAGGATTACAACAGATCTTCAAGGCAGCAATGAATCTCACCAAAGCTCCTCTTTCCCACCTTCCCTGGCCTCCACCCCCAAATCTCCAGGAATTCCTCCTGGCGCTGGCACTCCTCCCTCCCTGTCTGCTGCCTCACATTTGGCGGAGCTGCGATGTGATTACTAAGATGAGATTTTGCAAGTTATTAAAGCCGTGCATCAGGGATGTGGAATCTCAGTGACTCTCGCACCGGGAAGAGAATTCTTGAAAGGCCTCCTGGATTCCACTGGTATTTATAGTCCACTGTTTATCTGCGGGAGCTTAGGGGGGGAAAGGACACAGTCTAATCTATGACCTGTGCTGGAGTTTGGAAAGAGGCAATAGCAGCTCACAAATTATGGATGAGTCCATGAAGGCAGACAGTGGCAGCAAAATAGTTTCTGCAGACAACTGATCTCTTTGTTTCTCTGGGGACTGGTCTGGTGTAGTGGTTAAGAGTGGCGGACTCTAATCTGGAGAACCGGGTTTGATTCCCCACTCCTCCACATGATGCCAGCTGGGTGACCTTGGGTCAGTCACAGTTCTTTTCGAGCTGTTCTCTCAAGAGCAGTCCTCGAAAGAGCTCTCTTGGCCCCGCCTAACTCACAGGGTGTCTGTTGTGGGGAGGGCTAGGGAAAGGAGATTGTAAGCCGCTCTGAGGCTCCAAGTGAAGGGCAGGGTATAAATCCAACACCACTACTACTACCGCCCCCACCCCCCCCTCCTCCTCCTCCACTTCTTCTTCTCAATTATGCACAGCCATATGTTTTATTCTCATTGATTTAATGATGATGCACGCCCACATCTCAATGCCAGAACTGCTCATTCTGTAAAATAGAAAAAATATGCTCTTATACAGGGGTCCCCAATGTGGTGCCCGTGGGCGCCATGGTGCCCGCCAAGTGTTTTTAGACAGTGGGTGGGGCCAAGTGGGGTTTTGGTCCAGCAAGGCTCCTGACTGGCCACTGGAAATTTGATTGGCTGTGCAGATTTTTAAAAAATGTTGCTTTGACAGCAACACACCACAAAGATCTTCACTGTGTGACTGAAAGTAAGCCGCAGCAGCCATCTTGTGGCTGGCCCCGCCTCCTGCAACAGCCATTTTGTGTCAGCCATTTTGGGCTGCACCCGCCACAGTCTCAGAATTCCAAGTGTGCCCACAGGCTCAAAGAGGCTGGGGACCAGTTTGGTGTAGTGGTTAAGGGCACGGACTCTAATCTGGGAGAACCGGGTTTGAGTCCCCACTCCTCCACTTGCAGCTGCTGGATGATCTTGGGCAAGCCATAGCTCTCTCAGAGCTGTCCTTGAAAGGGCAGTTTCTGCCAGAGCTCTCTCAGCCCTGCCTACCTCACAGGCAATGTTCCCTCTAAGCTGAATTACTGCGAAGTAGCTCAGAGTTTTTTAGCCTCCAGCTCACAGATTTCTGTCTTACCTCGGGAAGGATGGCTCCAGAGCAAACTAATTTACGCAGGAGCCAAATCGCTCACTCACAACTTCATTGCAGCTCGTAAAGCAGAATTTTTGCTCACAAGACTCCACAGCCCACAGGGTGTCTGTTGTGGGGAGAAGGAATGGGAGTTTGCAGGGGTCATTTTGTAGAAAAAGAGGTGCAGGGGCTCGTTAGCATAACTCATTAGCATAACTTATTTGCATATGCTACACCACCTGACATCACAGGAAGTATGTCAGAAGGCAAGAAAGAAAGAAGAGAGAGAGAGAGAGAGGAAAGGAAAGGAAAGGAAAGGAAAGGAAAGGAAAGGAAAGGAAAGGAAAGGAAAGGAAAGGAAAGGAAAGGAAAGGAAAGGAAAGGAAAGGAAGAGCTAGCAGAGAGGGGACAGCTACTAATCCAAGCCTCGGAAATACCTCTATTCTGGGAGGATAGCTTCAGTGGTGGCTGAAGCCTTCAGAAGGCTGGTCGGAGGAACACGGGCCTTTCCAGGGGACGGGGTCGTTTTGCTGCAGCCATGACACAAGCAGGCATTCCCCCGGCACCAGCTTCTGGAGCTGCGCTCCTCCGAGCTCCTGCTCAAAATGACCCCTGGGAGTTTGTAAACCGCTCTGAGACTCCGAGTGGAGGGCGGGTATCTCTTCTCTTCTTCTTCTTCTTCCAGATCTGAGACTCTGAAGACTTGGGAGTTAGCTATTTGTCTCTGACGTTTTCCGCATGTGTGATTTCCATCTTTGTCCCGTTTTTTTAAATCTAGCCCCTTCCCCTAAGGAGCTCAGTGTAGCATACATGCCCCCCCCACACATCCATTTTATCCTCACAACAACCCTGTGAGGTAGCTTTGGCTGAGTGTGACTGGCCTGAGGTCACACATGGAACCACATAGCTGAGTAGTAGGCATTCGAACCCGGGTCTCCCTCGTTTTAGTCCCACACTCTAACCGCTGCGTGACACTGCACCTCCCATGTGTGGCCTTACCTAAATGACCAGGTTTGGTGTTCCACCATAGACCACTGACTCCTGCTACTTGCCCACAGTCCTCTCCACACTTAGGACCAAACTACAGATTTGGGTTTTTAAAAGCTGTGCAGAATGGCTTTGCTTTTTTTTTTTTTAAAGGAGAGCCCAAAATGGCTCAGAACACCACTGTGTTGGGAGGAAGCACCCCTGCCCTCCCTCCCAAGCTATTTTCCTGTACAGAAACGGCACTGGAGTTCTCTGAGAGAATTCGAGACTGACCCAAAGTCACACCAGCAGCTGCATGTGGAGGAGACGGGAATCAAACCTGGTTTACCCAGATTAGAGTCTGTGCTCCTAACCATTACACTGAACTGGCTCTAGATGACCCTGGGGTGTGCTGGCAGAGTCATTAACACAGCAACAGTGCATAATCTGATTCAAGAGTAGATAAAGGTTTTATTTAGGAATTAACATACTTGTTAGGCAAGAGGAGAGACAGAGACAGGTTCCTAACTAAGGCTGATTTTACACCTCCCCTCTAAAGTAGTTTGACTGCTGTCTTTTCCTGTGCTGATTTCACAGTGGTGTGAAATTTCACTCCAGGGGGTTTAAGTGCACTAAGGAACCACAATTGTTTAAAGCAGAATAAAGCGGTATAATACTAGCTTGACCACAGGAGGGCAATTAGTAGATATGGACATTTCAGTGGCAGCACGGTTTCACACCGCACAGAGGTATGGGCAGGGTTTTTTGGAACTAGAATGATTCCAGCGGGAAAGTCAGATGTAAAATCAGCCTACATCTCTAGCTGAGAGAGAGAGGGTAAGATGGAGTGTGGTGCCCCCAAGAAGAAGGGGGAATTGCCCAGAGAGTAGCCATGTTCTGGTGACAGACAAGGAAAGACACTTAATGGGAGAGAAGGTGCTGACCTCAACACCCTACACTAGTTTTCTTCTTGCTGCCCCCTGCAGGGTCTTCTTTGTACACCAGATGTCGCCTTTTCCAGGAGGGTGTCTCTTCCAGCTCTATGGTTTCTACGTTATACTCCACAGAGGAAGAAGAGGAGGAGGAGGAAGAGGAGAGGAGGAAGAGGAGACTGGATTCATACCCCGCTTATACTTCCTTTCCATTCCCCTCCCTACCACAGACACCCTGTGAGCAGTGTTCCCTCTAAGCTGAGTTAGTGTGAGCTACCTCACAGGTTTTTAGCCTCTGGCTCACGCATTTCTGCCTTAGCTCAGGAAGCATGGCTCCGGTGTGAACTAATTTATGCAGCAGCCAAATTGTTCGCTCCCAACTTTAATGCCAGTAGCTCACAAAAGAGAATTTTTGTTCACAGACTCCACAGCTTCGAGGGAGCATTGCCTGTGAGGTAGGTGGAGCTGAGAGAGCTCTCTCAAGAACTGCCCCTGAGAGAACAGCTCTGAAAGAACTGATGACCGACCCAAGGTCACACCAGCAGCTGCGTGTGGAGGAGTGGGGAATTAAACCCGGTTCTCCCAGATTAGAGTCTCCGCTCGTAACCACTACACCACACTGGCTCCTTTCCTTCCCTGAAACCTTCCTATCCCCAACCCCACCACCCCTGGACTACGCACCGTCAAATCTCTACGGGAACCCTAGCCCTAGATGACTAGGGCTAGCCTGACCCGCCTCACAGGGTCGTTGTGAGAGTCATATGGTGGAGGGGAGAGAGCCGAGTGTGCCACTCTGTGTTTCCTAGGCGAAAAAAATTGCAGGGTTTTAAAAAAATGCCATGGATGATTTGCAGCGAGGGCATCTATAAAATCCAATTCTCAGTGGTGAGCGAAGAGTTGATTTATTTCGGTGATAATCTGAACTGATGGAAGGCTGGTATGTATTTTTAATGTATCGAAGAAAGGGCCGTATCTGTGAGCATCGGCTCAGACCCTCTCGGTACAGCATAAAGCAATTTCTTCTTTTGCCGTGTGATAAAGGTTTGACTTGATCGGATTTGATCGCCGGTGCTTCAGAGCCGATTCGCGATGCTTGTTGTTGGGTTCTACAAAATCCTGTGAGACAGCACACGTCACCAGGTTTTCCGCTGCTTCTTCTCTATCTTTGCCTTTTTTATGGTTTTATGGGTTTTGACAGTTGATAAAATGTCCTTCCCCCCCCCCCTTCTCACAACTTTCTCACTGGGGAGTATGTCAGACGCCACCTGTATTCGTTTATTTTATTTTATTCATTGATAAACTGCCTTCCCCCCCTGCTGGGACACAAAGAGGTTTACACCATTCTCCTTTCTTCCACTTGATCCTCATAACAACCCTGTGAGGCAGGTCCAGTTAAGAGTGCGTGACTGGCCCATGGCCCCCCTCAGAGCCTCCAGGGCACAGCAGGGATTCGAACCTGGGTCTCCCAGATCCTAGTATAGCCACTACACCATGCTGTTTGGTGTAGTGGTTAGGAGCGCGGACGCTAATCTGGGAGAACTGGGTTCGATTCCCCACTCCTCCACATGCAGCTGCTGGTGGGACCTTGAGTCAGTCACAAGTTCTTTCAGAGCTGCCCTCTCAGGAGCAGTCCTTGAGAGAGCTCTCTCAGCCCCACCTGCCTCACAGGGCATCAGTTGTGGGGAGGGGAGGGGAAAGGAGATTGTAAGCGAATCTGAGACTCCTTTGGGTAGTGAAGGGCGGGGCATAAATCCAATCTCGTCTTCTCTTCTGAGTCTCCATGGCTCCCTGTTTTATATTCTTCAAAACCGTGGGTGGTAGTTAGGGTTGCCAACCTCCAGGTGGGGCCTGGAGACCTCCCAGAATTACAACTCCGGACTACAGAGATCAGCTCCCCTGGAGAAAATGGCTGCTTTGGAGGGTGGACTCTAGGGCACTGTACCCTGCTGAGGTCCCTCCCCTTCTCGAACCCTGCTGCCCCCAGGCTTCCCCTCCTCAAATCTCCAGTTATTTCCCAACCTCAACTTGGCAACCTTAAGCCCATGGAACTGCCTTACACTGAATCAGGCCCTTGATCCATCAATGCCAGGACTGTCTGCTCAGACTGGCAGCACTTTCCAGGATCTCAGGCTGAGATCTTCCACATCACCTGCTACCTGGTCCTTTTTTAAGTTGGAGATGCCGGGGATTGAACCTGGGACCTTCTGCATGCCAAGCAGAGGCTCTTCCACTGAGCCATGGCCCCTATTCAGACTGGCAGCGACTCTCTAGGGCAGGGGTGTTGAACTCATTTGTTATGAGGGCCGGATCTGACGTAAATGAGACCTTGTTGGGCTGGGCCATGTGTGTCATAACATGTAATGCCAGGTAGTGGAGATACAAACTTTATAAAGGACTCAAAGATTTTTTTGTAACTGAAAATAAAAACATGCTTAAAACATTTGCATTCTTGCAATATTCTGTTTATTTAAGTCTCTGAGAACTGACACCTCTTGCTCTGAATTATTGCACCAAAACGTCTGTGCTGTTGCAACCTTGAGTATGCTGTTCAGGTGTGTATCTGTAAACTGCAAACCTACTTTTGATTTATTGACATTCAACACAGAAATCTCATGCTCAGGGTTCTGACTCTGGGACCCAGGTTAAAACCTGAAATGGCTGAGTGAATGAGAGAGTCTGGTGAAACAAGCTATGATGCGGGCCTGATAGAAGCTTTCCGGGGGCCTGATCTGGCCCCCGGGCTGCATGTTTGACACCCCTGCTCTAGGGTCTCAGGCTGAGCCTTTTCCCATCACCTATGGCCAGATCTTTTAACTGGAGATGCCGGGGATTGAACCTGGGACCTTCTGCATGCCAAGCAGATGCTCTGCCACTGAGCCACGGCCCCTCCACAGCGGTGGTGGTGCTGGCAGGGAGAATGATATGCCCCAAGCATTGCCCAGTCCATAGTCTTGTTCATCACCGATGCTTCGGGGAATTCCAGTTGTGATTTTCATATACAGAAATCTGCTTTTCTCACCCACCGCGCTTTGACGAGTCATCATTCCCAACGTAAATAATTTACAGCCGCCCAGAATGACTGTTGAGGAAGGGGAGCTTGGAGCTGGCTGAGAAGGAGCGTCTGGCAGGAAGGGGAGCTGAGAGGCCAGGGATTCGGCTTGCTACAAGACACGGCGGCGCAGCTCTCTCTTCTCTTCCACCTTATCACACTTCCTCTGCCACAGACAGGTTGATGGACTTCCTCCATCTCCATTCAGGAATGCCGAGTTCCCCCCACCCCCCAATCTGGCAGCTGAAACTGGAGGCAGAGTTCCCTCTTGCGCCTGGAAAGGTTTACTTGGGGTGGGGACACATCGAGCTTACCTGCTCTCAGAAAGAGCCCACCCTCCTGTGCTTCAGGCACGAGAGACCGATCTAGTCATGCCTCTAGATTGAAAGGGAAGGGGGCACCAGCGGAGACTCACACAGAGAGGCAACAGGTAGCCTGCTTCGGCCACGGGCAAATCCTGCTGTGTCGCTATGACACAGGTCTTGGCTCTTCAACTGCACTCAGGTTAAGAAGAAGAGGAGATTGGATTTATACCCCGCCCTTCACTACCTGAAAGAGTCTCAGAGCAGCTTACAATCTCCTTTCCTTTCCCCTCCCCACAACAGACACCCTGTGAGGCAAGTGGGGCTGAGAGAATTCTGAGAGAACTGCTCTTTCAAGAACAGCTCTGAGAGAACTTGTGAATGACCCAAGGTTGCCCAGCTGGCAGCATGTGGAAGAGTCGGGAATCACACCCGGTTCTCCCAGATTAGTGCTCCTAACCACTCCATCAAACTGGCTCTTGTGACAGAAGAGTCTGTGAAAGTTGACCGAAAGGAGGCAGGTCCTGAGCATGCAGAGACATGGCAGGCAGCCTCTCCAGTTGGTAGTGTGGCCAGGGAAGGAGGAGGAGGAGTGTCCGAGCGGCTTACAATGTCCTTTCTCTTCCCCTCCCCCAACAGACACCCTGTGAGGCAGGTGAGGCTGAGAGAGCTCTGAGAGAACTGTTTGTGAGAGAACAGCTCTGAGAGAACTTGTGACTGACCCAAGGTCATGCAGCTGGCTACATGCGGAGAAGGGTGGAATCAAACCCGGTTCTCCAGATTAGAGTCCTGCCACTCCTAACCACTACACCAAACTACCAGGAAGCCGTTCGGCAGTGGGAGGCTGCGGGCCAAACCCCCACCATCTTTTCCACTGGTCGCGCGTCCCGTCCCCCCCCCCCCCCCGCCCCCCCATACAGCATCCTGTCTTTTCAACCTTTTAAAATCGTCGTCTCTGGCTGGAGTTAGCTGGAGATGCCACGGATCCCCTCGCCGTGCTAAGGTTTGCCTGTTCGTTCCTACTAATCAAGTTGCCGTTTAAAGAACGGCGGCAAGAGATCAACTGAAAAACTGGTGACCCCTGGCTCTTATTCATGGCCAGCTCTTTTGGGGGACCTCTTAGGCCAAATGCCCTGCTTTCCTCCATCCCTCAGACATAATGCTTCTCTGCTTCCTCATCCTAACCATTAGGAGAGCTGTGAACCTCACCGAGGGTTGCTAGCTCTGAGTTGGGAAATCCCTTGATTTGGGGGGTGGAGTCTGGGGAGGTCGGGGTTTGGGGAGGGGAGGGACCTCAGCAGGGTACAGTGCCACAGAGTCCACCCTCCAAAGCAGCCACCTTCTTCAGAAGAACCGATCTTTCTTGTCTGGAGATCAGTTGTAATAGCAGATCTCCAGGCCCCATCTGGAGGCTGGCAGGCCGAGTCCCACCCCTTCCTGGATAGCCAGTTCAGTGTAGTGTTTAAATGCACAGACTCTAATCGGGGAGAACTGGGGTTGATTCCCCACTCCTCCGCATTGCAGCTGCTGGTGTGACCTTGGGTCAGCCACAAGTTCTCTCAGAGCTGTTCTCTCAGGAGCAGTCCTCGAGAGAGCTCTCTCAGCCCCACCTACCTCACAGGGTGTCTGTTGTGGGGAGGGGAGGGGAAAGGAGATTGTAAGCAGTTCTGAGATTCCAAGTGAAGGGTGCAGTATAAATAAGAACAAAAGAACATAAGAGAAGACAATGCTGGATCAGGCCAGTGGCCCATCCAGTCCAACACTCTGTGTCACACAATGACCAAAAACACCAGGTGCCCTCAGGAGGTCCACCAGTGGGGCCAGGACACCAGAAGCCCTCCCACTGTTCCCTCCCCACCCCCCCCAAGCACCAAAAATGCACTTGCCCCAGACCGAGAGATCCTATCTAATAGCCACTGATGGACCTCTGCTCCATATGTTTATCTAATTCCCTCTTGAAGCCGTTCACGCTTGTAGCCGCCGCCCCCTCCTGTGGCAGTGAATCTAAATCTAACTCTTCTTCTTCCTCCTCCTCCTCCTCCAGCTGTCTCTCACTCTCCTTCCTTCTGCCCTAGGTGAGAATGATTTTGCCACTTCAGATAGAAGGGTCTGCTCACAAAACTGAATTGCTTCATATGGGGGGTGGGGGGGAGGAATCCCTGCAGACAGAAAACTAGTGTGTCAAGAAGAACCTGGTCCCTGGCATGCTCGTTTTCTATAACTGGGATTTTATTTTATTACAGCGACGGCCTTTCTGGCGATTCCACTCACACAACCGGTCTGACATAGATGTAGGTTGCCAATCTCAGCGAGAGCTGGGCTTCGTGTTCCAAAGGACAAAAAGCATCCAAGGAATCTCCAGCAGGAGGGTCTCCATGGCAACTGGTCCAGGGAGGCCCCCAGCTAACGGTGGCATGAATATTTCAACAGACACGGGCAGGCAGACCCGTCTGTGAGCAGAGAAAAACAGCTGGAACAGACACCTCTGCCCACCTCTTGCCTTCGGCAACCTGGGCAGGCAAGAGCTTCATCAGTCCTTCCAGCTGGGGAAGGGGGTGCAACTAGAGGCCCTAGATGTACATAAGCTACACATCCCACTTGGGTTGCCAACTCCATGGTGGAAAATTCCTGGAGATTTAGAAAAACAATGATCCATTTAGTCCAGCATCCTGTCTCAC
The DNA here is from genome assembly GCA_029233225.1 of Lepidodactylus listeri. Lineage (NCBI taxonomy): Eukaryota > Metazoa > Chordata > Lepidosauria > Squamata > Gekkonidae > Lepidodactylus > Lepidodactylus listeri. The sequence continues at coordinate 155,001,642 of JARCFY010000003.1, forward strand.
ACAGGGGCCTCAGCCAGTTCCTCTGGAGGGCCAACAACAGGGCAGAGAGGCCGAGGCCTTCCCCTCAGAAGAACCTCAGAAGAGCCCTGCTGGATCAGACCAGTGAGGGTCCATCTAGTCCAGCATCTTGTCTCACACTATGGCCTCAGCCAGCTCCTCTGGAGGGCCAAACAAACAGGGCAGAGAGGCTGAGGCCTTCCCCTGATAAGAACATGAGAAGATCCTTGCTGGGTCAGACCAGTGAGGGTCCATCTAGTCCAGCGTCCTATCACACAACCACAAACCTTTATTGGCATAACAACAACAGCCTTAGCTCAGGGATACAAAAGGGAAGAAGACAAAACAGTTAATTGACTAACCATTCTGACAAAACAAACGTCTCCTCCTATATGCGCTATAAAGGTAGTCTGCCACTGCTTCGATGGTATCAGCCTTATTTGAGGCTAGGATGTTCATTATCTTAGTTTCCTCAGATCTGCCCTCCAAGGATTGCAGTATAGGAATGAGGTGAAAAGCACATAAATCCTGGTAAATTCTACAAGAGAAAAGCACATGGTCCGTGCCTTCAATCTCCTTTAGCCCACAGGGGCAGAACCTATCCGAGAATGGTATTTTTAAAAATCCCCCGTATAGTACAGCTGAGGGGATCACATTAAAACGGGCCGGCGTAAACACCCTTCTAAGGTGGGTAGGAAAAACCCTGTAGCCACAGGCCGGGGTACAAGGCTGTAAAGTCCCCACTCTAAAGCAGCCGATTCCTCCAGGGGAACTGATCTCTGTCGTCTGGAGATGAGCTGTAATTCCGGGGGATCCCCAGGTCCCACCTGGAGGATGGCACCCCTAATTCCAAGAGAGATCGGTTGTAATTCCAGAAAGCCTGGCAACCCTACCTCTGGGTGTCTTGGATTCATTTCTGTTTTGGCAGCAGCGCCCGTCACACGACCTTCACAGCCAGCTCCTCAAGAGTAAAGAAAGCTCGTTCTAGAGTCGACAACCGCATGTGTTTGCTTTAATTTCTGTTTTGTCTTAGAAATCGGAGCCTCCGATATGCCCTTCCAGAACGGCATCATATGCACGGGAAGGGCAATTTTCAACCGCATCTCACCTTGCTCTTTGGACAAGAAGAGGCCGCACTGCGACACCGCCTCGCCTCACACAGAGGGGGCTGCTCCATAGCTATAGAAGCCCACCTAGGGTCCTCAAGTCCCCCCGGGGGGTGGGGAAACCCCCGCTCCAGTGGCCCATTTCCCGCCGGCCCAGATTGGGCCACTGCGGGGAACCCCGCCCCCAAATTGCCGGCCTGTGAAGACGTGCCTGGCGCGATGACGTCACCTCGTGTCAGGCATGTTTCGGGGGGGACACTCTACAATTCGAGGGGAAACTCTATGGTTTTCCCTCGAATTTGAGGTCTAGCCCCCAACATGCCCAATGCAATAATGTTGCTTCCGGGTGACGTCATCGCAGTGTGTGCGCTTCACACGCATGCCAGGGGACTCTCGGTGGTGAAAGGACTCCCCCCCCGCTGCACTAACATAAGTACTTGGCAACCCTAAGCCCACCAGAGCAGCTGGTTGTAAAGAGGGAAGTTCAAGTCCTTATTAATCAACGTTTGGTTGGAAATCAATTTATTTAGTGTATTTTAAAACTACCCCTTCATCCACAGAGCACAGGGTGGCATAAAGTGTTCTGCCTCCATTTTATCCTCCCAACAAACCTGCAAGGTAGGTTACACTGACAGAGAGAGTGGTTGTCCTGTGGTCACCCAGTGAGCTTTCATGGTAGAATGGGGATTCAAACCTGGGTCTCCCCGATCCTAATCCAGTACTCTAGCTCAGTGGAGAACAGACTATATGATTCTGGGAGCTACTTTATTTTTTTTTCAAGACCCTTGTGGGAAGCCTCTGGTCACAAAATGGTGGCTTGGTGGACAGTGAGTCGCAAAACGGTGCCTCAGTGGGTGGACAGTGAGTCACAAAATGGCAGCTTGGTGGGTGGAGTCAGTCACAAAATGGCAGCTTGGTGGATGGAATCAGTCACAACATGGCAGCTCGGTGGATGCGGTCAGTCACAAAATGGCAGCTTGGTGGATGGGGTCAGTCACAAAATGGCAGCTCGGTGGGTGAAGTTAGTCACAAAATGGCAGTTTGGTGGGTGGAGTCAGTCACAAAATGGCAGCCTGCTGGGTGGAATGAAGGCTTTGTGGGTGGAGTCAGTCACAAAATGGCAGCTTGGTGGGTGGAGTTAGTCACAAAATGGCAGCCTGCTGGGTGGAATGAAAGCTTGGTGGGTGGAATCAGTCACAAAATGGCAGCTCGGTGAGTGGAGTTAGTAAAAAAATGGCAGCTTGGTGGGTGGGGTCAGTCACAAAATGGCAGCTCAGCGGGTGCAGCCAGTCACAAAATGGCAGCTTGGTGGGTGGAGTCAGTCACAAAATGGCAGCTTATCAGTGGAGTCAATCACAAAATGGCAGCTTGGTGGGTGGAATGAAAGCTTGGCGAGTGGACTCAGTCACAAAATGGCAGCTTGGTGGGTGGAGTCAGTCACAAAATGGCAGCCTGATGGGTGGAGCCAGTCACAAAATGGCAGCCTGGTGGGTAGAGCCAGTCACAAAATGGCAGCTCGGTGGGTGGAGCCAGTCACAAAACGGTGGCTTGGTGTGTGACATCAATTACAAAACGGTAGCTTGGAGGATGGAGCCAGTCACATAAATGGCTGCTTCTATAAATATCACAGTTTTCCAGCGTGAGTCTGCAGTGCTCAGGTGGGGAAACCTGAACCTCTGCCGTTTTCCCAAAGCAAGCTACCCTGACCTCGACTCAACTTGCTCTGCTGAGGGAAATATACGGCTACTTCTATGTTTTCCCTGGAAGAGGCAAATCGAAGCTTTGCTCACAAGGGGAAGCATTAACGGCCTGGCATGGTGGATATAGAACTGGACTAGGATCCTGGGAGATGTGGGTTCAAATCCCCACTTCTATGACGGAAGCTGGCGTGGTGACCTTGGGGCCATCACATCCTTTCAGCTTGATCCACCTCATGAGGTTGTTGTTATGAAAAAACGGAGGAGGAGAAGATTGGATTTATACCCAATCATGATTTATAATCATGCTAGGAAAAATGCAAGAAGAAGAAGTAGAGGAGAAGGAGGAGGAGATTGGATTTATAATCCCCAAAGAAGTCTCAGAGTGGCTTAGAGTCCCTTTCCTTTCCCCCTCCACAACGGACACCCTGTGAGGCAGGTGGGGCTGAGAGAGCTCTCTGAAGAACTGCCCTTGAGAGAACAGCTCTGAAAGAACTTGTAACTGACCCAAGGTCACACCAGCAGCTGCCATGTGGAGGAGTGAGGAATCAAACCCGGTTCTCCCAGATTAGAGCCCACGCTTCTAACCACTACACCAAACCGGGAGAACAATGTTCTAAGCCCCCCTGTGTCCCTACTGGCGAGAAAAGCTGGTTGTCAGTGAATGCAAATGCAAGCATACTTCTTTCCCATACAGAGCAAGCGTACGTGCCTCCTCCTCCTCCTCCTCTTCCAGGCAAAAGAGAAAGAGGGCAGAAGCTGCCGCAGTAGCTTTAAAGGGAAGGACAAGAAAGTGATTTCTCCCAGGAGGGATGGAGAGCTACTTTCAATTGCATGAAGAGTGACGGGTCACTCCTGAGTCACCTTTCGCCCACCCCTGCTCTAACCAATATTCAGCAAGGGAAAGCCCTCTTGGAAGGGAAGCTTCAAGAAGAGTTTCCCAAATGGGCTCCCCAGGAACTGATAGGGACCGGTTGGAAAATGCATAGAGCCCAGGGCTGCGAGTTCAAAACATACCAACTGGGTTCACTCCTTCTGTCCTGGAAAGACCAGTTGGAGTTGCAGCTGGTAGCCAGAGAAACTCTCTCAAGAGCTGCTCTGGAAACAAGGGTAGCTATTTGTCTGGTGGGGGAACCCCCTGATTTTGTAGATTCCTGCCTGCCACAGGCCAGGGAATCCCCCCCAACAGCGACGTCACACACACACAACATGCCTACATGGTGTTGACACGTCGGCTATGTAGGAGGGGGTGACACTCTGGTGTCTGGGCAAAACTAAGGTTTGAGGCCCATTTTACCATAGAGTTTTGCCTAGAAAGCCGAGCATCACCCCTGATGTGCCGACATCACCCGGAAGTGACGGAGGCACGGTGTGTGATGTCACTTCCGGTGACATTAGGGGCAGTGCTTCCAGCTCCTGAAGCATCCCCCTCCCCCTGCCAGCATCTTTAAGGGACCTGGCAGGCAACTCTTGCCCAGAATGGCCACATGCAGCAGAGGCATAAACCATTTTGGTGTCGTTCCAGTTGGGTGCAGTGGTTAAGAGCAACAGACTCTAAATTGGAGAACCGGGTTTGATTCCCCACTCCTCCACATGCGGCTGCTGGGTGAACGTGGGTCAGTCACAAATTCTCTCAGCGCAGTTCTCTCAGGAGCAGTCCTCGAAAGAGCTCTCTCAGCCCTGCCTGCCTCACAGGGTGTCTGTTGTGGGGAGGGGAGGGGAAAGGAGATTGTGAACTGCTCTGAGACCCCGAATGAAGGGCAGGGTATAAATCCAATCTCTTCTTCTCTCTCAGCCCCACCTACTTCACAGGTCTGTTGTGGGGAGGAGAAGGAAAAGGAGATTGTAAGCTGCTTCTTCTTCTTCTATCTGGGAGGGGCTCTTGAAAATCTTAAAATAGCTTATAAAAACTTTTATGAGTTTACTATATTATAGGGATTTATTATAAGGTAAAGTTTAATAATAGAAAAGTAACCTCCTGTACTCTTTGGTGACTATTATATTAAAACACACAGAGAGAAAGAAAAGTGCTTTTAAAATCAATCTACTCTAAACTCCCTGCATTGTATGCCGGCATTCTATTGTTAATAACTGAGTTTCCGACAGTATATTCAAGGACACACACCCTAAGAGCCTTATCTCGCATTCCATTCTTTCTCCACAATGCCTTGCTTCAGCTTTGCTTAGCAGAGAAAAAGATCTGTCCTGTTTAAAACCCTGTAAGGGGCCTGGAATACGTTTTGGCCTGAAAAGCTTTTGATCTTAAAATATAAGAATATTAATATCAGCAAAGCACTAATATGTTGAAGGCCTTTTGCAATGCTCCCTCTAAGCTACAAAGTTTTGTGTGCAAAAATTCTGCTTTGTGAGCTACTACCGGCATTAGAGTTGTGAGCGAGGGATCCGGCTACTGCGTAAATCAGTTTCCTCTGGAGCCTTCCTTCCGGAGCTAGGACAAAAATGTGTGAGCCAGAGGCTAAAAACTGAGCTAGCTCGCTCATGCTAACTCAAGCTTAGTTTGAGAGCCAGTCTGGTGTCGTGGTTAAGTGCGCGGACTCTAATCTGGGAGAACCGGGTTTGATTCCCCACTCCTCCACTTGCACCTGGCTGGATGACCTTGGGCAAGCCATAGCTCTGGACCAGCTGTTCCCTCAAGGACAGCTTGGGAAAGAGCTCTCTCAGCCCCACCTACCTCACAGGGTGTCTGTTGTGGGGAGGGGAGGGGAAAGGAGTTTGTAAGCCGCTCTGAGACTCCAAGTGAGTGAAGGGCGGGGTATAAATCCAAATCTCTTCTCTTCTTCTCTTCTTCCAGGGAACACTGCTTGTGGGCTAGGTCCACAGAACCCCATGGGCACCATGTTACCCACTAACACCTTACCTGGCGCCCACCAAATGTTTTCTGAAAGTGGGTGGGAGCAGGTGGGACTTTTGCCCAGCAAGGCTTCTGACTGGCTATTAGAGATCTGTGCAAACTGAACTAATGTTGTTCTCTCTCTCTCACGCCTCTTTCCCAGAGTATTTTTTTAAACTGTCCCTCTGTCACCATGCAGTTGGACTTTCTCTCTCTGTGTGGCTCCGTTTCCCACAGCAGCCATTGTACGACTGGCTTCACCTTCCACGGCAGCCATTTTGTGACTGGCCTCGCCCCCTGTGGCAGCCATTTTGTGGTTGCACCCACCACCAGTGTTCCCTCTAAGCTGAGTGAGTTTGACCTATCTCACAGTTTTTTAGCCTCTGACTCACACATTTTTGCCTTAGCTCAGGAAGGATGGCTCCAGAGCAAACTAATTTATGCAGTAGCCAAATCGCTGGTTCACAACTTTAATGCCAGTAGCTCACAAAGCAGAATTTTTGCTCACAAGACTCCACAGCTTAGAGAGAGCATTGCCCACCACCACCTTGCCTCAGAATTCCAAAGGTGCCCACCAGTGTTCCCTCTAAGCTGAGTTAGTGTGAGCTAGCTCACAGTTTCTTAGCCTCCAGCTCACACATTTTTGTCTCAGCTCAGGAAGGATGGCTCCAGAGCAAACTAAGTTATGCAGCAGCCAAATCGCTTGCTCACAACTTTAATGCCAGGAACTCACAAAGCAGAATTTTTGCTCACCAGACTCCACAGCTTAGAGGGATCATTGGTGCCCACAGGCTCGAAGAAGTTGGGGACTCCTGGTCTAGAAGCTCCAGTCTACAAGGCATCTTAAACCAAGCACAGAACTTGAACCCAGCTCTTTTTGCTCAGCAACAGGAAGAACAGAGGCAAGCACCCTAGGAAATCATTCAGAAGGCTCTGATTCCTGGATAAACATTTGCAAGGCCCAATATGGGGTTCAGCTTCTTCGCTTGGTTCTCTGAGCAGTTTCTGCCCCCCAAAAGAACATTTCTGCTCTTGCAAGGTCCTTCTAGAGTTGTGGGTCCCAAAGTGGGTGAGAGAGCCAGTTTAGTGTAGTGGTTAGAAGCATGGACTCTAATCTGGGAGAACTGGGGTTGATTCCCTGCTTCTCCACTTGGAGCTGCTGGGTGACCTTGGGCAAGCCATAGTTCTGTCAGAGCTGTTCTCTCAAGGGCAGTCCTCGAGAGAGCTCTCTCAGCCCAGCCCCCCCCCCTCACAAGGTGTCTGTTGTGGGGAGGGGAAGGGAAAGGGGACTGTAAGCCGCTCTGAGACTCCTCTGGATAGTGAAGGGGGAGGAGTCTAAATCCAATCTCCTCCTCCTCTTCTTCCAGGGGCACTAAGAGGCAAGGGGGTGGAAGGGGTGACGCTGAATGTGGGCCCCCTCAACCACATCCTTCCCTTACCATTGACCAGGCAATGACACCACGCCGGCCTCTGCCTAGTGCTGAAATCTTACGACCAGCAATGGAATTTTTTGTGGGCTGTGGTTTTATTGTGGTTAGCCAACTTTTCCTGAAGCAAAGAAACGGACTCCAGATTACTAAGACTCTCGCTGAGCGTCTTTAAACCCAGATATTGGAAAACTGCTGTAACTTCATCACGCCCATGCTCCCCCTAAGCCAGTGATGGTGAACCTTTTAGAGACCGAGTGCCCAAACTGCAAACCAAAACCCACTTATTTATCACAAAGTGCCAACACGGCAATTTAACCTGAATACTGAGGTTTTCGTTTTAGAAAAAACAACTCATACATTAACATCTTTCGTCTTAAAAGAAAAACACAATAACAGAGCTTTCAATGATACAAACAACTTTTTATTGAAAGGTAAAAGTTTGCATTTGGCATGCTTTTGAACAATTAATGTGATTTTTGCTGTCCAATCGTGCGAACTCTGTGCTGGGGCGATGCCGTGCGTGCCCACAGAGAGGGCTCTGAGTGCCACCTCTGGCACGCGTGCCATAGGTTTGCCACCACTGCCCTAAGCTGTGGAGTCTTGTGAGCAAAAATTCTGCTTTGTGAGCTACTGGCATTAAAGCTGTGAGCGAGCGATTCGGCTGTTGCACAAATCAGTTTGCTCTGGAGCCCTCTTTCCTGAGCTAAGACCAACATGCGTAAGCCGGAGGCTAAAGAACTCTGAGCTAGCTCACTCTGACTCAGCTTAGAGGGAACAGTGGCCATCCATTGCATTAAAAAATGAACAGTGAAATCATTACTAAACGTGCCAAGATTCTTGCTGAATGACTACCAGACTGTGAAACGCCGGTATCACTGGATCAAGTCCATCACCATTGCGGAATCTATTGAATGAAAAAGTTGCAACCGGATTTTTAATAAATGCCCAATTAATCGTTACCATTTTGAAGGGAATGAAATCTCCTTGTACAGAGGCAGCCTATTCCTGGAATATGGATGCACCCTTCGCTTCCTCTTCGTGAGTCTCCTGGAAGGGTCTGGCTGGCTGCGGGCAAAATGCTGAATTGGGAGGCATCTACTCCTGCACGGCGCATCTTGTGAGCTGAACCAAGCCTGAGTCCAGTGGCACCTTTAAGGCCAACGAAGTTTAATTCTCGGTATAAGCTTTCATACGCATGCACACTGCTTCAGATAGCTGGTACCCAGAATTAAAACTTTTCTGGTCATAAAAGGGCCACTGGACACAAAACGTTGTCCTATTGCTTCAGACCAACACGGTCACCCACCTGAATCCATCTGGTGAGCTGTTATGTATCGTGCGTGCTTGGGCACTGCTAGATTAGGGGCCTCTCAGCCTGGGGCGGCAGGGCACCTATGCGCTGTGATGGATCAGCGGAACCCCCCTCTCCAGAGGCAGTCTACCAGCTCCTTCTCGCCCTCCCACGTAAAAGTGCCTTCGACATGACGAAGCAAAAAGGATTTTCTGGCGCTCCCGGGGTATTCCCTCCTCAGCGTGACGTCACCCATGCGTGGGCGGGGTTATATATTTCTGGCCCATCCCAACATTCTAATAAACATCACCCGCAAAAGCTCATTGGTTTAAAGGCAAGAACTGAGGATGGCGATTGGCCAGGAAGAGACGGAGGTGGGGCGACATGCTGGCCATGCTATTGGCTGCTCGTGTTCAAACGTCACGAAGAACAATAGCCAATGATGCCGGCCTGAGCTTTCCGGTTGCCTTCGCCCACTTCGGGGCGGGACTAAGCGCCCCTCTCGGGCCCGTTTCTTAACGTCCTTTCCGGCAACCGCGCGCATGCGCCTTCTGACCCGTCGCCGCCCGCCTCCCCCTTTCCCTCAACACTGATGCCCTCCTGCCTGTTCCGCCTCCCCCGTTGACGGGCTAGAGAAAAGACGTCACTTCCTGAGGAGGGGGGTAGGCGGTCCCTGGCGCGACGCTTTCAGTCGAGGAGGCGGGCGGGGAGCAGATGCGACGTCACTTCCGTCTGCGGGCCCTTCCCGGCCGCCATCTTGGTGCGGTGTGGGGGGAAGCGGGGGGCCCGTGGGCCGCGGGGCCGCTCGATGGGAAGATGCAGCGCGCGGGGCCGGGCGGGGCGGGGCCTGGCGCCGTGCTGGGGGCGGGGCCGGGGCGCGCGCTGCTGAGGCGGGAGCTGCGGCTGCTCGAGTCCATCTTCCACCGCGGGCACGAGCGCTTCCGCATCGCCCGCGCCTGCCCGGACGAGCTGGGCTGCGAGTTCCTGCCTGGCCCGGCCGGCGGCGGGCCCGTCCGAATCCATGGCAACATCACGGTGAGCGGCCCCGGGGGGAGGGGGCGGCGGCGGCGGCGCTGGAGGGGGGAGGGGGTTCCCCTCTGAAGGGCGGGGCGGTGGGCGGGGCCAGCACGGGGCGGTGGGCGGGGCCTCGGGCGAGGGAGGGGCCTCTGAGGGGGAGGCAAGGCTGAACGAGGGGGCGGGGCCCCGGGAGGGGAGGGGCGTACCAAGGGAGGTGGGGCTTCAAGTAAGGGGTGGGATCATGGCTCTTTAAAAAAAAGCATTTTCATCTTTAGGACCAGGGGGAAAGCCGGGTGGTCTCGTGGGTGTGGAGTGCCAGGCCTAGGTGTGGAGGGAGTGGTCGGGCTCAAACCCCAAGCCCCCAGGTCAGGAGGGACAGACCCAAGTTCGAATCCTCCACACAGCCCTGGACACCCTTCAGCCAGTCACCTGTGGTCGACCATACTTCCCTCAAAGGTCCAGATGGGTAGCTGTGTTAGTCTGTCTGTGGCAGTAGAAAAGAGCAAGAGGCCAGTAGGAGCTTTCATGTGGAAGGGCAGGAGCGTTCATGAAAAAATGACCAACGACTCGTGTATCTGAAGAAGTGAGCAGTGACTTCTGAAAGCTCATACGCTGCTCCATATTTTGTTCGTCTTTAAGGTGCTATTGGACTCTTGCTCTTTTCTGTTCCCTTGAAGGGTTCTTGTGAGGATGAAATGAATGGGGATCATGTGTGCTGTTCCACCTCACAAAAATGCAAAGGACAAAAGGGAGGAGGCAGAGGGTGGGAGAGATCTGGGTTTGGGTTCTCTCTGCAGCTCTTAGTCGGGGCGTTAAGAGCGTAGGAAGAGCCCTGCTGAATCAGACCAGCGGCCCATCATTTTTAGCATCTTCTGTCCCAGTGTGCCTGCTCTCGCCAGCTCCTTCTGGAAAACTCGCATCTCTTAATTTGTTTGGCTCTGTCAGGGATGCAGGCGCCTTCAACAGGGGAACAGGCAGATGTTTTGGGGTACTGCTTCATATCCTAATTGCATGCCCGTTGTGGTGGTGGGGAGACAGCAAACAGAGGAAATGACCCTTCTGATCCGTCCCAACGTGAGACATGATCTCTTGATCTTCCCCTTTTCCAGGAGTCTTATCCGGCTGTTCCTCCGATATGGTCCGTGGAATCAGACGATCCCAACTTAGCAGCAATCCTAGAGAGGCTAGCCGACGTGAAGAAAGGAAACACACTGGTGAGGCCTGGAGAGAAAAAAATCTAGCTGTAGAAGGAGTAAATCATGGAGTTGGAAGGGGCCAGACAGGCCATCCAGTCCAACCCCCTGCTCAATGCAGGATGAGCCTCGAGCAGGGGTGGGCAAACTGTGGCTCGGGAGCCACATGCGGCTCTTTCTCATATATTATGTGGCTCCCGGCAGGGCGGCTGGGGAAGCTGAATATCATTAGCAAACAAATATCATTGGACAAATTAATATCATTATCAATATCTGCTTTTACCCCTTTTGTTATTATTTTTGGCAGTCTCATTTAATGTTAATAAAAAGCAAATTTGCTTATTTCCCAATGAAAGCAGGTAATATTTGTTCATGTCTTGTGGCTCTCAAACATCTGATGTTTATTCTTTTCGGCTCTTACGTTAAGCAAGTTTGGCCACCCCTGTTCTAGGTGGCTCTTACGCTGAGCAAGTTTGCCCACCCCTGGCCTAGAGCATCCTTGATAAGTTGTCATCCAGCCGCTGCTTGAAGACTGCCAGTGCTGGGGAGTTCACCACCTCCCTAGGCAGCTGATTCCACTCTCACTGTAAAAAAGTTATTCCTCATATCCAGCCGGTATCTTCCCACCCTTAACTGAAACCCGTTCTCGCGAGTCCTGTCGTCTGCTGCCACCAGGAACAGCCCTTCTCTCAGTGACAGCCCTTCAACTACTTAAAGAGAGCAGTCATGTTTCCCTCCCAACCACCTCTTCTCCAGACTGAACATGCCCAAGCCCATCAGCCTTTCCTCACAGGGCTTGGTCTCCAGCCCACCCCCCCCCCCATCATTCTCGTTGCTCCCTTCTGCACCTTCTCCACTCTGTCCACGCCCTTTTTGAAGTGATGCCTCCAGAACTGCACACAAGACTCCAGGTGCAGCCTGACAAGACTATGACATCTTGCGATCTGGATGTTATGCCTCCGTTGATACCCCTCAGGACCGCATTAGCCTTTTTTGACGCCGCATCACACTGACTGCTCATATTTAGTTCACGGTCCACCTGTAGTTCACACCCACTGCTACCCAGAAATGTATCCCCCATCCCGTATGCATGCTTCTCATTTTTGTGACGTAGATACAGAGTGGATTGTTTTGGCTGGGTAAGCGTAGCTGTTTGCCTTCCGCTAATGTTGCTTCGTGTCTCTTTCTCCTCCTTGCGAAAGCTTTTGCAACACCTGAAGCGGATCATTTCCGACCTCTGCAAGCTCTACAACCTCCCGCAGCATCCGGACGTGGAGATGCTAGACCAGCCTCTGCCCGCTGAGCAGGTAAGCCTCCCCAGGGGCTCCTGTTACCCTTCTGCACCAAGCAGAGTCCTGCTGCAGTGAATGCTGCTTGCGTTGGGTGACCGGACTGGAGCATCTGGGCTTGCAACTTTGCCACGAAGCAGGCTATTCTCCAGGCCGTTCTAATGATAAAGAAGCTGGGCTTTGCCCAGTGGGGAGGTAGTGTCCAGAGGCCCTGTTGAAAATGATGAAGAAAGACGTATGATCATCCCAGTGTGTTTTTTTTCTGTACCAAAGAGGAACTTGTGAAACTGGGTGGGGAGGGGGGGCACAGAATCTGCCTGTCCTGCACTAAGAAGCTCAGAGCAGTGTGCATGCTTTTCCTCTTCTCCATTTTATCCTTGCAACAGCCTTGCAGAGTAGCTCAGGCTGAGAGACAGTCACGGGTTCAAGGTCACCTAGGGAACTTCAAAGCAGAGTGAGAATTCTCTAGCTGAGTTTTCCAGATCCTACTCTTTGCTGGCCTCTTTCCAGTGTTGGCTGTCCCACAAATCTAAACATCCCCCCCCCCCCGTAGAATTCACTTCAGTCTGTTAAAAAATGACTCTCACAGTCTGGCACTTGGTCTCCATGTGAACCCTTTCTGGCAGTCTTGCAGTTAGAGAAATTATTAGTCTGCCAGCTTGTGCATGCCCGCCTAAATCTTTCGGGACTTGATAGTTTACAATAGCAACCAGTCCATTAGCTAGTTAACAAAGGCTTCTGTGCTTGGTCACTTGGGGCAATCCTTACTTGCTCTTGGCAGGTGGTTGTCGCAGGAGCATAAGAACGTAAGAAGCCGTATTGGATCAGGCCAGTGGCCCATCCAGTCCAACACTCTTGTGTCACACAGTGGCCAAAACCCAGGGGGCATCAGGAGGTCCACCAGCGGGGCCAGAACTCCAGAAGTCCTCCCACTCTTGCCCCCCCCCAACACCAAGAACATAACGTAAGAGAAGCCACACTGAATCAGACCAATGGCCCATCTAGTCCAACACTTTGTGTCACACAGTGGCCAAAACCCAGGGGCCATCAGGAGGTCCACCAGTGGGGCCAGAACACCAAATACCCTCCCACTGTGCCCCCCGCACACACCAAGAACACAACATAAGAAAATAAGTGAAGCCATGTTGGATCAGGCCAATGGCCCATCAAAGCCAGGTGCCATCAGGAATTCCACCAGCGGGGGCAGAACTTCAGCAGCCCCTCCCACTCTTGCCTCCAGGCACCAAGAAAACAGAGCGTCACGGTCCCAGAGTGTTCCATCTGTACCTTGTGGCTAATAATGCCGTACATAGTCCTGAGCTCTGTAGTTAAAAGCCTGGAGAAAAATGGATGGATAAATCCCGAGTGTGCAGCTGCTGCTAAAGAACGTACAGAAGCGCCTTGCAGGATCTGACCAAGCTCCAGCTCCCATCAACATTCTTTCGTCTCTGCACCCACCAGGTGGCCCACCAGAAATGCGGCAGAGTCTCTCCCCTTAGCATATCAGCTCTCAAATATTGTCAGAGATAAGAACAGTATTGTCTGTGGAAGCTTGCTTTCTTAACTGCATTGCGAGTGATTGTTAAAGACGGATTAGAGAGTTCGTCACTCCCCCTGTCAACCAGTGTTGGGAGTCCGCACGTGCATACATTGAAGTTGGTTTTTCTGAACGGAAACGACCCCCATCGCCTGGGGATATTTAGAGTGTTTAGTTTTAGTTTAGTTTGGGCTTTTACTTGGAGTTCTAGAGCCAGTTTGGTGTAGTGGTGAAGAGCATGGACTCTAATCTGGGAGAATCGGGTTTTGGTTCCCCACTCCTCTACTTGCACCTGCTGGAGTGAGCTTGGGTCAGCCGCAAGTTCTCTCAGAGCTGTTCTCTCAAGGGCAGTCCTTGAAAGAGCTCTCTCAGCCCCACAGGGTGTCTGTTGTGGGGAGGGGAGGGGAAGGAAAAGGCGATCGTAAGCCACTCTGAGACTCCCAAGTGAAGGGCAGGATATAAATCCAGTTTCTTCTTTTTCTAGGCTCAAAGCCAAGATATCTTGAATACTGTATCGTGTTGAGTTCTAAGTAATGATTGCAGCAGGCTAGAATTTGATCGTTCCATTTGGTAACAAGAGTGAGCTAACTTGGGATGTGATCTGCCAAGCAGTAAAAACTTTGAAGCCATTGGTTAATAGCTGAGAGGTGTGGGGAACAAGTCCCAGTAGGTCTAACTCAGGAGCAAGCCCCATGCTGTTTAGTGAGGCTTACTCCCATGAAAGTGTTCTTAGGATAGAACTGATGAGCATGTGCTCAGTTATCTTCCGTTGAAGTCACAGCTGACCTACGGTGACCCTGTAGGACTTTCAGGGCAAGAGATGGACCTCTGTGTAGCAACCTTGGACTTCTTTGGTGGTCTCCCATCCAAATACTGACCAGGGCCGACCCTGCTTAGCTTCCAAGATCTGACAAGATCAGGCTAGCCTGGGCCACCCAGGTCAGGGAGAGATGAACAGAGGTGGTTTGCCCTTGCCTGCCTCTGCGTAGCAATCCTGGACTTCCTTCGTGGTCTCCCATCCTCCTAACCACGTCCAACCCTGCTTAGCTTGTGAGATTGGCGAGATCAGGCTAGCCTGAGCCATCCAGGTCTTCTCCGTATGTACAAACGTAAAATTTCTGGAAATTTTGAAGCCACAGGGGGGAAACAAACCCATCTTCTCCCCCCCCCCCCCCCCCCCGAAAAATTGAAATATAGAAGAGATTGGATTTATACCCTGCCCTTCGCTCGGAGTCTCAGAGTGGCTTACAATCTCCTCTCCCTTCCACCCTTGAACATGGAGGCTCCATTCTGTCAGCGTGGCTAAGAGCTGGTGGCACGCCCTCCTCTGCAGATCTCTCTAATCCTCTCATAAGGCCATCTGAGCGAGCGGCCCTCGCCACGCCCTGGACAGCAGATTCCATAAGTTAATTATTCCCAGTGTGGCGAAGTCCTTTCTTTTGGCCATCCCGAGCTGACTTCCCTTCAGGTGAAAGGGCGGTGTGAAGGAGACGTGCGCTCCACACTCGCAGCAGAAGTGGCTTGTGTCGGGCTTCTGTGCAAGGGGGAGGTTCTTTACCTTCCTCTGGGTAGCGGCGCTTCGCAGGCCTGCTTGGGGGACGAAGTGGGGATTTTCATCCGTCAGTGGGTTTCACCCTCGTCCCGGGGGATGAGCCACACACTCCAGGTTGATTTAATGTGAAGTGCAGGGAAAGTCATCTACTGTATATGCGAGAGGTCCCAGGCTCAGTCTGTGCAACGTCTAGTTAGCCATGAATGCTCGTGGAATCAGAGTCGGAAGGGACCTCCAGAGGCATCCCTTTGCACAATGCAGGAAAATCTCAAATACTTCCCCCTCCACACCCCCAGCGACCCCTGCTTCATACCCAGAAGAGGGGGGGCGGAAACCTTCCAGGATCCCCAGCCAAACCGGCTTGGAGAAAAATTGCTTCCTGACCCCAAAGTGGCGATCGGCATTTCCCCGGGCGTGTAAGAAAGGGCCACGAGGACTAAGCACTGAGGCAGCCCTTCCTGCCCTCCCTCTCACGATCTGTCTAAGTTCACAGAATCAGCGATGCTGTCAGATGGCCAGCTAGAGATGAAGCTGCCTTATACTGAATCGGACCCTCGGTCCATCAACGTCGGTCTTGTCTGCTCATACTGGTCACGGCTTTCCAGGGTCTCTGGCAGAGATCTTTCATGTCACCTACTGCCAAGGGTATTCACTGGAGACGCCGGGAATTGAAACTGGGAACTTCTACATGCTAAGCAGGTGCTTTGCTGCTGAGCCACAGCCCCTCCCTGAACAATCTCACATGGTAGGGCGAAAGGTCTTGCCCAGCCCTACCGTTTGTGTAGGCAGTAGAACTGGCAAGTCTGCCACTAACAGTGGAAGTCTTTCTGCCAGCAGACGTGTGCCACCGCTCCGCAGGCACGTGGGGGGAAGAATAAGAGGAAAATCGCTGTCACATCAACAATGTGATGTCATTTCTCAGGCAAACCCAGAAGTGATATCACTCCACTCTAGGATTCAGTAGGAAATCTGTGGTAACACCATAGAGTTGCTACTGAATCCTAGAGTGGCATCACCTCACTTCCAGGTTTGATGCAGAAATGATATGCTGTTGACATGGCAGTGCACCCGCCCTTCCGTGTTTTTCTGGGTGCCAGCCACTGGCTAACAACTTCCGTTGGCAAGGATTAAGATATAGTGCCAAGGGAGGCACTGAATGATTTTGGGAAAGGAAGCAGCAGAACAGGAGAAGCCATTTTCTGCCGGTGCCTCTCTTGCCGTTTTGGGGTTCTTAAAGAGATGGGCACTGTCTCTGAGTGACCACCTGGCAACCTTGCGTGAAGGACAAGAGAAGTGCTGTCTTGGGGGGGGGGTTTGACCTCTTTCTGTCTTCTGTTGTTTTGTAGAGCACCCAGGAAGAGGTGTCCTCCGAAGAAGAAGATGAGGAGATGCCAGAGGTATGGGGGGTTGAATCCCCTTGTGCTTTTTCAAGACACCTAAAAACGGCGCTGAAGTATTACCGCGATGCATTAAATGATGCAAAAATTACATCGTAGGATCTTCATCTCAGCAAATTAAATTCAGTGGTATAGACCACAGTCGCAAATGATTTTTCCAAGTAACTTTGTGAATCATTTGGTATAGGGCAACTCTGTTGCCTGCATAGAAAAGCCCCATTGAAGCATAAGAACATAAGAAGAGGCCTGCTGGCTCAGACCAATGGTCCATCTAGTCCAGCATCCCGTCTCACACAGTGGCCTCAGCCAGTTTTCCTGGAGGGCCAGCAACAGGGCAGAGAGGCCGAGGCCTTCCCCTCATAGGAACATCAGAAGAGCCCTGCTGGATAAGACCAGTGAGGGTCCATCTAGTCCAGCATCCTGTTTCCCACAGTGGCCTCAACCGGTTCCTCCGGAGGGCCAGCAACAGGGCAGAGAGGCCGAGGCCTTCCCCTCATATCAGAAGAACCCTGCTGGACCAGACCAATGAAGGGCCCTCTAGTCCAGCTTCCTATGTCACACAGTGGCCAACCAGTTTCTCTGGGTGGCGAATGACAGGGCAGAGAGGCTGAGGCTTTCCCTTGATAAGAACATAAGAAGAGCCCTACTGGATCAGACGGGCAGTCTGTCTAGTCCAGCATCCTGTCCCACACAGTGGCCTCAAGCAGTTCCTCTGGAGGGCAAACAGCAGGGCAGAGAGGCCGAGGCCTTCCCCTCATAAGAAGACCAGAAGAGCTCTGCTGAAACAGACCAGTGAGGGTCCATCTAGTCCAGCATCCTGTCTCTCACAGTGGCCTCAACCAGTTCCTCTGGAGGGCCAACAACAGGGCAGAGAAGCCAAGGCCTTCTCCTGTGGTTGTCTCTGGGCTCTGGGACTTAGAGGCTTAGTGCCTCTGAATGTGGAGGTCTCCCTCAGTCACCGTGCTAAGTAGCCACTGATAGACTTCTCCTCCATGAATCTATCTAATCCCCTTCTCAAGCTGTCTATTCCTGTGGCCATCACAGCACGGTTTGCAGGAAGCCGGTGGAGGGGGAGCCTTCCTGACCTCCTCAGGCGGGCCATTCCACTAGGCGGGGGCCACCACGGAGAAGGCGGGTACGGGCAGTTGTCGATTTTGCCCGTTTTAGGTTGGCGGCTTGGCGCCTGCAGAAGCCCTTGCCCAGATGAGCATTGCTTTCGTGATGGAGCATTGGGGGGGGGGCCTGTCCCTGTCCTGAGGCCGGGACCCTTACCAGGTGGCTCTTTCCCCTTTTCTCCTTTGCAAGGACACAGAGGAGCTAGATCACTATGAGATGAAGGAGGAGGAGCCGGCGGAAGGGAAGAAGGCGGAGGACGACGGCATCGGCAAGGAGAACCTGGCCATCCTTGAGAAAATCAAAAAGAACCAGAGGCAAGATTACTTAAATGTACGTGTCGCCTGGCGGGAGGGTCAGGTGGGGGAAAGGGGGACCGGGGGGCTGGAATCGGGGAGGGGGGCTGCAGCCAGAGCATCCCAACTTTCCCCTCTGTCGAAAGGGATGTGACGCAAGTGCATAAAAATCCGTGCACGGTTTGGGGAAAGCAGATAGAACTCCCCCCCCCCCCCCCCACCCGGGAAATGTAATTCTGAACCTCGGCGTCACTCGGTGAGTTGGACGGACGGGAGAAAGTACTTCTTCACAGCACTGACAAAAGAGTAGAAGTCATTTGTTCAGGCCGCATGTCACTGTGAGAGCCGCCGTTTTCGACCCGCAGGATACAGAGCGCCAGCGACTATGCAGTTGCTGGCCATTTTAAAAAACCCATCCCAGATTCGAAGGCTCCGTCACAGACGCACAGGTCTCGCTGTTCGGCTGTGCTGTCGTTCTCAGTAGAAATGATGTATTTTTGTTGCGTATCTAGAAAACAAGGTTGCACTTACCTGTAACTGTTGTTCATCGAGTGGTCTTCTGTGCAGGCACACATCCCATGTGGGACTGCACAGAAGCCACCATGATGAAAACAAGGTTGCACTTACCTGTAACTGTTGTTCATCGAGTGGTCTTCTGTGCCGGCACACATCCCATGTGTGCCTGCACAGAAGCCACGATGATGAAAGGTGACGCTGTCAGTTTTGGCAGAAGCATGCTGCAGTTCTGTTTGAATCTGCACTTTTCCCCTTAAGAGTATCTTGTAAAGTTTAGGATAGACGCAGACGGCTTGGATCCCGCAGGTCCATGCTGTGGTTAGTGATGGTTCCACCTGATGCAAGGACCCATCTCCTCTGTTCTTCCGTTAGGGGAAGGATCCTTGCGCCAGGGAAAAGTTTCTCTGTTGCCAATCTGTGGTACCTGGCCCGTGAAAAATATTACTATTACTACTACTAGTAGTAGTAGTAGTAGTAGTAGTACTAGTAGTAGTTCAATTTGTACCCCGCCCTCCCCACAGGCAGGCTCAGGGCAGCTCCCATAGTCAGTATAAATACCATTAAAACACACAAAATCATTCAATAAGTTCAACAGTCAATACAATAAAATCATACAATTATAAGGTGCTAATAGTGATGGTAATAATTCCTCAGGATGGCGGTAAGTATAGAAGGTGGTATACTGTAAAATACTTGCAGACCCAGTTTACTAGCTCAGTGGTCTTCCCGAGTCATGACGCAGAATCGATCCGCCATCGAGACTGAAATTGAGGGCCAGGCTAGTTGGCGGTGGTGGTAGGGCGGTTCCTAGTTGAAGGCCTGGTGGAAGAGCTCCGTCTCGCAAGCCCTGCGGAACTGCAAAAGGCCCCGCAGGGCCCTGATCTCTTCCGGGAGCTCATTCCACCAGTATGGAGCCGCCACTGAAAATGCCCTGGTGCTGGTGAGCCTCCTTAGGGTCTGGGAGGGTCAGTTGGTTCTGAGACCCCGACCGTAGTGCTCTCTGGGGTGTATATGGGGGAAGGCGGTCCCTCAGGTATGTTGGACCCTGGCCATATAGGGCTTTAAAGGTAAGTACCAGCACCTTGAAGTGAATTCGGTATACTATTGGCAGCCAGTGCAGCGACTTCAGCTTTGGCTGGAAGTGCTTCCATCTAGGGAGACCCATCAAAAGCCTGGCCGTGGCATTCTGCACTAGCTGCAGCTTCCAGATTTGTCCCAAAGGCAGCCCCATGTAGGATGTGTGAAGCTCAGGGTGGTTCACAACAGAATAATTCAGTACATTATAAAACATCTTTTACAGCGTTAGAGGGGGATTTGGGGTCTGTTTTTGTTTTAAACTTGTAACGTTTCAGTACTGCCTTGAGCCAAGAGGAAACGCAGGATCAAAAATATTTTGATAAGCAAATTAGTATCTCATGCAGTACTTCTGAAAGTCGGTGAGAGGCTATTCATGTGTGCTGTTCTGATATGGTGTTGCCCTCTTGCTGGACTACACCAGTTCTGAATGCCCTTGGCGGCGGGGTTGCTTGTTCAAAAAGACCCGGACTTCTAAATTGACACGCATGTGGAAAAAACAACAAGAAGAAGCCTTCTCCCTGATTTCCAAGCTTTTTGCATGCAGGGAAATGTGGAGATGCTCCCCAATGAGACATTTCCCTTCCTTCCAAGGCAGCACAGTTCTGTGGCCCTGTCCGTTCTTTCAAGAGCAGCTGTTCTCTCAAGAGCAGTCCTCGAAAGGGCTCTCTCCGCCCCACCTACCTCACGGGGTGTCTGCTGTGGGAAGAGGTAGGGAAAGGAGATTGTGAGCGGGTCTGAGACACCCAAGAGAAGGATGGGATATAAATCCAATCTCCTCCTCCTCCTTCTTTTGATCCAGATGGCCCAGGCTAGCCCGATCTGGTCATATCTTGGAAGCTAAGAAGGGTGGGCCCCAGCTAGTATTTGGACGAAAGGCTCCAAGGAAGGCCAGGAAACCACCTCTGTTTGCCTCTCCCCTGACCCAAATGGCCCAGGCTAGCCCAGTCTCATCAGATCTTGGAAACTAAGCGGGGTCGGCCCTGGTTAGTACTTGGATGGGAGACCCCCAAGGAAGTCCCAGGGTCGCTACGCAGAAGCAGGCAAGGGCAAACCACCTCTGCTCGTCTCTTGCCTTGAAAACCCTACAGCTGTGATCCGAGGGCACTTTCCACCAGCTCTCACAATAATGGGTTTAAATTAAGGGTGGGAAGGTACCAGCTGGATCTTAGGAAAAACGTCTTAACAGTAAGAGCAATTCAGCAGTGGAATCAGCTGCCTAGGGAGGTGGTGAGCTCCCCCTCCCTGTCAGTCTTCAAGCAGCGGCTGGGCAAACCCTTGTCAGGGGTGCTCTAGGCTGATCCTGCATTGGGCAGGGGGTTGGACTAGATGGCCCCTAGAGCCCCTTCCGACTCTGTGCTTCTAGGAGTCTATGAATGCAGCTCTCCTTGAGCCACCATGGGCGTGCAGCTGAAACGTCAAGCTGTAGAGGCCTCCTAACATCCCCCAGTCACACTTCCCATAGCCGCCACAGTTCTGCTGGGGAGGGGGGCCATAATATGTGCTTGCCCGCCCTCTGGAAATGTCCGTCGGGCAGCTCAGGAGAGCGGGCGGGCCTGTGTTCCGCGGGACCGCTGGTTGCCTAGCAGTTTTGCTGGCATGACAGGCGTAACAGCGAGATTCCTCTCCAATCCCTCACAGGGGGCAGTGTCTGGGTCCGTGCAGGCCACCGACCGGCTAATGAAGGAGCTCAGGGATATTTACCGATCGGCAAGTTTCAAAGGCGGTGAGTATCGGGCGGAGGGGATCCGGGTGGAAAGCCCCAGTTCAGGGTGGCAGGGCGGGCGGGTGGAAGCCAAGCCGCGATTCCGCCAGCGAGATGCCGGGGTAGAGTGCAAGCGGAGCGGTGGGTTGAGGAGTGATGCGTCTTTGTGGTCCCCCCGTGATACCAACCGGCTCCTTTGGTCACCCGCAGGAAACTATGCAGTTGAACTAGTGAACGACAGCTTGTACGACTGGAATGTCAAACTCCTGAAGTAAGTCTCTCTGGCTGCACCTTTGCAAGTAGGTGACATAGTGAACTGCAAAGCAGGCCGGGGATGGGGGAGAGTGACATGGCACCTAGGCTGGGGACAGGCAGTCGGATGCTTGGGTGGGAGGCTTGATCTGCCCGTAGGTTCCTGCCCGGGAGTTGAGCTCACAGGGAGATCCTCTCCTGACTGTCCCAGCGATCAGTGAGGCCTGTCTGGTGGGCACATGACGTGGCAGCCCCGGGATTCTAGAGCAGGTTCCCCAGGGAGGTGCCCTCACTGTCAGACCTCAGAATCAGGGCTCATTTCGTAGCAGGAGCTCCTTTGCATATTAGGCCACCCCCCCCCCCCAATGTAGCCAATCCTCCAAGAGCTTACAGAGCTCTTCTGACAGGGGCTACTGTAAGCTCTTGGAGGATTGGCTACGTCAGGGGTGTGTGGCCTAATACGCAAAGGAGCTCCCGCTACGAAATGAACCCTGCTCAGAAGGCAGATCGAGATGGGTAGCCGTGTTAGTCTGTCTGCAGCGGTAGAAAAGAGCAAGAGTCCAGTAGCACCTTGAAGACTAATAAAAGTTGTGGCAGGGTCGGAGCTTTCTTGAGTCACTGCTCACCTCTTCTCCTCCATCATACACTCCTCCACCACTTTCTCCCAGGCTGAGAGATGGGCAAAGGGCTCCCTTCTTCTGTAGAGGCTCTGGCACGGCTTTCTCTTCCTCACATTCTAGCTTTATCTGAAGAAGTGAGCAGTGACTGTCAGAAGCTCAGACCCTGCCCCAATTTTTTTCAGGAGGCAGTTGAAGATGTTTTGTTTTGTTTTTTAATTTAGAACTGCGTTCGACTACTTTAGTTTTTATTTATTGGCAATCCTAGTTGGGTTCTTTAAATGGTGCTCTTTTAGGTGCGTTTAGAATTGTTGTTTCATTTACTTGGCAAGGCACCTTGAGTTCCTCGAGGCAGAAAGGCAACCAACAAAATTTTGAGTATAACAGTGAAATAAATGAAATCCTCCAAGGGCTTTCTCTCTGTCCACCAGCACAGGCCCTAATCCCAAAGACTCTTTCTCCACCACTTTCTCAGCAAAGGGCTCCCTTCTTCCCTAGAGGCTCTGGCACTGCTTGCTCTTCCTCACAGGCTCCTGTGTACGTGTTTCGTAGCAGGGAAAGGTTAGTGAGCCCATTTCCAGGAAGCACTCTGCCAGAGCCTCAGTTGCTATTCATGCCGGGCAAGGGGAAGCGTGAAAGAGCCCTTTGCCTGCTATTATTGCCCACATGGGAGAGATCTGAGGTTGCAGCCACCACTTCAGAATATACCATCCGTCCAAAATGTGTTGGTGGGTGTGGAGCCCCGGGGGCTTGGGTTTCCTGCCAGGTGCACCTCGCTCAGGGTGGAGGAGAGTCCTTAGGACTGGGACTTTTGGCGTGCCGAGCAGAGGCTCTACCACCGAACCACGGCCCCTCCCAGCACATGACAGACTAGACCACGTCGCACTGCAGGATCGCCAGGAGGCGGCTTTATTTATTTATTTATTTAGGCGGATGGCGTTCCAAAGGCCCGAAAGACAGATACATTTTTGCATACATTCCAGACAAGCTAATTTTGCAGTTCCGACTCGCCGTTAACAAGCTAGCTTGTAAGGCCGAGCCAGGCGGCAACAGCTCTGCTCTTGATGGAACGAACAGTGACTGCCAAAGGAGATAGAGGCATTTCCTCCCTCCCTCCCTCCCTTTCCCCCTCCCTCCCTCCCTTTCCCCCTCCCTTCCTTCCTCCCTCCCTTTTTTCCTTCCTTCCTCCCTCCCTTTCCCCTTCCTTCCTTCCCTCCTTCCTCCCTCCCTCCCTTTTCCCCTTCCTTCCTTCCTTCCTTCCTTCCTTCCTTCCTTCCTTCCTTCCTTCCTTCCTTCCTCCCTTTTTCCTTCCTTCCTCCCTCCCTCCCTCCCTTTTCCCCTTCCTTCCTTCCTTCCTTCTTTCCTCCCTTCCTCCCTCCCTCCCTCCCTCCCTCCCCCCCTCCCTCCCTCCCCCCCTCCCTCCCCCCCTCCCTCCCTCCCCCACCTTCCAGAAGGTTGCTTTCTTTATAGTCCTGGGAGCTGGAGGAGAGGGGCAGAGCAGGTAGCAACAGCTCTGCTTTGTAGATTTGATTTTTTTTCTATGTGTAGGGAGGTTCCCCCCACACACACACACACAATGAATGCAGGAGCCTCCCCTGCCAACTGAAGTGGTACAGTCCAGCAACAGCTGTACCGCATTCCGAGTTCTGCAGTGCCTCCAAGCTGGTTCTGTGCTCACGGAGCCTCCCGTCTCCCTCCCCCTTCTTTCTCGGCTCAGGGTGGACGAGGACAGTGCTTTGCACAGCGACCTGCAGATCCTCAAGGAAAAAGAGGGGACAGACTTCATTCTCCTGAACTTCACCTTTAAGGTTAGCTGTGGGGGGGGGGAGAGGTGGTGGGCAACAGGGGAGGGAGGACAGGAAGGGGCTGCTGAACAAAGCTAGATGCCCAGCTTTTCTTCTTCTCCCTTCAGGATAACTTTCCCTTCGACCCGCCCTTTGTAAGAGTCGTGTCTCCTGTGCTCTCGGGTGGGTAAGTGCCTGCTCCCTCCCGGATTTCCGTAGTCCTGGTCTCCCACCGTGGCCTCACCTGGCTGGGGTACAGCGTTTAACTTCCTAAAAAGAGAAAAAGCGCCAAGCCTGGAGTGGTTGTATAGATTCTGGCTGTGCTGCCTTTGTAGCCATGCAGAGGCACTCTGCACAGGCTCAGAGGTGCCCATTACTGCTTTACACTGGAAGCCTTCGACCAAAGAATTAGTTGGCTGATGCAAATCAGGCGGTGAAGATTCAGCTTCTGCCTCTGCTGCTGCTTTCTTTGAACTCTGGGCTTCCTATCCCTCTGCTTCCCTCCACTTCCCGAGACCTCTTCTTTACTCCTGAGTATACTCTACAAAACTACCTCTCTACCGAGAGCCGGTTTGGTGTAGTGGTTAAGTGCGCGGACTCTAATCTGGGAGAACCGGGTTTGATTCCCCACTCCTCCACTTGCATCTCCTGGATGACCTTGGGCAAGCCATAGCTCTGTACCAGCTGCTCCCTCAAGGACAGTTGTCTCTGAGCTCTCTCAGCCCCACCTACCTCACAGGCTGTCTGTTGTGGGGGGGGGGGTAAGGAAAGGAGTTTGTAAGCCGCTCTGAGACTCCCTTGGGTAGTGATGGGCGGGGTATAAATCCAATCTCTTCTTCTTCTTCTTTTCTTCTCTCTGTCCGGGGGGCCCGGTGTGAGGTTTTACTCCCATCCAAATGGATGGGTTTCCCATCCCTCACAGAAGATGGACTGCAAGCATTCCGGGGGCTTTCTTTGCTCATCAGTCAACTTTCCACATCGGCTGAGCCCATTTAAGGCTCGCTTGCCAAAAGCACTAGTATAGACATACAGAGACAGACGTTGACAGTTTCATTGCTTGCTTACTACCCCGGGTGGACCCGGCACCTTTAAATAAAAAACCCTTGCCCCGAAGTAGGCTACAATCTCAAACAGAAAATAGGGGACACGGTGGGATGTGGGGTGTGTGAAGACGGTTGGGAAGGAAAAGTCTTATCATCCCTGGCTACAGCCAAGAGAGAGACTATAAAGGGATATATATGCCAAAGGCCAAGTGGGAAAGGTGGGTTTCAGAAGCAGGCTTGGGTGGAGTGGAGAGAGATGCTGTGAGTGTCAAGTGCCGTCGAGTCCCTTCTGACTCATGGCGACCCTGTGAACGAATGAGCCAGTCTGGTGTGGTGGTTAAAGAGCGGCGGGACTCTCATCTGGGAGAACCGGGTTCGGTTCCCCATGCCTCCACATGCAGCCAGCTGGGTGTCCTTGGGTCAGTCACAAGTTCTCTCAGAGCTGTTCTCTCAGGAGCAGTTCTCGAGCAGAGGTCCATCAGCGGCTGTTAGGCACAAGGTATGGACAGGAACTCTGGGGCAAGCGATGCTCTGTTATTCTTGGTGCTGGCTCCCAGTGGGAGGGCTTCTGGAGTTCTGGTCCCACTGCTGGACCTCCTGAGGGCACCTGGTGTTTTTGGCCACTGTGTGACACAGTGTTGGACTGGATGGGCCACTGGCCTGATCCAACATTGGCTTCTCTTGTGTTCTTATGTAACCCCATATACCTCCCAGCTGAGTAACTCTAAGCTGAGTTATTGTGAGTTAGCTCACAGTTTTTACTTTCCGGCTCACACATTCTTGTCTTCGCTCAGAAAGGATGGCTCCAGAGCAAACCGATTTATGCAGTAGCCAAATCACCTGCTCACAGCTTTAATGACGGCAGCTCACAAAGTAGAATTTTTGCTCACAGGATTCCACAACTTAGAGGGAGCATTGCCCCCAGGGTGTCTGATGTGGGGAGGGGAAGGGAAAGGAGTTTGTAAGCCGCTCTGAGACTCCTTTGGGTAGTGAAGGGCGAGGTATAAATCCAATCTCTTCTTCTCTTCCATTCTTCTTTCGTATTGCATTGCCGGGGTGGGGGGGAGAGTCCACACATGTTGTGGGATCAGGAAGGAACCGGATTGGCCGCTCTCCTTTCAAGAGGACTCCTCTCCTGGCCTTGCAGCCAACTTAGGCTTCTTTTCTTTGCATTGCCTCCAAGGTATGTCCTGGGCGGAGGAGCCATCTGCATGGAGCTTCTGACAAAGCAGGTGAGTGGCTCGTGGCCAACGCTCCCATCTCCTGCTTCTCGCCCCGCCCATCACGCCCTTCAGCCCACCTGATCAAGGCCGTGCTCTCCCAGACAGCTTCTGCTTAGTCTTCTTCGGTCCCTGCTTAATCTTGGTACACACAGGAAGCTGCCTTCTACTGAATCAGACCGTTGGTCCTTCAAAGGAAGTATTGTCTACTCAGACTGGCAGCTGCTCTCCAAGGGTCTCAGGTGGAGGTCTTTTTCCATCACCTCCTGCCTGGTCCTTTTGACTGGAGATGGTGGGGATAGAACCTGGGACCTCCTGCATGCCAAGCAGAGGCTCTGCCACTGAGCCACACCCTCTCGCCATGAAGCCACATCCCCTCTCCAGGGTCTCAGGCGGAGGTCTTTCACATCACCTACTGCCTGGTCCTTTCAACAAGGAGATGCCGGGGACTGAACCTGGGACCTCCGGCATGCCAAGCAGAGGCTCTTCCGATGAGCCACTGCCCTCCACTTAACAAGCACGTATGAAGCTGCCTTGACCCACTCGCCTATCAAAGCCAGCCTTGTCTACTGTCTTGTGGTGGCTCACCAGAGTCTCAGACAGCGATCCTTCACATCGGTCTACTTGATCTACCGAGCTGGAGATGCTGGGGATTGAACCTGGGACCATCTGCATGCCAAGCAGAGGCTCTACCACTGAGCCATGGCCCCTACTGAGGCTAGCTGCAACTCTCCAGGGTCTCAGGAGGCAGTCTTTTGCATCACCTGCCTGGTCCTTTTGACTGGAGATGGTGGGGATAGAACCTGGGACCTTCTGCATGCCAGGCAGAGGCTCTGCCACTGAGCCACTGGCTCTACTCAGACAGGGAGCAGCTCTCCAGGTTCTCAGGTGGAGGTCTTTCCCATCACCGACTGCCTGGTCCTTTTAACTGGCGATTGAACCTGGGAATTTCTCCATGCCAATGCTCTACCACTGAGCCACGGCCTCTGTTCCGTCCATTTTTGCCAACTCATTCCAACAAACTTAGATTGGTTTTTGCTGCCTCCTGCACAACCACTAACGTTCTCAGGCATTCAGTCAAAAAGGCAGGGAAATGAGAAATTGAATGTCATGAGTCCTCCTTGCTTTGGGAGGGGGCCGGGGGATAGATTGGGGGGGGGGTGTTTCCTGCTTTCCTCCCTCAGAGCTGAGCACGCTTGTGTCTTTCCAGGGCTGGAGCAGCGCCTATTCTGTGGAATCTGTGATCATGCAGATCAGTGCAACACTGGTGAAAGGCAAAGCCCGGGTCCAGTTTGGCGCCAACAAAGTAAGATTTTTTTAAAATATATATTCATAGAATCATAGAGTTGGAAGGGAACTCCAGGGTCATCTAGTTCAACCCCCTGCACAGTGCAGGAAATTCAGAAATGCCTCCCCCCCACACACCCAATGACCTTTGCTCCACACCCAGAAGATGGCAAAAAAACCCCTCCAGGATCCCTGGCCAAACTAGCCTGGAGAAAAATGGCTTCCTGACCCCAAAATGGCAAATTAGCATTTCCCTGGGCGTGTAAGAAAGGGCCATGAGAACTAAGCACCGATGCAACCCTTCAAACCAGATGCATAAGTCAGTAATAAATCCATGAGTTCATGACTCCTCTCTCAGATAAGGAGGATGGGTTGCCGGCTCCGTTCCCGTTTTGAGTAGATCTTCATCAAAATAATTCTTATCTGAAGACGAAATACACTGCCAACCATCAAACCCACAAATACAATGTTTACAATGTATATTAGCAAGAATCACTGACCTTACAATTCCCAATAAAGTGCATCAATACCTTTTCAAGCTTCAATTAAGCAGTCATAAAAAAAAAAAAAAACCACTCCAGGAAGGCATAATAAGACAATATTTTTGTTGGCTGTGATATACTCGATCTTGGGACAGCTACAGAGTTTGCCAGGACAGGTTATGCATTTCCGCCCTATGTTTTTTTGTAAAAATGGCCACCGCCCCGATGCTCAGCACCCAGTGCCGGATTCTTTTTTGAAAAAAGAATCACCGTGACTCAATGTTCCCTCTAAGCTGAGTCAGTGTGAGCTAGCTCACAGTTTTTCAGCCTCCAGCTCACACATTTCTGTCTTCGCTCAGGAAGGATGGCTTCAGAGCAAACTCATTTATGCAGCAGCCAAATCGCTGGCTTACAACTTCATTGCCAGGAGCTCAGAAAGTAGAATTTTCTGTCGCAAGACTCCACAGCATAGAGGAAGCGTTGCTGTCAGCTCTCTGAATTTAGGCAGCTTGTGAGAGGGCGGGCGGGAAGGGATGAGCCAGTGTACCCTATCCTTAAAAAAACACACTAAAGGTTACGGTGTAACTTCAGCGCAGTGAGCGGGGCTGAATCGGTTTCCTCCTATTTGCAGCAGTGCTCTTATTTCGGGGTGGGTGTGGTTTTTGACATCAAGGGCCATTTTCTGTTTAGGCCGGGAGGCGAGAACCCTCACAGCCGACACATAGCTTTAGCGACATTTCTAGGGGCCAGGCTGTGGGCGCTGAACAAGTCCTCCCTGTGAGTTAAAAGCCGCTCTTTCCCGCAGAACCAGTACAGCCTGACGAGAGCGCAACAGTCGTACAAGTCCCTGGTGCAGATCCACGAGAAGAACGGTAAGGACTAGGGACTGGGGCGCGTGGGCAGGGTAGTGCTGATCTCAGTTCTTCATCAACTGCCAAGTGGGAAGGAATTTCACACTTAAATTTCACACCTTCCGTAGGAGGAAAGGCTGAAGAGTCTGGGACTTTTCAGTTTAGAAAAGAGATGGCTAAGGAGGGACATGATGGAGGTTTATAATTTATGCATCGGGTGGAGAGAGTGGACAAAAGAAATTTCCCTCCCTCTCCCGAAAGACTAGAACTCGAGGCCGTCCAGTGAAGCTGATGGGCAGTAGGTTCAGGACAGGCAAAAGGAAAGGCCACTTTACGCAGAGAGTGGTTAAAAGGTGGAGTTTGCTCCCAGAGGATGCAGTGATGGCCAGATGAATAAAACCTTTAAAATGGGATTAGACAGATTCATGAAGGATATGTCTATGAATGGCTACTAGCCATAGATCAGTGGTATTAGTTGACTAAATCCCAGTGCCAGGAGGCCACATCAGGGGAAGGCCTCGGCCTCTATGCCCTGTTGTTGGCCCTCCAAAGGAACTGGTTGAGGCCTCTGTGTGAGACAGGATGCTGGACTAGATGGACCCTCACTGGTCTGACCCAGCAGGGCTCTTCTGAGGTTCTTATGAGGGGAAGGCCTCGGCCTCTCTGCCCTGTTGTTGGCCCTCCGGAGGAACTGCTTGAGGCCTCTGTGAGACAGGATGCTGGACTGGATGGACCCTCACTGGTCTGATCCAGCAGGGCTCTTCTGATGTTCTTCTGAGGGGAAGGCCTCGGCCTCTCTGCCCTGTTGTTGGCCCTCCGGAGGAACTGGTTGAGGCCTCTGTGAGACAGGATGCTGGACTGGATGGACCCTCACTGGTCTGATCCAGCAGGGCTCTTCTGATGTTCTTCTGAGGAGAAGGCCTTGGCCTCTCTGCCCTGTCGTGGGCCCTCCAGAGGAACTGGCTGAGGCCACTGTGCTGGACTAGGTGGACTATTGGTCTGATCCAGGAGGCTGTTCTTAATGTTCTTGGGTTTTGAGTTGCGTTGACCTTTTAAGATACTGGAGCCATCCGTGTATTCCCGCCTGAAGGTTGTGTTGTTCCTTGCAGGCCTATGGGGATGAAGTGGGTGGGCCCAAAACACAGGGCCTTCTCGGTGGTGGTGCTCTGCTGTTGGAACACCATGCCCTTCTCCCTTTACCAGCTTCCTTTGCTGACCCCTTGCTTATTTAAACGGGTTTAACAAGGGAAGGGAGAATGGACCCCTCTTCTGACCGCTGTTAAATTTGTTGGTGCTTCCACCCTTGCTTCCATTTTTAATTTTTTTCACAGCAGCTGGCTTTAGGCTCCATTTTGGGTTTTGGTTCTTTGTTTTACGAACTTGTACCTGTGTCGTTGCGAACTCCCACGGCGGCCATTTTGTGGCTGCGCCCACCACGCAGTGCCAGAATTCTAGAGGTGCCCACCGGCTCAGGAAGTTTGAGGACCCCCACTGTAGTACCTTGTTCCCCCTTTTCTTGAGACCAAGCAAACCATCCCATTTTGGATCCCTTTTCCCACTGGATATTAACGTGGCGCCGTCGTTTGCCCTAGTAGATTTATAGTCGCCTTCGGGCTTCCTTTTCTGACAAGGGTCTCCCGTGGCTACCTGCGCTGTCTGTGTGCACGAAAGATACCGCTGCCCCTCTCCATCTAATCACCGCCATCGTCTTTCCTTTGCAGGCTGGTACACGCCCCCCAAGGAAGACGGGTAGCGCAGGGCGGGGGCCGCCTGGACCAATCCGACACCCCCGCTGAATGCTGCGCTCGTCTCGTCCAAGACGCCTCCTCTCCCTCCCAGGACAGGACCGCGCCGCCCATTCAGCGAGACAAAAACGTTGAGCGGCTCTTTAACAAACTTTTTACGGGAACCGGAACTCTCGCGAGCGGCCGGGCCCGCGGGGCTCCGCGGCTCGCCCCGGACACGCGCTAAAGCTGGCAACTGGCAGTCACTCTTGATTAAAAACGAAACCACACCCCAACCCACACGACACACACACACACAAAAAGACTCGATTCTCTTGTTATCGCGGGCAACTTCCAGCTCTGCTGCGGCTCGGGGGCACCTCCGCCTCTCTCCCTCTGCTACGGATTTAATTTATTTTCTTATTTTCATGTACACTGCTTTTTCCCCCCTTTTTTTTTGGTTACAGTGTAAGATGGATGTGTATGGGAAAATGTATCTTTGGAAAAACAATTACATTTGTTAATTTGAAGGGGGGCTAGTCTTACCTGATGGACCACAAGCTAGGAGATCACGCTGAAATCTTTCCCACATTTTTCTTCCGTTTCTTTACCTTCCCTTTTGTGGGGAGCCGTGGTGGCTGAGAGGTTAAGACGCTGAGCTGCAGACAGGAAGGTCAGTAGCTTGGCAGTTCGAGACCCGCGTGACGGAGTGAGCTCCCGTCTCTGGCCCCAGCTCCTGCCAACCTAGCAGTTCGAAAGCAAGAAATTGCAAGTAGATAAAATAGATGCCACTTTGGTGGGAAGGTAACAGCATTCCGTGTGCCTCAGCGTTTAGTCACGCCGGACACATGACCACGGAGAAGTCTTCGGACAGCGCAGGCTCTTCGGCTTGGAAACGGAGATGAGCACCGCCGCCTTGAGTCGGATTCGACTGGCTTTCGAGCAAGGGAAACCTTTAGGCTTAGAATAGATCAAAGGAAGTCCTTCACCCAAAGTCATTAATGTGTAATTTACTGCCACAGGAAGTGGTGGCAGCTGCAAGCATGGACGGCTTCAAGAGGGGTTTGGAGAAACATGGAGCAGAGGTCCATCGGTGGCTATTAGCCACAAAGTATAGATAGGAACTCTCGGTCTGGGGCCAGTGATGCTCTTGTCTTCTTGGTGCTGGGGGGGGGAGGGGCAACAGTGGGAGGGCTTTTGGAGTTCTGGCTCCACTGGTGGACCCCTTGATGGCCCCTGGGTTTTGGCCACTGTGTGACAGTGTTGGGCCGGACGGGCCATTGACCTGATCCAGCACGGCGTGCATTATGTTCTTGACCTCTGGCCCAAGCGGACTCAAAACTGGGAACAGCCAAACAGCATATGTGTAAAGTGCTATCAGGAGAGAAGGTGACCGGATATAGCCCAGTCTTGGAAGCTAAGCAGGATCTGTACTTGGACGGGAGACGACAGAGGAAGGCAACAGTCAAACCACTGGGCTTCTCACTTGCCTTGAAAGCCCCTTGCCGGGGTAGCCGTAAGCAGGTTGCCATCAAGTTACCGCCAACTGACAGTGGCACCATCGGGATTCAAGGCAAGAGGCGTTCAGAGGTGGTTTGCAATTGCCTGTGTAGGGATGCTTCCCTCCTTTGGCGGTCTCCCATCCAAGGATGAACCAGGCCTGACCCTGCTTAGTGCTGAACAGTACGTAGCCCTGGCTGGAAATCCAAACTAGGTCTTGTCTGGCATGGGAGAGAACCTGTATGGCCCCGTGAAGCTCCTTTCCTGGTTTTGCCTCTCTGGACTGATGAGGGACTCGGAACCTCGAACTTTAAGGGAAAGCGAAGCTCCTTCAGGCTGTTGCAGTTGGTGATGATGTCGAAAGCCCACGGTGATTCTGTGCTCTCCATGCCTGGCCAGTTCGGTGAAGCGGTTAAGAGCAGTGGTCTCTAATCTGGGAGAACCGGGTTTGATTTCCCACTCCTCCACATGCAGCTGCTGGCGTGACCTGGGGCCAGTCACAGTTCTCTCAGAGCTGTCGTCAAGGGCAGATCTCAGTCAGAGCTCTCTCAGCCCCACCTACATCCCTGGGTGTCTGTTGTGGGGAGGGGAAGGCGATTGTAAGCTGCTCTGACTCCCAAGTGAGGGGCAGGGTGTAAATCCAAGTCTTCTATTTCTGTATTGTTGGGGCAGATGCTGTTCTAATGTCACCACCTTCCAGGATTTACTCTGAATGCTGGGAGTAAATGGCAGCCCACACACATTGATGTGAGAGGTCCTTTAGGCTTTTGGCCATCATACACAAACCTTTGACGCAGGCTGAAAACCGCACCCACTTGTCCCATCTGTGAAACATCTACGCGGTCAAGTCACAGTGGGCTTCTGGTGACCCAGTAGGGTTTTCAAGGCAAGAGGAGCAGGGATTGTTTGCCATTGCCTGCCTTTTGTGTCACAACCCTGGGCTTCCCTGGTCGTCTTCTGTCCAAAGAGCAGAGCCAGCCCTGCTTGGCTTCCAAGATTGGAACCGCTGAGTTTTAAAAAAAGCAGGCTCCAGCTAGAGTTGCCATACCCCCCAGTTGGGTAAAGGGATCTCCCCTTTCGGGGAGCCCAATCTGCCACAGCCCAGCCGGCCCTTAAGGGAAGCGCCCCCCCCCCCCCCCGAGAACCCCCCCCCCCAGCGCTGGCACGATATCACTTGGGAGTGATGTCATCACGTTTCCAGCGCTCTGGGTTGGGGGCCCAAAAAACCATGAGAGTTTTGCTCAAAACCTAGTATCACCCCCAATGTCAGAAACATGACGATGCCACTTCTGGGTGACATCATAGCACATGTGCCAGGTCCACAGGAAGGATTGGGAGTCCTGTCTCTCCCCCCCCCCCCCCCGGTCCCCTGGCAGCCAGGTTGGACCAGGCCACCCTCGCTCCATCAGGCCCTCCCAATGAGCCCTCGGCCCACACGAGGTGTTCTAAGTGGTCCTCCAGAAGGGGAAAAGGAGTTGGTGAGATTAGAAAGGGCCCTCAAATTACAGTGCAACCCTGGCAAGGTTTTCGAGGCAAGAGATGCTCAGAGGGGGTTGGCCCTTGCCTGCCTCTGCATAGCAACCCTAGACTTCCTTGGTCTCCCATCCAACGCTAACTAGGTCTGACCCTGCATGGCTTCCAAAATCCGGGCCAAGCCACGAATCTCGGGGCACCTAAAGATGGACATGTTGATGGCAGCAAGAGGGCTTCTGGAGTCCTCCTGGCCCCACTGCTGGATCTCCTGAGGGCACCTGGTGTTTTTGGCCACTGTGTAACACAGAGTGTTGGACTGGATGGGCCATTGGCCTGATCCAACATTTGGCTTCTCTTATGTTCCAGGAACAGGTGGTAAGACCGGGCAAAATCCAGCAGATTCTTCCTCATATAACCCCTTTAAAAAAAAAAAAGCAAACCAAGACATTTTGGGTACAAAAGTTTATTAAGCTGCCCCACAAACTAATGAACCGCCCCACCCCAAACAAATCAGTTGATCCTGAATGCAATTTTTTAAAAAAAATCTCTTCTGCCCTCTATAGTCTCTAGCTGTTTGACAGCTCACAGCTTCAGGGGGGAGACGAGGACATCTGAAGCAACCTTTTAAGAATTTTATTAAAGAAAAGGATACTTGGGGCTGGGTTCTGAACAGCCACAGTTAAGCAAATCCATGAAGTAAAAGATAGCAGAGAGCCCCCCCCACACACACACACACTGTGGAAGAGAAAAAAATAAGTCAAAACTCATAGCACGGGAGCTGGGTGCGAAACCCTGCCCATTGAAACCTTCAGCTTAAAAAAAAAAAAAAAGCAGCAGCCGCGTATCCCCTGTCAAGAACCCAGCTGAAAATTCTTCAAAGACCTTTCTCCTAGTTTGTCTTGGTGAACCTCAAGATGTGGATCTGTGAAGGAAATCAAGAGGAAAATAACGTTTGTAAGTTTGTCCCCCTTCTTTACACCCATGCAATATCTCTGGGGGAACGGGGAACATTTGTGGTCCAGAGTTGTAAATATTCAAGTTCAGCTGGCTGATAATCTTTTTTTTAAAAAAAATGAAAAAAGGTGCTAATTTTAGGTGTTTATTCATTTATTTCTTGCAATATCTGCTGAAGTCTGAGAAGCTGGAACAAGATTTCCAAGCGTAGGAGCTTGCAGGACCCTCAATTGTAACTCTTTCCGACCAGCAGAGGAAGGAGTTAAATGGCACCAGGCACGGGGAAAATGTCATACACTACCTCATCTTCCACAACACATGCAGACATTAGCCAAGGATTCAAACTGTAAAAGGTACAGCATCCATACGAGCCTCAATGTATCACACTGTCTTATACAGCTCCTCTGATAGGCGAGGGCCCTGTATGGATGCTGTGTCTTTTACAGCAGGGGTGGGGGGGAACAGTGGGAGGGCTTCTGGTGTCCTCCTGGCCCCACTGCTGGACTTCCTGAGGGCACCTGGTGTTTCTGGCCACTGTGTGACCCAGAGTGTTGGACTGGATGGGCCACTGGCCTGATCCAACATTGGCTTCTCTTACGTTCTTATGTTAAGATGGGGAGGACATCACAGCGAATGTTTGGCTCCTTACTACCATCCGTGTGGGCTAGGCTGGAGAATTCTAGACCGTTCCGCCCGGCTCACTGGTGGGAACACCACCTCCCCCACCTTTCCTGAAGGCCACAAGACGCTGCACCACAGGACTCCTTTGTTATGTTTCCCCCTCTCCTCTCCAGGGTCAAGATCTTAAGAAACGGCCAACTCGTGAAAGCTCACACCTAGCCATGAATGTTGCTATACAACATAATGTTGAATATAATGTTGCAATACAAGAACTTGCGGGCACTCGATGAAATTGCCGAGCAGTTGGGTTGGAACAGATAAAAGGGAGTCCTTCACCCAAAGAGTGATTAACGCGTGGAACTCACTGCCACAGGAGGAGGTGGTGGCGGCTACAAGCACGGACGGCTTCAAGAGGGAATTGGATAAACATCTGGAGCAGAGGTCCATCAGTGGCCATTAGCCACAAGGTCTAGATAGGAACTCTCAGTCTGGGGCAAGAGATGCTCTGTATTCTTGGTGCTTGGGAGGGGGGCAAACAGTGGGAGGGCTTCTAGTGTCCTGGCCCCACTGCTGGACCTCCTGAGGGCACCTGGTGTTTTTGGCCACTGTGTGACAGAGTGTTGGACTGGACGGGCCACTGGCCTGATCCAACATTGGCTACTCTTAGGTTCTTAGTTTTTAAGGTGCCATTGGACTCTTGCTCTTTTCTATCCCTCTGATGTTAGAGTGAACCAGTTCTGATTTGACAGGGCTACGTCCCTTGTACCAGTAAGGTACCCCCTGTCCCCTGCTCCACCACAGGTCTGCTTGCCATTCTTATCCCACCCACATGATGCACAGAGACTGTGAAGAAAAACAAGCTGCTGAACTGCTTTCAGTGGTCCCCTGCGTAGTCACGTGACCGGTTCCCTTTCCCTGCAACAGCAGCTCCCCCCCCCCCCCCCGGCTACGTTTTGGGAAGAAAAACTAAGCGGGAAGTGTGGTGCCACTCTCTCTGAGCATGTCTGTTGTTGCAGGGTGCTCCTAGAGAAGAGGTCCCCTGCCTTTTTGAACATGAGGGCACCTTCAGCATTCTGACACAGAATGGTGGGCGCAGCGACACTCACTGCTACAAAATGGCTGCTGCAGGAGGCGGAGCCATCCACAAAATGGCCACCACGGCTGACCTTCAGTCATACCATGGAGATCCGTGTTGAGGTGGCAGCTGCAGGTGTCAGGAAAGGTGATGACGGGCACCTGGCTAGAGACCTTCTTCCAAGAGGGTGAAGAAGAGACTGGATTTATACCCCGTCCTTCACTACCCAAAGGAGTCTCCTTTCCCCACAAAATACACCCTCTGTGAGGTAGGTGAGGCTCTGAGAGAACTTGTGACTGACCCAAGGTCACACCAGCAGCTGCATGTGGACGAGTGGGGAATCAAACCTGGTTCTCCCAGATTGGAGTCCGCGCTCTTATTCCCTACACCTAACTGGAGCCACTGCCGACGAACATCTTTTTAAAGCTTGGCTCAAGAGGTTTCTTTTTTTTGGCAACAGAATTTTTATTTTTTCCCCATTATTCTCAAATGCAATTAGCTTTTATACATATTCCATTCTCTATAAAATTGCATAGTTAGCTAAAAAGATATAATCATTAAATGGGCTCGAGAGGTTTCTCTGAACTGAATCTGTGCATGTTTGAATCCCTTCGGCGTGAGTGCAAAGATGACTTCTCAAAAAACACTGGCTGCCAGGGACTCCTTCCATTTTAATTCTGGAGAACGGTGTCAAAGGTGAGGGAGGAACCCCCACTTCTATGTAATATCCATTTCTGTCCACCTCCCCCAATACCATATACCCCACAGAATGCTGTGATGCTCTTTACATAACGTCCTACCTCCATCTGCGACTGCTGTACCACCCGCCCTTCCAAGATTTGACGGGCCATGATCTGAGGAGGGAAAATGTCTACAAGAGACAGAAAAAAAAATTAAATAAATGGGGTGGAGAGGATTCTCGCTTTGGCTTCATTGTTTTAAACAGCTCATTTGGCTTGAAAAAAAAACACATGGTGGGTTTGGTTTAAAAAAAAAAAAATTAATAATCCGCCTGCCAACTGTAGCTCATGCGATCCACACGGCAGTGAAAACATAACGAAGTAAAAAAGAAAAAGGACAAATCGGTAAATTGAAATCCAGCCTCACATTCACTTAAAAGCCCAGAGAAACGGCAATGTTTTAACCTGGTGCTGACAAGCCACACGGCTCCAGACCAGCTCAACATGCAGCAGAAGCTACACGAGCAAGGTGCTACCACCAAAAAAGTCCTGTCCCCAGTCACCAAATGCTAATTGTGTTAAACTAACAAGAATTCAAACTGGGGGGGACTCATAGTAAAGGTCAAGGTTTCCCTTGCTCGGAAGCCCGTCAAATCTGCTCATCTCCGCTTCCAAGCCGAAAAGCCAGCACTTTCCAAAGACTTCTCCGTGGTCGTGTGGCCGGCGTGACTAAATGCCAAGGCACCCGGAACGCTGTTACCTTCCCACCAAAGTGGTACCTATTTATCTACTTGCAATTTCTTACTTTTAAACTGCTAGGTTGGCAGGAGGGGGGGACTCAAGAGGGCCGAGTAAAATCACTTTATGGGTTGCCTCTGGATCCTGAACAAAGTTCTTAATCCAAATTGTTTTTAAGCTGGGGCCCACTCCATGAGGTCAGCAATAGTAGACAAACCTGGCAAAAATGCATCTGTTAACACCCACATTCTATAGATCTAACAGTGATGTGTGGCTCCCACTTACAAATACCTAAACCGGTGGATTGGGGCTACACCAATGCGAAACAGATTTTCCTGCAAAGTTGGGGGACCCCCCCCCCAAACTTGCAGAAAAATCAGAAAACCTTTAAAAAATATCCTCTGAGGCAGGCCTGTAGCTATGGTGAGGCATTTCAGGGCTCCACCCCCTCAAATGTGAGGCACGCCCCACAACAGCTGCTGCCCC
The DNA here is from genome assembly GCA_029233225.1 of Lepidodactylus listeri. Taxonomy (NCBI): domain Eukaryota; kingdom Metazoa; phylum Chordata; class Lepidosauria; order Squamata; family Gekkonidae; genus Lepidodactylus; species Lepidodactylus listeri. The sequence goes on from JARCFY010000003.1 coordinate 155,039,490, forward strand.
TTTCCCCCCTTCTGTGACATTAAAAGGGCCTCCAGCTAATCAGCAGGAGCACGTGGCCCGCCTCAACTGGAGGGCCCTTTAAATCTTGTAGCTGTCCTCCTCCCTCCCCTCCTCTGAGATTTAAAGGGCCTTCCAGCTGCTCAGGCTTGCAGGAAAATTGCTGCATGGAGTTCAAGGAAGGTGTGTGGCCGCCCCTCTCCCTCCTTCCTCCCCCACAAAATTTCCCCATTCCCTGCCAACCCAAAATTTCTGGTTACAGGGCTGCTCTGAGAGTCCACTGGCAGTCGACACCAGTCACTGTTGTGGGCCTGGGCTTAAAAGGGGGGCTTGGAGCAGCACCAGGCTCGGTGATGGAGGGGCAGAAGGGATCCCCTCCCCTGAGTTGTGCGCTCCCCCCCCCCACTTGTTCCAGTCTGTTGCCCAATAGGGGCTGGCCAGGGTTTTGTCAGAAAATCTGCTGAGGGGGGAATATTGGGGGCACACTGATCGGTAGATCATTTCTTGCGGGTCCCGAGTTCAAAACCTGAGAGTTGGCCATCACTTCCCTAGCCCTCAGTGCTGGTTTGTTGGCTTTGTTCTGGAGGAATCAGAGCTGTCGTCTTGACAGCTGCCCCAACCCAAGAGTGCCGAGATTGCCTTCAGCTGCAGAACTCAAGGCAGCCAAGACCTGGGTGAGTGGCTGCAGAGAAGGGGGCTCCTGAGGATGTCCAGAGTTTTTTCTGGCCTGAAGCCACCTCCTGCCCCAGTGTATTGGCAGAGCCACCCTCTCCTTAGCCATTCATTTTGGAAGGTATTACACGGAGGAGTCGGGGGAACGTTTCCACACACACACCCCTCCACCAAAGAGGCAGCCGCATCCCCCAAGATCAGCTTCACTGTCACTGTGCCTTCAGGGCAAAGACAACCCCACCTTCTCTGCTGGCTGCACGGCATCTTTTTCACAGCACCAACCAGCTGCTGGGTTTTCTTTTAAAATAATTTCTTCCTTCTAAACTCCAGTGTCACTGAGGGCAAACTGATGTCACCCGTCATTTGAGGACACCCCGTGGGCCCGTCGCCCCCTCCCTCGCCAGAAGCAGCAGTGGCAGTGTCCTCCGGGCTCAGCGGTGGGGAGCGCAGCACCCCACCGCTACCCACATCCTGGTTCCTACCACCGGGGTCGGGCAGCAGGAGGTGGGTGGCGCAGCAACGGTGGCGCCACCGCAGCGTGGGGGGTGGGCTTGGCTGGGTGCAGTGGGCAGAAGCGCCCACCCGCAATTCTTCGCCCGCCTGAGTCAGCAGCGCTGAGGCGCACAAACCTACCTGGGTGAGCGGCTGCGGAGAAGGGGGCTCCTGAGGATGTTCAGAGTTTTTTCCACCACTGGGATCGCTCAACCTTGCCTAGAGCGCAGAAAAGCCCGGCACTGGCCCTGATGTCACCCACCGATAACCAGCCAGATCCAGTTACATCAATGGGCCGGAGTCTCCCAACGGCGAGCTGCAACTGCAGCTACTGATTTTATACGTTTATAATCTGTTTTTGATTTCATTGTATTTATTAATATGATGCAACCTGCCCTGAGCCTGTTTAAGGGATGAGCAGGATATAAAAGTGAAATAAATAAATAAGGGCATATTCAGCCCTGACCATCACTTGCCCTCGATGACACTGGCAAACAGCCAAACCTTCCTGGCTACTGGTCAAGCTGTACAGTTTGGAGGAAAAGAATAAGGATTTTAAAAGGGAAAAAGGGGGGTTCATTCAAGGCCCTGAATTCATGCTAGCATACAGGGCAGGGGGGGTAAGGGTGGGGGGAAAAGAATACCCCCTCCGAACAACCCCCTCCAGACTCACGACCTTTTCTCCCAAGACCGTTCCGGGTCAAATATTTGGCCGAGCCAGTTTCAAAGTGCACTGCCCTGCCTTGCCTGCAAGTGGCACCGAAGAGTCGTCACGTTTCCACCATGAGGAGGAAATGTCAAACTCTCAAAGCCACACACAGAAGCAAGCTAGCTTTGTGGCTCCACAAAGAGTGATTGAACACGTGGAATTCACTGCCCCAGGAGGTGGCGGCGGCTACAAGCATGGATGGCTTCAAGAGGGAATTAGATAAACATCTGGAGCAGAGGTCCATCAGTGGCTATTAGCCAGAAAGTATAGACAGGAACTCTCCGTCTGGGGCAAGGGATGCTCTGTCTTCTTGGTGCTTTTTTTTGGGGGGGGGCAACAGTGGTAGGGCTTCTAGTGTCCTCCTGGCCCCACTGGTGGACCTCCTGAGGGCACCTGGTGTTTTTGGCCTCTGTGTGACCCAGAGTGTTGGACTGGATGGGCCACTGGCTTGATCCAACTCTGGCTTCTCTTATGTTCGCTTACGTCCTTAACACTCTTCCTCAGGCGGAGTTTTCATTAAAGGGGGGGGGGGCTAAGGGAGAGGGTGGAATTCTCCTCACAGCCAGTGTTCCCTCTAAGCTGAGTCAGTGCGAGCTGGCTCCGTTTTTTAGCCTCCGGCTCACACGTTTTTGTCTTCGCTCCAGAAGGATGGCTCCAGAGCAGACTAATTTATGCAGCAGCCAAACCGCTCGCTCACAAGGTAGAATTTTTGCTCACAAGAGTCAGCAGCTTAGAGGGCGCGTTGCTCGCAGCTCCACTTCTTCCCTCCCCCCTTCCCGTTACCCTTCATTGGCCACCCTCCTCCCCTCCTTTTCTACTCACACTCACATCGTGCCCCCCCCCCATCCCTCTCCTCATACTACCTCTCCCCTGCCTGGCATTCCTGCATGCCCACCCGTCACCATGCCAGTCTCCAGCAGTGTCCTCCAGCACAATTCGATGCTGAAGTTTCGGGCATCGGAGTTGATACAGCAGCCAATATGGCTCCTCGGGTCTCTCGAGTTTTGGGGCCTGGTTCTGGCAGCCCAAGCAAGCTCGCTGGTCAGCAGTGGCTACCCAGGACAAGTCCTTGCCCCGAAGAGAGATCAGAGAAGGAAGAGATTGGGTTCATACCCAGCCCTTCGCTCTGGAGTCTCAGAGTGGCTAACAATCTCCTTCCCCTCACAGACACCCTGTGAGGTAGGTGGGGCTGAGAGCTCGGACAGAACTGCTCTTGTGAGAACAGCTCTGAAAGTTCCGCAGGGCCTGCAAGACGGAGCTCTTCCGCCAGGCTTTCGATTTAGGGATTAAGGACAACTTCGCCCCTGGAACTTGCTGGCCAAGCCCCTGCTGGAGACGGCTTAATATGGATGCTGCCTTTGTCCACCGTGTTGACTCTGTTTGCCGCCATTATCTGTTGTTTTATTTGTAAACTATACTACACCTTTTAAATTTGTAAACCATTGTTTTTATGGTATCTTAACTGTTGGAAGCTGCCTTGAGCCAGCTTGCCTGGAAAGGCGGGATAGAAAGACAAATAAATAAATAAATATAAACAACTTGCAACTGACCCAGCTGGCTGCATGACGTGGAGTGGGGATTCAAACCTGGTTCTCCCAGATTAGAGGCTGCACTCCTAACCACTGCACCAAACTGGCTCTCAAAGCCAGTCAAATTTTCCTGACTACCGGGGAAGGGCTGCCTAAATAGGCAGGAGACACCCCCCCCCCCCCGCATTTGTGACAGGTTCCGTTGTGTGGGTTTCACTATCCGCACAGGGACCAGATGAGATAGTGGCCAGCTATTTGGGGACGGCCCCTTTCTTCCCTGCCCGACTGGATATTATACCAGCTGCCCACCTTCGTGGAGGATGAACGGCTGTGCCAAAGGCTGGATTGTCCAGAAGTCATCCTTGTCCAGCCTCCGCAGGGCCTTCAGCGGGACGGTGGCAGAGCGGCCAAAATCCACGAAGAACACCACGGCCAGATTCCCCACCTTGTCCAGAACCCAGCACCTGGAAGAGAGCAACCGGCCGGAAGGTCAGTCGGTTATCTTGGGATCTTCCTGATCAGACTTCTGGTGCTTCTGGGAAATTCACAATGACTTCCTAGAGGAGGCAGCCTGGCCCCAGTGCCCATCCACAGCCTCCAGAACTCAAAAAGGTGGAGTGCTTGAGAACATGGAGGTTTTGTTTAGGTATCATGACAGCGGAGGAGGGGAAAGCCTCACCTACTACCCAGGTCACTCTGGAAGAAGGGCAGAATTTTGTAAAAAAAAAAAAAAAAGGTAACAGAATAAATTCAAGACAAAGCAATTGAGGCATGGAGCACCTTCTCTAGGAAGGCAGGCTAAAGGGGTCAGGGGCTTTTAAATTGGGTGGGGGGGGGAAGACTGCCAATGGGGACACCATAGAGACTGATAAATTTATGCACGGGGTGGAGAAAGCGGGGAGGAAATTCTCCTTCCTCCTAATACTGGAATTCAGGAGAACCCAATGAAGTTGATGGACAGCCGGTTCAGAAGACAGACAAAGGAAACCATTTCCTTACACAAACGAGGAGCGAAAGGAAATGCTTCTTTGGTCAGAGTGGTTAAAGTGTGGAATTCGCTGCCAGAGGGTGTAATGATGGCCACAGGAATAAACAGCTTTAAAAGGGTGACAAGATAGATTCACGGAGGAAAGATCTATCAGTGGCTACTAGCCATGGCGACTGAGGGGAGCTTCCACATTCACAGGCAGTCAACCTCTGAATCCCAGAGCTAGGAGGCAACATCTGGGGAAGGTCTGTTGTTGGCCTTCCAGAACAACTGTTTGGCCACTTTGTGAGACAAGATGCTGGACTGGAGGGGCCCTCACTGGTCTGATCCAGCGGGGCTCTTCTTAGGTTTTCATGAGGGGAAGGCCTCGGCCTCTCTGCCCTGTTGTTGGACCTCCAGAGGAACTGGTTGGGGCCACTGTGTGAGACGGGATGCTGGGCTAGGTGGACCCTCAGTGGTCTGGTCCAGCAGGGCTCTTCTGATGTCTGTATGAGGGGAAGGCCTCGGCTTCTCTGCCCTGTTGTTGGCCCTCCAGAGGAAGTGGCTGAGGCCACTGTGTGAGAACTAGATGGACGACTGGTCTGCAGTGTTCCCTCTAAGCTGAGTTAGTGTGAGCTAGCTCAGTCTTTTAGCCTCCGGCTCACACATTTTTGTCTTAGCCTAGGAAAGATGGCTCCAGAGCAAACAAATTTATGCCGTCGCCAAATCGCTCGCTCACAAAGCAGAATTTTTGCTCACAAGAGCCCACAGCTTAGAGGGAGTGTTGCTGGTCTGATGCAGCAAGGCTCTTCTTATGTTCTTAAAACATAATTAACTTATGGAACTCGCTGCCACAAGATGTAGCAAGTAGCTGCCATGAGTCTAGATTAATTCTCCTTTCAAAGGTGGCAAATTCGTGGAGGACAGATCCTTTCACGACTTAGTGTCCCTCAGGGCCAGACGCAGACAGCATTCAGAAGAAGTGTGTACTTCTCTGTAACAGCTGTTTGGGGTGGAAGGGGGAAAGCCAAGGGAAGGCTTTGGCTCTGTGCCCCTGCTCTTGGGTTTTCTGGGGCATCTGCTTGCCCGCTGCAATTAACAGCATGCGGGCCAGATGGACCCACACTACCTCCCATCTCAGCCTTTCTTGGTCAAACCCCCCCCCCCCGCCCCCCCCCCCCCGACTTAAGCATTTACTTGTACTTCTTTCACCTGTTCCACGCTCCACCTTCTTCCCCCAGAATGTACTCCGCCATACACCGTGTCCCTCGCTGGACTTCCTGTTTTGCCAGGAAGGGCACCTGGGATTCAACTTCGGCTAAAGCACTGAACAGCTTCTGCATGTTTCGAAGGCTTTCCTACAATTTAAAGTTAAAACAAGCAAGCGGACAGCAAGGGCAAGTTAATTTCGGCTCCAACTGGAAACTGACACACACAGACACAAAAGAAGAAGAAAAGTTTGGATTTATATCCCGCCCTTCACTCGGAGTCTCAGAGCAGCTTACAAACTCCTTTCCCTTCCCCTCCCCTCAACAGACACCCTGTGAGGCAGGCGGGGCTGAGAGAGCTCTGACAGAAACTGCTCTTTTTCAAGAATAGCTGTGCCAGAACTATGGCTTGCCCAAGGTCACACCAGCAGGTGCAAGTGGAGGAGTGGGGAATCTTAACCACTACACCAAACTGGCTCACACGCCAGACGTCAGGTTCCCAGCCCTCACGAAACTCAGATTCCCTTAAAGGAACTGGTTCTTTGGGTTTCAGTTTTCACTGCCCACCGCAACCCCTCAATGCCACTGTCAGCCCTTTCACCCGCTTCCCACTCCTGTGCCAATTTATCCAACCTTCCATATTCTGGACTTAGCAACCTTTATGCTTGAATCTAAGGGCAACACAATTTTTAAAAGCCTTCATCCAATGTATCCTATCCTTCAGAAGCTGAACAGAACGCACAAAACTGATACGAGTGTTGGAATGATAACAAGTCTTTGGGGGGGGAACGACTGCTTTTTGGAGAATGATTACTTGACTATATCTAAGGAACTGTTTAGGATTAGGAAGGAAAAGGAAATCCATTTGGCTTGAATGGAGTACAAGGCTCGGTTCAGGTGAAAAGTAAAAGCACGGCTTCTTGCCAACGATGCTTCGGTTACTGAAACCAGTGTTCGGTTTGTGGACGGTCCCTTTCACTCTAGCTGGACATCTCTGGAAGAAGCAGGTGAAAAGCCGATGGTGCAATAAAAAGGGAGGTAGTTACTGAACTGATAATCTCTAATTCTGTTAGATCCCCTGAAGAAGCTAATGCAAAAAGCCCTGAGATTATTAATTCAATAAATATCTGCTCTCGTGTATTGCACCGCTGGCTTTGTGCCTTCCTTTTTCTTGGTGACTGGCTTGTTTTTCTTCGTCGATACAGATCTCTCTGTGGCCAGGGTGCACACGAATACATGGCCACAGAAAGGCCAGGATCCCGGTGATCACACAGCACACAGCACTTAACTGTGGTCAATGAATCAAACTGTAGTTTCAGATCCTGGTTTGACAGGCCTCTCATCAGTTAGCAGGGCAGCCTGCGTTGACTAGGGTGGCCAACTCCAGGTTGGGAAACTCCTGGAGATTTGGGGGTGGAGCATGGGGAGACAGGGTTTGGGGAAGGGCTGGACCTCAGAGGGGTATAATGCCAAAGAGGCCTCCCTCCAAAGCTCCCAGTTTTTCCAGGGGAACTGATCTAAGTCTGGAGATCAGTCGAAGTTCTGGGAAATCTCGAGTTCCCCCCCAGCAGTTGGCACCCCAAGCTCAGATGGTCACACAGAGCTGGTTTAATGCACAAGAGAGACAATGGGGCAGAAGAAAAGTTGAAAAGGGAGATTACATCGATCAGAGCCGCCAGACAAAAGAAATGAAAATGGCCTTGCAGCTTTTAACATGGCTTGACGGAACAACGGAGGAACAGAGGACAGCATCACATTCCAGTTTAAGCAGTTAATATTCTGCAATCGTTTCTGCCTTGTGGATTGACCATTGGATACTTACCGTGAGGGGTCCTTCTCCTCTGAGGTCTGGAGGACATCTTGTGGGTGATTCCCACCTATCACTCAGGGAGGCAGGAACAAATTAACTTCCTGTTTCCTGTGGTGGGAGTCGCCCTGGGCTCAGTTCTGGTGCTCCGCAAGCAGTGCTCTGAAAAAACAGTTCTCTAAACAAAGGTAATGATAACCCAACAGTATGAAACAGGAAGCATTATTAAGACACAAAAAACAAGAAGAAAAACATATATACAGATAGACGACCTGGGCGGGCCAAGATGTCCTCCAGACCTCAGAGGAGAAGGACCCCTCACGGTAAGTATCCAATGGTCATTCTCCCTCTGAGGTGGAGGCCATCTTGTGGGACCTCCCAGAGCAGTGTCCCTAAAGTTTGGGAGGGGGGTCGTCTATGGAAGGAAGAATAGATTGCAGCACTTCCTCCACTGTTGCGCAGTTGACGAAAGCCGCATTGGTGGCTGTGCTGCGGAGTGAATGTGCTGTGATCCCATCGGGCACCTGTTGATTCATGCTCTTATACGCCTCCGCTATGCAGGTTTTAATGGCTGAGCTTATAGCTGGAGTAGACATTTTCTTTCCTGTATGCGGTGGAGAAAGGTTTACGAACATGGCTTCAGTCTGCCTGAAGGAGGCTGTTCTGAAGATGAAGCATTTGAGAGCTCGCCTTACATCCAGAGTGTGCCACCTTTTCTCCATAGGATGAATCGGATGTGGAGAAAACGATGGAAGACAGATCTCTTGAGATCTGTGAAAGATTGAGTTAACCTTAGGAGAGAAGGTTGGGTCCATTCTAAGCACAACCTTGTCCTTGTGAAATACGCACAGGTCAGAACGAATAGACAGCGCACCTAGTTCGGAAATCCTTCTTGCAGAGGTTATTGCCACTAAGAATAAGACCTTCATTCTTAAGAACTTCAAAGAGATGCTGCTGAGCGGTTCGAATGGGGTCTTGGTTAAGGCAGTGAGAACAGTATTTAGTTTCCAAGTTGGAAATCTGTGTATCGTTGGTGGTGACTTTGCAGACGCATCCTTCAGGAACCTGAGAATATGAGGGTGTTGTGATACAGGTACCCCTTTATAGTGAGGAAGGACCGAGGCAAGAGCCGCCATTTGCCTTTTGAGGGTTGCTGCCTTGAGACCGTGTCCAATGCCATCCTGCAAGAAATGCAGTACAGACCCGATTGGAGGGCGAAGAGGGTTGACTTTCTTCCTTCGAGCCCATCGGACGAAGACTTTCCAGGTGTAGTTGTAAATCCTGGACGTAGATGGTTTTCTGGACGCCAGGATTGTGTCCACTACGATTGGTTGGTAGCCGAGCTTCAGAAACTTGCTCCTCTCAACCTCCATGCGGTCAGATTGAACCATTCTGGCTTGGGATGCCAGAGCGGTCCCTGTATTAACCTATCCGGAGACACGGGTAAGATCAATGGGGGGCACACTGACATCTCCTGTAGAGAAGTGAACCAGGGACGTCGTGGCCAGTAGGGTGCCACCCCTATGATGTCTGCCTGCAGAAGTCTGATTTTGTGCATGAGTCTTGGTAACACCGGCAATGGAGGGAAGGCATAAAGAAGACCCTTCGGCCATGGGGAAGTTAGTGCATCCGTAGCTTCCGCCTGGTGGTGATAGTACCGAGTGAAGAACCTGGGTAGTTGTGTGTTGGTCGGGGATGCAAACAGATCCACCAGAGGGTTGCCTAGAGTGGTCACAATGAGGTTGAATAAGTCCTTGTTCAGAGACCATTCGCTCTCCTGGACTGATTGGCGACTCAGCCAGTCCGCCTGAACATTGACCATCCCTTGCACATGTTCCGCTTTGATCGAGGCTAAGTTCGACTCCGCCCACTTCAGTAGTTTCGTTGCCTCTCTGTGTAGTGCTGAGGATCTGGAACCTCCCTGTTTGTTCAGGTATGCCTTTGCAGAAATGTTGTCGGTTCGTATGAGGATGTGTGTTCTCCTGATGTCTTGGGCAAAGGATAGAAGGGCTAGTCGTATTGCTCTGAGCTCTAATAGGTTTATAGGCAGTCTCTGCTCGCTCGAGGACCACTTCCCTTGGGTGAGCTGATGTGAAAGAGTAGCTCCCCATCTGGAGAGGCTGGCGTCTGTATATATCTGGGACCTGTCTGGGATCCAGAATGATTTCCCCTGGAATAGGTTGTTGAGGTCTGTCCACCAGCGGAGACTGTATTTCACCTGAAGAGGAATCTTCAGGGAGAGTTCCATGCGTAGTGTGATTGAATTCTGATATGGCCGCAAGAAAAGCTGAAGTTGCCTTGAATGGAGCCTCCCCCACTGTAGGGTGTCGAATGCTGCTACCATGAGCCCCATCATTTTGGTCATAGTGGAGAGCGAGGATGTTCTTGCCCGGATGATCTGATTTGCGAGGGTCTTGATCTTGGACGCCTTTGACCTTGGAAGGAACAGTGAAGCGGTCCGTGTGTCTATCCAGACAGCCAGGTGTTCCAAGCATTGGCTGGGTAGTAGAGAACTCTTGGGAAGACTCACCAGGAAACCAAACTCCTCTAAGCATTGCAGTGTTCTGTTTGGTGTCCACGTGAGATTGTTCTCTTGTCCTTGACTGTATCAAAAGATCGTCCAAGTATGGGTGAATGTGAATACCTTGTTCCCGAAGTACTACTACTGGGTGTATCATCACCTTTGTGAAGACCCTGGGAGCGGACGAGAGACCGAACGGGAGGGCCTTGAACTGGAAGTGATTTCCCCCGATGCAGAATCTTAGATAACGCCTGTGATGTTTGAAAATGGGAATGTGCATATATGCCTCTGTGAGATCCATGGAAGTGAGGTATTCCCCGGGAAGCAAGGATTCTGCTATGGTTCTGAGAGTCTCCATACGAAAATGCTTGGGTGCGACAAATTTGTTTACAAACTTTAGATCTAATATCGCCCTCCAGTCCCTGTTCTTTTTGGGGACTGTAAAGAAAATGGAATACACTTGTGATAAAGCAAAGACTTATTGGTCAAAAATACATGCAGAAATGGAAAAAATCTTGAAATGTACATTTAAGAAGTTGCCTGAAATGTTATTGCTAGGACTTAAACTAGAAGAGATAAATGTAAAGAAAAGGACAATAATATGGTATATGACTACAACAGCAAGAATGATGTATGCACAAAACTGGAAAAATGAAAAAATACCAGAGGTGTGGGAATGGTTGAAAAAACTGTTATATATGGCTGAAATGGATAAGTGGACTAGAAAATTGAATAATCTTTACTCAGAGACCTTTCTGGAAGACTGGAAAGATTTGAAAGAATATGTTGAAAAGTATTGGGATATGAAAAACTATATCTATACATGGTTATAATAGCATAAAGGAATAGAAATATATTATATGAATGTTTTAGTTAAAATTAGACAATGAAACTGTTTTTATTTAGAAATACATAAGAGTATAGAAAATAAGAATTGGTGTATAAATATAAGTATTTTAAAGCTATATAACCGTTACCAGAAACGAAACATAGATATAAGTATTACTATTTTGAATAAAATGGAAAATGTGTTATGCTTCAGATGTGGTGGGAAACCACCAAAACAAGATAAAAATAGAATGTACAAATAGAACAAAATGTTATTTAATATGGAAAAAGGGATTTGTGTAAGGTTAAATGTATTATTTTCGATGTTTTTTTTTTTTGAAAAATAAAAATTTCTTTACAAAAAAAAAAAAGAAAACGGAATACACTCCCAGACCTCGCTGAGGTGTGGGTACAGGTTCTATAGCTTGAATGTCTATCAAATGAGAGATGGCAGCCTGGGTTCTGTGTCTTTTTGCTGCATTTTTGTGAGTTGGTGAGACTAGGAACCTGGAGGGGGGAAGCGTGTGGAATTCTATTTTGTATCCTTCCAAGAGGAGTTCCATGATCCAAGAGTCTGCCCGGGAATCCAGCCAGGCCTGACTGAAGGCGGTCAGGTGGCCCCCCACCGGTGGCCGGGGATAGTCATGCCCTATTGGCTTTAGGGTCTTTATCTCCTTTGTCTTGTCTGTAATTATTGGGTCTTGGGAACCTGTTGGAGAAACCTCCCCGACGAAAGGCCGGTCTTCCACTATTTGTCCTGCCACTGCTGTTGTTGGTGCCCCATGACGACCTTCTATTACCTTGACGAAATCTAGGGAGCGTGTGGAATGTACGAAAGGAAGAGGTAGATGCTCCCCTTTCACCAAGGCGGACGATTTTAGGGAGCGCCTTCTTTTTATCACGAGTCTCCACCAGGATCTTTTCAAGGGGTTCTCCAAATAGTTTGGCACCCACGAAGGGGTAAGCTGTAACTATGGCCTTGGATTGATAATCTGCAGGCCATGAACGGAGCCACACGATGCGACGGACAGCAGTGGCAGAGGCCATGGCTTTAGAGGCGAAGGCCATGGTGTCTCGGGTGGCGTCAGTTGTGTTGGAGATAGCTTTCAGGACTCTGTTGGCCCCTTCCAAGAGTCTCCTATCATTGTTGGGGAGCATCTGGATGAGCTTCCTCATCCATACAATGGAGGCTCTAGAAACAGTGGAAGCTGCTGCAGATGCCTTGATTGTCATAGCGTTGGCCTCATGGGTCTTTCTGAGGGCAAATTCTGCGCGCTTGTCAAGGTTGTTTCGCAGATTGCCATGCCCATCCTCTGAAATCAGGCCAGAGGACTGTAATGCTGTAATGCTGACACAGGAGCATCCACTGAAGGAACCTGTAAGAGAGCTGAGGCAGAGGAAGACACAGGATACAGCCTTCTAATGAATCCAGGAAAGGGTTTATTAGTCATGGGTCTTTCCCATTCTGCTTTAATTTTTCTCAGGTAGAAATCTGGGAAGGGAAAGGCTTGTTCTGAAAAATCAGCCGGGGGAAAAAATTCATCAGTAATCTCATCCCCCTCCCCCTGTCCCTCCTTTTGAGTTTCCTTGCTTTTTGGGGGGGAATGCTCTGAATATGAAGTGCAGAGAGAGTCTTAGACAATAAATATTGAAAGTCTTCTCCCTTAAAGAAGTGAAATGATTGCTCAGGTGGAGGAGGTTTCTTTTCCTCCTCTTCCCCTGAAGAGAATTCCCCCTCCTCCTTTTCACTTGAGAGCTGGGAGAGGCAGTCCTCCTCTAGAGGTTCAAAGCCATCTCTATCCGCTGAATATCTCTTTGGAGTGGGCTTAGCAGGCCATCTGGGCGTCTCTCTAAGGCAGCTATGGGATGGAGATAGAGGGGGTGGAGAGGGAGAACGGGGGATGCAGCCCCTCCCTTCCCTGTGAAGCCGGTTAAACTCTTCCCTCATAGCGCGCCTGATGAAGGCTATAGTGCTGGAGAAGGGGGGGGGGGGGGAAACCGGGATCGCGATTGTTACCGCTCCGTTGATCATCGTCCTCAGTTCCAACCTCCCCGTGGGACTGGCTCATAGCGACAGGGGAGCCATCCATCAGACCATGCTTCTCCGGGGGGTGTGAGTGCGGGAGTAGGCAGAGATCGCCGTTCCCGTCTTTGTCTGCATGCCGGCCGGATCGATTTAAAATGTCCGCCGGGGGCGGCGCGGTCTCCTTCGGCTTGCTTTTGGCGCGCTTTACCGCGCCACTTGCTCCTCGTTCCCCTGACATCGCCGCGGCCCGTTTTCTTGGGGGCGCGGTCTTTCTCTCGCCCCTCACATCGGCCTGTATCCTCCTGAACTGAGAGGAAGCCGTCGCTCTCCTCAGTTGCTGCCATGGTGACTCAGCAAGAAAAAGCGGGGGACGAGGTAATGCAGCTTAGTGGGAAAGAGTGCTGCCAAAAGTAAAGGCCCAGTCCCTCAAGGGGGGGGGGGGGGCGCAAGTAACAGAGGAGAAAAGCTGAGGTGATTTTTTTGTTGTTGTTGTTCTGTTTGTTTGTTTTAGACAGAGAAGTAAGAATTGTCTAGACAAAGTAGTAAGAACTAAAGGAAAGAAGGATGGACGTAGACTGAGGAAAGAATTATATAAGGATAGGCAGAAGACCTAGACCTAGCTGCTCTCCCTACTGAGGCAGGAAAAGAACTGAGCCCAGGGCGACTCCCACCACAGGAAACAGGAAGTTAATTTGTTCCTGCCTCCCTGAGTGATAGGTGGGAATCACCCACAAGATGGCCTCCACCTCAGAGGGAGATAGGGCTGCCAAGTCCCCCGGTAGGGCGGGGGAAACACCGATTTTTAGTGCTTACCTCCCGCTTTTCCAAAGATGGCCACCGGGGGGACAAAATGGCTGCCTTAAAAGGGAAATGTCTGCAGAGAGCCTGCCCTGCAGTAAAAAGCCTCGCCAGACATTTCCCCTTTAAGAAGTCAGCAAGAGAGCTTCCACAGTAAGAGAGCCCCGCCCAGAGATTAACGAGGGACTGAAGGAGCTGCTTTTGCATGTGGCTGGCAAGGTGAGTGTCTCTACCAGCTCTTTTCATTCTCTCTCCCTTTCTTTTTTGTCTGTCTGTCTGTCTGTCTGTCTCTCTCTCTGTCCCCATCCAGCAGAGGTCTATCAGTGGCTATTATAGCCACAAGGTCTAAATGGAAGTAAGTGCCTCTGCCAGTTTTTTCCCCTTCTCTCTCTCTCCCTCTTTTTTCTGTCTGTCTGTCTGTCTCTCTCTGTCCCCATCCAGCAGAGGTCTATCAGTGGCTATTATTAGCCACAAGGTCTAAATGGAACCCTTTGTCTGGGGCAGTGAGGCTCTGAATTCTTGGTGCTTGGGGGGCAACAGTGGGAGGGCTTCTGGAGTTCTGGCCCCGCTGCTGGACCTCCTGAGGGCACCTGGTATTTTTGGCCACTGTTGTGACACAGAGTGTTGTACTGGATGGGCTGTACTGGATGGGCCGATCCACTGTGGCTTCTCTCCTGTTCTTATGAGATGAAAATCATATTTAGCACTTGTGTAGCACTTAGGGCTTCATATTCTGCCGAGATGAGGAAGGATTCAGTAGGGCCGTTGCTCAGTGATAGAGCATCTGCTTGACATGCAGGAGGTATCAGCCTCTTCAGCTAAAAAAGGATCAGGTCATAGGTGACATTAAAGATCTCAGCCTGAGACCCTGGAGAGCCACTACCAGTCTGAGTAGTCAATACTGACCTTGATGGACCAATGGCCTGATTCAGTATTAGGAAACTTCATGAGTTCATGTGTCAGCATGTGGAAGCAACATCACAGGATGTGACATCACAAAATGATGTCACTTCCTTTCTCCTGGCTCCACCCCCAAAGTCTCCTGGCTCCACCCCCAAAGACCCCAGATATTTCCCAAGTTGGACTTGGCAGCCCTAGAGGGAGAATGGATACTATTATGAGGGTCAACTATGGTCATTCATTCCTTCCGAAGGCATGCTTCGGGTGAGCCACCTTCTGAGGCTGGGCGGATGGCAACCTAAGTGCGGGCCTTTTTTTTTGGTGGTGGAAGCAGGACTATGGTACTCCTCTCCCAGGGATATTCGTCCGCCCCCACCCCCACCCCCGGTCTTTTGACAGAGGGTGAAGAGTTTTTTGGCTTCATTTGGTGCTCCCTCAACGATCCCACCTTCCTGCCTTGGCCTTCTGTTGCATGAAGACGGCCTGGAGACCTCTGCAATTCATGTTTGTTGCTATAGAAGACAGTGTGGACTTGTTTTCTGTTACTCCAGAAGGTCAGACCAGAACCAAAACGGATTGAAATAAAAACAGAAGTGTTTTCGGCTAAACATCAGGAAGAACTTCCTGACAGTTAGAGCGGTTCCTCAGTGGAACAGGCTTCCTCGGGAGGCGTTCTCCCCTTCTTTGGGGGTTTCTAAACGGAGGCTAGATGGCCATCTGACAACAGTGCGGATTCTGTGAACTTGGGCAGATCATGGGAGGGAGGGAAGGAAGGGTTGCCTCAGTGCTTAGTTTTTGTGGCCCTTTCTCACACGCCCAGGGAAATGCTGATTGCCACTTTGGGGTCAGGAAGCCATTTTTCTCCAGGCCAGTTTGGCAAGAGATCCTGGAGGGTTCTTTTGTCATCTTCTGGGCGTGGAACAGGGGTCACTGGGTGTGTGGAGGAGGGAGGTAATTTGTGAATTTCCTGCATTGTGCAGGGGGTTGGACTACATGACCCTGGAGGTCCCTTTCCAACTCTATGATTCTATGAGAGGGAGGGCAGGAAGGATCGCCTCAGTGCTTAGTCCTCGTGGACCTTTCTTACACGCCCAGGGAAATGCTGACTGCAACTTTGGGATCAGGAAGCCATTTTTCTTCAGGCCAGTTTGGCCGCAGATCCTGGAGGCTTTTTGTCATCTTCTGGGCATGGAACAGGGGTCACTGGGGGTGTGGAGGGGGAGGTGTTTGTGAATTTCCTGCCCTGTGCAGGGGGTTGGACTAGATGACCCTGGAGGTCCCTTCCAACTCTATGTTTCTGTGACCTCCTATATTTAAGCATTTGTCTCTAGAGTGGACCGCAGTTACCGCCGGTAGCTGTGATAAAACTGCCTGTTGAGCTTCGCCGCCCTGTGCCTTGAAGGCACCCAAACTCTAGCAAGAGTTGGCGGGGGGGGGGGGGGGGGAGAACAGGTGGACTCCAAGCACACCCCTCGGCTGCCACCAACCTCTGTGAGGTGAATTGCCCAGAAGAACGGAGTCTGCGGCACCGTGTCGGTCACCAGGAGTGCCACTTCTCCAGAGATCCTGGAGACGGATAGTAGCCAGCCCAGGTCCTTAAAGCAGTCCCGCAACATATGCAGCAAGAAGGAACATCTGGAAAGCAGCACAAACAAGAGCAAAAAAACAACCGTGTCATCTCTGGTATGCCTGTTCCCGCATTCAAACAAGCTTTGTGTGGACTTGACACAGGCTTGAAATATCGTGGCATTTTGGGCTGGCCCACAAGAAATCCACTCATCTTTTAGGATCCGTGAGCTTCTTCATGAGCAGCCTGGATTTTACTGATTTAGGACTCCATCGCAAACAAAGCCCTCCCCTCCCCTGGTGGCGGCGGTGGGTATAGAGGAAGTCTTCCACTGACACAGAAGTGGAAGGCTTTTCTTGTCAGTGGAAAACACCACTGTTAGCCAAACACAGGTTCCAACCACTGCACGTCACAGCCTTCTGACCCCACAGCTGCCAAGTTCCTCTGTACCCACATGTACGTAAATATGCAGGATACCCAGATACCTGCAGTCCCAGGAAGTGCCAGCTCAAGCCCAGGAAGAAGCCCACTACAATAATTTTGGAGTGAGCGACTCAGCATGCCTGGATATTGAGGGGCCCTATATCACTAAGAAGAAGAAGAGGAGGAGGAGGAGATTGGATTTATATCCCGCCCTTCACTCACTTGGAGTCTCAGAGTGGCTTACGATCTCCTTTCCCTTCCCCTCCCGACAACAGACACCCTGTGATGTAGGTGCGGCTGAGAGAGCTCTCTCAACAACAGCTCTGAAAAAAATTGTGACTGACCCAAGATCACACCAGCAGGTGCAAGTGGAGGAGTGGGGAATCGAACCCAGTTCTCCCAGAATAGAGTCCGCGCACTTAACCACTACAGCAAACTGACTCTAAGGGCGTAGAGGTGTTACCTCCTTGAATGGGATGCCTTTCTTTGTCTTATTTATTTATTTATATTTATTTATTTTTTACATTTATACCCAGCCTTGCTAGACAAGCTGGCCCAAAGTGGCTTACACACAATTAAAACATAACGTGCCAATAAATACAGTGTTAAAAGCAGAATCAGGTTACAGATAAAAGCAAAACAAATGATGGCGGCATTCGGATTCAAGTCCAATGGTAATGGCGGCATCCACCGGGAGTCTCAGGCCAGAAAGATGTTCCAATGGCGCATACATCAGTGACGGCTCCCGATCAAAGTCCTGGTGGAAGAGCTCCGTTTTACAGACCCTGCGGAAGTGCAGGAGGTCCCGCAGGGCCCTGATGTCCTCCGGGAGCAAATTCCACCGGCGTGGAGCCACCACTGAAAAAGCCCTGGCTCTGGTGATAGCCAACCTGGCTTCTTTCGGACCAGGGAGAGTCAGGCGGTGTTGTGAGCTTGACCTCAGAGCTCTCTGGGGTACATATGGGGAAAGGTGGTCCCACAAGTAGGCAGGCCCCAGACCATATAGGGCTTTAAAGGTCAGCGCCAGCACCTTGAACTGCATACGGTACACTATGGGCAGCCAATGCAGTGTCCTCACTGCCCTCTGATCCCTCCGCTCTTTCTGTGCTGTTTGTTCTTCCCATGGCTTTTCACATTTGTTCTTCCCATTCTTCACATGGCTTTTCACCTTTGTTCTTCCCATTCTTCACGTGGCTTTTCACCTTTATTCTTCACATGGCTTTTCACCTTTGTTCTTCCCATTCTCCGCGTGGCTTTTCACCTTTGTTCTTCCCATTCTCCGCGTGGCTTTTCACCTTTGTTCTTCCCATTCTTCCCGTGGCTTTTCACCATTATTCTTCCCATTCTTCCCGTGGCTTTTCACCTTTGTTCTTCCCATTCTCTGCATGGCTTTCCAGCTTTGTTCTTCCCATTCTCCGCATGGCTTTCCACCTTTATTCTCCCATTATCCACATGGCTTTTCATCTTTGTTCTTCCCATTATTCACATGGCTTTTCACGGAGTCACATGTCTCTACAGGGCTCTCCTGTAGAGACAACACCCTCATACTCCCCCCCACACATGATGCTGGATTAGTTGGCCGTTGGTGAGAGGGAAAGTCCTGTTCGGATTAGGCTTCTCTCTCTCTCCTTTCGACCGCAGCCTGAGCGTGAATTAAATCTACTCTCATACATGTAAGTTTTTACCTTTTGTAATATTCTTCTTGGGAGATTTATTTACTACCCTCGGCACCGTGCTTCTACGACTGGGCAAACTATTAAGCAAATAACCCAACAGATAACCCCCTCCGACTCTGGGAGCCAGGACACGGGGCCCTGTCGGAGCTATGGTTAGCCAGCCAGCCTTGGCTGGACTGACAGCCGAAAGTGGCTGAGCCCCACCAAATGCATCAGCCACTGGAGCGGTGGAGCTGGACGGTATCGAGAGGGGATGGAAGACCACGGTCCTGGCTCATAGGTTTGGGGGAGGGCTCAAAAGCAGGCGGTGGCTTTGCACCTGAAATATCTAAATGGGACCACCGTCTGGTCTAAAGTTTCCTTGCCCTGACCCGGCTGGCCCAGGCTAGCCCAATCTCGTCAGATCTTGGAAGCTAAGCAGGGTCAGCCCTGGTTAGTACTTGGATGGGAGACCGCCAAGGAAGTCCAGGGTCACTATGCAGAGGCAGGCAATGGCAAACCACCTTTGAACGTCTCTTGACTTGGATGGCCCAGGCTAGCCCGATCTTGTCAGATCTCAGAACCTAAATGGAGTCAGTCCTGGTTTGTACTTGGATGGGAGACCACCAAGGAAGTCCAGGGGCGCTTTGAAGAGGAAGGCAACGGCAAACGTCCTCTGTCAGTGGTTTGCCTCGAAAACTCTACAGGGTTGCTGTTAAGTTGAATGTGACTTGATGGTTTTTCACCTGACCTGGATGGGCCAGGCTAGCATCAGCCTTGGTCGGTACTTGGATGGGAGGCCACCAAGGACATCCAGGGTTGCGCCAAGGATGTCCAGGGATGCTATGCAGAAGCAGGCAGAGATGAACCACCTCTGAATGTCTCTTGCCTTGAAAACTCGACGGGGTCACCATGAGTCAGGGACACCTTAATGGCACTGAGTCGCCACCAGATGTCCCTAACTATGCCCCTGGTGGCAGTCAGAACAGAGGAGACTGACGTGGCAGCTGCTGCTCCTAAACCACCACCAAGGCCTCAACAATGGCCGAAGGGGGAGGGGACCGACACCAGGTTCCTAATCCGCAGCCAAGTCCTGGTTAAGAATCCCAGTTACTGGGAACAAAACAAACCCCACTTTGTTACAGCGCCCAAACTCAAGAGACCTCCCTAAAGAAGAAGAGATTGGATTTATATCCCACCCTTCACTCACTTGTAGTCTCAGAGCGACTTACAAACTCCTCTCCCTTCCCCTCCCCACAACAGACAACCTGTGAGGTAGGTGGGGGCGGGAGAGCTCTTTCAAGAATTGCTCTTTCAAGAACAGCTGGTATAGAGCTATGGCTTGCCCAAGGTCATCCAGCAGGTGCAAGTGGAGGAGTGGGGAAATCAAACCCAGTTCTCCCAGATTAGAGTCCGCGCAATTAACCACTACACCAAACTGGCTCTCCGACAGGACAGAGCAGGAGCGCCCAAGGATCTGCGCCTCATTGATTTATTTCACTTATACACCCACTTTTCTCCCCGATGGGGACCCAAAGTGGCTTAACATTTCTCTCCCCTCTTCCATTTAATCCTCACAACCAACCTGTGAGGTAGCTTATTTATTTATTTGGCTGTTACACCGTCCGTTCCCCAATAGGGCTCAAGGCAGCGCGTGACAAAACCAAACCATACAGTTCCACCATTAAACCAGATGAGCTGACATTTTCCTTCTTGGCAGTTTGGTGTAGTGGTTAAGAGTGGCGGACTCTAATCTGGGAGAACCGGGTTTGATTCCCCCACTCCTCCACTTGCACCTGCTGGATGACCCTAGGCAAGCCATAGCTCTGTTGGAGCTGTTCTTGAAAAAGAACAGTTTCTGTCAGAGCTCTCTCAGCCCCACCTGCCTCCCAGGGTGTCTGTTGTGGGGAGGGGAAGGGAAAGGAGTTTGTAAGCCCCTCTGAGACGCCAAGTGAATGGCGGGGTATAAATCCATTCTCTTTTCTTCTTTGTCATCTGTGCTAAGTGTGGCATATAACCCCCCCCTTTTTTTGCTAGTACTATCTTCCTTTTGTTCTTAATCTGCCACTAAAATCTTTGCCGGGGGGGGGGGGGTGATTGGACCCAAGCCCTGTTATTTTACTAGGCCTAGAATCTGGCTAACTTGAATTCTGTTCCTTATTCGTTTTTTTAAAAAAACTTGTGCTCTGTGAAATCATCCCAATACAGTTAGTAAGACTGCCATTCTTCATGAGAGCCAGTTTGGTGTAGTGGTTAAGTGTGCGGACTCTAATCTGGGAGAACTGGGTTTGATTCCCCACTCCTCCACTTGCACCTGGCTGGATGACCTTGGGCAAGCCATAGCTCTGTACCAGCTGTTCTCTCAAGGACAGCTTGGGAAAGAGCTCTCTCAGCCCCACCTACCTCACAGAGTGTCTGTTGTGGGGAGGGGAAGGTAAAGGAGTTTGTAAGCCGCTCTGAGACTCCAAGTGAGTGAAGGGCGGGGTATAAATCCAATCTCTTCTTCTTCTTCTTCTTCATTATTTGTGCCTTTCTTTCCTTGTTTTGCTTTTGCTGAGACCTAGATTCCACCATCCCTCAATCGTGCCAGCTGTTCTCGCACTGCCTGGATTGGATAAAAGTTCTATAAGAGCAAAAGGCCTTAATTCCATGGCAGCGATAGTTTTTAAAAAAAACAGATGGCGATCGAAGTTCCAATTGTGCTACCACCTGGGGGGGGGGGGGAGAGAGGAAGGGAGGGGTGAGAGTGCTGGCCAGATGGACACTGTCACTGTCCTCAACTAAATGCCGGACGGAACAAGCGTTAGGCTGAGCGTGTGTCAGACTGGCCCACAACTGGCCCAAGGTCCCCTAGAGAGCTTCCATGGCAGACCGAGGAGTCAACCTGGGTCTCCCGGATCCTAGTCCGACACTCTAGTCATGACAGGACATGCCTCTTTTCGTGATGTCTGAACGCTCCTCTGGGACTGGCTCATGCTCTTTTTTTCTGCTTACCTCATTTCTACAGGAATCGCATAAAGGTTCTCCTTCGTTGATGGTGGTACAGTCTGGACGCCAGGTTTTGGAACGAGGTCTGCTGGAAGACGGAAGGGCTAAAACAGCGTCTGCTTAAACTCATTTGATCCAGCAAATGGATCAAGCAATAGCTGCTAGCGGTGAAAGCCAAAACATTACCTCGCTGCCCAGAGAGGCAGGCACAGGCCTGCAGCTTTGGTGGGGCTTTTGGGGGTTCTGCCCCCTTTTCTTAAAGGCACAGCCCCACAAGAATTTCTCCTGTAAATGCTTTTTTTCCAATCGCTTTTAAACATTTTTTAAAAAGGCACGTGCTCCTTTGAGCAGAGTGGGGTGCTGTAGTTGACTAATTCCCACACTGAGCAAGGAGGTTGGAGTAGGTGACCTCTAAGATCCCTTCTTTGTCTAGAAACTGGTCTCTTTTAAGAGAGTTTATCTGCCTGTTAGCTTTCTTGACTATAGAAGTCATCACCCCCACCTGTCGGCTTGTTATCAGAATTGTTACTTAGGCTGGCAGAAGTGATTAACTTGCAGCCACTGAGAACTGTCATCTAAAGTGGCTGACAGCTTGCAATTTAGAAATCTCTCCTGGTAACAGCTTTCTATTGGCTAAATGACTTCGCTTTCTGCACTAACTTCAGCCCCACCAGAAAAAAAAAATTGCGCCGCAAGCCACAAAATCCTGGCTGCGGGCCTGGGCAGGCACAGAGCTGAAATAATCCCCTCCACCAGACCCTGCCTGCAGACTCCCCACGGGCATCTGACTGATGAATCCAGATCAGATAGACCTCGGTTCTAACCCAGGAAGACCGATGGCTCTTAACAGGTACGCTCACTTAGGAGTCTACAAGATTCAATGGCTACTGAGCACAGTAGTTAAAAACAGAACCTTCATGGTTGGATGCAGGGTTATCTGACAACGGATGTTGGGGCAGCTATCCTCCATCTTGCTCAGCTCAGGAGTTCCACCAGGGTATCTCATTTGCCCCAACTTGCTCTCACACAGCCAAGAAATTCCTCCACCCTCAGCTCATCTGGATTTTTACTGACGGCTGGATCCTGCAGATCCATACCCTTAATGGTGTCGCTTTCCCCTGCTGCAAGGAACCTCTGTCACAGGAAGGGCAAGATTCCAGGTCCAGCGGCATGAACTGAAGAGCCACCGCAAACTTCCACAAATTTTAAGGCAGTGCGTGGAGGTCCATTTAAACCCTCGCTTTCTGCTCTTCACGAAAAACACAGCTTGAGCGGTGGTGAGCAGAAAACGGGTTTAAACGGCTCCAAGTTGTTTAAACCCCTGCTTTCTGCTCCCCACCAAAAGGTGGCGGGGAGCAGAAAGGTGGGCTCATAAACCGATAAGAATCCATTTGGTTTGTAAACTGCAAAAATGTGGTTTGTGCCCATCTCTACCTCTCAGTGCATTTTCTGGCTAGGGCCCTAGGGTGACCGGGAAGCAAAGTGATTGTGGGTGATGGCAACTCCAATGGAGCTCCTGCTCCTAGAAAGAAGGGGAACCCGATGCCATCCCCTTCCTGTCAGGCAAAGCGTCTCTGCTCTCATCTCCAGAAAACCAAGTGGGCTCCATTTTCACATGATCCAGATGGGTGTGGGGAGGAGGGGCTTGCTTCAGAGTACCCTTGCAAACTCCCAGGTTCCCCCCAGGAAAAGTCTGAACCCGGATTGTTTTTTCTAAAGAAGCTGAGATTTCACACCCCATCAAACACAGGCAGGTTTATAACTCAAGCAAGAAGAAATTTTGAGAAATTGTAAAAAAACCCAAAAAATTATATGTAACATACCACCAATGCCCACGGGCAATCCATTAAGGACTGGCTCCAAATCCTACAAGGGGGGAAAAAACGAAGTTTTACCATCTGCCCAGAGGCAAAAATATAAAGAAAAACAAGACTGGCTGTTTTTTTCATATTGGTGAAAACTGCATGTACTCTTACAAAACGTTATAGTAATTGATAACAGTTTTTAGAAAGTAAATTTCAACATTTCTTAGATAGTTACATCTTTCATTCTTGTGATCAGCTTATATATTAAATTGTGAACGACTGAAGTTTTATTCCTTGTTCTGCTGAAAAAGAGTTTATGCTTTAAAAATACCAGATCAAAATATTTTTGACCAGAGCCATAACCGAGCCCGCCATCGGGGTATTTATCATTAGAAGCTTAAGAATGCTTGGTTTCTCTTCTTTTTTTTAGAAAAACCAAGCTTCTATCCTTCTTGAGTTCCGAGACCAGTTCTGAAAACACTTGAGGAGAAAGCCTGAAATAGTGACCTCAACGAGTAAAAAAACCCACAAACACCTTCACGTAACAAAACTCAAAGGAGTTTTTCTACACAAGCAACAGAGTTTGGTGTAGTGGTTAAGAGTGCGGACTCTAATCTGGGAGAACCGGGTTTGATTCCTGTAATGTAGTATGCTCTGTGTAGCAACCAGCCTGCCATGTGCTCCCAGGTAATGGCGCCCGCCGCATGGCCAGAGCACATGGTCAGGCAGAGAGGGGAGCTTGAATCTGGAGGAACAATAGACATCCGGATTGAAAGCCTCCACCAATGTGGGACCTAGGTTCTCCCTGGGGAGCCAATGCAATCAAAGGCTCCTCCAGGGAACCTATGACAAACATGCGCATATGTTAAGCCCCTGTCAGGTCTTTTGGGTGCGGCCGGAGGTGTGGCTCCGGCCAGCATATAATGAGGTCCCTGGAGACCTGTAAGCATGCTTGATCTGACCGTCTACTGGACATGCTGAATCATTCAATAAAGGCTTCATGATTTCACTGTTCCTGGTCTCCCGAGTCCAGTACGCTTCAATTCCCCACTCCTCCACATGCAGCTGCTGGGTTGACCTTGGGTCAGTCACAAGTTCTCTCAAGGGCAGTTCTCAAGAGAGCTCTCACCTACCTCACAGGGTGTCTGTTGTGGGGAGGGGAAGGAGTTTGTACGCCGCTCTAAGACTCCTTCGGGTAGTGAAAGGCGGGGTATAAATCTCAAATCTCTTCTTCACTGTACTAAATGATTCACGGAGTAATTTAGATAAGTTATTAGGGACTGTTGTCTGTGCTACTTTGTACGGCTTACTGAAGCTGGAATCCTACGATGTGATTTTTGCTGTCCTTTAATGCTTCTGCTTTGCTTCAGTTGTTTTTAGATTGCTGCTTGGTTCAAACCACCCTAATCCCATTGTATTGTTTGCTGAATACCCCTATCCTGTCAACTGTGTTGACTCGCTCGGTATAACGCACCTTGAGTCCAAGTTAAAAAAGGCAGACTAGAAATGAAGTAAATAAATTGGAAAAAACTCCAAGAAAATGGCTTCGATACCTGCCGTAAAGGATTTGATCAATAAACACAAGATGGTCTTGCAAGGTAGGACAGAAGGAACTGGCCTTGGGGCATAGCCCTCACCTTCCCTTCCTTTCCCCACACCAGGCACCTTGTGAGGCAGGTGAGAGAGTTGTGAGAGCATTGTGACTGGCCCAAGGACACCCAGCAGGCTTTATGTGGAAGAGCAAGGAAATCAAACCTTGTTCTCCAGCTCAGAGCCCACTGCTTTTAACGATGACACTACACTCGCTTTCGAGAGAAGAGGATAAAGAACCTCATCCCATAATACTAAACTTGGGGTGGGGGGGGGCTTGTAAAGTTGATGGAAGGTCAATGTGGAAGGCAGAAAACAAAGTGCTTTTTCTCACAGGACACAATTGACTCATACTATCATTTGCAACGGGATTTTCCCGCGCAAAAACAAAGAAAAACCCTCATTCCAATGATTGCTGAAGTGCACTGAAAATGCATTATCCAACGTGTGTGAAAGCAAGCCTTGTGGAACTCCCTGCCACGGCACACAGGGAAGGCTACTGCCGTAGGTAGCTTTAAGAGGGATTTATACAAATTCATGGAGGAAAAGTCCCCTTGATGGCTGTCAGCAGTGACAGAAAAATGGAGCCTCCATGTCCAGAGGTGGTGCACCTCTGAATACAAAGTGAGAGGACGCTGGAGGTGAGGAACCTTTGGTCTAATCCGGTAGGGCTGCTCTTAGATTCTTATCTTTACCGGCATCTCCGTGTGGTTCTTCTTGTACTCGGGACTTCTCCTCTCCTCGGAAATGGCCACAAACATCCGCTGTCCTTTCACCATAATCCCGTTCCGCGTCTGCACGGCAAGCTGTACTGCCTCAGGGGAGGCCATCTCAAGAAATGCGAAACTGAAGCAGGAGCAGAAGACGACAGTTAACCTCCACAAAACCCTTTTATTCTGTCCTTTCCCTAGCAGACTTACAGACAATGCTCCCTCTAAGCCAGTGGTGGCAAACCTATGGCACGCGTGCCAGAGGTGGCACTCAGAGCCCTCTCTGAGGGCACGCACCACATCGCCCCAGCACAGAGTTTGCAAGATTGGACAGCAAAAATCACATTAATTGTTCAAAAGCATGCCAAATGCAAACTTTTACCTTTCAATAAAAAGTTGTTTGTGTCATTGAAAGCTCTGTTATTGTGTTTTTCTTTTAAGACAAAAGATGTTAATGTATGAGTTGTTTTTTCTAAAACAAAACCTCAGTATTCAGGTTAAATTGCCGTGTTGGCACTTTGCGATAAATAAGTGGGTTTTGGGTTGCAGTTTGGGCACTCGGTCTCTAAAAGGTTCACCATCACGGCTCTAAGCTGTGTGGAGTCTTGCCAGCAAAAATTCTACCTTGCGAGCTACTGACATTAAAGTTGTGAGTGAGCAGTTTGGCTGCTGCATGAATTAGTTTGCTCTGGAGCCATCCTTGCTGACCGGAGACAAAGATGCGTGAGCCGGAGGCTAAAAAACTGTGAGCTAGCTCACACTAACTCAGTTTAGAGGGAACACTGATTAGTAGTACTATATTTTAAATGTTTACGTTTAAGACAATAGGAAAAAAGAATATTGTAAGACTTTGTAATAAATGTTTCCATTTTTATTTAACATGTACTGTATTTTTTGCTCCATAAGACTCACTTTTTCTCCCAAAAAAAGTGGGGGGGAAGTGTATTTATCTTAAACCCCCTTCACCTTTCCCAAGCCACAGCACCGAGCAGAGCTAGGTGCGTCTTATGGTCAGGTGCGTCTTATGGAGCGAAAAATACCGTAATTTAACATCAAAAGTGTAAATTTGAGGCCCCGGGCCAAATGGCCCTGCTGCCCCCCCCCCCCTTTGCTGGGAAGTGGAAACCTCATGACTTACAGAGGAAAGAAAACAGCCCCTGATCTCACTGGTGGGTTTTTACAAGGGGGAGGGGGGGTTGTGCAAAGAAAGAAAAAAGCCATCCCTCAAGATTCTTGGGACCCAAATTGTATCAGTGGCTTAAGTGTCAAAACCAGCACCTTGAATTACTGCAGCTGAAACCTCTTCTACCGCCAGGACTTCAAAAGCATTTCAAGCAAGCATAGAAGCCATCGTTTACCAAACCAGGCCGCCTGACTCAACGCTGTCTGTGCTGACCAGCAGTGCTTGCAGGAGACACACGCAGAACACAGTCTCAGACAGAGACAAAGAGGTCCACTCCTCTGAGGGCAGGTAACCCTTTGGACTTTCACTGCACTGTCCTTGGAAACCTTTTAAGAAGCGCTGCCATCACAGCATTTAATGGAGCATGGGCTGCGGGCACTTTATTGCAAATCCTAAGATTTTACAAGGTTGGAGTGCTTTACGGTTGTATGATGCACTGCTTATGTACATGATGCACCATGGCGCACTGGTTATGTATTCAACGATGCACACTGATTATGATGCACTGATTATGAATACAGAAGAATGCTGATAACAACTTGCTGATAACAACTTGCTGGTGATCTCCAGCCCTAGGGAGGTCCAGCTGTCCTCAATTAGGGCCAGGGCCTTTTTAGTCCTGGCCCCAACCAGGTGGAACTCTCTGATGAATAACATCAGTGCCCTGCGGGATTTAATGCAATTCCGCAGGACCTGTAAGGCAGGCTTTCAGCTGAGGGCAGCTGGACCAGGCTTTCCACCAGGCTTTCAGCTGAGGGCAGCAACAGGAGGTTAAGACTGGCACCCTCTAATTGGTCCTGTTAGATCTGTGGAAGGACAGCAACACTCCCAAGATTCATCAAGAACTTATTTCTATTCTTTTAAACACAGCCAAGACCGCAATAACAGCAAGCTGGAAAGATCCTCCCCCTATTCCTATTGAACGATGGTTCATTAAACTTTGGGAACTTTTGGTTACGGACAAAATATCCGACTCCATCGCGACGGCAGGAGGAACACAAGAGTACTTCGAACTTGCTAACTAAATGGTTCCCTTTTCTTGGAGTAGGTTCAAAATAATTATCCCAGTCAGAGAAACTTTATATCTTCTAAATACAAAGAAATACTTAGCTGTATTTTGTAATAACACAACTTACCTATAGTAATGTTAATTTGAACCCAGATTTTGGCCACAGCTTTTCAAATTGTTGAAGTTTTACAATTTGGAATTATTGAACCTATTTTGAATGGTTAACCAGATGTTGTACACACACATCTGAGAACCTTTCTGTTGCAACTATTTTTTTTTTGGCATTAATGTTTGTGTGGCTTATTTCAAGTTATGTAAGAAAAACTTAACAAAAATATTTTTTTAAAAAAAGACTCTTTCTTCTAGGTCCCCCCATACCCTGTCCTATCCTGCCTTGCGGGGCAGTCGGCAAAGGAGGACGACTACGCCGTATTGGATTGGTTTTAATTTATAATCTACCGTTGACAATTTTAATCATATGTCAACTGCATTTTAGAGGTTCATAAGGTTGTAAATCGCCCAGAGCCTGTTTGCAGGGTGGACGATTCATAAATCCAATAAGACAAAATAAAGTAAATAAATACGATGCATTGACCACGTATTGGACGATGCACTGATCATGCATGGTAAGCTGTCTTGAGCCGCAAGGAACAGCAGGGAAGAAATATTTTTTATAAATAATTTTCACACCAGGGGCAGCCTGCCCCTTCTGCTTACAGTGAAAATTCCCAGCCAGGACATTCAAAGGCAAAACTCAGCTCCATCACCTCGGGCTCCTCCGTCCGCTCCACTGGGGCTGACCAGCTTAATGTCGTCGTCCCCCCTTACCTGCTTTGCACTGCAAACAAAATTAGCTATTTGGAGTGTATAAGCAAATAGGGATGGTAATTTTAATTAAACGGGGAGCGGGGGTGGGGGGAGAGATCATGACTCTCCTGCCTCCTGGCATTTTCCTAAATGTTTAATTGCACTGTGCTTAATAAAGGGCCCACCAAGAGCAAGCTGACTTTGTGATTCTCTGTTCACTCCCCGACTAAATATAATGTCCAGATAGAAGGCAAGCCGGAGGTCCGATTTGCTTGGATGAACGAGGTGAAAGCCCAAAGGTACCGTTTTGCAGACGTGTTCTGCCGTATCCTGACTGTCCTCAGGCCAATGTCCTTGAACAAGGTCGCAAGGTCCATCTGCAATGGAAACCCGAGAGAAGATTCACCCCAGATCTCTACGAGGATCTAGTAACAAAGGTATCATCCCCTTTCCCCACCCACCCAAACATCACTCTAAGGTTGCCAGTCTTCACGTGGCAGAAAACGGTCATTGACAACCGTGATAGATTTACGAAGGAAACCTCACTCTTTTTTTAGACTTAAACCTCACTCCTTTTTTAGACTTTCAAAAATAAATATTAATATTTATCTATTTTTGAAAAATCAAAAAAAGAGTGATATTTTGTTTGTAAATATATCACAGTTGTAATTTCCTATTTTCTACTCACTTATCCTGCGATCTCTCTGGTTTTCCAACCTTTCAGGGGTGGCTGCAGATCTCCTGGGGTTACAACTGATCTCCAGCTGACAGTGATCCGAACACCTGGAGAAAATGGCTGCTTTCGAAGGTGAACTGTATGGCAACATACCCCGTCGAAGTCCCTCCCTTCCTCAGACTCCACCCCCAAAAACCAACTAACATGGGAACTTCATCAAACGAAGACAAGAAACATTACTTAAAGTTTACAGTTCTTATTTCAGTAGCGTATAGCAATATAGAAATGGACACAAGCCAAGCGCTATTAACGATTATAGGAATGTCCACGAAGGTAAATTGGGCTACTAATCCTCACCAGGGATCATTTCGAGCGGGGGAATGCCTGCTTGTGTCATGGCTGCAGCAAAACGACCCCGTCCCCTGGAGAGGTCCTTGTTCCTCCGACCAGCCTTCTGAAGGCTTCAGCCACCACTGAAGCTCTCCTCCCAGAAGAGTGGTATTTCTGTGGCTTGGATTAGTAGCTGTCCCCTCTCTGCCAGCTCTTCCTTCCTTCCTTCCCTCTCCTTTCTTTCTTGCCTTCTGACATACTTCCGGTGATGTCAGGTGGTGTAGCATATGCAAATAAATTATACTAATGAGTTATGCTAATGAGCTCCTGCACCTCTTTTTCTATGAAATGACCCCTGATCCTCACAGACTTTCAGAAACTTAAATGACAAGCAGCCACTCTCAGCATTGAAACTTATCTCTGCTAGGCGTGTCGTTTTTGGAAGTTTGTGTGATTATCCCAATTCACCTTTGTGGACATTCCTGTAATTGTTAATAGCACTTGGCTTGTGTCCAGAACACTATCTGAGGAAGACCCTTTGAAATGAAGATGGCCATCCAGAGCTTTTCGTTAATAGTTTTTGTATTGTGGACGTTAATTTCTATATCACTATATGCTATTAAAATAAGAACTGTAAACTTTAAGTAATGTTTCTTGTCTTCGTTTGATGAAGTTCCACGTTAGTAGGCTTCAGCCTTCGAATTGTGTGCTTTATCGTTGTGTTCTTTGAGCACTGCATATCTTTTGTGAATTTCCATACTGTCTTTTGTGCTTTCTGACTTACTCCGCCCCTAAAACCACCAGGTTACTTCCCAGCCCAGAGCTGCCAACCCAATTCCAGGCCCTTCAATGCTTCTTCCTCAACACTTCATTTGGAAGGGGTGACATTTTCCTTCCGGTTCACCACAGCCCTCTTTGGGGCTCAGAACTCTCCTCAGCCCCAGACCAATGTTTATCTTTCATTCCCCTCCACCCCTCAAAAACCACTTTGTAGTCAAGAGCAGAAGTGTCTGTTGTCCTGCTGTTCTCCACAGACAAAAACAAAGCCAAACGCAGAAAGAAGTGACGTCACCTCGGTGATATCCAGGGGGAGGTTTCCAACAAAAACTTCCAATCCTGTTTTCTTTAAGGGACCTGGAAACGGCAAGAAAGAGATGGGCCTGAAAATTCAGCTCTTCGGAACAAAACCTATGCAGTTTTGGCTAGCTGTACCCACGGTCTCATAAAACAAAAGCACGCTAACTCCAGTGTTCTGCAATTTGCATTTTTTGCCTTCAGAAAATTCCCTCATGGTCTAACAGTATTTAATTAAGTGCCATCGAGTCACAACGTACTCATGGCAAACACTTGTGGGGTTTTCAAGGTGAGCAGAAGTGGTTTGCCAATGCTGGCTCTGTGTAGTGATCCTGGCCTTCCTCGCTGGTCTCCCATTCAAATACTAACCAGGGCTGACCCTGCTTAGCTTCTGAGATCTGATGAGACTGGGCTAGCCTGGCCCATCAAGGTCACAGCAAGGCCCTGTTCCAAATTCTGCTGGTGGAAAAAGCCGTCAAGTCACAGCTGCCTTATGACAACCCTACAGAGATTTCAAGGCAAGAGGCATTCAGAGGGGGGTTGCCACTGCCTGCCTCTGCATAGCAACCCCCAACTTCCTTGGTGGTCTCCCATCCAACTACTAACAAACTGGTGAGAGCCAGTTTGGTGTAGTGGTTAGGAGCGTGGACTCTAATCTGGAAGAACCGGGTTTGGATTCCCCACTTCCCCCCCATGCAGCTGCTGGTGTGACCTTGGATCAGTCCCAAGTTCTCTCAGAGCTGTTCTCTCAAGAGCAGTCCTCAAAAGAGCTCTCTCAGCCCCACCTACTTTACAGGGTGTCTGTTGTGAGGAGGGGGAGGGAAAGGAGATTGTAAGCCTCTCTAAGGCTCCTTCGGGTAGTGAAGGGCGGGGTATAAAACCAATCTCCTCCTCTTCTTACCAGGGCTGACCCTTCTCAGCTTCCAAGCTCTGACAAGGTCAGGGTAGTCTGGACTATTCAGGCCACACGATAGTTTATTTTAAATTAGCAAAGCAAGGGGGAACATATTTTCAGGATAATTTAACACACAATGAATAGACATTCAGTGATCCGGAGGTCCTGACGTACAAGTGTGTTGGGGAGGGGGGTGTCTATGGACAACTACTTGATATGCTAGATAAATGGAACCTCCATATGAAGAACCAGTATATCTGCGAATAACAGTTAACAGAGGACGGGCCCCCACCTTCATGTCCTCCTTGGGAGTTTCCAGAGCCGTCTAGTTACCCACTGTGGGAATGCCGCCATCTGGAATTTCTTTAAAACATATTTATGTTGCTTTTCTACCCAATGGATCGAGAGACACCCACTCTCGCTCTCTCTTACATCAGCCTACCTCCAAGGAGCTAAGGACACTCTACACGGTCCCCCACCTTCTCATTTTACCCTCTCAACAGCCCTGTGAGGTAGGCAACTGAGAGCCAGCTTGGTGTAGTGGTTAGGAGTGCAGACTCTAATCTGGGAGAACCGGGTTTGATTCCCCATTCCTCCACATGCAGCTGCTGGTGTGAACTTGGGTAAGTCACAGTTCTCTCAGAGCTGTTCTCTTAAGAGCAGTCCTCGAAAGAGCTCTCTCAGCCCCACCTGCCTCACAGGGTGTCTGTTGTGGGGAGGGGAAGGGAAAGGGATTGTAAGCCGCTCTTTCTGGTACTGAAGGGCAGGGTATAAATCCAGTTTTCTCCTCCTGCTACTCCTCTTCTTCAATAACTCTGCAAACAGTGAAAGAGAATGACTGGTTACCCAGTGAGCTCCATGGCAGAATGGGGATTCGAACACAGGTCCTCTGGTACTAGGCCCTCCCTCAGCTTTGGCCTTCATTGAAAAGGGGCAGAGAAAGGCAAATTATGGGAGAAAAGACTGGCACACCACAGCCTGGCAAGAGAGATCCTGTAGAGGAGAGCATGTCCGGCAGAGATGTTCTCCACAAAAAAAACCTAACGCTTCCTTCCCTCACGATTCCCCCTCCTTCAGAACCCAGAACATTTTGTTCCCAAGAACATACATACTTCCCTCCATCTGTGACGAAAAATACGTTTCAAAGCTGAAACCTTTTCCCTTGAGTTTCAGAAATACAAATCTTGTATTCTTAAAAAAAAAGAAGAAAAGGAAGGAAGAAAAGAGAAGAAATCAAACACCCCCACTGGCAAGCTTGTTTTCCAATCTGGGGCTCTCGTCTGCCCAAATGAGGAAAGACCATTCCCAGACAGGACACGGCTATAAATAATCAGACAATGGCTGGCTGACTTCTAACCCCAAAGAGCGGAAAACACGCTGGCCACGAAGGATTGTGGCCTTTGCAGTCACATTGTGTAAAAATCTCGACAACGGGGTGAAGAAAAGAGATTGTTATAAATTCCAATTTTCCTGGAGCGGGTATCCACCCATGCTCCGCTTTACAATGTGCGCGGACAAAAATAAGACGAGTCCTGCCCAATCAGACCGGCCGTTGAGGCACCTAACTCAAAAAATTTCTTTTTTTCACAGCGGCTGACCCAACTCCCCAGCAGGCTTACCAAGCACACAGAAGCCAAAATCACCTGTCCCTGCTGTTGCCTACCCAGTAACTGGAATTCAGAGGTATACTGTCTCTGAATATGGAGGTTCTGAGTACCTAGAGATTTGTCTATCCTCCATTCCCCTTCCAAGGCTACCTAGGCGAGTGGCCATCTCCACATTTTACGGCCAAGAAGTTCACAAATTCATTCTGCACCATGTGAAGTTACGGACTTCCTTTAACCTGTCCTGAATTGAACGCCCATTGGGTGCCCTGAGTTCAAGTGTCATGACGGGATGGGGGGGGGCATTCTCTCTGTGTCCGCTCTTTGGAGATAATGCAGAAGGATTTGGGAGCTGTAGGGCAGGGTAGGGACTGGCAACCAGCAGTGTGAAGGACTTTGTCTGGGTCACAAATGGCT
Organism: Lepidodactylus listeri; assembly: GCA_029233225.1. NCBI lineage: Eukaryota > Metazoa > Chordata > Lepidosauria > Squamata > Gekkonidae > Lepidodactylus > Lepidodactylus listeri. The sequence continues at coordinate 155,072,677 of JARCFY010000003.1, forward strand.
ACCCCCCTGGGGAGCAAACACAAGTGGGGACTGAGTGGCAACCTCAGCAGGGGAATATGGGAAGAGAATCAGCTCTGCAGGGTACCTGGCAGAGAATGGTTTCTCTAGCAGCTGCTTTCCACGATCCTTAAACTGGAAATACCAGGCATGCAAACCACATAGCCAAGGCTAACAGCCACCATGGAGGATGGAGAGTGGGACCCTGAGCCCTGTTCCTCACCCCTGCAGCTATTCATTTGGACACTTGTACCCTACTTTTCTCCCCAATTGGGGGGTAGCGCTATAACAGACCCCTTCTCTTCCCTACTCCCAGGCAGATTTCCCCGCCAAAACTTTAGTTCCCCTCAGCGACAGAGTCGCCCTTAGGCAGAGTGTATGTCTTGTCTTAATAAACTAAACTGCCCCAACCCTGGCACAGATAATCGCTCACTGGAACTTGAGGGAAAATACAGGAGTTGTCCTGTCTTATTATTAAACCCTTCTGAAATAACACTTGAGGCAGGGCAATTTTCAAAACAGAAAAAAAATATTTAGAAACGGAAAAATAAACAAATAAAACTTTGGTTATCAATCAATCAATAAAACATATCAAGGTTTAGAAATGCTGAGGCAAAACGTCATAATATATACAGACTTGAGAACTTAGAATACATAAGAGAGAGTGGTTGTAGCTTAATTTCAGATTTTTCCAGTTCTTTTCAGTGAGAGATACTTGGCTTAGTATAGCATAGTAAAAACACAGCTTCTTAATAGAGTTTCCTGGAGAACAGCTTTCTTAATTGCTCCCTTAGAAATCTGGTTTCTCCCTTCAGAAACTGCAGCTTCTACTACTAAGAAATTACAGCGTTAGCTTATTCACTCTACTACTACAGACTCTGGGTTCTCCTCAGAGCACAACCCCTTTTTCCTGGCAGGAATTATTCTTCTTTTTCCCTAAAAAGCAATAACCTACTCAGCACGATTGCGAGTTTCAACTTAATTGTCCGGTCACCCTTGCCAAATCTGTCTTCCAGTACTTTTGTCTGCAGTTTGTAGACTTCTGGGCCTAGAATCTCAGTTCTGCCTCAGAGTAGTTCTAATACTATCGTGGCAAAGGAGTCTCTTCTCTTCACAGAAGAATCTTTCTGACTAACCCTGTCAGAACACTGACTGTTATAGACAAAAATGACTAACAACTGAACTCTTTCCCCTCCAGAACAGCTGCAGTTATACCTGCTCTCAGCTGATGCCAGCCAATCAGAGAACATATAGCGCAGCCAATCAGAAAAGCTCCTCACTCCAAGGAAGATTAACTCCTAAGATCTCCCAGCTTCTCTGAGTCCATTTCCGCAGCAGCGAAATTCTCCACATCGAAGTTTTTAAAACTGTGTGTCATGTGAAATTTTCTACAGAGGATTTTTCCTCACCAGGCACAAATCCAAAATTTTCTCCTTCTTATTCTCAGAAGGCCCATCAACAGCCTGGCTGTCGCATACACCAGCTGCAGCTTCCGGAGTTGCAACAAGGGCAGCCCCATGTAGAGAGCATTGCAGTAGTCCAATCTCAAGGTGAACATTGCGTGGATCACTGTTGCCAGATCATTGCGTTCAAGGAAGGGAACCAGCTGCCTGATCAGCCGAATATGGTAAAAGGGAACTTCACTTTCCCGTAGAGGGCAGCCATGGGGATGAAACAATAAAACCCACGATACGGTAGGGGAGGCTGAGAGAAAAGGGGCTGGCCCAGAGGAATTCAACAAACTTCCGTGGCCAAATGGAGTTTCAAACCCAAGTCTCCCAGATCTAGTCGGACACTCTTAATCACCAGACTTTGAAAGCTCCTCTTTAGCAAAAGGATACGGATCTTATTTAAACACATTGATAGAATTTTTATTTAAAAACCCCCTCAGTCCCGGCTGATCAGAAATTTAATCAGATCTTTTCGAGCAAACAGCAGTGTGTTTGGGAGGGAAGGAAAGAAGGGGAATAAAAAAACAGAGGGCAAGCAAGTATTCAGATAATGAGAGGGAACTAGCTGCTGACCCCTAAGCGCCCGTTTCCGCTACCGTCAGAGCACTCCCACAGAGCACTCCAAAATCTCATCCACCCTCAGCCGTTACAACATAGGCCTACTAATGCCAGAAGAGTCCTCCTAGGCTGAGGATTAAATAGACCAGCTCCATACAATGGCTCCAAGAAAACGGCTACCAAAACAGAACTGTTCAGGAGGGCATTTTTAGAAAAGAAGCCAAAGTACAGTATGAAGGAATTGCCTCGGGCGGGGAGGGGGGGGCTGCCCTGAGGGAATCGCTTCAGGGGTTGTCTTCGCGCGAGGGGATCACCTCAGGAGGCAGCTGCCCTGAGGGAATCGCCTCATCAGGAAGCAGTTTCCGCAATTTCCCTGAGGGAATCGCCTCATCAGGAGGCAGTTTCAGCGATTTCCCTGAGGGAATCACCTCAGGTGGCGGCTGCCCTGAGGGAATTGCCTCATCAGGAAGCAGTTTCCACAATTTCCCTGAGGGAATCGCCTCATCAGGAGGCGGCTTCAGCGATTTCCCTGAGGGAATCACCTCAGGAGATGCCTGCCCTGAGGGAATCGCCTCAGGGGGCTTTCCTTACACCGACTGTTTTGTTACCTTACACAACAATTCCTCAGTCCCAACTTCTCTGTACTACTGCGATTCATTAAAAATCTTCACTGTGGAGATTTTATTTATCATATTTTGTAATCCCCTCACTGACTGACCAAATAGCCTTCCTCATGCCTGTAAGTCTGCCCAGCCCCGCTGCCTTATTCAGTTTTTCTCCAGGAATCTTTGCTGTTACATTTAAATGTTCTTATAATACTTTGTAATTTGCTTGTTGACCGACCAAATAGTTCTTGTATTTATGATCTGCCCTCAGTCCCAGGGAGAAAGGCAGACTGCAAACGAAGATGTCAATGACTAGCAGACAGGATCCGCTAGAAACCCCGCAGGACTACCAGCCAGCCTTTTGGAAACCCATTCCCAGGACCTGGCTCTGGCAGAAAATATTCACTTTTTATTCTTTATTCCGTAGACACAGACTTTTTAAAAGCTGGCAGTACCAAGGAATGGGGGCTTCCCATAACATTCCAGTTTCAAAGAAACTCTCCAGCCAAACCCACTGCTGACCAGCAACGAACTAGGCGGCTTGTCAACTATGAAGATCACTCACCTGCAAGAGGGAGATACGTGTCTTTTTTAAATTTACTGATCGAGAGAATACATTCTATTATCAACTTTTTTAAAAACCCTATTTGCCATCCGGCCTTTCCACCAGAGACCAGCTGCCAAGACAGCAGCAATGTGACTGAAAACAATACATTAAAATGATTTTTCTTTCGGGCAAAAAGTACATCTATTCGCAGTCAATTCTTTAAAGTGATTACGAGATGGTACTTAACCCCTCCAAAACTAAGTCATACCCAAAAAGACACCTCACCAAATTGTTGGAGAGGTTGTCAAGAACTGGGCTCATACAGACACTGCTGGTGGGACTGTACAATTATAAGAAACTGCTGGAAGTCAGTACTAGAACAAATTTATGCTATAACTAAATCTGAGGTCCCGTTTGAAATGGAATCTTTGATATTAAACTATTGGCCTACAGACCAGACTCATATGCCTGAGTCTGGTCTGATAGAAATACTCTGCACAGCTGCTCGTGCAGTCATCGGCAGGTTTTGGAAAGATGAAAAAAGACCTACCATATCAGACTGGTTTTTGAAAGTGCAGGAATTTTGTATAATGGACAAATTAGCAGACTCCATGTTACCAGGGGAATCTGACCCTTATACCTCAAACTTTGTTAAAATTTGGTTTCCAGTTCTTGAGTACTTTGCCTCTCAAAAAGAATTTGAACATATTCTTGAAACTATTAATGTTGTGTATTAGTTCTATTTCAGTGTTCCGTGCACCTTGGCGTCTAGTCATGCTGGCCACATGACCACGGAAACGTCTTTGGATAGCGCTGGCTCTTCAGCTTGGAAACGGAGATGAGCACTGCATCCCTAGAGTCGTATTCGACTGGCTTTTGAGCAAAGGAAACCTTTACCTATTAGTTCTGTTTAGTCAGTCAGTTAGTTCTAAATTTGTACATGTTACATCCTCCTTCTCTCAAAGTAGCTTTTTTTGTATATATATTATTATTACAATTGTTTATTTGTAATCGACTGTTATCATTCTTTGGTTAGGCTTATGTATGCTTATCAATTTTAATAAAGCTTTTTGGACCATTATAAAATGATTTTTTAAAAAAGAGACAAGAGAAAAAGCGCACCACAGAGGCAGTATACACCACACTGAAGCCCCTCGGCATAAATCAGGGGTCTCCAGCCTTTTTGAGCCTGAGGCGCCTGAGACAGTGAGATAAGCACAGCCATAAAATGGCCGCCAGAGAAGGCAGAGCCAGCCACAATATGGCTGCCACAGCTTACCTCAGGTAACACAGTGAAGAAAATCCTTGTGCTGTGGTAAAAACTGCTGAGAAAGCAACATTTTAAAAAATCTACTCAGCCAATTAAATCTCCAACGGCCAATTGGAAGCCTTAGCGGGAAAAAGACCCACCTGCCCCGTCCACTTTCTAAAAATACTTGGCGGGTGCCAGGAAAGTTGTCGGCAGGTGCATAGCACCCCTTTGGCACCATTTTGGGAATCCCCGGCATGAATGGTTGAGAAATATTATTGTTAATTTATTAATACGATATTCACCCTGCTTCTCTGCCCTCATAGGGCCATCCAGGTGGCTCACGGATTTTAACAGAGATTAAAATATCGTTCTGAATGCAGCATTAGCTTACCAGGAGGTTTGACTGGCTCAGATCTCAGAAGCTTCTTGCTCAGCTTAAAAGCATTGTTCTCACTGCTGCGGACAGACCTGCGAATGATTGGGACAGAGAGAAATGCACTGCGGTCACTTCATTTTTATTACAGTGTGAATGGATTGGAGACGCCCTACTCATGCAACTGTGTCAGCCATAAATGGATTTGCTGTTTACATGTGCATAGGAACAAAATAACATTTTTAATACGGCTTTCGAGTCGCTTTGCAAGGAGGCTTGTGAGCCAGTGTGGTGTAGGGGTTAGAGTGTCAGATTAGGATCTGGGAGACCCAGGTTCGAATCTCCACTCTGCCATGGAACCTTGCTGGGTGACCTTGGGCCAGTCACATGTGCTCTCAGCAGGACCTCCCTCACGGGGTTGTAGTGAGGATAATATGAAGGAGAGGAGAATGACATAAGCGGCCTTGTGTCCCCATTGGGAAGAAAGGTTGGATATCAATGAAGTAAAATTAGAATAGAAAATTAGAATTAGAGAAGGCATTCCACTGCCCTTTGACTGGGGGGGGGGGAGCGGAAAAGAAAGCCATGTTGGGGGGGTACCTAATGGCATCTTGCAGAGGGCTCCCCGAAGCGCGGAACCATCTCTGTCGAGTGTCTTAATACCAGAAATACTCCAAGGTAAGCGGAGTTCAAATAAAGTGTGCCGAATTTAACAGATTTCTCCAGTTTGACAACATTTTTTTTTAAATCCCCCCAAAGTGAATACTAACCGCTGCAGGTTTAAGTGACGTCCTAAATACTAAGGAATTTGATCCAATTGAAAATTAAATTAAATTAAACTAATAATCTCACAGGTGAGGCTCAAGAGAAAAACCTGAGTTTGATAAAACACAGCAACTGATATGCAGTTTGTAATATTTAAGAAGCCAGTTTTACAGATGGGTTATTCTCTCTCTACAGTCACAGTCTCTCTTTTTCAAACATGGCCAATGCAGAATGATCTTTCTCGAGCTTCTACCATGGTTGTTATTTGCCCTGAATTGGATGATGTTCAGAAGTGGGTGTTTTTCCTGCTCTCGCACAGCATACTCATGTAACCTCCAGGGCTTTCTCCGACTTTTCCCCATCTTTCTCAAACCTGCTTTGCTCCTAAGTTTTGGCAAACACTGGGTGGTTGCAGCGTGGATGGAAAAGTTTGGATTTTCCTGGTACTGCCCCCACAACAGCCGCTTCCACTCACATTAGCCACTTCCTGTCTCTGCTGCAGAAGGTTGTTTAAAAAAAAACCCACCAACAATTTAAGAGCATTATAGCCACATACTGTGATACCAAAATATACACCATGTTCTTTGAATACAGCAGCTCTTGTTTGAAAAAATTATCAAGTCTCTAGTCCCTTTTACTTGAGGAGATATATGGGGAAAGGCAAAAGCTCCACAACAAAATAGGATGGAGACTTACCTTTTTTTTTTTAAAGAAAGCTCAGAACGCAGAGATCTGATGCATATTTTGGCATAACGCTGTAGGGATATAACACTATTAAATCACCAATTTAAAAAAACCTACAAAGGGAAACCAGCTGTGTGGAAGCCGTCGCCTCTGTGGCAGGGAAACTACACAAGGCACTCTCCATGTGGGAAACACCCACCATTATTTAGGAAAAGGGCTGTGGAATTCATTCTTCATGACATACTGAAATTCAATTCCAAAAGAAGAGTCCTGCTGGATCAGACCGAAATTACATCCAGTCCGGCGACCTGTTTCAAGTGGAAGGCCATGGAAAGCTGGCATGGAGGCCAAAGTTGACAAAGAGACATTTTTCTCCCTCTCCCAAAATACTAGAACTTGAGGGCATCCAATGAAGCTGATGGGCAGCAGGTTCACGACGGACAAAAGGAACCACTATTTTGCACGGAGAGTGATTAAAATGTGGAACTTGCTGCCAGAGGATGGCCACAAGAATAAACTGCTTTAAAAAGGAATAAGATAAGATTCATGGAGGATAAGTCTATCAGTGACTACTAACCATGGTGACTGAGAGGAACCTCCACGATCAATGGCACTATGCCTCTGAATCCCACAGCCAGAAAGCAACATCAGGGGAAGGCCTTGGCCTCTATGCCCTGTTGCTGGTCCATCCAGATGAACTGGTTGAGCCCACTGTGTGAGAAAGGATGCCAGACTAGATGGACCACTGGTCTGATCCAGCAGGGCTCTTCTTACGTTCTTATGAAGGCCTCATCCTCTATGCCCTGTTCCTGGCCCTCCAGAGGAACTGGTTGAGGCCTCTGCGTGAGACAGGATGCTGGACTAGATGGGACTATTGGTCTCATCAAGCAGGGCTCTTCTAATGTTCTTATCAGACCAAAATTCCATCCAGTTCAGCATCCTGTTTCAAGTGGAAGGCCATGGAAAGCTGACAAAGCAGGGCACAGAGGCCAAAGTCTGTCTCCGCCACTGTTACCCCTTCCAGCAACTGGCACTCAGTGGTAGGTTGCCTCCGAACATGGAAGTTCCATGGCTAAAAGCTGGTTACAGTCCAGTCCTTCATGAACTGGTCGGAGTTTTCCTTTTAAAGACAGTGGCCATTGTTGCACCAACCAGCAGGCCAGATTCCTGGTCCCTTAAACGAGTAATAGCTGGAAAGTTCTGACACTACTAAAACGGCAGCTGTTTTTGTGTTAGGTGCAGCCAAGAGCTATCAACATTTCAACCCTTGTCAGATGGACGCTAGACTAGGAGTGTACAATTAAACAGTGGTCGGTGTTTCTGTAAGCTCATGAAGCTGTGGGGGTTGGTGAGGGGGGATCAAGCAATTTTAATTCACCGCTAAGACTGTGGAAAAGCACTAAAATTGCTCATATTTAGCAGCCTGATCTCTCAAATTTTCACCCTCTCCTTCCACCAAGCACAGCAGCATGTATTCTCATCTCCCTCACAGTGACCTCACAATAACCTTATAAGGTAGGCCAGATTGAGAGAACGGACAACTGGATGACAGCCAGGCAGCCTCACAGCTGAACAACACCCTGGTCTCTTTGGATCTAACCTGACAATGTAATTCAGAAGTCCCCAACCTTTTTGAGCTTGTGGGCACTTTTGGAATTCTGATACAGGACGTAAGCACAATCACAAAATGGCTGCCATGGGGGGGGGGGTAGAGCCAACCACAAAATGGCTACCCAAATGTTGTTTGTATGTTTCTTTTCTGCTTATTTTAAAAAATAAAAATGTTTATTTAAAAAAATGGCTGCCATAGGATGTGGCAACAACCTTCTTTGAAGGTTTTTAAAGCAGAGGCCAGATGGCCACCTGACTGCAATGCTGATTCTGTGAACTTGGGCAGATGACGAGAAGGGAGGGCAGGAAGGGTTGCCTCAGTGCTTCGTTCTCATGGTCCTTTCTGACACCCCCAGGGAAATGCCGATCGCCACGCTGGGGTCAGGAAACAGTTTTTCTCCAGGCCAGTTTGGCAGGAGACTCTGGAGGGTCCCCCCCGCCCTTTCTGGGTATGGAGCAAGGGTCACTTTGAGAGGGGGGGGGGGGATTTCCTGCATTGCACAGGGGGTTGGAATACATGACCCTGGAGATCCCTTCCAACTCTAGGATTCTAATCACGCAATGTCAGAAAGGGAGTTTATTTTCAAATGAACATACTGTTTTAAAATATTTTCTTGCAAACAAATAACTTGCCTTCAGTCACGCAGTGAAGATCCCCATACAGGGGTCATTTCGAGCAGGAGCTCGGGGGAGCACAGCTCCGGGAGTTGGTGCCAGCCCCCCCGCCCCCCCGCGTTGGGGGAATGCCTGCTTGTGTCATGGCTGCAGCAAAATGACCCCGTCCCCTGGAAAGGTCCTTGTTCCTCCGACCAGCCTTCTGAAGGCTTCAGCCACCACTGCAGCTATCCTCCCAGAATAGTGGTATTTTTGAGGCTTGGATTAGTAACTGTTCCCTCTCTGCCAGCTTTCTTTCTTGCCTTCTGACACACTTCCAGTGATGTCAGGGGGTGTGGCATATGCAAATAAGTTATGCTAATGAGCTATGCTAATGAGCTCCTGCACCTCTTTGCTGTGGCAGCAGCTGCCACCAAAGCATTGTTTTAAAAATCTGCACCGCCAATCATCTGAGTGAGCCAATCAGAAGCCCTGCTGGGCAAAACCCCATCTGGCCCCACCCACTTTCTGAACACCAGGGAAGTACCAGCAGATACAATACCGCCCATGGGCACCGTGTTGGGGACCTGTGCTCTGCTTCACCGCACTGCTTCTCTACCATAGCTGGGGACTCAGTGCCTCCCAGCTCTATCTTCCCATCACCACACCCTCCCTCCCTCCCGCACCTCTACCTCCTATCCTGCACTCTGGGGAGAACTTATGAGTCACAGCATTGGTCAACTGGAAAACAATCCTCAAGAAACAGCATCTGAACCCCTTTACTAGGCCCAAGAAAGACATCACAGTAAGCATCACGATAAAATGGAGGAAAGAAGAAACTCCAAGCTCCTCGCAGAAAGGGCTGAATAAGCCCAAGCTAGGTAAAGACCTCAGGAAGCGCCCCAAAGTGGCGGTAACACAGTGAAACCTTGCCCACTGGTGCTGTTAAAAAAGTTATTCCCCCCGCACTTGTGTTGACACCCTCTGCCACCCAATACTCACATGTCTCAAGGGATTCCAGGAACACGAAACCTAGAAATTAAACCAAGAACATTAGTTTAAATCTGAGGGGCAGCTTAGGCCAAATGTCCGGATGACCTCTGCCAGCAGCTTTCTGTAACAAGAACACCAGTTCAGAGGAGTGTAGATTCATGAAGCATAGGCGAACCTTCATGTACAGAGGCAGCGTACCCCCCGAGTTTTGACAACATACAACGGAAGAAAGTGAACACATAGCCAGTCTCCATTAGGAAGAGGATGCTAGGCTGCAAGTACAATCTTTTCAAGTCCCCATGGTCCATTTTTATTCAGGGGGCAAAGTTTCTCCTGTGCTCACTACACAGCACTAAAAGGCAGAGCGATGCCCCTGAGAGGCGGGACCTAGCTTACACATAGGAACTATCTTGCTAGATCAGCCAAAGGTCTGTCTGTAGCCCAGCATCCTGTTTCCATTGATGGCCAGCTAGACACCTCCAGGAAGTCCACATACAACATAGTTTTTAGAAACACATCTGGAAAATGACCAATATAAATAAATCCTGACCAGGGGATGTTATCTCCTATATTGTGTGGTTGGGTGCTAAGCTTATACAGGAGACCATGGATCCTTTCACATGGTAACTGTACTCACACACAATTCGTCCACTGGTAGTGTAATCTGGTATAACATTTCAAGTATTTCCGGGTGTGCGTATCATCAGCTCGCAAATAAAATCCAATGGCACAGCTGTCATGACTGGGGCCCTTTTCAGGTTTCTAGAAAGATCTGTCTTGCCCGTTCACTGCTCCAGTCACCGGATTTAAATATCCAAATATTTGGCCAGTTTCACTATTTGAATATAAAATTGATTCAGGTGTTGGCCTGAAGCAGAAGAACTAAGTTTGAGTCCGGTGGCACCTTTAAGACCAGCAAAGCTTAATTTTGGATATAAGTTTTTATAGAATCATAGAGTTGGAAGGGACCTCCAAGGTCATTTAGTCCAACCCCCTGCACAATGCAGGAAATTCATAACTATCTCCATCCCACACCCCGTGACCCCTGCTCCATGCCCAGAAGATGGCATGTACGGTTTGACTGTATCTGAAGAAATGTGCCTGCACATGAAAGCTTATACCTTGAATAAAACTTTATTGGTCTTAAAAGGTGCCACTGAACTCAAAACTTGAAAAAAAAATCAGCTCACTGCCACTACAGAACAAAGTCTGAGTCCAGCAGCACCTTTAAGTCTAACAAAAGTTTAATTCTGGGTATAAGCTTTGGTGTGCAGGCATGCTTTTTAATAGATTAGGAGATTGTAATGCAACCTAATAAATAGTAGAATGGAATGCGACTTGGTGGAACGGTAGATTGGAATGGAGACTATCAGTTTACTTCCCACAGTTAGAAAATATACCTTTACACATTTATCTGCTATTTTGACCAATTTATTGCTTGAGAGCTATTGACCTTATAACCTACGTTTTGTCTTTGCACATCTTCATCAGGTTTACATGCTAATTCGCTGTTCAGTCCCTGTCTATCAGTTCCAACCTTACCTACCATTCCAACGTATTTGGAAAAGTGTGTACCCCAACGCGAAAGCTCATACCTTGAATAAAACTTTGCTGGTCTTCAAAGGTGCCGCTGGCCTCTAAATTTGTTCAACTGATTTCCAAATCACAAAGGTCAGCTCCCAGGGAGGAAGAACAGCTTTGGAGAGTGGCGTCTGTGGCCTGATTTCCCCCACGGCACTCCCTCCCTCTCTCTCCAAACCCCAAATCTCCAGATATTTTCCAACCAGAAGTTAGCAACCCCAGGGCTGCATTCCCCGTGAGAAAGCAACGACAAACAATGGGATAAAACAGGAGAAAAGAAACTCAACACGGTGGGGTGGAGGCAGAATAAAAGACCATTCCCCCCCCCAATACAAATTAAAGTAAGACCTTTCTATACAACCAGTTAAGGGGAAAGGCAACCTACGACCCCAGATTGCTTCTCTGAGTGGCAACTGTGCCCCCCTCCCTCCATGTATACGAGGGGACTTTATATTCCTCACCGTTGAAACAGGTAGACGCAAATGCACAGCGTTTTATTCGCACCTCCACGCCAGACGCCACGTGCGACTCTTGCGCACGCGCGCCCTGCCCTTTTTAAACGTCCCGCGTGAAAACGAGCCTGCGTCAAAGCGGCTCTGCCAATTCCACGCCAATGCGCCCGACGGGCAATCTCAGGAACGTAGTTCGCTTTACGTCTGAGTAAAGCAATGCCTCCAGCCAGGGCTGCACGGCGGCGGTCTTACGCACGCCCTTTTTCTCACGAGTCAACGTCCCGCTTGAATTTCCCCGGGTTTGCATAGGATCGGTGCTCCTACGGTCCCGTTTGAATTTCCCAGGGCTTGCCTGGGATCGTCGGAGACGGCACCGTTGCCAACCTAGCCGTGCATTTATTAAAACTCAGCTGAAGGGGTCCCGCTCCAAGTAAACGTATGGGGTTCTAATTCTGGGAACGCTTTTTTCACCCGGGAGAAAGTCTAGTCCATTGGATAGGACGCCAAAGTTGCGATCCTTTTGCACCCCCGTGTCACTGAATTCTGTGGGACCTCCGAGTAAACCCTGCTTTGGCGAAGGGCGAGGTAGACTGCCGTTTCATAAATGGGGGGGGGGGGGGCGCCCAGGAATATTGCATTGCCAAATACAGACTACTCCGGCCGGACGAAAAAGAAATTTGCAGAAGTTGAGATAGATCAGGATAATATTTTGCGCGCGGAACAGAAAGGGGCGGGATCGGGGGCGCCGGCAAGCGCTTCTCTCTGGGAGCTGCGCCAGACGCCTCGCTTCCTTCTCTGCAGCGAAAAGAATCCCGATTGCAACAGAACAAAGTGTGGATCCAGCGGCACCTTTAAGACCAGCAAAGTTTTAATTCTGGGTATCAGCTTTCGTGTCCACGCGCTCTTCCAATATATTGAAACAAGACTTCCTCAGCTATTAAGATGTATTATGCATAAGTGACTGCGCAGTAAGTCTAGCTACCTAATGGATGAAGCAGTTGGTAGGGCCTGTGGATAGCAGCGAATCAACATAAAGATAATAAAAGAGTTAACAAACGGATGTGCCAGGTTATTCTTTCTAATGGAAATTGGGCGGGCGGGGGCGGGGGCTTTACTAATCCGCTGCCGCAAACGCGCCGGAGTTTGTTGAGTTCACCCGCCTCCAAGTCTCGCATTGCAATGAATTAAAAAGCATCCCCCCCCCACCCCCACCAAGCTATGAGTCCGAGTGAGAAGCCCTTAGAAAATAATTGATATGTTCTCTTTTCCTCCCTTCCCTGACAGATGATGCGGCGGGATCGTTTTGGGTTTTAAACAATGCATGCAAAAAGCAATTCAATTGAAAAACACACTTTAAGTAGGGCGGCGGCGGGGGGGGGGGGATATATTAAAGATTGTTTGCATCCACTGCATATAGTACCCTTACAGTCAGTTTTTACGCGTACCTCACGATTTCAGTCCCAGTCAGTTCAACAAGATTTACTTCTGAGTAAGGAAGCACAGCCACTGTAAGGGACGGATCGGGTTCGTTTTGGAACCGCTCGGCTGTTGGCCTTCGCTGCAAACTTGAGGCACCCGAGACTTTACAGCGAAGTAAACTGCATGCCTCCCATCAGACTCCCGAAGCAAGTAGGCGTGTGGTTCGATCCTATGCACGATCGTTTAGCTCTTTTAGGGGTTTCACTCCCCGTGCCGGAGAGACGTGTGGCCTCAAAGGGCAGATAACCTGTGCAGCCAGTGCCCATTTACTCAGAAGTAAGTCACGCTGTGCTCGGTGGGCCTTCCTCCCCGGAAAGCGATGGCAAACGGGACGGGTTCATTTAATCTTTGTCCTCAGTGGGTTTAATGGGTGGAAGGACAAGCGGATTGCTTTTCCACAAAGATTCTTCCCCCCTTACTAAAATGATTCTTTGCAAAGATTCAGGATGAAAGTCGGCAGGCGGAAACTCGGCGGGTGCAGTTTATTGCCTTGGCGCGACCTGTTGGATTTCTGCCTGTCCGCGCCAGTTGTTAAAGGGAGCAGAAACGGGACAGACCGGCCCTGGTATTCAGCGCTGAGTACTGAAACCGCAGCCCAGGATCGTCCTTTACAATTCTCGGGGGCTCATTCATTCAAATGCAGAATTCTTTGCAAAAGCGCCTGTTGTGTAAAAAACTCCCCTCCCCACCCCAATTTTGAGGCATTTACCGCTGCCATTTCCCTTGCAAGAAGCTCTTTCCGGTGCGGTCCATAAAAATGAAATATGCATCATGTTTTAATGAATGGGGGGAACCCAACTTTCAACCGGGACATTTAGTGCAGGGATCGGCCGCTCCCGTTGGCTTCATTTCTGATTGACGCAGATTAGAAACACAAAAGATGGGTCAGGGGGGTGGCGAACCGATGACGACGCCTGCCGAATCCTTTAATAAAGCGAACGCTTTAAAATGCAGACTCCGCATGTGCGTCGGACGAAAGCGGCTCCGTTGCGCGGGGGCGCAAACGCCGCGCACCGGCCGCCAGGGGCGCGCACCGGCCGCGTGTCTGCGCCAAACCCCCTCTCCGTCTTGCAGCCCCCCACGGTCAGGCTCGGCCGGGCCGTCCCCTCCGGATCTGGGCGGGGAGGTTGCAGCGGAGCGGCGCCGGCCGTCCCCTTGCCTTCCTTGTCCGGCAGCCGGAGAGGCACCTCGGGGCGGGAGGGGAGCCGGCGGCTGTTCCCGGCGCTTTGGAGAGGCCGGAAGGGGGGGACACCCTTCCCCGTAGATCTGCAGCGCAAGGGTCACCATGCAGGAGCCTCGTTTGCCCCACCATCGGGGGATGACAGAGTAAGGACAACCCCCCCCTCCCCATCCATCCCGTCTAAACTGACCGCATCCCCAGTAGGTAAGATACTCGGTAGCTCTCCCCCCTTCCTTCTGCTCCCCAAACCTGAATTATTTGAGAGAGAAACCCCCTCCCCGCTTTTTTCTGCGCTTCCCTGGGGTGCGATCAAGGAAACTACAGCTCTGGCCTCACCTTGGGAAGAACAACACACGCACAAGTCTGAAGAGGCCTTTTCTATCTCCCCCTTTCTCTGGGACACCCTCCCCTACCTTTGGGTAGATTTGTCTGGAACATTAAAAAGATCTGTCTAGTCCCCCCCCCCACCCCCCATCCTCTTGGCTGTGTCCAAATTTAGACCGCAGGATTATTAGAGGGATCTTAAGTGTATCTACCCACTGGAGGGGGGGTGCAAGATGGCAGGGCTGCCCCCTTAATCCCCCCCCCTCCAAGGCTCTCTCTTCTCCCTTCAACTGCCTCCCATTTGATTTCCAAATCGTGGCCCCATTTTGTGAAAGTCTCCACGTCCTGGTGCCCCTCTCCACTGGGGAATTTCCCTTTTTAGTCAATCTATCAGAAATTCTTGTTTCCTGCAAAAAGAAGGGTGGAAGGAGGCGGGTGGGTGGGTGTCCAGTTTGGCCCCAGTCCTGGCCACCTCCTGACCTCCTTGCCCAGGGAATGCCTTTCCTACTCTCTTGCCGCTGGCTTCTGCCTGGTCTTTCTCTGCCCGACTTTGAGCGGCGTGGCTGGCTCGTGGGGTGCGCAGCCTCTCTCCCAGGTTGGCACCGGCCTGTATCTTGGCCTCTGAAGCCAGCCTGTGCCGGCCTCAGGGTAGGCCCCGGATCCTCCTCTTGCCGTGCCTCCATCTTGGGCCGGGACCCTGTTATCGACTGGTGCCCCTTGCCACCATGGCGGCCAAATGGTTCAAAGAGTTCCCTTCCAACCTGAAGACTGTCTCGGAACGCACCAAGCCAGGCAGCGCCAACGCAGGCAAGCCGAGCGGCACCTCCCGCAAGAGCCTGGCTCTGGCCGAACCGGGCACGGCTTCGCTGCCCGGGAAGAACCGCAAAAACTCCGCCACTGATCTGGGCAGTGCCCGGACTATGCTGGCACCAGGGAAAGATGGAGGAGGCAGCAGGCTGTCCCGGGACAACCTCCAAGGCCTTCTTCAAGCTGCGGCAGGGAAGATGCGCAAAAATTCCCGGGTAGACGGACCCCCGACGGAAGAGCTGGCCCGGGGGACCCCCAAGGGCAATGCTGCCTGTGGGACCTACATCAATCGACTCATTAAAGTGGATGCCCATGACAAGAACGGGAAAAGCTACCCAGCCACGGCACCGAGTCCCACTCCAGCAGCTGCACCTGAGCTGGAGAAAGCCAAACAAGATACGGTAAGAGCCCCTCTTGCGCCACATTGTTTTGGCCTATTCCGCATCTAGCATTTGCTCTGCTGTTTTACCAAATCTGCATTGGAACAGAAATTCCCCTTAGGAGCTCGGACTCTAATCTGGGAGAACCGGGTTTGATTCCCTACTCCTCCACATTCAGCAGCTGGTGTGACCTTGGGTCAGTCACAAGTTCTCTCGGAGCTGTTCTCTCAGGGGCAGTCCTCGAAAGAGCTCCCTCAGCCCCAGCTTCTTCACAGGCAATGCTCCCCTCTAAGCTGTGGAGTCTTGTGAGCAAAAATTGTACTTTGTGAGCTAGTGGCATTAAAGTTGTGAGCGAGCGATCTGGCTCCTGCATAAAGTAGAGAGCCAGTTTGGTGTAGTGGTTAAGTGCGCGGACTCTGATCTGGGAGAACCGGGTTTGATTCCCCACTCCTCCACTTGCACCTACTGGGTGACCTTGGGAAAGCCATAGCTCTGTACCAGCTGTTCTCTCAAGGACAGTTGTCTCAGAGCTCTCTCAGCTCCCCTACCTCAGAGGGTGTCTATTGTGGGGAGGGGAAGGGAAAGGCGTTTGTAAGCCACTCTGAGACTACAAATGAAGGGTGGGATATAATTCCAATCTCCTCTTCTTCTTCTCTGGAGCCATCCTTCTCTGGAGCTCACAGTAACTCAATTTAAAGGGAACACTGCTCCCAGGGTGTCTGTTGTGGGGAGGGGAAGGGAAAGGGGATTGGAAGCCGCCCTGAGACTCCTTTGGGTAGTGAAGCGCAGGGTATAAATCCAACCTCTTCTCTTCTCCATTGCATGCCACTTACACTGTCTTGGATTGTCGGATTTTATTTTAGCTTCCACACTGCATGCCGCTTTCGCTTCCTTTGATATCTCAGTTTGATGGTCCTGTCTGTGTAGATTTATGGCCATTTTATGGCTGGTCAGGGGTGACTCTGCAGTCAGTAGGTGTTGGCCCGGGCCTTCGAACACGGTTTTGAGCTGCATCTTTTTCTATTCCAGTGTGGGTTTGGTAAAACAGCGGAGTGAATGCTAGACGCAGAATGGGCCTTCCGAGGGCTCCCATGTCTACTTTGGAGGGAGCCGTTCTGAGCAGTCCACGCTCTTCCTTCCCCCACCCCCCACCCCTGTCACAAAGTCGTAGAATTTCATGACTTTGTGACAACTCTTTCCCGACAACGTTTGTCGCCTGCTCTGCTTTGGCTGCTGGTACCCAATTAACCTCACCCCGACACCCTCCGCCTTGTGTCGTCAGTACGCTTGATTGCCGTCTCCTTCCCTAATTCCTACAGACCCCCTTCAAAGAAGGGATGGCTAATCTGTGGCAGAGAATATGAGCGCTGCTCTTTCCGCGATACCCTTGATCCTAATGTGGCCGGCTGACGTCTCTCTTGCAGGCTACATCACAAGGTTCTTATTATCCAGAGCTGGAACAAGGCGGAACGGTTGGGGAGGGGGGTGAGTGTCGCTTTGAGCCAAGGAAAGCTGGAAGGGAGTACGTCCTTGAATCGGGGATAAGCTGGGGCTACGGGCTTCAGGCACAAATCTTTGGAAACACTATAGAATCCTTTTTAAAGAAAAGGTATTCATTTTTCTGTCTTGAGATCGAGGAGGGTGCAGTCTCCGTGGTACCTGCAGCTGGACCATTCGCTCATTCCAAATTCATAGCAGAACTGACGGCCTTCAGTGGGGCTGGCTGTTGTATCTCTGGATGATTGGCTCTGTTGCTTTTTCCATCCACCTCTGTTGGTGGCTGGCCCATAGTGGTGGGGGTATTGGGGGCTCCGCCCCCTTCCTTAAAGGGTTACCCCCCCTACTTCTTAAAGGGCCCCCCCGCCCCTCTCCCTTCCTCCTGCAAGATTTAAAGGATCCTCCAGCTGATCGGTGGGCCATGTGCTTCCCACTGATCAGCTAGAAGGCCCTTTAAACCTTGCAGGAGGGGAGGGAGAGGGGCCTGTGACACTTCCCCTTCATTATGGCAAATAATGGCAGCCCCACCAGGAAATTTTTTTGCCCCGCAAGTCACAAAATCCTGGCCACGGGCCACGTTGGGGGAAGATAATTCCATAGCAGTTTTGAAGGGATTGCAGTTTAATACTCACTCCCAGTTCTGTGGCAGAGTCTCCATTCTTCAAGGAATTTGCTTGTTGCATCTCTGTATGATTTGCTGTCCTGGCTGTGTCTCAGTTTGGTGTAGTGGTTAAGTGTGCGAACTCTTAATCTGGGAGAACTGATTTTGATTCCCCACTCCTCCACTTGCAGCTGCTGGATGGCATTGGGTCAGTCATAAGTTCTCTCAGAGCTGTTCTTGAAAGAGCAGTCCTCGAAAGAGCTCTCTCAGCCCCACCTACCTCACAGGGTGTCTGTTGTGGGGAGGGGGAGGGAAAGGAGATTGGAAGCCGCACTGAGACTCCTTCGGGTAGTGAAGGGTGGGGTATAAATCCAACCTCCTCTTCTTCTCCACCTCTCCTCCTCCTCTTGCCATTTGGGAGATACATGTGGATGAGGGCCTCATCCAGGGTGGCTTTGGGAAAAAGTACTCTCACCCCATAAAAACAATTCTTTTCAGGGTTAATATTGGCTCATCTCCATTTTTAACTCCAAAATTAAGTGTGCCTCAGCTATCAAAAATTGTGGGAAATAAGGTTGCCTTGTCGAGACCCTCGAATGAGCCCAGCCCCCAATTCTCCACAGATTTGTGAATGCTGCCTTTCTTCTGTCCTTCTGCCCCCAACCAAGGTTATCATCCTGGAAGATTATGCCGACCCGTATGATGCTAAGCGCACCAAAGGCCAGCGAGAGGCTGAGAGACTGGGGGAAAATGATGGCTACATGGAACCGTATGATGCACAGCAGATGATCACTGGTAGGCGTACACCATGTTTGTTGGACTGGGGGAATGAGAGATAGGCCATTCCTGAACTGGGAGGGCGAGGCCAATGAGACATAAAGTTGAAAGTGCCACCGCTGGCAGAACTTGACAGGGAAGGCTCCCTGTGCCAGTGGAAGGTGCCACCATTAACAGAACAGGCCCTTGACAGAACAGGTCTGCAGCATCCAACCTAATATTTTGGCAATAATGGCTAACTAATTTTACAGAGGAAGGCTCCTTGTGCCTGTGGAAGGCGCCACCATTAGCAGAACAGATCTGTGGTATAAATTCTGATGAAATTTTTTAGTATACATGTGTACGATCTTCCTGTTTGGAGATGCCTGCCATGATAGCTGGTGGGCTAGTGGAGAAGTACTGCCACGCTGTTGGATTCACCCAGGGCAGTTGTCCCAGATTGCAACAGGATTTGGGGGGAGTGGCCTCACTCCTGCCAACTAGCAACTAGTGTTCCCCCTAAGCTGAGTTAGTGTCAGCGAGCTCACAGTTTTTTAGCCTCCGGCTCTCTCATTTTTGTCTTAGCTCAGGAAGGATGGCTCCAGAGCAGACTAATTTATGCAGTGGCCAAATCACTCGCTAACAGCTTTAGTGCCAGTAGCTCACAAAGCAAGATTTTTGCTCAGAAGACTCCACAGCTTAGAGGGAGCATTGCTAATGACACCATCATGAGATTTTAAAAAGGGCAAGCTGCTGTCTGCGCAGACATATTTGGATTCAGTGGATATTTGATGATATTTGACCACAGCCAAACAATAGCCAGCTAGTAAATATTATTTCACTGGTCAATTGACCGGCGTGCTTCCCCAGTTGAACAAACCACTGACTTTTCTCACCTTTTGTAGGGGGATAGACTACACTCACTCTTACAGCATTCAGCATGCTGGGCGAGCTGGGTTCAAATCCTACCTCGGTGCTTCCCAATCACGTGTGCTTATTTTCGGGCAAAGGTCAAACAGAGAAAGTGTACCCAGTACCCGAACTTCGACACGTAGGCTTTCCCTAGTTAGCAAAGGAAGTGCGGGAGAGAGCTTGGCATTTCATAAACAAAAGCCGGTGCTCATTGTTAGAGAGAAAGAGTAATCTTTACCACTTCCTGTCTCACTCCCCATTAAAGCAGTACGGCAGCAGCAAAATCCATACACACAGAGACCAAAAAAAGTGTGCCTTAAACTGCATCCCCCAAGGTGAAAACCCTTTCACAAACTTGCATTACTATGATCTTTTGGGGAAGGGAACATTCCGAGCACATGATTGCTCCATCTGGATAAGAAGGCACATGTTTTTCCTGCCTGCTTTGGAGCCATTTTTCTGCTGTTGGTTCCTTGCGACTGCTATTTTCTCTGGGGGGCTTTGGGAAGGGCTTTTTTGTACATGTTAACAATCCCCACCCCCTAGAACTGTGGAGGTGCTGGAAAGTGTGGCTTACGGCGACCCCATAGGCAATGCTCCCTCTAAGCTGCGGCGTCTGGTGAGCAAAAATTCTACTTTGTGAGCTACTGGCATTAAAAGTTGTGGAGCGAGCGATTTGGCTGCTGCATCAATTAGTTTGCTCTGGAGCCATCCTTCCTGAGCGAAGACAAAAATGTGTGAGCCGGAGGCTAAAAAACTGTGAGCTAGCTCACACTAACTTGGTTTAGAAGGAACACTGCCCATTGGGTTTTCAAGGCAAAAGACTATTCAGAGGTAGTTTGCCATTGCCTGCCTCAGCTTAGCAACCCTGGGCTCCTGATCAGGAAGCAGTTTATCTTCTGGCCAGTTTGGCCGGGGGATCCTGGAGGGTTTTTGTCATCTTCTGGGGATGGAGTGTGGGGGTCACAGGGGCTGTGGAGGGGGGAGGTATTTGTGAATTTCCTGCATTGAGCAGGGGGTTGGACTAGATGACCCAGGAGGTCCCTTCCAACTCTATGATTGTATGATTCCTTGGAGGTCTCCCATCCAGATACTGACCAGGGCCTGCCTTGTGATCTGATAAGACTGAGCTACCCTGGGCTATGCAAGTCAGAGTGTTACTATAGCAGTGTAGAAATTACTGAGCAAAATGAGCCTGGGGGAAAAAACCGAATGAAGTTCTACAGAATGTGTGTTGTCAGGCTAGGGAGCAGGACAGAAGTTTTAGAAATACAAATGAATTGGTTTCTCACAGCTGAGCTGGAAAGAAGGAGCTTATGTGGATAAATTGTTTGCTTTTGCAGGGTTGGGGTAGGATTACCAGCTCTGGGTTGGGAAATTCCAGGAGATCTGGGAGGGGTAGAGTCTTGGGAGGGTGGGATTTGAGAAGGGAGGGACCTCGTGTTATAATGCCATAGAGTCCACCCTCCAGGGCAGCCATTTTCTCCAGGGGGACTGATCCTTGTCATCTGGAGATCGGCTGTAATTTCAGGAGATTATACCAGGCCCCACCTGGCGGGTTGTACAAAAACTGAGGGTCACAGTATTAGGAAGACATGGAAGAATACAGGGCTATTTTTGGGCAGGAACGCACAGGAACGGAATTCTGGCTGGCTTCTGAGTTGGCCATGCCTACAGCCCCCCCTCCCCTCGGGCTCCCTATAAGCCCTGCAAGTCACGGGGCACCTGGAGAAGCTGATCCTGGGAGGGAGCAGCACTGTGTCAGGGGTGTGGCCTATTATGCTAATGAGTTCCTGCTGGACTTTTTCTGCAGAAACACCCCTGGAAGAATATATCACATTGTGTATAATAAATGTATTCTTAAGGTAGATCCATTTTGTGCTTTTTATACTCACAGAGAATTTATTGCACCTTGTGTCTTGTATGTATATCACTGTCCTTGAAAAAGATTGTATTTGATACAGGTAAATTACTAGAGTCCCCTGGAACTAGTGATTGTGAAACTGACAAGGTGCTGTTTGAATCTTTGAACATGGGGAAAACCTGCACTTTGATGTCTTGTTTTGGTGAACCTATGTTTGGTAATATACAATGCTATTATTTTTATATCACAGTATAGAAATATTTTTTAGAAATAAAAAGCACAAAATAGGTCTACCTTAAGCATACATCTATTACAAAGGTAAAGGTTTCCCTTGATCGAAAGCCAATCAAGTCCGACTCTAGGGGGCGGTGCTCATCTCCATTTCCAAGCTGAAGAGTCAGCGCTGTCCAAAGAGTTTTTCCGTGGTCATGTGGCCGGCATGACTAAATGCCGAGGCGCACGGAACACTGTTACCTTCCCACCAAAGCGGTGCCTGTTTATCTACTTGCAATTTCTTGCTTTCGAACTGCTAGGCTGGCAGGAGCTGGGGCCGGAGACGGGAGCTCACTCCGTCACACGGCACTCAGGTCTCGAACTGCCGAACTACAGACCTTCCGGTCTGCAGCTCAGCATCTTAACCTCTGAGCCACCGCGGTGGCATCCATAGGCGTGGGGTGGAATCCTGCTGATCTGCTGGATATGTTACCTTCAGAACATCACAAGGTTACAATAGAGGCTTCAATCCTAAGAACACTTTCTTGGAGTAAGCCCTGCTGTGTCCCATAGGACTTCTTTCTAAGTAAACCCGTATTGGGTTGCTCTGCGAATGTAGTAAAAGAAGCCTACCTTTTTTAATGTAACAAACATCGAAAGGAAAAGCAAAATATTGGCATAGCAGGGACAGGCAGGGCATAAATGGGAAGTGGGGAGAAATGAAGGTCAGCAAACTTGCCTTCCATTTCCTGCCTCTCTGCTGGGAGAGATAAGGCCGAGGTGGGTTTATTGTGGAGGGGAGAGAAGAGCAGATGTGTTCCAAGCAACCCCTTCAGCAGTGGGTCAGGGGTTCTGACCTCACTGGGAAGAGGGGCGGGAGGGAGGTGAACTGGGATCCTAAATATTAAAAGGGAGGCATTTATTAAGAACAGAAGAGCCCAGCTAGATCAGACCACTGGTCCATCTTGTCCTGCCTCCTTTTCAGAGTGGCCAACCAATTTCTCCGGAGGTCCAGCAAGAGGGCATAGAGGCCAAGGCCTTCCCTGATGTTGTCTCCTGGCACTGGGGTTCAGAGGTTGACTGCCTCTGAACATGGAGGTTCCCCTCAGTCTCCATGGCTAGTAGACACTGCTCGGCCTCTCTTCCATGAATCTATCTAATCCCCCTTTAAAGCCATCTCTGCCTGTGGCCGTCGCTACATCTTCTGGCAGTGAATCCCACATTTAAATCACTCGCAGTGCGAAGAAGTATTTCTTTTTGTCTGTCCTGAACCTACCGCCCATCAGCCTCAATGGATGACCCCGATTTCTAGCTGTTGGGGAGAGACAGAAAAAGTTCCCTTTGTCAACTCTCTCCACCCCAAGCGTGATTTTATAAACTTCTGTCATGTCCTCCCTCCCTCATCTCTTTTCTAAACGGAGGAGTCCCAGACTCTTCAGCCTTTCTTCATAGGGAAAGTGCTCCAGCCCCCTCATCATCTTAGTTGCCCTCCTCTGCGCTTTTTCCAGCTCTGTCCTCGTTGAGATACAGTGGTCAGGACTGCACGCAGTTTGCTAGGAGGAGGAGGAGATTGGATCAGACCAGCATCCTGTCTTACATAGCAGCCAACCAGTTCCTCGGGAGGGCGAAGAAACGGGGCATAGAGGCTGAGGCCTTCCCCTGAAGTTGCTTTCTGGCATTGAGATTCAGAGCTTGACTGCCACTGGACGTGGAGATTCCTATTAGTCACCGCTGATAGATGTCTCTTCTGTGAATCTCTCTTTTAAAGCTGTCCATGCCTACATAAGAACATAAGAGAAGCCAATGTTGGATCAGGCCAGTGGCCCACCCAGTCCAACACTCTGCGTCACACAGTGGCCAAAAATACCAGGTGCCCTCAGGAGGTCCACCAGTGGGGCCAGGACTAGTGAAGCCCTCCCACTACTGTTGCCTCCCCACACACCAAGAACATAACAGAACAGAACATAAGAGAAGCCAATGTTGGATCAGGCCAGTGGCCCACCCAGTCCAACACTCTGCGTCACACAGTGGCCAAAAATACCAGGTGCCATCAGGAGGTCCACCAGTGGGGCCAGGACTCGTGAAGCCCTCCCACTACTGTTGCCTCCCCACACACCAAGAACATAACAGAACAGAACGTAAGAGAAGCCAATGTTGGATCAGGCCAGTGGCCCACCCAGTCCAACACTCTGCGTCACACAGTGGCCAAAAATACCAGGTGCCATCAGGAGGTCCACCAGTGGGGCCAGGACTCGTGAAGCCCTCCTACTGTTCCCCCCCCCCAGCCCAAGCACCAAGAATGCTTGGTGAGATACAGTGATGGCCTGTGGCCCTCACTACAACCTCTGGCAGCGAATTCTATGTTTTAATTCCCCATCATAGTCTGACCCCCCCCCCTCCCAACCACTGCCCCATGCTGGCTCATCTTAAAGGGAGATTTGTAATTGTTGAAGCAGGATGGAATAGTGAGCGATGCCTTCCTTGTCTCAGCTTCACACACACACACACACACAAAACCCAACACCCAGCCGAGCCGCCTAGCAACCAACTGGACATTTGTCAGGAGTTTGTGGGCCTCTGACATCCCCACCCAGAACTGTCACAGCTGAACAGAGCAACAGGAAACGGCCACGCTGGAAACTGGAACCAAAGTGGGGCATTGCTGGTGGGGGTAGCGTTGATTGTGGGACTTGACACAGTCTGGAAGAGTTCCCTGTACCATTCCAGGCCTGGAACCAGCATATCTATGGGACCATCTCTTCCCGTATGTGCCCCAAGAGAGCCTTGCAGTCCTTTGATCAACATCTACTGGTGGTCCCTGGCCCGAAAGACGTCTGCTTAGCCTCAAGCAGGGTCATCCAGCCTTCTCTGCCCTGGCCCCGGCCTGATGGAACACGCTCCCATGTGAGATCAGGGTCCTGCGGGACTTGCTACATTTCTGCATGGCCTGTAAAGCGGAGTTGTTCCACCAGGCCTTCGGTTGGGGCAGTGGGTGTTCAGTCCATCTCAGCTTCCCCTGCCCATAGAACTGCTCACAGAATTACTAGTCTAATCATCCTGCAGGAGGCTTTAAGGACTGCCCTGGAAATTTTGATCTGGTTCTGCCATCTTGCTCTACTGTTCCTGTTCACTGTATGTTTTAACTTATTTTAATCTGCTTAACCCTGTGAGGTAGGTTAGGTTGAGTATGTGTGATTGAGTCCAATGTCATCCAGCAAGCTTCTAAGAGAGAGCAGGAATTTGAACCTGTGTCTCTCTGAACCTATTACAGGACTCTAAACCACTATACTACACTGATTCTCGCTCAGAGTTGTACCGTGTTTTTAACTTTTTCTTTTTTCCCCCTTCCAGAGATCCGGAGGCGTGGCTCCAAGGATCCTCTGGTCAAAGCCATCTTACTCCTGGACGAGCCAATAGATCCAGGGCCTAAGGGAGATCCTGCCCTCAAGCGCCAAGCAGTCAAAGCCCCGCAACTTTACGACACCCCCTATGAGCCTTCAGAGGCGGGGGGACCCAAGCCAGAAGCCCGGTTGCCAGAGAATGACGAACGGCCTCCGGCTGAGTACGAACAACCCTGGGAGTGGAAGAAAGACCAGATTGTGAAAGCTCTTTCAGGTATAGCAAACAAGCTGCGTGGGGGAGCTCTCAGACTTAAAAACAGTGAATTGTTTGGTCGCCTATGGCGAGTTAAGAATCGCCTCCAGGCAACTAAAGAGTTTTATGAAAACTTGGGGGTGTTTTTTGTTTCATGCTAATTTATTAGTTGGACGATGAAAGGAGTCAATTCGTTTGAAACGCAGTGTTGGAGGAGAGTTTTGCAGTTACTGTGGACGGCCAAAAAAGACAATTTAGTGGGTTCTTGATCAAATCAAGCCTGAACTCTCCTTAGAAGCTAGAATGACTGAACTGAGGCTGTTGTACTTTGGTCACATTATGAGAAGACGAGAGTTACTGGAAAAGACAATAAGGTTAGGAAAAGTTGAAGGTGGCAAGAAAAGAGGAAGACCCAAAAGGAAATGGGCTGACCCAACCAAGGAAGCCACGGCCCTCAGTTTGCAAGACCTGAGCAAGCCTGTTAATGAGAGGGCATTTTGGAGGACATTCATTCATAGGGTCGCCATAAATCAGAAGCAACTTGATGGCACTTAACCCCACACTGTTCATTAATATAAATAGGACAGGTGGGGGAAAACTCCAGGGCTAGTAACTTGCATGAACTTACTTGCAGGGTGGGGTTGTGTGAGGACACGAAACCCCCTTTCACTTGCAAGGCTTCTGGGCCTTTAGCTGTGTGACAGGCTGGTCTGGTGATAGGGAGATCTGAAGCGATCTGGTGATAGGGAATTCTTTTTCTGCCTCTCACTCAGACGTCACAGGTGGAAGCTGGAACAAACATTCCAGTCGGGTGACCCTTGCTGAAATTTCGAACTGTTCACCTCCAGATCCTGAATTTGCATCTAGAGTACGAAAGATTACTTTACGATTTGAAATTAGCTACGAGTCTCCGAGGAAAATGCTGACCAGGATTTATTGGTGCACGTGCCAGGAGGCAACATCAGGTGAAGGCCTCGGCCTCTCTGCCCTGTGGTTGGCCCTCCAGAGGAACTGGTTGAGGCCACTGTGTGAGACGGGAGGCTGGACTAGATGGACCCTCACTGGTCTGATCCAGCAGGGCTCTTCTGATGTTCTTATGAGGGGAAGGCCTTGGCCTCTCTGCCCTGTTGTTGGCCCTCCAGAGGAACTGGTTGAGGCCACTGTGTGAGACGGGAGGCTGGACTAGATGGACCCTCACTGGTCTGATCCAGCAGGGCTCTTCTGATGTTCTTATGAGGGGAAGGCCTTGGCCTCTCTGCCCTGTTGTTGGCCCTCCAGAGGAACTGGTTGAGGCCACTGTGTGAGACGGGAGGCTGGACTAGATGGACCCTCACTGGTCTGATCCAGCAGGGCTCTTCTTAGGTTCTTATGAGAGGAACGCTTTGGTCTCTCTGCCCTATTGTTGGCCCTCCAGAGGAACTGGCTGAGGCCACTGTGTGAGGCAGGAAACTGGACTAGATGGACCCTCACTGGTCTGATCCAGCAGGGCTCTTCTGATGTTCTTATGAGGGGAAGGCCTCGGCCTCTCTGCCCTGTTGTTGGCCCTCCAGAGGAACTGGCTGAGGCCACTGTGTGAGACAGGATGCTGGACTAGATGGACCCTCACTGGTCTGACCCAGCAGGGCTCTTCTGATGTTCTTATGAGGGGAAGGCCTCGGCCTCTCTGCCCTGTTGTTGGCCCTCCAGAGGAACTGGCTGAGGCCACTGTGTGAGACAGGATGCTGGACTAGATGGACCCTCACTGGTCTGATCCAGCAGGGCTCTTCTGATGTTCTTATGAGGGGAAGGCCTTGGCCTGTCTGCCCTGCTGTTGGCCCTCCAGAGGAACTGGCTGAGGCCACTGTGTGAGACAGGATGCTGGACTAGATGGACCCTCACTGGTCTGACCCAGCAGGGCTCTTCTGATGTTCTTATGAGGGGAAGGCCTCGGCCTCTCTGCCCTGTTGTTGGCCCTCCAGAGGAACTGGTTGAGGCCACTGTGTGAGACGGGAGGCTGGACTAGATGGACCCTCACTGGTCTGATCCAGCAGGGCTCTTCTTAGGTTCTTATGAGAGGAACGCTTTGGTCTCTCTGCCCTATTGTTGGCCCTCCAGAGGAACTGGCTGAGGCCACTGTGTGAGGCAGGAAACTGGACTAGATGGACCCTCACTGGTCTGATCCAGCAGGGCTCTTCTGATGTTCTTATGAGGGGAAGGCCTCGGCCTCTCTGCCCTGTTGTTGGCCCTCCAGAGGAACTGGCTGAGGCCACTGTGTGAGACAGGATGCTGGACTAGATGGACCCTCACTGGTCTGACCCAGCAGGGCTCTTCTGATGTTCTTATGAGGGGAAGGCCTTGGCCTCTCTGCCCTGTTGTTGGCCCTCCAGAGGAACTGGCTGAGGCCACTGTGTGAGACAGGATGCTGGACTAGATGGACCCTCACTGGTCTGATCCAGCAGGGCTCTTCTGATGTTCTTATGAGGGGAAGGCCTTGGCCTGTCTGCCCTGCTGTTGGCCCTCCAGAGGAACTGGCTGAGGCCACTGTGTGAGACAGGATGCTGGACTGGATGGACCCTCACTGGTCTGATCCAGCAGGGCTCTTCTTAGGTTCTTATGAGAGGAACGCTTTGGTCTCTCTGCCCTATTGTTGGCCCTCCAGAGGAACTGGCTGAGGCCACTGTGTGAGGCAGGAAACTGGACTAGATGGACCCTCACTGGTCTGATCCAGCAGGGCTCTTCTGATGTTCTTATGAGGGGAAGGCCTCGGCCTCTCTGCCCTGTTGTTGGCCCTCCAGAGGAACTGGCTGAGGCCACTGTGTGAGACAGGATGCTGGACTAGATGGACCCTCACTGGTCTGACCCAGCAGGGCTCTTCTGGTGTTCTTATGAGGGGAAGGCCTCGGCCTCTCTGCCCTGCTGTTGGCCCTCCAGAGGGACTGGTTGAGGCCACTGTGTGAGACGGGATGCTGGACTAGATGGACCCTCACTGGTCTGATCCAGCAGGGCTCTTCTTAGGTTCTTATGAGAGGAACGCTTTGGTCTCTCTGCCCTATTGTTGGCCCTCCAGAGGAACTGGCTGAGGCCACTGTGTGAGGCAGGAAACTGGACTAGATGGACCCTCACTGGTCTGATCCAGCAGGGCTCTTCTGATGTTCTTATGAGGGGAAGGCCTCGGCCTCTCTGCCCTGTTGTTGGCCCTCCAGAGGAACTGGCTGAGGCCACTGTGTGAGACAGGATGCTGGACTAGATGGACCCTCACTGGTCTGACCCAGCAGGGCTCTTCTGATGTTCTTATGAGGGGAAGGCCTCGGCCTCTCTGCCCTGTTGTTGGCCCTCCAGAGGAACTGGCTGAGGCCACTGTGTGAGACAGGATGCTGGACTAGATGGACCCTCACTGGTCTGATCCAGCAGGGCTCTTCTGATGTTCTTATGAGGGGAAGGCCTTGGCCTGTCTGCCCTGCTGTTGGCCCTCCAGAGGAACTGGCTGAGGCCACTGTGTGAGACAGGATGCTGGACTGGATGGACCCTCACTGGTCTGATCCAGCAGGGCTCTTCTTAGGTTCTTATGAGAGGAACGCTTTGGTCTCTCTGCCCTATTGTTGGCCCTCCAGAGGAACTGGCTGAGGCCACTGTGTGAGGCAGGAAACTGGACTAGATGGACCCTCACTGGTCTGATCCAGCAGGGCTCTTCTGATGTTCTTATGAGGGGAAGGCCTCGGCCTCTCTGCCCTGTTGTTGGCCCTCCAGAGGAACTGGCTGAGGCCACTGTGTGAGACAGGATGCTGGACTAGAGGGACCCTCACTGGTCTGACCCAGCAGGGCTCCTCTGATGTTCTTATGAGGGGAAGGCCTCAGCCTCTCTGCCCTGTTGTTGGCCCTCCAGAGGACCTGGTTGAAGCCACTGTGTGAGGCAGGATGCTGGACTAGAGGGACCCTCACTGGTCTGACCCAGCAGGGCTCCTCTGATGTTCTTATGAGGGGAAGGCCTCAGCCTCTCTGCCCTGTTCTTGGCCCTCCAGAGGACCTGGTTGAAGCCACTGTGTGAGGCAGGATGCTGGACTAGATGGACCCTCTCTGGTCTGATCCAGCAGGGCTCTTCTGATGTTCTTATGAGGGGAAGGCCTCGGCCTCTCTGCCCTGTTGTTGGCCCTCCAGAGGAACTGGCTGAGGCCACTGTGTGAGACAGGATGCTGGACTAGAGGGACCCTCACTGGTCTGACCCAGCAGGGCTCCTCTGATGTTCTTATGAGGGGAAGGCCTCAGCCTCTCTGCCCTGTTGTTGGCCCTCCAGAGGACCTGGTTGAAGCCACTGTGTGAGGCAGGATGCTGGACTAGAGGGACCCTCACTGGTCTGACCCAGCAGGGCTCCTCTGATGTTCTTATGAGGGGAAGGCCTCAGCCTCTCTGCCCTGTTCTTGGCCCTCCAGAGGACCTGGTTGAAGCCACTGTGTGAGGCAGGATGCTGGACTAGATGGACCCTCTCTGGTCTGATCCAGCAGGGCTCTTCTGATGTTCTTATGAGGGGAAGGCCTCGGCCTCTCTGCCCTGTTCTTGGCCCTCCAGAGGACCTGGTTGAAGCCACTGTGTGAGGCAGGATGCTGGACTAGATGGACCCTCTCTGGTCTGATCCAGCAGGGCTCTTCTGATGTTCTTATGAGGGGAAGGCCTCGGCCTCTCTGCCCTGTTGCTGGCCCTCCAGAGGAACTGGCTGAGGCCACTGTGTGAGACAGGATGCTGGACTGGATGGACCCTCACTGGTCTGATCCAGCAGGGCTCTTCTGACGTTCTTATGAGGGGAAGGCCTCGGCCTCTCTGCCCTGTTGTTGGCCCTCCAGAGGAACTGGCTGAGGCCACTGTGTGAGACAGGATGCTGGACTGGATGGACCCTCACTGGTCTGATCCAGCAGGGCTCTTCTGACGTTCTTATGAGGGGAAGGCCTCGGCCTCTCTGCCCTGTTGTTGGCCCTCCAGAGGAACTGGCTGAGGCCACTGTGTGAGACAGGATGCTGGACTGGATGGACCCTCACTGGTCTGATCCAACAGGGCTCCTCTTAGGTTCTTCTGAGGGGAATGATAAAGTCTACGCTGGAAATCTAAATCTTGCCCACCTACCTCTACCCCTTTGCCATGACCCTTCTTTTGTGGGCGGGGTGGGTGAGTTAAAAATGAGTTTCATATAATTTGGCATTCCAGACTATGTGTTGCGAGCTGTGGAGAGGCAAGACAGGCAGAGGTTTTTCTCCAGGACAGTTTGGGCAGTGATCCCGGAGGTTTTTTGCCATCTTTTGGGCATGGAGCAGGGGTCACTGGGTGTGTGTGGGGGGGGAGCAATGCTCCCTCTAGGCTGGGGCGTGTTGTGAGCAAAAATTCTACTTTGTGAGCTCCTGGCATTAAAGTCGTGAGCAAGCGATTTGGCTGCTGCATAAATTACTTTGCTCTGGAGCCCTCCTTCCTGAGCCGAGACAAAAATGGGTGAGCCGGAGGCCAAAGAGCGGTGAGCTGGCTCACACTTACTCAGCGGGAGGTGCTTTGTGAATTTCCTGCCTTGTGCAGGGGATTGGGCTAGATGACCCTGGAGGTCCCTTCCAACTCTGATTCGATGAGTCTAATAGCTT
This sequence comes from Lepidodactylus listeri, assembly GCA_029233225.1. Lineage (NCBI taxonomy): Eukaryota > Metazoa > Chordata > Lepidosauria > Squamata > Gekkonidae > Lepidodactylus > Lepidodactylus listeri. The sequence continues at coordinate 155,103,341 of JARCFY010000003.1, forward strand.
GTCTTCAGAGGGGGGAGCCAGTTGTAACTCCGTATGAGTCACTGCTCTGGTTTCGGCTCTCTTCTGACGAACTCTTGCTGGAGTACAGATACGGGGTACAACTGGAGTATTGAGTAACTCCCAGTGAGGCCACAACTGAATGAGAGTCTCAGAACAGTGACTCACAAAGGCCAAAGGTCCACGAGATGCTTCCATGAAACCTACGAGCAAGGTATGGAGGCACTTCCCCACTGTTTGTTTCTGGCAACTGGCGTTTGGGGATATACTGCCTCTAGTAGACATGGGGGCATAGGCGTAGACTACGGGGGGCTCAAGGGCTCGAGCCACCCCCAGCAAAACGGAGCGCCTGCCACCGTGCCTCCCCGGGCCCTTCTGAAGCCTCCAGCCGCTGGTGCCTCTCCCACCCACCCCCGGCCTGGTGACTCCTCCGTCCTTCCCTCTCCCCCTCCCTCCCCCTTTTCTGGCAGGATGGCATCACTTCCGGGCGACGTCACCACTCCAGACATTTCGCCCGGAAAAGAAGGAGGGGGAGGGAGAGGGAGGCACTGGCAGCAGCGGCTGGTGGGCCTCGGAAGAGCCCGGGGAGGCGTGGCAGTTTCCCGGGGGGGGGGGGAGAACATTGCCCCAGCGAGCGCGTGTGCTAAAGAGCCCCCCCCCCTCCCCAAGAATTTACAAAAGTCTATGCCCCTGCACGGGGGTTCCATTTCCCTATTGTGGCTACACCTCCCTTCCTCCACAAATTTATCTAGCCCCTTGAAAAGATATGTGACCAACTTTTGATGTAGTGGTTAAGAGCGCGGACTCTAATCGGGGAGAACCGGGTTTGATTCCCCACTCCTCCACTTGCAGCTGCTGGTGTGACCTTGGGTCAGTCACAGTTCTCTCAGAGCTGTCCTCGAAAGAGCTCTCTCAGCCCCGTCTACCTCACGGGGTGCCTGTTGTGGGGAGGGGAAGGGAAAGGAGATCGTAAGTCTCTCTGAGACTCCGAGTGAACGGCGGAGTATAAATCCAATCTCTTTTTCTTCTTCTTTGGTGCTGGGGCCTCCACAGAGGTACAAGATTCCCCCCTCCCCAGTCCTGACGCCATCCCTTTCTCTCTCCCAGTCCAGTTTGAGAGCGCAGAACGACCCACAGCATCCGAAGAAGAGCCACAGGTACCGCCACGACCACAGCACTGCCGCCAGAGGAGCTGGCCCTCCAAGATGGTGAAGCCCACGGTGGCAGCAGACCGTGGCACTGACGGGGAGCATGTGGATCCTGCCCTTGCCCTGGAGAAACAGCCGTAAGACCCCTGCCGTTGTCCTGGGGTAGGGGAAGCACGAGCCATCTTGGTGTAGTGGTTAAGTGCGCGGACTCTAATCTGGGAGAACCGGGTTTGATTCCCCACTCCTCCACTTGCACCTGGCTGGATGACCTTGGGCAAGCCATAGCTCTGTACCAGCTGTTCTCTCAAGGCCAGTTGTCTCAGAGCTCTCTCAGCCCCACCTACCTCACAGGGTGTCTGTTGTGGGGAGGGGAGGGGAAAGGAGTTTGTAAGCCGCTCTGAGACTCCAAGTGAGTGAAGGGCAGGATATAAATCCAATCTCTCTCTCTCTCTCTCTCTCTCCTCATCCTCTTAAAGGGATTCCCGCAATAGCCGAGGGGAACCTCGGAGCAATCCAGTTAGATTCTGTGCCTGTCTTGCGGTTCCCTCACTGGCCGTGTCGATCTACAGTAGAAGAGCCAGATTTGAGGCCAGCAGCCCCTCAGTAACCAACAGGATTTTGGGGGAATGAGCTTTTTGAGAGTCGAAACTTCCTCTGTCAGCTACAAAGGGAGGTTTGACCCCTGAAAACTCGTAGCCCCGGACTCTTGTTGCTCTCTGAGGTGCTCCCGGACTCGAGTCCCACTGTTTGCCCGACAGTGAATTCCACAGAGTAAGTCACCTGTGAGGTAAACTAGTATCTCCTTTTGTCTGTTCCAGAGCTTTTTGACAACAATTTCATCCAGTGCCTCCAAATTCTAGAGGGCCAGTTTGGTGTAGCAGTGGAGTGCACAGACTCTAATCTGGGAGAACCGGGTTTGATTCCCCACTCCTCCACCGGCGTCTGCTGGTGTGACCTTGGGTCAATCACAAGTCCTCTCAGAGCTGTTCTGGAAAGAGCCGTCCTCAAAAGAGCTCTCTCGGCCCCACCTACCTCCCAGGGTGTCTGTTGTGGGGAGGGGAAGGGAAAAGAGTTTGTAAGCCGCTCCAAGACTCCCGAGTGAAGGACGGGGTATAAATCCAATCTCCTTCTCCTCCACCTCTTGCATAATTTTATAAACCCTTATCGTGTCCCCCCCCTCGTCCGTCTTTATTTTTAACGGACTGAAAAGTCCCCGAGAAGTGGACATGAAAGGGTCGTGAAGTTTTGAATGCTGCCTGAAACGAGAGACAATTAAGAACGATTTGCTGTCTTTCCAGGCACTGGAACGGAGGGCCCTTCTGGTGAATGAAGTAACTGGCAGGAAGTTCAAGGGCACGCAAAGGGAAGCTCTTAATGAAGTGAGGGAATTAACTGCCAAGGGGATGTTGCTATGGCCACTCTGATAAGTAGCTTTTAGATAGAAGGGGGGGGGAATCATTAAAGGGATTAGACAGATTCAGGGTGAATACTTCTATCGGCTTGTTTCAAGCCTGTGGACTAAAAATAGAACCTCCATATTCAAAGGCACAATACCCCTGATGATAACCAGATGCCAGGAGCAAATCTCGAGCGTGAGCAGATTCCATTTGGGCTCTCCTTTCGAGCTTTCCTGGGGTCATTTGGCTGCCCGCCTCCCCGGGGGGTTGTTTAAGATTGGGAAGACAGCATAGGGAGGAAGAAGAAGAAGAGAATGGATTTATACCCCCCCCTTCACTACCCCAAGGAGTCTCAGAGCAGCTAACAACCTCCTTCCCTTCCCCTCCCCTCCCCTCCCCTCCCCACAACAGACACCCCATGAGATAGGTGGGACTGAGAGAGCTCTTTGAAGAACTGCTCTTGAGGAAACAGCTCTGAGAGAACTCGTGACTGACCCAAGGTCACACCAGCAGCTGCATGTGGAGAAGCAGGGAGTCAAAACTGGTTCTTCCAGATTAGAGTCCACTGCTCTTAACCACTGAAGAAGAGGAGGAGGAGATTAGGAGGGCTTCTAGTGTCCTCCTGGCCCCGCTGGTGGACCTCCTGATGGCACCTGGTATTTTTGGCTACTGTGTGGCAGAATGTTGGACTGGATGGGCTATCATCTTAATCCAACATTGGCTTCTCATGTTATGTTCTTACCCCACCCTCCACTCCCCGAAGGAGTCTCAGAGTGTGGCGGGGAGGGCGGGATATAAATCTCATGAAATAAATAAATAAATAAATAAGAGCGGGTTACAATCTCCTTTCCCTTCCCCTCCCCACAGCAGACACCCTGGAAGGTAGGTGGGGCTGAGAGAGCTCTTTCAAAGACTGCTCTTGAGAGAATAGCTCTGAGAGAACTCGTGACTGACCCAAGGTCACACCAGCAGCTGCATGTGAAGGAGTGGGGAATCAGACCCGGTTCTCCCAGATTAGAGTCTGCGCTCCTAACCGCAGCTACACCAGACTGGAAGGGTTAACCCCTGACTCCCCCGTGGTTGCAATCTGAATCCCCCCCCCCCCCCCCGGCACGTGTCATTTCTAAACAAAAAAGGATGCTAGGAGTTCAGGTTACGGATCTCCCAGTGTCATGTAGATCTGTCCTTAAATTATTGAAGTATATATGAATGGAAGACGAGTTGTCTTAGTTATTAGCTTCAGAAGGGCAGCAGGTTGGTCATCAGTAGAAAGAGCTAGATTCGAGTCCTGTAGCACCTTCGAGACTGGTTCGTTATGATTTCCAGGTTATGAACTTTTGAGTCAAAGCTCACTTCGTCAGGTACCAGACACAAGACAAAGGAACTTTGACTTCCAGACACTCATACCCCGGAAATGGAGTTGGTCTCTTAAGGTGCTACTGGACTCTAATTTAGCTCTAGTCGTTAGCTGTTAATAGCTAAATGGAACCTCCAAGTTCAGGGGCAGTGGACCTCTTGGACATCAAACTTTGGACTACTTGGCTAGATGGCTTTTACGGCAGAGTAGCTGTTCTTGCTTTCGAGCGGCGTTTGATGGTTAGAAGGATTCCAGGCTGGACTGAGCTGTTTGGTGTAGTGGTTAGGAGCACGGACTCTAATCTGGGAGAACCGGGTTTGATTCCCGACCGTTCCACATGCAGCTGCTGGTGTGACTGGGTCAGTCACGAGTTCTCTCAGAGCTGTTCTCTCACGATCAGCTCTCAAGAGAGCTCTCTCAGCCCCACCTACCTCACAGGGTGTCTGTTGAGGGGAAGCGAAGGAAAAGGGGATTGTAAGCTGCTCTGAGACTCCTTTGGGTAGTGAAAGGAGGGTATAAATCCAGTCTCCTCTTCCTCCTCTTCTTCTTCGTCGTCTTCTTCTTCTTCTTCCCTGTTAAAAAAACCCGTCTTCCCTCTTCAGATACTTCCTCTGTCCTCCTTGGGCAAGAGTCCAGTAGCACCTTAAAGACTAACAAAATTTTCTGGCAGGGTGTGAGCTTTTGTGACTCATGAAAGCTCACACCCTGCCACAGATTTTGTTAGTCTTTAAGACGCTTCTGGACTCTTGCTCTTTTCCGCTGCTACAGACAGACTAACATGGCTTCCCATCTTGACGTGTCTCCTCGTGCAGTTGGTTTCACGGGGCCATCACGCGAGCCGAGGCTGAGAGCCGGCTGCAGCCGTGCAAAGAAGCAGGATACTTGGTGCGGACCAGCGAGACGGGCACCAGCAAGTACTCCATTGCGCTGAAGTGAGTGTTTGGGAGCGGGCTGGGAAGGGCGGGCGGAGGTTAAAGCAGGGGCAGCCAGAGATGACCAGGGGACATGTTGCGCAACGTTCAGGAGATCTGGGATGGGGTCTACGATTCTCTTTGTTAAATATGACCAAGAGTGTTGTCGTTTTGATTAGGGCAGCAGTGCCGGGGGTAGAGAGGGTTGGCTCTTTCCCCTTGCACTGTTGTCCAAATCGAGCTCACTCCCCCTCTCCACAGTTGAATTATTTTATCCCCACTGTGGAGCAAATAGGAGCCAGGGGTGGAGGCATTGACCAGGAAAGTGGGGGCAGGGCAATTGGATGTAGGGAGTGGGGGTAGGGAAGGGGTGATTTGGATCTGGGAAGTGGGGCATGGGGGGAAGGGGCAATCTGGATCTGGGAAGCAGGGCTAGGGAAGGGGCAATCTGGATCTGGGAGACAGGGCTAGGGAAGGGGCGATTTGGATCCGGGAAGCAGGACTCGGGAAGGGGTGATCTGGATTTGGGAGGCGGGTCTAGGGAAGGGGCGATTTGGATCTGGGAAGCAGGGCTAGGGAAGGGGCAATCTGGATCTGGGAGACAGGGCTAGGGAAGGGACGATTTGGATCCAGGAAGCAGGGCTAGGAAGGAAGGGACAATCTGGATCTGGGACGCAGGACTCGGGAAGGGGTGATCTGGATTTGAGAGATGGGTCTAGGGAAGGGGCGGTTTGGATCCGGGAAACAGGGCTAGGGAAGGGGCAATCTGGATGTGGGAGACAGGGCTAGGGAAGGGGCGATTTGGATCTAGGAAGTGGGACTAAGGAAGGGGCGATTTGGATCTGGGAAGCGGGGCTAGGGAAGGGGCAATCTGGATCTGGGAGACAGGGCTAGGGAAGGGGTGATTTGAATCTGGGAAGCGAAGGTCTTTTCCCGTCACCTGCCTGGTCCTCTTTAACTGGAGATGCTGGGGATTGAACTGGGAACCTTCTGCTTGCAAAGCAGGGGCTCTTCCATTGAGCCACAGCCCTTCCCCATGAGTCTCCAGGGTCTCAAGCAAAGGTCTGTCCCATCACCTCCTGCCTAGGTCCCCTTTAACTGGAGAGGCCAGGGATTGAACCTGGGACCTTCTGTGTACCAAGCAATGGCTCTTCCCCGAGCCATAGCCTCTTTAAAGAGGAAGCAGGGACGCCCCCTCCCCCAGTTCCCTTCCCCACCCCTTTTGGCCTTTCTATTCCTGCTACCCGGCGCTGGCTCCCAAGCGGAGGATCGCTGGCCGGGGTGCGGCCCAGGCTTCCTTCCTCAGGATGCTGAGGCCCTGCTGTTGAAACAATCAGAGCAGAGAAAGGAAGGGATCTTTTTAAAAAAATAGTGAGAGGCATTGAGTTGCTAGAGGGGAAGAGTGCTAGCAAAAAGGGAGCGTGGCATCAGCCTTCTGAACGGGAAGATGACGCCACGCCTGGCTGGCCATTCTCAGGTCCTTGTTCAGATAAGAGGGGCAGAAGATGTCGGAATAAGGAACGGAGGTTGGTATGAGTCTGCAGCTCAAACCAAAACAGTAGGGGGAAGAAAACTACCTTAAGAAGCAAGAAGGTTGGGTACCCAAAGGTTAGGTGCAAGGGGAACTTTTTTTTTTTGAGAAATAAACAAAATATATGTATTTATTACAAAGCGCACTAAAACTAAACTTTGAAAACATCAGCACAATCCACCCTTAAAGTGAGGAATATTTGAACTAAGAAGTCCTGAATCTGCCCTCTCCTTTTAACCCATGTTCACCGCCGTGGCCTCCAAGCAATTCTGCACTAAAATCGAGTTCAGGCTTCCTTTTATTCCGTTCCCGCTCCACCCATGCTGCGTGACATTACCTCCCTTCAGTGGTCAGCCCAGTTTCAGCCTGCTGTTGCTCTGGGTTATTTGGATGCTGTTTTGCTGTGGATTTAAATTACCTCAACTCGAACACAGAAAAATCGGAGTGGCAGGCAGATGTGGAAAGGAACCTAGTCTGAGTGGCTCAGTGGCAGAGCATCCGCTCGGCATGCAGAGGTCCCAGGTTCAGTCCCTGTCATCTCCAGTTGAAAAGTACCAGGCAGTGGGTGATGGAAAAGACCTCTGCCTGAGACCCTGGAGAGCCATGGGAAGGGGTCATGGCTCAGTGGCAGAGCTTCTGCTTGGCATGCAGAAGGTCCCAGGTTCAATTCCTGGCATCTCCAGTTGAAAAGTACCAGGTAGTAGGTGATGGGAAAGACCTCTGCCTGAGACCCTGTAGAGCTTCTACTGGTTAGAGCAGGGTCTCTGGCTCAGTGGAAGAGCCTCTGCTTGGCATGCAGAAAGTCCCAGGTTCAATCCCTGGCATCTGCCATTAAAAGGATCAAGTTGGAGGCGATGTGACAGACACCTAGGAGAGACCCCCGGAGAGCTGCTGCCAGTCTGAGTAGACAATCCTGACCATGATGGACCAAGAGTCTGACTCACTATCAGGCAGCTTCATGTGTTCATGTGACCAAGTATGTTCTTTCTTTGCCAATGTAGCTGCAAAGAAAGAATTTAATTCTGGTTCATTCCCTAACACTGCACACCAAGGGACGTCAGGGTCTTTGTTAGGAAAAGGTGATGGAACTGGGGTTATTGGGGGTTGGAGTGGTCACCCACAAGCTGAATCCTGGGGAGCCGTGCTGCTGTATAGTCGAACAGCCAGTTTTGAGTTCAGTAGCACCTTACAGATTAACAAGATTTTTGAGGTATAAGCTTCTGAGAGCCAGCGCTCTTGTATCTGATGAAGGGAGCTTTGACTCTTGAAAGCTTTTACCCCCCCCCCCCCAAAAAAAACCTGGTGGGGTCTTTACGGGGCTCCTGGCCTCTAATCAAGTGGAATCCTGGTTTTGCAAGCTAATTGTAATAAAAAGCCGAGTCGGAAGGGGGTGACGTCACCGCCCCCCCCCCCCCCGAGCTGCTGCCAGCCAGAGTAGAAGACGCCAAGGGAGGCAAGCCAGAGTCCCGGACTCAGCATAAGGCAACTTTGTCTCTTTCCTCTCCCCCAGGACCAGCCAGGGCTGCGTGCACATCATCATCGCCCAGACGAAGGATCACAAGTACACCCTCGACCAGACGGGCGTCTATTCGACAGCGTCCCCGAGTGGTGTGCTACTATTCCACCGAGAAACTGCCCTTCAAAGGAGCCGAGCACATGACCCTCCGGCACCCCGTACCCATCCCCGGCAAGATCCACTAGCCCCCCCCCCCCCCATGCATCAGAAGTGGTCGGAGAAACCGGGATGGGGGTATATCTTTACAGCCACATTCAACCGACAGAGCAACCACACAGATCACGGCCGCGCCCCTCCCTTCGCGTCAACCAAAACACTTAATTTGTCACTGCCCGCTTTTCTGCCTTGCCCGAGAGTTGGGGAATTGCCGCCGTATCCCTGTTTCGTGCATTTCTCTGCTAATTTTGCTCTGATGCCAGCAATGGGGGGGGGGGCACTGTCCTCCACCCGTTCTGTGCCCACCGTAAGTCGCTTCCTGAGGTTTTGTCAGACTTGCACGTGACCAATCAGACGGAAGGGGCAGGGCTAGGAAAGGGTGGAGCAGAGCTCAGAGGCGCTTACGATCAGTGGGTTTCAGGGGCAGAAAAACCAGCAAGGGAGAGTTCCGCTTCCTGCCCCAGATATTGAAGGCAACAAGATGGGGGGATGATTTCACTCCACCTCTGTGTTGTGACCGAGGGCCCTGCTTGATTTTTTCATATGTAAATGTGTGTTGGCCCCGGCTAGCTTGATCTCATCAGATCTCGGAAGCTAAGCAGGGTCGGTCCTGGCTAGTATTGGTATGGGAGACCTCCAAGGAATATCAGGGTCGTGACGCAGAGGCAGGCAATGGCAAGACCACCTCTGAACGTCTCTTGCCTTGAAACCCTCGCAGAGTATCCATAAGTCAGTGGTGACTTGATGGCGAAAAAAAGTGTGTGTTTGGTAACTGGGGTAGCATGGGAAGGGCTCACTCCATCCCTGGAATTTTCCAGTGGATCTTTGCTTTTAAATAGGACTTTAAAGCAGGAATTTCTTGATGCCCTTTTCAATGTAAGGGTTGGAGAAACTGTGGGAAGCAGTCTTTCAAATCCCTAGGCCAGGAGTGGGCAAACTTGCTCAGTGTAAGAGCCACTTAGTACAGGGGTGGCCAAACTTGCTTAACGTAAGAGCCGCATAGAATAAACATCGGATGTTTGAGAGCTACAAGACATGAACAAATATTACCTGCTTTTATTGGAAAAGAAGCAAATTTGCTTTTTATTAACATTAAATGAGACTGCCAAAATAATAAACAAAAGGGGTAAAAGCAGATATTGATAATGATATTAATTTGTCCAATGATATTTGTTTGCTAATGATAGTTAGCTTCTCCCTCTGAGGTGGAGGCCATCTTGTGGGTGATTCCCACCTATCTTCAGGGAGGCAGGAATTAAGAGAAATCTTCTTCCTGTTTCCTGTGTGGGAGTCACCCCCGGCTCAGTTCGTTTCCTGCCTCTATAGGGAGCGCAGCTAGGACTTGGCTTTGCCAAACTCCAACTACTTTTTCAACAACTTCTCTAAAAATTCAACCTAAACCCTAATACTTATCTACCCTATCTAAAAGCTGTTCCTCTCTCTCTCTCTTCTCTTATTTAATTCTTTAAGCCTCCTCCTCTCCAGCCGCTTCGGGGAAGGGCTCCCGCCCCCCCCCCCCCCCCCGCTTCGAACTTTTTCTTTCTACGCCGCTCCAGCGGGCACAAGATCTCCCGCAGCGGCAGAAATGGAGCTGAGCGCACCGCTCGATAGCTCCGGAGCCGGCGCCAGCGGCAGAAAGCGCCCGGCTGCAGAAGCCTCCGGAGAGGCCAGAAGCGGCCGGCGGCGGCGGCGCGAGCGCCAAAAAGCGCGCCAAAACGAAGAACGCGGCCCCAACGGAGGGCTCAGCGAGGCCGGCGGCGGCGGCCATTTTAGACCCTACGGGCCACTTCAAGGAAGTCGGGGATGGCTATAATCGCCCCCCCCCGCACGCTGATTATTCCCGGGCCTCTGGCCGATCGGGAGAGGCCCAGATCCGGCAAATACAGCAAAGTTTTGCTGAGGACATGGGCGAGGAGGAGCACGACGACGAGGAGGAGGAGGAAGAGGGAGAGCCCTGTGAAGACGTCACCGGTAATGTACCAACCCCCTCCCCATTCCCCCCTGAAGCCATGGCATTTTTTAGACGGGCCATGTGGGAGGAGATGGCGCGTTTTTGTTCCTTTGGGGGGTGCGTCCCCTCCACTTCTGCATATCCAGCAGCCCCCCCCCCACCCCCCCCAACCAGACCTCCTCCCAAAAGAGGAAAATGGCCCACAAAGGCTGCTCAAAAGGGTGCCAACAAGCAGTCTGGCGTCTACATTGACTCCCCAGATGAGGATGCAATGTCCCAAATATCCTCTGATAGAGAGGAGGGGGAATTTTCTTCCAATGAAGAAGAAGGGGAACCAGCACCAAAACCTCCAGCCGCAAAAGATCAGGCTTTTAGATTTTTTAAGCCTGAGGACCTCAACCACCTGCTGCATAAGACCTTGGCTGCCCTCCAGATACAGGGTAACCAAAAAGCAACCAAGGCAACGCCTACCCCACAAGACCAGGATGATAACCCAGACATCTTTGACGAATTTTTTCCTGCGGTTGATCCCTCGGAAATAGCATTCCCCTTCCAAACTTTTACGTTAGGAAGGTCAAAGCTGAGTGGGAACGTCCTCTCTCTGCCAAAGCCTTCCCGGGAGTTACTAAAAGGCTTTACCCTTTACACTCTTCAGCACTAACGTTGTTACAGGTCCCAGTAGTAGACGCACCAGTGGCAGCCCTCCAATCATCAGGCTTGATCTCTGAGGATGGGCAAGGTACCCTACGTGACAGCTTAGACAAAAGAGCCGAGTTTGCATTGCGCAGAACGCATGAGGCCAACGCCATGACTATAAAAGCCTCCTCTGCCGCATCCACAGTCTCGAGGGCAGCCATAGTATGGATGCGCAAACTCATCCAGATGTTACCTGAGGGTAACCGGGGCTTATTAGAAGGAGCCAATAGGGTGCTAAAAGCCATATCCTTTACCGCGGACGCCACCCTAGACTCAATGGTCTTCTCTGCTAGGGCGATTTCCTCCGCAGCAGCGGCACGCCGCACGCTATGGCTTAGAGCATGGCAGGCGGACTATCAGTCCAAGGCCGTAGTATCCTCCTATCCCTTCCAGGGGGACAAGCTCTTTGGCGACTCCTTAGATAAGATTCTAGTAGAAACTCGAGATAAAAAGAAGACCCTACCCAGAACTATCCGCTCTGGGGACAAGAGACCCAGCACTATGTCCTCCTTTCGACCCTACGGCTCCTCCTATCGGTTCCGCCCTGACACCAGACGACAAACCTGGCCAACCAGTAAGCAGCCCTTTCGTAGGGGAGGGTTTCACGGCAACAACAACAACAATAGGTTCGGGAAACCCTTCAGCCATAGACCAAACAAGCCCGGCGACCCTAAGCACCCCAAGGCGTGACTATATACACGCACCAGTGGGAGGCCGGCTGCTTCTATTCACTCCAAGATGGCGGACTTCTCGTCCGGATTCATGGACCATGGACGTAGTCTCTGTGGGCTACAAAATAGATTTCAGTTCTCCGCCCTTACCTCGTTTTCTTCCCTCACCAACACACAAAAACGCTGCAAAGAGAGACAGGACACTATCAGCGATACACCATCTACTACAAATTCGAGCAGTAGAACCGGTACCCCAGGAGGAGCATGGGTCTGGAGTGTATTCAATCTTCTTTACGGTACCAAAGAAGAACGGAGATTGGAGAGCGATTCTCGATCTAAAATTCCTAAACAGATACGTAGAGCTCCGGCATTTCCGCATGGAAACACTCCGTACCATAGCAGAGTCTCTCCAGCCGAACGAATTTTTAACATCAATAGATTTAACAGAGGCATACCTCCATGTACCCATCTTCCCGCCACACCGAAGGTTCCTACGCTTCTGTGTAGGGACATCTCACCTGCAATTCCGAGCACTTCCCTTTGGGCTATCCACAGCACCCCGGGTCTTCACGAAGGTCCTAGTACATCCAGTGACCATCCTACGACAACTCGGGGTCCACATTCATCCCTACTTAGACGACCTCCTGATCCGATCTCCGTCAAAGATCCAAGCCCTACGGGACGTAGCGATGGCCATCCAACTCCTAGAGGAGTTCGGCTTCCTCGTCAACAAACAAAAAAGTCAGCTCAAACCTACACAACGCCTAGAACACTTTGGAGTCATCATAGACACGGTCTCCTGCAAACTTTTCCTACCACCACGCAAGGCGCAGAAGATCAAGACAATTGCAACGCAAGTCATAACAGCACGCAAATCTTCTCTATCGATATTAGCCAAATTGATGGGCCTGATGGTCTCCACCTTCGACACTCTTCAGTGGGGCCGTTTTCACTCCCGACAAGTACAGCGTTTTCTGAGACCATTTCAGAATCACATTGTCATCAAGTCGGACATTGCAGTCAAGGTCCCACTTCTGACAAAGTCGAGCTTACGTTGGTGGACCATTCAACGCAATCTGACCCAAGGCAAGACATACTGGGTTCAAAACCCAATTCAAATCTTTACAGACGCCAGCCTAGCGGGCTGGGGAGCGACCCTACTGCACCATCCGGTTCAGGGCTCATGGTCAGCAGCGGAATCTGCGTTACCCATCAACCTACTCGAGTTGCGGGCGATCAGACTGACCCTTCTACATTTCTCTCACTCCATTCAGGACAAGCACGTCGTGATCAGAACGGACAATACTGCGGCTATGACATACCTGAGCAAGCAGAGCGGGGTGAAATCACGGAGCCTAGCCAAAGAAGCCAATCTTCTACTCAACTGGGCGGAAGTTCACTTAGCATCGATATCTGCAGCTCACATACAAGGCTCAGCCAACATCCAGGCCGACTGGCTGAGTCGCCAGACCATCATGGAGGGAGAATGGTCACTGCATCCACAAGTCTTCCACCAAATTGTAGAGGAGATGGGGATGCCGACGGTGGATCTATTTGCGTCAGCGTACAATGCGCAACTTCCAAGGTTCTACACGAGGTTCTTTCACCCGCGGGCCGAACAGACAGATGCTCTTCTGTCCCCCTGGCCTCACGAACTTCTCTATGCCTTCCCCCCCCTTCCGGTTTTACCCAGACTTCTGAGGAAGATTCGTCTCTTACGAGCAGAAATCATCGTAGTCGCACCTTATTGGCCACGCCGCCCGTGGTTCACATCGCTACTAGATTTAACTGTGCGTCCCCCTCTCCCAATACCAGTTCGGGAGGACATGCTACTACAAGGACCCATCAGGCATCCAGACCCAGGATGGTTTCACTTGACCGCCTGGAGATTGAAAGGCAGAAGTTTGTCAAGCTAGGTTACCAGGACTCCGTCATTAAGACTATCTTAGACTCCAGAAGACCATCAACTACTAGAATATACAACACCACATGGAAAGCATTTGTCAGATGGGCCAGACGAAAAAAGATCGACCCCCTTCGTCCTCACATACGTTCCGTTTTGTCCTTCTTACAGGACGGCACATCGTCAGGACTTAAAGCATCTACTCTGAGGAGACAACTCGCCGCACTATCCACAGTCCTCCCCCTCTACAGAGGGCAAACTGTCTCTCATCATCCGCACGTGAAACGATTCCTCAAAGGCGCGGCCTTCAAAGACCCTCCGATATGTCACCGTTTCCCCACGTGGCGCCTCAACGTGGTCCTCACGGCCTTAACGAGACCACCGTTTGAACCCATACGGACCATTTCATTAAAATTCCTAAGACAAAAAACACTCTTTCTCGTGGCCATCACTTCGGCCAGAAGGATCTCCGAACTGGGAGCCCTCTCTGTCCGCTCAGATCTATGCGTTTTTAATAAGGATACAGTAGTGCTTCGTACAGACCCGTCCTTTTGTCCAAAGGTCAACACTCTTTTTCATAGGTCTCAAGAGATCTGTCTCCCCTCATTCGTACCTAACCCGACACATCCTCAAGAAAAGGCATGGCACACATTAGACGTAAGGAGAGCCCTTAAGACTTACATTATTAGAACTGATACTATCAGGCAGTCCGAAGCCTTGTTTATCAACGTCTCCTCTCCTCACTTGGGCAAGAAAATGTCCGCCCCAGCCATTAGCCGTTCACTACGTTTATGCATCGCAGAGGCATACACATCAATGAAACTTAAAGTCCCTCAAGGCATTACAGCACATTCCGTACGCAGTGCCGCTACCAGCGCAGCGTTCTTCAACAGGGCTTCTATAGAAGAAGTATGCAGGGCAGCTACGTGGTCCACACCGTCCACCTTCGTGAGACACTATAAGATCAACCCTTATGCATCCTCAGACGCCGCATTCGGTCGGCGTATCCTTCAGTCTATTTTACTAGAACATGACGATCCCCCACCCAATTTCTAGGACCATTGCTCTGGGAGGTCCCACAAGATGGCCTCCACCTCAGAGGGAGAACGACCAGTGGTAACTTACCGTGAGGGGTCCTTCTCCTCTGAGGGTTGGAGGACATCTTGGCCCTCCTCGGATCGTCAGCCTATATAATTTAGTAATCCGACTGAGAGAGGGGCATGTAGGCAATATTTTGATGCGGTCATCCTCACGGTACCGTAATGTTATATTGAAGAGAGAGAGTTCCTTTCACTTCTGTCTTCCTGTTTCTATTAATCTTTGTTTGAGTCCAGAGTTTTCTCCTGTAGCTTTCGGAAGTTACCGAACTGAGCCGGGGGTGACTCCCACACAGGAAACAGGAAGAAGATTTCTCTTAATTCCTGCCTCCCTGAAGATAGGTGGGAATCACCCACAAGATGTCCTCCAACCCTCAGAGGAGAAGGACCCCTCACGGTAAGTTACCACTGGTCGTTCCCCAGCCGCCCTGCCGGGAGCCACATAATATATGTGAAAGAGCCGCATGCGGCTCCCGAGCCACAGTTTGCCCACCTCTGCCCTAGGCAACAGTATGATTTTAGGTGCTTGACTGTCCAGTATATATTGGGTTAATTATTTACACAAACCTCCCTTGGAAACCCAGAAGGTTTACACGGTATCCCCGATCCTCCACGGTTTCCGGTTAAGGGGAAAATGTTGTTCAAACAAATTGCAAAGCTGGCCTGACTCCCGACGGTAACAAGAGAAAGAAATTTTACTTACACAAAAATAGAAGCACATCTTACGTGACATATTCATGGAGGTACACTTAACTTAATTGTGAACAAATTCCCTTCCAAAAAGATTAACTCGCTGCAGCTTCAAGCCCAGGTCAGAGAGAGGAGGAGAGAGGGTTCTATATCAGATGAAATACAGAAGGCAAAAGCAACTGCGAGAGAGGCTCAACATCTGACCGATAAGAGGGGTGGGGGCCAATGAGAGGGTGGCGCCAACTGCCCAGTGTTGCCCCGTGAGAGGACTCTCTTAACCCTTTCCCTCGCAGATCCTCTTGCGAGCAGTTACAATATCCAACAGCTAACTTTCTTTCTTTCTTTCTTTCTTTCTTTTTTGGCAGATGCCAATTATTCTCCTATATGTCCCCCGCCTGGGGTGAGATTGCCCTTTTATAAAATTTAAAACGGCCCCAGGGTTTGTCCTCCTATGACAGTCCTGAGAATTCTTCAGTGGGTGAATCCTAATCCATAGATCCCCAAATCTGGCCAGTGTGGCCTCCAAAGGCAAAGGGGCAAATGGGAAGGAAAGAAACCAGCACTGGTGAGAGGACAGGAGAGTTAGGGCAGAAGTGAGGAAACAGGTGAGAGAGGGGTTGCATCTGTACCCCAGGCCCCAGAATGAGGGTCTGGGTGGAAGGTCATTTCCTGCCTCCTGCCCCCCCCCCCCCCCCCCGCCTTCATTACGGTCATGACTTGCTTGTGAATCAGTAGAGGAAAGAACAATTGTATTGGTAACGGAGACAAGCGTTTAGTCAGAAAAGATGTGGCGGGCAGCCTGCCTGTGGCTGCTAGTCCTCTGTAGTGGAACCAGCCAGCGGCCAATTTGAGAATCTGTCTGCCTACGTAGAACAGTTCTTCAGGATCTCTATCTGGCGGCCATGACAGGTGTCCAAATGGTTTCAGGCCATAAGGTTGCCAGGCCAATGCCCGGTAATCAGTCAGAAGGTTGTGGAAGCAGACAGTGTCCCGGAAGGAAAAAAAGAAAAACAAGGACTGACAGGAAGTTCTTACAGTATAGTTCCTAGCTACCTGGAAGTGACCAATGGTAGCTCTAGGAATCGCCAGAAAGTCTATGGTAAATCCATGGGCTTGGCAGCTCTATTGAAGGGTGAAGTATAGACATGCTCCCTGTGTAGCTGGAGTCCCTTCTTAATCGTGGATGGTGGCTCTTCGACTGTAGTCTCTGTTGGGTATCCTAGGCTTTAAAGCACATGGAGGTGAAGTTACTGGCTCAGCAGCAGAGCGTCTGCTTGGCATGCAAAAGGTCTCTCGTTCAGGTCCCGGCATCTCCAGCTAAAAAGACCAGCGGGGAGGTGACGTGAAAGATCTCTGCCCCAAGAGTTGCTCCCCGACAAAGCAGACAATAGCGATCTCAGTGGAGTAAGGGCGTGACTCAGTCGAAGGCAGCTTTATGCGCTCAAGAGGATTGGAACAGACAAGAACGTTTCAATAAAATTTTTATCTTTAACCGTCTGCGATCATCAGAGTTTCTGTGGAGAGAGAGGCAGAAGCCCGGAGAATGTGCGCTTCCTGTAATTCTTCCCACAGGGAAAATACAACAGAGAGAAGAGAATTTGTCTTGAGGGCTCCAGCTTTTGGTAGAGAAGGAGAGGGAGCACGAGTTTGCTCTAGTGCAGGATTGACCTGGGAGTTCCTTATCTCCAGCAAGGGCCAGTTGCCTGCTTCTGGTTACAGACCTATGCAGAATTCGAGCGAAGTGCTCTCTGGTTCAGGGAGGGGCTGTGGCTCAGTGGTAGAGCATCTGCTTGGCAAGCAGAAGGTCCCAGGTTCAATCCCCGTCGTCTCCAGTTAAAAAGGACCAGGCAGTAAGCGAGGTGAATGACTTCTGTCTGAGACTAAACATGAGGAAGAACTTCCTGACCGTTCGAGCGGTTCCTCAGTGGAACAGGATTCCTCAGGAGGTGGTGGGCTCTCTTGCTTTGGAGGTTTTTGAGCAGAGGCTTGAAGGCCATCTGACAGCAATGCTGATTCTGTGAACTTGGGCAGATCATGAGACGGAGGGCAGGAAGGGTTGCATCAGTTGCTTAGTTTTCGTGGCCCTTTCTCACATGCCCTGGGAAATGCCGGTCACCACTTCAGGGTCAAGAAGGATTTTTTCTCCAGGCCAGGCTGGAGATCCTTGAAGGTTTTGTGGGGTTTTTTTTTTTTGCTCTCTTCTGGACATGGAGCAGGGGTCACTGCAGGTGTGGGGGGAGGTAGTTGTGAATTTCCTGCATTGTGCAGGGGGTTGGACTAGAAGACCCTGGGGGTCCCTTCCAACTCAATGATTCTATGAGACCCTGAAGAAGAAGAGGAGATTGGATTTATATCCTGTCCTTCACTCACTTGGAGCTTACAAACTCCTTTCCCTTCCAGTTCCCACAACAGGCACCCTGTGAGGTAGGTGGGGCTGAGAGAGCTCTGAGACAACTGTCCTTGAGAGAACAGCTGGCACAGAGAGAAGCAACAGAAGAAAGTTTTGAGTCCAGTGGCAGCTTTAAGACCAACAAAATTTAATTCTGGGTATAAGCTTCCGTCTGAATTCAAACTTCTGCAGATACATTGAGTTGAGCTTGGCCTCACTCTAATCATCCCATAGCAGAATTTGAGTCTCCTGTGGATATGGAGCATCAACCACCATGGGCAGGAAGGAAAAGAGATTGGATTTATACTCTGCTCTACAGTACCCGAAGGAGTCACAAAGCGGTTTACAATCTCCTTTCCCATCCCCTCCCCACAACAGACACTCTGTGTGGCAGGTGGGGCTGAGAGGGCTTTTTTGAGGACTGCTCCTGAGAGAACTTGTGACTGACCCAAGGTCACACCAGCAGCTGAATGTGGAGGAGTGGGGAATCAAACGCGGTTCTCCCCGATTAGAGTCTGCGCTCCTTAACCACTACACCAAACTGGAAGTGGTTGAGTTTTGGACTGGGGATGATGTAAACAACAGGCATGCCTGTCACGTTCTCAGTGCCTTCCTGAAGCCGCTGCCATAACACTTTTTGTGGCTATGCAACAGTGTTGCACCATGGCTCTCCCACAAACCTTCCAGCATCAAAATGGCTTCCCGTTTTGTGTCACAATGTGCTGGCCGTTTCCAGGCATGGCAGAAGCCACTAGGCGGAGAGCCTGTGGAGAAAATTTCCCCTCGTGTTTTTTCAAGAGAAGTGTGGGTGGGAAATGGCCCTGTCATGTGAGCTAGCGTCCAGCATGTTAAAATTCACAGGTCGTGTCGCCTACTGAAGTTTGTATCGCCCCTCTCTTCCTCTTTTCGAAGCAACTGGGTATGGTCGCTTGGGAAGGAGAAGCTCACGAGAAAGGCAAAGCAGAACAAAAAAAACCCTGCTGGAACCGTTTCCACTTCCTTTAAAAGAAAAAAAAAAACCTCTTCCGTTCCTCAGAGGTCAGGCCTCAACGACACAGGGACGTAAAATTCCCAAGTGGGTACACAATTGGCCGCACATCTGCCAGCCACAAGAGCGATATTCCTTGATCCCACAGAGAAATGGGTGGACGAAATGGATTAGTGAGATAGAAAAAGCCCTGCAGGGTGCTCAGTCTACCCAAACTTCACATCCTAACATTGTGGCTTTGAAACTTTCCACATCAGGGGTCCCCAAGATGGCGCTCGAGGGCACCATGGCGCTCACCAACACCTTTCCTGGGAACTGCCAAATGTTTTGAGGAAATGGACAGGGCCAGGTAGGGCGTTTGCCAGGCAAGGCTTCTGCTTGGCCATTGGAGATTCGATTGGCTGTGCAGGTATTTAGAAAACATTGTTTCGGCCGCAGCCGCCACCACAGCACAAGGATCTTCACTGTGAAAGTAAGCCGCAGCAGCCATTTTGTGGCTGGCTCAGCCCCTGCAACGGCCATTTTGTGGCCATGCCCACCACACTGTGTCAGAATTCCAAAGGTGTCCACAGGCTCCAAAAGGTTGAGGACTGCTGTTCTACATTCAGGGAAGTTTTTCTACAGGGACTTGTCAGATGTGGGGTCCCCAAATTCCAGTTGCGTGACTCTGGTTTAACACAAAGGATTCTGGGACTGCTTCTCCATAGGGATTTCTCATCCACATAGAAAGAAGGTCCTTTCCTCCTTCCTTGATGTACAGCGTAGCTCAGTGGGGGAAGCGGTGGTGGTTCTAGCTTCAGGGTTGCCAGATCCGGGCTGGGGAAATACCTGGAGTTTTGGGGGTGGAGCCTGGGGAGGGTGGGTTTTGGGGAAGGTGGAGACTTCAGCAGAGTGTAATGTTATAAGAGTCTAGTTTCCCAAAGCAGCCATTTTGCCCTGGGGAAGGGATCTTGGTCTCCTGGAGATTAATCAAAATAGTGAAAGTAATGAACACATGGAATTCAGTGGCGCAGGAAGTGGAGGCAGTTACCAGCTTAGATAGTTTCAGGAGCGGATTGGAGGAGGAGGAGATGGTTTTTATACCCTGCTTTTCACTACCCGAAGGAGCCTCGGAGTGGCTTACAATTGTCGCCTCCCCTTCCTCTCCCCACAGCAGAGACCCCGTGAGGTAGGTGGGGCTGAGAGAGCTCTGAGAGAACTTGTGACTGACCCAAGGTCACCCAGCTGGCTTCACGTGGAGGAATGGGGAATCAAACCCAGTTCTTCCAGATTAGAGTCCTGCCGCTCTTAACCACTACGCCACACTGCCTTTATGGAGCAGAGGTCCATGAGTGGCTATTAGCCACAAGGGATAGATGGACTACTCTGTCTGGGGCAGTGATGCTCTGTATTCTTGGTGCTTGGGGGGCACAATGGGAGGCCTGCTGGAGTTCTGGCCCTGCTGGTGGACCTCCTGGTGGCCCCTGGGTGATGCTCTATATTCTTGGTGCTTGGGAGACAAGAGTGCGAGGGCTTCTGGAGTTCTGGCCCCGCTGGCAGACCTCCTGGTGGCACCTGGGTTTGGGCCACTGTGTGACACAGAGTGCTGGTCTGGATGGGCCACTGGCCTGATCCAACATGGCTTCTCTTGTGTTCTTATGAAAGATCTCCAGGTGCTTTCGGAAGGTTTGCAGCCCTATTCTGGTACAGATGTGCTTGTTTCTCTGCATAGCCTTACTATGGGAAAGGGAAAGATGGGGGCTGGGTAGTGTGGGGTTGGAGGCAGTTCCCCCACCTGTTCCTACAGTGCTGGTTGCTGTTGCCATGTCAGGGCCATTTTCTTGCTCCCCTCCCCCCCCCAATTCACAGATTTGCACAAGCTCTGTTGGTGTGTCCCGCCCCTCCCCGCTGATCTGCTCTGAGAAACCCGGAGGCAGGTTCGAATCTCCACCGTCGTGAAAGACAACTGTGTGAATTTGGGCCAGTCGCTTTCTCTCTCGGCCTAGCCTCCCTCTCAGGGTTGTCGTTGCGAGGATACAATGGGGGATGGGAGAGCGATGTCGTAAGCTGCTTTCAGTCCACACTGGGGAGAAAATGGGTTATCGGTAAATCAACTGGTGGGCAGGTGAAGCCAAATATCCATAAGTAGGCGCCCTCTGTTAAGTTCCTTAAGGCGGTGTGACCAACACACAGCACAGGTGGGTCAATACTGCCTCCCTGTGGCGGCACTGTGTTTTGCAGGGAAAAATAGGAAGGTGTGAGGAGCAAATGGACTGGCTTGCATGAATACTAAGGCTGATTTTACACCTCCCCTCTAAAGTAGTTTGACTGCTGTCTTTTCCTGTGCTGATTTCACAGTGGTGTGAAATTTCACTCCAGGGGGTTTAAGTGCACTAAGAAACCACAATTGTTTAAAGCAGAATAAAGCGGTATAATACTAGCTTGACCACAGGAGGGCAATTAGTAGGTACAAGGGGGGGCCGCGATATTCGCGGGGGGGGGAGAAGCTGACAGCTCCTTCCCCCCATCCCCCCTCCAGGCAGCTTCCCCCCCCGCCTTCAAATCGACGGCGGCGGCAGCAGGGAGACAGCCGCCTGCCGAGGCTCCCCCCCGTAAGGCGGTGGCGGCAGGGAGACCGCTGCCTGCCGAGGCTTCCCCCGCCTTCAAAACAGCGGCAACGGCGGCAGGGACACCCGCCGTCCACTGAGGCTTCCCCCCCCTCCCTGCTTTCAAAACAGCAGCGGGGGCATAGAGACCTGCTGCCCACCGAGGCTCTTCCCTCCCTCCCCCCCCGCAAACGGCGGCAGCGAGTCCTTGTCACGCCGCTTCCCACCCCCTCCCCTACAGCGGCCACAGCGTTCTCTGCGCACGCGCGGAGAACGCTTTAACTTTGGGGGGATTTAAAGATCCCCCGAAAAGTTTTTTAAACATTTAGGATTTTTCTGCACATGGGGGGAGTGCCCCCGTGTGCAGAAACCCCTCCCCACCCCCCAAGTGCCCCCCTGTGTGGATTTAAGTATCCGCACGCGGGGGGGGCACTTGGGAATTAGATATATTGATGGACATTTCAGTGGCAGCATGGTTTCACACCGCACAGAGGTATGGGCAGGTTTTTTTGGAACTAGAATGATTCCAGCGGGAAAGTCAGATGTAAAATCAGCCTAAAAAGAATTTTGAAAACAGTTTGTCCACCAAAGGCAAGTTTATCGTTAAGAGCCTATGAAACTGCTTTTATACGTTGCCCCAGCGGTCCTTCTAGCTTACTGCTTCCCTGCTGGGCAGTGACTGTACGATTGTGTGATTTCAGGCTGAGAACAGTCTTTTCTAATCTTTCAACAGGGGATGTCAGAGGCTGAACTTGGGGTAGGTTTGCTACTTGCTAGTCTCCAGGCAGGTCTGTAGCAGCAGAAAAGAGCAAGAGTCCAGGAGCACTTTCAAGACTAACAGAATTCGAGGCAGGGGAGGAGCTTTCGTGAGTCACCGCTCACTTCTTCAGACAGATCAAGATGGGTAGCTGTGTTAGTCTGTCTGTAGCAGCAGAAAAGAGCCAGAAGCACCTTCAAGACTAACAGAATTTGTGGTGGGGTAGGAGCTTTCATGAGTCACTGCTAGGGCTGCCAAGTACCGGCGACTTACCGGCGGGGGGGAGTTGTTCTCCCCCCGGGAGCTCTTCTGGCGTGTGCGCTTTGCGCACGCGCCACGGCGACGTAATGACGGCACCCAGAGGTGACGTCATTACACAGGGGAAGTCGTCCTCATCGGACGACTTCTGGGGCGGGGTTCCATTCGGCCGGCGGATCGGGAACCCCTATAGCGGGGGATCCCCTGCGCCCCGGGCTGACTTGGCAGCCCTAGTCACTGCTCACTTCTGAAGAAGAAGAAGTGAATAGTGGCCCATTCTGCATCTAGCATTCACTCAGTTGTTTTACCAAACCCACAATGGAACAGAAAAAAATGCAGCTCAAAACCACATCCGAATACCCTGGGCCAACACTGTACTGACTGCAGAGTAACCCCCAAATGGCCATAAAACGGCCATAAATCTATGCAGATGGCGCCAATAAAACCAAGAAATCAATGAAGTGAAAGCGGTATACAGTCTGGACACTGCCATAAAATCCGACAATCAAATCAAAGTGAAAATGGCATGCAATTTAGAGGGGAATTTCTGTTTCAACGTGGGTTTGGTAGAACAGCAGAGCAAATCCTAGATGCAAAATGGGCCAGTGACTCACGAAAGCTCCTCCCCTGCCACAAATTTTGTTCGCCTTTAGGGCGCTGCTGGACTCTTGCTCTTTTCCATTTGTTAAATCATGTTAGAGATGGGCGTAACTACTTTTTTTTTTTTTTTAACTTTGGAGCTAGCTCAAGTCGCTCCTGGTGTTTTCAATTGCCATTGTTTTGAGTGTAATGCCAATAGACGATAGCACAAAAATGATTTTAAAAATAAAAATGAGCAGTGGTTTGGGCTGGCTAGAAAAGGAAAAGCAGTATTTTTCAAGGCTTAAAAAGAATTATAAATCAGGTCTTTTTTTAAAAAAAGAAGAAGAGAAAAATAGCATTGAAAAGACTGAAATGCACCAGGTTGTCAAAAACATTGTGTTTTTGTTAAAACGATCATCATAGCTATTCTGGAATAAACAGCTGGTAGGAAGCTGTGCATGTTGCAATACCACCATGATGGCACTGTTTGGATGGGGTGGCCCTGACTGAGGTGGCAACAACTTAATAAACAAAGGGTATTACTCACTGTGAAGAGGAAAGGACATTTTTTGAGTGTTTTCCTTTGTCCTCCAGTCATATGGTGACATCCTTGTGTTGCAATCATACAACAGAGCTTGAGATAAACAAGTTCAAGAGCCATCAGTACCGTGGGAAATCCAGGTTTGAAGGAAAAAAACATATCGGCACAGATTTCAGCTACGTGTATTTTCACCACCATGAGTGTGGTTTGAATTTTCTGCTAGTGGCAGATTGGGGGGAGGGGGTACACGATTTTATTTCAGTGATTTTTTTTTTTTACCACCTGGGGTGCAATTTGAATGTTCTGCATCAGGCACCAACCGGCTGTTAAGCCCTATTATCAACCCACTGAGCCTGAGAGAGTCTTCTTACCTTGGGGGGGGGGGCGTGGCTCAGTGGAAGAGCAACTGCATTGCATGCAGAAAATCCCAGGTTCAGTCCCCGGCACCTCCTGTTAGAAAGAACCAGGTAGGAGGTGATGGGAAAGACCTCCACCTGAGACCCTGGAGAGCCACTGCCAGTCTGAGTAGATCAGACTGACCTTGATGGACCCAGGGTTTGATTCAGTATAAATTCAGGTGGGGTAGCCATGTTGGTCTGAAGGAGTAGCAAAAAGTTTGAGTCCAGTGACACCTTTAAGACCGACATAGCCAGTTTGGTGTAGCGATTAAGAGCGCAGACTTTAATCTGGGAGAACCGAGTTTAATTCCCCACTTCTTCACATGCAGCTGCTGGTGTGACCTTTTTTCAATTATTTCTAACATTTTTTTTAAAGGTGTGTGCTC
The DNA here is from genome assembly GCA_029233225.1 of Lepidodactylus listeri. NCBI lineage: Eukaryota > Metazoa > Chordata > Lepidosauria > Squamata > Gekkonidae > Lepidodactylus > Lepidodactylus listeri. The sequence goes on from JARCFY010000003.1 coordinate 155,127,246, forward strand.
CTTTAAGCAGAGTGGGGTGCTTTACTGATTCCTGCACTGAGCAAGGGGGTTGGAGTAGGTGACCTCTAGGTTCCCTTTGAACTCTGTGTCAAGAAACTGGTCTCCTTTGAGAGAGTTTTTCTGCCTAAGTGTTAGCTTTCTTAACTATGGAAGTCATCATGCCCCCCTGCCAGCTTGTTATCCAAATTGTTGCTTAGGCTGGCAGAAGTGATTAACTTGCAGCAGCTAAGAACTGTCATCTAAAGTGGCTGACAGCTTGCAATTTAGAGATCTATCCTGGTCACAGCTCTCTACCGGCTAAATGGCTTTTCTTTCTGACCTGAGAACTTCAGCCAGGAAAAAATTTCCCCACAAAACACAAAATCCTGGCTATGGGCCAGTGGGTCGCTGGCCAGGCCTCCCAAATGGGTGTCCCTGCCCTTTCCGTCGATCCCTTCTGTATTTTGGAAACCAAGATCTGGCCCTGAAAGAATTGAATTATCCTATGGCATTGTGTGTAGTATAGCCCGGAGATCTAAGACTGTCCAACAGCCTGAAATTCTAGCTCTTTTAGCATGGCGAGCTAGACTTATTTGGGGGGCTGAGAGAGCTCTGAAGGAGCTGTGACTGACCCAAGGTCACCCAAGATGGCTTCATGTTGAGGAGGAGTGTGGAATCAAACCCAGTTCTCCAGATTAGAGTCTGTTGCTCCTAACCACTACATCGAACTGGCTCTCACCTGACCCTGGAAACAGTATCTTCCATGTCATATCTTAGCTGGTATTTATTCTTCCCTGCATATACATATTGATCAAGGCTGATTCTGTATTGGCTTTTCCTTCCATTGTTTTACGAAACCCACGTTGGAACAGAAATTTATCTCTACATTGCATGCTGCTTTCGCTTCCTTTGATCATCGGATTTTATGGCAGCCTCCACACTCCATGCCGCTTTCGCTTCCTTTGATCATTGGGTTTTATGGCAGCCTCCACACTCTATGCCGCTTTCGCTTCCTTTGATCATTGGGTTTTATGGCAGCCTCCACACTTCATGCTGCTTTCGCTTCCTTTGATCATCGGGCTTTATAGTATCTTCTGCATAGATGTATGGCCATTCAGGGGGGACTTTGCTGTCAGTACGGCATTGCCCCGAGGTATCTGAATGTGCCCTTTTCCCTCCCAGTTGTGAAAATGTAGAGCGAATGTCAGGTTTTTATTTATTTCTTTGTATTCTCATTTATCGCCCGCCTTACCCCGCTACAGGAGGCTCAGGGCGGCTTGCCCAACATAAAATACGCATTAAAACAATCAAATCATCATATGCATTAAAACCATTCATTAAGACATGACAGTATTAAATATTCAAGTGCTAGCGATGTTGTTCCGGTGTCATAACAGTGGCGTTGCTACGTGACTGCATTCCATATGTTATTCATTTCCAGCTTATCGATCTTACTCGGCGCACACAGGCTGTCAGTAGTTCACCAGGAACCGGGCTCTACAGATTGATACGGTTGTTACTAGAGATGGTTACTAGTGATGGTGGCAGTTCCTAAGTAAAAGCCTGGTGGAAGAGCTCCGTCTCGCAGGCCCTGCGGAACTTCCAGATGCAGAATCACCTCAAGTAAAACGTGTCTGGATGGTTACTACAGTGAGTTTCCTAGACTCTTGGTGGGGGGGAGATTTGAGGGATTCATGAAGAAGGAGAGGGTGGTCAAAGTCTGGCCTGTAGGCTCCATATGCAAAGGTGGTGTATGTCGGAATGCCACTTGCGTGGGCTTCATAGTTAGGGACAGCTGCACCCTTTGTCCAGTGCTTAGCCACTGCAGAACATCTGCTTAGCCACTGTAGAAAATGGAATGCTGATCTAGATGGGGCACCAAGGTCCTGGATAAGTCTCTCTACCGAGTAGTTTTAATGTTTGGGTCCCCCCATAGCGAAACGGTTGGGCACGGCTGCATTAGACAGAAGTCGAAATACCACCAATTAGGAGGAGTCATAAAACTGCAGGTCATCTGTCAATTAGCCAAAACCTGCCCCTTTTTTGTTCCTTCTCTGGATTATAATCGAGGTTTCAGCCCATCCATATGAACATAAGAGAAGCCATGTTGGATCAGGCCAATGGTCCGTCCAGTGTCACACAGTGGCCAAAACCCAGGGGCCATCAGGAGGTCCACCAGCAGGGCCAGAACTCCAGAAGCCCTCCCACTGTTGCCCCCCCAAGCCCCAAGAGCACAGAGCATCACTTGCCCCAGACAGTGTTCCATCTAGACCTTGTGGCTAAGAGCCACTGATGGACCTTGGCTCTTATGAACATAAGAGAAGCCATGTTGGATCAGGCCAATGGTCTTTCAAGTCCTACAAGTCTGTATCACACAGTAGTCAAAACCCAGGTGTCATCAGGAGGTCCACCAGTGGGGCTGGAACTCCAGAAGCCCTCCCACTCTTGCCCTCCAAATACCAAGAATACAGAGCATTGCTGCCTCAGACATAAGAACATCCGAGAAGCCAATGTTGGATCAGGCCAATGGCCCATCCAGTCCAACACTCTGTGTCACACAGTAGCCAAAACCCAGAGGTCACCAGGAGGTCCACCAGTGGAGCCAGAACTCCAGAAGCCCTCCCACTCTTGCCCCCCCTCCAAGCACCAAGAATACAGAGCGTCACTTGCCCCAGACAGAGTGCTCCATCTATCCCTTGTGGCTAATAGCCAGTGATAGACCTCTGCTCCATACACTTATCCATAAGAACGTAAGAAAAATCCTGTCTCTTCCACGGTCCACCCCCTTCCCCAAAGAGCGAAAGCCTGTCTTCCGTTGCATCACTTCCCTTTCTCCAGCGCAGACTTCCTCTGGCCAAGCCTGCGAGTTATCGCATTTCTTGTTTTTTTTCTTCACCAAAGCCTTCCCCAATTTACATGGGTTTCCCTTCATCGGTTTGAACACTCGGGTATTTTTCTTCTTCTTCTTTTGCTCCTTCTTAGCACAAGGAACCGCCGCCGACTCAGCTTTTTTCAAAAAACAGGTCAAAAACAAAGCCGACGCTCTATAATTGGAGCTGTTTTAGGGAACTAACCCGTTGCGACATGGCCCCGTTTGGAGAAGTCAGCAAAGCTGAGTTGCTTTAGAGGCAAGCCAGTCCGTGCACGTTCTCACGGCGCTTTTAGGAAGCGAGCGGGCAGCAAAACAATCCTTTTTTGTAATTGCTTGGACGGTTGGGTCAGAGAGGGGCCCTGGAGGGTGTGAGACGCAACCTCATAGCATGGCTCTACCAGGACATGGCAGTGTAACATCCCACCCACCCACCACCGCGACCTGCTCTGAGGTCCCCTTTGAGTCAAACGTACCCCTTGGCCAGTTCATCAGGCTGAAGAAGAAAGGGAGCCACGCGAAGGGGAAATGATGGAGAAGAAACAAAATCCGAGAATCCTAGAATCACAGAGTTGGAAAGGGCCATACAGGCCCTCTAGTCCAGCCCCCTGCTCAGTGCAGGACCAGCCTAGAGCAGAGGTAACGACGGGTCATTTGGGGCAGGAGCAGACACAAATGGCGGTGGCAGCAAGCCCCGCCCCCAGCTCCTTCTTGCTAGAGTTGCGCCTCAGCAGCAGTGCAATCTTTCCATTGTATTCTATGGCCCCACATAATACAATGGAAAGATCATGCTGCTACTGTGGCATGACTCCAGAGTACGGGTGTGCAAAAAAAAAAATCTTACATTTATCAGGTTTCCCTGAATACTTTCTCAACGAGGGCCCAATAAATATCAGGTGCAAGTCCGAATAAAAAGTACATGAAAGAAACACATGGTCAAGAGCAGGGGTCCATTGGAGCGGGAGCGCACAGGAGCGCAGCTCCGGGAGTGAGGAGCCCAGGGGGCGGGCACATGACCAAGCCCCGCCCCCTCCTCGGCTTCCCCAAGCAGTGCAGAGGCGCAGCGCCCCGGGGAAAGCCCTGCTAGGGTCTTTATTGATTTTAATGTTTTGTTTTAATATTGATAATTTTATCATTGTTCCTTTTATGACTGTGTGCTGCTTTTCCAGAGACTTGCTCAAGGTGGCATATAAATTTTCTAAGTACACCATTTTTTATCTGGGCACATGGCACATAAGTACTGGAGAAATTTCACCAACCCTTCAGCAGCTTCCACCCCATCAGTTCGGTGTCGTGGTCAGGAGTTGGACTCTAATCTGGGAGAATTGGGTTTGATTCCCCACTCCTCCACATGCAGCTGCTGGTGTGACCTTGGGCCAGTCACAAGTTCTCTCAGAGCTGTTCTCTCATGAGCAGTTCTCAAAAGACCTCTCTCAGCCCCACGTACCTCACAGGGTGTCTTGTTGTGGGGAGGGGAAGGGGAAGGGATGGGCGGTGCACATGTCCTGGGTATCTCAAGTCTACTTGAAACCTGGTGGTCTCAAGGGAGCAGGAAGAGAATGAGGGTGTGTTCTTTATGCTTATTTTTATTGCGCAAAGTATTGGATGGGGAAGGGAATGGGGGAAGAGCAGGTCAGTTTCACTCACCTGTGGAGTGGAGCCTGAGGGGTGGGCGTTGCCTTCTGACACACTTCCGGTATGTTCGGGGGTGTGGCATATGCAAATGAGTTATGCTAATGAGCTCCTGCACCTCTTTTTCTACGAAATGACCCCTGGTCAAGAGTTTCTATCTCCCACTGAGTGCAGGAGCACAATCTACTGTCAAATGGGTTTTTAAAAAAAAAAAATCTCCCATATAATACGGGCTGATTAGGGTAGCTAAGTCCCCCCCCCCGGGGGCGCAGGGAAACTGTGAGAGTCTTCCAGAGTCAGTCAACAACACTTCTACAGGGGCTTGTAAAGCTCTTCCCCAAAGGGCAGCTTTAAGCCGGGCTGCTCCGCCTTCCCTTGTCTTTGGTGTCAAACGGTGACAGGCTTGACAAGTGCCGGCATTATGCGCCTCCCCAAGGCAGAGGAGGCAAGAAGAGTGGCCATCTGCCTGAGCCATCTTCGCTCCACACTGGTTGCACTTTTTAAACAGCGCCATATCAATCCCTGAAGTAATTTTACCTCAGAAATTATTCTGACAGGACGTCCAGAGAAGCAACTTGCTATTAGGATGAGTGCTGGCCCCTCCCACATCACGTGATTTCAGGCGGGAAAACACTGGGAGGGGAGGGGGAGCCGGCACTCATGAGAGTCTCGAAAATTCTTATAAAGAAGCTTGCTAATTCCTCTCCATTGGCCGGCCTGCGACTGCGCAGTCCCCATATGGGACTGCACAGAAGCCACGGTGATGGAAGGTCTGTTGCGGTCATCTGCATGTCTTCTGTTAGTAATGGCTGACAATTATACATAATAATTATACATAAGGACAATTATATATAATTCAAAAAGGGGTCAGGTAAGGAATTGCAACCAATCACCAAGGCAAAGAAAAGGCGCTCAAAACACTGGTCTACAGTTCCCAGGGAAAAAGCAGGAAGAAACAGAGTTAGACAGGAGAAGAGATACATGGGCAGGCACCATCAGTCTCCCAAGGTCAGAGCAGCTCGGAGAGTGATAAGCATGCCGTGAGAAATATAACATAACATTCCACAGACCCAACGTCAAGGGTTCACTCATCACACCTCCCGGGCAGGAGATGGCAGCATTAGCTGACATTCTGCCCACCCAATGCCCCCCCCCATCCCTCCAAGTTTCAGCAGGTACAATTCATGGAAGGCACGAAGCAATGCAGGAGCGTTAACGCGTTCTGCAGCAACCCATTCATTATCTCCCGGCCCAAAGTCTTTCCAGCGCACTAGATAAAATAAGCGACCACGTTTAAGCTTAGAGTCCAGAATATGCACAATCTCATAATGAGGTTCACCATTCAGAATCAGAGGAGGAGGAATCGGTTGCTGGGGCCGCCAGATGTTCAGTCCAGGGGCCCGTTTCAGTAAGCTGAAATGGAAAACGGGATGCAAAGATTTCAGTGACTTAGGCAGTTTCAGTTCAGCGGTCACCTCATTGATCTTTCTGAGTACCTTAAACGGGCCTACATATTAGATAAATAGGTACTGCTGCAGTGGGAAGGTACCAGCGTTCTGTGTGCCTCGGCATCTAGTCATGCCGGCCACATGACTACAGAAACGTCTTCGGACAGTGCTGGCTCTTTGGCTTGGCAACGGAGATGAGCACCGCATCCCTAGAGTCGTATTCGACTGGCTTTCGAGCAAGGGAAACCTTTACTTTTACTTTACCTTTATACCAGGATGTAATGAACCACCAATAACTGGGTACTGAAAGAGACAGAACATTAGGGACCCACTGGTTCATTCTGACACCACACCAAAGGTCCATGATATTAAGGAGGCGGGACATTCTCCATATCACAAATGTAAAGCATGTGCATTTACTATGACTGCCCAAGAGTTTAAACATCCTGTTGATATTACCATAAGATTTTACCATAAAACAAACTGTGAGAGTCGTAATTCTATTTACATAATCCAGTGTGAATGTTCAAACATTTGTGTGGGGAAGTGTTCGAGGGCAATAAAGTCTAGAATCCTTGAACACTTTTCAAGAATAAAAAATCATGGATGTGAGGGCAATCTGGCTGCGACATCTGTCACCCCACTGATCGCTAGGGTTGATTTGGCTGATCTGGCTGGCTAGACGGTGTCCCCTTCCTCCCTCACCGCTCCAAGTGCGTCCCTCCCGAGGCTGCGCGCTCGGTCGAAGAGGATGACCATCCCAGATAGAAGGAGTAAACCGTTCTTTGGTCAAGGGTATACGATAGCTGCGCTCCCCTGCTAGAACCTCCAAACAAGCTCAAGAATAAAAAATCATAATTTTGACGCACCTTTGACCCAGCACTGGCACAGAAAAGGACATGCCCCTGAAAGCTTAAGGTACTGTGTTATTTATCAGTGTAAACCGCATAAGTATAATACTAAGGATATTGGCCGTATTTTATTACAAAAAGAGGCATGGTTTATACATAAACTTCGTTCTATTGCACCTACTGGTCTTAATGTAAGTTTGGATTTGTCTTCATTCATATAACTCCAAAAACTGGATAGCATACATGTAGTGTTAGTTTAAAAGAGCCTAAAAAACTTATGCGCAGTTAACTGGAAACACCTGAATGGTGAGGCTTATTGTGAGCATGCCGTTCAGGGTTGTAAAAGCCAAAATGCCTAATTTAAGAAACTGACGCTGTGCCTGAGATAAGAGCTTCTGCGCTGGAAACTTAGTTTGTAGGCATGGCTTCAACGTAACTCCTGTCTTGAAAGAGGATTCTCGAAACGTCGTATAACCGGAACATCTTCGACTGCTTTGTATTGTGTTTTGGACTATAAATATATCAACCAGCAAGAAATGTGTGTTGATGTTTTGTTTGGAAGCAGAAGGCATCAGATGGCTGAACTATTTTGGCATAAACTGTAGTTTGCGGCATGTCATCCTGGTAGGGATGCCAACTCCTGGGTGGGCAATCCCTGGAGATTTATTTATTTACTTACTGACTTATTTAATGTGTTAATCGCCCAATCCCTGCAGTGCAGGGCTCTGGGCGATGTATGTCATCCATCAAAACACCACGATAAAACAATTGAAACATTAATACGATATTTCAGATAAAAGATGGCGAATATTACTTTATCCCATTACAGGCCGCTGGCCGCTTCGCAGACGGGGGAAGAGGGTAAAACAGATACGAGAGGCAGCCGGGGCAGGAAGGGTGCTGGCTATGATGGAAACCGTCGCTGCCCTCAACCAAACGCCTGGCGGAGCATCTCTGCCTTACAGGCCCTGCGGAATTGCATATGGTCCAGAAGGGCCCTGATGGTATTTGGCAGAGAGTTACACCTGGTTGGGGCTAGGACCAAAAAGGCCCTGGCCCTGGCCGAGGACAGCCAGATAGCTTTAGGACTGGGGACCACCTGCAAGAGCCAGTTTGGTGTCCTGGTTAAGTGTGCGGACTAATCTGGGAGACTAATCTGGGAGAACCGAGTTTGGTTCCCCACTCCTCCGCTTGCACCTGGCTGGATGACCTTGGGCAAGCTGTAGCTCTGGCACAGCTGTTCCAGAAAAAGACCCGTTTCTGTCAGAGCTCTCTCAGCCCCACCTGCCTCACAGGGTGTTTTGTTGTGGGGAGGGGGAGGGATAGGAAATTGTAAGCTGCTCTGAGACTCCTTTGGGTACTGAAGGGTGGGGTATAAATCCAACCTCTTCTTCTTCTTCTACCTCAGAGGGTGTCTGTGGGGAGGGGAAGAGAAAGGGAGTTTGTAAGCCACTCGGAGACTCCTTTGGGTAGTGAAGGGTGGGGTATAAATCCAGTCTCCTCCTCCTCCTCTTCTTCTTCTTCTTCTTCTTATCTGAAGAGCGTAACGTTCATCCTGAGACATAACGGAGGAGATGGTCCCGTAGATATGATGGTCCCTGACCGCTGAAGGCCTTGTAGATTTGGGGGTGGAGCCTGGGGGGGGGGATCTTAGCAGGGGGTAAGGCTATACAGTCCACCCTCCAACGCACCCATTTGCTCCAGGGGAACTGATCGCTGTAGTCTGGAGATCAGTAACACAGGGCAATAGGGTTGCCAGCTCTGTGCTGGGAGATTCCTGGATATTTTGGGGGTGGTGAAGTTTGGGGAGGGGAGGGACCTCAGCAGGGTATAATGCTATAGAGACCAACTTCAAAGCAGCCCTTTTCTCCAGGGGAACTGACCTCTGTCGGCAAGACACTAGTTGTAGTCCCAGGACACGAGGCATTAGCTGTCATTCCTGACCAGTTTGGGGTTCGGAAGCAATTGTTCTCTAGGCCAGTTTGGCAGGGGATCCTGGAGGTTTCCCCGCCTCATCTTCTGGGCATGGAGCAGGGGTCACTGCAGGTGTGCGGAGGGGGGAGGTAGTTGTGGATTTCCTGCCTTGTGCAGGGGGTTGGACTAGATGACCCCGGAGGTCCCTTCCTTCTCTACGATTCTGTGCTAATAGGAGATCTCCAGCCACTGCCTAGAGGTTGGTAACCCCACTGGGCAACCTTACTGAGTGAGGCCTGAGCCAAGGATCGGAGCCATGGAGGAATCTTACCCGACCCGGAGCAATGGTGAGCTCAGTTATCATTAGGATTGCCGGGTCCTCCCTGGCCACCAGCAAGGGGATGGGGAAGGTAGATTTGCCAGATCTAGGCTGGGAAACTCCTGGAGATTTGGAGATGGAGCCTGGGGAGGACAGGGGGCCTCAGTGGGGCACAAAGCTGTAGGCCCCACCCGGAGGCTAGTATTGCCAGCCCGGCAAGTTGTTGCCATAAGAAATCTGTACATCTGCGAGGTGCTGCTCGGTTCTGTTAAATTTTGATGGTGGGGCGCTTGATCCGAGACAGAGACTTGCAAAGAGGGAAAGTCCCTAAGACCTGCACAGTGAACACCCCCCCCCTCCCCGGACCATCACTCCGAGTCCTCCAGAACAGGAAGCTCCCCCCCCCCCCGGGCTCCTCCCCAGGCAAAACAGGCCCATGTGCCTGTGGTTTTCCTGTGGCACAATCTCTCAGCAGGGACAGCACCTGTTGCTCGTTTCGGGCCGCTGACTCAATTTCAGACCGGCTTCAGGGGCAGAAGGGATTTTTTTTTTTTGGTCCTAATTTGTTTTCATACCCATCTTTCTGGGCCCAGCCCACTCTGACAGTGGCACCTATTAATAGGTACAGATACCTGCTTCTCCACCGGTAGAACGATTGTCAGCGCGTAACTCATTTTTACCCATTGCGACAATCGCACCCTCGCAGCAGGGGAAAATGAAATCATATTGCCGGAAGGACACAGAGCGGAAATGAGAGCCGCTGGAGGAAAATATGTGTGATTGTTTATTGCTGAGACGGCAGTATTGATAGAAAAGGCTAGGGCAGAAGTAGATGAAGGTCACCCTTCCCAGTGCCTTTAGAACCGTTCCCCAATTTTGGAACCTGGGGTCAGGGAGTCCCCCCACGCCAAGTAAAAGCTAAAGACACATGTAATTCTTCGTTCAAATATATTTGGTGGGGGGAAATGGCGTAAGGTTTTCAAGGCAAGAGATGTTCAGAGGTGGCTTGCCCTTGCCTGCCCCTGCCTAACGACTCTGGCCTTCCTTGCTGGTCTCCTATCCATGGACTAGCCAGGGCCAGCATTGCTCAGCTTCTGAGACAGATGAAATCCAACTAGCCTGGCCCATCCAGGTGAGGGCCAAATATATCTAGGTATGTATAAAAGCTGCAGGTCACTGTGCTGATCCCTGAGGAGAGAATAGCCCCAAGGCTTTGGCAGTTTTAAAACTTTTTATTAGGTTTTAAGGGCAGCGAGCGAGCTTTTCAAGCTGCACAGAATTCTTCGGGTTGGATGTACAGAAACACATTTGTCGGGGGGGAGGTGAGGGAGAAAAGTTGTTTCAGGGCATGACAGAAAAGCCCCATAACCTTCAAAAATGGAGCTCCAGAGATATTACAAAGATAGAGAAGAGAAGGGATTGGATTTATACCCTGCCATTCGTTACCTGAAGGAGACTCAGAGCGGCTGACGATCTCCTTTCCCTTCCCCTCCCCACAACGGACCCCCTGTGAGGTAGGCGGGGCTGAGAGAGCTCTCTCGAGAACTGCCCTTGAGAGAACAGCTCTGAAAGAATTTATGACTCACCCAAGGACACACCAGCAGCTGACTCCATTAGATTAAACCCGGGGGGGGGGGGGGGGGGGAGGGCGGGGGGGAGTATCATCAAGGTTGGGAGGGTCCATGGCTCAGTGGTAGAGCCTCTGCTTGGCACACAGAATGTCCCAGGTTCAATCCCCGGCATCTCCAGTTGAAAGGATCAGGTAGTCGACCTCTGCTTGGGTCCCTTGGGAGCGGCTGCCAGCCTGAGTAGACAATACTGACCTTGACGGACCCAGGGCCTGATTCAGTGTAAGGCAGCTTCATGTGTTCATGCATCACAGCCAACTTACAGAGACCCTATAGGTTTTCCAAGGTCAGAGATGAGCAGAGGTAGTTTACCCTCTCCTGCCTCTGTGTAGCAACCCTGGACTTTCTTGGGGGGGTCTCCCATTCAAGTATTAACCAGGGCCATCCCTCCCTAGCTTCTGAGATCTGACAAGAGCGGGCTCATCTGGGCCATCCACTTCACAGCAATCAAACCCAAGGAGGCGTAAAGCTGATTTCAAGTTACACCGGTGGGGGAGGGGACAACCCGTGTCTGTTTTCCTTTTTAAAATAAAAAAAAGGCAGCAGTAATTTAAATCTGCCTCTAGTGCTAACCAAAGCATCCCTCTTAAGTAGGGTTGCCAACCTCCAGGTGGTGGCTGGAGATCTCCCACTACTGCAACCGATCCCCAGATGGCAGAGATCAGTTCACCTGGAGAAACTGGCCACTTCCTGTGGCAGCCATTTTGTGACAGGTCTCCTTTCCTGTGGTGGCCATTTTGGAATGAGCCATTCTCAAAAGTCCAAAAGCACCTGGAAGGCATCCATTTTATGAATCATTCCACCTTTTGATGTAGTGGTTAAGTGTGCGGACTCTAATCTGGGAGAACCATGTTTGATTCCCCACTCCTCCCCTTTCAGCTGTTGGATGACCTTGGGCAAGCCGAAGGTTTCTCAGAGCTGTTCTTGAAAGAGCAGTTCTCTCAGAGCTCTCTCAGCCCCACCTACCTCACAGGGTGTCTGTTGTGGGGAGGGGAAGGGAAAGGAGTTTGGAAGCCACTCTGAGACTCCGAGTGAAGGGCGAGGTGTAAACCTAATTTCTTCTTCTCTCTTCTTCTTTGATAGAAGCCATTTTATCACTTGGTCCCACCTCCCACGGCAGCCATTTTGTGACTGGTCTCACTTCCTGGGCAGCCATTTTGGAATGAGCCTTCCTCACAAGTCCAAAAGCACCCGTTGCCTTTCCCAACTGCCTGACCCATCAGAGGAACTTCTCTTCATAGCTCCAGAACAAGAAGGTGCACCTGCTGGATTTCAGCCCGCTGTGCAGCGTGGTCAAGAGTCAAGAGTCTGGACAAGGGAGAAAACAGGGTTGCCACCAACTGGCCATTTTAACAAAGGCTTGTGGTGCAGAAGTGAGCAGCTGAAGGTTTTCATGGCATGGAGGCCAATAACTTCACTGGATAATAGGGTTGCCAGCCTCCAGGTGGGGCCTGGAGACCCCCGACTTTTACAACTGATCCCCAGCTGACAGAGATCAGCTCCCCTGGAGAAAATGGCTGCTGCTTTGGAGGGTGCCCTCTCCGGCAGGTGTGGCCAAACTTGCTTAACGTAAGAGCCACGCAGAATAAACGTCAGAAGTTTTGAGAGCCACAAGTCATGAACAAATACCACACACGTGTTTTTATTGGAAAATATGCAAATTTGCTTTTTATTAACAGTAAGTGAGACTGCCAAAAATAAAAAAAATAAAAAGGGGGAAAAACAGATATTCATAATGGTATTTATTTGTCCAATGATATTTATTTGTTTGCTCACGATATTTATGTGTCTAAGAGAGAGAGAGAAAGGTGGAAAGAAAGGGAGGCGAGAGAGAAACAAGGAAAGCAAATAGATGGGGGAGGGATGAAGGAAGAGAGACAGAAAGAAAGAGAGAGCAAATAGATGGGGAGTCTCCTGGGAGCCGCACAATATGTGTGAAAGAGCCGCATGCGGCTCCCGAGCCACAGTTTGGCTGCCCCTGCTCTGTGGCATTGTACCATGCTGAAGCCCCTCCCCTCCCCAAACCCCCACTCTCTCCTGGATCCACCTCACAAAGTCTCCAGGTATTTTCCAACCCAGACCTGGCAACCCTAGGTAAATAACATCCCATTAAAAGGGCGGGACATTTTTTCCTAGACCTGTTGGTCACCTTGGGAGAAACGGCAATCACTGAGAAGCAAACGCACTCTGTACGCACTCAGAGGCAACTGGCGTGTGCCAGGCCTGAGAACAGAACTTAAAAGTCTTCTGCAGCTTCCGGCTCAGGTGCAGATTACTAGAACTGCCAATGGTAGGCTGAGAAATTCCTGAAGATTTGGGCCCCCGTTCTTGGGGAGGGGGAGGTTTACGGGAGGGCAGGGACCTCAGCAGGGTAGAATGCCATAGAGTCTACCCTCCAAAGCAGCCATTTTTCTCCAGGGGAACTGACCTCTGTCGTCCGGCGACCGGTGGCAATCTCGGGAGAGCTCCAGCCCCCTACTCCGAACCAGTGTTCCCTCTAAGTTGAGTTAGTGTGAGCTAGCTCACAGTTTTTTAGCCTCTGGCTCACACATTTGTGTTTTAGCTCAGGAAGGATGGCTCCAGAACAAACTAATATACGCAGTAGCCAAATCACTTGCTCACAACTTTAACGCCAGCAGCTCACAAAGTAGAATTTTTGCTCACAAGAACTCCACAACTTAGAGGGAACATAGCTTCTGAACCTCTTTCAAGGAAGGAACTGGAAGCCTTTTTTAATTCCCCAGAGGCATTTTATTTTTAACAAAGGGACCGGGCAGGTCTGAGCCTTTGCCTTGGGGGAAGAGGCGAGAGCAGTTAGAGGCTTCAGAAGGCCTCCCTGGGGGGACTTCAGGGCCATCCCCGGCACCCGAAAGAGAGTTCGCTTCCTCCTGTGAGGCTGTTGATCACTCAAGGAGCCACCCAAAGAAGAACTGGAAGCAGCTGCCGGGGTGGGGGGTTTCACCCCTAGCCCTCTCCCTGGAGCCGGCTGAGCCGCACTCTTGCTTAACAGTTCTGTCCTTCGCACACACAAGCACGCTTCACAGACACAGGAAACGAGAGAAGGCCTGTGAAGCCAGGGCCTCCGAAGCCGACACCCAACGGCTGTTTTTCCAGCCCTGAACTCTCACAAAACGCTAGTGCTTGTTATTAAGCCCGGTCTGTAGTTCTGTCTGCCTGTTATGCCTTTCTTCCTTCTAGGGCAGGGGTGGCCAACCTTGCTTAACGTAAGAGCCACATAGAATAAACGTCAGATGTCTGAGAGCCGCAAGACAGGAACAAATATCACACACACGTTTTTATTTTTAAAAATATGCAAATTTGCTTTTTATTAACGTTAAATGGGACTGCCAAAAATAAAAACAAACGAGGAAAACCAGTTATTGATAATGATATTACTTGTTTGCTAATGATATTGAGAGTGATGGAAAGAAAGAATTAAAGAAGTGGAAAGAAAGAGAGAGAGAGAAACTAGGAAAGCAAATAGATGGGAGGGAGGAGGGAAGGAAGGAAAGAAGGAAGGGAGAAAGAGAGAAAAAGCATGCCTCCCCTTTGCTTCCCCAGCTGCCCTGCCAGGAGCCGCACAATATATGTGAAAGAGCCGCATGTGGCTCCCGAGCCACAGGTTGGCCACCCCTGTTCTAGGGGCTCGGGGTGGGAGACAGGGCTGGATGAGGTAGGTTAAACTGAGTGAGAGCGACTGGCCCAGGGTTTCCCCGGTGAGCTTTGGCGCTGATCGAGCGAGGATTCGAATCCAGGCCTCAGCTGACTCTCGACCCACAGCGCCACACTGGCTTTCCTTGCTCGCAGGAGGATGAATGAAGTGGGAAGAAAGCAGACTGCGGGATGGAAATCGCATTTTTTTTTAATGTTCACTGGGTTTTGAAAAGTCCTTGCATGTAGAAATCTAGCACGGCAGGAAGATCTCCCTTTGACATGCCTTTTTTAAAAAAAATTCAGGTTTTTTTCTTTTTTCTCATACAGGAGAGCATTCAAAATGGCCGTACCCAACAGTAGTCTGAAGTGGTAAAGTCCAGTCTACGACCTCAGGATTCCACCACTCATTCTGCTTTGTGTATAAATCAAACCCAGTCTGAACTGGCATAAAGTTGTCCTACTCATTACACAGAAGGGAGGTGGTAATCCAAGAAGACAGAATTCTAGCTTGTACTATTTTTGCTCCCAGCTAGGGAATAATACTTTGAAAGGTTCCCACACATGTGTGATAGGTGGGGCTGAGAGAGCTCTTTCGAGAACTGCTCCTGAGAGAACAGCTTTGAAAGAATCTGTAACTGACCCAAGGTCACAACAGCAGCTGCATGTGGAGGAGTGGGGGATTAAATTAGTTTATCAGGGAGAAGTGTTAGCAAAGTCCTCTGCTAGTTCATTACAGGCGGGGAATTGCTTTTATGCAGGGCGTCATTCAAAACGGTGATGTGCCCTCCTGTGGTCTGAAGCACAATTCTGCCACCTTCTTCTGTGCAACATGTAAAAGGGAGCATAGACCTCTGAGACTGGGAAGGGAAAGGGGAGCACCAGCTGTGTTCAGGCGCGCAGCTAACAAAAGTAGCTGTATATGTGTGGGATTATCCACAAACCAATAAGGTGTACCTTGGTAACGTGTAGAAGGTCTCTTGTTACTCTTTAGTGTCACAGTCGTGGGCCGCAGTAGGACCGAGAGCCCTGTACATGTGTGTCACAGTTCTCTGCCATGCACAGAGGTTTCGGCGGCCGATGTATAGCAGAACCCCTTGTAGGAGGTACCAGATCCTCTGAACCTGGCAAAAATTTCGGGGGTACATCCTGGCGCATATGCACAAAGTGTGTGTGTGTGTGTGGGTGACGTGTGTGTGTGACGATGAATGCTCCCCTGGACATTCCGTAGCCACACATCCAAGCCTATCCCCACAGACAGGCTGCCAGGAGCGTTCATCTGGTTCGAATCGGGCCCCTCCGCACTCTGACCGGCCCTCCCTGGGAAGTACCGTGCCTTTTAACATCTCCTCTCTGATTACGTCATCACTACCTCCTACACGTGAGCGACACCCCTGCGTGGGTGACCGTCACGTTCCGTCCAAGCAGGAAATCCGGCCCAATGGTATCAGTTCAGCACTCGAAAGAAAAACTGGGGGGGTGAGGAGGGGTGGGGGGTGGAAATGGTCTCATACTTTGACTTATGGAAAAAGTCAGCTCAGCAGCAGAGGGCCTGTGTAACCCCAGGGTTTCATAACTACAGAGAACAACAAAGTCTTCCACAGTCCCACTTCTCGGCAACCGCTTGTCAAGCGCATCATGAACAAGATCCCCGCCCCTGCTCTCGTGATGCAAAGCATGTTGGGTAAACGAGGATGTCGCTTCAGAGCAAGAGTTTCCGGCAAAGTCTTGTCTTACAGCTCGGCAGGATCCGAGCGTGCGTTGCGTCACCCAAGCGGCGGTGTGGGGAGGCGGCGTTACCCCAGGATGCTGGCAGAGGATTATTTCGGATTGTCCATCCCCCCCAGCAAGTGCACAGCATTGTGGGTGCTGCCATACCCAGTGCATTATGGGAATCTCTCTCTGGCTGTCCTCCATTCGCTTGTGGAAACCCCAACGCTGCTTCGACGACGGCAGGCAACTGCCTCCCTAACATGGCGTGAGGGCCAATACGTTTCCCAAGACAACATCCCAACTGTTTTTGGCCTCTGCACCTGGGAAATTCCAAGAGCAATCCCGACAAGGAACAGTTCTGCAGTGTCTCCGTTTTCTCCGGCAAGCCGCTGTGGGCGACAAAACGCCATGCCAGACGGAACTTTGAGTTGCCCCATCATCCTACAGGGAGGTGACCGCAATTGCGTCCAGAGTTTCTTCTGTGGACCAAACCCCCCCGCGCTTTCTTTCTATGAATACCTTCCCAATCACTGAAAGGCAAGGATTCCGGATGGAGGAGCCCAGAGCAGCATGGATTGCTGTGAGATTGGATCGAAAACGGCAAAATCCAAGTGAGTTTTAGCACCAGTGCTTTCCAGACCGGTGGTCTGGTTTCATGTACCATTTTCCAGTGTGCAATTCCCGTGCCCAAAGACATTGTAAGGTCCCACGTCCTCTGATCCTATGCCTGCCGGCTACCTGGGCAACAAGAAGTAATCTGCATTGGAAATGTCGTAGGGACTGTTTTCCAGGATTCTGGGGCTGTCCACAGAGCTCTCACTGAAGGGTGAGGCGGGAGGGGACAGGAGAGGGGACGAACTCAGAGGGGGCCCCGATCCCAGGGGAACCAGGGAATACGACGGTATGGCCTTCGGCTTCGCCTCTCCAGAAGACGGCATCCACCATTTTTTCCGGTACCTGGAAAACAGTGATGGCAAGACGAGGTTTTAAAAGAAGACACAGTCAAGCATGGTGTGAGATAGAGGTTTACAGAATTATGCATGGGATGGAGAAGGTAGAGAAAGAGGTCCTTTTCTCCCTTTCTCACAATACAAGAAGGCATGGGCACTCCATGAGATTAACAAGCAGGAGGCTTAGAACAGATAAAAGGAAGTCCTTCTTCACCCAGAGGGTAATGAATACATGGAATTCCCTGCCACAGGAAGTGGTGGCAGCTACAAGCGAAGACAGCTGCAAGAGGGGATTGGACCAAAATATGGAGCAGAGGTCCATCAGCTGCTATTAGCCACAAGGTCTAGATGGAACGCTCTGTCTGGGGCAAGTGATGCTCTGTGTTCTTGGGGGATGTGTGACAGTGGGAGGGCTTCTGGAGTTCTGGCCCCACTGGTGGACCTCCTGAGGGCACCTGGTGTTTTTGGCCACTGTGTGGCACAGAGTGTTGGACTGGATGGGCCACTGGCCTGATCCAACAAGGCTTCTCTTATGTTCTTGGTGCTTGGGGTGGGGGCAACAGTAGTGGGAGGGCTTCTGGAGTTCTGGCCCCGCTGCCGGACCTCCTGAGGGCACCTGGTGTTTTGGGCCACTGTGTGACACAGAGTGTTGGACTGGATGGGCCACTGGCCTGACCCAACATTGGCTTCTCTTATGTTCTCTTAAAAATCGAAACAAAGCCCAAAGGCTTTCTGCTTGCACGGGATCTTATACAAGCCTCCACACAGCTTTCTGAATGAGCAGAAGGTTAAGATAGGATTGCCAACCGTGGGTTGGGAAACTCCTGGAGATTTGGGAGCAATGCACAGCGAGGGACCTAGAGAGGCCAGGCTCCAGGTGGGCTCTGGGGATTCCCCAGAATCACAGCTCCTCTCCAGACTACAGAGATCAGTTCCCCTGGAGAAAACAGATGCTTTGGAGGGTGGACTCTGTGACACTATACCCAGTGAGGGTCCATCTAGTCCCGCATCCCGTCTCACATAGTAGCCTCAACCAGTTCCTCTGGAGGGCCAACAACAGGGCAGAGAGGCCGAGGCCTTCCCCTCATAAGAACACCAGAAGAGCCCTGCTGGATCAGACCAGGGAGGGTCCAACTAGTCAAGCATCCCGTCTCACACAGTGGCCTCAGCCAGTTCCTCTGGAGGGCCAAACAACAGGGCAGAGAGGCCGAGGCCTTCCCCTCATAAGGACATCAGAAGAGCCCTGCTGGATCAGACCAGTGAGGGTCCATCTAGTCCAGCATCCCATCTCACACAGTGGCCTCAACTAGTTCCTCTGGAGGGCCAGCCACAGGGCAGAGAGGCCGAGGCCTTCCCCTCATAAGAACGTCAGAAGAGCCCTGCTGGATCAGATCAGTGAGGGTCCCTCTAGTCCAGCATCCTGTCTCACACAGTGGCCTCAACTAGTTCCTCTGGAGGGCCAACCACAGGGCAGAGAGGCCGAGGCCTTCCCCTGATGCTGCCTCCTGGCTCTGGGATTCATGAATCTCTCCTTTATGAATGTATCATTTGCTGATCAACCGTACCGCCTGTCCCAATGATTACATCCCTCCCTCCTCCAAGATTCCTTCCTTACCGGATGACAATGCCAACCACCAGGGCGAGACCCAAGATCACTGTCACCGCCGGGATGAGGAATGTATGGAGAGACACGTCCACAGCAACTTCCACTGGAAACGAGATATCATTAATATATCGGTCTCCTCTTGGACTGAGCCAAACTATCTAATGGAATCACTTGAATGCAGAGACACTCCGTTACCAGATACCGAGAATCGAGTTAGAGATGAGACCCATTGTTCTCTCCCGTTAGGGCTCGTCTCCGACGTGATACTCAGTATGAGTATCTCTACATTCAAATGTTAAACATCAAATGTCACCACCCCTGTGAATTTGTTAAGAAACATAGAAACAGAGCTCGGAGGGAGCCCAAGAGTCGTCTAGTCCACCCCCTGAACAATGTAGGAAATTCACAGCTACCCTCCCACCCCTGTGACTCCCTGTTCTACGCCCAGAAAAAAAACCCCAAAAACCTCCAGGATCCTTGAGCCGATCAGGCCTGCAGGGAAATTCCTTCCTGACCCCTGGGCATATAAGAAAGGGCCACAAGAATTGAGCACTGGCTCATTCCTGCCCTCCTCTCACGATCTGCCGAAATTCAAAGCGAAATGAGTGTGTATTTAACAAAACGAAGAATTATGAGATGGTGGGAGCGGTGGGATTTGAACTGTGGTGCCGTTTTAGGCTTACTGAATCCGCCGGCAGAGGATTGCTGTTTGGCGCTAGCTCTGTGCCCTTTCACCTGGCTAGATGTGTTTCCAGGTCATTTTCAGCTACCAGCTGCTTTAACAAATGAGTGTAGCTTTGTGGCTAAAGACCTAGGACTGCCAAGTCCCCCCCGGGGGGGGCGGGGATTCCCCCGCTAAATGGGCCCCCAATCCGCCGGTCCGGATCCAGCTGGCAGGGGGAACCCCACCCCTGAAGTGGCCCGATCACGCCAACGTGCTTGGCGTGATGACGTCACCCGGAAGTGACGTCATCACGCTGGGCACGTTGCTGGAGCGATGCTCTAGCAATCACCCTGAAAACTCTATGGTACCATAGAGTTTTAGGGCGATTATTAGAGCGTCGCCCTGGCAATGTGCCCAGCGTAAGGACGTCACTTCTGGGTGACGTCATCGCAACGCACGCACGCTTTGCGCATGCACTGGACTTCCAGAGAGGGACCGGGGCTCCCTGCTTTTTTTAAGGTAAGGCTTGGCAACCCTATAAAGACCAGGCCCGTAGCCAGGATTTTGTGGCCTGTGGGGCAGTTTCTTTTTCTGGTGGGGCTGAACTTCTCAGTGCAGAAAGAAAAGCCAGAATTCTGAGGCTGAGGACTCAGCTACTCTTCTCTCTCTTCTCAAGCTGTCTGTTCTACTTAGGGGTTCTTATGCCTATTAACCTGAAGTATATTGGGTTCAGACGCGTTTAGTGATCAGCTCATAATTTATTAGTGAGTTCAGCAAGAACAAAGAAGACTGAGAATGCCTGGCCGAAGCTTGGTATTTATGCGTGCAAAAGGTCCCACCCCAACGCTCCCCACTCCCAACGATAGGCTATTTACAGTACATTGTTTCTCAGTTGGTTTACTCTAGGATCCCTGTTTCCCTACTGGTCCATTCTAGGATCCTAGCCAGCTATTGTTACGCGTCCTCAAGCTCTGTCTGAATTAGTCAGTCTCAGCTCAATACATTACATAACCGTTTAGCCAAAAGAAGGTTACCAGGATAGCTCTCTAAATTGCAAGCTGTCAACCACTTCAGATGACAGTTCTCAGCTGCTGCAAGTTAATCACCTCTGCCAGCCTAAGCCACAATTCTGCGAACAAGCCGGCAGGTGGGGGTGATGACTGCTGCAGTCAAGGAAGCTAGCACTTAGGCAGAAAAACTCTTCAAGGAGACCAGTTTCTTGACACAGAGTTAAAAGGGATCCTAGAGGTCACCTGCTCCAACCCCCTTGCTCAGTGCAGGAATTAGTCAACTACAGCACCCCACTCTTCTTAAACGAGCACACGCCTTTAAAAAATGTTTTTAGATTATTGAAAAAAGCATTTACAGGAGAAATTGTTGTGGGGCTGTGCCCCCAAAAGCCCCACTGTAGCTATGGGCCTGCTAAAGATGTGAGTCAAGAATTCCCTGGCGGAACTGTTGCCTCAGCCACAAACTAACCAGGAAGCCTTCAGCGTCTCTCCCTGTCTCTCTTGTTGGAAAAGACAATGTTTGGTGTACAAAGAAGGTAGGTTCAGGTGAGTAGCTGTGCTGGTCTGAAGCAGCAGAACATAGTTTTGAGTCCAGTGGGGCACCTTGAAGACCAACACGTTTAATTCTGGGTACAAACTTTTGTGTGCATGCACACTTCTTCATTTACACGAAACCTTATACCCAGAAGTAAACTTATTGGTCTTAAAGGTGCCCCTGGACTCAAACTTTGTTCTGGTGTACAAAGAAGAAGGCCCTGTAAGGGGCCGCAAGAAGACAATTAGATAGGGTAGTGAGACCAGCACCTTCTCTCCTGTTAAGTGTCATTCCTTGTCTGTCTCCAGATTGCTATTCTTAGGGCAATCCCCCCCCCCTTTTCTCAGAAGTTCCACACTTAGTCTCTTCCTCTCTCTCTCAGCCAGAGATGTAGTTAGGAACCTGACTCTGTCTCTCCTTTTTAGTATCAAGTATATTAGTTCCTAAATAAACCCTTTATCTACTCTCTAATCAGGTTGGGCACTGTTGCTGTGTTAATTTCTCTGCCAACAATCCCCTGTCTCCCTCAGTTCCTCATGTGTAACATGAGGAACAGCCCACCTTACAGGAATGTTGTAAAGTTTACCGCAAGGAAGCAGTTTAAGACAATAAAAACTCTATACAAACATGGAATACCATTCATCCCATTTTCTCCTCACCCTTCCTCTGAGGAGCTCAGGGTAGAATGTATAATTCTCCTCTACTTTATTTTTTTTTATTTTCACAGCAGCCCCGTGAGGTAGCCTAGGCTGAGAGAAATAGTAGCCTACAGTTACCTAATGAAGAAGAGAAGAGAGAGAAGAGATTGGATTTGTACCCCACCCTTCACTACCCAAAGGAGTCTCACAGTGGTTTACAACCTCCTTTCCCTTCCCTTCCCCACCACAGACATCCTGTGACTAGGTAGGTGGGGCTGAGAGAGCTCTTTTGAGGACTGTTCCTGAGAGAACAGCTCTGAGAGAACTTGTGACTGACCCAAGGTCTCACCAGCAGCTGCATGTGGAGGAGTGGGGGATCAAACCCGGTTCTCTCAGAGTCTGCGCCCCTAACCACTACGCCAAACTGGCACTCACAGGCTGAGCGGGGGCTGAAATCCAGCCACTTCAAGCAAGCAAAGCCCTGATGGAAGGTGTGCTTACCAGCTGGCTTCTCCGAGTCAGTGGGGAATTCAGGCGTCGTGGACACATTCGAGGTGACAAAATCATAATAATCTGGAACCTGTAAAAGATAGGAAGGCTGGGCTGAACTTCCTGTTTTCACTTGAACCGTTCCTATTGTGGGGCCAGGTTCCCACCCAGTACACACACACACAATTTCACATCGCTGAAGGCTCCACCCTGCTTCCATTAAAATTAATTGATAATTCTCTCTCTCTCTCTCTCTCTCCCTCTCTCTCTCTCTCTCTCTCCCAGCAGCTCCAGGTGAGAAATGGCCACCGATGCAATGCGTGGCATCTCAGCGATCATGTGCACAGTATGGCTGGGCCGGTTCCAGATTCTGAACGGCCATGGGCAGAGAGTTCCCAGGGCCCTCCTCCCCTAACCCTCCCCCAGGCCCCCATGCATCCCCTCCTTCCCTTTCCCCCCACACCTGCCTCCCACCTCCCAGAGAGAGGAAGAAGAGAAGAGTTTGGATTTATACCCCGCCCTCCACTCCCCAAGGGAGTCTCAGAGCAGCTTACAAACTCCTTTCCCATCCCCTCCCCACAACAGACACCCTGAGAGGTAGGTGGGGCCGAGAGAGCTCTTTCCCAAGCTGTCCTTGAGGGAACAGCTGGTACACAGCTATGGCTTGCCCAAGGTCATCCAGCCAGGTGCAAGTGGAGGAGTGGGGAATCAAACCTGGTTCTCCCAGATTAGAGTCCGCGCACTTAACCACCACACCAAACTGGCTCTCAAACTGAGGATCTTTCCCCCGCCCGCATGCGAGCTCTTCCACTGACGATGCTCACCACTGCCAACCCCAGTGGCACCAGGCAGTGGGTGTAGCTGGGAGCAAACAAGTGAGTGGGAGGGTCACCAGCTGTGGGCCCCACCAGCAGCCGCGGGCCCTGGCATAAGGTGGGACCTGGCGATCCCTCGGAATCACACCTCGTTTCCAGACTACGGAGATCAGTCCCCCTGGAGAGAATGGGTGCTTTGGAGGGTGGACGCTGTGGCACTGTATCCCGCTGAGGTCCCCGTCCTCCCCCAGCTCCATCCCCAAATCTCCAGAAGTTTCGGAGCTCAGAGCTGGCACATAGGGGTGCCAGCCTCCAGGTGGGACCTGGGGATCCCCTGGAATTACAGCTTATCTCCAGACTACAGAGCTCAGTTCCCCTGGAGGAAATGGCTGTTTTGGAGGGTGGACTCTGTGGCACTGTACCCCACTGAGGTCCCTTGTCCTCCACAGTCTCCATTCCACAAATCTCCAGGAGTTTTCCAGCCTGGATCTGGCAAGCCTACCCCCCCCCCCCATCTCCTTCTAGTGGCCAGGAGAGACAGCTGCCCCACCTCAAGGGATGCAGACGCCAGCCCTGGCACACGGACATGGATGTGCGCAATAGACAAGATGCCTCCATTCCCCACTTCAGATTTAGAAGTAGATGTAGAAGATTTAACCTCTACAGATCTGGAGAAGGGATCAGATCCAGTGTTCCCTCTAAGCTGTGGGTGTGAGCGGCCGCTCATTAAAACAGGAAGCCCCGCTCAGCAGCCGTCTGGAGCCGCACAGGGTCTTGGCACTGCCCATTGCCCTTTTTAAGATCACAGCAGTTATGCGCTGCACAGGATCAATTCTCCCTCTAAGCCATGGAGTCCTGAGAGCAAAAATTCTACATTCTGAGCTACTGGCATTCAAGTTGTGAGTGAGCGATTTGGCTGCTGCATAAATCAGTTAGCTCTGGAGCCCTCCTTCCTGAGTGAAGACAAAAGTGTGTGAGCCGGAGGCTAAAAAAACTGTATGCTAGCTCACACTAACTCAGCTTAGAGGGAACACTGCTCAGGATGTGAACTGCTCTGCCCAGTGGAGTGGGGAGAGAAAGGAGAGGGAACATTGATCGGATCTATTGAGGTTAACTGGTGGGGTTAGTCCGGTCACCATTAGTTAGCAGAGTGCTTCAATAAAGCTACAAACGCCAGAGCGTCACTTTTCCAGGTTACTCAGCTTACAAAGCTACCCAGAGCCACGCTGCAAGTTTAGAAGAGAAATACTCCTCTCTTTATTTGAGAAGTACACTTTGGATAGGGAAGGGCAGAGATTGATAGATTACTAACTTACTAGCTAAAGGATGGAGACGGATGGCGAGAGGCCCATCTGCCTCGTGGTGCCGAGGGAGGACCGCATGGCCCCCTTTTGGTGCGTGCAGGTAGAGAGCAAGTCTTCATCCAGGGAGAGAGAGAGAAGGAGGAAGGGGAAACTGATCCCTGAGAACGCAGTCTGCATTTCAAAGAGGACAGTGGCAGAAGAGTAAAGACGGGAAGAAAGGTCAGCGTGCCTGTCTAGTAGGCCTGCCAAGTCCCCCGCTTGGGCGGGGGAAACACCGATTTTTAGAGCTTACCTCCCGCTTTTCCAAAGATGGCCACCGGGGGGACTAAATGGCTGCCTTAAAAGGGAAATGTCTGCAGAGAGCCTGCCCTGCAGTAAAAAGCCTCGCCAGACATTTCCCCTTTAAGAAGTCAGCAAGAGAGCTTCTTCCACAGCAAGAGAGCCCCGCCCAGAGATTAAGGAGGGACAGAAGGAGCTGCTTTTGCATGTGGCTGGCAAGGTGAGTTTCTCTTCCAGCTCTTTTCATTCTCTCTCCCTTTCTTTTTTCTGTCTGCCTGTCTGTCTCTCTCTCTCTCTGTCCCCATCCAGCAGAGGTCTATCAGTGGCTATTATAGCCACAAGGTCTAAATGGAAGTAAGTGCCTCTGCCAGTTTTTTCCCCTTCTCTCTCTCTCCCTCTTTCTTTCTTTTTTCTGTCTGTCTGTCTGTCTCTCTCTCTCTGTCCCCATGCAGCAGAGGTCTGTCAGTGGCTATTATTAGCCACAAGGTCTAAATGGAACCCTTTGTCTGGGGCAGTGAGGCTCTGCATTCTTGGTGCTTGGGGGGCAACAGTGGGAGGGCTTCTGGAGTTCTGGCCCCGCTGCTGGACCTCCTGAGGGCACCTGGTATTTTTGGCCACTGTGTGACACAGAGTGTTGTACTGGATGGGCTGTACTGGATGGGCCGATCCACTGTGGCTTCTCTCCTGTTCTTATGATATGAAAATCATATTTAGCACTTGTGTAGCACTTAGGGCTTCATATTCTGCCGAGATGAGGAAGGATTCAGTAGGGCCGTTGCTCAGTGATAGAGCATCTGCTTGACATGCAGGAGGTATCAGCCTCTTCAGCTAAAAAAGGATCAGGTAATAGGTGATATTAAAGATCTCAGCCTGAGACCCTGGAGAGCCACTACCAGTCTGAGTAGTCAATACTGACCTTGATGGACCAATGGCCTGATTCAGTATTAGGAAACTTCATGAGTTCATGTGTCAGCATGTGGAAGCAACATCACAGGATGTGACATCACAAAATGATGTCACTTCCTTTCTCCTGGCTCCACCCCCAAAGTCTCCTGGCTCCACCCCCAAAGACCCCAGATATTTCCCAAGTTGGACTTGGCAGCCCTACTGTCTAGCTATCTAGTCTCTCTTGCCACTCAGTCTGGAGGTCTGAGACAGGGGAACAATGCTCCCTCTAAGCTGTGGAGTCTTTGTGAGCCAAAATTCTTTTTTTGTGAGCCACTGGCATTAAAGCTGTGAGCAAGCTATTTGGCTGCTGCATATATTAGTTTGCTCCAGGGTGTCCTTCCTGAGCCGAGACAAAAGTGTGTGAGCCGGAGGCTGAAAAACCGTGTGCTAGCTCACACTAACTCAGCTTGGAGGAAACACTGGGCATTGCATCTGGAACTTCCAACAAGATCCCCGAAGAGAGATGAGGCGAGCCGCTCACACGCACAACATTCAAACATCTGCCTGCCCCACCATCTCTTACCTTTGGGATGTGTGAAGCTGTCGTCTCCCACTCAGGCTCTGGGGGTTCTGAAACATCAGCCGGAAGAAGAAACAGTTGAAAGAAAGCCATGCTATCCAGGCAAAGGGAATACATGTCCTAAGACGGGAGCTTCAGGATGGGAGACTTATTTACTTTAGAGCCAGTTTGGTGTCATGGTTAGGAGCACGGACTCTAGTCTGGGAGAACCGGGTTTGATTCCCCACTCCTCCACGTGCAGCTGCTGGTGTGACCTTGGGTCGGTCACCAGCTGCTGGTGTGACCTTGGGAAGCCAACCCGGTTGTCCCAGATTAGAGTCCGTGCTCCTAACCGCTATTCCAAACAAAGCAGTTCCACTGAAGAAAACAGCAGCTTTGGAGTGTGGACTCTGTATTATTAAACCTCACCGAGGTCCCTCCCCTCCCCAAACACTGCCCTTCCCAGACTCTATCCCCAAATCTCCAGGAATTTCTCTATTTAGCGTTGGCAACCCTACTCCACCCCCAAATCTCCAGAATGTCCTCCAGCTGGAGTCGGCAGCAACCCTACCTAGACACGTTTACTTGGAAGTAAATTTCACTTTCTTTAATGGGATTTACCTCCCAGTAAGTGTGAATCCTGGGAATTGTAGTTTGGTGATGATACTGAGGGTGACACATGCCCCACCCCACCGGACTACTGTTACCAAGATTCCCTGGGAAGGAACTGAAAGCTTAATCTGACCAAATGGGCTTTGGTTCATGAACGCTGATGCCACAGTAAATCTTAAGGTTCCATAAAGGTTCCTTGTCATTTTGGGTACAACAGACTAACGCAGCTACTTCTCTGAGCTGTCAAAACCTATCCATAGAAGTGAATACGCTCTGAAGTCTGTCCTTTCTGCCAAATCCAAGAATTCAGGGGCGATTGGCCAATGCCTGTACAGTCATAGCCACTCAGAGGGCTTTCCACACCTGTCCAGGGTGTCCCGGTGCTTTCGCGGCTCCACTCGCTCCAGGTCCCATAGTCGAACTCTTCGCGGGCTCGCACTTGAACCCTGTGGGGGAGGTTTTGCAAGGCATCATCGATCGTGTGGGTTGTGACCTCCAGTCGAGAAACCTGGAAGCGAAAGAATCCCATTGAAGAGAGCCCTCCACCGTTTCTTCTTCATCAGACTACACTTCATCCGCCCATGTGCCTTTCCCCAATGATAATTAATTTAATTTAACTTAATTTAATTCAGTTTATACCCCGCCCTCCCCACCGAGGCGGGCTCAGGGAGGCTTCCATAGAATTGCGTATAAAATACAATCGAAACCTGTCATAGACATATCAACATACAAATCATTAAAATGAGTCCTAAAACGCTAGAAGCAGAAGGAGTGGCTCTGGCAATGGTTGCCAACCTCCAGGGGGAACCCGCAGCTCTCCCAGAATTCTGACTGACGGAGGACAGTTCTTCTGGCAAAAAACCAGCAGCTTTGGAGGGTGGACTCTAGGGCATTATGCCCCAAACCTCACCCTCCTCAGGCTTCACCAGTGTTCCCTCTAAGCTGAGTTCGTGTGAGCTAGCTCACACTTTTTTTAGCCTCCGGCTCACACGTTCTTGTCTTAGCTCAGGAAGGGATGGCTCCAGAGCAAACGTAATTTATGCAGGAGCCAAATCGCTGGCCCACAACTGTCATGCCAGCAGTTCACAAAGTAGAATTTTTGCTCACAGGACTCCACACCTTGGAGGGAGTATTGGGCTCCTCCCCCCAGATCTCCAGGTATTTCGAAAACCGGAGCTGGCCGCCCTTCAGAGAGCCCTGGACCCTGTTGGTGTCTCTGTAAAACTGGCTTCCCCACAGAAGAAAATGAACTCGATGGCATCGCACTCTACTGAGGCCTTTCTTCTCCCCAAATCATGCCCTCCCCCGGCTCCAAACTCCAAATCCCCAGGCATTTCCCAATCTGGAGTTGGCAACCCTAGATCCGGCATGGATGCAAAAGAACATGCCTTTAAGGGCAAGGCTGTGGGCATAGCGCAGGCAAGGTGGCAGGATGCAGTAGCTGAAGAATGCCAGCTCTCTCTCTTCCTCTTTTTTCAAGAAAGGAGTCTGTCTCGTCCTCATTGAGAAAATGAGATTTGAATGCTTTTGGGGGGTGGGTGGGAGGGGTTTTCCCCCTTAGTTGCTTGTGGGCCAGATAAGAGCCCTGGGCAAATCAGTTCTCCCCCCCCCCCCCCGTCCCGGGCTGAATGTTTGACATGTCTGAGCTACTAGACTCAACCCTAACTGCATTTACTGCAGATAAACACCAACTAGAGGTCATTTGACTTGCCATGTAAAGTATGGCTAATAGAATACAGACAGGCTTTTGAAGCTGGGCAGGCCTGTTCTTTAAACGGGACAAAATACTAGGACCCAAATGTGATTGTGGTGCAGCCGGCCAAACTATTTTCCATCCGTCACAGGAGCGTGAGCGTCGTGCTTTCCAGGGAGATGTGACGGAGCTCTTTGAACTCTCCCCAGCTGCCATTGAGTCGATTGAAAATTTAGCTATCGTCAGTATTTCGGGGGATTGCCCCATTGGTCGGCATGCCCATGGTCTCAGCTTGGTTCTGTATTTTATATTATTGTATGCTTCCTGTGCGTAACACTGCCGTACGATAAATAAATAACAATACCGTAAACCAACACGGCTCCCCTCTGAAAACATCCTGAGATAGTTTCCATCCATTTAAAAAGTGAACTGGGAGGGTGAGAGGTGTTCCCCCAAAGCTGAGTTAGTGTGAGCTAGCTCACAGTTTTTTAGCCTCTGGCTCACAGATTTTTTTGTCTCAGCTCAGGAAGAAGAAGAAGAAGAAGAGATTGGATTTACTCCCCAAGGGAGTCTCAGAGCGGCTTACAAACTCCTTTTCCCTTCCCCTCCCCACAACAGACACCCTGTGAGGTAGGTGGGGCTGAGAGAGCTCTTTCCCAAGCTGTCCTTGAGGGAACAGCTGGCACAGAGCTATGGCTTGCCCAAGGTCATCCAGCCAGGTGCAAGTGGAGGATGGCTTCCAGAGCAAACTCATTTACGCAGTAGCCAAATGGCTCGCTCACAACTTTAATGCCAGAAGCTCCCGAAGTAGAATTTTTGCTCACTCGACTCCACAGCTTAGAGGGAGAATTGGTGTTAGGTCTGCATCTGCCAGAAAGTGAGCCGGTGTCCTACCCCCACCTTACCCCAATTTGAGCCCTGACCCACAGCCTCATGAAAGAAAAGACAGCCTCAGACCTCCGAGTACGTCTGTGAAATGTCTGCCCGGTAGCGGAGCTGGAACTGGAGGTGGTAGATCCTGGAGCCCCAAGAGGAGGGGTAGCGCCAGGTCACGAGAAGTTTGCGGGGGGACTTCTCCACCGGCGTCACCATGATGTTCTCCGGAGGGTCTGGCTTCACTGGAAGGGGTGACAGCAATACAAAATATTTTAAGGTCGTAGAAAGAAACCAACTTTTAGGAACAGCCTGGTGTTTACTTAGGGCCAAAGGAGAAGTTCAGGTTTTTAAAGAGTTGGATCTTAGTTCCTCAGACCCAACGCGAATTCCCTCCTGCCTCATAGTAGTGGGGACAGAAAAAAGACCAAAAGAAACTGCAAAAGAAGCGCCATCTATTTGAATCCCCCATACAAATATTTAAAAGTTAAAAATACATATAAGAGAAACAATTCAGGAAATGGTCCACAGAAATTGATGTAATTCTGGAGACCTTCGTCAACTACTATCACATCAATTTTTGTGGACCGTTTCCTGAATTGTTTCTCTTACGTGTATTTTGCACTTTTAAATATTTGTATGGCTTATTCAAATAGATAGCGCTTTTTCACAGTTTCTTTTGATCTTTTTTCTATGCTCTTGAGTGTCGGAGTCTCTTAAAGCCTCTGCCATTAATTCTTGGTATCTGGGGTGTTTATCTGTAATTTACGCTTTGCCTTGAGGTTTATTGCCTGTCCTGTTTAATGTATCTTCTTCTCCCCGGGAGGATGGCTTGCTGTATTCCATCACGTCATAAACAGCCTGGCTATCTGGGCTCGTCACCTCCCTTTTCTCTCTCCGGAGACTCGAATGTTTTATCTGCTTTTGTAACCTTGGGGAACTGTGGAACTGTTATTCTAACCAGGTGTCTGGTCTGCAATCTGCAATTAGAGGTCACTAAGGGGCATGGGGGGGATTTTAGTGCTTTAGCGCCTTTTCGGTGGGAACCAACGGCTATGGGAATTTTGCGCTTTTTTGTAACCCTTCTGATTGGCCCTCTGCCCACTGTTACCTGGAGGTAGGGGGTATATTAATCCTGACTGTCTGTAACTAAGTATCTCTAACAAAGATGAAGTACCTGAACCATCATTAAGAATAAAGAACTCTTTGCTTCATCAAAGGTCTGGCTTATTGATTAGATTCAGAAGTCTCACATTGAGGCTGTGACTTTCTTCTGTTTTTCATAGTAGTGGGGGGAATGGCTTTTTTTAAAAGAGGAGAGCCCAAATGGACTGGGGATGCTGCTGCAGGGGGCTGAAAGTTTCCTGCCTTCCCACCCCCCCAAGCCCTTTTCCCACACCGAAACAGTTGGGAGTGAGAAACTCAGCAGGTCTGGACATTGGGGGTCACTATATCACTCTAAGTATCTATACGTGTCATCTCCTTGAATGGAATGCCTCTCTCTGTCTTAACCTGGGAGCTGCCCTCTGCCCTCTCCTCCTCTTCCCTCTTTGACCTCTCCTCCTCTTCTCGCTTTGTCCTCTCACAGCCTTCACATGGCCTTCCGTGGAGACACATGGCTCTGCAGGTCTCTCCTGGAGATACAGTGCCATCATTGGCTGGCCATTTGTGTGAGGGAAAGTACTCTTTAGACTAGGCTTCTTCAACTGCAGGTTGAATGTGAAGTGGATCTACTTGAATAAATGTAAGTTTACCCCCTTTTTTCGCTATATACTTCTTGGGAAATTTATTTATTGCATTCAGTATCACGCTTCTAGGACCCGTCGAACTCTGCTATATTAACCAAAGATCGCAATAGAAACAGCATCGGAGAGGGAGTTATTTCCCAATTTTTGGCACTCCATGTGAAGTATTCTGGATGGGCCAGTTCTGGCCCCTGGGCCATACGTTTGACATGTCTACGATAGAGGCCCAAAAGCTACTGGGGCGCTGCAGCCTGCTCCTCCCAGAAGAACCCCTGTGGACAAAAAACACCCTGCTAGACCTGACCCAGCTTTTAGCCAGAGAAAGAGCTGCTCCAAAGAGCTTGTTCCCCTCTCTGCCTGCCCATCTCAGAAGCCAAAGGAAGGACACTTTGGCCTTTGGCCACCAAAACTGCCTGTGTGTGTGTGTGTGGGGGGGGACAAGCAGAGGAAGCAGCAGAGAAGATTGCAGGAATGATGCAAGAAAGGAAAAGGCTTGGAGGCTGGGACGTGGCAGGACCCTGAGAGTGCTCGCGTTTCTTTACCCATTGCACAGAAGAGGAAATTCTGCCCGATTGTAGCTTCTGCCGTCTCTACAGTGCTGTGTGCCTCAACACACCAGAGTAGGCAGTGTGAGGGATGGTTTCGGGGAGCCAGGGTGGTGTGGCGGTTAAGCAAGGTGAACTCTGTAATGATTTCATGTTTTGGTGTGTGTGTTTCTTTAAATGTTGCATGTGACTGCAGTACTGTGGGGGGGTGATAGGGGGAGACAAGTGTGATTTGATTGGCTGATGACAGTGTGGGAGAAGAGATGTTCTGAGAGGAATGTGTGTGTGTGTGTGTTTAAGACAGAGCGGAGTGTGGGTGTCTTTGGAAAAAGTGAAGTGTGGCAGAGCTGTGAAGAGGGTCTGTGTGACTCTAAAAGTTTTGTGAGAGCGTCTATATGGCAAAGAAACAAGTAGTGCCTAAGCTGTGTGGTTCGACAAATGTTTTATCTTGTGGCCTAAGACAAACAGTCTAGCCTGTGTGGCTACTTATAAATGAGAGAGAGAGGAATATAAGCCGGTCAGAGTGGAGTTTGGCATTTGAGAGACTGTTTATAGCCCCAAGCATTACCAGTTTTATTTACTAGTTCCTTTCTTCAGCAGCTGTTCATGATAACCAGAAAACTATTTTGTTCTTTATTCAATAAATCAGTTTTTGTTTAAACATATCCCAGGAATCAGTACAGTACTTCCTCAGGGCCACATACTCTTCTGAAGTGCCCAGACCCTCGGTCATAGTCAGGGCTATTTTGGGGCAGGAACGGAGTTGTGGCTGGCTCCTGAGTTGGCCACACCCAGCAGGAACTCATTAGCATAATAGGCCACACCCAGCAGCAGGAACTCATTCGGATTGGCTACATTAGAGGTATGCGGCCTAACATGCAAATTAATTCCTGCCACAAAAAAAGCCCTGGGTTTTGACAACAAACAAGGTAAACAGAATAAGAAGCAAAAGGTGGGTGTGGCTGGATGACCACTCCTCTGGTAACAGGGGTGTGTGGCCTAATATGCTAATAAGCTGTGCTGTCAGTGGTGTGGCCTAATATGCTAATGAGTTTCTGCTGTTGGGTGTGGCCTATAAGGCTAACGAGTTCCTGCTGGGCTTTTTCTACAAAAAAAGCCCTGGTCATACTACCAAAAAGGAGAGAGACCTGGAATTTTAAATTCCTGGTGGCAGCAAGAAACGACCAAGTTTATATACAAAAAGATGTTTAAAAGTAAAACTGTTTCCTCTAATAGCAAGAACATCACAAACTCTAATCTGGATATAGGGTTGCCCGGTCTCACCTGGCTGTCGGGGGGGGAGGGGTTTCCAGCCTGGATTCCTGGATCTTCTGCAGGGGACACTCTAGCATTTGTCCAGAAACTCTGTGATCACCATAGAGTTTGTAGCCAAATGCTAGATCATCTTCCAGTGCAATGGGGCTCTTTGACGGCAGGGCCCCCCCTGCTTGCCAGCTGGCTAGCGGCAGATTGAGGGACCCAAAAGCAGGGGAACATCCACCCCCATTGGGGGGATGGCAACCCTATCTGGAGAACTGGTTCAGGTGGGGTAGCTGTGTTGGTCTGAAGCAACAGAACCAAGTCGGAGTCCAGTGGCACCTTTGAGACCAACAAAGTTTAATTCTGAGTATAAGCTTTTGTGTGCACTCACACTTCTTCAGATGGTGATGCCCATGAAAGCTTATGCCCAGAATTAAACTTTGTTGGCCTTAAAGGTGCCACTAGACTCAAACTTTGTTCTGGAGAACTGGGTTTGATTCCCCACTCCTCCTCATGAAGACTGCCGAGTGACCTTGGGCCACGGTTTCTCTCAGAGCTCTCACAGCCCCACCTACCCTGCAAGGTGCCTGCTGCGGGGAGAGGAAAGGGAAGGAGATTGTAAACTGCTTTGAGGCTCCTTAAGATAGGAGAAACGAGGTATAAAAACCTAGTCTTCTATATTTTATGCCTCAGTTTAAGCCAACCAGCCATTTCTTTGGTGGTGTGCTTCCTGGCCGCAGTCCAGGAGCTTCCTGGCTGCAATCTTCCCGGTTGCATTCTGGGAGCTTCCTGGTTGCAGTCAGATTGTGGGTGAGAATATGCAACATGAGAATATGTAGAGGGCAATCCTAAGGAAGGAGGCAACTGTCTGCTCACTCACCCACCCACCCACACCCACACCCCCTGATTGATCCTGATTAATAGAGGCACACACCCAGATCGCCGGTCCTGTGGTATTTTTGGTCACTCGTAGCAGTGCCTGCTGTGTTTGCGACACACATGGTCACCTGTAGGTAGATGTCTTCATCGTGGTGAGTCACTGTGATGCGACAAGCAAATTTCTGGGATCTACTGTAATAGCGGCACTGCTGCTCTGTAAGGTTCCCTCCCATGAGCCTAGTAGCGGAAGGAGAAGATGGAAACACCCACTTAGCCCATACAGAGCTGGCAACCTTATAGGAACAATATCATCCCTCCCCCCCCATATCTCCATGCTCTGCAGAACCTAAATCATTTTGGCTGTTTGAGGGTAGTGATGAGAAAATGGCTTCATGCAACAAAGCGTTTCCAGCTCTGGGTTGGGAAACTCCTGGACATATTGGGGGGTGGAGCCTTGGGGCGGTTTGGGAGGGGAGGGACATCGGTGGCTATAATACCATAGAGTCCACCCTCCAAAGCTGCCATTTCCTCGGGGTAACTGATCTCTGTTTTTCTGGAGATGAGCTGTAACACCAGGAGATCTCCAGGGTCTCCCCTAGGGATGCCAGCTTCCAGGTGGGACCTGGGGATTGCCTAGAATTGCAGCTCATCTCCAGACTACAGAGATCAGTTCCCCTGGAGAACATGGATGCTTTGGCGGGTGGAGCAGTTCCATAGCCAGGATTTTGTGGCTTGGGGGGCAACTTTTTTTTTCTGATGGGGCTGAAGTTCCCAAGGCAGAGAGCAAAGTCATTTAGCCAATAGAAAGCTGCTACCAGGCTAGATCTCTAAATTGCAAGCTGTCAGCCACTTGAGATGAGAGTTCTCAGCTGCTGCAAGTTAATCACTTCTGCCAGCCTAAGCAACAGTTCTGTTAACAAGCCGGCAGGTGGGGGTGATGATTTCTATAGTCAAGAAAGCTAACACTTAGGCAGGAAAAACTCTCTTAAAGGAGACCAGTTTCTTGACATAGAGTTAGAAGGGATCCTAGAGGTCACCTACTCCAACCCCCCTTGCTCAGTTCAGCATAGTGGTTAAGAGCACGGACTCTAATCTGGGAGAATCAGGTTTGATTCCCCACTCTTCCACATGCAGCTGGTGGTGTGACCTTGGGTTAGTCATAAGTTAAGTGTTAAGTTCAGGTTCTCTGATTGGATGCAGGAGGGTAGCTCTCGTTACAGCCCCATTGTTCAATCTCAGAATTCAGAAATGGTTTGTCATTACCTTACTATGCAATGACATATGAGAGAAAACTAGCCAAATGGTCCTTTGAAAAGTCCAGGGGTAAATAAAAGGTATCTCAGGGCTCTCTCACTCGCCCAGCAAACCACTCCAGCCTGGCCACTTTACCCACAAATTGGCCTGGCCCCTGTATTGCCCTCAAAGCCAGCCGTAATACCACATGATATGCTTACCCCTTTCCCACCCAGAGTTTGGCTTTGGTGCGAGAAGACAGCTGGCGGGACGGTTTCCACTCGCACAGGATATCCTTGGTGACGCTCCTGCGGAAGCAGGTGAAATTTGGCACCTGAGGAGGCTCTGGAAATGGGAGAGACCAGCATGTGTGGGAAAGACTTTCTGCAAGTTTTCTGGAGCATATCACATTCTGAACAGTAGACTTTTCCAGGGATGGGGGTGGGGGGGGAAGAGGCATGGCTGAAGACACGATGACAGAGGGAAGGGAAGGGGGGAAGAAGGCTCGGCAGAGATTTGGCTGGACAAAACTGGCCACCCCCCACCCACCCCCCGCCCACTCACCTTCGACCAGCAGACGCACAGAGCGGAGGACGCGCCCACCAGCATGGCAAGTGTACAAGCCGGAACTGTTGTCGTATACCGCTGGCAGGAAAAGGTGGGGCCCTTCCAGCACCAGCCTCCCACGATGTGTGCTGATATTCTGTCCATTGAACCTCCAGTGCACCATGGTGGTGTCCTCTAGCTCCCCCTCTAGGCAGCGCAGGGTAACATTGGTACCTGGTGGCCTGAGAATTGCATCCGGCGGGAGTTCTGCCAATGAGAAGGAAGAGAGAATTGCTGTCAGTATTCGGGGGACGTTATCATCACGACGCCCACATCAGATCATCGGGTCGGACTCCACAGGTCATTTCCACAAATGCTGTTACGTTCCTCTAGTAAAGAGACCCTCCGCTAGAAGAAGTGGAAACCGCCATCAAAGTTCGGTATGCAATATTCGTCCAGATAATTATTGAGTTGCGCCATAGACCCCAAAGGTAGAACTAGATGCGAGTCCAGTAGTCAGAGCAGCTGCTGGATGACCCTGGGTCAGTTACAAGTGCAATCAGAACGGAAAACAGTGTTCACGCGTTAGTGAGGGGCTCCGTGGTCTGAGCACTGAAGCGTGTTACAAATGTGAGACAGCTGTCTCTTTTTCTTTGTTTCCACTGTTTTCACATTGCCGAAGGCTTTTCGCCGCTTGCCCTGTATGCTGTAGTAGCTTACACTGCGATAACTTCTCGTCTACATACTCCAATGCCAAATGGGTGTCTGTACTCTGGGATAAAGATACGTTGGTCAAACCAGAATCACGAATTATGAATCAATCATGTTCACTTCAGCAGCTGCAGGGTACGAAGGGTAAGCCGAGCATCGCACCGTTTTTTAGCTTTCATGCACGATTCACATTTGTGTGCTACAGACCAGGCGCATCCGTCTACCCAGTGCAGTGAAGATCCTTGTAATGAGGCGGTCACTGTTGCTGAAGCAACTTTTTAATAATCTGCACAGCCAATCAGATCTCCAACGGCCAATCAGAAGTGATGCTGGGCAAAAGGGCCCCCTGGCACCGCCCACTTTCTATAAACATCAGGAAAGGTATCAGCGGGCAAACACACACCACGCTGGAGACTGTGGCCTAACAGACTCCCTGCTCCAAAGTCCTGCAACTACAGCCCGGAGGTACCACCCTCAAATCCCCCACCGTGGCTACGGGCCTGGGAGGTTTCACGCTGTCATGTTCCCTCAAAGCTGAGTTAGTGTGAGCTAGCTCACAGTTTTTTAGCCTCTGGCTCACAGATTTTTGTCTCAGCTCAGGAAGGAGGGCTCCAGAGCAAACTGATTTATGCAGTCGCCAAATCGCTCGCTCACCATTTTAATTGCCAGTAGCTCACAAAGTAGAACTTTTGCTCACAGGACTCCACAGCTTAGAGGGAGCAATGGCTAATGGCGGTTGATTAACCTCAGCCCTAAATACTATTGCCAATAACAGCTCAGGAAATTCCAGAAAGAGGAGGAGGAGGAGAAGGAGGAGGAGATTATTAGGTTTATACCCTACTCTTCACTCGGAGTCTCAGAGCAGCGTACAAACTCCTTTCTCTTCCCCTCCCCACAACAGACACCCTGTGAGCAATGCTCCCTCTAAGCTGTGGAGTCTTGTGAGCAAAAATTCTACTTTGTGAGATACTGACAGTAAAGTTGTGAGTGAACAATTTGGCTACTGCAAAAATTAGTTTGCCCTGGAGCCCTCCTTCCTGAGCTAAGACAAAAATGTGTGAGCCGGAGGCTAAAAAACTGTGAGCTGGCTCATACTAACTCAGCTTAGAGGGAACACTGTGAGGTAAGTGGGGCGTAGAGAGCTCTGACAGAAACCGCTCTTTTAAAGGACAGCTCTGAAAGAACTTGTGACTGACCCAAGGTCATCCAGCAGCTGCAAGTGGAGGCGTGGGGAATCAAACCCGGATCTCCCAGATGACAGTCCACGCACTTAATCACTACACCAAACTGGCTCTCCCTAAGTTGTGGGGGCTTGGGGAGGGAGGAGTTTGGGAAGGGGCGGGAACTCAGAGGGGACGCGGTGCCGTGGAGTCCACCCTCCAAAGCAGCCATTTCCTCCACGAGAACAGATCTATGTAGTCTGGAGATCGGCTGTAATTCCCGGAGAACTTCAGGCCCTCACCGGAGTTCTCTAACCCTGAAGAGCTCGGACCCTAAAGGGCAACAGCTCTAACTCGCGCTCCCAAACCATTATGTCTCCCAAAGTCAAAACTAAGCACCAGAGAGAGACTGTGAATCTACAGGGGTGGGTATCTAGAAACAGAGACTGTCACTGATAAATAGGGACAGCTGGAGAGGACCCGCCATGGTATCCTGGGTACCACTAATGTCAAGTGAAGGATTCTCACCATGGCCCATTGGAGAGACTTTAGGGTGTTCCACGCACCAGATGTCCCTCGGCCAAGTCCTGCCGTGTCGCTAGGATACCTCCCTCGCCAGGCCAAGGTGAACTTTGTCAATATTTGCCGGGAGGGTGAAGCGGAACAGAGGTGACGGTGCCTTCTGCAGAAGTGCCAACTGGTCAAAATTGCGCTGACCCACCTGGCCAGTTTGTTTAATACACCACCATTTGCCACCCTTTCCCCAGCACGGGGGTCCCCAACGTGCTGCCCGTGGGGGCCATGGCATCTGCCAACACCTTCCCTGGCGCCCACCAAGTGTTTCTAGGAAGGGGGCGGGGTCAGGCGGGGCTAGTGCCCAGCAGAACTTCTGACCAGCTGCGCAGACGAAAAGCCACCCTGTCAAGCAGAGCTTCTGCCTCAAGTGCTGAAGAAGTGTCTATGAGAGTTATATATAACCTGGCTTAAGAACATCTTGTGGTTCGTTCTGTCCTCGTAAGAACATAAGAGAAGCCATGTTGGATCAGGCCAGTGGCCTATCCAGTCCAACACTCTGTGCCACACAGTGGCCAAAACCCA
This sequence comes from Lepidodactylus listeri, assembly GCA_029233225.1. Classification (NCBI taxonomy): domain Eukaryota; kingdom Metazoa; phylum Chordata; class Lepidosauria; order Squamata; family Gekkonidae; genus Lepidodactylus; species Lepidodactylus listeri. The sequence continues at coordinate 155,165,342 of JARCFY010000003.1, forward strand.
GGGGCCACCAGGAGGTCCACCAGGCCAGAACTCCAGAGGGCCTCCCACTGTTGCCCCACAAGCACCAAGAACATAACAAAGGAGAAGCCATGTTGGATCAGTGAATGGCCCATCCAGTCCAACACTCTGCGTCACACAGTGGCCAGAAATACCAGGTGCCCTCAGGAGGTCCACCAGCGGGGACAGGACACGAGAAGCCCTCCCACTGTTGCCCCCCCCCCCAAAGTACCAAGAGAAGCCATGCTGGATCAGGCCAATGGCCCATCCAACACTCTGTGTCACACAGTGGCCAAAACCCAGGGGCCACTCCAGAAGCCCTCCCACTGTTGACCCCCAAGCATCAAGAATTCTCAACATCCCTGCCCCAGACAGAGTGTCCATCTATCCCTTGTGGCTAACCGCCACTGATGGACCTCTGCTCCAGATGTTTGTCCAAACCCCTCTTGAAGTTGTCTATGCTTGTAGCCGCCGCCACCTCCTGTGGCAGTGAATTCCACTTGTTCATTACTCTCTGGGTGAAGAAGGACTTTCCTCACCCGAAGGGTAACTCCTCTCCCCGCCCCGCAACAGTTGTGGATCCAGACAGGTAGCCGCGTCAGTCTGTCCAAAGCAGCGGAAAAGAGCAAGAGTCCAGTGGCACCTTAAAGACTAACAAAATTTGTGGCAGGGGAGGAGCTTTCGTGAGTCGCCGCTCGCTTCTTCAGATAACAGCCCTTCTTCAGATTCAGCTGTACCTGAAGAAGTGGGCACTCCATTAATTTAGATAAATAACAGATAATACGAACCAGTCAGTCAATTTAGTTAATATCACATGATTAAGTAAGCTAATCAGCACTTTATTTTACTTATCTTTTAGTTAAGAACTGATCGATAATCTATATAATATCGCATGATTATGTTAGACAAGATTTAGAGAGAAGAACTGATATTTCCCTATGAATATGGACTCCTGTGATGAACAGATCAGAAGAAGAGGAGGAAGAGGAGGAGATTGGATTTATACCCCACCCTCCACTCGGAGTCTCAGAGCGGTTTACAAACTCCTTTCCCTCCCCCTCCCCACAACAGACACCCTGTGAGGTAGGTGGGGCTGAGAGAGCTCTTTTGGAAACTGTTCTTTCAAGAACAACTCTGAGAGAACTATGGCTTGCTCAGGGTCATCCAGCAGGTGCAAGTGGAGGAGTGGGGAATCAAACCCGGTTCCCCCAGATTAGAATCCGCGCACTTAACCACTACACCAAACTGTCTCTTTCAGATTTCTCTGGATGGAAGTCTCCAAAGAATAACAGGTAAGATTACTTGGTGGGTAAACTGAGGCTTTTTGGTTATCCCTAAAAGCAGTGAGACAAACTGCTGAAAACTGATTTGCCTTTAAAACGATTACTTGCTAAAAAGCAGTGCTAGGTCCTTGGATCATTTTAGCATTTATTTTCACTGTAATTATAGGATTAACTTTCTCGTACTTGTATTTCGTTCTATCCAACTCACAAAAGAAAGTGACTCCATATCTTGATAAAAAGTTCCTGCAGTTGGTTCTGTCTGGTTTGCTGCTTACACTCAAAGAACCACCCTCGCCAGCCGCTTCTCTTTGTATTATCGGAATCAAAGCTCGTTAATCATCCCTTAATAAAATAAATCCAGGAGAACACTGTGTCACTAAACATTCTTGAAAAACACCGAAGTCGACAAACCATCAACTGGATGCTTTGTCTATTTCAGTGTGGGGTTTTTTTTTGTATTCATGTCAACTTCCACACCGAAAATCCCCTCTTTTTGTTTGAAGCATTTTGAAAAGGCAGAGCCATTTTAAAAAGTGTTAAGTTCAGGTTCTCTGGTTGGATGCAGAAGGGAAGTCTCTCAACTTCCCATTCATCCTTCCTTCGTATGTTTCTCAACCCCTCCTCAATTCCTGGTCAGAAGACAAGCAAGTGCTGCTGGCCCAGACCAAAAGCTTCCTGTTTCCACGAATGGTCAGCCCAGATGCCCTCACCTTGCAAAAACTATAAGCAGGGGTCCGTTGGAGCAGGAGCGCACAGGAGTGCAGCTCCGGGAGCGAGGAGCCAAGGGGGCGGGCACATGACCAAGCCCCGCCCCCTCCTCGGCTTCCCCGAGCAGTGCAGAGGCGCAGCACACCGGGGAAAGCCCTGCTAGGGTCTTTATTGTTTTTAATGTTTTGTTTTAATATTGATAATTTTATCATTGTTCCTTTGATGACTGTGTGCTGCTTTTCCAGAGACTTGCTCAAGGTGGCATATAAATTTTCTAAGTATACCATTTTTTATCTGGGCACATGGCACATAAGTACTGGAGAAATTTCACCAACCCTTCAGCAACTTCCACCCCATCAGTTTGGTGTAGCGGTCAGGAGTTGGACTCTAATCTGGGAGAACCGGGTTTGATTCCCCACTCCTCCACATGCAGCTGCTGGTGTGACCTTGGGCCAGTCACAAGTTCTCTCAGAGCTGTTCTCTCATGAGCAGTTCTCAAAAGATCTCTCTCAGCCCCACCTACCTCACAGGGTGTCTTGTTGTGGGGAGGGGAAGGGGAAGGGGAAGGGATGGGTGGTGCATATGTCCTGGTCTACTTGAAACCTGGTGGTTTCAAGGGAGCAGGAAGAGAATGAGGATGTGTTCTTTACACTTATTTTTACTGCACCAAGTATTGGATGGGGAAGGGAATGGAGGAAGAGCAGGTCAGTTTCACTCACCTGTGGAGGGGAGCCTGAGGGGTGGGTGTCGCCTTCTGACACACTTCTGGGGTGTTAGGGGGTGTGGCATATGCAAATGAGTTATGCTAATGAGCTCCTGCTCCTCTTTTTCTATGAAATGACCCCTGGCTATAAGCAAGGGATGGGGGTAGGGTTGCCACCTCCAGGTTGGGAAATTCCTGGATATATGGGGGTGGAGCCCAAGGAGGGCGGAGTTTGGGGAGGGGCCTCAGGGAGGTATAACGCCCCCTCCAAAGCAGCCGTGTTCTCCAGGGGAGCTGATCTTTGCCATCTGGAGATCACGTGTAATTCCAGGAGATCTCCAGGCTCCACCTGGAGGCTGGCAACCCTACATGGTGATTGTGTTTACATTCCCAGGCATTCTTGTACTGTTTTTGAGACTCCATTTTTTCCTTAGCGAGACATTGTCTACTGCGGCTGTCTCTCTCAAAGGGGGTTGCAACGAAACGTGAAGATAAATAACGAACAAATCAAACAGTGGATTACAACCGAAAAACCAAACCAAATCTAGAAAGGCCTGCCTGGAAAAATCTAGAGCCGTCTTTCAGAAAGTCAGCACGACCCATGCTGCGTCACTGATACAGTGATTACAACGGTGACCGGAAAAAAGGCCACAGGAAAAAAGGCCACAGGAAAAAACCCACGGACATACATGCTCACAGGAAAGAAGCCCACGTGGAAATAAGCCCACATGGGAAAAAGCCCGCAGAGAAAAAAGCCCATACAGATAAAAGCCCACAGGGGAAAAAGCCCCTGTTCGTTCTCATAAATGGAGATGAATAGATATCCACCATTATAAATATCAATGGCATTTTACGCAGTATTTTTCCGTGTGGGCTTCTTTCTGTTTGGGCTTTTTTCCCCTGTGGGCTTTTATGTGTATGGGCTTTTTTCCCTGTGGGCTTTTTCCCATGTGGGCTTATTTTCATGTGGGCATTTTCCCACATGGGCTTTTTTCCTGTTAGCATTTATGTCCGTGGATTTTTTTCTGCAGGCTTTTTTCCCGTGGGCTTTTTTCCTAGAACTGACTACAACTGGGAAGCTTGTGTGAACGTCTTTAGCCAGTTTGGTGTAGTGGTTAAGTGTGCGGATTCTAATCTGGGAGAACCGGGTTTGTTCCCCACTCCTCCACTTGCACCTGCTGGATGACCTTGGGCAAGCCACAGCTCTGTACTAGCTGTTCTCTCAAGGACAGTTGTCACACACAATACACAACCTTTATTGGCATACAGGACAGTTGTCTCAGAGCTCTCTCAGCCCCACCTACCTCACAGGGTATCTGTGGTGGGGAGGGGGATGGAAAGGAGATTGTAAGCCGCTCTAAGACTCCCGTGGGTAGTTAAGGGGGGGTATAAATCCAGTCTCTTCTTCTTCTTTAGCGCCATTGAGCTGCTTCTGACTTCTGGTGACCCTATGAATTACTGACCTCCAAAACTGGGGAGACCCAAGTTCAAATTCCCACTCATTCGTGAAGCTCACTTTAGGTCACTTGCAGTTGAGCCTATCTTACAGGGTTGTTGTAAAAACCAATGGCCACCTCCAGGTTGGGAACTTCCTGGAGATTTGGAGGGTGATTAACAACACCATAAAAAGCTAAAAATACAGTGGGTATATAATTAAAACCACAAATAATAAACATGAAATTAGAACCAATCAGGATGGCGCTAAATAGTCCTTCATTGCTGGCCACACCGCTAGCCTGCACAGCAAGGCAGGGTATGAGGGGGCTATAGAGGAAAAAGAGAAAGAAAGGCTACCAGCCTCAACCTGCCATTGCTGCCCTCAACTAAAAGCCTGGTGGAACATCTCTGTCTTACAGGCCCTGCGGAACTGCAGAATATCCCGCAGGGCCCTGATGTTATTTGGCAGAGAGTCCCACCAGGTCGGGGCCAGGACCGAAAACCCCGACCTAGTTGAGGACAGCCGGACCTCCCCAGGGCCAGGGATCACCAGCAAGTTGTTATCAGCTGATATCAGCATTCTTCTGGGGACAAATTGAAGGGGGTGGTCCTAAAGGTACATGGGTTCCTGAAAGCTCAAGGCAGAAGCCAAATTTACTATAGGGTTTTGCCCAAATACCACAGCATCACCCTGACATTCTGGATGTCATGATGTCACTCCCAGGTCATGTGGGCAGTGACGTAGACACAGTGCTGTACATCGGCTGGGCCTCTCCACTGCTCCCAGTAAGTCCTTTCCAATACCCCCTATCTGCTGCCAGGATACATCCATCCCTGACATTAGGCCTGTCCCTCGAGGCAGCTCGCACTTGCCCCTTCCTCTGGCAGCTGGAGGGTTTCCAGGCCACAGCCAGCAACCCCTGGGAGTAATTAGGGTCTGCTTGCATCACCCTGGCAAGCTGATGTCACTTCCGGGAAGAACTGGAAGTGATGTCATAGGACGCTCTAGGATTTACAACAACTCTACGGTTAAATCATATAGTGGGCCGCCTGACGTCCCTAGCTTGCTGTTTCAGTATAGGAGTCCCTGCTAACCGCAGGCCCCACTGGACAAGGACCAAAGGTGGCATGTCTAAGAGCCACAAGCGGCCTGCAAGCCACAAACTAAATATCCCTGGGTTAGAGGATCAGCATATCATAATCTGGCCCTGCCAATGGCCAGTGAGGAGGATAGTTGGCAGCCCACATCCAGTGGCAGTGAGTTCCACAGGTGAATTGCACTTCCTGAACAATCCCTTTCATCAGGCTTGAGCTGACCTGCCTAATTCATAGGGTTACGAACTCTGGGTTGGGAAATTCCTGGAGGCTTCATGGACGGCTTCAAGAGGGGATTAGATAAACATCTGTAGCAGAAGTCCATCAGTGGCTATTAGCCACAAGGTATAGATAGGAACTCTCAGTCTGGGGCAAGTGACGCTCTGTATTCTTGGTGCTGGGGGGGGGCAACAGTGGGAGGGCTTCTAGTGTCCTGGCTCCACTGGTAGACCTTCTGATGGCACCTGGTGTTTTTGGCCACTGTGTTGGACTGGATGGGCCATTGCCCTGATCCAACATTGGCTTCTCTTATGTTCTTATGAAGTTTGGAGGTGGAGCCTGGGGGAGGGTGAGATTTGGAGAGGGAAAGGGCCTCTATGGCGTCCATAAAGTCCCCCATCCAAAGCAGCCATTTTCTCCAGGGGAACTGATCTCAGTCATCCCAAGATTCCAGGAGATCTCCAGGCCCCACCTGAACATTTGCAACCCAATGCAAGAGGGAGGGAAATTTTCTCCCTCGACCCACGGTGTGCCATGGGCCCCTGCATACCTTTTCTTGGTGGTGTAACTCTGGATCTCTCCAAATCCAATCAGGTCTGCCTTTTGAGAAGCGGGGGGCAGCTCAGGAGTCCAGCCGGGAGGTAGAAAGCTTGGGAAGGTCGCGGAAGACGGGCTAGAAGGACTGTGCTTGAAGCCACCCAAACACCCCCTCTTGGGCTGCCAAGTTTCCAAAAAAACCTGGCGTTTCGAGAAATGTAAACAGCCCAGAGCAAATATTCCATGACCCCGATCCCCCCTGCGCCGGCCCCTTTGCTCATTCCCTCGCCAAGAACAGTCGGTACCTGGGCTACCAGAACTGACAGCTCTCTGCTAATCCCAGTGCTTTGTGTCTCACGGCTGACGGGACACGATTTCTTTTCGGGAAGGCGAGCACCCCCCCCCACATGGAGCTGAATGATCTAACACAGGGGAGGCCAAACCTGCTTAACGTAAGAGCCACATAGAAGTAACATCAGGTGTCTGAGAGCCACAAGACGTGAACAAATATTTAGGGTTGCCAAGTGACTGACTATGTGCAGCGGGGGAGCGGTGCTCCTATTCCGGGGCATTCATGCGCGCTGCGATGACGTCGCCTGGAAGTGACATCATCACGCTGGGCACATCACCGGGTGATGCTCTAGCAATAGCTCTGCCAAGTCAGCCCGGGGGCGGGGGATCCCCCGCTAAAGGGGTTCCCGATCCACCGGCCAGCATTCGGCCGGTGGGGGGATCCCCACCCCTGAAGTCATCCAGCGAGGATGACGTAATGACATCACCAGAAGTGATGTCAGCACATTGGGGGCGTTGCCAGGGCGACGCTCTGGCAATCGCCCCAAAACTCTATGATACCATAGAGTTTTGGGGCGATTGCCAGAGCGTCGCCCTGGCAACGCCCCCAACGTGCTGACGTCACTTCTGGTGATGTCACCAGGAGATACTCCCGGCCGGAGGAGGACTCCCCCCCCCGCCGGTGAGTCCCTACGACTTGGCAACCCTATCTAGCAATCACCCTGAAAACTATTGCTGAGCAGTCAGGTTAGAACAGATTAAAGAGTGATGAACATGTGGAATCCACTGCCACAGGAGGTGGTGGTGGCTACAAGGATGGACAGCTTCAAGAGGGAATTGGATAGGCCTATGGAGTGGCTCTTAGCCACAAGGTATAGATAGGAACCCTCAGTCTGGGACAAGTGATGCTCTGTCTTCTTGGTGCTTGGGGCGGGGGGACAACAGTGGGAGGGCTTCTAGTGTCCTGGCCCCATTGCTGGACCTCCTGATGGCCCCTGGGTTTTGGCCACTGTGTGACACAGAGTGTTGGACTGGATGGGCCATTGGCCTGATCCAACATTGGCTTCTCTTATGTTCTTATGTTCTTATCACGCCGGGCACGTCGGCCTGATCTGGCCACTTGGGGGTGGGGTACCCCCCGCTGGCTGGATCTGAACCGGCAGATTGGGGGCCCTTTTAGTGGTGGAACCTCCACCCTCCCGGGGGACCTGGCAGCCCTACAAATATTACATACCTTTTTATTGGAAAATATGCAGATTTGCTTTTTATTAACATTAAATGAGACTGCCAGAAATAAAAACAAAAGGGGGTAAAAACAGATACGCAGCAAGCCTTAGTAGGAGTGGTGGCTCAGTGGCAGAGCCTCTACTTGGCATGCAGAAGGTCCCAGGTTCAATCCCCGGCATCTCCAGTTGAAAAGGACCAGACGGTAGGTCATGGGAAAGACCTCTGCCTGAGACCCTGGAGAGCCTCTGTCAGTCTGAGTAGGGGCCGTGGCTCAGTGGAAGAGCCTCTGCTTGGCATGCAGAAGGTCCCAGGTTCAATCCCCGGCATCTCCAGTTGAAAAGGACCAGGCAGTCAGTCAAGGGAAAGAGCTCCGCCTGAGACCCTGGAGAGCTGCTAGCCAGTCTGAATAGGCAATACCGAGCTTGATGGGCTGATAATCTAATTCAGTATACGGCATCTTCGTGTGTTCAAGTGTGTTCATATTCCTCACTAGCCATTCATTTTAGTGACAAATCTCCTGTGCTTCCCTCCCACACACGCATAATTCTGCTCCCTGAAGGCTGCAAACTATTCCTGGAGATTTGGGGGTGGAGTTAAGGGAAGGCCCGGTTTGGGGAAGGGAGAGACCTCAGCGGGGTACAATGCCATAGAGTGCACCCTCCAAAGCAGCCATTTTCTCCAGGGGAACAGGTCTCTGTAGTGTGGAGTTCAGTGGAAATTCCAGATTTCCAGTCCCCCACCTGGAGGTTAGCAACCCTAGCTGCCCCGCTCCATCTGGCCTCGGAGCTCTGTGCCACTCAAGGAAACGGAGAGCATGAAAACAAAGTCGAAAAAGACCCAGGGTGCCGGTGTGTGTGTGTGGGGGGGGAGTTTGGTCTCAGCAGGCAGAAAGTTTGTGTCAGAACACAGCTGCCTTGTTGCAGTTTGAGTTCCAAAGAAAAGGGAGAGGAAAGAGAGAAATCTGCGGACGGGACAGTCCTGCACTGTGAACTACTGGGCCATGAGGCCCTGCCTGGGTGTTCTGCCTGTGAGTTAAGACCTGGATTCCAGTAAGTCGGTTTAAAAAACAGCAACCCGTAACACAGATTCACGTGGAGCTGCCTTATTAGACGGAGTCAGAATATTTATTTATCCAAACCAGCATTGCCTACTCAGCTGGCAGCAGATCTCCAGAAGAAGACTTAGATAGAGGAATGTCTTTTGACAGACAGACCTTGTGTGAGGCTGGGGAAGATTAGGGTTGCCAGCCTCCAGGTGCGGCCTGGGGATCTCCCGCTTTTACAACTGATCCCCAGCTGATAGAGCTCAGCTCCCCTGGAGAAAATGGCTGCTTTGAAGGGTGGACCATATGGCATTGTACTATGCTGAGGCCCCTCCCCTTCCCAAACCCCGCCCTCTCCTGGCTCCACCCCCAAAGTCTCCAGGTATTTTCCAACCCAGACCTGGCAACCCTAGGGAAGATAGGTAAAAGGAATGCTGATAGATAGGTAAGATAGATAAAATAGGTAGGTAGGTAGGTAGATAGAGTCGTAGTAGATAATTCAATGAAAATGTCGAGACAGTGTGTGACTGCAGTGAAAGGGGCCAACGCTATGCTGGGGGTTATTAGGAAGGGAACTGAAAACAAATCAGTCAGTATCGTAATGCCCCTGTATAAATCGATGGGGCGACCTCATTTGGAGTACTGTGTACTGTTCTGGTCACCACACCTCAAGAAAGTTATTATAACATTGGGAAAAGTGCAGAAAAGGGCAACTAGAATGATAAAAGGGTTAGAACACATTCCCTGTGAAGAAAAGTTGAAACGCTTGGGGCTCATTAGCTTGGAGAAACGACGTCTGAGGGGTGACATGATCGAGGTTTATAAGATTATGCATGGGATAGAGCGGGTAGAGAAAGAAGGACTTTTCTCCCTTTCTCACCATACAAGAATTCGTGGGCACTCCATGAAATTGCTGAGCAGTCGGGTTAGAACAGATAAAAGGAAGTCCTTCTTCGCCCAAAGAGGGATTAACAAGTGGAATTCACTGCCACAGGAGGTGGTGGTGGCTACAAGCATGGACGGCTTCAAGAGGAAATTAGATAAACATGTGGAGCAGAGGTCCATCAGTGGCTACTAGACACAAGGTATAGATAGGAACTCTCAGTCTGGGGCAAGGGATGCTCTGTAGTCTTGGTGCTTTGTGGGGGGGGGGGCAAAAGTGGGAGGGCTTCTAGTGTCCTCCTGGCCCCACTGCTGGACCTCCTGAGGGCACCTGGTGTTTTTGGCCACTGTGTGACAGAGTGTTGGACTAGATGGGCCACTGGCCTGATCCAACATTGGCTTCTCTTATGTTCTTATGGATAGATAGATGGACAGACAGCAAGACAGACGATGGATGGATGGATGGATGGATAGAATGTCTCACTTCTTTAGAAAGATTGATGATGATGATAGACAGACAGATAGAATGCCTCTTCTTTAGAGGGAACACACACACACACACACACACACACGAAAGATACCAAAAAATCCCCCCCCAGGTTTGGTAGGGTATGAGCTTTTGTGAGTCACTGCTCACTCCTTCAGGTAAGCAGTGACTTAAGAAAGCATATACTCAACCACAACTTTTGTTAGTCTCTTTAAGGTGCTGCTGGACTCTTGCTCCTTTCTACTTCTACAGACAGATTAACACGGCTATCCCATCTTGAGCTATCTAGATAGAGACATGCCTCTTAGACAGACAAATACCTGATAGACAGGGAGGCAGAGCTGTGAAAAGACACAATGGCCAGCCAGTTCCTCTGGAGGGCCAACAACAGGGCAAGGAGGCCGAGGCCTTCCCCTGATAACACCGATAACATCAGAAGAGCCCTGCTGGGTCAGACCAGTGAGGGTCCCTCTAGTCCAGCACCCCGTCTCACACAGTGGCCTCAGCCAGTTCCTCTGGAGGGCCAACAACAGGGCAGAGAGGCCGAGGCCTTCCCCTCATAAGAACATCAGAAGAGCCCTGCTGGATCAGACCATGAGGGTCCATCCAGTCCAGCATCCCGTCTCACACAGTGGCCTCAGCCAGTTCCTCTGGAGGGCCAACAACAGGGCAGAGAGGCTGAGGCCTTCCCCTCATAAGGACATCAGAAGAGCCCTGCTGGATGAGGCCAGTGAGTGTCCATCCAGTCCAGCATCCCGTCTCACACAGTGGCCTCAGCCAGTTCCTCTGGAGGGCCAGCAACAGGGCAGAGAGGCCGAGGTCTCCTGGCTCTGGGATTCAGAGAATTAGTGCCTCTGAATGTGGAGGTTCCCTTTAGTCAGTCACCATAGCTAGTAGCCACTGATAGACATGTCCTCCATGAATCCATCTAATCCCCTTTTAAAGCTGTTCATTCCTGTGGCCATCACTACATCCTCTGGCAGCGAATTCCACATTTTAATCACTCTCTGCGTAAAGTAGTATTTCCTTTTGTCTGTCCTGAATCTACTGCCCATCCGCTTCATTGGATGCCCTCGAGTTCTAGTCTTTTAGGAGAGGGAGAAACAGTTCTCTCTGTCAACTCTCTCCACCCCAGGAAGAATTTCATAAATCCCTATCATGTCCCCCCTTAGTCGCCTCTTTTCTAACCTGAAAAGTCCCAGATGCATCAGCCTTTTCTCATAGGGAAGGTGCTCCAACCGCCTCTGTACTTTGTCCAGCTCTGCAATGTCCTTTTTTTGCTGAACGGTGACCAGAAGGGCACACAGTGTTCCAAACGAGGCTGCACCTTAGATCTGTGCAGGGGCATGAAAGTATTGGCCGTTTCATTCTCAATCCCTTTCCCAATAACCCCTAACACAGAGTTTGCCCTTTTCGCTGTTGCAGCACATCGGGGTCGACACTTCAGTTGAGCTATCCACGACGACTGACCGTTGTCCCCTCGCAGCTGAGTCAGTGTGAGCCAGCGCACAGTTTTTTAGCCTCCGGCTCGCACATTTTTGTCTCCGCTCAGGAAGGATGGCTCCAGAGCAAACTGATTCACGCCGTGGCTGAATTGCTCGCTCACAACTTGAGTGCCAGTAGCTCACAAAGTAGAATTTTTGCTTAGAGGGAGTGTCGGTTACAACCCCACGATCTTTCTCCCTCTCTGTCACAGCGAGTCCAGACCCCATTTGCCCACACTTGAATCTGCGATTTTTGGTCCCAACGCGCATCGCCTTCCATCCCCCAGGCTCTCCCCTCCCCAGTCCTCGCGTGCCAAATGTCACAAACACCCACCTGGCTGTGGGCACTGTAGCCCTGGCGAAACCAAGCCGGCTGTGGCGACAATCAGCGAAGCCATCAAGGAGGCACTGGCCAGCCACATAGTGCCAGAGAGAGGCCCTGGGTTCCAGCCAGGCTCGCCGGGCACTGCCGCCCTCCTGTGCCCCTTGGCATCGGCGTCCGTCCCTCCGAGCTGTGAAGAAGCATTAGAGGAACTGTTCCGAGCAAAGGGCTTGCGAGCGGGAGGCCGTGGCTGGTTGTGAAAGGTTGAGCAACTGGGCGGAGCAGGAAAAAAAAAATAAGAGGGCCCAGGAGGAGGGAAATGACAGCTAGGAAACACACACGCACACAGAAACACAGAAAAAGAGGCACATGCCCCCAGCTCCTCTGAAGGGAGCGGAAAACAGAAATCCCCCGGGCGTTCCTCTGAAGAGACATTTCCCAGGCTCCAGCTGGCCTGGAATCAGTACCTCTGACCCCTAAGCTGGCCTCCAGTTTGGTGTAGTGTAGATCCAGTTCGGTGTAGTGGTTAAGTGTGCGGACTCTAATCTGGGAGAACCGGGTTTGATTCCCCACTCCTCCACATGTAGCTGCTGGTGTGACCTTGGGCCAGTCACAAGTTCTCTCGGAGCTGTTCTGGAAAGAGCAGTTTTCGAAAGAGCTCTCTCAGCCCTGCCTACCTCCCAGGGTGTCTGTTGTGGGGAGGGGAAGGGAAAGGAGTTTGTAAGCCACTCTGAGGGCGGGGTATAAATCCAGTCTCTTCTTCTTCTCCTCCTCCTCCTCACAGCACCATGAGGGGAGGCTAGCACTCCGCACGTACTCAGAGACACAGTCTGTTCCCCGTCTTGGCCAGGCTGGGGGTGGAATGTGTTTCCTGAACAGAGACACATTTCTGGATACTTCAGAAGTCCTGGCTGAAACTGCACTGCGCCTTTTGGCTTCTGGATAGGCTTGCCAACCTCCTCAGGTGAAGCCTGGAGTTCCCCTGGGATTACGACTGATCTCCGCAGAGATCAGTTTCCCTGGAGACAGTGGCTGCTTTGGAGGGTGGACTCTCGGGCATTATAATCCACTGAGGCGCCTCCCCTGCCCAAATGCTCCCCTTCCCAGACTCTACCTCCAAATCTCCAGGAATCTCCTAACCTGGAGTTGGCAACCTAGGCCCCTTAATCAGCCCCCCCCCCCGGGAACTGAAGGCTTGGGGTCAGGGATTGCACCAGACATCGTCCCAGAGAACCTTTCCTACTAAAACTGGTTGATTGCAAGGGAGAGGTGTCTGTGGGTAACACAGCAGTGAGGGAAAGGTACTCTGCATGTGCTCAGAGGCATTCCACACATTTTTATGTTTTGAAGTCTGGTTTCATCCCCCCCCCCCCCCCCCCAGCTCTAGATGGAATCCTTCTGCTGCATAAAGACGCGCCAAAAAGAAACCCTGGCTGTGCCTTTTCTTCAGTTCACAGACTCCACCTACCTGTACATCTTTTCATCCTGCCATCTTCTCCAAGGAACCCAGGGTTGTGTATATGATACCACACACCCCACACCCATTTAGTCCTCACAGTAAGCCCGTGAGGTAGTTTAAACTGAGGGAGAGCGTCCGCCTTGCGGTCACCCAATTAACTTGGGGGCTGAGTGGGGATTCGAACCCAGCTCCTGCTCTGACACTACACTACGCCGGCTCTCAAATTAAAAGGGGAAATGCGTTTGGTCGTAACCCCTTGATCCGAAGGGCAGGACGTGTGGTGTAGTGGCTGAGAGGGGGCATGATGGATGTGTATAAAATTATACATGAGGTAGAAAGGGTTGACAAAGAGAATCTTTTCTCCCTCTCCCCAAATGCTTGAGGGGCACCCAGTAAAGTTGATGGACAGTAGATTCAGAATGGACAAAAGGAAACGCTTCTTTGCACAAAAAGTGATTTAAAACATGGACTTCCCTGACAGAGGATGCAGTGACGGCCACAGGCACAAGACAGCTCTGAAAGGGGTTGGACAGATTGGCGGAGGAGAGATCCATCAGTGGCTACTCGCCACGGTGACTAAAGAGAACCTCCATGTTCAGAGGCAGTCAACCTCTGAATCCCACTGACAGGACGCAACACCAGGGGAAGGCCTCAGCCTCTAGGCCCCGTTGTTGGCCATCTGGAGGAATGCTGGACTAGCCAGCAGCCTGACAGAAAGGAGTCTTTAGCTTTAGTGTCACCACCTCCAGGTTGGGAAATTCCATGGAGATTTTGTGGGTGGAGCCAGGGGAGGGGAGAATTTGGGGAGGGGAGGAAGCTCGGCAGGATATAATGCCACAGAGTTCACCCTCCAAAGTAGCCATTTTCTCCAGGAAAGCTGATCTTGGTCGTCTGTAGATCAACTGTAATAGTGGAAGATCTCCAAGTATCTCCTGTTAGTTGGCAATAGGGTTGACCAGGACCTCCTGCCAGGGGATTGGGTGGGGGGGCATTCCGGGATGTCGCCGATGCTCTGGTTTAAGAGGAAAACTCTATGGTTCTAGGGCAAATTTGCCATAGAGCTTTGCCCTCAGACCAAAGCGTCATGTGTGATGTCCCCTATGTGATGACCTCACTTCCAGGTGATGCCATTGTGTCGGGGACATCACACCCAGACGTGGCTGTTTGGAGGCGGGGTTTCCCTTGAGGCAGAAGCCCCGAGAAGCTGGACAACCCCTGCCGGGACCTGAGGTCTGGCAACCCTATTCATCGCAGACCCTCGAGTACAATTTCAAGGCAGGTTCACTTCCGGGCAACCTCTGAATCACACTGTTTGCTTGAAGAGTTCTTTTTGAGCTTGTGGGCACCTCTGGACTTTTGACAGGGGGTTGGGTGCAACCACAAAATGGCTGCTGTAGGAGGCAGAGCCAGCCACAAAATGGCTGCCCCCAAACGGCTGCTGTAGGAGGCGGAGCCAGCCACAAAATGGCTGCCCCCAAACGGCTGCTTTAGGAGGCAGAGTCTACCACAAAATCACTGCCCCAAAATGGCTCCTGTAGGAGGTAAAGCCAGCCACAAAATGGCTGCCAGATCTTATCCTCAGACATGCAATGACGAGTCTTGTGACTTAGCAGCAGCTACTGCCAAAGCAACTTTAAAAAAAAAAAATCAGCAGAGCCAATCAAAATCTCTAATGTCCAGTCAGAAGCCTTGCTGGGAAAAGCCCCAGATGGCTCCACCCACTTTCTAAAATTTCTTGGCCACCACCAGGAAAGGTGACGGCAGCCACCATGCCGCTCACGGGCACCGACCATGTCAAGAGCCTGTTTTAAACAATCCCCAGAGGAGGCCAGGACTGGAGGTTGGGTTGCCAGCCTCCAGGTGATGGCTGGAGACCTCCCAAAATTACAACTGGTTTCCAGGTTAGAAATCAGTTCCCCTGGAGAAAATTGAAGGTGGATTTTATGGTATTATACCCCACCGAGGTCCCTCCCCTCCCCAAAATCTTCAGGTATTTCCCAACCCAGAGCTGGCAACCCTAGTAGAAGAGGAGACTGGATTTATACCCCACCCTTCACTATCCAAGGAAGTCTCAGAGTGGCTTAAAATCTCCTCTCTTCCCCTCCACACAACAGACACCCTGGGAGATAGGTGGGGCTGAGAGAGCTCTGACAGAAACTGCTCTTTTTCAAGGACAGCTCTGAGAGAACTATGGCTTGCCCAAGGTCATCCAGCAGGTACAAGTGGAGGAGTGGGGAATCAAACCAGATTCTCCCAGATTAGAGCCCACGCACTTAACCACTACACCAAAATGGCTCTTGTCAGTATTTGTTCTCTCGGCAAACAGTCCTGGCTGGGTCGGCCACAGCTGTTCTTCAGAGCCAAGGAGGCTGTTGACTGCTTTCAGGCCTCCTGTTATAAGAACCCCTTTGGGAAGGGGGGGGGGGGAGACATTTAATTCCTCCTTCGTGATAATGGAAACATCGATCCTAACCTGCCTTCTCTCCCTCACGAGGGCCTCCAGGACAGTCCCTGCCTGACTCTTGAAACCTTCCAGGGCAGGGTAAAACATGGCAGCTCTTTAACAGCTCTTCATGCTCTGCACCTGGCACAATACAAGAGGTCAATGGTAGATCCCACAGAAAATATTTTGCGCACCTACCTGTGCTCAGAAATTCGCCGCCACTGAGCAGTATGTCCGAATGTGATACGAGGCACATCCAAGCACCCTCCGATAGTAAGCGACTACGGAACTCAAACGGAGAGCCCAGATACAGAAACGCAAGATACTCATCCAGCGTGTTCTTAAGGGAGTGAAGCCATTGAGACTACAGGCTGGAAAATAATGTACCCACTTTACAGATGGGGAATACTGAGGACGAGGGTTTCTAATCCTAACTGCTATCTCAGAGTTAAGTGACAGACGCCAGGGGCACAAAAACTGGCCTTTGCAGTTTTGTGGAATGCGAACCGTCATGGGTAAATAGTAAATGGCAGCCGCTGTCTGCCCTGGAGAATTTTCACTTACCTTCGGTGTTGTCTAAAGGGTAAAAAAAGCCGACCTAGGGGTTACGGGACATATAAGTACAAGTAGTATTGCTGTGAAATAAATGGGTTGCGTTTGCATCTTCCCAAGAAGCGGCTGACCATGTGCAGAAGGTCTAAGAGTGTGCTGTGAGTATTCCAGGCAGGCATGATTCCTCTAATATCTGGCACGAAATCTGGAGTCTCCCGGCTTTGTTCAAAAACACACCAAGTTGCTAGACCTCACTGCTTCCTTCCCAGTGAACTGATAGGCAGATCTAGAACTGTGGAGTGCCGTTTGTTGAAAGTGAGTGTACTCCTGCAAATAGGGTCGCAAACCTCCAGGTGGGACCCTGGAGATCTCCCGCAATTACAGTTCGTCATGGGATCCCCAAGATCAGCTCCCCTGGAGAAAATGGCTGCTTCTGTGGCATTATATCCCTCCCCAAACCCCTCCCTCTCCAGGCTCCACTCCCAAATCTCCAGGTATTTCCCAACCCTAAGCCTGCAACCCTGCCGACAAAACAAACCTGAAAGGATGTTCAGCTGTGGATGTGTCTGATGGTGAAAGGAAAGTTCAGTGCTGCAAAGAACAATACTGCACAGGAACCTGGAATGTAAGATCTATGAATCAAGGTGAGCTTGACATGGTCAAAAATGAGATGGCAAGACTGAACATCGACATCTTGGGAATCAGTGAACTCAAGTGGACGGGAATGGGCGAATTTAACTCAGAAGACCATTATCTCTACCACTGCGGCCAAGAAGCCCATAGAAAATATTGTGTGGCCTTTATAGTCAACAAGACAGCAAGAAAGGCAGTAATGGGATACAGTCTCAAAACTGACAGGACGATCTCGGTCCGAATCCAAAGCATACCATTCAACATCACAGGAATCCAAGTCTATGCCCCAACCACTGACACAGAGGAGGCTGAAGTGGACTGGTTCTATGAAGACCTACAAGACCTGCTAGAACTAGCACCCAAAAAAGATGTCCTCATCATTGTTGGGGACTAGAACGCTAAAGGAGGAAGTTAAAAGGTAACCGGAATAACAGACAGGTTTGGCCTTGGAGAACCAAATGAAGCCAGGAAAACCCCCTGTCCTCTACCAACTTTGCTCCGGTAGATAACACTGGATTTGCTGGCTGCAGAACCTCTTTGCTGTTTGGGTCAGGGAACACACACGACCTTACAGACCCACAGCGGCTGCCTCTTCCCCACCCCCAAACACGCTTATTCAGGCATGAAACAGAAAGACGTTACGAAGCGACAGGGCCTTGTGGTTTTTTTAGAAAATGCAATTTCTCTTTATACCCATAAAATGATACAATTCTGCCAAGTATAGAAATGTGTAATAAATTAAACGGAATGTTCCTCGGTCCCTGCCCGGTAGCGGCTGCCGCGCTATAGAACCCCTCGCCCCTCGCCTGGACCCTTCCCCCCCCATATGAAAGTTTCCTCTTTGGTATCGAAAGGGGCCTCGGGCAAAACGCGGGTGCAGCCGTCACGTGGGAGCTGGTTCTTCCGACGGTCCCTTCCTTGCACTTCAAAGATTTAGACGATCCTGCCGACAAGAGGGGGGCAGCCTGAGAATGCACAGCAGAGCAAAAGGAGAACTTTTAAAGCAATTTTAAAAACCATTTTTTAAAAACAAAGCCTGCAACCCTTTTGGGGATCATCGGTCGTTTTGGCTGATGGTTACAACCGTCGACGAGGGTAGAATTTGAGGATTCAGCCGCCTAGAATTCTCTCTAGGAGGAAGGATATACATCTGAGCTAGGGAAAACCTTTCTTTCCAGCCTGCTTCGTGCACAGTGGGATCAGTGGAGGTGCAAGCTCCATGCGCCACCCAGAGGTCTGTAGTCGCAAGACCATCCTGGTGGGGAATAAACCGAAAGAAAACTCAGTTTTCAAAACCACTCGGTTGCTGTTTTTTAACAGGGAAGGGCGAAGGGGGCTTGTGTGTGATGGCGAGGAAGAATGCGAGTCCACGGCTCCATCGTGCAGGGAGGACCGCGGGCCCAATGAAATTTCATGACAGTCCCACCACCATTTCCTAGCCCCCGTCCTTTGGCCTTTGCTGGGAAGCAGGGAGGATGGAAACCCAGAAGAGGGGGGAAGACTTCTCAAGTGGGAACACGAAGCCTGACTACTGAAGAGACCCCTCCTGGGAGGGGAATTGTTGCGGCACATCTCTAGCCCCGAAGGTAATACCGGAAGGTCCAGAAAAGGGGTGTGTGTGTGTGTGGGTAATCCTACTGCAGTTTTTTTGCAGTCTCTGGAAGGGATAACACTGGGGAAGGAGGATGAATCGTAGCATAGGCTCCTCCTCCTCCGTGGCTTGATGTTACCTTTGCCCCACGAGGGCCAAAAGTGCAGGAGGAACTACGAGTCAGATAGAACAGATACCACGTCTTGGGTTTCATCCCTGTCTCTAATATTAAATTACATAATTTTGTGAGAGGGTTTGTTAAAATAAGTTTAAATCTCTTATAAAATTCCGCCGGCAAGCCATCTCTGCCGGGTGTTTTATCAGTTTTTAAGTGGGCTATTGCCTTTTCTACCTCCTGTTCTGATACAGGAGCTTCCATATATTGTTTATGTATATCGGCTATATGTTCCACTAAGTTATTTCTCCTTAGGTAAGTTTGTATGTTTATCTGAGTTGGATTATCTGAGTCATACAAGGACTTATAATAATCTTGAAACACTTGTACTATATCTTTAGTAGAGGACAATAAAGCATCTCCCTTCTTTATGCAAGAAATATTCTTGCGATTTTGTATATCCTCCGTGGCTTGATGTTACCTTTGCCCCACGAGGGCCAAAAGTGCAGGAGGAACTACGAGTCAGATAGAACAGATACAAGGAAGTACTTCTTCACCCAAAGAGTGATTAACACATGGGAGTTCACTGCCACAGGAACGGCTTCAGGAGAGAATTGGATAAACATACGGGGCAGAGGTCCATCAGTGGCTATTAGCCACAAGGTATAGATAGGAACTCTCAGTCTGGGGCAAGTGATGCTCTGTATTCTTGGTGCTTGGGGCCGGGGGGCAACAGTGGGAGGGCTTCTGGTGTCCTGGCCCCACTGCTGGACCTCCTGAGGGCACCTGGTATTTTTGGCCTGTGTGACAGTGTTGGACTGGATGGGCCACTGGCCTGATCCAACATTGGCTTCTCTTATGTTCTTATGAGACAAAGGGACAACTGGGCTCAGCTTTCTCAACAGATCCGTATGTCCCTGAGCTTCTCTTGCAAGTAACAGTCGACGTGTCAACTTGCCCCGTTCGGCACCCTGTTCTGGGGATGGGTTACCCCTCGGGCCCCTCTCTGAACAACTCAAAGACTGCCCCGCTTTGCGGCAGCACGAGCCAGAGGTTGGCTATAAGTGCTTGAGGTACTGCTGCGGGTACTCGGCCCTCGTGCCACCGCATGGTGAGTTGAGCAGAGAGGCTGGAAGGACCCCTGAACGTCCTGGGAAGAACGAAGAGGAAAAGGGGATTCACGATCAAGGCCTAGGATAGTGGCGACGAGGCAGCCGATCCACAGGCAGGGGGAAGCTTGTAGAGGGACAATGCCAGGATCAACCTCTGCTCGAAAGCCAAAGTCAGCTAAGATTGTGGCTTCAGAACAGAGGCGAAGGAAGAGACTTGTTGACAGGGAACCGAGCGATACAACTCTCTCCTGCCTTACAGGGCGAAAGAGAGCAAGAATAGCACGATACCTCTTGGGACACGTTTCCACGCCCCATCTGGGACACGCCTGGAGGACAAGAAACGAAAGGCTACCCCCGTCGAAAAGGTGTCCTATTTGATTTTGCTGTAAACAAATGTACGTGGCTACTCTGCTGGGATTACAACTCAGTTGGGGGATGGGGACAATGTGCTGGACGGCAGGACGACGAGAGGCCTGAACGACGGTCACGGGGCCTGTTTGTGCTGAGAAGCAAAGGGGTCGTCTTTAAGATAGCAAAAGAATAAGCGATTCGTCGACGCAATCAAGTTGCGGGGGAGGGCCGTGGAAGATGGGGACCAGAAATGCTGTAAGGGGCAGGGTATCGCCCTGAACAGCCAGCTGTGGGAACAAATTAGGGAGGGACAGCAGAGAGGCCGTAGCGCAGGGGAAAGGCGGCTTGACCCTGCCGCTGCGCACGGCTTCGTTTGCCGGGATCCTGAAAGGTCACCGCTTAGCTCAGATCTCCTTTGCTCTGCTGTGTTCAAGAGGTCTGCCTTCGCCCCATGCCTCCAACAGTGACTCGCGACATCGGCCGGGACCATCAGGGGAAGGAGGAAGGACTAAGAGGAGGCGGCTCCTTGCAAGCCAGGGTTTGACACTGTATAAAAATAAATTTCTTTGAAACCTTCTCCTGCCCCGGTAAGAGGTCACAGGGTTTGAGACCGGGAGGGGGGGCGGGGGGGGCAGGAGAGGGGGCAGTCAAACAATCTCCCAGGACGAGACGAGAGGGCAGAAGCTGCCCGATGTTCTTCCGGAGCCCCAGTTCTCCCCGCTAAAAGAAGATATCCATATGCTGAGGAGCTGGGTGTCTCACTTCTTCACACGCACCCGATACCGAATTCTTCCTCGGTCAGGTTCGCTGGGCTACCGCTGGCCGAGCGGACCCCGGGGTCTCCTGTGCCGTGATGGCACCGTCTCATTCCTTAAAATGCCCCTCCTCGTCGCCCAAGGACATCCGCCAAGAACTTCTGGTGCCAACGGGGGATAGAAAATAAAAAGTCTTCTTTTTGTAAACTTCGAATGTTCTTTAGTTTCTCTATATATGTATATTTTTTTTTAAAAGACACGTGTGTCATGGTGAGGAGCCGGGGAAGTGGGCAGAACAGGAGGGGCAGACCTCTCCCCGGAGTCTTGCTGTGAGGCTCTGGCCTTCCCTGAGCCCATCTTTCTTGTGTCTCTAGCCAGATACATTCGTGTGTGGTTTGCGGAGGAAAACATTGCGCTCCGGGAGTGGGCAGACAGTACTGGATGGAAAAGACCCCTTTTTACGCAACAGTCAAGAGCGTTTGTCCTCTGTTTTGGGGAGGGGAGGGGGAGTTACAGACGCCTGTCCCACCGAGTCAGCTGGCTCTGCCACAATACACTGGCAGCTGGATATGGTTTTTTGGTTATACGACGAGGGCCCAGTGGGTCTCGGGTCAATACCAAAGGTCCATCTGGAAGGTTCTGTGTCTCCACGGGAAACCAGCAGCGGGGGCACGTTCCTGGCCCGCGAGCGGCCTTTTGGCCCGAGGCCGCCTGTCCACCCTGCTTGCGCTTGTCCAGTCAGGACTGTCTCGGGCTCCTCACACTTTCAGGGTTCTGTCCAGCCCTCCACCGCTGGGGCTGCTGGCGGCGCTGCCGTCCCCGCCCGCGTTCTTCTTCTTCCGCAGGGTCTCGATCCAGCTGGTGCTGGGACGGCCGCTGAAGCTGGACAGGGCCAAGGAGCTGAGCCGCATGTTTTTCCCAGACATGATGAGCTCGCCGAAGCCCTCCTGGTGGGAAAAGGCGTAGCCGGAGCGCCGTGAGCCGACCCGGCCGACCCGCCCCATGCAGCGGTGTTGAGCCTTCTGCTTTTTCCGTACCAGCTGAGTGTAGCGCACCTGGGAGATATGGGAAAGGGAAGAGGGAGGACCAGAAGTCAGGAGCTGCAAGAAGCTTTTGTACGTGTGCCAAGAGTTTCCGGAAAGTCCTGCCTCCTTTTTGACCACTCCTCTTGCAAAAACAACTGCAGAACACCCAGGCTGGCAGCAACTGATCACGCTACCGGTGATCATTTAATTTGCACTTTCTGGTTTATCTGTCCCGCCTGACCATCCGCACTAGTGAGCTAGTTTGGTGTAGTGGTTAAGTGCACAGACTCTAATCTGGGAGAACCGGGTTTGATTCCCCACTCCCCACACCCACTTGCACCTGCTGGGTGACCTTGGGCAAGCCATAGCTCTGTACCAGCTGTTCTCTCAAGGTCAGTTGTCTCAGAGCTCTCTCAGCCCCACCTACCTCACAGGGTGTCTGTTGTGGGGAGGGGAAGGGGAAGGAGTTTGTAAGCCGCTCTGAGACTCCAAGTGAGTGACGGGCGGGATATAAATCCAATCTCCTCCTCTTCCTCCTCTTCTTCTTCTTCTTCTTCTACATAAGGTCTTATCTAGGCAGCTAGCTATCAACAAACAATAGGGTGACTGCCAAGCGGAAATGTATTCTAAACCCCAAATTATGTACATATGTGTCCTCAAGTTGCAACCGTCTTATGGCAAGCCCAGCAAGGCGCTTTCAAGGCAAGCGAGAAGCAGAGGTGGCTTGCCATCGCCTTCCTCCTTGGTGGTCTCTCATCCAAGAAGAAAAGTAGGTTTTTATATCTCATTTTTCTCTACCCGAAGGAGCCTCAAAGCAGCTTACAATCACCTTCTTCTCCTCACAACAAGCACCGTGTGGGGTAGGTGGGGCTGAGAGAGTTCTGAGAGAACAGTGACTGGCCCAAGGTCACCCAGCAGGTCTCGTTTGTCTCAGAGTGGCTTACAATCGCCTTCCCTTCCTCGACAGACAGCCAGTTTGGGGTAGTAGTTAGGAGCGTGGACTCTAATCTGGGAGAACTGGGTTTGATTCCCCACGCCTCTCCATGCAACTGCTGGTGTGACCTTGGAATAGGCACAAGTTCTCTCAGAGCTCTCTCAGCCCCACCTACCTCACAGCGTGTCTGTTCTGGGGAGGCAAACGGAGTGAGATTGTGAGCCACTCTGAGTGAAGGGCAGGGTGTAAATCCAATCTCCTCTTCAACAGGCATCTTGTGGGGTAGGTGAGGCTGAGAGAGTTTGGACAGAACGGTGACTGACCCAAAGGTCACCCGGCAGGCTGCATGTGGAGGAGTGGGGAATCAAACCCGGTTCTCCAGATTAGAGTCCGCCACTCTTAACCGCGACACCAAGCTGACTCTCAAGTGCCAACCTCACCTAGCTTCTGAGAGCCGATGAGACTGAAAACCCAAATTAGTACGGATTTAATTACTTCCCTTCTCCCTAACAGGCTCCTGCTTGCTAGGAATTGTTATGGTTACGTTTCCACAATTATCATTAATTAAAAGCATCATTAACGACTAATTAAAAGATTATTATTATGCCGCATGGAGGAGCATTTTAATTTCCTCAGCTCCGCCCCCGTGACGTCCAGTCAGAAGCGTCACGGGGTTGGCTGCCTCACCCGCCACTCGTCGAAACGAGGCCCAGATTCGGCAGGAGAGAGACGGGGAGGGCCTTCGCCTTGAGCACTGAGCCGTCCCGCTTCCGTCCCCAGTTCATCGGCCACCCCCCACCCCACCCCGAACCAAGTCTCTCGCAACCCCCCCCCCCCCCAACCCCGGGGGCCAAGTCTCACCGTATCCGACAGCTCCGGTTTCAGATCCAGCTTGAGGAAACGGAATGCCACCACGGGCATAATGCAGATGACGGTCGTGAGGGCAATGGTCAGCCACACGGCAGGTTGGGCAAGTGTGTTCTGTGCATTGCCTGGCCGGTGGAAAGAAAGAACCAAGCGAGGGTGTGACGAACAAGAAAGGCAGAGGGCGGTGTGGGTGTGTAACAGTCCGACATCACTGCATGCGAGCACACGCCCAAACGCGTACACACGATATAGTGGAGTTCTCCCGTAATACACGCTGTTTTTGGAAAGAGGAGGGGATGACCTATGTCTTAACTGGGCAGAGAATCAGCTTGGCAAGGAAAAGATCCTTGGGGTCTCATGAAGCTGTCTTATACTGAATCAGACCAGCAGTCCAGCAAGGTCAGTGTTGTCAGCTCAGACTGGCAGGGGCTCTCCGGGGTTCTCAGATCAAGGTCTTTCACGTCACCTGCTGCCTGCTCCCTTTAACTGGAGAGGCCGGGGATCGAACCTGGGACCTGCGTGTCAAGCCGAGGCTCTTCCATTCCCTCTAAGCTGAGTTAGTGTGAGCCAGCTCACAGTTTTTCAGCCTCTGGCTCACAGATGTTTGTCCGAGCTCAGGAAGGGATGGCTCCAGAGCAAACTAATTTAGGCAGCGGCCAAATGGCCCGCTCACAACTTTCATGCCGGTAGCTCACCAAGTTGAATTTTTGCTCACAAGACTCCACAGCTTAGAGGGAACATTGGTCTCAGGTCGCTCAAATCACCCCCTGCCTGGTCCTCTTTAACTGGAGAGGCCGGGGATTGAACCTGGGACCTTCCGCATGCCAGGCAAATGCTCTGCCGCTGAGCCACAGCCTCTAATCAGACTGGTGGCGGCTCTCCAGGATCTTAGATGGACGCTCTGCCCTTGAGCCATAGCTCCCCTTGAGACGGACAGGTGTGGAGGGGTGGGTTGGACTCACCGACGAAGCGGAACTGGTTGGGGAAGAGCTGGAAGAGGCCATTGCTGTGCATGGCAAACAGGATGGCAAAGTAAACAGCCAGACTGCCCCAGATGAAGAAATGATTGATGGCGGTCCAGAATCCTGTGTCCAGCCCAATCTGTCAAGGAAGGAGGAAGAAGGTCAGGGGGGCACTGCGGGTGGAGGAAGGGAGATGCTGCCCCATAAGCCATGGGCCTTGGCCAGAGACCTACTGGGGCATTGTGAGACTGCAGACGCAACCAAGAACATCAGAAGAGCCCTGCTGGATCAGACCAGTGAGGGTCCCTCTAGTCCAGCATCCCGTCTCACACAGTGGCCTCAGCCAGTTCCTCTGGAGGGCCAACCTCAGGGCAGAGAGGCCGAGGCCTTCCCCTTGTAAGAACCTCAGAAGAGCCCTGCTGGATCAGACCAGTGAGGGTCCATCTAGTCCAGCATCCTGTCTCACACAGTGGCCTCAGCCAGTTCCTCTGGAGGGCCAACCACAGGGCAGAGAGGCCGAGGCCTTCCCCTCATAAGAACATCAGAAGAGCCCTGCTGGATCAGACCAGTGAGGGTCCATCTAGTCCAGCATCCTGCCTCACACAGTGGCCTCAAGCGTACTGTCTCACATAGTGGCCTCAACCAGTTCCTCAGGAGGGTTAACAACAGGGCAGAGAGGCCAAGGCCTTCCCCTCATAAGAACATCAGAAGAGCCCTGCTGGATCAGACCAGTGAGGGTCCACCTAGTCCAGCATCCTGTCTTTCACAGTGGTCTCAACCAGTTCCTCTGGAGGGCCAACAACAGGGCAGAGAGGCCGAGGCCTTCCCCTCATAAGAATGTCAGAAGAGCCCTGCTGGATCAGACCGGAAGTCCATCTAGTCCAGCATCCTGTCTCACACAGTGGCCTCAGCCAGTTCCTCTGCAGGGCCAACAACAGGGCAGAGAGGCCTTCCCCCGATGTTGTCTCTTCCTGGCACTGGGATTCAGAGAAGGAGAAGAAGAAGAGATTGGATTTATACCCTCCCATTCACTACCCAAAGGAGTCTCAGAGAGGCTGACAATCTCCTTTCCCTTCCCCTCCCCACAACAGACACCCCGTGAGGCAGGTGGGGCTGAGAGAGTAGTTCTGAGAACTACCCTTGAGAGAACAACTCTGAAAGAACTTGTAACTGACCCAAGGTCATGCCAGCAGCTGTATGTGGAGGAGTGGGGAATCAAACCCGGTTCTCCCAGATCAGAGTCCGCACTCCTAACCACTACACCAAACTGGCTCTCTAAACATGGAGGTTTTCTTTAGTCACCACGGCAAAGAAGCCACTGATTGACCTCTCCTCCACAAAGATAGTTTCAGAGGGAAGCCGGGTCGGTCTGCAGTAGAACAGCTAGATCTGAGTCCAGTAGCATCTTAGAGGCACGCAGCTCTTTGGGCAGCTGGATCCACAGGACGGGGGCCACTACCGAGAAGGCCCTTGCCCTTGTGGACACAAGGCAGACAGTTTGTGGACCAGGGGCCTTCAATAAAGGCCGAGATGAAGATTGGAGAAGACGGGATGAATTAAAACATTTATATCCCCCCTTTTCTGGCGGTTCACAGTGGCTTACAACTCTAGCCCCACCTTGAAGTTGGTCGTCCTACCCTAAATCTCCCCTCCGAGACCCAGTGCCCCATTGTGGCCCAAGGCCAGGCCAGGATCTGCGCCACCCCTTCCTAGCTCTGATCCAACGGAGGGGGGCCCCACCTGCACACTGACGACGATGACGAGGGAGGTGGCCACGGTGACGGCGAAGGACTGGTAGTCGGCGAGGTGGGCGTTGTCGCTGAAGACCCCGTAGGGGATGAAGAACATGAAGACGGAGGTGTAGATGCCCTGCGCGATGCAGATGAAGAACTCCCGCTTGTTGAAGAGGAGGTTCAGCTGCCCCGGTTCGTACAGCTTGGGGTACTCCAGACTGCGATGTTCAGGCACGTCCTAAAATGCAGAATATTTATTTATTTATTACATTTTTATCCTGCCTATCCAGCAAGCTGGCTCGAGGCGGCTCCCAACCATAAAATACCATAAAATGGTTTACCATCTTAAATAAACAACATCAACAATAAAACAATATAAGCAGCAATCAATACTGGCAGCGACAGGGTTCTCGTGGTGAAAGGCGATGGCAAAAAGCTCAGCAGATTGGCCAATAGTATCCTTGAACCGGATCCGGTATGCTATAGGCAGCCAGTGCAGCAACCGCAACACAGGCTGGATATGATCCCGCATAGAGAGACCCATCAACAGCCTGGCCACGGCATCCTGCACTAGCTGCAGCCTCCGGATCTGAGACAAGGGCAGCCCCATGTAGAGAGCGTTACAGTGGTCAAGTCTCGAGGTGACCATGGCATGGATCACTGTGGCTAGGTCATCACGTTCGAGGAAAGGAACCAGCTGCCTGATCAGCCGTAGATGGTAAAAGGCTGCTGCGGCAGTGGCTGCTACCTGGGCCTCCATTGTTAAGGAAGCATCCAGGAGCACTCCCAAACTCCTGACCCTCGGCGCTGGCACCAATGGCGCCCCACCGAAGGCCGGAAGTGGGAACCCCAACCCCGACCCACTCCGACTCAAGCACAGGACCTCCGTCTTCGTTGGATTCAATTTCAGTCGACTCAGTCTGAGCCAGTCCGCAACGTCCTGAAGCGCCCGCTCCAAGTCATCTGGGGTGGAGTCGGACTGGCCACTCAACAACAGATATAGCTGGGTGTCATCTGCATGGGCCGGATGCCTCACGGGCTTCGCTTCTTGCCCTCTTTCTGGGCGCTCCTTCCCCCTGTTGTGTTCTCTGCCTGCTGTCCTTCACCCAGTTATATGGAACTTGGTGTAGAGTATAATTCCACACATGAAGCTACGCATAGACTGAAATCAGACCATCAGTCCATTGATTGTCTGTACTGTCTGCTCAAGATGCCAGACAGAGGTCTTCGGCATCACCTTTTTAACTGGAGATGGCAGGGATTGAACCTGGGACCTTCTGCATGCCAAGCAGATGCTCTACCGCTGAGCCACAGCCCCTCCCCAACTTTGGTCCATCAAGGTCAGTATCATCGACTCAGACTGGCAGCAGCTCTCCAGGTTCTCAGGCAGAGGTCTTTCACATTCCTTACTACCTGGTCCTTTTTAACTGGAGATGGAAGGGATTGAACCTGGGACCTTCTGCATGCCAAGCAGGGGCTCTTCCACTGATCCACAGCCTCTAATCAGACTGGCAGCCACTCTCCAGCGTCTCAGGCGGAGGTCTTCCACATCACCTACTGCCTGGTCCTTTTTAACTACCGATGCCTGGGATCGAACCTAGGACCTTCTGCATGCAGTCCCTCCCCAACTTTGGTCCATCAAGGTCAGCATCATCTATTCAGACTGGCAGCAGCTCTCCAGGGTCTCAGCCGGAGTTATTTCACACACCTACTACCCGGTCCTTTTAACTGGAGACGCTGGGAATGGAACCTGGGACTCTGTGCATGCAAAGGAGAGGCTCTTCCACTGAGCTCAGCCCCTTCCCAGATGGATAGCTGCGTCAGCCTTGAGTAGATATTAACGTCAACAGCCTGAACATCTCAGATTCACATTTTTAAAAGGTGAGTTTCTAGGCCTTATGGGGTGTAAAACTGAGAAGGGTCAATGTCACCGGCATTTCTTAAGCAGTGGCTGGACAAACACTTGTCAGGGATGCCCTAAGCTGATCCTGCATTGAACAGGGAGTTGGGCTAGATGGCCTGTATTGGCCCCTTTCTAACTCTAGGATTCTACAGCAGCACTTGCAGGAGTGGTGGATTGGGAAGAGGCTAGGCTTGGAGAATAAATCGTACAGTGGCACAGCAGGCACACTCTTTTGTCAGCGGGCCACCCTGTGATCACCGGAGACTTTAATTAATTTTCTGACAGAATGCGAGAAATTCTCTCATCACTCACGCGTGGGTTGGGATCTACAGGGCTACAGCTCAGGCCAGCCTTGGAACCTGGAGGTGACAGGGTTTCCATGGTGGGCAGAAAGGGGTGGGGCTTGCCTGGCCCCTCCCGGCCCCGAGTGCCTAGCTCCGCCCCTCCCACCCTCGTGGCGTTCAGAAGCAGAACAGGACTTTCAACTGACCTGGTCGAAGACACCCATGGCGAGCACAGGCAGCGAGGTGTAGACAATGTTGTACAGTGTGATGAAATACTGATCATAGACGGTCTTTGGGAAAGAGAGAGAAGAAATGGCGAGTCAAGGAGGAGGAAGAGGAGGCAGGATGCTTCCCTGTGTCCCCACAGTCTGCTGACCCCAGGCTTGTAATCTTTGCTGCCCCCTAGAGGCAATGTACGCCAATAACTCAAGCCTCACAAACAAAGCAGATCTGCATGAAGTTGCCAGCTCCAGGTTGGGAAACTCCTGGAGATTTGGGGGTGGAGCCTAGGGAGGGGAGGGGCCTCAGTGGGGTAGAACGCCATAGAATCCAGCCTCCAAAGCATCCCTTTTCATTCAGGGCTGCGGTCTGGAGATGAGCTGTAATTCCAGGAGATCCCCAGACCCAACCTGGAGGCTGGCATCCCTAAGTAAAACCAATTTGGGGGAAACGCTTTTGGAGATGCTTTTTCACAGGGCTTCATCTTTTCTTTTCTTTTTTTGGAAAAAGAGGTGCCAGAACTCTCAAGAACAGTGTTCCCGCCAAGCTTGAGTCAGTGCGAGCTAGCTCACCGTTTTTTAGCCTCTGGCTCACACATTTTGGTCTCAGCTCAGGACGGATGGTTCCAGAGCAAACTCATTTATGGAGCAGCCAAATCGCTCACTCACAGCATTAATGCCAGCAGCTCAGAAAGCAGAATTTTTGCTTACAAGACTCTACAGCTTAGAGGCAGCACTGCTCAAGGGGGAAATGAAGTTTTCAATCGGTATGCTGAAAACCAATGAACTTTTGAACATTTTTAAAAGAATTTTGTGGGTCATGGAACTCGGTTATGATGCGTTCCCCCAGAAAAAAAGCCCTGCTTTTTTGGCACACAGTGTTCCCTTGGATGCCACTACAAAACCAAGCCTGATTGGGCATGCAGTGCGGTGATGTCATCCTACAGTTACCCTCCTCACACATGCGTGCACTTAAAAATCCTTTAGCCTCCCGGTCACAGTTTGCAGCAGGGACGGTATGAAAATTTATTATGAACCGGGGAAAATGTGGAGTCTGGTCCTTAGCCCCACCTAGCTGAGTTCTGTCTCCTGGGACAGGCAGCAGCTCACCAGGAAGTCCAAGAGAGGAACGTCTTCCATGACACTTGCAGAGAACCTCCGACAGGAGGGGCCAGGGACTGAACCTTCCATGTATAAAGCAGGTGCTCTGCCCACTAATCTCTCCATCCTCAGAGTCTACTATGGACATGCCACCTGACAGTCTGCCCATGTAGCTCTGGACTGCCTACGTTGAGTGGCAGCAGCTCTCCCAGATCGAACAACATGAGAAGAGCCCTGCTGGATCAGACCAGCGGTCCATCTAGTCCACACAGAGGCCAACCAGTGAGTCTAACAACAAGGCACAGAGTCCAAGGCCTTCATAAAAATATAAGATCAAAACAATGGTCCCTCTAGTCCAGCATCGCATCTCACACAGTGGCCTCAACCAGTTCCTCTGGAGGGCCAACAGCAGGGCAGAAAGGCCGAGGCCTTCCCCTCATGAGAACACCAGAAGAGCCCTGCTGGGTCAGACCAGTGAAGGTCCAGCATCCTGTCTCACTCAGGGGCCTCAGCCAGTTCCTCTGGAGTGCCAACAACGGCAGAGAGGCCAAGGCCTTCCCCTCACAAGAACGTAAGAAGAGCCCTGCTGGGTCAGAACAGTGAGGGTCCATCTAGTCCAGCATTCCGTCTCACTCAGTGGCCTCAGCCAGTTCCTCTGGAGGGCCAACAGCAGGGCAGAGAGGCCGAGGCCTTCCCCTCATAAGAACATCAGAAGAGCCCTGCTGGGTCAGACCAGTGGGGTCCAGCATCCCGTCTCACACAGTGGCCTCAACCAGTTCCTCTGGAGGGCCAACAACAGGGCAGAGAGGCCGAGGCCTTCCCCTCATAAGGACATTGGAAGAGCCCTGCTGGATCAGACCAGTGAGGGTCCATCTAGTCCAGCATCCCATCTCACACAGTGGCTTCAACCAGTTCCTCTGGAGGGCCAATGACAGGGCAGAGAGGCCGAGGCCTTCCCCTGATGTTGCCTCTTGGCACTAGGTTTCAGAGGTTGCCGGTCTTCACATGGATCTCAGGCCTTCACCAGCCCATCTTCCTGGGATAATCTTCACCTCACAGAGCCAACAACTGGATTCGGGGACCTACCCTTAGCGTTTCCCTACCCACGCCCCAAACTCGTATATGATGAAGGGAGCTCCGACTCTCGAAAGCTTACACCCCCAAAATCTTCAGTACGTACTTGTGGGATTGTCCTCTAGGCTAACAACTGTGAGTTCCGCCCTAGAGGCCGGCCATTCCTACGGAGTAAACACCAGCACTTCCTCTCCTCTCCTCTCCTCTCCTCTCCCGCCCCTCTCCCTATTCGCAACCCCCTTCCCCTGGGGCGTCACCTGGGCGGAGAACCCGCAGAAGAAGCCGAACCAGAAGTGCACCATGGTGAAGGCAAAGTTCTTGTAGAAGAAGTAGCAGAGGAACTTGCACATGCGCAGGTAGGACCAGCGCCCGTGGACCAGCAGGAGGCGCTGCAGAAACTTGAACTGCGAGAAGGAGTAGTCCGAGGCCAGCACCGCTTGGATGCCCTCCTGGCCGCTGATGCCAACTCCGATGTGGGCGGCTGCAGGGTTGGGGGAGGGTGAGAGAGAGAGAGGGGATGCCAGGCTATATGGGGAGCTCTTCCTTCGGGTTCCTGCCCCGTTCGTTGCAACTCTACTCCATGGTTCCTTTCCGAGCTACCATCTAAAACACCAGGCTTCTATCAGTGGGTTATGACTAGGTTGCTAGGCAGTGGGTTCTGGGGTGGGGCGGCATCCCGGGAGAAAGACCGAAAAGAAAAATAAGGCCTTGTCTACTCACAGGAAGTTCTTACCATAAGAGTTCCCGGTGGTTCCTAGAACTACCCAGAGGTGACAACGGATGGCTCTAAGAGTCCCTGGGAACTATGGGAAAACCAGACGTTTTCACGATAGAGTTTCTGTTGATTCCTGGATTTGCTCTTTTTCACGACTGGGCCGTTCTAGGAATCTCCAGGAAATCTATGGTTGTTATAGATTTTTCCGGGCTGTATGGCCGTGGTCTTGGCATTGTAGTACCTGACGTTTCTCCAGCAGCTGTGACTGGCATCCTCAGAGGTAGAACACAGAAAGATGGAGTGCTCTCTGTGTCAGTGGCAAGAACCTCCTGTAAGGAAGCAAGGCCTTGTTTTTCTCTAGAATCCGCCCCCCCTGGCCACTTTCAGCCCGCTTGGCAGCCTGAATCAACACTGTGCACATACAGGCACTGAGGGTCATAAGAACATAAGAGAAGCCAATGTTGGATCAGGCCAGTGGCCCTTCCAGTCCAACACTCTGTCGCACAGTGGCCAAAAGCACCAGGTGCCCTCAGGAGATCCAGCAGTGGGGGAAGGACACTAGAAGCCCTCCCACTGTTGCCCCCCCGCCTCAAGCACCAAGAATACAGAGCATCACTTGCCCCAGACCAAGAGTTCCTATCTAGAACTTGTGGCTAATAGCCACTGATGGACCTCTGCTCCAGATGTTTATCTAATTCCCTCTTGAAGCCGTCCATGCTTGTAGCTGCCACCACCTCCTGCGGCAGTGAATTCCACGTGTGAATCACTCTTTGGGTGAAGAAGGACTTCCTTCAGAATGGGGTAGTGGTTAGAGGGCTGGATCGGGACCTGGAAGCCCCAGGCTCAAGTCCCAACTTGGCAAGGGAAGCGTGTTGGGTAACCTTGGGCTGGTCACTCTCTCTCAGCCTAACCTACCTCACAGGGTTGCTGTGAGGATAAAATGGAGGAGAAGGACGTAAGCCACGTTGGGTTCCCGTTGGGGAGAAAAGCAGGGTACAAATAACCAGATAAAATAATTCAGTCAGGAGTCCCCAACAGGGTGCCCGTGGGCGCCATGGTGCCTGCCAGCACCTTTCCTGGTGCCCGCCAGGTCCTTTTTGAAAGTGAGCAGGGCCAGGCGGGGCTTCTTCCCAGCAGGGCTTTTGATTGGCTGTGCAGATTCAAAGGTATCCCATTAACCAGAGCTGCCCCTTGAAATGACGAGGACTTACTACTACGGTGGCACACAACCTCGATCCCGGTCATTCTGTGGCCAGCCCCACCCCCTGCGGCAGCTAGTCTGTGACTGGCTCCACTTCCTGCGGCAGCCATTTCGTGGTTGCGTCCACTGCCCTTTTCCAAAACCTCCTCTTAGGTGGGAAAATGACACGTTCCTAGTCCTTCCAGCGCCAACAGTATTCTTGAAACTGCCATGCCTACTCTAATCTCAGAATCCAGGATGGCGGTGAAACAAAAGATCGCCAAATCATTTTGCTGGGTATGCCGGGCTGATTCTCAGCTGAAGAAACCAAGGTGCACCCCTGAAAATGCTAATGATACCATTGGCTCTGGAGCCAGCCTTCCTGAGCTCAGACAAAAAATGGTGTGAGCCGGAGACCAAAGCTTAGAGGGAACATTGCCTAGGACTACATAAGGCGGCTTCATTGGGAGAGGAGCTGTAGCTCAGTGGCAGAGCCTCTGCTCTCCACACCAAAGGTCCCAAGTTCAATCCCCGGCATCTTCATTTATAAAAGGGTCTCAGGTGTCGGGGAAGACCTTTCTCTGCTTGAGCGGCTGCCGGTCAGAGCAGGCGATACTGAGCTAAACGGACCGATGACATGATTTGTATCTAACCGGCACTCCCGCTGAGACACTGCTCTGCCACTCCAGACCTGGGCAAACGGAGCTGCTTGGGCACAGGCCACTGACGCGGCGCTCCCCTGGCTTACCATAGCTCCGTCTATTCACCGAGCACTTGCTGAAGACCATGATGTTCTGGGTGAGGGTCCCCGTCTTGTCTGAGAAGATGTACTCCACCTGCCCCAGCATTTTACCATCTTTGGCAGGCTAGGCAACTGGTTCCCTATCTCTCTCCCCGTGACTTTGCAACAGTGATCCCTGCAATGGTCACCTCCAGGCTGGACTACTGTAACTCACTCTACATGGGGCTGCCCTTGAAACTGACCCAAGAAACTCCAATTGGCTCAAAATGTGGCCCTTACTGGGGCATCTCAAAAAGTGCATACACAACCAATGCTCCACCAACTCCGTCTGTCTGTAGCAGCAGAAAAGAGCAAGAGTCCAGTAGCACCTTAAAGACTTACAAAATTTGTGGCAGGGAAGGAGCTTTCATGAGTCATGGCTCACTTCTTCAGCTTCAGCTAGAATGGAAGTCCCATCTGTCCTATTATTGGAAAGCGGAGTGATTTCAGATGCCGAATGACATTAGCAGGCAAATGACAATAGCAGGCGTGATTGGATTTAGGTGAGCTATGCAGAGGGGTAATAGCCTAGACAGCATAATAAAAAGTAGAGACATCACCCTGCTAACTAAAGTCTATATGGTCAAAGCAATGGTATTCCCAGTAGTAATGTATGGCTGCGAGAGTTGGACTATAAGGAAGGCCGAGCACGAAGAATAGGTGCTTGCGAATTATGGTGCTGGAGAAGACTCTCGAGAGTCCCTTGGACTGCAAGGAGATCAAATCAGTCAATCCTAAAAGAAATCAACCCTGACTGTTCCCTGGAAGGCCAGATCCTGAAGCTGAAGCTCAAATACTTTGGCTGCCCAATGAGAAGGGAGCACTCCCTGGAGAAGACCCTGATGCTGGGAAAGACTGAAGGTCAAAGAAGAAGGGGACGGCAAAGGATGAGATGGTTAGACAGTGTTAGCGATGCAACAAGCATGAAATTGAGCAGACTCCAGAGGATGGCGGAAGACAGGAGGGCCTGGCGTGATGTGGTCCATGGGGTTGCGAAGAGCTGGACACGACTGTGCGACTGAACAACAACAAAATAGGCGTGGAGAAATCAGCATTGGTAATGAGACAGGAAACCTAGGTCATGATTCAGTCTGGGTGGATACATTGTCTTGAGCTTCATTGTCAGTTGCAACTCATCAGTCTCTCTTTCTAACCCTTTGGAATTACCCGTGCTGATCTCTCCACCCCTATCAACCCTTTGCATATCTTACCTCAATCCAATCACGCCTGCTTTTGTTATTCACCGGCCATTGTCCTTTGCCTGTTATTCACCTGCTATTGTCATTTGCCTGCATCTGAAATCACTCCACTTTCCAATAAATAGGAAAGATGGACTCCCATTCTAGCTGCAAGCATGGACGGCTTCAAGAGGGAATTGGATAAACATATGGAGCAGGGGTCCATCAGTGGCTATTAGCCACAAGGTGTAGATAGGAAATCTCAGTCTGGGGCAAGTGATGCTCTGTATTCTTGGTGCTTGGGGGGGGGCAACAGTGGGAGGGCTTCTAATGTCCCGGCCCCACTGCTGGACCTCCTGAGGACACCTGGTGCTTTTGGCCACTGTGTGACGGAGTGTTGGACTGGATGGGCCACTGGCCTGAGCCAACATTGGCTTCTCTTATGTTCTTAGCTGTACCTGAAGAAGTGAGCAGTGACTCACGAAAGCTCCTACACACATGACGCTGCGTTATACTGAATCAGACCCTCAGTGCTGTCTACTCAGACCGGCAGTGGCTCTCAGGAAGAGGTCCTTCATATCGCCTACTGCTTGGTGCTTTTCTAACCTGGAGATGCCGGGGATTGAACCTGGGACCTTCCGCATGCCAAGGAGATGTTCTACCCTTGAGCCACAGCCCCTCACGGGTGAGCAGGGCTCAGTCTTCAACCTGTGTGCCGGACCAAGGATAACCATCATGCTTCCCCTGTTCATTTCCCAGCGCAACCACGTCTCCACGGGGAGATGACGTGGATGGTTTTTTGAAGACTGGACCCCAAAAACGCCGCCCACCCCAGGCGGACCTCCGCTCCTGCCACTCACTCTTGATCATGCTGATGTCGTTGGCCCCGTCCCCGATGGCCAGGGTGACGGCCTTCTTGTACTTCTTGACCAGCTCCACCACCTGGGCCTTCTGCAGGGGGGTGACGCGGCAGCAGATGACGGCTTTGCAGGCACAGGCCGTCTCCAGGAACTCCAGCTCCATGTCGGCCTCCAGGGCGTGCGCCTGCAGGGACGGATTTGAAGCGGGCAGAGGTACGGGGAGGACGGGAAAAGAAATCTCTGAGGCACGCGCAAGGTGGAAGGAAGAAGCAAGACGCGCCCAAAGGTCTTCAGGGATCCTCCGTTTGCAATGAAGAAGCCGTGCTGCGGATCTAAGGCTTCTGCCGGTGGAAGGAGATCTACCTGAGGAGCGCGACTTTCCCACCTCCCCACCTCTGCCAAACTGGCCTGGAGGAAGATCCCTTCCTGACGCCAGTGGCAATCAGGATTACCCTGGGCATGCAAGAAAGGGCCATGAGAGCCAGATGCTGGCTCACCCCCTTCCTGCCCTCCCTCTCACAATCTGCCTAGCTATTTTTGTTTCTAAGTGCCCACCGAGACCTCCCTTACCAGACTGTGCCCATTGATGACCAGGGCGTACTCTCCGGCCACCGCCTCCAGCACCGAGGTCAGTTTCGAGGTGGACACTTTCTCCTGGTCCTGGTAGGTGAACCCGTTTCCCACGGACCGCGAGGAGTCCAGCATCTTCTCCCGGGCCTTCCTGCCAGCGGAGGGAAGGGAAAGGAGGAATAAGGATGAGTGATGGACGAGCCTTCCAGACCCTGAGGTCAGAGCTCTAGCCCTGGGAAACCAGCATCGAACCTGGTCCTGGTCTGGCCCCAGGACAGGATGTTTCCAAAGCAGCTTCAAAACTCAGCCCGCGGACCACTTTGGTGCAGCGCGAGTTTCCGGCCTTCGGGGTGATGAAACAGGCTTGGAAGCTGGCGAGCGACGTCTGGACGAGCAACCTCAGAAGCCAGCCTCCTCTTGTCCGTCTCTTCCTGCGTTCTCGGTAAAACCTCTGCCACAGAGAACGCTTGCTTCTGTTCTTGTGTGACTCTTAACCTAGCACGTGTACGCGTGAATCCGCCTTACATGAAAACTGATCCTCAGTCCGTCAAGGTCGGTATTGTCTACTTGGAAACACAGAGCTGGACGGGACCTCAAGGGTCATCTAGTCCAGTGTCTAGGCCAATACGGAAACCGATCCTTGGTCCGTCCCCTGCACAATGCAGGACATTCACAACTCCCTTCCCCCCCCCGACTCCCCCAGTGACTGAACCGCTGACTGTCTGCATGCCAAGCAGAGGCTCTGCCACTGAGCAACAGCTCCTCCCCTTATGACACACACACAAAGCTGCCTTGTACTGGAACAGACCATTGGTCTTTGAAGAAGAAGAGACTGGATTTATACCCCTTCCTTCACTACCTGAAGGAGTCTCAGAGCGGCTTGCAATCTCCTTTCCCTCCCCCTCCCCAGAACAGACACCCTGCGAGGCAGGCAGTGTTCCCTCGAAGAGCTGAATTAGTGTGAGCTGGCTAATTTTAGCCTTCACCTCACACATTTTTGTCTTAGCTCAGGGAGGATGGCTCCAGGGCAAACTAATTTATGCAGCAGCCAAATCGCTCGCTCACAACTTTAATGCCAGTAGCTCACAAAGGAGAGTTTCTGCTCACCAGACTCCGCAGCTCAGAGGGAGCATTACCAGTGTTAACTCTAAGCTGAGTTAGTGTGAGCTAGCTCACAGTTCTTTAACCTCCAGCTCACGCATTTTTTTGTCCTAGCTCAGGAAGGATGGCTCCACAGAGCAATCTAATGTACGCAGCAGCGAAATGGCTCGCTCACAACTTTAATGCCAGTAGCTCACAAAGTAGAATTTCTGCTCACAAGACTTCAGAGCTTAGAGGGAACATTGGAGGCAGGTGGGGCTGAGAGAGCTCTCCGGAGAACTGTCCTTGAGAGAACAGCTCTGAAAGAACTTGTGACTGACCCAAGGTCACACCAGCAGCTGCAAGTGGAAGAATGGGGAATCAAACCCGGTTCTCCCAGATTAGAGCCAGTATTGTCTACTCAGACGGGCAGCGACTGTCCAGAGTCTCAGGCGGCGGTTTTTCACATCACCAACCACCTGGTCCTTTTAGCTGGAGATACCGGGGATTGAACCTGGGATCCTCTGCATGCCAAGCAGATGCTTTACCATTGAGCTACTGGCCCCTCTTGGAGAACCGCCCCATCAGCAGCTATTCACCATAAGAGCTGAAAGGAAACTCCAGGTTCAGATGCAATCTGTCTCCAAATACTAGACCCTTCTATCCGGAGTCCGCTTGTGGACTTCCTATAAGCATCCGTTTAGCCCCTGTAGGTCCCGTCCGGTCGAGCTCTGATTATACAGATAATACGGGCCAAGCCTGCCCTCTTCTTTGGCAAAGAAACTGTAGTACGGGCCTACCTTTCAGGGCTGTTGTAGTGGTTAACGTAAGCAAAGGGCCTTCGCCATCCCTAGCAGAAGATCGTGGCCACTGTTTCCTTGCTTTCGGAGAAAGGAACAGAATTGGTAAGTTTCTGAGCCACTGGGGATTTTATCGAAACCCGGAGCAAGGAGAGAGGATGGGATACTTTGTGCAGTGGGGAACTCCTAATAACTGAAGGGAAAGGGCCGTGGCTCAGTGGTAGAGCCTCTGCTTGGCATGCAGAAGGTCCCAGGTTCAATCCCCGGCATCTCCAGTAACAATCAGGCCACTGGTGATGTGAAATATCTCAGTCTGAGACCTTGAAGAGCTGCTGTCAGTCTAGTAGACAGCACTGACCTTGACGGACCAAGGGTCTGATTCAGTATAGGGCAGCTTCGTGTATGTTCCTACTAGCATATTCAAATCAAGAATCCCACGTGGGGAGGGGCCGTGGCTCAGTGGTAGAGCCTCTGCTTGGCAGGCAAAAGGTCGCAAGTTCAATCCCCAGCATCTCCAGTTAAAAGGACCAAGCAGTGAGTGAAACATAGAATCATAGAATTGGAAGGGACCTCCAGGGTCATCTAGTCCAATGTCAATCCCCTGCACAATGCGGGAAATTCACAGATACCCCCCACCCCTTCCCCTGTGATCCATGCCCAAAAGATGGCAAAAAAAAAACCCTCCAGTATCTCCGGCCAAACTGGCCCGGAGAAAAACTGCTTCCTGACCCCAAAGTGGCCATCAGCATTTCCCTGGGGGTGTCAGAAAGGGCCACGAGAACTAAGCACTGAGGCAACCCTCCCTGCCCTCCCTTCTCGTGATCTGCCCAAGTTCACAGAACCAGCATGGCTGTCAGGTGGCCGTCCAGCCTCTGCTTGAAAACCTCCAAAGAAGGAGAGCCCACCCACCTCCCGAGGAAGTCTGTTCCACTGAGGGACCGCCCTGTCAGGAAGTTCATCCTGTGAAAGACCTCTGCCTGAGACCCTGGAGAGCTGCTGCCAGTCTGAGTAGACAATACTGACCTTGCTGGACCAAACTGATGAGTATAAGGCAGCTTCATCTGTTCTGTTCATCTGTTCAAAGCAGATGCCCCATTCTCTTAGCATGCTTAGCATCCCCATTAATCTAGGCTGGCCAGATTCCAGCGCCACTTCGCGTCTGGCTACGGCCCCCACTCACCGCAACTCTTGCCGCACCTCCAGGACCGTGTGCCCCGTGACGATGAACACCTCAGTCATCTCATCCGTCAGCATCTTGCAGGAGTAGCCAATGTTCACCGCCGTTTCTGGAGAAACAAAAGAGAGCTGAGCCAGGGTCCGGATCGAAACCTACAGCCCAGACCTCAGGAGGGGTGACGTGACAGAGGTTCACAGCGTTATGCATGGGATAGAGAAGGTAGAGAGAGAAGTCCTTTTCTCCCTCTCTCACAGTACAAGAACTCGTGGGCACTCCGTGAAATCAAGGAGCAGGAGGCTTACAACAGACCAAAGGAAGTCCTTCTTCACCCAGAGAATCATTAACACGTGGAATTCACTGCCGCAGGAAATGGCGGCGGATACAAGCACATTCCACTTCAAGAGGGGTTTGGATAAACATATGGAGCAGAGGTCCATGAGTGGCTATTAGCCACAAGGTATAAACGGAATACTATGTCTAGGGGAGTGATGCTCTGTATTTTCAGTCCTTGGGAGGCAACAGTGGGAGGGCTTCTGGAGTTCTGGGCCTGCTGGTCAACCTCCTGATGGTCTCTGTTTTTTGGCCCCTATGTGACCCAGAGTGTTGGACTGGATGGGCCACTGGCCTGATCCAACATTGGCTTCTCTTATGTTCTTAGGGGCTCAGTCCCAGAACCTGTTTTGAACGATGGAGCTCAAAACGAGGAAACGCAGAGGATTTCTGGGATACTGAAACGTAATAAACAAATCAGAGTTCCAAAACAGTGTTGCACTTACCTGTAACTGTTGTTCATCGAGTTGTCTTCTGTGCAGGCACACATTTGGCCTGTGTGTGCGCAGTCCTAATGTGGGACTGCACAGAAGACCAAAGTTGAACATTTAGTTTAGTAATCTAAGCAACTGATTTTTTTAAAAAAAACATTGTTAGAAGAGGCATTCTTGTTCAGGGGAATGCCTCTTCTAAGACAGAGCCTGGCTGTGAGGCAAGCATACATGGCATTCTCTTAGAAGAGGTATTCCCCCTGAAAAAGAGAAGGAGGATGCCTCCTCTAAGAAGACGGCTGCAGCATGCTCACCTCACAATGGCATCTTAGAAGAGGCATCCCTCATGCTAGAAAAGGAAATGCTTCTTGTTCGTTAAAACACCAGCATACGTCATGACATTTTCTTAGAAGAGACATTCCCCCGAAAGAGAAAGAAGTGGGAATGTCTCTTCTAAGGCAGTGCTTACTAAGATGCACGTCTAATCCAAAAACAATTTAAGCATACGTTTCGGCTTCCGGAAAGACTTTTTGAATTTTTGCTCACATTCAAATTTGATCAATTAATTGACAAACTTCTAGGACTGGCTGATTAGAATTTCCTCTATTTTCTGAGAAGAGGCATTCCCCCTGAAAGAGAGTGACAGGGGAATGCCTCTTCTAAGATATTTCTATGACACGAGTCTCATCTAGAAACACTTTAAGTGTGCTTTTCACTGACAAGTTTCTAGGACTGGCTGATGAGGGTTGCTTCAGTCCTCTTAGAAGAGGCATTCCCCCGAGAGAGAGAGAGAGGGAATGCCTCTTCTAAGGTGATATTTCTATGACACAAGGTTCATCTAAAAACAATTTAAATAGGCAGTTTCCATTCCAGAACTATTTTCTTTACTCATGTGTAAATCTAACCAATTAACTGACAAACTTCTAGGATTGGCTGGCTAGGATTTCTTCAGTGACTTACCTCAAAACAAAAAAACAAACCCCAAAACCACTACCGCTCACCCTGCAACAACTCTTTCCCCAGCCCCACCAAAGTGCCTCTCACCCTGCTTATCTCCAGTCAAGACCCAGATCTTGATGTTTGCTAGCGTGAGAAGGGCGATGGTCTCTGGAACTCCCTGCTGTAACTTGTCCTCGATGGCGGTGGCTCCCAGGAGCTGGAGGGCAAGAGAAGAAGAAGAGAGGAGATTGAATTTATACCCCGCCTTTCACTACCCAAAGGAGTCTTGGAGCGGCTTACAGTCTCCCTTTCCCTTCCCCTCCCCACAACAGATACCCTGTGAGGTAGGTGGGGCCGAGAGAGCTCTTTCGAGGAACAGCTCTGAGAGAACTTGTGACTGATGTAAGGTCACACCAGCAGCTGCATGTGAAGGAGTGGGGAATCAATCCCAGTTCTCCCAGGTTGGAGTCCGCCCTCTTAACCACTACACCAAACTGGGGGAGATGACGTCACTCTGGGAACAGGGAATGCCTCTTTTAGCATTTAGCCCAGCGCACCAAGCCAGCCATGCCGCAATGAGTGTCCGAGTTCAGCAGGGTGGGGGATTCACTAAAGCTGCTTGGAAAGAGATGTCTTGCCTATTGTTATATGGTAAAACCAGCATGGCGTGCTAGCTGGAGTGTCAGATTCAAATCCCTACTCTGCCACAGAAACTTGCTGGGTGACCAGAGGGCCAGCAACATACTCTCAGCCAGACCGACCTCACAGGGTTGCTGTGAACACAAAACAGAGAAGGACAGAACGATGTAAACCACTTTGGGTCTCCAGTGTGGAGACAGAAGGGGTATAAATGACATAAACGACAGCCAGGCTGGGGTATTGGTTAAGAGCGTCAGATTAGTATCGGGCAGACCTGGGTTCGAATCCCCACTCGTGCCATGGGAACTCGCTGGGTGACCTTGGGGCCAGTCACACTCTCTCAGCCTAGCCTACCTCACAGGGTTGTTGTGAGGATCAAATGGAAGAGAGGAGAAGCCCCTCTGGGTCCCCACTGGGAAGAAAGGAAGGGAACAAAAGAAGCAAAAAACAGTTTCAGTTTTGTTTTTGCATGTGGGTAGATATACTGGCACTCAGGCTTCATGAAGCCTCAAAGTCCCACTGTCCCTTCTATACACTTCCCCCCTCTTCAGTTCTTTTTATGAGAATGGATTTTTTAAAAATTTAATACTGTGAAGAGGAAATATGAATAATTGTTACTTCTGGATTTTTAAAAATTGTTTTGTGGAGGGTTTTTTTGTCTGTTCCACATAAACTAGTAAACAATTCAGGAGATTCTTGCTCCATTTTTCACAATTACAAATAAATATTATTAAAAAAGTAAATTCTGTTTGTAATAATTGTTCGGATACACTATATTTTTAATATGCTAGCTGTGA
The DNA here is from genome assembly GCA_029233225.1 of Lepidodactylus listeri. Classification (NCBI taxonomy): domain Eukaryota; kingdom Metazoa; phylum Chordata; class Lepidosauria; order Squamata; family Gekkonidae; genus Lepidodactylus; species Lepidodactylus listeri. Next base: position 155,207,645 of record JARCFY010000003.1, read on the forward strand.
TAATTTCATGCCAAATAAAATTGTCCGCACTCATATTTTACGTTCCTAAAGTAACAGAATGACTTGCAATCTGGAAAAGAAAAAAGGAGTGCTAATGTAGCATTCTTTTCAATTTTTCCAAAAAACTGGGTTTTTTTCCGAGCTCCAAAATTTCCAGAAATTTTACATCTCTAATCTCGCCAAATCTCGGAAGCAAAGCAGGGCCGACCCTGGCTAGCATTTGGATGGGAGACCTCCAAGGAATACCAGGGTTGTGATGCAGAGGCAGGCAATGGCAACACCACCTCTGAACATCTCTTGCCTTGAAAACCCCACAGAGTATATGGCGGGGGAAAAGGTGTGTCAGACTAGGATCTGGGAGGTCCAAGTTCAAATCCCCAAGCCGCCTGGAAACCTGCTGGGTGACCTTGGGCTGGTCATTCTCTCTCATCCTAGCCTCCCTCACAGGGTTGTTGCTGTGAGGACAAAATGGAGGATGGGAGAATAGCAGAAGGGTGGGAGACATTGTGGGGGGAGGGGAGGGGAGGGAGAAAGAACCTGAGGGAAATTTTGAAAGTGGAAGTGGGGAGTAGAAGCCGGGTGAGTGGCTCTTGAGGGAAGAAGCAGTGAAGTGAAATCAGACAGAGAAGCGGTAAAAGGAGAAAAGGGAAACGGCACGGAACTCCCTACCACATGATATAGTGACGGCCCCTAGCTTTGATAATGTAGGACACGTTCCCAAAGCAGGAGAGCATGGACAGCTATCCTCCATGGTATCTAAATGGAACCTCCATAATCAGAGGCAGCGTACCTCTGAATACCAATTACAGTGGCAACTCTTCTTGGGAAGCAAGCCTCAAGCCCGATCCAGCAGGGCTCTGGTGTCCTTATCAGAAAGAACAGACACACATTGGTCAGACCGCACCTAGAGCACTGGGCGCAGTTATGGAGGCCTCACTTCCAAAAGGGATGTGGACGGAATGGAGCAGGTGCAGAGGAGAGCGACAAGGACGATCGGGGGCCTGGAGACCAAGAAGCCCTGCGAGGAAAGGCTGGGGGACTTCTTGGGAATGTTCAGTCTGGAGAAGAGGAGGTTGAGGGGGGGACAGGATGGCTCTCTTGAAGTATCTGGAGGGTTGTCCCTTAGAGGAGGGCAGGGAGCTGTTCCTGTTGGCAGCAGAGGAGAGGACTTGGGAGAATGGATTTACATTACGGGCAGGAAGATACCAGCTGGATCTCAGGGAAACTTTTTGACAATGAGAGTTGTTCAGTAAGCGGAATCAGCTGCCTAGGGAGGTGGTGAGCTCCCCCTCACTGGCAGTCTTGAAGCAGCAGCTGGACAAACACTTGTCAGGGATGCTCTAGGCCGATCCTGCACTGAGCAGGGGGTGGGACTAGATGGCCGGTTCCACATCAGTAACAGATTGCGTTAAGCAGTGTCAATTCATCTCTGGAGGAAAGAAGGGTGAAGGATGCAACTCATCTCGGCGGCCCGCCTTACCACCATGTCGTTCTCCACTTCCTCATATAACTGGGCCACCCTCTCCTCACGGCCCTCGCTGGTCATACTGGCTCGATGCAGCCGTTCCGCCCAACTGGCGTAGTAGCTTTCCTCCAGGTCGCGATAGGCGAGCACCAATGTTCGAAGACCCTCGCCGGCGTACTCCTGAAAGCGAGAGCGGGAAAAGAGGGGAAGCTCACGGGGGTGACCCTGAACCAATCTTGGCCGATCTCTGTAGTTCATAGGCCCCTCCAAGGTGCTTACCTCTTGCTGCCCCTCACGCCTGGAACTTTATCCTAAAATACTTGTGAGAAACACCAGTTCTTGTTCTTTCTTCCAATCCAGGTTCTGACCAGGCCCTTGGGCCAGATGCCCTCAGTGGGTCCCCTTCCTAAATGGTCCCCCTTCCTTGGTATGTATTCACCCTTGGCCTCAGGGCCCCATCCCTCCTCCATGTCCAAAGGGAGAGGGCAGTGATGGTTGCGGCACCTTCCCATCACTCCTGGGCCTGCTCCCTCAAAAGAACTACTGGATCAAACCAGTGGTCCATCTAGTCCAGCATCCTGCCTCACACAGTGGCCTCAACCAGTTCCTCTGGAGGGCCAACCACAGGGCGGAGAGGCCGAGGCCTTCCCCTCATAAGAACCTAAGAAGAGCCCTGCTGGGTCAGACCAGTGAGGGTCCATCTTTTTCAGCATCCTGTCCCACACAGAGGCCTCAATCAGTTCCTCTGGAGGGCCAACAAACAGGGCAGAGAGGCTGAGGCCTTCCCTTTCCCCTCATAAGAATGTAGGGTTGCCAGCCTCCAGGTGGGTCCTGGGGATCTCTCGCTTTTACAACTGATCCCCAGCTGACAGAGATCAGAGAGAAAATGGCTGCTTTAAAGGGTGGACTCTATGGCATTGTACCATGCTGAGGCCCCTCCCCTCCCCAAACCCCACCCTCTCCTGGCTCCACCCCCAAAGTCCCCAGGTATTTCCCAACCCAGACTTGGCAACCCTATAAGAATGTAAGAAGAGCCCTGCTGGATCCAACCCGTGGTCCATCTAGTCCTGCATCCTGTCTCACACAGAGGCCTCAGCCAGTTCTTCTGGAGGGCCAACAACAGGGCAGAGAGGCCGAGGCCTTCCCCTCATAAGAACGTCAGAAGAGCCCTGCTGGATCAGACCAGTGAGGGTCCATCTAGTCCAGCACCCTGTCTCACACAGTGGCCTCAACTAGTTCCTCTGGAGGGCCAATAACAGGGCAGAGAGGCCAAGGCCTTCCCCTCATAAGAACATCAGAAGAGCCCTGCTGGGTCAGACCAGTGAGGGTCCATCTAGTCCAGCACCCTGTCTCACACAGTGGCCTCAACTAGTTCCTCTGGAGGGCCAATAACAGGGCAGAGAGGCCAAGGCCTTCCCCTCATAAGAACATCAGAAGAGCCCTGCTGGGTCAGACCAGTGAGGGTCCATCTAGTCCAGCACCCTGTCTCACACAGTGGCCTCAACTAGTTCCTCTGGAGGGCCAACAACAGGGCAGAGAGGCCGAGGCCTTCCCTCATAAGAACACCAGAAGAGCCCTGCTGGATCAGACCAGTGAGGGTCCATCTAGTCCAGCATCCTGCCTCCAACAGTGGACAACCAGTTCCTCTGGAGGGCCAGCCACAGGGCAGAGAGGCCCAGGCCTTCCCTTGATACTGCCTCCTGGCTCTGGGATTCAGAGGCTTAGGGAGGTTCCCCTCAGTCACCATTGCTGGTAGCCACTGATAGACGTGTCCTCCATGAATCAATCTAACCCCCTTTCAAAGCTGTTTATTCCTGTGGCCATCGCTACGTCCTCTGGCATCAAATTCCACATTTTAATCACTCGCTTTTTAAAGTGGTATTTCCTTTTCTCCGTCCTGAACCTACTGCCCATCAGCTTCATCGGATGCCCTCGAGTTCTAGTCTTTCGAGAGAGGGTGAAACAGTTTTCTTTGTCTGCTCTCTCTACCCCACGCGTCGTTTTATAAACCTCTATCATGACCCCCTCCCCCCGTTAGTCATCTCCTTTCTAAGCTGAGAAGTCCCACACTCTGCAGCCTTTCCTCATAGGGAAGGGGCTCCAACCCCCTAATCATATTGGTTGCCCTCTGCTGTCCTTTTCCCTTCTCTCACACTTAGGGGGCAGGAAAGGAGAAGACATAACAGGGCGGGGGACACTGTGGGGTTGGCTGGGGCGTGGCCTCACGATGCCAACCCTGGACACCAACCCGGTTCAAAATCTCTCTGCAAAGCATGCTCTCCCCTAGAACTCTTTGGCTTAACCCTGCATTCCCAGATGAAAATAAGCCTGGGAATATACCACTAAATGTATCTTCTGAGCTCCTAAGAAGGCAATGGTAGCCAACCGTGGATCGGTCCATCTGATCCAGCATCAGCTCTTTGGTCCAAAACCAAATGGGTGTTAGGGGCGAGTTCCAAGTCCTGTCCTCTGCCAGCTTCTCCCCACCACCTATTTGCAAGCCAGTGGGGTGTGGGAGCCAACCAAAACACTCCCTTCCACAATTTCCCCTTTTGCTAGGAAGAATCATCTCTCCCTTGCTTCACGTTCTGTGTTCAAAGTGAACCGGCACACACGCAGGCACCGGAAAGATGTGGGGCCGTGTCTCTGCGGCAGGGCCTTTGCTTTGCATACAGAAGGTCTCCGGTTCAGTCCTCAGCATCTCCAGTTAAGGTGTGGGACAGAGACCCAGCAGAGCAGCTGTCAGCCAGAGTGGGCAACGCTGACCTTGGTAGACCAAAGGGTCTGACTCAGCGCAAGACAGCTTTATGTGGTTCAAAAAAAAAAAAAAACCCTCCCGCTTTTATGCAACCAAACGTTATACATTTCCCCACATCTTTCTATCGAAGATTTTCCTGTGTGGCCCGGCTCACCATCCAATAAAACCAATGTAGACAGAATCGCTCTCTTGCTGGCTGTAAGATGATTGGAAATTGCCACTCACTGGACGGACAAAGCTCTGCCTTCAGTGCATGCTCGGAGAACCCGACTGTGGGAATGCTTCCTACTAAGTAAAATCTCTGCTTCTAGCGTTGACGGAACATACTGAAGAAAAAATTAAGGTGCTCCGGTTCCAGATAGTGGAATATCTCGCCAGACGGGACGTTCTCCCCCCAAATCATTTTTATCCATGATTTTGCTTTATTTTTAAAACGTTTTGGCCTCATTTCCCTCCCTCTGGTCTAAATTCAAAGAACAGTGGGCTCCCGATAGTGGAGTCTGATATTCCGGATCTGACCTCTAAATGTAATCTTGGGACAGCTCTCTGTATATTCCTATGGTAGAATCTGTCAATTGAACGTCTTGGCATTGGATGCTTTTTTGGTATAATCGTAGGGGTGCTCTGTGGTATCCGAAATTGTGAATCCCCTCTCTTCTTATTTTCTCCACTCCCCCTCCTTTCCTTGTGTTCCTAAGTTATTAATTATGTCTTCACGACAATGGCATTCTTTGATGGACTTTATTATGCTTTTGACTGTATTCTGAAAATCTGTTAATAAAAATACCGTATTTTTCGCTCCATAAGACGCACTTTTCCTCCCCAAAAAAGTGGGGGGGGGGGGAGTGTGTGCGTCTTATGGAGCGAATATGGAGCTTTTCTTACCTGTAACAGGGCTCTTTCTTCAGCAGGAACGCAGGGAAACGCCATTCAGGCTGGCATCCCAGCCTTCCCCACCCCTCCCTGCTGGGCCTGAGCTGTTAAGACTTAAAAGGGAAACGGCAGGAAAAACCCCACCAGGCTAAGTACTCTTTCCCTTTAAGAAGAAGAAGAAGAAGAAGAAGAGATTGGATTTATACCCCGCCCTCCACTCCCCAAGGGAGTCTCAGAGCGGCTTACAAACTCCTTTTCCCTTCCCCTCCCCACAACAGACACCCTGGGAGGTAGGTGGGGCTGAGAGAGCTCTGACAGAAGCCGCTCTTTTTCAAGGACAGCTCTGACAGAACTATGGCTTGCCCAAGGTCATCCAGCCAGGTGCAAGTGGAGGAGTGGGGAATCAAACCCGGTTCTCCCAGATTAGAGTCCGCGCACTTAACCACTACACCATACTGGCTCTCCCCTTTAAGTGCTTTTCCCCTTTAAGAAAGCCAGCAGCAGAAAGCCCCGCCCACAGATTAAGCTCCCTGGCTGCTTTGCACAGAAAGGCCTGGCTTTGCATGGCATGCCGACATCTCTCTTCTTTCCTTTCTCTATCTTTCTTCCTTCCTTCCCTTTTTTCTGTCTGTCTGTCTGTCTTTCTGTCTCTCTCTCTGTCCCCACCTTTCTTTCTTCCTTTCTCTTTCTCTCTCTCTCTCCCCCTCCTTCCTTCCTTTATCTCTCTCTCTCCCTTTCTTTCTTTCTGTTTCATTTTTTCCTGTTTTCCTCCTCTAAAAACAAGGTGCGTCTTATGATCAGGTGCGTGTTATGGAGCGAAAAATACGGTAATTGACGGGGGAAAAAGATCTTCCTGTTTCGGTGGGGAGGGGAGCGTTCCATTTGGACTCCCAGCATGGGTTCCCTTGACCCAGAACCAACCCCTAAATCGTATGAAAACAAATCACATGACTTGCCCAGCTCCAAGATGGCCACGGGAATGCTGTCCCCCTTTTCCCACCCCCCTGTCGGTAGGTCTGCTCCACCGGGGCAAACCCTCAGCCCCCGCATCCCCATCCCCTGCTTCCCCACCCCTGACTCACATTCAGGTGGTCGGTGGTGACATTGTACAGCTCCTGGTTGCCGGGGTGAAGCCGCTCGAGCAAGATGGTGTCGGCTCCCTTGCAGTACAGACGGATCTGCCCCTCGTGGTTCCGCACTTGGAGGGGAGGGGCGGGAGGGAGGGAAAAGGAGAAAAGAGGAGAAACCGCTTTTGAGTTCAAATGGGAAGGGGGCAAGACTGTGTCGAGAGGGTGGGAAACCGGGGGTGAAGATAAGAGAGGAGGAGGACATCTATTAGCAGCTGTTTAGCCAGGATAGCTCTATAGAACTTCCCCATTCAGAGGCAGTATACCTCTGGAGAACCAGCTGCTGGAAGGAATCGACAGAGGACAGCCTGGATGCGTTCATGACCTGGATGCGGGTTTCCCGGAAGCATCCGTCTGGCCACTGGTGGGAACGGGACCCTGGATGACATAGGCTCTGGGACTAATCCAGCAGGGATGTGGGGAAAGATGTCTCTTTTGGTCATCCCAGTTTGGAGGAGTGGGGGAGAAAGAAGGGCATTCCTCTTTTACTGCCCCTTCTCTAAGAACCCCATTGATCAGTCCACAAGATTTTATTTCTGGGCGGATCCTCAGGTCGGAGACAGAGTACAGGTGTTCCATGCTGGGGGGGTGGGTGCACGCCCCCCAGGCTCATATTATGGAGTTGTTTTCTGATGCCCCAGAAGGTCGAGCCAGAACCAACACGTTGAAATTAAATCAGAAGAGTTTTCAGCTAAACATGAGAAGGAACTTCCCGACATTTAGAGCGGTTCCTCAGTGGGACAGGCTTCCTCGGGAGGTGGTGGGCTCTCCTTCTCTGGAGGTTTTCAAGCAGAGGCTCGATGCCCATCTGACAGCCGTGCTGATTCTGTGAACTTGGGCAGATCACGAGAGGGAGGGCAGGAAGGGTTGTCTCAGGGCTTAGTTCTCGTGGCCGTTCCTTACACACCCAGGGAAATGCTTGGTGTAGTGGTTGGTGTAGTGGTTAAGTGCGCTGACTCTAATCTGGGAGAACTGGGGTTTGAGACCCCACTCCTCCGCTTGCAGCTGCTGGATGACCTTGGGCAGGCCACAGTTCTCTCAGGAGCAGTTCTGGAAAGAGCTCTCTCAGCCTCACCTACCTCACAGGGTGTCTGTTGTGGGGAGGGGGAGGGAAAGGAGTTTGTAAGCCGCTCTGAGACTCCAAGTGAAGGGCAGGGTATAAATCCAGTCTCCTCCTCCTTCTCCTGATTGCCAGTTTGGCTGGACATCCTGGAGGTTTTTTTGTCATCTTCTGGCAGCTGGGAGGGGGGAAGGTATTTGTGAATTTCCTGCATTGTGCAGGGGGTTGGACTAGATGCCCCTGGAGGTCCCTTCCAGCTCTAAGATTCTATGGTGTTTCAAGTTTAAAAGATCCTCAGGAAGCTTCAGATACTCATGAGTGGGTGTGGTTCAGTGGTAGAGCACGCAAGCTCCATGAAGAAAAGGACTCAGACTTCGGACTACAGCTAACCCCCCTCAGGAAGAAGAAGAAGAAGAGATTGGATTTATACCCTGCCCTCCACTCCCCAAGGGAGTCTCAGAGCGGCTTACAAACTCCTTTCCCTTCCCCTCCCCACAACAGACATCCTGTGAGGTAGGTGGGGCTGAGAGAGCTCTGAGACAACTGTCCTTGAGAGAACAGCTGGGACAGAGCTATGGCTTGCCCAAGGTCATCCAGCCAGGTGCAAGTGGAAGAGTGGGGAATCAAACCCGGTTCTCCCAGATTAGAGTCCGCGCACTTAACCACTACACCAAACTGGCTCTCCTAGGAAGCTGGCCTAGGATTACAGCATCTCCAGTTAAAAGGGTCGGGAAACAGGTGATGGGAAAAACCTCTACCTGAAGCTCTGGAGAGCAGCTGCCAGTCTGAGTAGACAATATTCACCTTGGGGGACCGAGGATTTGATTCTGTATAACGCGGCTTTGTGTGTTCAGAGCTGTTGCCGGCCAGACTGGCCAGCTCTGAGTTAGATTTAGAAGGGTCAAAGTTCTGGCTCGGTATCAAGCAGCTTTCCTAAGCCGAGTCCACCCTCCCGAGAGTATCCCCCTCTCCCCCAACTCTTCTCCCCCCTCACCGATGACAGACATGCGCTTCCGGACGTTGTTGAAGTCCAGGATGGCCAGAAGCTGGTAAGTCACGGGCTGCCCCAGCTCCTGCACCGTGATCGTCTTGGGGGTGCGGGAGCGGAACACGAAACCGAAATTGCGGGCAGCGGTCACCAAGGCACCTTCGTCCGGAGACTGGGCTTTGTAATACAATTCCCCTGTCGGGGTGGGAAGAGAAGGGAAGGAGAGGAGTGAAGCAAAGGCTGGTCAGACGGAGAGGGAAATCAAAACCCCACAGATTTCAGGATATAAGGAAGTCCTCTTTCACCCAAAGAGGGATTAACTTGTGGAATTCACTGCCACAGGAGGTGGTGGCGGCTACAAGCATGGACGGCTTCAAGGGGGAATTGGAAAAACATCTGGAGCAGAGGTCCATCAGTGGCCCCAGACGGAGAGTTCCTATCTATACCTTGTGGCTAATGGCCACTGATGGACCTCTGCTCCAGATGTTTATCCATTTCCCTCTTGAACACACACAGTTGGAAAGTGACATTGAACGTGGATTGAAAGTGGATTATTTAGCGTGTGTGATTGCAGCCTTGGTTCTCTGAACTCAACATCTGGGCATTAAGATTTGGCCCCCCAAGCTGCAAAGCAGACCATCTTTAGGACCCTGGTAGGGATGAGATCTGAACGCCCCCCCCCGCCCCCCCCCTCAGATAGCACCAAGCAGATTCCCTTCCTCCCCGCTGCCTCTGACCCCTCGGCTTCCCGATTCCAACCTGGGTTCTTCTCCTCGGACATGACCGTGTGGCAGAGGGAGAGCAGACGGAAGAACTCGTGGACGTGCGGGTCTCCCAGCTTGACCGCCTCCAGGAGACCGGTGTCCCAGAACATGAAGTTGGGGTCGGCCAGAGGGTTGAAAGAGAAATCGACGGGTTCCGTTTTCTGTGGGGGGAGGGCGGGAGAGATTGGAGGGGGGAAGGGTTATAAATCCAACTTTATTCAGGTCATTTTCCCTGCACTACACCACAGGGTTGCCAAGTCTTACCTTTAAAAAAGTGGGAGTCCCGGGTGCGCGCATGCCGTGATGACGTCACCCGGAAGTGACGTCACCACGCTGGGCACGTTGCTGGGGCGACGCTCTGGGAATCACCCTAAAACTCTATGGTACCATTTAGCAGGGGAATCCCCGCCCCCTGGGGGGCCTTGGCCGCCCTTCTGCACCAGCAGAATCATAGAATTTTAAGAGCTGGAAGGGACCTCCAGGGTCATCTAGTCCAATCTCCTGCACAATGCAAGGAATTCACAAATACCACCCCCCCCCCACATCCCCAGTGACCCCTGCTCTATGCCCAGAAGAGGGCAAAAAAACCACCTCTAGGATCCCTGGCCAAACTGGGCAGGAGAAAACTGCCTCTGTTTGGAAACTTGCAGAGTAACCACTGTGAGATGCACTTCCCTTTCCTGAGCTGTGAGCACGCACACTGGAACTCTAGCTAACCAAAAAGAAGGAAGGGGAAATGATAGTGAGAAAGGATTTTAGCCTCATGGCCACCTTGTGCAGTGGGTCAGACTTTCCCCAAGGTCACCCCTGCTGCATGGCAGGGGTGGGAAGGATTTGAAGCTAGGTCTCTCCAGCGACGGCACATTACTTCCGCGTTCATTTTAAATGTTCCCTCTTCTGTTTGCAAATGAGACCTTCTGATACTGCTTTATCAAGGAAGAGAACTGCACTGGAAGAAGGGGAGGGGGGACCTTTTTTGCTAAAAAAAAATCCCACCCCCTTTTTCCGCCACGGAGTTGAATTTTTTTTATTTTTTTTTATCCAACAGACAAAAAAAACCCCACAAACATAAAGACGTGCAGATTTGGGGGTTCCCTGCACGTTGTCTACTTGTACGCTGTCCAGTTTTACCACCATATATTTTTATATAGGTACTTTGCATTATAATTAAACATACAGTTTATAAATTGTTCTAGTACAGGTATATGTCCATATTGTTTAGTTATTGTAATCCTCCAACTAGTTGTAAAATCTTGCCCATGTATTTTCAAAGCTTCCTTCGTCTTGTCTGCCCCTGAATTATTTTTACCCCGCGGGGGGAGGGGAATAAAGGTACCTGTAAGTTTTCCCTAGCAGGAGTAAAAACATCGCGGAGGTGGCTTTTTCTAGCAAGAAAATGGCCGGGAAGGAAAGGGTTAATGCTCCCCCTTCCCCGGATCCTCTTCCTTGGTAAAGCAATTCTAAAAGCTGCATTTGCAAGAGCGGGGGAAAGGCACTTAAAATAAATATAGACTAATGAGTAGTTCAGCTCTTAGGCCAACATTTTAACCACCAAGTCACACTGGCTATCCAGATTTATAAGATCTACTAGTTAGGCCTACTCGGGGGCTCATCTACCAGGAGCAGGGCCTTTTTCAGAGTGGCTCCCGAGACGCAGAGAGCTCTCTCCCATGGGAATCTGTATATACGCTTTCCTAGTTAGCTTTCGTAGACTGATCATATACATGCACTGATCTTGGCAGCAGAATGCTGGCATCCAGTTGTGTGTGCACGGGGGGGAAGAGATACCAGTCTTGCCACTGCAATCGCTGGGAGCCCTTGGGGGCGGAGTCCGGGAAGGGGGAGAGCATCACAAACACCGTGACATCACTTCCAGGTTATCGCTCATAAGTGACGCCACTGTGTCTGCAACTCGCTATGAATTCTACCAATATTTCTCTGGTAAAAATCACAGAATTTGGGGGAAAGCCTAGAGTGTCACAGACACAGTGACATCACTTCTGGGTGATGGCCCCGGAAGTGACGTCGTGCCGTTTGCGACATTATCTCCCCACATTTCTCATGAGGTTTGATAGACTGAGCACAAGCCAAGGGGAGAGGGGGGAGGCTGCCCCCTTTGGCTGCTAATTGACATGCCTGGGGGGGGGGCAGCAGGGACGTGAGAGGTTGGCATCTTCTCCCCAACCCCCCCCCCAAGTTTGTTACTGCTGCCCTCTCCCAAGAAGCCTATTGCCATCCACCCAGCCAGCAAGACTCTGAAGTTCTTACCTCTCCAAGCTCTGCTTTGTACCCCAGAACATCCAAGACATCACCTACAGATGCAGAAAATAAAGATTGACAAAATCTGAATGTGTGTGTATGGGGGGGTCAGTTTCACTATGTATGTGTGCATTCGAGACCCAGCAGATGGGAGCTCAGCCTGCTATTTCTGTAAGCCTGATAGGGTTGCCAAGTTCAGGTTGGAAAATACCTGGGGACTTTGGGGGTGGATCCAGGAGATGGTGGGGTTTGGGGAGGGGAGGGGCCTCAGCACGGTACAATGCCAGAGAGTCCACCCTTCAAAGCAGCCATTTTCTCCAGGGGAGCTGATCTCTGTCAGCTGGAGATGAGTTGTAAAAGCGGGAGATCCCCAGGCCCCACCTGGAGGCTGGCAACCCTAAAGCCTGATCACAGCTTATTAAAATCTCCTTGTAAGCAAACCCGGACCTGCAAATCGTTTCCGAGGGATTTCTGAAACCCCGGAGCTCCTAGCCAGAGCCCAAAACAGAGGGTGACTGACCCCAGATCACCCAGGAAGATGCATGGCTGACGGGGGGGTTGAACTTTGTGGCCTACTTTGCTGGGTTGTTGAAATTATAAAACGGAAGACAAGAGAAACATGCACACCGCCGTTTCAGTCCCATCTTAGGGAGGGGGCAGAACACATGCTTTGCAGGCCAAAAATGGGTCCCAGGATCAATCCTTAGTATCGCCAGCTAAAAGAGTCTCTAGCAGACAGTACCGGACAAGATGGACCGGACCGGTGCTCCCTCTAAGCTGGGGAGTCTTGTGAGCAAAAATCCTACTTTGTGAGCCCCTGGCAATAAAGTTGTGGAGCGAGCAATCTGGCTACTGCAAAAATTAGTTTGCTCTGGAGCCAGCCTTCCTGAGCTCAGACAAAAAATGGTGTGAGCCGGAGACCAAAGCTTAGAGGGAACATTGCCTAGGACTACATAAGGCGGCTTCATTGGGAGAGGAGCTGTAGCTCAGTGGCAGAGCCTCTGCTCTCCACACCAAAGGTCCCAAGTTCAATCCCCGGCATCTTCATTTATAAAAGGGTCTCAGGTGTCGGGGAAGACCTTTCTCTGCTTGAGCGGCTGCCGGTCAGAGCAGGCGATACTGAGCTAGACGGACCGATGACATGATTTGTATCTAACCGGCACTCCCGCTGAGACACTGCTCTGCCACTCCAGACCTGGGCAAACGGAGCTGCTTGGGCACAGGCCACTGACGCGGTGCTCCCCTGGCTTACCATAACTCCGTCTATTCACCGAGCACTTGCTGAAGACCATGATGTTCTGGGTGAGGGTCCCCGTCTTGTCTGAGAAGATGTACTCCACCTGCCCCAGCTCCTCGTTCAGGGTGGTGGTCCGTGCCTCAGCCGGTGTGCAGCGCTTCGCGCAGTACATCTTCTTGTCCCAGTTGATGAAGTAGCTGTGGCCGAGTCGGATCACCTCCACGCTGAATGCAAAAGGAGGGAGAGGTTAGAACAGGGGTCCTCAAACTACGGCCCGCCGAGGGCATTTTTCTGGCCCGCCGGGTGTGCCGCTGCCTGTCCTCCAATTCCCAGCAGCACACAAAGCAGCGGAAAAATTGCAGCCGACTCGTCCCGGGCCACATGACAAAGCCCCGCCCCCCTGCTTCCAGTCAGCCAGGAGGAGGCAAAAGGAAGACTGGAAGAGGGTAAGTGTGGGGTGGCAGGCGCTCCGGCTGGCCCCAAGTCTCCTAGCCGGCTGAGAGGCCTCTCAGCCGGCTAGGAGACCTGCGCCAGTCCCAAGAGCCGGGCGGGGGTCTTTTTCGAGGCTTTTTGTGCTGCTGGGAATTGGAGGGGGAGAGAGAGAGAGAGAGAGGTTTCTCTTTCCCATCATGATGCCTGCAGTAGTGGAGTTTCAGGGAGAAGCAGCACAAAAAAGTTTGTGAGGATGCCGAGTTCTTTGTTTTTTTCTGAGAGGGAAAGAAAACAGCCCCGTCAAGGGTGCCTTGCTTGCGCGCGCACCCCCCCGCCGTGCGCCTTCCCTACCCGCAAAATAACATCTGAAATCTCCAACCAGATCTAGACTAACTGATGCACACTTGCATCCCTTGTTACGACTAGCAGTGACAAATATGGAACCGGACATTGACCATCTCATTAGCCAAAAGCAGGCCCATAGTTCCCATTGAAATACTGGTAAGTTTGTTGATTTAACTTTACTTGTTCTTCATTTTAAATATTGTATTTGTTCCCATTTTGTTTTTTTTACTTCAAAATAAGATATGTGCCGTGTGCATAGGAATTTGTTCATAGTGTTTTTTTTAAAACTATAGTCCGGCCCTCCAACGGTCTGAGGGACAGTGAACTGGCCCCGTTTAAAAAGTTTGAGGACCCCTGGGTTAGAAGATCTGTCAGAGCCCCAGGAGCTTTGGCGTTTCCCCCTAAGTCACAGCTGGCATCCAGGGGAGCGTAAAGACTGCCCTGCCGGATCAGGCCCGAAGAAGTGGCCAACCACAAGCTAGGCATGGAATTACCAGTCTTCTGCAGTCCAACTCCGGGCTGGGTTCTCAAAGGAACCTTCCCCTTGGTCTGGGATGGCCGCACTGAGTTATCGCGGCTGATGAAAAGGCCAACATGGATAAGATGTGTACAAGATTGCTGCTTTTCCCTCCAGACAGCTAGGGACAAAAACCAACCGCCGTATGCTCAGACAGAGAACGGATAACAGTGCACACTCCCTCCATAACCAAGGTCCAGATCCCCCATACACAGCACTGTGGTTCAGACACACTGAATACCAACCTAATGGGGTAGTGAAAAGGTTAACTAACTGGCGCGATGAGTGCTTAAGGAAGAACACACCAGTACTTGGCCTCCATGGACACATCTTGGCATGCATTTTCTCCCCCCCCCCCAATGCTACTACCCTGCATCTCAATGAACCCCCCCCCACACACACACACACACACTATTCTTTCCAAAGACAGGAGTGTTACAAGCAAGGCATAGCAGCTAGCCTGCTTCTGCTGAGCCTGCCTCGGCAGGGAAGGTGGGATACAAATTGAATCAAATAAATAAATAAATAAATTCTTCAACGCTGACTTCTAATGCCTGCCCTTCCCAAGGCCTCTTCGTCTCACTCTCTGACCAACAGTGGAGACATCAGAACATAAAAAGAGCTCTGCTGGATGAGACCAGTGGCCCATCTAGTCCAGCATCCTGCCTCACACAGTGGCCTCAACCAGTTCCTCTGGAGGGCCAACCACAAGGCAGAGAGGCTGAGGCCTTCCCCTCATAAGAACATCAGAAGAGCCCTGCTGGGTCAGACCAGTGAGGGTCCATCTAGTCCAGCATCCCGTCTCACATAATGGCCTCAACCAGTTCCTCTGGAAGGCTAACAACAGGGCAGAGAGGCCGAGGCCTTCCCCTCATAAGAACCTCAGAAGAGCCCTGCTGGGTCAGACCAGTGAGGGTCCATCTAGTCCAGCATCCCATCTCACACAGTGGCCTCAGCCAGTTCCTCTGGAGGGCCAACAACAGGGCAGAGAGGCCGAGGCCTTCCCCTCATAAGGACCTCAGAAGAGCCCTGCTGGATCAGACCAGTGAGGGTCCATCTAGTCCAGCATCCCGTCTCACATAGTGGCCTCAACCAGTTCCTCTGGAAGGCTAACAACAGGGCAGAGAGGCCGAGGCCTTCCCCTCATAAGAACCTCAGAAGAGCCCTGCTGGGTCAGACCAGTGAGGGTCCATCTAGTCCAGCATCCCATCTCACACAGTGGCCTCAGCCAGTTCCTCTGGAGGGCCAACAACAGGGCAGAGAGGCCGAGGCCTTCCCCTCATAAAAACATCAGAAGAGCCCTGCTGGATCAGACTAGTGAGGGTCCATCTAGTCCAGCATCCCGTCTCACATAGTGGCCTCAACCAGTTCCTCTGGAAGGCTAACAACAGGGCAGAGAGGCTGAGGCCTTCCCCTGATAAGACCATCAGAAGAGCCCTGCTGGATCAGACCAGTGAGGGTCCACCTAGTCCAGCATCCCGTCTCACACAGTGGCCTCAGTCAGTTCCTCTGGAGGGCCAAGAACAGGGCAGGGAGGCCGATGTCTTCCCCTCATAAGAACCTCAGAAGAGCCCTCCTGAGTCAGACCAGTGAGGGTCCATCTAGTCCAGCATCCTGTCTCACACAGTGGCCTCAACCAGTTCCTCTGGAGGGCCAACAACAGGGCAGAGAGGCCGAGGCCTTCCCCTGATAAGAACACCAGAAGAGCCCTGCTGGATCAGACCAGTGAGGGTCTACCTAGTCCAGCATCCTGTCTCACACAGTGGACTCAACCAGTTCCAACAACATGTCGTAGAGGTCAAGGCCTTCCCTGATGTTGCTCCTGGCTCTGGGATTCAGAGGATTAGTGCCTCTGAATGTGGAGGTTCCCCTCAGTCACTGTGGGTAGTAGTCTCTGATAGACTTATCCTCCGCAAATCCATGCTTCTAGCTAATCCCCCTTTAAAGCTGTTTATTCCTGAGGCCATCACTACATCCTCTGGCAGCGAATTCCACATTTTAATCACTCGCTGTATAAAGAACTATTTCCTTTTGTCCATCCTGAAGCTACGGCCCACCAGCTTCACCAGATGCCCTCGAGTTCCAGCATATTGGGGGGGGGGGGGGGAGTTCTCTTTGTCAAAACCCAAGTGTCCTGGCCTGCTTCGAGTCTAGATTCTCCTCCTTCTGTGCCCCAGAACCCAGGACTAATTCTTTGCCTGCCGCAACCCATGTAGTTTGCCTCACGTTACAGCTCTCCGAAGCAGAATGTTATTAAAAATCCAGGCAGCTGGTCCATTTGGGGGGGGAAAAACCCTCAGAACAAGAACACAATATCTTTATTAGGCCCTATTATAATTATGAAACATAATTATGTATTAGGACCAACTGGCTATCTCAAAGCAGTAAAGACCCAATGCATTGTCTAAACTCAGCTTGGCTAAAGTAAGGCAGTTTGCTTTTCTTCCATTCTCTGCCTTACAAGGAGATCCCGATCTTATTTATTTATTTATTTATTTATTTATTGCATTTCTATCCCGCCTTTCCAGCGAACTGGCTCAATCTGTGCTGGAGAGAGAAGCCGAATTGGCTTCTATAGTTCCAAAGGGATGTTAACCGTTTCTTTGATTTCCCATCCCAGAACTGATTGCCCTCCCCAAGATCCTTCTATGCCGGGTGCAAACTAAATTGCATTAAGCTTCTCGTTCTGAACTTCCCTGGTCAGGGGCAGTATATCTGAGTATCAGCTGTGCCAGAGGGTTGCGGGCTTTGCGCCCAGCTGGTGGCATCTGATTGGCTGTGGGGAGCAGGATCCTGAGCTATATGGGCCCTTGGTCTGATCCAGAAGGTCTCTTCAAATACCTTTAGGCAAAGAGCTTCCTAAATCGCTCTCCCAAATTCCCAGTGGAGCTTCTGCCAAGTTCTACCCCTGGAACAATCTTTCCCTGTGGCCTGAATATTCTTTTTTGTTTGTTTGTTTAAATCTAGCCTGTGAAAGAGCTCGGCATCACTCGAAAGCTGGCTCGCTCCTTTGTGACTGTCCCTTGGTCCTAATAAAAAAAACCACCTGCTCCTGGCCCAACACATCTGCATTATTAAAAATTCCCCTGCAGCCTAATAAAGAAACCACCTGCCACCCCAACACATCTGCATTGTGCAGGGGGTTGGACTAGATGATCCTGGAGGTCCCTTCCAACTCTTTATGATTCTGTGATTCTTTCTACAATGCCATAATTGCTACCGCCTCCAATGAGAAATATCCAGGCAGAGCTAGAAAGACACAGCCTAGACTCCACCTTGGATGACTGAACCGAGCAGGGAGCGGGCAGAAGGCAGGGCACCATCCCTCCGTGGGTCGCTGGCCACCATCTGCTGGGCATCCCCGCTCCTGCTGATGGGTGGGATTCTTGCCCAGGCTATGCCAGAGTGAGTGAATGGATCTTCTTCCGATCCAGCAGAAGACAAGGCCAAGGAGAGCTGGACGCCTCACCCCAGAGGGGCCATGGCTCAGGGGCAGAGCATCTGCTAGGCATGCAGAAGGTCCCAGGTTCAATCCTTCCGTGGCATCTACAGCTAAAAGGACCAGGTAGGAGGTGTTGTGAAAGACTGCCTCAGATCCTGGAGAGCAGCTGCCAGTCGGAGTAGACAATCCTGACTTTAAAGGGCCACGGGTCTGATTCAGTACAAGGCAGCTTCAGGCGTGTTAAACATTTTTTCCCCACCTGTATCCTGGCCTCCATCACCCCGGCATTTTCTGTCTGGCTAAGTTCTGGTATAAGAAGTGAAGCTGCGGCTGGCCCATAGGTACGGTGGGGTGATTGGGGGCTCCGCCCCTTCCTTAAACAGCCAGCCCCCCTTATTTAAAAGCCCCCCTGCCTCTTCCCAAAAGCATTTAAAGGGATCCTTTAAATGCTTTTGAGAAGAAATGGGGGTGGTATACACCCCTCTTCCTCCCCTCTTGCAAGATTTAAAGGGCCATCCACCTGATCGGCAGGCCACGTGCTCCCCATTGATCAGCTGGAGGGCCCTTTAAATCTTGCAGGAGGGGAGGGAGAGGGGCATGTACCAACCCCCCCCCCTTTCATTATGGCAAATAATGGCAGCCCCACCCGGAAAAAAATTGCCCCACAAGTCACAAAATCCTGGTTATGGGCCTGGGCAGTGGGAGAGGCTATGGGGAAGGATGAGCACCTCACAACTCTGTCTCTATGACTGAAACATCATTCCCTCTGCTTGATATACAAATCAGTCAGACCGCAGTCGGAGCAGATGGGTCCGCTATCCGCCCACTTGTCAGCTGGGAACCCAAGAAGCTGCTTGGGACAGAGTCCGACCGCTGGCCTGCCAAGCTCGGTGCCTTCTCCTGCAAAGGGACTTCGGATGAATGCTCCCTCTAAGCTGTGGAGTCTTGTGAGCAAAAATTCTACTTTGTGAGCTACTGGCATTAAAGTTGTGAGCAAGCGATTTGGCTGCTGCATAAATTAGTTTGCTCTCTGGAGTCATCCTTCCTGAGCAAAGACAAAAACCTGTGAGCCGGAGGCTAAAAAACTGTGAGCTAGCTCAAACTGACTCAGCTTGGAGGAAATACTGCGGGATCCTGTGGGCCTTTCATGAGGAACGCTGAAGGGTCTTCTACATTCCGAGCAGGTTCTCTTCCCGTGACCTGCCCTCGTTTGCCATAAGGTTTCAAGAGATTTTGAACACGCTCCTCGGCTTTGTGAATTTAACAGGCTGAGACAGTCCGTGGGGATTTGAGCGAAGAAAAAGCAGGCCGCATGAGGCAGCATGAGCAGAAGAGTGGATTTTAGTCTGTGGAGCCTTTCCCATCCATTTAGTTAAAATATGTCTGTGCCATCTTTTCAGAGACAGGCTTCGCAGGCTGCAATTACTCAGATTCCCTGTCCTGCCCAAGGCCTCAGACACAGTTCTGCTATGAGGGGGTGGGAGGGAGGGAGGAATCAACTGGCTATGGTTCTCCTCTGCATGTTAGGGAGGAGAGAGAACATCAGAAGAACCCTGCTGGGTCAGACCAATGAGGGTCCATCTACTCCAGCGTCTCGTCTCACATAGTGGCCTCAGCCTGTTCCTCTGGAGGGCCAACAACAGGGCAGAGAGGCTGAGGCCTTCCCCTCATAAGAACATCAGAGGAACCCTGCTGGGTCAGACCAGTGAGGGTCCATCTAGTCCAGCATCCTGCCTCACACAGTGGCTTCAACCAGGTCCTCTGGAGGGCCAACAACAGGGCAGAGAGGCCGAGGCCTTCCCCTCATAAGAACATCAGAAGAGCCCTGCTGGATCAGACCAGTGAGGGTCCCTCTAGTCCAGCATCCTGTCTCTCACACAGTGGCCTCAACCAGTTCCTCTGGAGGGCCAACAACAGAGCAGAGAGGCCAAGGCCTTTCCCTCATAAGGACATTAGACCAGTGAGGGTCCACCTAGTCCAGCATCCTGTCTCACACAGTGGCCTCAACCAGTTCCTCTGGAGGGCCAACCACAGGGCAGAAAGGCAGAGGCCTTCCCCTCATAAGAACATCAGAGGAGCCCTGCTGGGTCAGACCAGTGAGGATCCCTCTAGTCCAGCATCCCGTCTCCCACAGTGGCCTCAACCAGTTCCTCTGGAGGGCCAACAAGAGGGCAGAGAGGCCAAGGCCTTCCCCTCATAAGAACATCAGAAGAGCCCTGCTGGATGAGACCAGTGAGGGTCCCTCTAGTCCAGCATCCTGTCTCACACAGGGGCTTCAGCCAGTTCCTCTGGAGGGCCGACCACAGGGCAGAGAGGCTGAGGACTTCCCCTGATGCTGCCTCCTGGCACTAGGATTCAGAGGTTGATTGCCTCTGATCCTGGAGGTTCCCCTCTGTCGCCATGACTAGTACCCACTGACCTATACTCCATGAATCTGCCTAACCCCTTTTAAAGCCGTCAACGCCTGTGGCCATCCCTACCTCCTCCGGCAGCGAATTCTACCTTTTAATCATTCATCGAGAGGGGACGAGGGGACTTGCCTCGACCGGATGTTATAGCTGGAAGTCCTGCCCCCTTACCCACCCTATACCGGGGAAGGGGAGGGAGCAAAGTTGGAGGTCTGAAGCAGGAGGAGACATGCGCTTACCTGGGGGCTAAGAGTGAGAGAGAAATTCATGCTGGGGAAGCCAAAAGAAAAAAGAGAAATTATAAAAAGAAAAAAGGCCGACGGCAAAGGGAGAAAAAGGGACAAGGCAAAGGGAGAAACCAAGAACGATTGGGGGGGGGGGTCGGAACAGGCTATGGGGTGAGAGGGACATTTTCTAGAGGGAACAGCACAGCGGGGGATTTTGGGACAGGGCTAGGATTTCCGTGGTTTCCAAGAAGAGACAACACAACACAGAAGCATGCACAGGCACCCCACCCAAAAGAAATCCACTCCAGCAAGGACCACAGCTCCCTATTGATTCCCCCCCCCGGGAAGACAATTCAGCTAGTGGGCATTGCAGGTCTAAATGCTCAATGTATTTGAAACCAAAGAATCAGGGACCCAACACAGAAAAACTAAAGCGACTAATTAGCTGGGAAGCTTCAGCCCAAATCTTCCCTGTACTGGCTACTGGAACGTAATGGCTAAGAGCCTCCTTGTGGGTCAGGAGTCCCCACCCCTGGTGCTGCCCCAAACATAATAGATACCCTTGGCAAGCCATTCAAGTTCTGCTCCAGCGTCTGCAACGTGGGGGGATAATACAATCGACCCACCTTGCAAGGCCGTTGTGAAGATGACCGAGATAATGTAGGCGAAGCACTCGGAATACTCCAAGGTATTAGACGGGTGCGACGGACTGTTATGACACGGTGCCCCCCCCCCCCCCCCAAACCTTCTCAGGCTAGGAAACGATCTCACTGGTTTCCAAGGACAGACAACGTGGCATGGAAAAGTCCATGGGCGTCCCACGTGAAAGAAATCCTCTCCTGCAAACACTGCAGCCCTTTAACCATTCCCCCGGAAAAATGAGTGCAGCAAATGGGTACTTCAGGGCCAAATGCTCACCATATTTACAACCAGTGGCTCAGGGGCCCGATACTGGCAGAGTGCGGGGGCTACTTAAGCAGGAAACCCCAATGGAAATCTTGCCTGTGTTGGTTACAGGAATGTAGAAGAAGATACTGGATTTACATCCCGCTCTTCACTACCCAAAGGAGTCTCAGAGCGGCTTACAATCTCCTTTCCCTTCCCCTCCCCACAACAGAAACCCTGAGAGGTAGGTGAGGCTGAGAGAGCTCTTTCAGGGAGTGCTCCTGAGAGAACAGCTCTGAGAGAACTTGTGACTGACCCAAGGTCACACCAGCAGCTGCATGTGGAGGAGTGGGGAATCAAATCAAAGAGCCAGTCTGGAGTAGTGGTTAAGTGCGCGGACTCTAATCTGGGAGAACTGGGTTTGATTCCCCACTCCTCCACTTGCACCTGGCTGGATGACCTTGGGCAAGCCATAGCTCTGTACCAGCTGTTCCCTCAAGGACAGCTTGGGAAAGAGCTCTCTCAGCCCCACCTACCTCACAGGGTGTCTGTTGTGGGGAGGGGAAGGGAAAAGGAGTTTGTAAGCCGCTCTGAGACTCCCTTGGGGAGTGGAGGGCGGGGTATAAATCCAATCTCTTCTTCTTCTTCTTCCCTGAGATTAGAGTCCACGCTCCTAGCCACTACACCAAACTGGCTCTAATGGCTTAAAGGAGTTGATTGTGAGGCGGAAAGCACCCCATCCCACCCCCAGTTCCAATCTCATCCCTGCCCCGGGCACATTGGTGGCAATAGTAAAACTGGCCCGCCTTGCAAGCTTGCTGTGAAGAGGATGGAAATAATGTGGGCAAAGCCCTCGGAAGGTTCCGAAGCACCAAATTGGGGCTAAATTACACCGTGCCGCCCCCATCTTCTCGCACCGAGAAGGGACAGGCCGCGGAAGGGCCCCCTCCCCGCTGAAAACGAAACCCGTACCTGACGTAGAGAGAGATGGGGACCACGGTGTTGAGGATGATGATGTACGACCAGAAGGAGAGGAAGCCAGAGAAGAAGGCACTGTCGACCGCCTCGTCCCAGGGCAGGTAGATCTGGAAGCAGGCGCCCACCTCGTACTCCCAGATGGAGTTGCCGATGGCCAGGATCACGCCCATGCATACGAGGAAGCCGAAGATCTGCCCACGCGTGTTGGGGGGGGGGGGGGAGCAGCGAAAAAAGAAGACAGAGAGAGAACGGGGAAAGGATCAGGTTCAGAGGGGAGTGCCGCCCTCAGGCTGTCGTTCGTCGGAGAAGGATCTGCCGCAGGCCCCGGCAGGCAAACGGGCCAAAGCAACCACTGCCCGCAGCCGTGCCTTCTCCGTGGTGGCCCCCATCTTGTGGAACGGCTTTTGCATCTGATAAAGCGAGCTTAGATTCCAGGAAGGTTGCCCCCCCCCCCACAATCCTGTTGGTTTTCAAGGTGCTCCTGGACTTGAAGCTTGCCCTTCTGCCGACTAACCCTCGGAAAATGGTCAGTTATCAGTACCGGAAACCTGGACGTTTTCAGTAGGAAAGAGCAAGAGCGGCAGCTCAACAACCAACAGGATTTGTGACGGGATAGGAGCTTTCGTGAGCCTCGGAAGAAGTGAGCAGCGACTCTGGAGAAGTGAGTCCCTGAAGTGGTATCCGAAGAAGGGAGCAGTGACTCACGAAAGCTCCTCCCCTGCCACAAACCTGGTTCGTCTTGAAGGTGCTGCTGGACTCCTGCTCTTCTCTGCTGCTACAGACAAACGCGGCCACCCATCTTGATCTATCTGAAGAAGTGAGCGGTGACCCACGAAACCTCCCCCCCCCCCCCCCCCCCGGCCACAAATTTTGGTGGTGTCTTGATTGGTGATGCCGGACTCTTGCTCTTTTCCTGAAGAAGTGAGCAGTGACTCACGAAAGCGGCCCCAAAGTTTGTTACGCCTTTAAGGTGCTCCTGGATCCTTGCTCTTTTCTACTGCTACAGACAGACTCACGGCTCCCCATCTTGGACATTTTCAGTTACACAAAACGGCTTTCTTAGAGCGGCTCTTCTGTTGATCTCTTGCTCTGATTTTTTTTTTTTTTGGGACACAGTTTGCCTCTTTAATGGAAAAAGGGCACAGACCCCCGCTGTAAAGCAACACAGTACATCGGGGTCCCCAACCTTTTTGAACCTATGGGCACATCTGGAGTGCGGAAACAGCAGGGAGGGTGCCAACAGTGCTCCCTCTAAGCTGTGGAGTCTTGTGAGCAAAAATGCAACTTTGTGAGCTCCTGGCATTGGAGCTGTGAGCGAGCGATTTGGCTGCTGCATAAATCAGTCTGCGTGTGAGCCAGAGGCTAAAGCACTGTGAGCTAGCTCACACTAACTCAGCTTAGAGGGAACACTACGCTGCTGGTGGGTGCAGCAACAAAATGGCTGCCACAGGAGGAGGAGCCAGCCACAAAATGGCTGCCACGGCTTACCTTCGGTCACACCGTGAAGACCCCTGTGCTGTGGTGGCAGCTGCTGCCAAAGCAACGTTCAAAAAAATCTGCACAGCCAATCAAATCTTCAATAGCCAATCACAAGCCTAGCTGGGCAAAAGCCCTACCTGGCCCTGCCCACTTCCTAAAAACACTTGGTGGACACCAGAAAAGGTGTTGGCAAGTGCCATGGCACCCACGGGCACCACACTGGAGACCCCTGCAGTACGCCTAGATACAACAAAGACTGTTCCAGTCACTGCTCCCTCTAAGCCGAGTTAATGTGAGCTAGGTCACTGTTTTTTTAGCCTCCGGCTCACACATTTTTGCCTTTGCTCAGGAAGGATGGCTCCAGAGCAAACTAATCTATGCAGTAGCCAAATCACATTAAAGCTCACAGCTTTAATGCCAGTAGCTCACAAAGCAGACTTTTTGCTCACAAGACACCACAGCTTAGAAGGAACACTGGTTCCAGTCCCTAGCTTTGTCATTCTCAAGAGGAAGAAAAGAGATCAAACTGTTAAAAAAAATGGTTCCAATCGACAGAAAAGCCGTAAAGCCAACAGAACTGGCAGCAAAACTACTTTAAGAGAACGAGACAGTAAAACAGCAGCGGTGGGGCGGGGCGGGGTGGGGGGGGAGTTATGAAACAATCCACCAGCTCAGCAGCAAACAAAACCCTTGGGCATCAATGGAATCAGCCGTTAAACGCAATGAAAAACAGCCAAAGAGAGCTATAAAACCTCTTTATCAGCAGCGTGCCGAAACCATTAAGAAAAAAAAAACCGCTGAAACAAGGAAAAGAACACATAAGCTAACTGCTAGGAGATGGTAAAATTCTTTTTCAAAAGAAGTTCTGCCCCGGCGGCTAAATTTGGAAGGCGTCCCGAGTGCAATGGCAGGGAGTTCCGCAAACAAGCAAGGGGGCCACCCCAGAGCAGGCCCCGTCCCTCGTGGCAGCCCGCCTCACTTGAGTACACTCAGTTAGGGCCTCCGACGCTGATCTCAGCATCTGGACAGGTTCCAAGAGGAAGACACAGCCCCGATTCATTGGGGACCTGAAAGGGGGGCCGCCAGCGCTCTGAGTTGAAGCCAGTGGGGAAAACTGCAGTTCCTTCAGAACTGGCAAGGTACGTTCGTGCGACAGAACACTGCTGCGTTCTGCTTTGCTAAGTATAGGAACGGTGGAGGGGGGGGGGACTTGGAGAAAGGAGGGAAGCTCACCTACCCAAAGCACCAGGGTGTTCATTAAACGATCGATACTCGTCCTCTTGAATTTCGTGCGCCCGCTGTTCTGCATCAGTTTGGTGTCCGGACCTGGAAGGAGGAGGGTGGAAACGTGAGAAGGGCGATGGAAGTTTTCCCAGCAGGGCTCCACCCCAGTATCTAAGAACAGCAGAAAATACTGCTTTGCAGTATCCCATTCCCGGTCTATGCTGGAAGCTATTCAGGGTCGGTACTTGGAATGGAGACCACCAAGGATGACTCTGCAGAGGAAGGCTATGGCCAACCATAGGTGTTCTCTCCTTGAGAGAGCAGCGGGTACAGAGCTATGGCTTGCCCAAGGTCATCCAGCGGCTGCAAGTGGAGGAGTGGGGAATCAAACCCGGTTCTCCCAGATTAGAGTCCGCGCACTTAACCACTACACCAAATTGGCTCCTCTCCTCGCTTGCCTTGGAAGCTCCTTGCTGGGGTTGCCATAAGTTGACA
The DNA here is from genome assembly GCA_029233225.1 of Lepidodactylus listeri. Lineage (NCBI taxonomy): Eukaryota > Metazoa > Chordata > Lepidosauria > Squamata > Gekkonidae > Lepidodactylus > Lepidodactylus listeri. The sequence continues at coordinate 155,232,608 of JARCFY010000003.1, forward strand.
GCACTTGTATTTAATGTTCCATTCATTCATTCATTCATTCATTTAGATTCGATTTCTAGGCCTCTCTCCCCGCACAGCAGGCTCAGAGCGGCTAACAAGACCTGGCGAACCAAGATTCACAGTATCCATAAAATAATTAAAAACATTATAGGCTAGAAGAAGAAGAAGAAGAAGAGAAGAGAAGAGATTAGATTTATACCCCGCCCTTCACTCACTTGGAGTCTCAGAGCGGCTTACAAACTCCTTTCCCTTCCCCTCCCCACAACAGACACCCTGTGAGGCGGGTGGGGCTGAGAGAGCTCTGAGACAACTGTCCTTGAGAGAACAGCTGGTCCAGAGCTATGGCTTGCCCAAGGTCACACCAGCAGCTGCACGTGGAGGAGTGGGGAATCAAACCCGGTTCTCCAAGATTAGAGTCCACACACTTAACCACTACACCAAACTGGCTACATCACTAAAACATTACAATACAAATTAATAAAGTGATCATTACAATTCAATGACGTGTAGCGTCTCAGCCCGCCGTTGGATTAAAGATCTACAACACAATGAATCATACAGAAACAAAGCATACGATTAGTCTGAAAAACCCTTTCTCGGGGTTGAGTGCAGTAGCAGCAACGATGTTCTCCGGGCGAGCTACTTTTGTCTTTGCCCCTTGGAGCGTCACGATCATCAATGCAACAGCATACTGAACAAATTCTTGTGGATACCCTATTGTGAAAACTTGTACTACAGGAGGAACACCACGACTACTTTTTTTTTTTGCAAAGTTTAGTCTGAAGAAGTTATCAAAACGATACACCATTCCGGAGAATTTCGTCACTGCTACTGCAATCGACACCTAGAAACGATTTTTTCAGACTGACTGTATTCTTTGTTTTTGTATGATTTATTGTATCGTAGATCTTTAATAGAACATTTAAAAGTGCACTGTTAACCATTTCCCATGGGTCTTTAATCTGGTGTTACACAATTGTTTTCCATCTTGGTTTATAGAACTTGTACACAGACGGATCTCAGAAGCTAATCAGGGTCGGTACTTGGAAGGGAGACCACCAAGGAAGGCTCTGCAGGAGAAGGCCACAGCCGACCACCTCTGCTTCTCGCTTGCCTTGGAAGCCCTTTGCTGGGGTTGCCGTAAGTTGACAGCACTTATATACAGACAGATCTTGTCAGATCTCAGAAGCTAATCAGGGTCGGTACCTGGATGGGAGACTACCGAGTAAGGCAAGAGAGGAGAGAGAGAGATTGGATTTATATCCCGCCCTTCACTCACTTAAGAGTCTCAGAGCGGCTTACAAACTCCTTTCCCTTCCCCTCCCCACAACAGACACCCTGTGAGGTAGGTGGGGCTGAGAGAGCTCTTTCCCAAGCTGTCCTTGAGAGAACAGCTGGTACAGAGAGAACTGTCCTTGAGAGAACAGCTGGTACAGAGCTACGGCTTGCCCAAGGTCATCCAGCCAGGTGCAAGTGGAGAAGTGGGGAATCAAACCCGGTTCTCCCAGATTAGAGTCCGCGCACTTAACCACTACACCAAATTGGCTCCTCTCCTTCTCCCTTGCCTTGGAAGCCCCTTGGCTGGAGTCACCGTAAGTTGGCTACAACTTGATGACACCTACATACATAATCCCTACACCAGCCCTGTAAGGCAGGACAGTATTGTAAGTCCTGCCTTGCAAGGGCTGAGGCTGAGAGGGGCTTGCCTCCAGCTGGCTAGTGAATTCACGGGTGAGGCAAGGTTCAAACCCCGGACTCTGCAGCGTGTTTTTCTTTGCTCAGTAAAGGATCAGGTGCACCAGTGCCCAATCCCCTTTGGACGAGCCGAGAAAGAGAGAGCCGGACTCCAGATGTGGCTTCAGGGCAGCTGGTCGCTGAAAACAAATCAGCCAGTATCATAACGCCCCCATCTAAATCTATGGTGCAGCCGCCTTTGGAATACTCCTTTGGAAATCTATGGTGCAGCCTCCTTTGGAATACAGCTCTGGTCACCGCACCTCAAAAGATATTGTAGCCTCGGAAAAGGTACAGAAAAGGGCAACTCGAATGATTAAGGGGATGGAACTCCTTCCCTATGAAGGAAGGTTAAAGAGGTTAGGGCTCGTAGGCTTGGAGAAACGATGACTGAGGGGCAGTGTTCCTTCTAAGCTGAATTAGGGTGAGGTAGCTCACAGTTTTTAAGACTCCGGCTCACGCATTTTCTTCTTAGCTGAGGAAGGAGGGCTCCAGAGCAAACTAATTTATGCAGCAGCCAAATCGCTCGCTCCCAACTTTAATGCCAGTAGCTCACAGAGTAGAATTTTTGCTCACAAGACTCCACAGCTTAGAGAGAGACATTGCTGAGGGGGAGATATAGTAGAGATTCACATTATCCATGGGATAAAGTAGAGAAATAAGTACTTTTCTCTCTCACCCACAATACAAGAACTTGGGGGCGCTCAATGAAACTAATGAGCAGCAGGCTGAGAATCGATCAAAGGAAGTCCTTCTTCACATTAACATGTGGAACTCACTGCTGCAGGAAGTGGTGGTGGCTACAAGCATAGACAGCTTCAAGAAAAAGAAGAGTGGAATTATACCCCGCCCTTCACTCAGAGTCTCAGAGAGGCTTACAATCTCCTTCCCTTCCTCTCCCCACAACAGACACCCCGTGAGGTAAGTGGGGCTGAGAGAGCTCTCCGAGAGAACTGCTCTTGAGAGAACAGTTGAGAGAACTTGTGACTGACCCAAGGTCACCCAGCAAGCTTCATGTGGAGGTGTGGGGAATCAAACCCGATTCTCCAGATTAGGGTCTTAACCACTCTTAACCACTACACCAAATCAAGAGGGGATTGGATCAACATCTGGAGCAGAGGTCCATCAGTGGCTCTTAGCCATAAGATATAGACGGAAGACCCTGTCTGGGGCAATGATGCTCTGTATTCTTGGTGCTTGGGGGGCAACAGCGGGAGGGCTTCTGGAGTTCTGGCCCCGCTAGGGGACCTCCTGAGGGCACCTGGGTTTTGGCCACTGTGTGACACAGAGTGTTGGACTGCAGGGGCCACTGGCCTGATCCAGCACGGCTTATGTTCTTATGTCTGAGAGGCAGTGATGCTCTGTATTCTTGTTGCTTGGGGGGCCACGGTGGGAGGGCTCCTGGAGTTCTGGCCCCACTGGTGGGCCTCCTGACGGCCCCTGGTATTTCTGGCCACCGTGTGACCCAGAGCGTTGGACTGAACAGGCCACTGGCCTGATAAAACACGGCTTCTCTTATGTTGAGAGGTGCCCACCCCGTGCGTCATGTCCCCACGCCCCAGACGCGCACCTGCAAAGATGACCAGCCCGAAACACCACTCCGTATTGCGAAGGACGCAGCCCCGCAGGAGCATGCTCTGGTTGCTGAGCTGGTGCTTGCTCTCCTTCCAGTACAGGGTCCCGCTGAACTTGTCCAGTTTATTGTTGGGGGGCTCGCAGATCACCTCTCCTGTGGACGAGAGCACAGAAGACAACGGCCATTAGCCCAAACGCCCAGCCGGGGAGACAGGCGACACGGAGGTCAGCTGACCTGGAAGGGAATTTGGGATCGCCGTCTGCCTGCAGTGCCTTTCCCCCAGTGAGTGAACGGGGAGTTAGTGGAGGGTCACGTCGGACTATTGTAATTTGGTCACGGCGTCAGAAGACAAGACTCACTGGGAAAGACAACCGTGTCGGGGAAAGTTGGACACGGCAAGGGAAAGGTCCAAGAGGGGACAGAGCGACTCAGTAAAAGAAGCCACAGCCTTTGTGAAACTACCTTATACTGAATCCAGTCACCAATACATCAAAGTCAGTCTTCTGTACTCAGACTGGCCGTGGTTCTCCAGGATTTCAGGCAAAGGTCTTTCTCATCACCACTTGGTTCTCTTAACTGGAGATGCCGGGGATTGAACCTGGGACTTTTGGAGCAAGTGATGCTCTGTATCCTTGGTGCTGGGGGGGGGGGGGGCAACAGTGGAAGAGCTTCTAGTGTCCTCCTGGCCCCACTGCTGGACCTCCTGAGGGCACCTGGTGTTTTTGGCCGCTGTGTGACGGACTGGATGGGCCACTGGCCTGATCCAACATTTGGCTTCTCTCACGTTCTTATCTCTGGCTTACAGCATCAGGCCACGGGGAAAACCAGGGCTGGAATCCCCACCCAACCATGAGGCTTGCAGGGGAGCTCGGACCAGCTGCCCTCTCCCAGCCCAACCTGTCTCCTCCGTCGCGCTCCCCCACGGCCCCCACTCACCATCAAAGTGCGCCAGTTTGCTGGTGTCGCTCAGCTCCGACGTCACGGGGATGGCCTGCCTCACCTTCATGTTGGTTTCTCTGGAAAACAGAAGCCGGGTGAGGAGGGATGGAAGAGCAACAAGGTGCCAGGACAACAAGGTGGAGTTTGACGGTCCTATCCGGGCACGCTCGAATCAATCACCCCGCTCCAAAGAATGCTCTGGAGCACACAGTAAGGACAGGAGAGCTCTGCTGGAGGAGACCGAAACGGGTCCATCGAACCCAGTCTCTTGTTTCCAAGAACGGTTGGCCAGACGCCTCGAGGAAACCCACAAGGAAAGGCGTGGCGGTAGCAGCCTTCCCCTGTGGTTGATCCCCAGCACTCAGAGGTAGACTGCTTCGAGACATGGAGGCTCCATAGCTAATGGCCATGCACTCCGTACTCTTGTTCAGCTTCTGCAGCTGAAGGTCAGCAGGGCCTGGTCTGGAGACTTTCTGGGTGTGTCCTTGGAGGAAAAAAGTAGGGGTACAATTAACAGATTATGAGATCATCCACATATGAGATTATCGACAGATGACCAAGAAGGCAGCCAGTCTGGAGCAATGAGCCAGAATACAGATCTGGGTTCAAATTCCCCCTCCCTGCTGTGAAACACAGCAGGTGACCTTCCGCCAGTTATTCTCTCCCAGCCTGACTTTCCTTACAGGACTGTTGTGGAACTTATGGGGATGAACTAAGGAGGAGCCAGGGACACCTTCCTGAGCTCCTTGGAGGGTGGGCAGGAGGAGGAGGATGAGATTAGATTTATACCCCGCCCTTCACTACCCAAAGGAGTCTCAGAGCGGCTTCCAATCTCCTTTCCCCTCCCCACAACAGACAGCCCGGGAGGTAGGCGGGGCTGAGAGAGCTCTTTCGAGGACAGCCCCTGAGACAACAGCCCCGAGAGAACTTGTGACTGACCCACGGTCACGCCAGCAGCTACACGTGGAGGAGTGGGGAATCAAACCCGGTTCTCCCAGATCAGAGTCTGCGCTCCTAACCACGACCCCAAAAGACGCACAGATATGCAGGCCCCAATCAGACAACCGATTTATTTAAAAGATCCACATCCTGCCATTCGACCCCCCCGGGGGAATCCATAAGGCAGCTCTCAGCGGACCAAAACAAGCAATTAAAACAAGATGAGACTACAGTTAATTCACGCAGAGTGATAAAACAACGCCGCCAGAATGGCAGCGGCCAAGCCAACGACAAGACCGTTCCAGTTGGCCGAGGATCTCTCTCTGACGGGGTGGTTTGATCCACTGCCCAGAGTCTAATAACGAATCCATCTCAATGCATGGTGCTGACTCAATACCCCAGTCCCCAATGGCTCCCCAGGCACAGCACTGGAATCCTCCCCAGCTGCCAACATCTGGGCCTGTGGGACCGGCCATTACTCACCCGTCTAGCTCAGCAGTCTCAATATAACAAAGGCCATGAGGTTCACTGCTGGACAGAAGGAGCAGGTCAGCCTAGAGAAAGGGAAGGAGGAAGCTGCGATCGGAAGGGTTGGCTCCCGCGGTGTGTGGCATCGTTGTCAGAGAGACCTGGGTTCAAACCCTCCACCGTCAGACTCACTGGCCTCGGGCCAGCCCCTGTCTCTCAACCTTGCCTACTTCACAGGGTTGCTGGGAGGATAACGTGGAGGAGCAGAGGCAAATGTCTGCTGCCCTGAGTTCCACGCATGGGAGAACAGGATATATCTCCCGACATGAGTCACGTGCTGAATCATACCATGGGCCCATTTAGTTCAGCACTGTCTACTTGGGACTGTGGGCGGCTCTCCAAGATGCTGGGATCCTGCGCATGGACAGACTCTGCCACTGATCTACGGCCCTCCCGCCACACGGATACAAAGTCCTGGATTGTTACGATCAGGATGCTCTCTGGTAACGGTGCCAAGCCTCCTCGTCTGCCAGGGTTGGCAACACAGAATCATAGCGTCGGACGGGACCTCCAGGGTCGTCTAGTCCAGGGGTGGGCAAACTGTGGCTCAGGAGCCGCATGCGGCTCTTTCACATATATTATGTGGCTCCAGGCAGGGCAGCCGGGGAAGCTAAATATCATTAGCAAACAAATATCATTGGACAAATTAATATCATTATCAACATCTGCTTTTACCCCTTTTGTTATTATTTTTGGCAGTCTCATTTAACTTTAATAAAAAGCAAACCTGCTTATTGTCCAATAAAAGCAGGTAATATTTGTTCATGTCCTGTGGCTCTCAAACATCTGATGTTTATTCTATGCGGCTCTTACGTTAAGCAAGTCTGGCCACCCCTGTTCTAGGTGGCTCTTATGCTGAGCCAGTTTGCCCACCCCTGGTCTAGTCCAACCCCCTGCACGGTGCAGGAAATTCACAAATACCTCCCCCCCCCCCACGCCCCCAGGGAACCCCTGTTCCACACCCAGAAGATCTCCCATTGAAAGATTTGGGGTGGGTGGACTGGCGGGTCACCTGTGCATGAGCCCGTGAAAACCCACTGCCAGCTACAGCAGAGGATCGTGGGTCATCATGTACCAATGGTGGGGCAGCTGCAGGGGCTCTGCACATTCTTCTCAGTGATGCTGGAGCAGGAAAACTTCCCTCCAAATTGTGTATCTGATTCATGCGGGGGAGCACAGGGGCTGCACTGCACATGCTCCTCCTCCAGCATCATCTTGCCCTGACCTGGATTGCTCAGGCAAGTCTGATCCCATCAGATCTCGGAAGCTAAGCAGGGTCGCCCCTGGCAAGTACTTGGAAGGGCGACCTCCAAGGAATACCAGGGCTGTGGCGCAGAGGCAAGCAATGGCAAACCACCCCTGTCACGTCTCTTGCCTTAAAAACAAGTCTAGCTCGCCACCTAGCGGTGCACAGCACTAAAAGAGCTAGAACTTCTGGTTGCCAGGCAATCTTAGGATCTCCTGGCCAATGTTCCCTCTAAGCTGAGGAGTCTTGTGATTAAAAATTCTACTTGGTGAGCTGCTGGCGTTAAAGTTGTGAGCGAGTGATTTGGCTACTGAATACGTTAGTTTGCTCTGGAGCCATCCTTCCTGAGTTGAGACAAAAAGGAGTGAGCTGGAGGCTAAATAGCTGTGAGCTAGCTCACACTAACTCAGCTTAGAGGGAACACTGCTCCTGGCTCTTCTGCACTCAATGCCATACGATAATAATTATTATTATTAGCATCATCATATCTAGATCCAACCCTCAAACTGTCCTCCTTAACCCTGCCCCCCTCCCCCCGCCCAGCACAACACACAACACACAACACTCACTGCCACAAACTGGTTGTTCTCCAACTTGATGATGTCACCGACACGAACATTCATCCATTGCTCCTGCTGGAGGCTGTGGGGGATCGAACCAGAGGGTGAGAAGAAGAAGAGATTGGCTTTATACCCAGTCCTTCACTACCCAAAGGAGTACAATCTCCTTTCTCTTCCCCCCTCCCCACAACAGACACCCTGTGAGGTAGGTGGGGCTGAGAGAGCTCTTTCGAAGACTGCCCTTGAGAGAACAGCTCTGAGAGAACTTGTGACTGACCCAAGGTCACACCAGTAGCTGCACAAGTGGGGGGAGTGGGGAATCAAACCTGGTCCTCCCAGATTAGAGTTCGCGTTCCTAACCCCTACACCCGATGGGGTCTCCGACACCAAACCGAGGGGTAAGGAATAGCCAGTATCAGGTAAAGGAGAATATCAAGTGGTTGGCAAACCCCTCCCTCACTTCTTTCTCTCCCTCCTAACCCAAGAGCCAGTGTTGCGTAGGAGTTCAAAGTGTGAGCTTTGAAGCCGAAAGTCCCGGGTTCAAATGTCACGTAGGCTGCAAGGGTTCCTGAAGACTTTTCAGCAGCTATTCACCTTAAGAGCTAAATGGAAACTCCAGGTTCAGAGGCAGTCTGTCTCCAGACACTAGAAGCTGAGGGAAAGCTACTGCTCTGAAGTATCTGCTTGTGAGCCTTTGATATAAGAATGCAGCTCTTTGCCTGACTCGAAGGGGCTCTGCTTATGCACAGAATACGGACCAAGCCGGGTCTCAGCTTTAGCATGGGAACTGTAGCGCTGGCCTACCTTTCAGGACTGTGGTAGTGCCTGGTATAAGCAAAGGGCTGTGAAGACTCATAAAGCATTGTCCCCAGTGTTCCCTCGAAGCTGAGTTAGTGTGAGCTAGCGCACAGTTTTTTAGCCTCCGGCTCATATGTTTTTGTCTTAGCTCAGGAAGGATGGCTCCAGAGCAAACTGATTTACACCACAGCCAAATCCCTTGCTTACAACTTTAATGCAGGGAGCTCGCAAAGTAGAATTTTTGCTCACAAGAGTCCGCAGCTTAGAGGGAGCATTGGACACTGATTACAGATGGAGACAGACAGAGGCATAAAGGGATACCAGATATCTCGGAGGAGCCCCTCAGGCACTGGAGCAGTGTGGTACAATGGTTAGAGTGTCTAAACAGAACTGAGGGAACTGTTTCAGGTACCCAATCAGTGATAAATATCACTTGGGTGACCCTGAAGAAGAAGAAGAAGAAGAGACTGGATTTATATCCCGCCCTTCACTCACTTAAGAGTCTCAGAGCGGCTTACAAACCCTGGGCCTCTCTCAGGGGAACCTACCCCACAGGGTTGTTGTGAGAATAAAATATGCACTATGTTGAGCTCTGCAGAGGAAGGGCAGAATAAAAACGTAACTAATGAAGGAGGCCCCACATGTTTTTCCCCAAAGCACAAGCTATTGGGGTCAGCATCTCATAAGAACACTGCTGGATCAGATCTAGACCAGCATCCTGTCTCTCACAGTGGCCTCAGCCAGTTCCCTTGGAGGGCCAACTAGAGGGCAGAGAGGCCGAGGCCTTCCCCTCATAAGGACATCAGAAGAGCCCTGCTGGGTCAGCCCAGTGAGAGTCCATCTAGTCCAGCATCCTGTCTCCCACAGTGGCCTCAACCAGTTCCCCTGGAGGGCCAACAACAGGGCAGAGAGGCCGAGGCCTTCCCCTCATAAGAACATCGGAAGAGCCCTGCTATGTCAGACCAGTGAGGGTCCATCCAGTCCAGCATCCCGTCTCACACAGTGGCCTCAGCCAGTTCCCCTGAAGGGCCAACAACAGGGTAGAGAGGTCGAGGCCTTCCCCTCATAAGAATATAAGAAGAGCCCTGCTGGATCAGCCCAGTGAGGGTCCACCTAGTCCAGCATCCCATCTCACACAGTGGCCTCAACCAGTTCATCTGGAGGGCCAAAAACATGGCAGAGAGGCCGAGGCCTTCCCCTCATAAGAACCTCGGAAGAGCCCTGCTGGACCAGACCAGTGAGAGTCCCTCCAGTCCAGCATCCTGTCTCACACAGTGGCCTCAGCCAGTTCCCCTGGAGGGCCAACAACAGGGCAGCGAGGCCGAGGCCTTCCCCTGATCTTGCCTCCTGGTGCTGGTATTCAGAGAGTTCTATCTCCCTACAAACAAACCCTTTGACAATTCTAGGACAACCTCCTGAGCGAGTCTATTATTCCCCGCCCCTGCTCCCTGTCTTTCTTCCCTCTCCCATGACCACGATCCACAGTTGTTGAAGCGGCACTCACATCCCATTGATCAACACTTGAGACTGGCGATTGTTCACCTGGTTGTCACTCTTGTGGCGAAACTGTGGAGAGACAACAGTGTCAGAATGGGGTGGGGCAGACCCCAATGCACCCCCATTCACCCCACCACCCCCAAAACCTGTTCTCTGGGAAGGTCAAAGGAATTGGACACGAGACCCTCTTCAAAGGAAGACGTCAGCAGGACACCCCCCGGGCTTTTGGTTGACGGCAGCAACAGTTGGTTGCACTGGCTGGCACCGGTGTTCTCTCTAAGCTGAGTTAGTGTGAGCTAGCTGACAGTTTTTTAGCCTCCAGCTCACACATTTTTCTCAGGAAGGATGGCTCTAGAGCAAACTAATTTGCGCAGTAGCCAAATCACTCGCTCACAACTTTAATGCCAGTAGCTCACAAAGTAGAATTTTTGCTCACAAGACTTCACGGCTTAGAGGGAGCATTGGCTGGCACCCTTCCCACCCCCATATATTTCATTTTAAGTTCCCTCTCCCCCTCCCACTAAAATGGCCGGGCGGTCCAGAATTGGAATAGAAATTTCTGAGTTGCCACCTTAGATCCTTTTACTCTGGTTTTAGTTCCTATCAACTGTATATGCACATTTTAACATTTATATCTCTGTCCCACTGCATTATGCCTCTTGTACATCGCCCAGAGTAAGCTGGGATAGGGCCATTAACAAATCAAATCAATCAATCAGTAAAAATAATATTTATTTATTTGTTTGCTAAATTTATACCCCGCCCTCCCCGCCAAGGCAGGCTCAGGGCAGCTTACACAAAAAATTTAAAACAAATTAAAATCATATAACAATTCTAAAGTGCTATACATAGATACTGCACGTAAAGTAGCGAAACAAATTTCCGGATATTATCCATAACTGGTATCAGTCATAACAACAGCAGCTGATGGTGGAATTCCAGGGTAAGGCTCTGATTTTATATCAAGATGTTATATGTGGCGTCTCATTTGAGTGCCTGGTGGAAGAGCTCTGTCTTGCAGGCCCTGAGGAATTGTAATAAATTCCGCAGGGCCCTGATATCCTCGGGGAGCTCACTCCACCAGAATGGAGCTGCCACCAAAAAGACCCTAGCCCTGGTAATGGCCAGTCTGGGCTCTTTGGGGCCAGGGAGACCCAGGAGGTTTTGTGTCCCTGAATGCAGTACTCTCTGGGGAACATGTGGGGAGAGGAGGTCCCTCAGGTATGCTGGCCCCTGACCACAGAGGGCTTTATAGGTAAGAACCAGCACCTTGAAGCGAATTCGGTATGCCATAGGCAGCCAGTGCAGTCTGCGCTTCTATTCTCACCACCTTGCCACGGGATTCTACACTGAACACTTTCCAAGGTGCACCGATCTCACAGAAGCACACACACTCAAGGTCGCATCTTTTGCACGAACCACGGCAGGAAAGCAAACCCCCTAGCACCAGCACCACCCATAACACAGCCGGATCACTCAGACTTACCTCTCCTGGCCCCAGACAGCTGCCCCTTCCCCTGAGCCCCGCCCACTTCCCACGCCGCTTACATAATCGTCGGTGGCATCCTTGACCGCCGTGATGGTGAGCACGAGAACCAAAGGCACTATGGTGGTGAACCAGGAGAGGGAGGAGATCTGCGGGATCAGCTGTGACGAGTGAAGAGAAGAGGAAGGGTCATTAACAGCAAAGTGCCTCTTTCTTTCTTTCATTCTTTCTTTCTTTCTTTCTTTCTTTCTTTCTCTCTCTCTCTCTCTCTCTCTCTCTCTCCCTCTTGATCCTCTTGCATGCAGAGTTACAATATCCAACAATATATTCTCTCCCTCCCTCCCTCCCTCCCTCCCTTCCTTCCAGGGAAAAATATGATCTCAGCACCCACCCTGACCTTAGGTGCAGGGAATGTCTAGATACTGCAATGGTTAGTGGCAGGTGTGGGGGGCAGCTTTTTGGGCAAGTCTGGATCATTGGCAGGCTGTGAGAATATTGATTGGGCAGTGTGACTTGCATGTCTTGCATGTAGTATAGGGTAGGTCTGGGCACCTGGGTGTCAGTTCCGACACAGAATCTGTCCATGCTTGGAACCTTTCCATGTCTCAATAAGCAAATCTTGCTGATACAAGAGTGTGGAGAGAGTGACTGCATCTGAGACCTGACACCCTCCTTCCTTTCCTCTCTCCCCATCTATTTGCTTTCTTTCCACCCCTCTCTCCCTCCCTCCCTCCCTTCCGTTTCACTCATACCCTAGCCTTCTCCCCACACTGGCTTAAACAGTTCTCCTTTCCTCTGTTTTATCCTCACCACAACCCTGCGAGGTATGCTAAGCTGGGAGTGTGTGACTGGCCTGAGCTTTCATGGCAGACTGGGCATCTTGAATCTGGGCATCTCAGATCCTCGTCTGACACCCTAACCACTATACCTCACTTGTTTCTTACACCTCCTCAAGGGAAAAAATACGCCTAGCGAGGGATCGGGAGTGGAACCCCTTGAGATGTGAGAAAAGTCAGCCAGAGGTGCAAGGAAATAAACAGGAGATGGGACAGGTCTGAGGTATTTTGCTGCTGCCTCCCTTCTCCAGCCAAAGCTGCCACAGGCTGGTCGAAAACCCCATTTATTTATTTATATTATTTATATACCGCCTTCCTCCTCAGTGGAGACCAAAAGCAGCTCACATCATCCTCCCGTCCACCATTTTATCCACACAGCCACGTGGCGTTGCCAGTCCCCATGTCTGGGGTGGGAATTCCTCTCGTTTTCGGGGCTTCTACCCACCACTGGCCAACTGGCCGGCAGGGGAAACCCTGCCCACAAACAGCAACATCGTTGCGTGATGTCCCCAACACAATGACGTCACCCAGAAGTGACATCATCATGTCGGGGATGCCGTGCGGCAACGCTCTGGTTTGAGGGCAAAACTCTATGGTCTGAAGCCAGTTTTACCATAGAGTTTTGCCCCAAAACCAGAGTGTTGCCCCCTACTTCACAGATGCGATGACATCGCTTCCGGGTAATGTCACTGCATCGGGGATGTCATGGAATGCCCCCAAATCCCCCCGCCGGCGCAACAAGGGGACCTGGCAACCCTGTGAGGTAGGTGAGGCTGGCCCAAGGTGACCCAGCAAGCTTCCGTAGAAGAGTGGGGATTTGAACCTGGGTTTCCCAGATCCTGGTCTAACACCCTGGCTGTGTTGTGGCTCCAGCATGGACCACCAGTCACCTTCCATCCGGTTTATGGCGCACCCTTCTCAATGGGTCACCCTGAGTGACCGCAGAGAACCAGTCCTGGCTGTGGGGGAAGCAATTCCCCGCCCCAACCCCGAGGCAGGGAGGCCCCGTGGGATCCTCACCTGGAGAATGAGGAGAAACAGGAAGTACGTGTTGGCCACTTCCTGGAACTGCTCGAAGAGGTTGATGGGAAGGAAGGTGACCATGTTGTACTTGGACGTCTTGATGCAGTTACTCTGGAGGAGAAAGAGGGAAGAGGGGGGTTATAGGAACAAGAAGTGAAGTGAGCAGGAACAAACCATCACCTCACCACCACACCTAGGGTTGCCAACCCCCAGGTGGCACCTGGAAATCTCCCGCTATTACAAGTGATCTCCAGGTGACCAAGATCTGTTCCCTTGGAGAAAATGGCTGCTTTGGAAGGTGGGCTCTCTTGCATTAGACTCCACCGAACTGTCTCCCCTCCCCAAATCCCGCCCTCCCCAGGCTCCGCCTCCAAAATCACCAGGTATTTCTCAACCCAGAGCTGGCAACCTTCCCACCATCTTACTTTCCAGTCCACCAATTAGGGTTGCCAGGTTTGGGTTGGAAAATACCTGGAGACTTTGGGGGTGGGTCCAGGAGAGGGTGGGATTTGGGGAGGGGAGGGGCCTCCGCTTGGTCCAATGCCATAGACTCCACCCTCCAAAGCAGCCATTTTCACCAGGGGAGCTGACCTCTGGCGGTAAGAGATCAGTTGTAAAAGCGGGAGATCCCCAGGCCCCACCTGGAGGCTGGCAACCATACCACCAATACAAAAAAAGAGACAGGGAAAAAAAAGATAGATTCGGGTGGGGTAGCCGTGTTGGCCTGAAACAACAGGACAAAGTCGGAGTCCAGTGGCACCTTTAAGACCACCAAAACTTAATTCTGGGTATAAGCCTTCCTGTGCATGCATGCCTCTTCAGCTTACCATCATTCCATTTCCTTGTTTCAGAGTGAACCTCCGGCCCCCTGGGGAAGGGGCAGTAAGCATGCAACATCCTGGTAAGGGAAAAGATCTCCTTCCTTCGAGAACCCCTCCCCACATGCTTCTGGCAGCCCCTCCCAAGACCTATTTATAGCTGGGGACCCGGCTTTTGTCTCCGGTCTGAAGTTATTCAAAGACACACCCAAGTGAGACTGGAGGGGTGGGTTGTGGGGGGAGGAGGGGCATACTGTGGACAAAAAAAAACCCTTTGGGGAAAATGCCCTTCCCCAACAGAAAGATGCATTATCCTGGGTCTGGTCTCCTGGAATTACAGCTGCTTCCCAGATGAAAGAGACCAGTTTGGGGGAAGAGGATTGTTGTTTTGGGGGTGCCAGCTCTGGGTTCGGAAATACCTGGAGATCTTTGGGGGGGGGTGGAGGCTGGGAAGGGCAGGGTTAAGGGAGCGTAGAGACCTCAGTGAGGTACAGTGCCATACAGTCCTCCCTTCAAAGCAGCCATATTTCCCAGGGGCCCTGGTCTCCGTTGCCTGGAGATCAGTTGTAATTTCGGGAGACCTCCAGCCACCACCTGGAGACTGGCAACCCTATTTGGACTAGGGCGGCTGGACTAGATGGCCTTGTCAGGGCGGCTGGACTAGATGGCCTTATATCCCTCCCCTCCTCAGACCCCACCCTCCCCAAGATCCAGCCGCCCGGAGCCTGCTTCGGCAGGGAGGGCGGGGTATAAATTGAGCCAATGAATAAATCTCCAGGAATTTCTCCACCCAGAGTTGGTAACCCTACCAATGCCAGACCACTGATCCACCCAGCTCAGCAACGCCTTCTCCAGCTGGGAGCTGCCGTCAGGGTCTGCCGCAGAGAAGGGTCTTCCTCCCCCCCCCCCCCCCCAGGTCTTCTGCGTGCAAAAGCAGAGGACGGACCATTGAGCTTCGATCTCCCCCCCCCCCCCCCAAATGTTCCCAACTAGGTCTGGATTCAAATAGCAACCACCAGAGAATCACCCTTCATACCTGTTGTCTAAGAGGGGTGCAAGTGTATAATGTATAACCCACCAACCCCTTTAATACCCACTCTGCCCCCGGCTGGAACTACAGAAGTAGAAAACGGTGTTGTAAGAGGAAGACAAGAGCGCACACTAAACAGATAACGCGTGCCGTACACAGAGGCACAGACTACAGCCCTATTTCTAAAAGCACCTCCTGTTATACTTATGGCATCTCCGCCTGGGATCGAGATGTTCCCCCGCCACCGCTAAAAGTGGGCCACAGAACCCACCCGAGACCCCCCCTTCCAAGACCCCACTCACCGCATACTGGAACTTTTCATTATACTCCCGGGCGTTTGCTTTCACCCTCCTTTCCTCCTCTGGAACAGACCAAGAGACGAGTCAGTCGGCGTTCTGCCCCCCACCCCAGCCACAATACCCGACCCGCGCATACCCCGGTTCACCGGCCCCCTCCCAGTCCTGACCCACGGCACTGTCCCCTGTCGACGGCCATGACCTTGTTCCACCCCAGTGCGGCACAAAGGACGGCAGATTGGAAAACCTAGTGAGACCCCCCCCCAAAAAAAACCTTTAACCCTCCCCCATGTCTGCACCCCAAGCTTTCTCTACCGGCCCCAAATACAAGAGGAAGCCGGAGGGGAAGGGCTCCCGCGAGTTTGCGATCCTCCCTCTGTTGCCCTTCTTCCGTACCTCTCGGACCCCTCCCCAATGAAGACTTGAAGGTCACTGGCCAGGGATGGAGGGGAGGGGACTAGCAGCCCCCCCCCACCTTTCCCCCCCAAAACACCCAGCCGGACTGCAAAGGAGAGGATGGGGGGGGGGGTCAGGCGGAGAATGAGGTAATGTGTGGAGAAGGCTGCAATGACAATTGAGAGAGGGAGAGAGCGATTCAGGACAAAGCCGGGGAAGGGGGGAGCTCTCCGAGATCCCGGCCCCTGCTCTCCGACAGCCCCCCCCCAAAAAAACTTTCACATCACTCCCCCCCCCCAAAATACCTGTCCCCCCAAGCGCCTGGCCACGGCTGCCCGTCGCCACGGCGACCCAGGGCCATTTCTCGGGCATCTCCTTGGGGATCGTCATGGTTACCGCAGGCCCGGACGGTGTGTGCAGGCAGAGTTTGGGAGGGGGGGACCGGCCAGGAGATCCCCCTCCCGGGGCTTAGACGGTAGCCCCCCGCCGGTCTGTCCCCCCCATCCTGCTCCGGCTCCCCCTCCCCACTCGCTGCAGGGGAAAACTCCACGCTGACACTGAAGAGCTGGGGCCGCCCACCGCCATCCGGCAGCCAGTGAGGGGCCGGGATGGCGTCACCTAGGAAACCGTTGCATGTGGGGGGGGGACCGCCGAGGGGAGGACCTTCCTCCAGGTTGCTGCCCCCCATCAGTCTCCCATGTTAGAGCTGACGGAGCAAGACAGAGACACCCGGAGGGTGACAGATGCTGTCTAGCGGCCCCCCGTCCGCCTGCCTTGCTGTGTTCCCCTCCCCAGTTTCCCCCGCTTTGCCCCCCCCCAGCCTGCTTCCGGAGCTTCCTTATTTTTATTTCTTATTTCCTTGTATCTCTCCTCCTCCTCCTCCAAGGAGACGCGCTGTGGTTTCCCTGCCCTCCCGTGCATTTCAGCCACACAGCACCCCTGCGAGGTAGGCCGCAAGCGTGCCAACCGATCAGGAGCCGTAAAATTAAAAACCCACCCCGGCTTGCGCCACGACTTGCAGCTGGAATACAGTTCCTGAAATCGGCAGTCGTATGCTCAGGCTGCTGACGTGTACTTGAATAGTAAGGCTGTGATTGTCATTGGCTTTATCAAAAAAAATAATCAAAGTTTTAGTTGATTACATTGGCAAGCCGGTTTTGATTGATAGGGGCAAACCTACAGTATACTCTAGACCCAATCCAGTGAGCGTCGGCCTTTTCACGGTGTGGAAAGGACCCTGACTCGGTCGCCAGAGGTGAAGGAGCAGGGGACCCCAGTGTTCCCTCTAAGCTGAGTCAGTGTGAGCTAGCTCACAGTTCTTTAGCCTCCGGCTCACACATTTTTTGTCTTAGCTCAGGAAGGATGTGGCTCCAGAGCCAACTAATTTATGCAGTAGCCAAACCGCTCGCACACAACTTTAATGCCAGTGGCTCACACAGTAGAATTTTTGCGCACAAGGCTCCACGGCTTAGAGGGAGCAGGGGCCAGCACCAATAAGTTGTCAGTCTTATCCAGTTGAGAAACAGTGCGTGGCCCAAGATCACCCACAGAGCTTTGTAGAGGGATCCCCCCCCCCTTCTTCCTCTCTCTCACACACAAACACCAAGTTCGTCCTTCTCTCTTCCCCGACCCCCCCACCCTTGCCAGTCCTCTTGGAGGCCCTTACCTGGGGGGCGCTTCTTGGCGCACAGTTCCATGGCATGCGCTGGCAATTGATCAGGCCCATGGGAGACGCTGTAAGGAAGAGGGAAGGGAGGGGAAAATGCAATTGAGGAGGGGACAAAGAAAACCACATCACACACACACACACCCCGCAATACATCAAAACACACAAATCAGCATCTGGTTCTCTGATTCGACTTCTTGCATCTCCACAACAACCCTGCAAAGTCAGACAGGCCGAAAGAGAACTGGCCTGTAGCAATCCAGGCTGAGGAGGGATTCGAACCCGGGTCTCATCATCCATCCTACTCTAGTGCTCTAACCACTGGGCCACGCTGGCGACTCCCTCCTCTGCTCACCTTTAGCTTTTCTTGCCAAGAACCACAATCTTTATTTAGCCCTCTCCAAGCAGCCCAGGGTATGTCACACAACAACCCTGTGAGGCATACTTAGCATTAACCTGTAGAATAATTCCCCAAAAGCTTTTACTTGCTAATCAGAGAGTGCAGGGAGAAGATAATTTTAATTGGCTTTGCTCTAAGGGTATGATTTCCCTTTCTAGTGAGTTATTTTAAAAAGGAGCCATTACCCTTAGCATTATGCCTTGCAGTGTCCATAAATATATTCCTTTACAAACGCCCCACAATACAAACGCCCCTGTAAGGTACACCAGTATTCTCATTCCCTAAATGGGGAGAGAAAAGCTTGCCCAAGGCCAGTTTTGCAGCTAAAATGTTTGAACCCGGCATCTCCCCGATCACCACGGTTCCCTCTTCGCTGAGTTAGCGTGAGCTAGCTCACAGTTCTTTAGGCTCCGGCTCACACATTTTTGTCTTAGCTCAGGAAGGGGGGCTCCAGAGCAGACTAATTTAGGCAGCAGTCAAATCGCTCGCTCGCAACTTTAATGCCAGGAGCTCCCAAAGTAGATTTTTTTGCTCACGAGACTCTGCAGCTTAGAGGGAGGGCTGCCGATCACCCTCTTGGACTGCAATGCAAACTCCACTGACAGAGTAAATCCCATTGAACTCAGTGGGATTTACTTCTGAGTGTACATGCTGGCCACTAGGCCGACCCGGCCTCGAGAATGCCAGTCTGAAAGAACGCCCTTCCTTGTGAGAATAGATCCAGGTGGGTAGCCGTGTTGGCCTGAAGCAACAGAATAAAGTTTGAGTCCGGTGGCACCTCACGGGGTGTCTGTTGTGGGGAGGGGAAGGGAAAAGGAGTTTGTAAGCCGCTCTGAGACTCCCTTGGGGAGTGGAGGGCGGGTTATAAATCCAATCTCTTCTTCTTCTTCTTCTTCTTTAAGACCAACCAAGTTTTATTCTGGGTATCAGCTATCGCGTGCACGCAGACTTCACCAGTGCACGCACACGAAAGCTTATACCCAGAACTAAACTTGGTTGGTCTTAGAGGTACCACTGGACTCTTCCTTATGAGTGACAGCGCTATTTTATTAAATGGCAAACAGTCTCATCCACCCCTACCCAAATTTATTTATCTCTTTTTTGCTTCATCCATACCCCCCTTTTCTCCCCAAAACAGCTTAAAGCATTCTCCCCTCCGAGGGTTTCTGTTTGTTCCTTTGTTTTCAAAAAGCGGCGCTGGAACTCTCAAGAGGGAAACGACGTTTTCAATCTGTATACGGAGAACTCATGAACTTTTAAACATTTTGAAAAGAATTTTGTTGAAGAGGTCCCGGAAATCCGCTCCGGCGCGTTCCCCCAGGAAAAAAAAGCCCTGACCCCCCCCCTTCATTTCGTCCAACAGCATCTATTTTATACGTGAAGATTTTTTTTTTTTGCTTGCTGTCAAGTAACAGCTGGCGGATGACGACCTCGTGGGGTTTTCAAGGCAAGGGACGTTCTGACGGTGGTGTGCCCTAGCCTGCCTTTGTGTAGCAATCCTGGACTTCCTTGGAGGTCTCCCATCCAAGTACTAATCAGGGCTGACCCTGCCTAAGTTGTGAGATCGAGCTAGCCTGCACTCTTCAGGTCAGACACATGAAGGTATTAGCAACCGGATCACAGAATCATAGAGTTGGAAGGGATCTCCAGGGTCATCTAGTCCAAGCCCCTGCACAACGCAGGAAATTCACAAATAGCTCCCTCCCACACACACCCAGTGACTCCTCCAAGCCCAGAAGATGGCAACAAACCTCCAGGACCTCCGGCCAAACCGGCCTGGAGAAAAATGGCTTCCTGGCCCCAAAGTGGCAATCGGCATTTCCCTGGGTGTGTAAGGAAGGGCCACGAGAACTAAGCACTGAGGCAACCCTTCCTGCCCTCCCTCTCAGGATCTGCCCAAGTTCACAGAACCAGCATGGCTGTCAGGTGGCCGTCCAGCCTCTGCTTGGAAACCTCCAAAGAAGCAGAGCCCACCACCTCCCGAGGAAGCCTGTTCCACTGAGGAACCGCTCTAACAGTCAGGAAGTTCCTCCGAATGTTTAGCCGAAAACTCTTCTGATTTAATTTCAATCCGCTGGTTCTGGTCCGACCTTCTGGGGGCAACAGAAAACAACTCCGTGCCATCCTCTACAGGACAGCCCTTCGAGTACTTGAAGATACCTGCAGACGGAGGATCAGATGACCTTAGACAGCACTAATCATAACAGGATGCTGTTGGCGTCTTCTGGTGCCGTCCAGGGAAACAAGAAGCTGGGTCTCTGCCCCAATGAGCTCACATTCTAATGTTCACCACAGAGCGGGGGGGGGGGGGGGGCAGAGACTGTGGCCCCCTCCTAACACCGTTCCATAGGGGGCATAGCTCTTGGTGCCCCAACCTGGACGGCCCAGGCTAGCCCGATCTCATCAGATCTCGGAAGCTAAGCAGGGTCATTTATGGTTAGGGCTTGGACAGGAGACCACCAAGGAAGTCCAGGGTCGCTACGCAGAGGCAGGCAATGGCAAACCACCCCTGAATGTCTCTTGCCTTGAAAACCCCACCAGGGGTTGCCATAAGTCAGCTGTGACTGTATGGCTCTTCACCCACACAGCTCTCAGTGCTTTAGGCACCGGCTGCAAACTTTTTGGGGGGACGTTTGATTTTTTCTTCTTTCTATCTCGAAAACGCCGTCAGTTGTGTTACTGATTGGCCGTCCTGCCTCACCCCATGGCCCTGATGTCCGGACCCCCAGTTATCCCCGTTATATTACCCTTCTGCATTCTGATGCACCCTGGATCGGATTGTTTAAAAACAAAATTAAAGAGCGCACCGCCAGGTTAGGTTGTTTGACTGTATTTTTTTTTTTTTACTATTGGGATTTTCTGCTTCACTTTAAAAAAAAAAACACCTTTGTCAGAAAGCCACTGAAATCAATAAGTAGAAGACAGGGAAGGGAGGAAGAGGGAAGGGAGGTGAAACGGGGGAAATATGCATTTGCTTGCATTACACGTGGAGTTTCCTCCCCTAGGAGATGAGGGCAAAAGGATAAAGCCAAAAGGTGGGAGCTGCGGATAGAAGGAAGATCCAAAAGGTAGTGCCACGTGGGTATCCCGGGAGGGAGTTTGAGGAGTGAGGGGCAGTGAGGGAGAACGGCAGGGAGTTCAAGGCATGAAGGGCAGTGAGGGAGAACGGCAGGGAGTTCAAGGCATGAGGGGCAGTGAGGGAGAACGGCAGGGAGTTCAAGGCATGAGGGGCAGTGAGGGAGAACGGCAGGGAGTTCAAGGCATGAGGGGCAGTGAGGGAGAACGGCAGGGAGTTCCAGATACATGGAGCAATGAGGGAGAACAGCAGGGAGTTCCAGGCATGAGGGGCAGTGAGGGAGAACGGCAGGGAGTTCAAGGCATGAGGGGCAGTGAGGGAGAACGGCAGGGAGTTCCAGGCATGAGGGGCAGTGAGGGAGAACGGCAGGCAGTTCCAGGCATGAGGGGCAGTGAGGGAGAATGGCAAGGAGTTCCAGACATGAGGGGCAGTGAGGGAGAACGGCAGGGAGTTCCAGGCATGAGGGGCAGTGAGGGAGAACGGCAGGGAGTTCCAGGCATGAGGGGCAGTGAGGGAGAATGGCAGGGAGTTCCAGATACATAGAGCAGTGAGGAAGAATCACAGGGAGTTCTAGACACAAGGGGCAGTGAGGGAGAATCACAGGGAGTTCCAGGCATGAGGGAGAACATTAGGGAATTTCATCGACTGTGAGAAAGAACAGGCAGCATCCTTTCAGAGAACAGGGAACATGTACAGAGAGCTGAAAGGCAGACAATGAAATCCACTGAAACCTTCGCCATCCTCAGTCCTTTTCACTGCCTAAAACCGGCTGATTACTCCCTCCTCCCAATCGGCTAGCAAAGGCAACCCCAAAACCCCACTGAGGACTAGAACGCTAGAGAAGGTTCCAGATAATCGCGCTCTCTTGCTCTCGCACCCTCGCAGGTGCTTCTTCAAACAACCAGGCCGGCGACAAGCCAGACACCCAAATTGTTGCTAGTCGAAACCTCTAGGGAGGAGGGGGGGAGGAGAGGCCCCACTCCACCAAACCAGAGACAGCAGCTTCCTCCCCCTGTGATTATACAGACACCTCTCCTCCCCTGAAGGCTTCCTGTGTTGCTTGCGGTTTGCAGCCGCCATGGGGGGGGGGGGGGGGAAGCTGACACCTGGAAGCACTGGGGGAGGGGGCAGCCTAGATGTCTGGGCAAAGGAAGCGCCCTCCTGACCAGCGTTCCCTCTCAGCTGAGTCAGTGTGAGCCAGCTCACAGTTTTTGTCTCAGCTCAGGAAGGATGGCTCCGGAGCAAACGAATTGATGCAGCCGCCGCCAAATCGCTTGCTCGCAACTTTAATGCCAGCAGCTCACAAAAGTAGAATTTTTGCTCACAGGAGTCCGCGGCTCTGAGGGAGCATTGGTCGGAATACCGTACCCTTAAGAAACTTTAAAGCAGATCCAATCTGGTCCATGGCAGAACTTGGGGGGGGACCGGCTTTTAACCCTTTCTTCACTTGCTGTTTTTCTAAACTCAGTTTGTCCCCCCTCCCAAGTGTTATCAGCCCTGCTTTTTCTTTTTTTTTGTATTAACCAGATATTTCCCCCCTAGTTTGGCTGAATCAGTGTGTGTGGGGGGGTATACGCGCCAATGCTAAGCACACTTAACTGATAGCAAGTCCCACTAAACAACATCTAACTGGCTGACACCAGTGCGGGGGGGGGGGGGTGTTGGCATTTGGCACAGTTTGGTGTAGTGGTTAAGTGCGTGGACTCCAGTCTGGGAGAACCAGGTTTGATTCCCCACTCCTCCACATGAAGCCTGCTGGGTGACCTTGGGCAAGCCATAGCTCTGGCACAGCTGTTCTTGAAAAAGAGCAGTTTCTGTCAGAGCTCTCTCAGCCCCACCTCCCTCACGGGGTGTCTGTTGTGGGGAGGGGAAGGGAAAGGAGATTGTAAGCCGCTCTGGGACTCCTTCAGGTAGTGAAGGGCGGGATATAAATCCAATCTCCTCCTCCTCTTCTTCATCTTCTTCTCGCCCCCCCCCTCAAATTTACACCTCTGACATTCAATCACACGTTAAATAAAAAATTGGAACATTTCATTGTTTTCGCCGTTCTTCATTTTTTAATTTACTGGGGGGGGGCCCTCAAAAATGGAAGTAGCCCAGGCTTCTCTTGACCTCTGAGAGGCCCTTCCTGGCACATTTTTTTATCTTCCCCTTCCTCTGAGGAGGTGAGGGCAGCACGCAGCTCTCCCCCTTCCTTTTGCCCTCACAACAACCCTGTGAGGAAGGTGACGCTAAAAGAGAATAACTGGTCTAAGGTCACCAAGTCAGCATCAGAGCAGAGTGGAGATCTGAAACCAGTTCTTGTTCAGCACGCTAGCCTAACATCACGCTGGGCCTACCCACCGCTTTCCTCAGGGTGTTGTCAAGTGCATCGCTCTCAAAAGGACCAGCTCGGCCAGCACCCTGTAAGAATTAAGTGCACGCCCTAAAACCCGCTTGCAACACGCAAGGATTTCACAGTGGACAACAGGCCTCCTTTGCCGGTAAAAAAAAGTCTGTACGGGAAGGAAATAAAAAGCACCAGCTCCTTCTAACGCTTCCAAACGCTTCTCTCACTGGTCGCCTGTAGGCAGATTCCACTCGCCCCAGGTGAATAACCAGGTTCGCC
This sequence comes from Lepidodactylus listeri, assembly GCA_029233225.1. Taxonomy (NCBI): domain Eukaryota; kingdom Metazoa; phylum Chordata; class Lepidosauria; order Squamata; family Gekkonidae; genus Lepidodactylus; species Lepidodactylus listeri. Next base: position 155,256,060 of record JARCFY010000003.1, read on the forward strand.
AGCATAAGAAAAAGAAAGCAGACCTCCACACAGCAAAACCACAGAGCTAAGAGGGGAAGGGAAACGAGGTGTACCTTATCTGTCTCGATCCTTTGGGCAGGAAGTTACCACAGTCGCTGACACCAGAATCACAAATAAAGTTACATAGAAACAAAATGCCAAAATAGGCCCTGTTTACAACCTCAGCCACAGGCAAGGCCCTGGCTTTTACCATTCTGGGATGGGTGGGGACGAAGGCGGATTAGCGTCTTCTTCCACAGTGCATGTTTGGCTCTCTGACTAACCGCAAAAAGGTCTCCAGAGAGGAATTGACAGACACAAACACCCTCAGTGCCTCACTGAGGAACAAAAGAGCAGGCGTTCCCCCCCATCCCGTTTTCCAACAGTGACCGGCCCGACACCCTAAGAAGTCCCCAAACAGGCCATAAAGACAGCAACCTTCCCCGGCTGCTTGGTATCCTAAGGTATAGTCCCTCTGAGCGTGGAGGTTCCATTTCATTTTACAAGCTGACGCAAAGGATGCTTTTTGTCCTCTCCTCCAATTCTGAGGCTATTATTGGGAGGGTCCGTGGAAGAGCCTCTGTTTGGCATGCAGAAGGTCCCAGGTTCAGGCACCGGCATCTCCAAATAAAAGACCAGGTAGTAGAAGAAGAAAAGGAGAGAGAGGAGATTGGATCCATACACCGCCCTTCACTACCCAAAGGAGTCTCAGAGCAGCTTACAATCTCCTTCCCCTCCCCAGACACCCTGGGAGGTAGGTAGGGCTGAGAGAACTCTCTCAAGAACAGCTCTGAAATAACTTGTAACTGACCCAAGGTCACACCAGCAGCTGCAAGTGAAGGAGTGGGGAATCAAACCCGGTTCTCCCAGAGAGTCCGCGCTCCTAACCACTACACCAAACTGGCTCTCCTAAGATCCTGCAGAGCCGCTGCCAGTCTGAGTCGGGGCTGCAGCAGCTCAGTAGCAGAACTCCTACTCTGCATGCAGGAGGTCCCAGGTTCAATCCCCGGCATCTCCAGTTTAAAAGGACCAGGCCGCAGACGATGAGAAGGACCTCAACCCAAGACCCTGGAGAGCTGCTGCCGGTCAGAGTAGATAATACTGACCATGAGGGACCGAGGGTCTCATTCAGTATAAGGCAGCTTCCTGTGTGGCCGATGCAATCAAAAGGCACTCTGCACGGACTCAGGAGTGCTTTATTCATCCCAGTCCCTGCACAGATCCCAGGGTGGGCCGTTGAAAAAAAGACTCCTGGGGCTGAACTGTAAAGTGCCTGAACACCCCCCCCCCCCCAAAATCCGCTTTGCATAAATCTCAGAGGAAGATGAAGAGGTAAACTTTCAGGGGGAATGGAGGAGGAAGCAGAGAGAGAGAGAGAGAGGGAGAGAGGAATGACCAAGAGGGTTATGCGGCGTGCCTCCCTTCCAAACTTTGGAGGCAGGATAAAAAAAGCTGGCAGGCATGGGCATATCCTCTCCCGGGGCACCCACGAGGGAGGTAAAGTCAACACAGGCAAAAGGAAAGAGGGGGACTCGCGGGCAACTTACAGGAAAGGGCATGTTTTTCTCTCCTCCTCCCACAATCAGGCCTTTCTTCCTAGCTTCAGAGTGGCACAACGCTCCCATCCTGTCCTGCCCATGGCGTGCCAAGCTGGCTGCTTGGACACCTGGCACGGCTGGGGTCTGGTGTGGGGAGACGTGTGTGCAGAGGGGATCTGGGCTCCGGAAGGCTGGGCCGCTCCTCAGATGACACGAAAGCAAGTTTCCTCTCCGGCCGGCAGCATCTGGCAGCAGGGGCACGCTGCCAAGGGGGAAAGTGAGGGGGAGGACCTCGGAAAGAGATTACCAAAGCGGGATCCAGAACATGGGAGAGGGAAGGGGGGGGAGGTTCTACTAGGGTGGCCGAAGTGTGGGGATAAGACTGCCGGGCATCAGGAACTGGGCCCGGGGCAAGCCACAGATTGGAAGAGGAGAATCAGAATCCAGGAGTGGGGAGGGAAGATTTTAGGTATCAACATCTGGGGGGGGGCGACAGCACCCCCAGGGGAAGAACTGTGGAAAGGGGGGGGTGCAGGATCCAAACACAAACATTAAAAAGTGGGGGTCAAGACTTGGGAAAGGGGGCTGGGTTCTTCACTAGGGGCAGCCAAGGAAATAGAAGCTTCAAGATTTGGGGGGGCTTTGAGAAAGGGACTGATGGGGCAGAGAAGTGGCTTCAAGAAAGAGGGAAAAGCTGCTTGAAAAGGGGGGGAAGGGGTGCTAGAAACAGGGGGGAAGGGGTGCTAGAAAAAGGGGGGAAAGCCGTGCTAGAAACAAGGGGGGAAAGCGGTGCTAGAAACAAGGGGGGAAAGTGGTGCTAGAAACAAGGGGGGAACGGGGTGCTACAAAAAGGGGGGAAAGTGCTACTAGAAACAAGGGGGGAACGGGGTGCTAGAAAAAGAGGAGAACGGGGTGCTAGAAAAAGGGGGGAAAGTGGTGCTAGAAACAAGGGGGGAACGGGATGCTACAAAAAGGGGGGGAAGTGCTGCTAGAAACAAGGGGGAAAGGGGTGCTAGAAAAAGAGGAGAAAGGGGTGCTAGAAACAAGGGGGGAAAGTGGTGCTAGAAACAAGGGGGGAACGGGGTGCTACAAAAAGGGGGGAAAGTGCTACTAGAAACAAGGGGGGAAAGGGGTGCTAGAAAAAGAGGAGAACGGGGTGCTAGAAAAAGGGGGAAAAGTGGTGCTAGAAACAAGGGGGGAACGGGATGCTACAAAAAGGGGGGGAAGTGCTGCTAGAAACAAGGGGGAAAGGGGTGCTAGAAAAAGAGGAGAACGGGGTGCTAGAAAAAGGGGGGAAAGTGGTGCTAGAAACAAGGGGGGAACGGGATGCTACAAAAAGGGGGGGAAGTGCTGCTAGAAACAAGGGGGAAAGGGGTGCTAGAAAAAGAGGAGAAAGGGGTGCTAGCAAAAGGGGGGAAAGGGATGCTAGAAAGAAGGGGGGGTTTAAGTATCTCGGCACATGAGCTATGTAGATCGAGCCTGGGGGAAGGAAGCGGGACCCAGCACATGGGAAGAGGGGCAGAAGACCTCCAGCAATTGGGGGGGGGGGGTCGTTCTGCCTTGCACCGGGGGTGGGGCGGAACGTAAAGCTGGCCGGAGCCAGCTTCTCTGTAGCGGGATCCCCCCCCCCCAAAAAAAGAAACTCCCCCCCCCCCCCGCGGCCGCCGCGCTCACCTTAACGAGCCGCCCCCGGGCGCTCCCCGCCGCCGCAGCCGCCGCGCTCCATCCCCCGGCCCGGGCCGCTACGCCCTGGCTGCCGGCGCCCGCGCGCCCCGGCCTCCGCCGGCCTGCCGTGCGCCCTGGCCCATGCTGGAGACGGCCGCCGGCTGCGCTCGCTCCGGGACGCCAGCCGATCGCCGCTCGCTCCGGGCGCCCCGGCCGCGCTGCTGCTGCTGCTGCTGCTGCTGCTTGCTGCTCCTGCTGCCCACGGCTGGCTCCTCGCTGCTGGCGGCGGCGGCGGCTGGCGTTCCCGGGCGGGGATGGAGGAGGAGTGAATGGGGGGCGGAAGTGATGAAAGGGGCCGCCGAGCTCGGGGGCCGCTTGGAGACCGAGCGGCTCCGGCGGCTGGGAGCAGGAGAAGACGAAGAAGAAGGCGCATTTGGGGGCCCGGGGCTGGGGGGAAGAAGCCACGGGCCTCCGCCAGGAAATGGGGCCGGCGATCGGGGGAGTTTTTTTCCTTAGGAGGAAGCCCCTCCCTCTCCCCTCACTTGGGGCTTGCTCTCCAGGAGACGTGGCTCGGGATCCCTAAGCCGGCTGAGCAGTCTCCTTCTCGCCCCTCCCGCCCCCGCCCCGTTCAGTCCAGGCAGCCGGTCTGGCACGCTTGGACGCCACTTTTCCTGTAAAGAGCATCGAGGGTTAGCCTTGCCTCTGCACAACGCTCCTGTGAGGTAGGTGAAGGCCGAGAGGGAGATAAGAGAGAGAGAGCTTCGTGGCAGTATGGGGAATCTGAACCCAGGTCTCCAAGGTCCCGGTCTAGCACTCGAATGGCTGCACCATGCTGTCTCAGTTTGGTGTTGTGGTTAGGAGCACGGAGTCCCCCACGCCGCCGCATGCAGCTGCTGGGGTGACCTTGGGTCAGTCACAAGTTCTCTCAGAGCTATTATCTCAAGAGCAGTCCTCGAAAGAGCTCTCTCAGCCCCACCTACCTGACAGGGCATCTGTTGTGGGGAGGGGAGGGGAAGGAGACTGTGAGCCGCTCTGAGATTGCTTCAGGTAGTGAAGGGCGGGGTATAAATCCAGTCTCCTCCTCCTCCTCCTCTTCCTCTTCTTCCCCCAGATACAGTGACCCTGTCTCCCTCTCTTCCCATGTCCAGAACCTTTGTGGATCCCAAAACACTGCCCTGCTCTGTCGCCTACCCAAACCCTAAGACACCCACTGCCATCAGATCCCTAGTATTTAGGGTTGCCACCTCCGGGTTGGGAAATTCCTGGAGATTTAGGGATAGAGCCTGGAGAGGCCAGGGTTTGAAAAGGGGTATAATGCAGTGGGCCCTGACCTGGATAAGCCAGGCTAGCCTGATCTTGTCAGATCTCAGCAGGGTCGGCCCTGGCTAATACTTGGATGGGAGACCACCAAGGAAGTCCAGGGTCGCTACGCAGAGGCAGGCGACGGCAACCACCTCTGAATGTCTCTGGCCCTGAAAACCGTACAGGGGCCATGTAAGTCAGCTGTGACTTGATGGCAAAATAATAATAATAATAATAATAATAATAATGCAATAGCGTACCCTCCAAACCAGACATTTTCTCCAGGGGAACTGATCTCCAGTCTGGAGATCAGTTAGAATGGTGGGAGAGCTCCAGGCCCCACCTGGAAGTTGGCAACTCGTCCTCCCATTCTGCCCCCTCCCTTACAAGGACTGGAGCTGCACCCAGTTGGCGTTCCATCAGTTTATTCATTTGCCTGCAATATTTATACCTTGCCTCTCTGTTTAATGACCCTGGAGATCACTGACAACCAAATTAAAAAGCATAAGTCAATTAAAAGATGCAGCCGTGCATGCAACTTTGCCGGCAAACGCATTCCCCTGTTTATCTCCTGCTCCCCCTCCATCGCCGCGAGCTGAGCCTCCCTCCTCCTCTTTAGACATCGAAACAGCCATTTTACTTGATGGTGCCAAATTTTCATTAAAGTACAGTACAAGATCTGTCTGTCCACAGCTTCACACACAAGAAAAGGCAAAAATAACAGTTTCAACTGGCAGGACAGATCCTGTGTTTTTGTATCCTCTCTCTCTTGTGGGTTTTCAGTTGCAAGGGGGAAGTGTAAATGCGTTTTTATTATGTAGTGCCGTACGGCCTGATGGCCCCTGGGTTTTGGCCACTGCGTGACCCAGAGTGTTGGACTGGATGGGCCACTGGCCTGATCCAACATGGCTTCTCTTATGATCTTATGTCTGGGGCAAGTGATGCTCTTTCTTGGTGTTTGGGGGGGGGGGGGCAACAGTGGGAGGCCATCTGGAGTTCTGGCCCTGCTGGTGGACCTCCTGAGGGCCCCTGGGTTTTGGCCACTGTGTGACACAGAGTGTTGGACCGGATGGGCCATTGACCTGATCCAACATGGCTTCTCTTATGTTATGTTCTTGGTTCTTGGGCGGCAACAGTGGGAGGGCTTCTAGAGTTCTGGCCCCACTAGTGGACCTCCTGAGGGCCCCTGGGTTTTGGCCACTTTGTGGTTCAGAGTGTAGGACTGGATGGGTCACTGGCCTGATCCAACGTGGCTTCTCTTATGTTATGTTCTTGGTTCTTGGGCGGCAACAGTGGGAGGGCTTCTAGAGTTCTGGCCCCACTAGTGGACCTCCTGAGGGCCCCTGGGTTTTGGCCACTTTGTGACACAGAGTGTTGGACCAGATGGGCCACTGGCCTGATCCAACATGGCTTCTCTTATGTTATGTTCTTGGTTCTTGGGCGACAACAGTGGGAGGGCTTCTAGAGTTCTGGCCCCACTGCGGGACCTCCTGATGACACCTGGGTTTTGGCCACTGTGTGACACAGAGTGTTGGACCAGATGGGCCATTGGCCTGATCCAGCAAGGCTTTGTTCTTAACCTGTGAAGGTGCCTGTTATAGACTACAGAGTCAGACCACCGGTCCATCTAACTCAGTATTGGCTCCTCCGGCTAGCCATGGTGCAGATTGCGGTGTCTTTTTCACCCCTGCTCCCCAGTTGGCCAATCCTTCCTGGCGGTCATGTCTCTTGGCCTGTCGGCAGCTCAGCCAACCCTGTGAGGTCACAGACCCCAGACTTGTTGAGCCCGTGGGCACCTTTGGGATTCTGACACCGCATGGTGGGCGCAGCCCCAAAATGGCCGCCACAAAATGGCGGCCGCAGCTTACCTTCAACCTTGTGCTGTGGAGCCAGCTGCTGCTGAATTTTAAAAATATGAACAGCCAATCTGTTCTCCCCTGGCCAGTCAGAAACCTTGCTGGGTGTGCCCACTTTCTAAAAATGTTTAATGGGCATCATGGCACTCATGGCAACCCTAATTTACAGGGCCAGGAGCTGGCCAGCTGGGGTATACTGCGTCTATCCCTTGAAGCTCCAATTTTATTTATATTTTCAGACAGGTTTTCAACCCTAATGGTTCCCACACTGGTTCTCAGTTTTTAAGAAGTTGATTTACAAGCAGGCAATGGTATCTTGATAAGGATGAATCCCATGATCCTCAATGGAGCTTCCCTGTCCAGATGCAGTATACCCCCAGAATAACAGATACGAGGAATAAATATCAAGGCACGGCTGGCGTTCTCATGCTGTGTTCGTCGTTTTCTGAGAAGTCGCCAGCTAGCAGTTCTCTGGAAGAAGATGCTGGATTAGATGGGACTTTGGTCAGATCTATCTGGAGTCGTGGTTAAGTGCGCGGACTCTAATCTGGGAGAACCAGGTTTGATTCCCCACTCCTCCACTTGCAGCTGCTGGATGACCTGGGGCAAGCCATAGTTCTGTCACAGCTGTTCTCTCAAGGACAGGTCTGGAAAGAGCTCTCTCAGCCCCACCTACCTCACAGGGTGTCTGTTGTGGAGAGGGGAAGGGAAAGGAGTTTGTAAGCCGCTCTGAGGCTACAAGTGAAGGGCAGGAGATAAATCCAATCTCCTCCTCCTCCTCTTCTTCGTCTTTTACTTCTTCTTCTCGTTCTTGGTATCAGTTTTAATTGTTATTTTTTTATCATGTTTTTATTGTTCTTGGCCTACTGTGAGCTCCTCACAGATAGTTATACTGAGAAATAGGCTATCAATATATTTATTTTTAAAAAATCCATACATCAGGCTTTCCCCCTTACAGGACTGGAGGCCAAAGTCGAACATGTACACTTCCTCAGATACAATGAAATGGAATTTGCCAGTTCGTACATATACGGCAGGAGCAGAACCAAAAATTAGCACACAACATAATGAGGACGTTTTAACAGATAGAAACAGGATTTGCTGTTTAAAAGTGCCCCCGGACTCAGACTTTGTTCTGCTGCTTCAGCCCAACACAGCTACCCGCCTAGAACTGGAGGTGGTTCCCAATTTTATAAGAACTCCGGATACATGAATGAATACACGTCGCCTTGTGGTTTCTCACTTTCACAAATGCAACTTCCTGAACTCAGTGTGGTGGAGTGGTCAGAGAGTCAGACTAGGATCTCGGAGACACGAGTTCGAATCCCCATGCATGCCACGGAAGCTCTCTAGGGGATCTTGGACCAGTCACACCCTCTTGCCCTAACCTACCTCACCAGGTTGTTGTGAGGATAAAATGGAGATGAGGAGAAGGAGGTAAGTTGCTTTGGTTCCTCCTTGGGGGAGAAACCAGGGGGTGAAAATGAAGGAAATGAAGAAACAAAGCCTTCTGCCAAGATTCTGCTCTATGGAAGCTTCACATCCCATTCAGCTTTTCTTTAAAGAATCTCCCAATGCTTCAAGGGGGATCTCAGTCTAGCTCTCTCCTCCCTCCTAACCCACTCCCTGTTGAACAGAGTTTGAGTCCAGTGGCACCGTTAAGACCAACAAGTTTAATTCTGAGAATACACTTTCGTGTGCATGAGAGAAGTGTGCGTGCACACGAAAGCTGATACCCAGAATTAAACTTTGTGGGTCTTAAAGGTGCCGCTGGACTCAAACTTTGTTCTATGTGCCTGAAGAAATGTGCACGCACACGAAAGCTTATAGAAGAAGAAGGAGAGGAGATTGGATTTATACCTTACCCTTTACTACCCAGGGGAGTCTCAGAGTGGCTTACAAACCCCTTCCCCTCCCCACAACGGACACCCTGTGAGGTGGGTCAGGCTGAGAGAGCTCTGACAGAAACTGCTCTTTTTCAAGGACAGCTCTGACAGAACTGTGGCTTGCCCAGGGTCATCCAGCCAGGTGCAAGTGGAGGAGTGGGGAATCAAACCCGGTTCTCCCAGATTAGAAATGTGCACGCACACGAAAGTTTATAGAAGAAGAAGGAGAGGAGATTGGATTTATACCCTACCCTTTACTACCCAACGGACACCCTGTGAGGGAGGTGGGGCTGAGAGAGCTCTGACAGAAACTGCTCTTTTTCAAGGACAGCTCTGACAGAACTGTGGCTTGCCCAGAGTCATCCAGCCAGGTGCAAGTGGAGAATTGGGGAATCAAACCCGGTTCTCCCAGATTAGAGTCCGCGCACTTAACCACTACACCAAACTGGCTCTATACCCAGAATTAAACTTATACCCAGAATTAAACTTTGTTGATCTTAAAGGTGCCACTGGACTCCGACTTGGTTCTATGCATCTGAAGAGGCGAGCGTGCGCACGAAAGCGTATACCCAGAATTAAACTTTGTTGGTCTTAAAGGTGCCACTGGTCTCAGACTTGGTTCTATGCATCTGAAGAGGCAAGCATGCGCACGAAAGTTTATACCCAGAATCAATGTTCCCTCTAAGCTGTGGAGTCTTGTGAGCAAAAATTCTTCTTTGTGAGCTACTGGCAGTAAAGTTGTGAGCGAGTGATTTGGCTACCGCATAAATTAGTTTGCTTTGGAGCCTTTCTTCCTGAGCGAAGACAAAACTGTGTGAGCCAGAGACTAAAAAACTGTGAGCTAGCTCACACTAACTCAGCTTAGAGGGAACACTGCCCAGAATTAAACTTTGTTAGGCTTAAAGGTGCCCCACTGGACTCCAACCTTTTTCTGCGTACCTGAAGAAGCGTGCATGCACACAAAAGCTTATTAAACTTTGTTGGTTTCGAAGGTGCCACCGGACTCCAATTTTGTTCTGTTGTTTCAGACCAAGACGGCTGCCCACCTGAACCGCTCCGTGTTATTTACCTAAAGTCCTCCCCTGTTCATGTGACAACCCTTTTGGATTCCAGGACAGCGTGACCTCTCTGAAGGGCCAGCAAGACCAGGACGGAGCAAAGGTTGCCACGATGCAGGGACGCTTATCTCATTCATAGCCAGACACCTTCAGTCTGGGGGGCCTGGTTCCGCAGATGACGTTTGAGAGGGGATCAAATAGGCAAACCGTTGCATAAATTAGGTAGAGTTAAGGGGGCCGGAACGTCTGATATCTTTGGGAAGAGGAGGGTTCTGTTTGGAATAGGGTTGCCAAGTCTGGGTTGGAAAATACCTGGGGACTTTGGGGGTGGAGCCAGGAGAAGGTGGGATTTGGGGAGGGGAGGGGCCTCAGCATAGAACAATGCCATAGAGTCCACCCTTCAAAGCAGCCATTTTCTCCAGGGGAGCTGATCTCTGTCAGCTGGAGATCAGCTGTAAGAGCGGGAGATCCCCAGGCCCTACCTGGAGGCAGGCAACCCTAGTTTGGAAAGAAGTTAGTGCGAAACTCTTCATCCCCGCTAGAGTTGCCAATCTCCAGGTGGTAAGGCAAAAACCAAAGGAAAAGTGCAGAAAGAAGCACTGATAAAAGAATGAAAAAATATATACTGCTAAACAAAAGCAACTATATAATTTTATCAATAGATGGAAAAATAACAAAATACAACTGTGAATATCACTATAGTGAAGTTGTTAAGATACATTCCCATGTACTAAGGTAGTAAGTTCAGGTAGGCAGCAAGTGGAGGTAAATGAAATGAAGGTTTCCGGAATAAGTCTTCGTTTCGTGAAGAGACTTCATCTGAACCAGATTTTTAAACAGTGTTTCCAATTGTTTTTCCAAGCTTCACAGATAGAAAGGAACAGGCACGAAATATCTACAGGCGTGAATCCTCGTTTTGCCCGCTGAATTCTTGTATCCTCTGATGTAAAGCAGTACGTTGTAACTCTGTAGATATTTTGTGCCTGTTCCTTTTTTCTGTGAAGCTTGGAAAAACAAGCCGCCGCCTCCTCTTCTTCTTCTGTAAGAAAGGCAGCTCATGTCTTAAATAACTAAAAACCTTTTATTTTTATTTGTGGGGAGGCAGTGAAAAGGAATGACGAAAGAACAATCGTGTTGCATCTTCCTTTGACACAAAAAAAGGACGAGGACATCTGGGCATGAGCAGAGTGACTTCCCCAACCCCGCTGCCCTTGGGCTGCCAACTCCGGACTGGGAAACTCCTGGAGATTTGGGAAGTGATGCCTTGGGAAGGAGGGCTTTGGGGAGGGGAAGTTCCTCAATGGAGTATAATCTCACATAGTCCTGACTTTTTTTCCGGGGGAACCTCTTCGACAAAATTCTTTTTAAAAAATGTTTAAAAGTTCATGAGTTTTTAGGATCCAGACTGAAAACTTCCTTTCCCTCTTGAGAGTTCCGGCACCTCATTTGCCACAAAAAAGGCCCTCCATGGTTCACCCTCCACAGCAGCCATTTTCTCCAGGGGAACTGCTCTCCGCCGCTTGGAGATCAGCTGTAATTCCAGGAGATCTCCAGGTCTCACCTGGAGGTTGGCAAGCCTATGTCAATTCCTGAGAAGTATTATCTCTCCATACCTTCTGGGCCCTCTATTAGCACCGGGTGAGGAAAGTCAGCGGGATCTCTCTGGAGGATCCCTTCGGCCCTCGGCCTGGGATCCGAGACAAGCCAGGCCTTGCCCTCGGCTCGCCGGCCCGCATTCCTGCCTCTGAATCAGCTGGCATGTGCCCACACAAGTCCGTCAGCCGGCGATCGGAGCGGCCTCTAGTGGCAGGCATGCTTCCCTGGCATGGGCCACGTGCTCTTTTGGGTGGCCTCCATCTCTCGGCTGTGGTGTGTGTGCCAAGCGAAAAGGGCAAAGTTTGCAGAAGAGGTGGAAAGAAAAATCCCTTCGCTTTGGTGAAAGCAAAGCTGAGCTGTCTGCCCGGATCTTGCAACGCGGCTTCTTTTCCGTGCACTCGGCGAAAACCGCCTTTCTCGCTGACTTCAGGCCTGGGGAACAGATCCCGCCTGGCAGAGCTCAGTAATCCAATTAAGCCTGCCTCTGCATGGCTGTGAGGAATGGGCTGCTGCGCCAGGCGGACACCGCCTGCCGGGTCACATCCTTTTCAGGGGAAGTGCCTGGAGTCTTGGGTTGCCAGCCTCCAGGTGGGACCTGGGGATTCCCCAGAATTACAGCTCATCTCCAGGTTACAGTTTGGTGTAATGGTTAAATGCATGGACTCTAATCTGGGAGAGCCAGGTTTGATTCCCCACAACTCCATTTGCAGCTGCAGGATGACCATGGGCAAGCCATAGTTCTGTCAGAGCTGTTCTCTCAAGGACAGTTTCTGTCAGAGCTTTCTCAGCCCCACCTACCTCACAGGCAATGCTCCCTCTAAGCTGTGGAGTCTTGTGAGCAAAAATTCTGCTTTATGAGCTACTGGCATTAAGGTTGTGAGCAAGTAATTTGGCTACTGCATAAATTAGTTTGCTCTGGAGCCACATCCTTCCTAAGCTAAGACAAAAATGTGTGAGCCAGAGGCTAAAAAACTGTGAGCTAGCTCATACTAACTCAGCTTAGAGGGAACACCGCTCACAGGGTGTCTGCTGTGGGGAGGGGAAGGAAAAGGAGTTGGTAAGCCATTCTGAGACTCCGAGTGAAGGGCGGGGTATAAATCCAATCCCTTCTTCTACTTCTACAGAGATCAGTTCCTCTGGAGAAAATGGATGCTTTGGAGGCAGTGTCCCCCCTAAGCTGAGTTAGTGTGAGCTGGCTCACAGCTTTTTAGCCTCCGCCTCACACATTTTTTTGTCTTAGCTCAGGGAGGATGGCTCCAGAGCAAACTAATTTATACAGTAGCCAAATTGCTCACTCACAACTTTAATGCCAGTAGCTCACACAAAGTAGAAGTTTTGCTCACAAGACTCCACAGCTTAGAGGGAGCATTGCTCACAGGGCGTCTGTTGTGGGGAGGGGAAGGGAAAGGAGATTGTAAGCTGCTCTGAGACTCCTGTGGGTAGTGGAGGGCAGGTTATAAATCCAATCTCCTCTTCCTCCTCTTCTTCTTTACAGCCCATGAGCACAGCCCTGCCTTCTCCTGCTCTTTGTGCCCCGCAGCTGGTATTTCAAGGTGTCCTGCCTCTAAACGTGCAGTCCCCATTGTGAATGGAAGCTCCATTTAACTTTAGGGGCTGATATTTGCAAAGATGTCAGTAATTACATTTTTTTTTAAGTTTGCTTTGAAAACATGCAATGTACCCTTGGCCTGGTCTGAGAGGGTGTGATCTGGTCATCCTGCTGAAACCGAGCAAGTGTGTCTCACGGTCAGTGTCCGAATGGAAGACCCCCTTCAGAGCTTCGTGTAGGTTACCTTGAGCTCTACGATGGACGAACAGCAGGCTATAGTCAGTCTGCCTAACCAACCTCACAGGGCTGTTGTGAGGATAAAATGGAGGAGAGGAGAATGATGTAAGCCGCTTTCGGCTCCCCACCGGAAAGAAAGGCAGGCAGGGGAGAATCATAGATCTCCAGGGTCATCTAGTCCAACCCCCTGCACAATGCAGGAAATTCACAAATACCTCTCCCCCTCCACACCCACAGTAACCCTGCTCCATGCCCAGAAGATGCCAAAAAAAAAATTCCAGGATCCCTGGCCAAGCTGGCCTGGAGAAAATTGCTTCCTGACCTCAGTGGGGTACAAACGAAGTAAGTAAATAAATAAAATAGTGATTAGACTAGGATCTGGGTTCACATCCTCACTGAGCCATCAAGCTTGCTGGGAATGGGAGATGGCTGAATTACAAGTGATTACAACACTCAGGACAATGGAACTCCCAGGGCTTAACAGAGAGATCGGCTTCTTATCTCACTACACACGCTAAGTCACTCCGTTCTCACTGATACCCAGAAATTAAACTTTGTTGGTCTTAAAGGTGCCACTGGGCTCAAACTTCTCTCACCTGTTGTTAACTCCTTTATTATCTGCATGCCAATTTGCTGCTATTTACATGTCTTACCAAATGTGCTATTCCGATCTTGTCTGTGTTTATTGCTCAGTTACTTATGCATCTTGACTCTTAATTAGCTCTTCCTGGCAACTACCCCCCCCCCCACCTGCATGGAATATTTGAGGAAATCTATTTTTTCTATGTATTTGAAGAAGTATGCATCTATACACGCAGAGTCTCTCTGTTCTCACATGTACTCAGGGTTGAACATGGTTGTTCTTGGGGGTGCCACTGTGTTATGTCCACTGATCGCTACCGGGCACCAGCGACATACAGCCTGAGCTTGACTCCTGGAAACAATAGGAGTCAAGGATCCTAGACCATCACTGGCCCTCCAATAAGAACCCTGGCGGGAAATTCAAACCCGCCAATAGGACTTTTGGGTGTGTCCTAGGGACTGTATATAGTTGGCCATCTCGGGCTGTATTGCATGCCAGTTATGTACCTAATAAACCGATGCTTATCAACACGTCGTAGTCCGGGCTTTCAGTGCAACAAACCCAGTACACAATGCACTGGACACAGGCTTCTTTCTCACATCTGTTTGTTAGCTCTCGCATTTGTGTGCTGGTTTGCTGCCGTTCATTGATCCAGTCTCATCTTCTCTTATGCATCTTAACTCTGACTGGCTTGAAGAAATTTTGTCTCAATTTGTCTGAGGAAGTGTGCTTTGCACACGAAGGATTACACCTCAAATAAATCTTTATTGGTCTTTAAGGTGCCACTGGACTCAAACTTAGTTCTGCTGCTTCAGACCAACACGGCTACCCACCTGAATTTCTCTCTCTCTCTCTCTCTCTCTCTCTCTCTCTCTCTCTCTCTGCCTCACCTGCCTCATAGGGCTGTTGGGAAGGGTGAGACAAACATGTACTCCGTAAAGGTAAGGTAAAGGTTTCACTTGCTCAAAAGCCGGTCGAATCCAACTCTAGGGGGCAGTGTTCATAGTTTCCAAGATGAAGAGCCAGCGCGGTCCAAATCCTTCTGTGGTCATGAGGCCAGCATGAGTAGACGCCGAGGTGCACGGAACACCGTTACCTTCCCACCGAAGCGGTACCTATTTATCTGCTTGCAGTTTCTTGCTTTCGAACTGCTGGGTTGGCAGGATCTGGGGCCAGAGACGGGAGCTCAATCCGTCACGCGGCACTCAGGTCTCGAACTGCTGAACTACTGACGTTCCAGTCTGCAGTTCATTTTGAAATAAACTAAATAGAATTTAAGAATACATCCTGTGTTACTTCTTATCAGCTAGGCTATCTAAATGTGAGCCCTTTGCTTGTTCTATGGTTTTGTTTCTGGGTGTGGGGAAGGCAGGAAACGTTACTGCGACTTTGTAAAAAAAAAACCAGTTTATTTATTTACAAGTGTACACAGGGTGAGAGGAACAATGTTAATCTCAAAGAGAAAAGGTTCATATTATGTTAAACGCTGGTGCCTGGAAAAAGAGAAGTCTGGCCCTCTGGAAAGAATGCTCGACTTGGCCGGGTGTTCTCCAACAGGGGTCGAAAATGACAGATGAGTTTATTCTTAAGATCGGAGGAACGTCACTGCAGGCCAACTAAGCGGGAGAGATCTTGTCCGTTTCAATTTATTAGCTCGCCTTGGGCGATAGAGCGGTTTGATCCAGAGCAGATCCAGATTCTTCAAATTCCTACTTTAACAACGGTGAACCTGATGCAAAAGAAGGCCTTAAAAGACGAGGTGCTACGCAGCAGTTGTATCGGAAACAACAAACCCCGCTTTGGCTTACAGTCTAAAAAAAGAACATTGTGGGGGGTCAGGCGCGAGGGGGGGGACTCAAGAATGGGAAGAAGAAGGCGATGAGAGCAGAGGTCAAAGGTCGACAAAGAAGTTTCCAAACGTGGCTCAAAGCAGAGGTCCAAAGATGACAGCGCAGTCCTAAACAAAGTTACCCCATTCTAAGTCCCTTGATTTCCATGGATGTAGAAGCGTGTAACTCTGCTTAGGACAGAACTGCAAATATGGCTGTTTTTAAAAAAGAACATGGTATCTTTCCACAAAGGTATGCTGGAGGGGATGCTGGAAGAACCCGAGTGCGGAGGAAAACGACAGGCAGAGACTTTGACGGGGGTCAAATGGCTTCTTAGAGATGCTTTAGAGGAAGGGAAATCAGAAAATCCAAGTACAAACCATGCACAGATTTATACCTGTGCGCTAAAACGGCTGCGCAGGGTTCTCTGGACGCAACTCGGGTTCCCGGCAGCCGTTCAACAACTGTGGGAAATGGCTTTTGAAGAAAATAAAAGAGAGACCAGGTAATCATTTGAATGGGTTCCGAAAAGGAACAGAGGCAGGAGTGTAACAATTAACAAAACGGGAAACATGAGCTGCATGAAGCATGGGGGAAACCAAGCAGGCAGCATGGTTGGTAAGAGTGAATCGGAGAGACGCACATGAGAAAGAGGAGAATTGCGATAAAGCAAACAAAGACATGCTTTGGTATATGTTTTGATTGACTGAGTTCGTCCCGATGGCTTTGTGCATGAAACAGAAGAAGAAGAAGAGGAGAAGGAGGAGGAGATTGGATTTATACCCCTCCCTTAACTCGGAGTCTCAGAGCGGCTTGCAAACTCCTTTCCCTTCCCCTCCCCACAACAGACACCCTGTGAGACAGGTGGGGCTGAGAGAGCTCTTTCAAGGACTGCCCTTGAGAGAACAGCTCTGAGAGAACTTGTAACTGACCCAAGGTCACCCAGCTGGCTGCATGTGGAGGAGTGGAGAATCAAGTCTGGTTCTCCCAGATTAGAGTCCGCGCTCCTCACCACTACACCGTCTAGATCAACTTATTTTTTAATACAACAAATAAGTGTTCGAAATTTCCTCCCGTGCAGGAAGTCGTAGTTAATGGGCAGGGTCCCACAGATCCATTGGGTGAGCCAGGGATTTCCCCTGATGGAAGGGGTCTTCTCCTGATGCAAGAGACTCTTCAGTAAGGCGAAAGCATTTTGCACCAAAGAAAGTGTGGGGGATTCGACCTCCATTTGAACTGTGCGGTGAAGTTTCTTTAAAAAAAATGGTCCTCTTGCAGTGGTGGACCTACATTTTTGGGACCCTGAAGCTTGGACTGTTATGGGGCCCCCTTCTCACCCAGCAACAATAGGGCAACATCCAGAAAGGTCCAAAGGACCTCACTGCTCTTGCAAGGACCTCGAGGCCCAAAGGGCAAAGAACAGGATGGAGGGGTGGAGCCCCTGAAAATGGGCCCTACAGTGAGCCCCTTCCCACCAGCAACAAGGTCTGGGTAACCGCTGTTATCTTCTTCAATTTAGAGCATATTTAATTTAATTAGAACATATTTAATTTAGAGCATGTTCTAAGGTCAATATTAAGTACTTCAACCGATCGAAATAGCCTGAAATAGCCTTATTTTAATAACAAACGTTTTAAAGAACTCCATCAATTTTCTTGAAAAACTCAGTCATTACAAAAATAAAAGTTGCTTCAGGGCCCCTCCAGGATTAGGGCCCTGAAGCTTAAGCTTCATTTAGGTAACGGTAAAGGTTTCCCTTGCTTGAAAACCAGTCAAATGTGACTCTAGGGATGCAGTGCTCATCTCAGTTTCCAAGCCGAAGAGCCACCGCTGTCCGAAGACTTCTCTGTGGTCATGTGGCCGGCATGATTAGACGCCGAGGCGCACGGAACGCTGTTACCTTCCCACTGAAGCGGTGCCTATTTATCTACTTGCAATGTCTTGCTTTCGAACTGCTAGGTTGGCAGGAGCTGGGGCCAGAGACGGGAGCTCACTCCATCACGCGGCACTCGGGTCTCGAACTGCTGAGCTGTCGACCTTCCAGCCTGCGGTTCAGCGTCTTAACCACTTGAGCCACCGCAGCCCCATAAGCTTCATTTGCCCTTCCTTAAAATGGACATTTTGCTAGGGAAAGTCTGTTTATTTTGCACAGCGCAACAACGCCCTGACAGAAACCGTACATACACCCTGAATTGTCAAGCACAGCCACAGAGTTGTAGAAATCTAGACAGTTTTTGTTTCTTCACAGGCCCTGGCTGGGGTTGCCAACTGGCCTGGGGGAGAAATGGCTTGTTCCTTTCATAGAGGCTTAGCCTGTGAAAGGAACAGCTGCAGTTTTATGAGGCATCCTGAGGTAAATAACATTGTCTGGGAAAGACCACCCTGTCAAGCCTCTATTGAAGGGAGAGGACATTTTCCTCCAGGCCCAGACACAGTGTTCTGTTAGACACACAGGCTTCAGGGATCAGCTCCCTTGGACCATCGTTAAGAGCACAACACCCCTGTGGAGTGCCCACTACTGACCCCTGGGCAGTGGCAAACGTCTCGGCCCCCTCCAGGGTAGAGCTGCCCCATTCGCCTTTCTGAACATTTCCACCTGTAATCTTGACAGTGTCCGGCAAACATGACTCCACTCTGCCTACCTCGCAGGGTTGAGGGGATAAAATAGAGGGGAGACAGCTATGCTGCCCTGAACCCTTTAGAGGAAGAATCATAGAACCATAGAACTGGAAGGGGCCATAGAAACCATCTAGTCCAACCCCCTGCCCAATGCTGGATCAGCCTAGAGCATCCCTGACAAGAGTTTGTCCAGCCGCTGCTTGAAGACTGCCAGGGAGGGGGAGCTCGCCACCCCCCAGGCAGCCGATTCCACCATTGCACAACTCTGACAGTCAAAAAGTTTTCCGTAAGATCCAACCGGTGCCTTCCCGCCCTGAATCCAAACCCATCCTTGTGAGTTCTGTCCAAGGCTCCCTCTAAGCTGTGGAGTCTTGTGAGCAAAATTTCTACTTTGGGAGCTACTGGCATTAAGGTTGCGAGCCAGCCATTTGACTCTTGCATAGATTAGTTTGCTCTGGAGCCATCCTCCCTGAGCGGAGACAAAAATCTGCGAGCCAGAGTCTAAAAAACTGTGAGCTAGCTCACACTAACTCCGCTCAGAGGAAACACTGGGCTCCTGCCCTGTGCTGCCCACAGGAACCGCTCCCTGCCCTCCTCTGAGGGACAGCCCTTCAGATACTTCAGGAGAGCCATCCTGTCCCCCCTCGGCCTCCTCTTCTCCAGACGGGACATTCCCAAGAAGTCCCTCAGCCTTTCCTCTAGGGCTTCTTCGTCTCCAGGCCTCGTTGCTCTCCTCTGCACCCGTTCCATAGAGCGCTGATACCATAGAGTTTTGGGGCGATTTCCAGAGCGTCGCCCTGGTACCACCCCCAACGTGCTGATGTCACTTCCGGTGACATCAGCACGTTGAAGGACTTCACGCCAGTGAAGCTCCCAGCCGGCAGAGGACTTCCCCCCCGCCGGTAAGCAAAATGGACTTGGCAACCCTACTCTGAAAAAAAAAGTCCAAACCCCAGTAGGGGTCGCCAGAAGTCACCGTGACTTCCAGGCATGTAAGCGCGCACGCACACACAAATTCACCCCCCCCCCCGAAAAATAGGGATGCCAGCTTCCAGGTGGGACTTGGGGATCCCCTAGAATTACATCTCATCTCCAGACGACAGAGAGCAGTGCCCCTGGAGAAAATGGGTGCTTTGGAGGGCGGACTCTCTCTCCACTGAGGTCCCCGTCCTCCCCGGGCTCCACCCGGAAATCTCTTGGAGTTTCCCAACCTGGATCTGGCCACCCCATTCACCATCAGTGGCCGGGGGGGACCTGGCAACCCTATTTTCAAGGGATCTGTGAGATAAATTCCAGAGGTAAATGTTAAAGCACAGGCCTCTGTCTCCAGAGTTTAATGTGACTCAGAAGAGAAGCCAGTTTGGTGTAGTGGTTAAGTGTGCGGACTATAATCTGGGAGAACCGGGTTTGACTCCCCACTCCTCCACTTGCACCTGCTGGTGTGACTTTGGGCAAGCCATAGCTGGTGTGACCTTGGGCAAGCCATAGCTCTGTACTAGCTGTCCTCTCAAGGACAGTTGTCTCAGAGCTCTCTCAGCCCCACCTCCCTCACAGGGTGTCTGTTGTGGGGAGGGGAAGGGAAAGGAGTGTGTAAGCCGCTCTGAGACTCCCTTGGGGAGTGGAGGGCGGGGTATAAATCCAATCTCTTCTCTTCTTTAACAAAGAAAATGAAATCTTTTAAATTAAACTCCAGAAAAGCGTCAGAGTCCAGTAGCACCTTAAAGACTAACAAAAATTGGTGGCAGGGGATGAGCTTTCGTGAGCAGTGACTCACGAACCTACCCTGCCCCAAATTTTGTTAGCCTTTAAGGTGCTGCTGGACTCTTACTCTTTACTGCTGCTACAGACAGACTAACATGGCTACCCATCTTGATCTAAATTAAACTATACATGGGAGACCAGAATACCCAGCAGGCTGAGGGAACGGCAGGCAGAGATTTTGGAGGACGACAATCATCCAGTGGTGAACCGTGAGCAGATTTATGCTGGCTCACTAAGGCAATGGCTCACGGTGCTCCAGTATGTATTTATTACTTATCGTGAGACCTCATGTGTGCGCTTTTGTAATGAAGGACTCACAACAACCAGAGTTTGGGCTGCAGAAACTTTATGGATTATTAATCAACATATCAAATATGATCGGTACTGTTCAGTTGTATAGTTCCAGTTGGGCAAATCTGTATAATTTACATACTGGCTCTTTGCTGATCCCTTTCTCTTAATTTTGAGGTTGTTCGGCTCTTTAATTATGAAAAGGCTACTGTCCCCTGCATTACAAATCCAGCTTGGCGTGATACATGTTACAAATGGCACATGAAACCACGGAACCACACATGGCTTGTCTAAACTAGGCTGGAGTGACTGTGGAGCAAGTTGCAAAGGGCAGTGAACAAAACTGAAACACATCCCAGCCCGCTGTTGCTGGCATCTGTTTCGGCCAGCTTGGGTGTGACTTCCAGAGAAATCCCAGCCACAGAATGACAGGTTATGAAGGCTCTGGGAGGCGGCCCTGCATTTGTTTTTTCTCTCCACCCTGGAATGTGATGGGTCCAGCCCAGAAATGAGGGTTGACACACCTGTTTTTCGACTGGCTGGGCACCTCGTGCTTTTTGCACCAGGGAGGTATTCAGTCGGTGAGAGGCCTTGAAAGCTTGACCTGTTGGATTCCCACCTGTTCTGACACTGTCAGCGTTTCCTAGCAGTTTCTTGCAATCATGTGGATTTTTATTTTCGGAGGGGGGGGGGGATACATTTTCCACACAGGTTACTCTCATTTCCCACGCAAGGTACCCCATTTTCCACGCATCTTACCCTCTTTCTCCACATGAGTCTGGTAGGTAATGGGTAGAAAATGTGAGCAGCGTCTGCTAAAGCCTTCATATAAAGACTTGCACTTACGTCTCTCTCGCTTAAAATCCATGGGTTGCATGATCATATCCTGTGGATCCCGTGGGAATTTT
This sequence comes from Lepidodactylus listeri, assembly GCA_029233225.1. Classification (NCBI taxonomy): domain Eukaryota; kingdom Metazoa; phylum Chordata; class Lepidosauria; order Squamata; family Gekkonidae; genus Lepidodactylus; species Lepidodactylus listeri. Next base: position 155,276,738 of record JARCFY010000003.1, read on the forward strand.
TTTCTCCTGCCTCAAGGAGCCTGCCCCGATGCATCAGGGAAAGGTTCTCTTAGGGTTGCCAGGTCTGGGTTGGAAAATCCTGGAGAGATTTGGGGGGGGGGGAGCCAGGAGAGGGCAGGATTTGGGGAGGGGAGGGTCCTCAGCACGGTACAATGCCACAGAGTCCACCCTTCAAAGCAGCCATTTTCTCCAGGGGAGCTGACCTCTGTCATCTGGGGATCCATTGTAAAAGCAGGAGATCCCCAGGTCCCACCTGGAGGCTGGCAACCCTAGGTTCTCTACGGCAGGAGAAAAGGCCCCCATTATCCAAAGGGGTCAGTGGGATCCAATCCTTCCACTCTATCTTTGGATTTCTCTCAGATAAGATGCCAGAATATCTATAAACAGCAGATTTTGTACTGCTAAAGAACAATCATGGAGAGGGAGGGCTTGATTCAGAGCAAGGATGGAGGAATGTAGACCCTCCATGTCAGCCTCTGGATTAGGGTTGCCAGTCTCCAGGTGGGGCCTGGGGATCTCCCACTTTTACAACTCATCTCCAGAGGAGCTGGGGATCTCATCTGACAGAGATCAGCTCCCCTGGAGAAAATGGCTGCTTTGAAGGGTGGACTCTCTGGCATTTTACCCTGCTGAGGCCCCGCCCCTCCCCAAACCCCGCCCTCTCCTGGATCCACCCCCAAAGTCTCTAGGTATTTTCCAACCCAGACCTGGAAACCCTACTCTGGATTCCAGTGCCAGGCCCAGGAGGCAACATCAGGGGAAGGCCTCGGCTTCCCTGCCCTGTTGATGGCCCTCCAGAGGTTGAGGCCACTGTGTGAGACAGGATGCTGGACTAGATGGACCCTCACTGGTCTGACCCAGCAGGGCTCTTCTGATGTTCTTATGAGGGGAAGGCCTAGGGCTTCCAAGTCAGCCCAGGGGGCAGGGGATCCCCCGCTACAGGGGATCCCAATCCGCCCGCCGGCATTCGGCCGGCGGGGGGAACCCCACCCCCGAGGTCGTCCAGCCTGGACGACCTCCCTCACGTAATGACATCACCCGGAAGTGACGCCATCACGTTGGGGGCGTTGCCAGGACGATGCTCTGGCAATCGCCCCAAAACTCTATGATACCATAGAGTTTTGGGGCGATTGCCAGAGTGTTGCCCTGGCAACGCCCCCAACGTGCTGACGTCACTTCCGGTGACGCCGCCCGGCCAGCAGAGCTTCCCCCCCCGCCGGTAAGTTAAATACACTTGGCAACCCTAGGAAGGCCTCGGCCTCTCTGCCCTGTTGTTGGCCCTCCAGAGGAGCTGGCTGAGGCCACTGTGTGAGACAGGATGCTGGACTAGGTGGACCCTCACTGGTCTGACCCAGCAGGGCTCTTCTGAGGTTCTTCTGAGGGGAAGGCCTCGGCCTCTCTGCCCTGTTGCTGGCCCTCCAGAAGAACTGGTTGAGGCCACTGTCTGAGACGGGATGCTGGACTGGATGGATCTGGACAGATCCAGCAGGGCTCTTCTGATGTTCTTGTGAGGGGAAGGCCTCGGCCTCTCCGCCCTGTTGTTGGCCCTCCAGAGGAACTGGCAGAGGCCACTGTGTGAGACGGGATGCTGGACTAGGTGGACCCTCACTGGTCTGACCCAGCAGGGCTCTTCTGAGGTTCTTATGAGGGGAAGGCCTCGGCCTCTCTGCCCTGTTGCTGGCCCTCCAGAGGAACTGGCAGAGGCCACTGTGTGAGACAGGATGCTGGACTAGGTGGACCCTCACTGGTCTGACCCAGCAGGGCTCTTCTGAGGTTCTTATGAGGGGAAGGCCTCGGCCTCTCTGCCCTGTTGCTGGCCCTCCAGAGGAACTGGCAGAGGCCACTGTGTGAGACAGGATGCTGGACTAGGTGGACCCTCACTGGTCTGACCCAGCAGGGCTCTTCTGAGGTTCTTCTGAGGGGAAGGCCTCGGCCTCTCTGCCCTGTTGAGGGCCCTCCAGAAGAACTGGTTGAGGCCACTGTCTGAGACGGGATGCTGGACTGGATGGATCTGGACAGATCCAGCAGGGCTCTTCTGATGTTCTTGTGAGGGGAAGGCCTCGGCCTCTCTGCCCTGTTGTTGGCCCTCCAGAGGAACTGGCAGAGGCCACTGTGTGAGACAGGATGCTGGACTAGGTGGACCCTCACTGGTCTGACCCAGCAGGGCTCTTCTGAGGTTCTTATGAGGGGAAGGCCTCGGCCTCTCTGCCCTGTTGCTGGCCCTCCAGAGGAACTCGCTGAGGCCACTGTGTGAGACGGGATGCTGGACTGGATGGATCTGGACAGATCCAGCAGGGCTCTTCTGATGTTCTTGTGAGGGGAAGGCCTCGGCCTCTCTGCCCTGTTGTTGGCCCTCCAGAGGAACTGGCTGAGGCCACTGTGTGAGACAGGATGCTAGACTAGGTGGACCCTCACTGGTCTGACCCAGCAGGGCTCTTCTGAGGTTCTTATGAGGGGAAGGCCTCGGCCTCTCTGCCCTGTTGCTGGCCCTCCAGAGGAACTGGCTGAGGCCACTGTGTGAGACAGGATGCTGGACTAGATGGACCCTCACTGGTCTGATCCAGCAGGGCTCTTCTTCTGAAGGGTGTTAACTGTTCTCACCATGTTGTTTTTCTGCCTTCTGGCTGCCCCCAGAGCTGCTGTTTGCTCTGTTGGGGGAAAGAGACAACATTTAAGAAGTAACTATGCTTTCACCAGTGGAAGGGTTTTCTTGCCATCTCAGGGTTGGGAACTACCTGGAGATCTTGGAGCCTGAGGACAGTATGGTTTGCGGGAGGGGAGGTCAGGGGGGTAGAATGCCCTAGAGTCCACCTTCCAAAGCAGTCATTTTCTCCGGGTGAACTGAGCTCCACCACCTGGAGATCAGTTGTAATAGTGGGGCATCTCCAGCCACCACCTGGAGGTTAGCAACCCAACCCACTTTCCATTTACCCAGCTCTAAGGTAACAGCGTTCCATGTGCCTTGGCGTCTAGTCATGCCAGCCACATCACCACGGAAGTGTCTTCAGACAGCGCTGGCTCTTCAGCTTGGAAACTGAGATGAGCACCGTATCCCTAGAGTTGGACTCGACCGGCTTTCGAGCAAGGGAAACCTTTACCTTTACCTTTTTTGATTGTCTTCTGTGTTCCAAAGCTTCCGTAAGCCCCCCGTCAGAAAAAAGGGTGTTTATCTGTGTCTTTAAAAAAAATTAAAAGCCCCATAAGAAAATACTCTTTCACTTCCAAAAATGTTTGACTTTTCGGGCTTTTGCGTCAGAACCCAGTGTGGTGTTGGGCTTAGAGGACTGGACCAGCCACCAAGAGATCGAGGTTCAAATTTAGAAGAAGAAGAGATTGGATTTATATCCCGCCCTTCACTCACTTGTAGTCTCAGAGTGGCTTACAAACCCCTTTCCCTCCCCCTCCCCACAGCAGACACCCTGTGAGGTAGGTGGGGCTGAGAGAGCTCTGAGACAACTGTCCTTGAGAGAACAGCTGGTACAGAGCTATGGCTTGCCCAAGGTCATCCAGCAGCTGCAAGTGGACAAGTGGGGAATCAAACCCGGTTCTCCCAGATTAGAGTCTGCGCACTTAACCACTACACCAAACTTGTGAGATTCAATAAAACTCGCTGGTTAACTCTGGGCTGTGTCACTCTCTCTCTCTCTCAATCTAACCTACCTCACAGGATTGTTGTGAAGATAAATGAAGGAGAGGAGACCCATGCACTCCTTGGAGGATAGGCCAGAGGGAAATGTGCCAAATAGATTAATGAAAGTCATTACATTTTCCTGTCTCCGTTTTTCTTTTTTACTCTGTTCAGATTTTATGGTACCTTTATCGACTGAAAAGTAAATAAATAGGGTGTTTTTTTTAACGCGTCCACTCAAGGAGAAGTACGGAGATGAGCCCAGCAATCTGTTTTTCAGAGCTGGAATGCAACCCTGGAAGATCTGCAATCCTGAAAGGTGTGGCCTCATGAAATGCGAATTCCTGAAAGATGTAATATCCCAAGAGTGCCTCTGAGCTCACGCAGAGGGTATATTCCCCCTCATCAAACAGCTTCGACCACTCCTAGAATATTAGAGGTCAAAGAACCCCCCAGATTTGGAGGTCCATATGTGACCCCTAGCACTTCTTCTTTGGGGAATTAAAACTAGTACCCGAGTCAGTAAAAAAAATGATCACAACAATTCCGTCCGGTGGGCCCGTCTTTCTGCGGGTGAAAAAGGAAGGTGAAGTCCCTTTTGGGGGGGTGAGCAGGGGTCATTTCGAGCAGGAGCTCGAGGGAGTGCAGTTCCGGGAGTTGGTGCCAGCCCCCCCCCCCCCCCCCCCGCAGGGGAATGCCTGCTTGTGTCATGGCTTCAGCAAAATGACCCCGTCCCCTGGAAAGGTCCTTGTTCCTCCGAGCAGCCTTCTGAAGGCTTCAGCCACCACTGAAGCTATCCTCCCAGAAGAGTGGTATTTCTGAGGCTTGGATTAGTAGCTGTCCCCTCACTGCCAGCTCTTTCTTTCTTTCTTTCTTTCTTTCTTTCTTTCTTTCTTTCTTTCTTTCTTTCTTTTCTTTTCTTTTCTTTTCTTTTCTTTTCTTTTCTTTTCTTTTTTTCTTTCTTTCTTTCTCCCTCCCTCCCTCCATCCCTCTCTCTCTCTCTTCTTTCTTTCTTGCCTTCCGTGATATCAGGTGGTGTAGCATATGCAAATAAGTTATGCTAATGAATCATGCTAATGAACTCCTGCACCTCTTTTTCTACTAAATGACCCCTGGGGTTGAGTATATTTGTGTGTCTCTCTGTGTGTATGTGCTTGCGTGCCTGCAAGCTGTGGTGACTTCTGGCGACCACTAGTCGGGCTAGGACATTTCAGAGAGGTGGCTTGCTATTGCCTGCCTCTGCGTCCCAACCCTGGTATTCCTTGGAGGTCTCCCTTCCAAGTATTTGCCAGGGTCGGCCCTGCTTAGCTTCACTCCGAGATCTGACAAGATTGGGCTTGCCTGGGCTACACAGGTTAGGGCCTGAAGGTGAAGTCTCTTTAGACTACTGCAATAAGCTATGAAGATGAAGAAGAAGAAGAGGAGGAGGAGGAGATTGGATTTATACCCCGTCCTTCACTACCCGAAGGAGTCTCAGAGTGGCTTACAAACTCCTTTCCCTACCCCTCCCCACAACAGACACCCCATGAGGTGGGTGGGGCAGAGAGAGCTCTTTGAGAACTGCTCTTGAGAGAACAGCTCTGAGAGAACTGTGACTTGCCCAAGGCCACACCAGCAGCTGACTACGGAGGAGTGGGGAATCAAACCCAACTCTCCCAGACCAGAGTCCACGCTCCTAACCACTACACCAAGCTGGCTTTCTGAGAATCGTGGGACTTGCATGTACAAAAACCATGTGGAATTGGGGCGGTAGAAAGGAGACGAATTGAGTGAGATTCAGTAAAACGGCTGGCCAGATCCTACCCAATATATGAGACAAATGGGGGTGGTCAAGACTTCCATCCTCTCTCTGGCTCTAGGGTGACGGTGCTGTTTCCCTTTTGCCGTGCTCCGTGGCCGGGTTGCCCACGGAGTTCCCGTCCATCCACGTGTCCGCATACTTGTTGACAGCGTAGATCGGAATGTCCACTTCTTTTTCAGTCCCCGGGTGGGCCTTCTCTGAGGCAGACACAGGGAACGCCTCCTCCCCTTCTGGAGGGTGGTGGAACTCCACGCAGAGCTGGTAGACGGCAGTGCCGGTGGCCGAGCCCACCATTGGCGCCACGATCGGAACCCACCACCAATAGTTTCCAGCGCTGGAAAAGAGGATGAAAGAAGAAGAGAAGAGATTGGATTTATATCCCGCCCTTCACTCCCCAAGGGAGTCTCAAGCGGCTTACAAACTTCTTTTCCCTTCCCCTCCCCACAACAGACACCCTGTGAGGTAGGTGGGGCTAAGAGAGCTCTTTCCCAAGCTGTCCTTGAGGGAACAGCTGGTACAGAGCTGTGGCTTGCCCAAGGTCATCCAGCCAGGTGCAAGTGGAGGAGTGGAGAATCAAACCCGGTTCTCCCAGATTAGAGTCCGTGCACTTAACCACTACACCAAACTGGCTCGTATAAGATATCTCTTCAGATACCTTATATGATACACATGAAGGTCAAACCAGAACCAACGGGCTGAAATTCAAATCAGAAGAGTTTCTGGCTAAACATGAGGAAGAACTTCCTGAGAGTTAGAGTGGCTCCTCAGTGGAACAGGCTTCCTTGGGAGATGGTGGGCTCTTTCTTGGGAGGTTTCCAAGCAGAGGCTCGATGGCCATCGGACAGCCATGCTGATTCTCTGAACTTAGGCAGATCGTGAGAGAGGGGGGCAGGAAGGGTTGCGTCAGTGCTCAGACCTCGTGGCCCTTTTCCTACACACCCAGGGAAACTCTGATTGCCACTTTGGACTCAGGAAGCAATTTTTCTCCAAGCCGGTTTGGCTGGGGATCCTGGAGGTTTTTTGTCATCTTCTGAGTGTGGAACAGGAGTCACTGCGGGTGTGGGGGAGGGGGAGGTATTTGTGAATTTCCTGCCTTGTGCAGGGGGTTGGACTAGATGACCCTGGAGGTCCCTTCCAACTCTATGATTCCATGATTCATTAACAGCCATTTTCTCCTGGGGAACTGATCTCTGCCATCTGGAGATCAGTTACAGTTCTGGGAAATCTCCTGGCCCCGTCTGGAGGTTGGCAACCCTTTGTTGGGTCCCATGTACGTCTGTCACACGCACAGTCGTCTTTGGCGATCCTGGAGGGATCATTTTCTGGGCATGGAGCAGGAGTCACTGTGGGAGTGGGGGAGGAGGTATTTGTGAATTTCCTGCCTTGTGCAGGGGGTTGGACTAGATGACCCTGGGGGTCCCTTCCAACTCTATGATTCTATGAAAGCTTATACCCCAGATTAAACTTTGCTAATCTTAACGGTGCCACTGGACAAACTTTGTTTTGTCGCTTCAGACCAACACGGCTACCCACCTGAATCTATTTTCAGAGCATTTGTCAGAGCAAGGATTACCTGTCCTCAGAGTCTCTGTATTTTCTGCTTGAGTCACTGCCTCCAGGTTGAAAAGAGGATGTTCCAGAGCCGTGACTCATTCTGAGGCACAACAGGCAGCCTCCTCCTAGGATTCTGTGGCATTTCTACATCGGGAGTGATTCAGCTGAGTCGCCCAACCTGCTTAGAGGCTGATTCAGTCATTTCAGCTGCATCTCTTCGTCAGCAATGACGGGGTGTTCAGATCATGCCTCAGAACTGGTTGTTCCTAGCTGAGGCTGATTTGAAGGGAACCAGCTCTGAGCGGGGACTGATCCAGAGGCACAGCGGGCAGCTTCCTGTGCAGGTGGATACTCTGGGATTGCAGGAATCTGTCCGTGTTTAATTTGTTTCTTTGTCCTGGCACAGAGCATGAGAAAGACCAGCGCAAAAGCCATAATGAAGGGATGGCTTCTGAGCATGGGCAGAGTCCACTGCTCTAAAACATTCTGTGGTCGTGACCAGACTCAGGTGTCAGGGGTCTGAATTTCAGTGGACAGGAGATTGGATCTATACCCCACCCTTCACTACCCAAAGGAGTCTCAAGAGCGGCTTACAATCTCCTTTCCCTTCCCCTTCCCACAACAGACACCCTCTGAGGTAGAAGAAGAAGAAGAGATTGGATTTATACCCCACCCTTCACTACGCAAAGGAGTCTCAAGAGCGGCTTGCAATCTCCTTTCCCTGCCCCTCCCCACAACAGACACCCTGTGAGGCAGGTGGGGCTGAGAAAGCTCTCTCAAGAACTGCCCTTGAGAGAGCAGCTGTGACAGAACTATGGCTTGCCCAAGGGCAGACCAGCAGCTGCAAGTGGAGGAGTGGGGAATCAAACCCGGTTCTCCCAGATTAGAGTCCGCGCACGTAACCACCACACCAAACTGGCTCTGAGAGAACTTGTGACTGACCCATGGTCCCCCAGCAGCTGCAAGTGGAGGAGTGGGGAATCAAACCCGGTTCTCCCAGATTAGAGCCCGCGCTCCTAACCACTACCCCAAACCGGCCCTCTGGACATCCCTGAATCCTTATATCTCAGTCAGAAGATGGGGAGGGTGTTGCAAAGAAGGAATTCAGGATGCAGAGTTACAAGGGAAAATGTCACCAGCTTGCTTTGAGCAAGGGGGAAATGCTGAGGGGCAGAAAATTAGCATCTATCGTCAGACCTGGCCCTGGCCTAGATCAACCTCAACAGATCTTAGAGGTCAAGCCGGGTCGGCCCTTTTTTGTCATTGGATGGAAGTCGAGG